>CM040123.1:287060300-288339188 GCA_022559845.1 Amorphophallus konjac | reverse complement strand
AAACAGAGTTACCGTAAGCTTGTTCTGGTCCCGGCGCCCTCGCAGCTCTCGGCTCAGCCTACATTAAACCGGGTGAATAGCTCCCGACGCCACTTCTTCAGGCGCCGAGAACCCCCAGGAGCAGCTCCTCCCCCTTTCACCTCAGCGCGCCGGGAAGCCCGGGCCGAGAACCTCCAGAGCCCTCTCTGCGTCCCCCGCGCCGGGAGACCCCCCCCTTGCAGCCTCGTCGCGCCGGGAAGCTTTCTGCCCTTCGCGCCGGGAACCTGGCATTTTGGTCGCGCCGGGAGGCCCGCTCCCCTTTGGCTGAGCGCGCCGAGAACCCCCCTTCCAGCACTTCTTCCTCGCGCCGGGAAGCCTGCGCCGAAGAGCTCCCCTTTGGCTTCTCTTGGTCGCGCCGAGAACCCAAGCCCTCTCATCTTGGCGCCGGGAACCCCCGGCCTTCTTGTTTTTGGCGCCGGAAGCCCTGGCCCTCCCATTTTTGGGGTCGTGCCGAGAGCCCGATCTACCACCCAATGAATTCCAATACCCAAAACGAACCCACAAAGGAATATCTGTGGATCATCCGACACGTCCCGGGGATAAAACTGAAGGGGAGTCATAACCCCTACGTTCCACCTAACTACAATGGGTTTACGAATAACCCTTTTGCTCGGGGATTCTGCCACTGCATGAATTCCGCTAGCGTTCCAAAGGGAAAATCATACATTGCCCTATAGCCCATATGTATACGGGTTGGGAGGTTCAGCCTCTCTATCTCTCGGCTTTCATCCTGGCATCCCGTGGGTGATAGTCTATTTCCCCCTGGGCGTAACCCAGATTAAGAGGAAAGGCTGTCGAAATACCGATCGAAGCTTTAAACCTATATCATGGTCACGGCTCAATCTGCCTGTGATCGAAATCCTCCTTCTTCCCTTTCACTAGGTTTTCGGACCGCTGACTTAACGATATCATCTGTTTCTACGGTTGGTGTCATTATCTTACCCGCCTCCCTGGCCCTGGTAGGAAGTTTAAAATTAAGCATGTGAATATCTGTTTGCCTCTCGAGCCTCCTACTTTTAGCGTTTAATCAAGGGTTGTCCTTCCTTGGAAGGACGTAATTAACGTCATAACGTTCATGGTATGACGGACTTCAGGTCCCGACACGATCACTCACAATCGACTGACCATGTCAGATCGAGCGCACAATAAAATTGTCACTTCGGTGACTGGCACGCCAAATAATAAATAAAATGAATAAGCCGATAAGCTTTAAAAAGCGCGTCCACAAGTCTGGCACGCCCGGTGGGACATTGTCTCCCTTCATCTTTACGCTAAAGTAGGAGGCCCGGCGGGCCCCCCTGAAACTTCTGATTCTGTGTACTTTCCTTATTTTCAGGAATCTACAATGACAGCTGGAATCATGTCCGTTTGCTTCGACCAGCAGCCGATTGACATGCATGTGCGCGAAGGCTACCTGGCGATACCCCTCGCGTTCGGATCACTGCCGCCTGCCGTTGGGCTGCCCAACTGCTTGGGCGTCGTCTTCACTGACCTTCTACAGGTCAACGACAACGAGCAAGGCACTGCTGCAAGTGCCCCGGTGAAGATCACCGACCAGAAGAACATCCTACCGGAGAACACGGCCCCCACGGCCGTCGCCTGCTACGTCCATCATGTCCAGAAAAGGGACATGGTCCCCGCTGCTGCTCAAAAGGGGAGGAGGACCAACCGGAGGAGCCGGTATGTCACTGCTGACCGTTGTCTTTCCAACTCCGGAAAGACCATGATGATCGGAGGGATCCGGACGAACCTCAACGGCCGCCCGAGGGAGGTCAACCCGGACGTGATCGTCCCGCAAGTGCCCACTACGAACAGATTCCAAACTCTGGCCACCAGGCATGCCAACTGGGAGGCCGATGAGAGGAAGCCGCTGGCGCCCAAGCCAGCAAAATACAAACAGGTCTGGCGACCGAAGAAGATGCAGAGCTGGGCTCCAGCTCAAGATGAGGAGAAGGCTACCAATGATGCTGTTGCCCGCTTCAGGGCGGGAAGCCAAAGAAGAGAGGGAAAAGAAACAGGAAATGCTATTGCTGCTCACCCCAGAGCCTGGGGTAGGAAAGATGAAAGAAATGATAGAGAAAGAAAACTGACTGTTGCTCGCCCCATGATGAGAGGTAGGAGACTTGGGAAGAAAGAAGACCTTGCTGTCACCCACCCCAGGGCCGGGGGCAGAAGATGGCAGAGAAAGAACCATGATGTTGCTGCCAACTGCTGCCGGAATGACGATGCGGGAATCTGTGAACCAGCCATGGTTGCCGTCCCAAGAAGATCGAGGGCCTGTGCCAGACAGGCCGACATCTTCAGATATTCCAAGGCCGAGCATTTGAATGCTCAGATAACAAGACTGGCCTATCAGCAAAGAAGCCAGGAAAAACTGATGTTCCAACCTGAGCCGCAAAGGCACAACTCTGAAGAGACAAAGCAAGTAGTCCAAGACTACTTCCACTACCTAGGGAGCTCTGCCCTAGGTCAACAAAGACTATCCCGTGCCTTGGGCACCAGGGATGATGAAGAAGAAGAAACCTTCCAAGAAATGATGATCGGAGCCTCCTCCTCCGATTCAAATGACTATGGAGAAGGCCTCAGGGCCAGATATAATGAAGAAGACCTGCACGGGGAAGAAGACAAAGAAAGAATATCGGTCTTTGACCGGCTCAGATATCCTAGCCAAATAAAAAGAAAGGTCTACAGGCGAAAAGGAAAGATGCAAATCTTCGCCTGCAACATGGCTGGACTGGCCAGGGGGCAAGATATACTACCAACTCAGCCAGATGAATTGCTCAGGCTGGCAACTAGACCTGGTCCTGTCACAAGAAGAGGCCAGGCCGCAAAGGATAAAATGAAAATTGATGATGAAGCCCGCAGGATTACCACTATGACAGTTAATGTGGTAACAACAGAAGATGGAGATAACCCCTTCGTTGATGATGCTGAAGGGACTTCTGAAGATATACAAATCCCATCAACCATGGATCCCATGATCCAGATGATGTTCAGGAGATATCAGCAGGAGATCAGCGCTCTCCGAAGACAGCTCAATGAGAGACAGGAAGCTACATCAGTCTCGAAGCAAGCTGAACCTACGGGGCAGACATCCAGCTCCACAGAAACAACTATCCTGGCTAATCCTCTCCTAGCTGATAAGGGCAAGACACCGAGTCAACCTGTTCCACAGCAAACAGCAGCTCAGCCCTCTGTGTCTCAGACACAGCCTACCGCGCCCATCTTGCGCGCCACTGTGATGACAACTCCTCACAGCCAGCAACAAGCTCACTTCTTCCCAGAAGAGATAGATCCAGCTGTGGCCCACAAGCAGATGATTGAAAGAATTGTGGAAATGAAGCTGTCAGAAAAGACCGGTGGTGATGCGGGTACTTATGATGTGTACAGGGTACCCTATCCTCCCCAATATGCTGCTAAGAAACTACCCCCAGGCGTCAGTAAGCCGCCGAAGTTTGAGAAATTTAATGGCCAAGGCTCCCCTAGGGAGCATATAGCCTACTACACTACAATCATGGGCGACCTAGCAGTCGATGAAGCTTATCTGCTCAAGTTCTTTGGCTCATCTCTCACTGGGTTGGCCTTTGAATGGTACTCAAGCTTGCCAGCGGGGTCAGTGGTTGATTGGCCTGATATGCAAAGAAAATTCCGCGACAGATTTCATGTCACGGAAAGAGAAATCACGATAGCAGAGCTGTATGCAACTAGGCAGAAACAAGATGAGACCGCACTGGACTACATCAAAAGATGGAGGAACTTAGCCATGAGATGCCGAAGGCCTCCTCATCAAGAAGATGCGGTGCAGATATGCAAGCAGAGCCTCAGGAGGGAGGTGCTAGAAAAAATGATCGGTGCAGATGTCAGAACATTTGACCGACTGAATAATATAGTGGCAGAGGTCGAGACGTTCTTGTCCAAGCGTCCGACCGCCAATGTTCCCACCATGCCAAAGGGAAAATCCAATGAGCGACGGCCATCGCACTCTGAGGCCAACACCGTCGATTTCCGAACCTTCGAGCAACAGAAGGGGAAGAAAGGGGCAGATGAAGCTCCCCCGCTGGCAGATACAGCAGAAAGAAAAGATAAGGTCTCTCTGAGAGACAAGATGAGAAAAGCATATTCCTTCCCAAAGGATAAGACGGCCGCACTGTTCAACTGGGCGTACAAGTTCAATAAGGTAACATTGCCTGAACCCAAAAGACCAGCAGATGCAGCAAAGAAGGATGATCCGCTGTTCTGTCCATTTCACCGTGCGCTGGGGCACGCAATTGAAGATTGTTATGTCTTCAAAGATATCATGGAAGGAATGGTCAAGAAAGGTGAGCTGCAGCTGGGAGATTACCAGGTAAAGCCGCCCCATCCACATGAGCCTCCACCCTGGAGAATGGCTGCCAATGTGATCTCACTCTACCAACAGCTGCCCAAGGAAGCCGTTGAAGAATGCACCAAGCATACCTATGAAGCTTGCTTCCTCACCCCACAGAAGGATCAGGAAGGATGGCAGATGATACCCATAAAAAGTAGAAAGAAGACTCCTGCAGCCAGTACCAGCGGAGCAGTTGTCCGAGGTGTTACACCAAGGCCTGAGCCGCCTCCGATAAAGTCAATATGGCATACAACTGAGACTGGACCAGTCATCCGGATCCCTATTCACAACCGGAGGAGACAAACTCCCCTCCCTACACATAAAGAAGTAAGCCCTGCAGCCAGGCGTCTGCAGCAATATATTAATGAGCTTGATGAGTATGAGCAGAAGAAGCCCAAGCATCTGCTGATGAAAGACTGTATACTCTGGGAACAGCTCGAAGAATTGAAAATTAAAGAGCAGCCAGAGGCAGAACAAGAAAAAGCTGAAAATGAGCCCTTCTGGGGGCAGGAGCCAGCAAAGTCAAATTCCCAAAAGAAGAAGAAACGGCCCAAATCCAAGAGAGGAAAGAAGGTCACGACAGTACAATGTAACACTCTGTCAGTACTCTTTTCCTTGCCCGGGGAGGATGATGAGCCGGGAGCATCCAACGCTCCGCTAGAAGCTAACCATGCCGAAGCCTCTACCTCGGCCCATGCAACACGTTCTGGGAGAAGATGGGGGCGCCCACCACCAGCCAACCATAATATCATGTTCAGAGGGGAGCAACCCTATCAAATCCCGGAACCAGAGATACGAGGTGTCCAGGTTCCTCCCCCTGCCAGTCTGTACCAGGACAAAAAGAAGGCAGATGAAGCCCCTTCGTTCCTGGAGTTCTTGTCCAGCTTAGAAGACGAGCAACCATCTCATACTGCTCCAGATAAGAGCAATAAATGCCAGCAGACAGCGGCTGGAAAGCAGAAACAGCATGAAGAAGATGAAGAAGGTAATCCTCTAGCAAAACCAGGGGCAGTCGCTACAGAAGAGGCCTCCCGGGAGACCGATGAAGAAGATAAAATTGGGACTGGACAGCCAAGGCCACAGGCACCACATGAACCTCCAAGACCCCGATGGGCAGAGGAGATGAGACTGTCTAATGTCCGGGTGGGCAGTCGAGTCATGAAGATGCTGAAGAAGCTCCCTACCAGATTCTCCATCTGGGAAATTCTCTCTCTGAGTGAAGAAGCTCGCCAAGCAATTGTGGATGCCCTGCAGTCCCCGGCACAATGTGAAGCACTCTTGACAGAGGTGAATGCTGGGCCATCAGTAACATTCACAGAGGATGATATGCTAATCCCAAATTCCGGCCATAATAGACCGCTATATATGAGGGGTTCCCTGAACTGTCAGCCGATAAGCAGAATACTAATAGATCCAGGGGCTGCTGTGAATATTCTCCCATACCGCATCTATCAGAAATATTACTTTGATCTGCAGCTCACCAAGGTCAGAGATATGAAAATTGCAGGATTCAACCAGAAATGTGAAACACCTCTCGGGGTGGCTGATTTCAATCTCACACTGGGCGACCTCACTACAGTGGTACGATTCTATGTAATCGACTCCAACACCACATATAAGGCCCTGCTGGGAAGACCGTGGCTGCACGAATATCAGATAGTGCCATCCACGCTACACCAATGCATAAAATATTGCCATGAAGGAAAAGAGGAAAGGGTGTTTGCAGACCTACATCCCTTCGAAGTGTTCGAATGCCATATGCTCGATGCATCCTACTACACCGAGGTGTCACAAAGGGATAAAGGAAAAGAAACTGTGGTCAGCCAAGAAAAGCCGGCGACGAAAGCAAGAAATTGGTCTCCGCCGCCGCCAAAGGGCTACATTAAAAAGCACGGGGTGTCTCACATCTCTTATGCTGGGGATTTTGCTCGGATCACTCCTCCCGGCATACACCCAGATGATACTGAAGAAAAGATGAAAGAAAAATACACACAGGTGGAAGTTCCTCAGGGTCTAGTCAAACCCATAGCCAGCACAGAATACCAGACAGTGCTGCCCCTAAAGACTATGGAAATCCCTCGCTTCGGCGAACCCCCTATCATATTCTACACCGGGGAGGCAGTCGAAGAAGATGATCAAGATTGCATGGCCCCTGAAGAAGCTGCAAACCTGATGGTACCAATTACGGGCCTGGATTATACTACCCAACGGGTTTCACAAATGTTCTCCAAGATGCAAATGCCATCGATACAGCCTGCTGCTCAGAAGAAAGCATTCAAGGAGTTATGGGATCCGCCTCGAGATAGCAAGGAGCTGAGGAAGATCACACAGCACCCGGGACTGGGTTATACCCTGCAAGAATACTATGAAGCCGAGGTGGATGTCATCTCAGCCTTCTACCCGAATGAAGATTCCCCAGAAGTAGGGTATGATCAATACCCCTTTGAAGATGAAGAGATTATGTATCAATCCATAACAGACAATGAAGCCCAAGACAACCAGCCGGAGGCAAGGATGTCTGATGAGACCAAGAAGGGTTGGTGCTGGGAGAATCCACCTTGCAAAGAGGATCTGTTCCAGGCCGAAGCACAATTTGACACGGGAACCCCGGATGAAGACCAAGTAGCCAGAGAGCTGCAAGAGTGCCTGGAGTTTGGGCGCATTCTAGAAGAGTTCCGAGCTCTACATAATGATAACCTCTCAGGGGAGCCCACATCAGAAGAGTCTCTAAGCACGGAAGACTCCACGTCGAAGTTTTCCGCTGAGCCAGTCACGTCCTCGGGGCAGACTGGACAGAATCCGGCCATATTGGCCTTATACGATGCACCAGCATCTGCTGATGATCGGTGTGATGAAACAGAAAGTCATGAGAATGAAGAAGATTATATCCCGGGAGGCTTTATTGATTTGCAAGAAGCCCCACCCGAAGTTGAGGACGGAGGCCAGGCCACCGTCGATGAGCTGATAGAAGTGAATCTGGGGTCAGCAGATGAGCCAAGGCCTACGTTCCTCAGTGCATTGCTGGAGCCAGCTGTCAAAGAACAGTATATTCAGTTTCTGAAAGAATTCCGAGACTGCTTCGCATGGACATATGATGAGATGCCGGGACTGAGTTCTGATGTGGCACAGCACCGATTGGCGATAAACCCAGAGGCAAGCCCTGTGAAGCAGCCTGCCAGGAGAATGCGCCCCGAACTGATAAATCAAATCAACAAAGAGGTCGACAAGCTGATCGATGTGGGCTTTGTTGAAGAGAACCAATATACTACATGGCTGGCCAATATAGTGCCCGTGAAGAAGAAAAATGGGCAGATCAGAATATGTGTAGATTTCAGGGACCTGAATAAGGCCTGCCCGAAAGATGATTTCCCAGTGCCAATCACTGAAGTAATGATCGATGCAACCACTGGCCATGAAGCCCTGTCATTCATGGATGGGTCATCCGGATACAACCAGATCTGGATTGCTGAAGAAGACAGAGTGCATACTGCATTCCGCACCCCGAAGGGGATATTTCACTACAAAAGGATGCCGTTCGGCCTCAAGAATGCCGGCGCTACTTATCAAAGAGCTATGACAAAGATCTTTGATGATTTACTCTTCAAGAAAGTGGAGTGCTACATCGATGACCTGGTGGTGAAAACCAGCAGAAGAGAAGATCATCTGCAAGATCTGAGGATAGTGTTCCAGAGGCTGCGCAGATATGAACTCAAGATGAATCCTATGAAATGTGCCTTCGGCGTGTCCAGTGGAAAATTCCTTGGGTTCGTTGTCCGTCATAGGGGCATTGAGATCGACCCATCCAAGATTAAAGCTATCCAGGAGCTCCCTCCACCAAGGAATCTCCACGAGCTGAGATCTCTACAAGGGCGTTTGGCCTATATCCGACGATTCATATCAAATCTGTCGGGGAGATGCCACCCTTTTCACAAGCTCATGATGAAAGATGTACCGTTCCTCTGGGACGAGGGCTGTCAGGAAGCTTTTGAGAAGCTGAAAGAATATCTTAAGACCCCTCCAGTACTGGGGGCACCTATTAAGGGCAAGCCCCTGATATTATACATTGCAGCCACACACTGTTCCCTGGGGGCAATGCTAGCACAGATAAATGAAGAAGGCAAAGAGCAGGCTCTATACTACCTGAGTCGGAGGCTGATTAGAACTGAAGAAAGCTACACCTATATAGAAAAGACATGCTTGGCACTAGTCTTTGCCGTTAAAAAGCTCCGGCACTATATGCTGTCACACGAAATCAGATTGATATCTGCAGCAGATCCGCTCAAATACATATTGACTCAGCCAGTACTGAAAGGCCGGTTGGGCAAATGGGCAGTAATTCTGATGGAATTCGATATCACATATATACCCCAGAGGGCAATAAAAGGACAGGCCGTGGCCGATTTCTTCGCAGAGCATCCTGTGCCAGAGAATGATATGTTGGGGACTGAGTTACCCGATGATGAAACATTAGAAGCCTGCCAGGCTCAGTCAACTATGTGGCAGCTATTCTTTGATGGAGCATCTAGAACAGAGACGGACTCCGATGGAAAGACCAGAATACGGGCCGGAGCCGGTATTGTGCTAAGATCGCCAGAGGGGGAGGTTGTGCATACTTCCTGTTCTATAAACAAGCCCTGCACTAATAATGAAGCCGAGTATGAAGCTCTGATAATCGGGTTGCACATCAGCCTCAACATGGGCATCCAGATGCTTCAGGTATTCGGGGATTCAATGTTGATAATAAAGCAAATCCAAGGTGAGTTCGAAGTGCGAAAGCCGGAGTTGAACCCCTACCACCAAAAAGCTGTGCGCCTCATGGCGAAATTCTATCATATTGAGCTCAAGCATGTGGGCCGTGCACATAATGCCCAGGCTGATGCATTGGCAAAGCTAGCCAGCTCAATAGCAGTCCCACCGGATGAGACACTGAACATTGTTGTTATAAATCGGCGGCAAGTCCCCAGCATGCTAGAAGGCTGCCCCGAAGAAAATGAAGTCGCCATGATCAGTACAGAACAGGCATCTGATTGGAGACAGCACCTGCTACAATGGTTTTTACACCAACAGCTGCCACAGAAAAGAGAAGAAAAGATGAAACTTCTAAGGATCAAAGATTCTTATGAATTCAGAAATGGAACTCTGTTCCGAATAATGGCAGATGCACGCAAGAAGATTTTGCTCCGCTGCCTGTCCACTGAGGAAGCTTGGCAAGCAATGAAAGAAATACATGCTGGGACGGCGGGTGCTCACCAAGCTGGCCCTAAAATGAAGATAGAAATCAAGAAGCTGGGCTACTATTGGCCCACTATGTTTGAAGATTGCTGCAAGTTTGCGAAGTCATGTCAGAAATGTCAGGAGCATGCTGTTGTGCCTAGAAGGCCACCTGCCGTTCTGCACCCTACAATCCCTAGCTGGCCGTTTGCACAATGGGGAACCGATGTAGTCGGCCCACTACCGACCTCCTCAGCCGGACATAAGTACATACTGGCAATGACAGATTACTTCTCCCGATGGGCGGAAGCTATAGCATTACGAGAAGTGACTGGTGAGCTGGTTGCCAGATTCATCAAACAAAACATTATCTTCCGGTTTGGGATCCCCAGCCGAATAATATCTGATAATGGAAGTCATTTCAGAAATCAAAAGATCTATCGGCTCGCCGAGAAGTATAAGATCGAGTGGAGGACTTCCACTCCTTACAATCCACAGGCAAATGGATTGGCAGAAGCCTTCAACAAAACATTATGCACCTTGTTGGCTAAAGTCGTCAGTTCTAATAAGAAGGACTGGGAAGAAAAGATGTATGAAGCTCTATGGGCATACCGCACTGTCTTCAAGACACCTACAGGGTGCTCGCCATACTCACTGGTATACGGCTCAGAGGCAGTAGTTCCACTGGAGCTGGAAGTCCCGTCACTCAGGGTGGCAGTCCAATACGACCTGGCCCGTGGCGAACAAACCAATGCAGAAAGAAGATTACAAGAGTTGGCTGAATTGGAAGGGAAGCGCCTCCAAGCTCAGAAGAATATCCAGATGTACCAGGCCCGCATGGCCACTGCATTCAACAAACTCGTAAAGGGACGAGAATTTAAGAAAGGTGACCTCGTCATGGTCAAGAAAAGAGAAGTTATGGCGTCCAACCCAAAAGGAAGCTGAATCCTAATTGGGAAGGTCCTTATGTGATATATAGGGTCTACGAAGGAGGGGCCTACATGGTTGTTAACCATCGAGGGGAAATCCAATTCTCACCACTCAACGGTAGACACCTAAAGCTGTATCATGCTGCCCAACCAATATTCCCCGAGTAATCAGGCTAAAAGTCACCCTTTTCTCGTCCTAGGTCTGAACCCTTTCCTTGGTCTAGCGGCACTCCGCCCTAACCAAGCTACCCTTTTCCTTGGTCTAGCGGCACTGCCCTAACCAAGCTACCCTTTCCTTGGTCTAGCGGCACTCCGCCCTAACCAAGCTACCCTTTCCTTGGTCTAGCGGCACTCCGCCCTAACCGAGCTACCCTTTTCCTTGGTCTAGCGGCACTCCGCCCTAACCAAGCTACCCTTTCCTTGGTCTAGCGGCACTCCGCCCTAACCGAGCTACCCTTTTCCTTGGTCTAGCGGCACTCCGCCCTAACCGAGCTACCCTTTTCCTTGGTCTAGCGGCACTCGCCCTAACCGAGCTACCCTTTTCTTGGTCTAGCGGCACTCGCCCTAACCAAGCTACCCTTTCCTTGGTCTAGCGGCACTCCGCCCTAACCGAGCTACCCTTTTCCTTGGTCTAGCGGCACTCCGCCCTAACCGAGCTACCCTTTCCTTGGTCTAGCGGCACTCCGCCCTAACCGAGCTACCCTTTTCCTTGGTCTAGCGGCACTCCGCCCTAACCAAGCTACCCTTCTTCCTTGGTCTAGCGACACTCTGCCCTAACCGAGCTACCCTTTTCCTTGGCCTAGCGGCACTCCGCCCTAACCAAGCTACCCTTCTTCCTTGGTCTAGCGGCACTCTGCCCTAACCGAGCTACCCTTTTCCTTGGCCTAGCGGCACTCCGCCCTAACCAAGCTACCCTTCTTCCTTGGTCTAGCGGCACTCCGCCCTAGCCGGGCCATCCCTTATCATGATCTAATGACAGTCCGACTTGTTACCCTCCCAAAAAGAGGGGAAGAGAGAATAAAAGAATAAAAATAAATAAAAAATGGGGTTAAAAATAGAGATACCCTGCCGGTCTTGTTCAGGCTTTCCGAGCAAGGGCAAAAATGGCTAAAACCCAGCTGTGGTGAAAACCCGAAAGGGCACTGCAGGCAAAATCGGGTACCCCGCCACGTGAAAACCCGGAAGGGCGCGTGGGCAAAAGCAAGAGGGGGCTGGCTCCGGTGAAAACCCGAAAGGGCGCTTGGGCCAGTAATATGGTGATCCTAAAGAAACCTCACCTCCCGTCATAAACTTCTCGTCGATCGGCCGGCACCTCGTCCGATCAATGATCAAACCCACCCAGTTCAGACCCTACGTCTGTCCTGATAAAACCCTCATACCTTGCCAAAATCCCACCATGGTGAAACCTGCTTTGATCGATTGGCGCACTGCCCGGTCAATGATGAAACCTATCCGGCTTAGACCTTACGTCTATCCCGATGAAACCTATGAAATCCCTGCATTGGTATAAACCCAATACCGATGATGAAACCTGCTTTGATCGATTGGCACATTGCCCGATCAGCGATAAAACCTATCCAGTTTAGACCCTACGTCTATCCTGATGAAATCCATGATATCCTTGCATTGGTATAAACCCAATACCAATGATGAAACCCATCTTTGGTCGACAGGGCACCCTGCCCGATCGGCGAAGAAACCTGTTCGGTCTAGACCTTACATCTGTTCCGACTAGAGCTGCGTGTCTCGCTATGTCCCACCGTGATGAAATCTGCTGCTGATTAATGGGCACACTCGCCCGAGCAGCAATGAAACCTATCCGGCTTAGACCTTACGTCTATCCCGATGAAACCCATGAAACCTTTGCATTGGTATAAACCCAATACCGATGATGAAACCTGCTGTTGATCGATTGGCACCCTGCCCGATCAGCAATAAAACCAGCCCAGGGTAGACCTTACGTCTATTCTGATGAAGATTCATAAGATCCTTGCATTGGTATAAACTCAATACCAATGATGAAACCCACCTTTGATCAATGGGCACCCTGCCCGATCAACGAAGAAACCCGTCCTATCAAATTTGCATATCCCTTTACGTCCCGCCGTGATGAAACCTACCATTGGTCGATCGGCACCCTGCCCGATCAATGATAAAACCAGCCCAATGCAGACCTTACGTCTACCCTGATGAAACCTATAAAATCCTTGCATCGATATATACCCAATACCGATGATAAGAGCATGCACTAATGAAGCAGCACATCACCCGATCCGTGCTGAAGTCCCAATTCAGGAAACATACGTATAAAAAAATGGGGTTAAAAATAGAGATACCCCGCCAGACTTGTTCGGACATCCCGGATAAGGGCAAAAATGGCCAAAAAACCCAGCTGTGGTGAAAACCCGAAAGGGCACCGCAGGCAAAATCGGGTACCCCGCCACGTGAAAACCCGAAAGGGCGCGTGGGCAAAAGCAAGAGGGGGCTGGCTCCGGTGAAAACCCGAAAGGGCACTTGGGTCAGTAATGTGGTAATTTAAAAGTTCCATGCCAACCGGCACGCTACCTTTACCTCCCCTTCACTGATGAAGCCTTCCGTCGGTCATCTGGCTCTATGCCCCACCGATGATAAAGCCTTCCCGGGGTGGACCTTACGTCTACCCTGATGAAACCTACATACCCACTTTCAAACGTCCCACCGTCGATCGATGGGCATCCTGCCCGATCAATGATGAAACCTTGTCCAGTTTAGACCTTTCGTCTATTCTGATGAAACTTATAAATCCCTTTGCATCGATATAAACCCAATATTGATGATGAAGCCAACTATTGATCGACTGGCATTTTGCCCGATCAATGATGAAACCTTGTCCAGTTTAGACCTTTCGTCTATTCTGATGAAACTTATGAAATCTCCTTGCATCGATATAAACCCAATATCGACGATGAAACCAACTATTGATCGACTGGCATTTCGCCCGATCAATGATGAAACCCTACCCAGTTTAGACCTTTCGTCTATACTGATGAAACTTATAAAACCCTTTGCATCGATATAAACCCAATATCGACGATGAAACCAACTATTGATCGACTGGCATTTCGCCCGATCAATGATGAAACCCTACCCAGTTTAGACCTTTCGTCTATACTGATGAAACTTATAAAACCCTTTGCTTCGATATAAACCCAATATCGACGATGGAACCAACTATTGATCGACTGGCATTTCGCCCGATCAATGATAAAACCCTGTCCAGTCCAGACCCTACGTCTGTTCTGATGAAAACTATGCCCCCTTCAAATGTCCCACCTGCCATAACCTCTACCCAGTCTAGACTTTCCGTCCATTCTGATGAAACCCCTTCTTTCACATTCCTGCAAATTGTCTCCCTCATAGCACATATTGCCAAGAGGGACGTTTGCTGATACCAGCACAATCCGGTTTAAGCACCTCTTCGGATGCCCGTCACGCGGTGGAGCGAGTTCCCCATCCTTTCTCTGAAGGGGTGGACGCTCTCCTGCTAGGTACGAGCCATTCACATGAGGGATTGCTAAAACCACTACCCCACTTCCCGAAGTGATGAAACCGCATGGTAGACAAGATGGATACACATGAAGCCAAAAGATCTCTTTCATTACGAAGTGAGTACATAAGGGGCCCCGAGGGGACGCTGTGTCACAAAAAAAGATGAAAAAAAAAAGAAAAGAAAAGAAAGTGAAGATAATTCATGGCCGCCGAAAGATATCTTCAAAGGCCAGAAGACCAACATAGGGGGCGGCTCCTAACTCATGAAGGCGCGCTTCCTCCTCCTGAAGCCTCGTGGACAGGTCCTGGAAAGACATCACCCGACCCTCCAGTAAAGCCACCTCCTCGGTGGACTGTGGCCGAATAGAAGATAATTGCTGCAGCTCGGCCCGAAGTTCAGTGAGTTCCGCCTCCAAAACGGCTACCCGCTTCTGGATAGCCTCCTCCCGCTGAATAATGCTCTGTAGCTCGGCCTGGCGTTCATCAAGTGTCAGCGTTAGCTTTTCCACCTCGGATTTGCATTCCGACCTCTGCAACTTCAACGCCGTCAGCCTGTCAACCATGATCCGTGCTAGGAAGTCTCTCCGATGCACGAATTTCAACAAAAGCAAGACCCGCTGAGCCCATATGTCCAAAGGGCAGCCCATGGCTTGCAGGCCAGCGGTGAGGCGATTGGCAATTTCCTTCAGCTGTAGATATGTCAAGCCAGGCTGAGACTCTACTAGCTGGCGTAACATGTCCAGATGCTGCCAGACGAAGCTGTCAGGAGAAGTAAAGCCAAAGGAAGCAGAGGCGACGACTTCAAAAGTCACCTCTCCGTCAATATCTGCCCATAGTCCAATGCCCGCTTGGGAGGACGAAGAAGGCAAATCTGCCGAAAGAGCTAACCGATATCTCTCTGTACTCCCCTGCTGGGCTGAAGACTCCTCCTCTGCTGCTGCCTCGGGAGCTACACCTTGAACATCCGCGGGAGGAGAATCGATGAATAATGGGGTTATCTCTGCAATGGAGGCTGTACCTTCAGCTGCTCTTTCTGGTGATGGGGACAGAGGTGCCTTAGACTGTGTAGACAGGAATTCGGACTCTGTAGCCACTACGGCAGGAATCGCTAACTCGGGCGCGATTGACATTACTGCGGCCGGTATGAAAGCGGAGCTCCTGGCCGGATCTGTTTCGGCTCTAAGATCTGAAGCCCTGGCAGGGATGACACTTTCTTCTGCAGCCCCCAAGTCTAATGATGCCAAGTCTGTCGAGGACTGTATCCGCACTGGCACAGGGCGAATGATCTCAGGAGCCCCCGTGCAGGTCAAAGGCAGAAAAGGAACAATAGCCAAATCTACAAGGGAAATGTCCATGAAGGATGTGGAGGTGGCCAAGGTAGCAGCAACAATACTCTGAGACCAAAGCAAAGCGACCTTTAGCACTAACTAAAAGAAACAAATGAAGCAGCATACATGAAGAACAACCCACCTTTGAAGCGGGGTCCGCACCCTCAAAATGGGGCGAAAGAGAAGAAAGCTCCGTGGCCGAAACGGCGAGTGGTGGAGTTATGTCAATCTCAGTATCGAGCCCGGCAAACTCCTCCTGAAATTCTTCCTCAGAGGATAACACTAATAGTTCGGTGGGTCGAAGAGACAGAACACCTTTCGCAAGTGCAAGAGGGGCTTCTGACTTGGCAATACCTTCCCCTTCGCTGTCGCTGAAATCTACCTCCTCCTCATGGGAGACGGCCTGGGAGCTGCCCGAAGATATTTCCACACTAGCTATATGCTGGGCCGGTACCTCTAAAGTATGGCGGGATGTAGATCGAGTGATTATGCGTCTGGCCGGAATAGTACTCTGCTTTGGTCGAGTCTTGTGACCCTCCTGTGGTCGAGGCAGCTCTTCCATCATCATCATGGCCTCGGCTTGCACACCGACTGCCACTGCTACAAGAAAAGAAAACTTCTGAGAAGTATAGCAAAGAAAACAACGGAAGTATGAAACAAATGGAAAAAGCACATTTACCCTCCTCCTCGCCAACCGGGGTGGGAGAAGGCAGTCTTGTGTCCGTCTCCACAGGCGCTTCAACCTGCTCCTGGGCTGTATCAGATAAAAAGAAGCTCAACCTCAAAGAACTCCCTAGGAGATTGGTCAAGACGACAAAGGAGGTTCCAGCTACAAGATATCACCGTCACCTTTGGCAGATGCCTGTGCGGCCTCCCTCTGAGATGCGAATGCGTCAAATGAAGGGATATCCAGAAGAGGGGTTCCAGTTTCCTTCGCAGTCGAAGCCGACTTCCGGGTCCGAGCGACCTTGGCCTTCTTGGCCTTGGCGACTGCAACCTTCACCACAGAAGGCTTCCTCTTCTTGCCCGGAGGCAGGGGAGTGGTCGTAGGTGCTGCTTCAGGAATTTCAAAGTGGGCAGGTTTCTCAGCTTGAGCAATTATCTTCCTGTAAAGCCCCTGCCGTTTTATGTCGGGTCTATCTGTGCGAGACACAAGAGAGACAGTCATAGTCAACATATGCAAAACATGACAATAAGAAGAAAGAAGCCATGATCAAACAAACAAGGAGCACACCTGCTGGGCCATCGTAAAAAGTGGAAAGCGGCCAATACATATAAGCTACCTCCTTTGATCGGGAGGCGGCCTCCTTCACGAGCCAGCATACATCGCCAATAGTCTGACACTTCTCCGTCAGGGCGGCCAAGTCCTTATGGCCATGGAAATCAAGGCAATGAAATAGGCCGAGGTAATCTATGCACCAGGCGTCAACATAATGGAAAGAAACAAAAAGCTGCTTATTTAGAATGACAGCTACCGGGCTCTCCACTGTCAGCCCGTGGACATTTAACAGTACAAAAAGCCAGGAGGTGTGCTGATAATATGACTGGGTGCGGTCCTCCCTCCGCACAAAGGCCCTGTAAGGATGAAATCTGTCTGCCGGACCCCTCCAAGAAGTAGCCTTCGAGAGTGGTTCCTCCGAGGGAAATGGATACTGCACCTCCAAATGAGTGTCCCCTATGTGGCCCAGCTGTCTCAAGTCTCTGGTGAAAGTGTCTACATCAACTTCCGAAAAGACAGGAGTGGGTAGTTCCGCACCCGCCTCCTTCAAAGACCGGCGGGCAGCGATATAAGCCTCTGCCTCCCTCTGGTGCTGGGAATAAAGCCTCCTCAGATGGACCTTGTCAATGTCAAACACAGGCCCTGACTGCCGCTTCAAAAAGGAGCGCTCGGCCACATCCCAGAAAGCGCCTCTGCCATCTTTATAAAAATTGGTGCGTATGTTCCACCACTTGATATAGTCTGATGAGACCTGAGGGAGACGATTGGAGACGGTCGGGACCCTGAAAGTTGTGTCTTCCCGACGGTGAAAGAAATCCCACCATATCCGACCGTCGCCGGCAATACTAGACCCGTGCTTGGCCCGGCTCTCCAGAGGAAACTGAGCAGCCGATGGAGGGATATGCTGGTCGTAACCAAAATTTCTGCCAAAGCGGAAGGGATAATAGGGCTCCAAAATGAGCAGGCCCCCCTTCCTGAAAACTAATACACTGGGCCGTATGGCCATGGCCCACCTCACCAATTCTGGTTCTAAAAGAGGCCGGGTGGCGGCGACCCCCGAAACAGGATGGACATAAACCTCCACCCTCTCCATTTTGCACTCCCTCTAAGGGTCCACCAAGGGAGCTGAACCTGCTGCCAAGCTCCAAAAGTGAATGCTGCCAGGTGCGTCTACAGGCACTCTTATTAGCCTACCCCTCATCTTGAACAACTGTTCTGAGAAAGGACCAGGTTCAGCGCTAGCGAACTCAATCATACGAGGGAGCAGTGTGTCTGACTGTAAAGTTCTCGGGGCCAGCTCAGGGAAAATGTTGCAAACCCAGGCATTGAAGAAATGAAAGGGACCCACGGTCCTCGAAGAGCGGGGGGTCCGATGTCTATGCAAGTCCCCCAAGGATTTGTAAATTAAACACAGAGCCACTGGGCACAGAGACAATCGCATCCCCCAAGCCATCTGGCAGGCCGGATATATAGCCTCAGGTCTAATAATCGTCTCGTCCCCTTGAGGGAGAGCGAAAGTGCATAGCCAGAAAGTCAAATAGGCTGCACAATGGGTGATGGGATCAACCCTTGCTGGGTTCGGGCCATCCGCGTCTGTCCGGCGCAATGAAGCTAGCAGTGCTGACTTGTAACGGGGGGCCCTGACCTGTTTACCGGAAGTCAGCCCTACGGAAGGAAAGTCTGCGTACCTCAAGGGACCCCCGAAGAAATATTGTATCCACTGCCCCACACGGACTCTCAGTCGGCTGCTCTTTTCCTTGGCTTGATAGCCTTTGGAGGACCCCCTACTGTAGGCCAAACAGATGGACCGGTAAGCTTTCATCAGATACCGGTATGCATAACCGAAAGAATAGCGGCCCTCTCCATTAGAGGCGTCCTTGATGGAATCATCCAGGCAGACCTCCTCATATGGCTCTCCGTCCATGGGTAGGCCAGAAAGCTGCGATAAACTCCAGAGGTCGAGGGATGTCTCGCCTTCCGCTGTATAGAATGTATTGAACTGCGGGCAGAACACTTCAAGCATACCGCAACACAATCCCCGAGAGACGGGATAGCGGAACCTGGAGGTAAATACACTGTGATATACCCCAGCTCTAACCAATAGAGGGGCATACTCCTTCAAAACATATTCTGTAAACTTCACTGCTCCAACCCTAAAAAGATGGGCGTCTGTCAACTTGGCATCTCCAAACCAGCCGGCAGCCAGCTGATATTTAAACTGAACGGCCAGGCAGTTAAGAACAAATGGCTCGTCTCTATAACCCCACTTCGCAGGAGCCAAAAAGAGTCCGAATGAGGTCTTCTCTCGGTGGACACGGCCGGTGGTATGATCCCACCTTGCAGGGGTGAATTCTGGGGCCCGGGTCAGCATCTTCTTCTCGGGTTCTAAATCGGAAATGCCCAGCACAGCATTCCAGTCCCTCTGTTCGCTTGGGAGATATATGGCTCGGGCTCGATAGACAGAGCCCTTCATGCTGTCTCTATCGGCAAGTATTGCCGCTTCCACAGAACGGGCAATAATAACATCCCGCATTCCGCGTATGGTGAAAGTCCGGACAAACGGCAGCAAATGACGATCCTTCGGCAAGTCCGGGCGGTAGTCAGCAGCTCTCCTGAATTCAGTACCTTCCAGGGAAGAATAAACTTCAGCGGTCGATACGGTGTCAGTTTCATAATCGGAAGATTCGTCGACACTAGCAATCTGGTCATAGCCAAAGCTCAGGCTGTATACGTTCAACCAGTTGACTTTGGCCCGAGATATGTCCGGCTGAGCCGATGAACTTGTTCCAACGGCTCCGGAAGATGCAGCAGCAGAACTGGAAGCCATGTCAGCACCTGCAGTCAGAAAAAGACAAGAAAAGAAGCATCAGAAAGATGAATGGGTATGAAACAATAAGACAAACAAATTCTCAAAAAATTTCGGCAGCATCTCCTCTTGTCCGAGGTATGCCCAAAAAAGAATAGGGAGTCACCCACCAAGAGGGAGTGATCTCGAGCATAAGATGGGACTCAATCCCATATATATAGCGGACCTACCCCGAAAAATCGGCAAAAAAGGGGGGGGGGGAAATGACGCTCCCGGGGGGGAAGCTCGCAGCTCACCGCCACCGCCGAGATGAAGAGAGAGAAGAAGAGGTAAGAAATGAGGGTAAAAGGCCCTCTCGCCGGGTTAAAAAGAAGAGGAGGTGGGGCTTCTCGGCGCGAAGAAATGCGCGCCAGGAACCCCCCCTTCACCAAGGAAAAAGGCGGGCCGAGAGCGGCATGCGCCGAGAGCCCCCTTCGCCAAAGAAAAAGCGCGCCGAGAGCGGCACGCGCCGAGAAGCAGCCGCCGAAAAGCCCTCGCCCCGGGAAGCCTGGCGAGCGTGAGCGGGCCGAGAAGCCCCTGCCGAGATGGCCGCGCCGACAACGGTCGCGCCGAGAGCGCCATGCCGAGAAGTCCAAGGCAATGCCTAAAATCTCCAAATGGTGATAATGAAGTCAGAAAATGCAGAGACGAAAACATGAAAGTGAAAGATGGATATGCAGAATGTTACTACAGCAACATGATCAAGCTGAAGGATAATGTCAAGGATAAAACTGAGGAATATACCCTCGAATGATGAAAGACACCTGCAGACCCCGTGTCGCTTATTCTGCGCTTACGCCGCCCGCAGGTGGGGGGCATTTGTTGACACCTGGAAAATGAACAAGGGTGGAAGCACAATTGAAAAGAGGGTCTGACCAACAGTGGAAGATCAATGATGAAGCTCGTCAACCATTCACCCGGCTAAAGCCTTTGTCGGCCAAAGCTGATGCCCGGTGCCGATGTCATTCAGACGGCAGCACTGATAAAGCAGCAGTCATTCGACTGATAAGACCTCCAAGCACACTCTGATGAGAAGCCAGAGCCGACAAATGAAGATTGCGAAGGCTTTTGCAAAAGTCGGGACAAATAAAGAATCCTCTCCATAGATTACACACCCGGCCGAAGTCTGTCAGACGGAAGCTGATGTCCGGTCTTGTCACCGTTCGGATGACAATGCCGATGAAACATACCCGGTTTTGTCGTCATTCAGACGGCAATACTGATTAAACCCCAGTTCATTCACTGATGGAACCTCAAGATGATCTCAACAAAGCTGTGTCACTACTAAAGGGGCCTCTTTCGGTTCTGATAAAAGTCAATACAAAATGACTAAGGGAAGCCAAGGCAAGTGTGAGGCCTAAAAGCACCAAATGGGCCGGCCGATTGGGCTTCTGAGAATGGCGCCGGGAACCTCAACAAAGGGCCGCTGGACGCGCCGGGAGCTGTGGCAAGCAAGCCGGCCACACCGACTACCTTCCACCGAGAGCACAGAAGGATGAGACCTATATAAACATACCCCCCTTTGAAAGAAAAGGGGATTGGAGGATTGGAAGCCAGACCATCGATCAAAAAGAAAGAAAAGAGAAGAGACCAGAGAGAGAGAGAGCCTCCTCCGCTGAAAAAGAAAGAGAGAAGAGACCCATCCCCAGGGGAAGAAGCTCCAGGTGGGCATCCGGGGGAGGGAGAGGAGTCAATGCTCCGCCCTCCCCCATGTTTGTTTTCTCTTTTCTTCTGCTTCATGTAATAGTTTCAAGTCTTATCTTGATTCATGCAATGTAGCCGAGATATCTCGGCATCTGTCTGTTCCCCTTTCCCTCACTCTCTCTCTGTAATCAGTTTGGGTATGGAAATGGTGTTTCACATGGGTTTTCTGACCATGTGTCTTCCGTGATGGGCATCGCCAAATGAATGGATATATATGTACGATGTGTTATAGTTTGAGCCTGATTTTTGCTTCTTCTGAAGCCCTATTGCCCTTCCCTGTGTTATCTGTAAACCAGTAGCATGGTGATCCGATTTGTCTGTTTCTTTTCTCTGCTTCGTAGCACCATTAGTGCTCACCCCAGAGCCCGGAACAGACTATTCCTTGGCTGCTGGGATGAAGCTGTGCTATGCAATGATCGAAGCTTGAGAAACCCCGGGGTTCTAAGC
This sequence comes from Amorphophallus konjac, assembly GCA_022559845.1. NCBI lineage: Eukaryota > Viridiplantae > Streptophyta > Magnoliopsida > Alismatales > Araceae > Amorphophallus > Amorphophallus konjac. The sequence goes on along the minus strand of CM040123.1, from coordinate 288,317,572 downwards.
GCGCGTGCTTCATCCGTTGATGTCACCGAAGTCCCCTCTGGGGCCAGAGACAGCCATCTCTTGGCTCCCAGGGTGACGAATGACCATATTAAGTTTGCCCCCCCCCCAAGCTCTGCGTGATAATGGCGATGAACAGCGGCATTCAGACTTCGGCCTCCCAGATGCCTCTCGAATCCTAAAACTCCCTTGAATTTTAGGCCTAATCCAATTCAGAGTGGATGCCTTGAGCAGTTTAGAGTCCATAGAGTCCGTCAGTTCCTGCCAAAACCAACATGAAACCCAAAACAGAGTACCGTAAGCTCTGTTTCTTATCCCGGCGCCCTCATAGCTCTCGGCCCCGCCAACAGTGAAACTGATGAACAGCCCTCGACGCAAGCCTTCTTGCGCCGAGATCCCATCTCCCGGGCGTGCCGGGAGCCACCCATTCCACTTCTCACCATCGCGCCGGGGCCGATTTGTCCTCACACCGGGAAGCCCGTGCCGGGAACTCTCTGGCATCCTTGCCATTGGCGCCGAAAAGTCAACCTGTAAACCTCAAGTCGTAAAACCTTTGCTACCACTGAAGAAACCCCATGAATACTCTTGTTATGTCAAGGGACGCCTTGGGCCATCATATGCACCTCAGGGGTGACAATTAATGGGGATAACCCTCCCCTTTTCTACAAGGTTTTCCGGACTCGATCGGCTTTTATAACCTTCCGAGGCAATGGGGCTCCGCCACTGCATAAGCTTCGTTGACCTCTAAAGGGATATCGAAACAGTGCTGCAGGCACGTACATGGTCAGGGGTCTAATACCCCTCTATTTGGCTTTCACCCCGGCATTCCGTGGGTGATCGTCTATCATTCCCTGGCAAATGCTGAGTCCAGGGGAGATGCTGTCAAAATTCTCCCAGGACCACGAAAGCTGACATTAAGCTGTCCCCGGGACTTTGTATGACACCGGTGACAGGGATTCTCTACGCCTTGGCCTTTCCAAATTCCTCCTCGATCCTGATGTTCCTATAAAGCCCAAGCCTAATCTAGTTCAACTTTGATGCCCTAACCTATTTTTGACTCCAAAGAAATCCTTCCCCTTGGTCTGAATCAATCAGAAACCCAAAACAGAGTACCGTAAGCTCTGTTCTGGTCCCGGCGCCCTCGCAGCTCTCGGCTCAGCCTATAGTAAACCGGGTGAATAGCTCCCGGCGCCACTTCTTCAGGCGCCGAGAACCCCCAGGAGCAGCTCCTCCCCCTTTCACCTCAGCGCGCCGGGAAGCCCGGGCTGAGAACCTCCAGAGCCCTCTCTGCGTCCCCCGCGCCGGGAGACCCCCCCCCTTGCAGCCTCGTCGCGCCGGGAAGCTTTCTGCCCTTCGCGCCGGGAACCTGGCATTTTGGTCGCGCCGGGAGGCCCCCTCCCCTTTGGCTGAGCGCGCCGAGAACCCCCCTTCCAGCACTTCTTCCTCGCGCCGGGAAGCCTGCGCCGAAGAGCTCCCCTTTGGCTTCTCTTGGTCGCGCCGAGAACCCAAGCCCTCTCGTCTTGGCGCCGGGAACCCCCGGCCTTCTTGTTTTTGGCGCCGGAAGCCCTGGCCCTCCCATTTTTGGGGTCGTGCCGAGAGCCCGTGCCCATTCAGAGTGTGCCGAGAGCCCGATCTACCACCCAATGAATTCCAATACCCAAAACGAACCCACAAAGGAATATCTGTGGATCACCCGACACGTCCCCGGGATAAAACTGAAGGGGAGTCATAACCCCTACGTTCCACCTAACTACAATGGGTTTACGAATAACCCTTTTGCTCGGGGATTCTGCCACTGCATGAATTCCGCTAGCGTTCCAAAGGGAAAATCATACATTGCCCTATAGCCCATATGTATACGGGTTGGGAGGTTCAGCCTCTCTATCTCTCGGCTTTCATCCTGGCATCCCGTGGGTGATAGTCTATTTCCCCCTGGGCGTAACCCAGATTAAGAGGAAAGGCTGTCGAAATACCGATCGAAGCTTTAAACCTATATCATGGTCATGGCTCAATCTGCCTGTGATCGAAATCCTCCTTCTTCCCTTTCACTCGGTTTTCGGACCGCTGACTTAACGATATCATCTGTTTCTACGGTTGGTGTCATTATCTTACCCACCTCCCTGGCCCTGGTAGGAAGTTTAAAATTAAGCATGTGAATATCTGTTTGCCTCTCGAGGCCTCCTACTTTTAGCGTTTAATCAAGGGTTGTCCTTCCTTGGAAGGACGTAATTAACGTCATAACGTTCATGGTATGACGGACTTCAGGTCCCGACACGATCACTCACAATCGACTGACCATGTCAGATCGAGCGCACAATAAAATTGTCACTTCGGTGACTGGCACGCCAAATAATAAATAAAATGAATAAGCCGGTAAGCTTTAAAAAAGCGCGTCCACAGGTCTGGTCAACCTCTCCTCTTGAAAATCCCTTGCCTATACGGAAGGAGCTCAACCTATCGTACCAGGCCATGGGAGCCTGCTTCAGTCCATATAATGCCTTATCTAATTTATACACATCATCAGGAAAGTCAATACATTCAAATCCAGGAGGTTGTTTAACAAAAATATCATCTTTTATTAAACCATTCAAGAAAGCAAATTTTACATCCATCTGCTGGAGTTTTATTCCTAGGCTACATGCAAAGGCTAGAAGAATTCTGATTGCTTCTAGTCTAGCAACAGGAGAGAATGATTCTTCAAAGTCTATCCCAAATTCCTGATTGTATCCCTATGCTACAAGCCTAGCTTTATTTCTCACTATCTTTCCCTGCTCATCAGTTTTATTTCTAAAGACCCATCTAGTGCCTATAACTGAGCCATGTGAGGGTTTAGGGACTAGGTGCCATACCTTATTCCTCTCAAATTGATTCAACTCATCATGCATGACATTTATCCAATGCTCATCCTTTAAGGCACTATCAATGTTTTTGGGTTCTATCTGTGAGACTAGAGTAAAAGAATTTAGTTCATTTTCTATCGTGAAGTGTGATCTAGTCCAAGGGAGTTCATTCAAGTTACCAATCACATTTTCTAATAGATGATCTCTAAGAATTTTGATATCGGTAAGCTGATTACCGGTATCTGCATTTACCGCCCCCTAAGCTCTAGACCCATCAGTCTCACCTTCATTTGTAGGTTTTGCATTATGCTTTTCTTTATTCTCAAGAATTTCACCATTAGCTTTGTCCCTACATAAGCCAGTTTCAGATTTATTAGAATGTTCATCAAAGACAATGTGTGGTGATTCCTCAATAGTTTGAGAATTAATGTTATAGATTCTATAGGCTCTGGACTTTTCAGAGTAACCTAGAAAAATTTCAGGTTCACTTTTAGGTTCAAATTTATCAAGTTCTCTTTTAGAATTAACACGGATAAAATATTTGTAACCAAAGACCCTGAAATGTGCTAGTGAAGGTTTCTTACCTTTGAGTATCTCATAGGGTGTCTTTTGAGTAGAAGGTCTTACCAGGGCTCTGTTAATGATATAATAGGAAGTGTTCACTGCCTCAGCCCAGAACCTTCTAGGTAGACTCCCTTCAACTAGCATTGTCCGAGCCATCTCCACCAGGATTCTGTTTCTCCTTTCAACCACTCCATTCTGCTCTCGAGTCCTTGGTGAAGAGAATCTACGGTTGGTCCCATTTTTCCTACAAAATTCATCAAACTGTGAGTTTTCCAACTCACCACCATGGTCAGACAAAATATTCAAAATAGACTACTCACTAGTCTATCTTATTTTATGATAAAATTTCTGAAATTCCTCAAATACATCATTTTTGTGAGTTAAGAAAAATACCCAGGTAAATCTAGAAAAGTCATCTACTAAAACATAACCATATCTTCTACCAGATAAGCTAGCTGATCTAGTTGGTCCAAACAAATCCATGTGTATTAGCTCAAATGGTTTAGAAGACATGTTTTCAGTTCTGGACTTAAATAACTTTCTAGTTTGTTTACATTGGGTACAATCCTCACATATTTTACAGTTCTTTTTGAAGGAAATTTCAGGGAGACCTCTCACCATGCTATGTTTATTTAATTTATGCAACACAATATAATTGGCATGACCTAACCTATGATGCCAAATATAGGCTAAGTCATCCTTATTAATAGTGAGACACAAGTTAGTGTGTGCTGCATCATCTAAATCTATCATATAGATGTTATTGACTCTTTTTCTAGTAAACTTCACAGTCTCATAATTGGGTTCAAAGATAGTACATGCAATAGAGTCAAAAACAACCTTATGGCCTTTATCACACAACTGACTAATACTAAGCAGATTAGAGGCAAGTCCTTCATCGAGTAAAACTTCCTCAATACAACATGAAGAGCACTTACCTACCTTACCTGTTCCAATTATTTTACCTTTAGTATTACCTCCGAAGGTAACATGACCATCATCCTTTTCAACCAGCATGCAAAACTTATCTTTTGCCCTGGTCATGCTCCTAGAGCAGCCACTGTCAAGATACCATATGTTGTGATTGGCTGCCAGGCATACCTGCAAGCAAAATCAAGTGGAGAATTTTGGAACATAAAACTATTTGGGCCCCATAAAAGCGTTCATGTCATGCAGACAAGATAGCAATTGTTTTGGTATCCATATTTGATTTTGTGTTTTTACTTATTTTATGGATACCATAACTTTTTGTTCAGTCTGCTTTTTCTTGCCACTTTGAATTTTTTATGATTGTTTTTGTGCTGTGGCATTTTTATTCTTAGACCCATTGTGAAGGTTTCTTTGCCAGTGATTGGTCCAGTGGTCATTGGGAAATGTGTGCACTGTAGACCCTAGGCTGATCAGACATAGAATGGGCAAAGCCATATGAGTTCTGGTTTCTCACATTTTTGAACCTAGGTTGCACAAAGGGATTCTAGGGGTAAGGTTGATGCATCTGACTGGACTGTGGGTTCTGAATGTTATGCTGCATCGACCTCATATGGAGACTGCCTCGACCTTTCCTACCAGAGTTGTAGCAATAGGAATGATGGAATAAAGAGTAGGTTGGTGCAGGTGGGTGGTTGCCTCGACCTTTCTGTTGAGACTAGGTTACTTTGGCTTTGGGGTTTCCTTGGACTTTAGCTTTAACTGTTTGACCCCTAGCCTGTCCCTTAGCCCGAGGTGTAGTGGTGTATGTGCATGACTCCCTGGACACCTCTACCTTCCCTTTGCCCTTGTCCTTGGCACTGGGCTTGGTTTTCTCAATAATTTTTACAGGTTTTTTATTTTGATTTTCTCTAAAATTCATTTTTATTAAAGGTTTTGATATTCCTTTTTCAACCACAAAAGAAATGGTCTTCACATCAAACCTTTTCTTGTTTGTTGGGTTAAAACCCAATCTTTCCTTTCTCAAATTTATTTTTGTTCCCAAGATGGCATTCAGATTTTCAGTTCCCTGTGTCATGCCCTCAAGGGAATGTTGTTTATCCTTATTCTCTTTTTCTAAATTTTCAATTCTTTATTTACACCATTGACAGCATCATATTTCTCGTTTGCAATTCTGGTTTCTTCCACAAATTTTTGCATTCTTATTTTTAGTTCATCAATGGTGTTTTTCAAATTTTCATTTTCTATTTCCACGTCATTCAAAATAGTTTTCACATTTTTAGTTTCAGCAAGTGAATTTTTTAAACTGTGGTTTTCTATTTCCAGACATGCAAGCTTGTCATTCAAGGATGTATCATTAACTAGAGAATTTATTTTTCTTTTCAGATGCCTATTTTCTCTACGCATGTCATCATATTTATCTAGAATCTCAACATAGGCTTCTTCCCAATCACTTTGTGTAAAATTCTCAAAAGGGGAAGTTACCTCATCATCGTCTTCTTTTTCTTCATTACTCTTGGCCATCAAACATAGTCGGTCTTCATTTTCGCTGTCATAGGAGCTGCTCTGACTTCCTTCCTCTTTGTCGCTCCAGGTGCTCACCATGGCTTTTCCTTTCTTGTTTTATCACATGGACTGTTTTTCTTTTTGCAACTATAGCAACCAACACTATCAGATTTCTTGGCAGTATCAGATCTGTACTTTGACTGTCTTTTCCCAGTGAAGTACTTTCTTCTAAATCTCGTACCTTCCTTCCTTATAAACTTCTTAAATTTCCTAGTGAACATGGCAAATTCATCTTGGTCTTCATCTGAAATACCAGAACTATGCTCACTTGATGACCCTTTGCTACTAGAAGTTACTTTAAGAGCTAGGGGTTTCTTCTTCTTCTCAGACTCATCGACCCTCTTGAGGTTCAACTCATATGTCATGAGAGAACCGATGAGTTCATCTACAGATGTGGTTGCTAGGTTCCTAGACTCCTTCATAATAGTGGCCTTGGTATGCCAAATAGGTGTCAGGGACCTAAGAATTTTTCTAACCAGTTCGTACTCACTGTAGATTTTGCCTAGACTTCTCAAACTATTGGTGAGTACCATCAAATGAGCGTACATCTCAGAAATGGACTCAACAGGTTTCATCTTGAAAGCTTCATATTCCGAGACTAACATATTTGCCTTAGTCTCCCTAACCTTAGACGTCCCTTCATCTCCAGCTTGTCCCACATCTCCTTGGCTGTGGAACAGGAGGAAACTCTAGAGAATTCGGTAGGATGAAGAGGACACTGCATGGCATTTATAGCGCTCCAGTTTAAGGTGGACCTACGGATTTGCTCTCTGGTCTAGACCTCCTCATCCTTAGGTAATTCAAACGGACCTTTACTGACAGCTTTCCAGATTTCATAATCCTTCGCCCGAAGGAATACTTGCATACAGTTCCTCCAGTAAGCATAATTTGATCTATTAAAGAATGGTGCCTTACTGGTGGAGTGACCCTCAGTGGTTAGACCTCTAGCATCCATTTTCTAAAGCTCTTCGGGATGTAAAGCCCTAAGGGAGAGTTAGGCTCCGATACCAAGTGATGTGAGTGAAAAGGGATGAACTATAGATCTAGAGGGGGGGCGAATAGATCTATCCCAATTGCAAGATTCTACAGTAGTTAAAAAAATAGTGTGGAATTAAAATGTACTGTGAATAAAAACACCAACAGTAATCAGGATTATAAATAGAATAATCAGATATGAAATAGCCGTTTAATCACTATGAGCATTAAAAGAAAATTAATCAACTCAGTATAGTACTAGGTTGAGGGTTGATTAGAAAATCTCTTCACGCAAAGGTCAGTTTTCCATATAGAAGTGATCTATCCTTCTGACTGAACAATTTTATATACCACTAAACGATTGATCACAGTGCAAGTAATAGATGAAAGAGTTTCAAAACAATTCTCAGTAACAACAATATATAAAGAGTGTCACAATTAAAATTTAGGAATCAGTCAGACATCCAGGTTTGGTACTCGGCAGAGGTTTGATCAGAGATCTCCTCACGCAAGGGATGGCGTTCCAGATAGGGTTACACTATCTTTCAATCCATGACTTTTTATATACCTACTGGATGAAGGACTTAGGCACATATAACAGATGAATGTATTTGCCAAATTAAATGTGTGATAGCAATAAGCAATCCTATGCATTCATTTAATCACATAATAGAAGAGATATGTAATCACACATAAGACAATTCAGTTTTTAGGTGGTTCGATCTCGAGCTTGAGATCTACATCCACCCCTTACTCAACTGAGTAAGGATTCCGCTGCCACATAGCTTGAATCTGCTGATCCACAGCTTTGGGGATAAAATCCCTACAACCTGCTGAGCCTCATAGCTTGCTTTCCCGCTGAGCAATATAGCTTGTTGTCCGAGGATCACACCTCGCCTACTGAGCTGGATAGCTTGCTCTACTGATACACAGCTTACAAAGAGCTAAGATGAAAGACTAAGAAACAAAATAAATGATGACAGAATTGAGAAAAATGTAGCTTCACTAGAGCGATCTGACTTTGGATTTGATCCAGGAGTGAGGATAGAACAAAACCTCTCAATCTTACTTCTCTCTCAGATCTTCTCACGGCACTCTATTTTTCTTCTTCCTCTCAGCAAGGAGCACTTTCACTCTTCAGACTCTTCTCCCTCTATTGCTCTTTTCTCCTCTTTTTTTGATCTGCTCTGATCTCCTTTCTTCTCTATCTTCTCTATGTTCTCTATATGTGTGAATTCGAGTTCTAAGCTTCCTTTTATAGAGCACGAGTCCAGTGGTTCCACGAGCTCTTGATTTGGAAACGTGGAGAACATGTTCCCGCACATTTTGAGAGTCCACGTGTCAGAGGCAGAGAGTAAGACTATCCACGTGGCAGGCTTTTAGAACTGCTTCTCACCTTGGATCACATGCCATTAATCAACTTCACTTAAGTTCCATGTGAGATTGATGCGGTCAGCCTTTATGTAACCTAGGTGTTTTAAACATAGATCTGGGTTGTCAAGATAAGAGATAAAGATGTATCAGTAATTAAGAAAATGATAAGCATAACCACGTGTTCAATCTTAGTTGTTTCAACAAATTTAGTTATGTCAAAAGAATACACTTATTTTTACAGAAGCATCGATGCATAAATGAGATACATCAGCCTATTTGCCTAACCCATGCAACATGTGTGAATAAAAGCATCGACCTCTAATGTAACACAGGTAGACCTTAATGAAGGTGCATCGACTTGTCTTTATAGTGAATGCACAAGATGCATCGACCTTGATAGTGATGACTTCTAATTCACTGACTTGATGCTACAGAGGCTAACAGACTAGCATCGACCTTTCCAACACATACATCGACCTTAGGCTGCAATCGCTAGGTCACTAGCATCGACCTGTGTACAAGGTGCACTGACTTATAGCACGAGGTGCATGAGGTGCATCGACCTAATGGTGTGTACTATGTTCAATGTGCATCGACCTGATTGTGCATTCAGTGTATAAGGCTCATCGACCTTCTGAACGAAAAATGCCTATGTGCATCGACATTCTAGACTCAATGCCATATATGCATCAACCTGGTAGTTTAATGAAGTGGAGGATGCATCGACCTTATAACTCAACAAATATGCATATGCACTGACCTTATAGACACGTGTTAACATGTGCACCAACCTGCCTATCTCAATGTATGAATGTGCATCGACCTTCTAATTCATCAGAATGTACATGCATTGACCTGTAAATGACTAGAGACTCAATCTAACTTAAGAAAGAATACAAGATATTAAATGATTGTGATAATCATCAAAACACAAATTGTTGCCAGTATCAAAACACATCATCAAATCCAGAGGAGATACAGCAATGATCAAGGTACACGGATTGAGATCTTCTCAATTCTCATGTCAAAGAAGTTTTAAGAATAGCCAGTTATCAATAGAAGCATCAACAAGGACATGCATTATATGTGAGAAACACTAGAAGTTCATGCATGTAGCCGAGATGACAGAGATTTTCAAAGAGATGTGCAATAATGGATATACATCAAGTATGAGGACAACTTGAAAGCTTTAATCTTAGAACATGATAGGTGTTTTCAAGGTTCAGCAAATGTGAAGGGATTTCAGTCAGACTAGCAAAAGAGTGTAGTGACAAAAAAATCAATCATAGATATTGACGCTGCGGTGATGTGGAAGAGATAGTCGGCACTCTGAAAACACGAACGAGACGGGATAACCAATATCTTGCGCAGCTCTGTCTCACATCGGACGGTCTATCACCGAGCAATCACTCTCTTCTCTCAAAGGCGTTAGAGGGAAGGGAGGCAAGAAGAGGGAAAACTACTCACGTACAAACTTCTTCTTTCATTCAATCTATGAATAAAATGATACACTAGCCTCCTTTATATAGGAAAGGCCATATTACACTAGGACAAGAATACCCCTAGGCATTTCAACTGAGGACACCCATAACCTATGACTATTTGGCCATATAAAATAATATACAACAACCAACCTTTGACTATTGGCCAAAATAAAATAAAATATGACTAGTGGTTAATAATACAATACCACCACAATACAATAAAAATACACACAAATAAAATACATACTCAGGATGCCGAATCCCCGAGCCACAAGCTCGGTGGTGTCGGGGTAGTGCGGCGTCGGCTCCGTGTGACGGGTTCGGTGGGGAAGGTTTCCCCACCAACCCTCCCGGGACGGCTGGAACTCGACTCCGTTGAGTAAGGTGGGATACCGCTCTGGTAGTGCTCTAGCAGGTCTAGATCGAGGCATTGGAGATCTTCTCGGCTGATCCAAGAATCATCAGAAGGTGGACGGTCCCGCTAGCGGATAAGGTAGCACTTGTAAACCCTGCTGCGTATAGCTGTCACCAGCTCATCCAGTATCCTCTCAATTTGCTCGCGCGGTGCTCTCAAGGCTGTTGGACACACTAGGGTGGGCTCACCCTCAATGGGAGGAGAAGGCTCAAAAGGGTCACTAGGAATCGTTGGGGTTCCTTGTAGGCCACTAGATCTGCCACATTAAAGGTAGAGCTAATCCCATATTCGGGAGGTAAGTCCACTACATATGACTTGGAGCCAATCTTCCGTAGTATTTGGAAGGGAGCATAACTACGGGCTTGCAACTTTTTAACGGCTCCCGAGGGGAGTCATTCGGGTCGAACCCGTACCATAACCAAGTCACCTTCTTGAAATTCGTGGTGACGCCTATGCGAATCAGCCAAACGTTTGTAGGTCTCATTACTGAGGCTTATTTGCTTGCTAATTGACTCATGCAGACTTTTGACATGTTGTACAAACTCTTCATCTAACTTGGAATTCTGGACTCGAGGGGAAGGGGAATGAGATCCACTGGTTTCCTGGGCTTGTATCCATGCACCAGCTCAAATGGAGTCATACCTATGGATCGATTGACATAGCTATTATATGCAAATTCGGCTTTGGGAAAGTGAAGATCCCAATTGCCAGAATGATCCCCTACAATACACCTTAGAAGATTACCTAAACTTATATTGATGACCTCTATTTGCCCATCAGTTTGTGGGTGATAGGTAGTGGAGAATTTAAGCTTAGTGCCAACTAGGTGCCAAAGTGTCTTCAAAAAATAACTAGTGAACCGGACATCTCGGTTAGACACGATGATTTGGGGGAGACCATGCAGACGCACAACTTCATTAAAGAAAAGGTGGGCTACTCTAGATGCATCAGATGTTTTAGAGCATGCAATGAAATGGGCCATCTTAGAGAATCGATCAACTACAACAAAGATGGAGTCATGTTTGTGAGCAGTGCGAGATAAACCAATGATGAAATCCATGCTCACATCAACCCATGGTCTATCAGGAATGGGGATAGGAGTGTAGAGATCGGTGTTTTGTTTGACCTGTTTGGCCATTGTGCATGTCTGACACTGGGCTACAATTTTGGCCACATCTTTCTTCAGGCTAGGCCAATAAAAGTGCTCCTCAACAGAATGAATGGTCTTGTTTTGTCCAAAATGACCAGTAAGACCTCTAGCATGCATTTCCCATATCAGAAAGTCTTGTACAGAAGTCTTCGGGACACAGAGTTGTTGTCCTCGAAAGAGAAAACCATCTTGGAGTAGATAGTCAGCAAATGCTTTCGAGGATCCAGCAGACAAGGCAGAGTAGGTAGGGTCAAAATCTGGACACTCTCCATAGAGTTCCTTCATTCGGTCAAATCGGATGACCTATACCCGAAGAGTGGAAAGAAGGGAGACCCTTCGACTCAAGGCGTCGGCCACCTTATTCTCACTTCCAGCCTTATGTTTCAAGACAAAGGTGAAGCACTGGAGGAATTCTACCCATCAACCATGCCTAGGGTTTAAGCCCTTTTGAGAGCTAAGGAATTTCAAGGCCTCGCGGTCCGAGTATAAGACAAACTCATGAGGTAAGAGATAATGTCTCCAGTGTTTGACAGCTTGGACCACGGCATAGAACTCCTTATCATAGGTAGAGTAACGATGTTTTGCATCAGAAAGCTTCTCACTGAAATAAGTCACAGGGTGGCTTTCCTAGCTAAGCACTCCTCCTATACCTATGCCAGATGCATCACAAGATATCTCAACGACTTTGGAAAAGTCTGGTAGGCGGAGGACAAGGGCTTTGGTGATGAGCTCCTTTATGACAAGAAAAGCCTAGGAGGAGGTTTTAGTCCACTCAAAATTGTCCTTACAGGTGCAATCAGTAATGGGTGCCATAATTGTGCTAAAACCCTTAATGAAGTGTCTGTTGAAAGTGGCTAGCCCATGGAAGCTGCAAACGTCATGGACGTTCTGTGGCTCTGGCCAGCCGACTAAGGCTTGGACCTTGGATTAGTCTATAGACACTCCTTGACTCGAAACCATAAATCCAAGGAAAGTGACCCGATTTGTCATGAATTCACACTTCTTGAGGTTGGCATGTAGGGTTTCTCTCCTCAAAGTCTTGCAGACTTCCCTCAAATGTTGGATGTGGTCATGACGGTTGTGGCTATAGATCAAAATGTCATCAAAGTAGACGACAACAAAGCGACCAATAAGTGGGCGAAGGACTTCAGTTATGAGCCTCATGAATGTGCTAGGGGCATTGGATAGCCCAAGTGGCATGTCGAGCCACTCGTACAGACCTTCTTTATTTTGAAGGATATCTTCCATTCATCCCCTGGTTGGAATCTGACCTGGTGGTAGCCACTCTTCAAGTCAATTTGGAAAAGATGGTGGCTCCACTCATCATGTCAAGCATGTCATCAAGACGGGGAATTAGAAACCTATACTTGACAGTGATTTTGTTGATGGCACGGCTGTCAACACACATTCGCCAAGTGCCATCTTTCTTGGGTGTGAGCAAGGTAGGAATAGCATAGGGACTCTTGCTCACCCTGAGGAAACCCTTTTGAATAAGGTCCTCAACAATTCTTTGGAGCTCAACATGCTCCTTAGGGTTCAATCTGTAATGGTGAAGGTTGGGTTGGGTGGACCCGGGGACAAGGTTAATGGTGTGTTGTACATCACGCATGGGAGGGAGTTTAGAGGGAAAGTCCTCAGGAAAGATGTCTTGAAAGTCCTGCAGGATTGCTTGGACTTCAGTTGGGATGGAGACTTGGGAGTCCTCGGGTGTAATGGTAACGACAACAGCCCAAACAGGGGCACCCTCAGCAACCTCTCTGTTTAGCTTACGGACATTTATGAAGTTAAGGCGCCTAATTGGGTCATGACCAACCTTAGGGGCCTTAGGAACGGGTGTGATAGGTGCATGAGAAGAGAGAATGAGAAGTTTCCCTTCATTGGGAGTTCGGGGACTCTCCTGAACCTTGGGGGTTCCAATGGGGGTAGAGGTGGAACTCTTTCCCGGGGTCACCTTTGGGGGTGCCAGGTACAATTGAATCTTCTTCCCGTTATGGGAGAAGGAACACTGATTGGATCGGCCAAATGTAGTAAGGTCTAAATCATAGATCCATGGTCATCCTAAGATGATGCTCCCGACCTTCATAGGCACTACATCGTATAAAATCTATCCATGGTAGGACTGGAACTGAATGGGAATGATGCATGTAGTGGTGATTGGGATAGAAGTGTCATTAACCCAAGCCACGTTGTATGTCCTAGGATGAGGGTGCGTAGGTAGACCTAGACGGGAGACAAAGTCTGAAGAGACTTCATTGATACAGCTCCCGTTGTCAAAGATCACCTTACAGGGTTGAGATTTCACCATGATGTAGGTTTGGAAGATGGAGGTTTGATGTCAGTCATCCTCCTGGGGGTGTGTCAAGATGCAGCTAACTACACCCAATCTTCCCTGGCTAGAACTCTCGGTAATGTCTCCAACCTGCATGTACTCGACATGCATGCCATCAAATCCTGCATCCATGATGAGGTCAGGATCAGCCATATATCTCTCAATGTCTTCTCCTTCCTGAGGTGGAAGCTCCACAGGCTGGGGGTCAGTGATGACCAAGGCTCGGGTGGGGCAACTGGTGGCGACATGCCCTAGGTTATGGCACCTAAAGCAGCGAATCTCCGAGACAGGGACTGGTTGGGAAGTGCTAGGGATGGCTCCCTTTCTCTTGCCATCCCTCCTATCAGTTGGCGGTGTGTACTCTAGCCTGGGCACTACAGCAGGTGCAGGTAAGGGGTTCTTTATGAAAGGAACAGTAGGGGAAACGGCCCGATGTAGGGTAGCAGTAGGGACATAGGAAGTGGAGGGGCCAGGCCTCTCAGGATAGCGGGTCATGGGGTTTCGGAGTTTTGGTTGGCGGTAGGTGGAAACCTGAAGTGGGACCACCCTTTGAAATCACTCAACATCTCGAGCAACCTGGTAGGCATGCTCGAGGGTGCTAACCCCTCGCAAGAATAGTTCCCGCTGAATGCTCTCATGTAAGCCAGCTCTAAATCGTGAAAGGGTTACAGAGACATCCTCCATGACATGACTCCAAAGGAAGAATTCATCGAACTTGGTGATGTATTCATCTACAGACTTCCCATCTTGGGTGAGTTTCTGCCATTGGTCTAAAAGACGCTGATGGTAGGAGGGTGGCAGATACTTCTCCCTAAGCTTCTCCTTCATTTCTTCCCACACGTTGATGTGCTCCTCTCGTCTCCTTGCTAGGAGATTCTCAACATTGCACCAATAGGTCTTGCCTTGACCTAGGAGCTTCATTTTGGCAAACCTCACCCTTGTAGCAGGAGTCATGCGGTGATGCCAATCAAAGTATTGATCCATCCCGGTCTCCCAATCAAAGTATGTGGCGGGATTTAGGGACCCATTAAAGCTGGGAGCATCTATCTTGATGTTCCATAGGATGATCTCCTCATCGTCGTGGTCTCTTCCTCAACGTGCACGATCATCTTGCTCTCGACCTCGAGGAGCTTGATTCAAGGGGGCTCGATCTCTCTCTTCTCTATGGTTGGCGACGGGATCTTCGCGACCATTCATCCTTCCTTCCTCTCCCCTCATATGATCCTCTAAGGCTCGGATCCTATCATCTAGCTCCGCTCGCAATTGGCCTATAGATGCTTTATATTGGGCCGTAAGATTTTGCTCGAGCGGGGCTAACATGGCATTCACACCATCCCGAGCCATGGGTGGTTGTAGTGTTGAAATGCGCTCTAGACAGCCCGATGAATTACTAGACCAATGTGGCATGCACGAGCTCGGACCTAAAAGATGCAATCCTGGGACCGAAGATTAGCAAGGATCAGACCTTCTTGTTGGCTAATATGCGAAGGGTCAATTTGATTCGCGAAGGGACCGGCCGGGGAGAGTTGCTCGCCTGTAAGCGAAGTAGTTGTGGAACTACCTCCTGACAATTATGGTGACCTAATGTGACAGTTCTAGGGCTTAAGGATGAGATCATACAAGCTCTCTCTTTCCGTCCACAGCGATGCACTCAGGAGACATGTTGCATGGATAGGGCTCTCTCTTACTTCATCACGCAGCAATTGATAATGATACTAAATAAGTAAGTGAGTGTAGCACGCACCCAGCTAGACTAAAAAGTCTAGCTCCGATATGAGACGAAGACGAGTGGGGACGTGCATGTCCGCACGGCGTCGATGAAGCTTGAACGGTTACAAAAAATTCACTCCACACAGGGAGGGTGCAATTATTACAAAATCAGTTAATTAAATTTTCTGCGTAGGAGAATAAATTAATTCAGAATTTCTCCACATAGGGAGACTCAGGGTCACTCACACTCCATAGATCACAGACTATCTATCGACGACCAGGCGACCCTGGTGCTGCTCAAGCCGCCGTAGTGGACTCGGGTACCACGACCAATAAATCAATCAAATGATATATATAAGGTTAAATATATATATCTTAATATATATATATATATATATATTTAACACTCCAACAACAAATTTATTTTTTTTCAAACCTTTTCGCGTGTGTCTCACGCGGCTAGCGCTGAGTCAACAAAAGCAAGCGGCTAATGCAGCGGGTGGGCGGTCAACGTGGGTAGGCGGGTGCAGGCACGCGGGAGGCAACGCGGGCGCACGCGGGTGTGGGGTGCGGGCGCACGGCCGACGCACGCGGGCACCGGCGCACGCGGGTGTAGGGCGCGGGTGTGTGGGCGCGTGGCCGAGCGGGATCGCGGGTGTGAGCGGGAGCGAGCAGGCTTGAGCGTGGGTGCGCTAGGCGGCAGGGGGTGCAGGCGGCGACCGGCACGGGTGGCCATGGGCGCGGGGCCCGGGCGGCGCCAGGCGCGGGTGACCGCAGGCGTGGGGCACTGGCGGTGGCAAGCGGCAGCGGGCACAGGTGGCTACTGGCGCTGGGCGAGGCGGCAGGGATGGCCATTGCGGTCGGAGCATTTTTTGAATGAGGGCACATGCGGCGATGCCCAACCCCCTCGAACAGCCCTTTTTTTCACTCTTCTCTCTCAACTGAAAGAGATGCTTTCTGCTGTGTTTTTTTTCCAATTCCCTCACAATCGATAGGAATATCTCTTGTGCTATTCTTCCTCTCTCTTTTTTCTTACATACTGAAGTTGGTCGACGTTGTAGAGAAGAACGGCGAGGACATCGGGGATGAGGGAGATGCCGTTGTTAGGCTCTGATATCAAATTTGACGTGGCAGTGACGTGGAAGAGATCGTTGGCACTCTAAAAACATGAATGTGACGGGATAATCACTGCCTCGCGTAGCTCGGTCTCACACCGGACGGTCTCTCACCGGGTAATCACTCTCTTTTCACAAAGGAGATGGAGGGAAAGGAGGCAAGAAGAGGGAAAACTCTCTCTCGTACAAACTTCTTCTTTCATTCAATCTTTGCATAAAATGATACACTATCCTCCTTCATATAGGAAAGGCCATATTACACTAGGATAAGAATACCCCTAGGCATGTCAACTAAGGACACCCATATCCTATGACTATTTGGCCTAATAAAATAAAATACAACAACCAACCTTTGACTATTGGCCAAAATAAAAGAAAATATGACTAGTGGTTAATAATACAATACCAACACAATACAATGAAAATACACACAAATAAAATACATACTCAGGACGCCGAATCTTCGAGCCACAAGCTCGGTGGTGTTGGGGCGGTGTGGCGTCGGCTCCGTGTGACGGGGCCGATGGGGACGGTGTCCCCACTAGATATCAACAATGAATGTGAATCACAGAGAATAGCTGAAGATAGACTGAAGATAGAAGCATCGGTTGACTGAAAAATTAATTGTTGACAGAAATAGACAGTCAAAGAATTTGAGACAGATAAGCAAATATTCAACCAACCAATCCAATACATGACATATGCTCCCCCTGACTGTATGTACTTAATCAATCTTTTTGGTATTTTCAATATGAATGACATGCAATCAATTCTGAAATCAGTATATGCATAATAACAAATGCACATGAGTAAACTATGAAATGCAGGGAGTCCCCCTATGTATGTGCATTTATGTCAATCAATCCTATTGACACATGAATGATATGCAATTAACAACATGTATGCAAATGCATTGACTCCCCCTAACTAAATGCATTGAACCATCATTTATGACACGAAGACCATGCAGGGGGTTAATTGAGCTTAACAAATATGTATATGCAAGAGACACAAAATTGCCTTGACTGACTCCCATGTCTATATGCAATGTATAGCCAGAATTAGAAAACAATGCAAGGAGTTTTAAAAAACTTATGCTCATTAACATCTAGACTGCTCTATGAGCAAAGATGACCTATGGTTCCAGGTAGAAGACTTAGTCTAAGGACCACCTCATACATAGAGAGAACTTTCAGACAGATCGCATCTGCCTTTCAGTAACTCACCATTTGATATACCATAATAGTCATGCAAGACAATGCAGTGCAAATGCATTTATATGTGCATCTCAATTTTTATGACAGTCTATCAAGCACATATGTATGCAAGTGAAAAATATATGCAACAGATCTTCAATGAAAATGTAAGATATGCATTATGATTCAAGCAAGTATCAACCAAGTGCAATTCAGATTTTCAGACTATGATATGCAATTCATTCTCAAGCTAATGTATGCACGGATAACTCAGTGTATGCATTGGGAGACTTATGAAAAGCAATGCAAATATCAGATGCAAATGTAAACATGTATGCATGAGATTCTGACTAGCAAATCAAGCATGATATGCAGCTAACTAAAGGAGATTATAGAAAACTCAAATAACCAGACCTGTAAACGTGCAGAAATGGGGTTTCACCATACTCAGGTGCCTTGGTTTATTGAACCCCTTTTATTCCTCAGCCCCAAGGCACTCCTGTAAAATAGGTTCTTATTTTACAAATTTAGGTACCTAAGAGTTCTTAGGTCCTACAAGGTTAGTGGTACCTTTGGTTAGTGCTTTCCACAACCTTTGGGCTTTTATATCATCAAATATCATTAAAGAACAATCATTCATAGAATGCCCAACTTTTCCACAGTAGCGACATGAAACAGGTGGCTTTATGTTTTTCTTTTTCATGCAAACATAAGTATGAGATTTCTATTTGTTACCAAACCTGTTGTCTTGCCTTTCATCAGCGACTCTCTTCCTTTTTAGATGCCAACAGTCCTAGACTGTATGGCCATTCTTACCACACTGAAAGCATACAATGTGCTTATGTCTTGGACCAAACACATTTCTGTCAAGGGCATTTTTCTTAACATTGAATTTTACAGAATTAGGATGAGATCCCTTTCTAAACCAGCAGTTAGAGGCTCGGTGGCCTGGCTTTCCACATTCAAAACATGCCAGTGATTTTTCCTTAAAAATATATTTATTTCTACCAAAAGCATTTTCTATTGTAGGGAAATTGACAGGTTTAGAATTAAGTTTTCCCTTTTGGGCATGCCAACAGTTAGCAACAATATGGCCTACCTTACCACAACAATAGCAATGAATTTTCTTGTTCTGAACAGTAGGATATTTCCTAGCAAGAAAATTTCTAGCATGCATCCTACCAACATTTTGTTCATCATTTTTTATTATTAGGCAATCATGCATCAGATGTCCATACTTCCCATAATAGAAACATGAGACATAATTTTGTTTTGAAGCATGGGGTTTTGCGTAGGAGTTCTTGGTATGCACGGTAGACTTGCTGAAAATCTTTTTCTGAGTTTTATTATATATTTCTGAATTTTCTTTTGTTCTTGCATTTTCTAATTTGCAGGCTATTTCACTTGAGATGTGGTGGCTATATTTGATGCTTTTATAAATGAGGTCATTAGCTTGTTTTTAAAAGCTTTCTTTTTAACATT
This sequence comes from Amorphophallus konjac, assembly GCA_022559845.1. Lineage (NCBI taxonomy): Eukaryota > Viridiplantae > Streptophyta > Magnoliopsida > Alismatales > Araceae > Amorphophallus > Amorphophallus konjac. Next base: position 288,298,448 of record CM040123.1, on the reverse strand, counting down.
ATTGTAGCCCAGCCCTTCCTTTTGAACATTTACCTTAACTCCTAGCAGCATGTTCAAATTTTCTTGGCCATTAACAAAATTTGACAGTGAATTCTTCAAATCCTGAATTTCATTTTCTAAAGAGGCAATGTGTATCTCATAGCTAAGAATCTCTTGTTCACTACGATTAACACATTCATTCAACACCTTGATTACAGTTTTATACTTTTTAATTTCTTGTTCCAGATTGTGTAATTTTTTAGACCCATATATGCAAACAGATTTTCCTTTTTCAAGAATTATTAATCTATCTATCATAGCTGAATTTAACTGCGTCAGCTTTTCAATCTCTTCCGTCAGCTTTTCAGACATAGCAGTATTCGACTGCTTCAATTCTTCAATTTCTTTTATCAATTTTTCATTCTGAACAAGATCATTTATTAAGGCTTGATCATCTCTCAATAAATTCAGCTTGTCTTCTAGCTCAGAGATTTTGGAGAGAAATTCTTGGTTTTAATTTTTCAATAAACAAATTTGTTTCTAATGCATATGAATATCAGACAAGCAGTCATCATAAGATAGCTTCAGTTTCAAACAGATTTCACAAGAGGAGTTTGAATTATTCTGATCAATTCTCTTCTTCAATTTTTTATTTTCAGATTTCATTTTCTTATATCTATCAAATAGTTCTTCATACATACTCAACAATTCATCAAATGAAATCTCTTCAGATCCGGAGCTTACCTAGGATGATGTCTCATCCATCAGATCACTGATGTGATTGTCTTTATTTGCATCATGCATCTGTCTTCATTTCTTTTATCGGTAGTCTTCAGTCTATCCAGTATCTCTTTTATAGACCTGCAATTGTAAAAACAAGAAATGAATGCCTTGTTAGTAGCTGCCTTCATTAAATCTAATGCTCTATAATTTTAAGAATTCTTAGATCTATGTATGTCTGTCCACTTAGACATGTCCTTCGATAATCTGTGTGGAGCATGAGTGATAATTTTTCATAGATCAGGATCAGTCAGTTTAACATAGCTATGCATGCTACTAAACCATGAATTAAATTGGGTCCATCAAAAATCGGTGAGTGAGCCATTAAGACAAATCAATAAACAATTCAATGCAATAAACTAAGCACGCTCAGAAATGCACCAAAGAAACTGCAGGATCTATTGTGGATCGTTGGATCCGATGAAATAGTAACCCGCTCTGATACCAATTCTTATGATATTTAGGTGCAAGACTGAGATTTAGAGGGGGGGTGAATAGATCTCCTCCAAAAATTGCTTCAATTAAAACTCTCACTATAAAATCGTGCGAAAATAAAACTAGATGGCTCAAGCTAAATAGATGTTTTATTGCTGCTCACACTCGAACACTTAGCCAGCACATGTAGCCTGCGACTCTACTAACCACGTGGACAACACTTTGCATCCGTGTTTGATACATACTGATAACACAAAGAAGAACTTCAAAAAGTAAATGCTCAAACAGCCTGTGAAGGGGGATAGAAGATATGGAATTTGGACAGTCACACAAACCACATTGCACAGAGATTTTAGATGGTTCGGTCTGCTACCACAGACCTACGTCTATCCCCCACTCAAACCCGAGTGAGGCTTTCCACTGACAAACAGCTTGAACCGCTGAGCATCACAGCTTGCTTACACCGCTGAGCAACACAGCTTGCTATCAGCTGAGCCTTACAACTTTTCTAACCGAAGGAATCAATCCTTACTGCTGAGCCTCACGGCTTGCTGTCCGAGGAACCAATCCTCGTCGCTGCCTCACAGCTTGAAGATAAATTCTGAAGAAAATAAAGAAATAATAGAAAAGAAACGAACAAAGAAAATGTAGCTCGATGAGCACAGTGGTCTGGATTTGATCCAAAGACCATAGATCTGAAATAGCTCTAGCTGCACACTCTTTCACTGCTCGGATGCTTCACTCTTCTTCTTCCTCTCACGATCTCCTTCTCTGAACTATCTCTTCTTTCTCTTCATTCTTTTCTTCTACTCACTCGATGTCTCTCCTGTTAGGATACAATGCCCGGATACAGAGGGGGGTGAATGTATCCTTTTACAATTAATGCCTAAATAAAAACTCAAGTGCTGGACGCAATCTCAGAATAAAACCAAATTCAATTAAACCAAGGAGCAAACACAAGAGACGCACCTATTCAAGCATCTAGCGGAAGCACACTCACAATGCAAACCACTGCTCAAGATATTTTTAGGTGGTTCGGTCCTCCAGACCTACATCCACCCCACACTCAAACTAAGTGTGGCTTCACTAACAGCTGGGCAACACAGCTTGCCAACAGAAGCTGATACACAGCTTACCCAGGGGAACAGACTCCCCTCTTCCTTCAACCTGGAGGGAACCTCTAGCAACCCTCGGTCACTAGAAAACCAGAGACTAGCGTCTCTCTTCCTCTATACCAAGAGGGAACCCCTAGACTTGCAACCCACAAGCCCAGAACTGGAGATCAGATCTCCCTTCCTCCAAACCAGAGGGAACACACAAGTGACTTCCAACCACTTGCAGACTAGAGGTCGAAGACCTCTCTTCCTCCAGACCAGGAGGGACCCGACCTCAGTCTAGAGGATCGGAAGTACAGAGCTAACCAAAATGAAAACGGAAAAATAAGAAAGGGAAAAATACACAGCGATCAGAAAGCTGTAAAGACAGATAACACAAATGTGGCTCGCATGGAGCTGACTGGCCTGGATTTGATCCACGGTCCAGTAGTCAGATCTTCAGGTAAGCTTCTCTTCCTCTTCTCTTCTCTCTCACTTTCTTCTCTCTTTCTCTTCTCCTCTTCTTCTACTCTTTTTCTCACTCTCGATCTCTGCTCCTCTATTCCTTTTGGCTCATATACTTGCCCGCTGCTTCATCAGCCTTTCTTCCATTTATATCAGCAGCCAGCAGGATGATAGGGTACAAAGTGCGTGTGCCTCCCACGCTTGATCCAGAACTTTCCTGCCACGTGCCCTTTTCGTATTTGTTCCTCTAGTATAGGATCACGTGCAGCCCAGTTATTGGGGAATACTCTTCCTCGGACCTGCAAGGAGATAAAAACTATTAATACTCAGGGTTTGCTCTATATATCTACCAGAAATGAGTTGGTTGACACTCAAGCTGAACCTGCACGAGGTATGTGGGAACGACAAGAGGTGCACTATACTGAGAACGACACGAGATACAGTGGTGACAAAATAAACACTACCAAGAGAATGACACGAAGTCCAAGGGTGACAATACAGATACTACAAAGAGAACGACACGAGGTAGAGAGAGAACAACACGAGATATACAATAATAAAGCTGACACTATAAAGAGAACGACACAAAGTAGAAAGAGAACAGCACGATGTAAAAAGGAAATAGCACGGAACTAAAAAGGTAGTAAGACACGCGGTCAGAGGAAACCTGGACGAAGGTAGAAGCAAAATAACACGCAGACATAAACACAAGAGAAACACGAAAGTAGAAACCGACACGAAGTGTGGTTTCAAAACAAGAAAGACACGAGGTCTAGGAAAAGCAACACGAAGATAGAAATAACAAAGAACCGACTCGAACTAAGGACGACATGGAGACAGCACAGTCAGACTCGACTTGAGACACTTAACGCTTGAACTTAGAGAAGAATGCACGAAGTAAAATCAACATGAAGATAGAAGACAGAAATAACACGAAGACTCAAACACAAAAATAACACGAAGACATGAATACAAAAGCAACACGACATAACACACAGTAAAAAGAACGGCACGAGAACAACATGGACTAAAACCAACTCGAAGACGAAAACAAAAACTGACACGAAGTGTGGTCACAAAGCAGAGAAGACACGGGGTCTAGGAAAGACAACACGCGGACAGAAGACAGGAACGGTTTCAATCGACACGTGATAAAACAAAGAAAGCAGGAAAACGACTCGAGTATCTACAGTAAATGACACGAAGACAAGCCCTGAAAATACTATTTAGACTTCACGCTGTACAGACTTTGAGGAGTCTGAACCAATGTACAGACTTTAAACCTATGAAGATGGAGTGTATAGACTTGAAAGTCTGAATGCGATGTGCATACTTGCTGAGTTGACGCTGCAGCCCAATGAGTTAACTCTGCAACGTATACACTTTGCATTCAACTGAAGGTGTATATACTTGAAGTTTCAAGGCCACAATGTATAGACTTCAAAAGAAGCAATCCGATGTACAGACTTCAAATGTGAAGACATTGTGACTGCAAATGTAGTTATCAGACTTCATTGTATAGACTTGGAGAACATGAAACAATGTGCATACTTGGGACGCCTGAAGACCAATATATAACATGACTGAACATAATCAATTATGCAAAGCCATATTAGAACTAATGAAGAACAACATAAAGATCAGAAAGTAGCGATTTGACTCACACAAGATGACTCACAGTGAATAGCTCACTACAAAGGCCAAACATCAAAACCACCATTAAAACCATCATCAAAACCACAGGGGCACAACAATCTCCCCCTTTTTGATGATGGCAACACTACATAGTGAGTCATTTGAGAAGTCTGATGACTCAAACTATTCTCCCCCTTTGACTTCATCAAAAAGAAAATAGTTTGAGAAATTAAAGCAACCAGCATGCTATAATTGAAAACCAATCTCCCCCTTGATATATCCAAGATGAATCATGGGATGATAAGAATGCATATGCACGTGGAGATTTCAAAAATGCAAGATCACAATTCTTCCCTTTGGCAACATCAAAAAGAAAGAGACAAAAGGAGACAGAAATGCAAATGATATGAGATATAATTAATCAAATCCAAGAGTGTGAAAGAGAGCCTCTAAATGGGCAACAAGATACAGATCATTGTCTTTTTAAGGATTAAAATATCTGGCTTGTCTGCTGGAAGGGCCACGCGGCCTGCCTTGTGGTGGTCTCCCCCTAGGAGCAGCAGAGGTATATTCTTGAGGTGGAGTTCTGCTAGAGGAAGCCTGGCCAGGAGCTGAACCCAAGGTAGAGTGAAATTCCTTCAGGTCATTGGACAATTCAGCTAGCCAATACACCACAGCGCTTCTGACATTTGCCACTTCAGAAATGATGTCGTCTTGGCGAATATTAACTGTTTCATATCTGTCAGTCAGAATTGTCATTTCTGTTAAGAAAGCGATCAGTTTATCATAGATCTTCTGGACATCTGGACCTAGGGCACTCAATGACCCTTTCAAAACTTCTAAGGATGTCCTGATCTCAAAACAGTGATTTATAATGCTGGCAGAAGACTTAAAGGAGGAAATTTGAGCATCTTGTAGTTCACGAAGTGCTGTTGCGATCTTTGAACATGCTTCCTGCAAGCCTGTCATCAAGGACCTGTTGGCATCATCTGAAGCTTTCTTGTTTAACAGAAACCTTTTCCATTCAGTTAGGAGAGAGATCTCAAGCTTCAGTAGCCTGGAATGGACTTGATTGATGTTAAGAGAGACATACTTGAGCAGATCATCCATTTTCTTATCTTGTCTTTGCATTTGCTGAGCCAAATTTATAAGAAGTTCTTCAATATTTGGCGCCCTAGCAGATAGAAGTCGAGGTTGACCTAGAGGTGTACCAAAAGATTCACAGCCAGGTGCAGTTCTCTCATCTGTTTCTTCTTGCACTGGCGTTTGGTTGTCTACTGCTGGAGCCTGATCTTCATCTTCAGCTTGGATGTCTTTGTCAGGACCTGCATTTTCATGTGCCTCATCTTCACTAGATGATTCTGTTTCTAGGTCTATGATAGGAACTTTCTCCTGACACTCATCCACTATATCTTCCATGAGATTATGATCTGTAGGACTTTTAACAGGTGCCTGTTCTAGAATTTCAGATGTAACTACGTTTTCAGCCTCTTCCAAACTTTTCTCCACAGCTTCTCTTAGAATGACATTAACAAAATCAGCAAGTTCTTGATCATTACTTACTTGCTCTTGATCAGGCTGTTCCACAGGCACCCTTACTTCGTCTGATGTCTTCCCAAAAGAATCAAACAGACCATCAATGTTTGTATCTAGATCAGTCTGAATGCTGTTTTTAGACAACCTGACTTCTTCAGATGCAAACTCGACAAGCTTCTGAAAAGAAAAAGATACTTCAGTGGGTGCAGCAGACATAGTTGACTGTGGATGTTCATATGGTGTTTCCTGTAGAGCAACCTCAGGAGCTGATGCTAAAACTGTTTGGGTTGAATCTTGAGGGTGTTCCAGAAGCTCCCCCTGAGCTTGTGATTCCTTAACTTTCTGGGCCTTAACCTGCCCCAAGAGAGAAGAGCCCTCCAACCCCAAAAATACTGAAACAAAATTCATGTTAAAAATGTTTCGAGCCCTAACTTCTGACATGGCCTCTCCATCCAAGGGAATCTTTGAATACTTGAAGATGTCTGTCAAATGGGCGACGTAGGGCAGATGTCGTTTGGATCCAATACACCCCTTCATGACATTAAAAATAACTTCAGGCAGACAGATCTTTACATTCTGAATTAGGCAGAACAATAGGAACCTCTGTGTATCTATGATTCTTCCTCTAGCACCAGTCTGTGGGGTGACTATTGAAGCAATGATGTTCTGAAGAAACTTGTGAAGAGGGGGAAATGACGAGGTTTGGTAAGCTTTCAGCTTCAACTGCCCCTTGTCATGAATGTTACTGGGTTTACCAGTAATAACCGAAAAGGCTTCATGCAGACTATATCTATATCCTCTCTCCACTTCCCCTTTTTCTGGAATACTAAGAGCTTTGTGGAGAGAGTCACATGTTACTGTCATCTGAACCCCTTTAACAGACGAGATCAAAGCAGATTTATCTCGGCTCAAAGACAAATTATTGTAAAATTCCATTACCAGGCTAGGGTAATAGACACGGTGGTTTTCTAGGAATTTCCTCCATTCCTGAAACTCAAGAATCTCCAAAAGTTCTGGAAACTTCAAAACCAGGGTTTCATCTCCGAAATCTACTATTCTTGGAGGAATGATTTTCCCACTCTCTAAAAACACGGTAGACTGAGAGGGCCTAGTACCTTGTGCTGAAGACATTTCTACAGCTGATTCTGGTTCAAGACATCTTTGCTGCTTGGACGAAGGCTCCTCATCTATTTCTTTTCCCTTCCTCTTCCTTTCCACATGAGTGACGGATTCTGGCTGATCCATTTGTCGTAACTCTCAGAGTATCAACTCTTTCTTGCTGGTTGCTGCTGGAAATGAAGCTAGAGCCAAGAACGGAGGAGAACTCTGTGGTGGAGATGAGATTTTAGAGAAGAAGGATGAGGGGGAGATAAGGGTTTGAAGAAGCATGCAAGACGTATCGACACGAGGAGACACAGGAAGCGGCAGGGGCACGCGAGGGTTTATTTATGTAACCTTGAGGAACAAGAAGGGTTTTTGAGGGATCACTTTTCACTCTTATCGTACTTTTTCAGGAAATGCCCAAACTACCCTTATTCAATATGTAACACAGCCGTTTCCCATTAAAGTTCGCTCTTCAATATATGGAATTATTATATTCTTCCGAAAACCTTGGTCAGTTACCTCAAGACGTTAAATCAACATGATCACAAAACTAGCTGTTAAAGGTACTTAGCCTAGAGAAGGTTACGATTAAAATACTCCTTATGTTTGTCAGGCAAAGAAATACCAAACAGATAGTTAAGCACAGTTCATTACCTCATTTAAGGACAAGAGAGGGCATACAGAGTCAACCAATTTGTTGAGCACTAGGTAGAATTGTCCCTTTTTACACAAGGAGACATGTTTATAAGACACCAGAATCCCTGGTTACTCAGGACAAGCTACCTTTATGCCAATGAAATTTTTTTTGTTGACTTTTCTTTCCCCCCCTTTTTTTTTATATATTTCAACTTTTCCATAATATACAGAGATAGCTAACTGTATCATGACAGAACCTCTAGACTTCTTTGATCTAGAATATCTATTTCTCCACAATAGCCATTGCTCTGCCACAAGGAATGGCGTATTCCCTGGTAGCACCTCTCAAGATCTTAGACACAAGACAGAACCCTTACATAACACAATTTGTTATCTCACAGCCATCTTCACATAAGTTTCAGTTAAGATGAAATCCTCAGCAAGGGTTTTCCATTTAACAGAAATTTTTACAATGTGTTGACCAACAATTGAGGAATACCTTGGAAGGATTAAAGGACAAAATATAACCCCCATACATTAAAGTTCTTTATTAACAGGTATAACTTGTCACAAAAGATTTTGGTGGTTTAAGGTATTCTGATCAAATCTGATAAGAGTGACAAAGCTAAAAAGAAAGAATTTTCCTTCAACAGAATTCCTGAACTAAAGGGGATAAAACAAGGATAAGAAGGTGACAAACAAGATGGAGAGAGATGAGATGAGATGAGAAGCACTCCATACAGCAAAGTAGTAGGTGAGAGATAACTCTAGAGAGTAAAGTCCAAGGAGCTCACATAAAATCTTCCTAAGGAGATTCAATCTAGAAACCAGAGAGTGCTCTTGAGTAATAAGCTGCAACCTCATGAGATGACTGAACTCAGCACCAAATAACCACATTGGCAGACAAAGGTTCTTCTGATACCAGATGACCTGACAAGCTCCTTTTTCAGTCCATGCAAGGGCATCTCACACACAACTCTTGGAAATATTAATTATTTGTATTTTTTTTTCAATAAGTGGAATGTAATGCAATGAGCATGAGTCAGTAAATTGACATAAAAATAGCATGCCTCCCCCTGACTATGAGCATGAAGCTTTTTCTGAGAGCATGCAGTGTTTGCCATGAACACTAAACAAATGAATTTGTGATTCATGCACATTCAGGCTGCCCGGTTCAGTAGAATGACCTATGGTACTAGGCGGAGCACTTGGTCAGAAGGACCACCTCACACATAGTAAGCACCTCCAGACAGATTTTCCCTGCCCTTATGATAGCTTACTATTTGATATACCATAATGGTCAAACATGATGATCAAAGGGCATGCCAGACAAGTAAGATTATTTTAATCATGATAATCATGTCTAGTTTAAAACAGGCAGTTTATATGTTCAACAACAATCATCAGTCTGATGGATTAAGAATTGAATTCAGATTAGGAAGGCAGCAGTAGATTTACCTGAGGCGTTCAGGCATGGGGTCGTTTTATGTGCCCTGGTTTATTACCCCTTTATTCCATCCAAGGCACACCTGCCAGGCACCTTCCTATTTTCCACTAGCAGGTACCCAAGTGGTCTTGGGTCTTGCATAGTAATTGGCCCCTTTTGGGACTGCCTGCATCTTCTTCTGTGCCAAATAGTCGTCAGAGTTCATGATAAAACAGTTATGCATTGAATGCCCAGACAGCCCACAATAGTGGCATGAACTAGCAGGTTTCATGTTCCTCTTATGTACACCAGCATGAACTTGAGCATTATAAGAGTGAGCATGAGGGTTTCTGTTATAATTATGAAATTTTTTTCTTTCATGACCAGCCACCCAACAAGCAGCAACGTGGTGGCCTGGTTTTCTGCAATTTGAGCAAACAGGAATTCTTTTAAGAACATGTTCGTTCCTACCAAATCCTTTGAAATTTCTAGTCCTACCCTGGATATGCCAGCATTCCTTGACTGCATGCCCATGCTTCCCACAATGGGAGCAGAAAGGAGACTCTCTTCTAAAAAAGCTTGCCCAACATTCAGTGGCCTTGTGCCCAAGCTTGTTGCAATTAAAACATTTGACATGCTGGTTCAGAGAAGCAGTTTTGTTGATATTAAGAGCATGTTGGTTAGCATAAGATTTAGCATGATGTGAGAGTGGTTTTTTCTTTTCATTAGCAAACCAACATTGAACAAGGGTGTGGCCTAATCTACCATAATGCGAGCATTCACTTTTCTTTGAATGAGCAGCAGGATTTCTATCATGATATTTCCCAGCATCCATCATTTCAGCATTTAAATCATCCAGTTCTTTTAATTCACACTCATGCATCAAATGGCCTATCTTGTGACAGTAATGACATTTCATGATTTCCCTCTTATGTGCATGTCTCGGTATACCAGTGTGTTTTACAGCATGCACATTTTCAGTGTGATCCAATCCTTTCTTCACATGACTGACCATATCAATAACTTTTGTTTGTTTCTGATTCTTCTGAACATTTGGTTGTTTATTTTCTAAGGTGGTGGCTGCATCAGATGCTTTAGAAAAAGATGTCATTAGCTTATTTTTGAAAGCCTTTTTATTTATATCGTTGTAGCCTAACCATTCCTTTTGAGTATTGACCTTAACACCTAACAACATGTCCAGATTTTCTTGTCCTTTCATAAATTTTGACAGGGATTTATTCAAATCATCAATTTCATTTTGCAGAGAAACGATGTGTATTTCATAACTGGCAATTTCTTGTTCATTGTAATTTACACATTCGCTTAGCACTTTGTTTGCAATTTTGCAATCCTCAACTTCTTGTTCCAGATTTTTCATTTTTTCAGATTCTTCAAAGTAAACAAATTTTCCTTTTTCTAAAGCTAGAAGCCTCTCAGACATAGTGGAGTTCAGCACTTTTAACTTCTCATTTTCTTCCTTAAGCTTGTCATTCTGAATTAACTCATTTATTAATATCTGATCTTCTGAGTTAGTTTCAAGTTTTCTTCCAGCCATAAATTTCTTCAAATCTTTTTCCTTCTCTTCAATATCTTTCTGTAATTCCACATTCACAAATTTTATGGCTTCAATTTTCTCAATCATGAGAATGTTCTCTTTTTTCAGTTTCTCTAAACTTTCTTCATTTTCTTTGGAGAACTTTCTAAGAGAATTATCTTCAGATTTCAGCTTATTTAGATCAGATTTTAGACATTCACATTCCTTCATCAAGTTTTCGTTCTGATTTTTATACCTACGAATATCAGATAGACAGGTATCATGATGTTGCTTGATACTGGAGCAATTTTCACATGGGGATCTAGACCTTTCTAACCCAGTATTCTTTTTCAACTTTTTATACTGACTTCTTAACCTCTCATGTGATTTTAGCAATTCAGCATATGCATTTTCCTAATCATCTACAGTATAATTTTCAAAAGGATTTACCACATCATCTTCATCTTGAATGCTGCCTTGATTATTTCTATCAGCCATCATGCAGCTGTCCTTCTTTGTCTTCTGAATTTGCTTCAGCATGTTCAGAATATCTTTAGCAGAACTGCAATCATAAAAACAAGACCATAAGGCTCTGTCAGTAGCTGCTTTCATCAGATTAAAAGCTTTCTGATTCTCTTCATGCAAAGAGGTATGCCTGTCAGTCCATTTGGACTTTTTCTTTGGTAGTTCATGAGGACCGTGTAAAATTACTTTCCACAGGTCTGGATTAATAGATTTAGCATAACTTTTTAAATTAGCAAGCCATGCACTGAAGTGTGTACCACAAAAAATCGGTGGATTAGCCATGGGAACAAATAGTAGGTAGATTCGAGGCAACAAGAGTATTGATGCACTAAAACCAGATAAGTATCGAAGACTACACGATCGGATCTGCAGGTCGCTGGACCTTCTAGGCAGACACCCGCTCTGATACCAATTGTTAGGATACAATGCCCAGATACAGAGGGGGGTGAATGTATCCTTTTACAATTAATGCCCAAATAAAAACTCAAGTGCTGGACGCAATCTCAGAATAAAATCAAATTCAATTAAACCAAGGAGCAAACACAAGAGACGCACCTATTCAAGCATCTAGCGGAAGCACACTCACAATGAAAACCACTGCTCAAGATATTTTTAGGTGGTTCGGTCCTCCAGACCTACATCCACCCCACACTCAAACTAAGTGTGGCTTCACTAACAGCTGGGTAACACAGCTTGCCAATAGAAGCTGATACACAGCTTACCCACGGGAACAGACTCCCCTCTTCCTCCTACCTGGAGGGAACCTCTAGCAACCCTCGGTCACTAGAAAACCAGAGACTAGCGTCTCTCTTCCTCTATACCAAGAGGGAACCCCTGGACTTGCAACCCACAAGCCCAGAACTGGAGATCAGATCTCCCTTCCTCCAAACCAGAGGGAACACACAAGTGACTTCCAGCCACTTGCAGACTAGAGGTCGAAGACCTCTCTTCCTCCAGACCAGGAGGGACCCGACCTCAGTCCAGAGGATCGGAAGTACAGAGCTAACCAAAATGAAAACGGAAAAATAAGAAAGGGAAAAATACACAGCGATCAGAAAGCTGTAAAGACAGATAACACAAATGTGGCTCGCATGGAGCTGACTGGCCTGGATTTGATCCACGGTCCAGTAGTCAGATCTTCAGGTAAGCTTCTCTTCCTCTTCTCTTCTCTCTCACTTTCTTCTCTCTTTCTCTTCTCCTCTTCTCCTACTCTTTTTCTCACTCTCGATCTCTGCTCCTCTATTCCTTTTGGCTCATATACTTGCCCGCTGCTTCATCAGCCTTTCTTCCATTTATATCAGCAGCCAGCAGGATGATAGGGTACAAAGTGCGTGTGCCTCCCACGCTTGATCCAGAACTTTCCTGCCACGTGCCCTTTTCGTATTTATTCCACTAGTATAGGATCACGTGCAGCCCAGTTATTGGGGAATACTCTTCCTCGGACCTGCAAGGAGATAAAAACTATTAATACTCAGGGTTTGCTCTATATATCTACCAGAAATGAGTTGGTTGACACTCAAGCTGAACCTGCACGAGGTAAGTGGGAACGACAAGAGGTGCACTATATTGAGAACGACACGAGATACAATGGTGACAAAACAAACACTACCAAGAGAATGACACGAAGTCCAAGGGTGACAATACAGATACTACAAAGAGAACGACACGAGGTAGAGAGAGAACAACACGAGATATACAATAATAAAGCTAACACTACAAAGAGAACGACACGAAGTAGAAAGAGAACAGCACGAGGTAAAAAGGAAATAGCACGGAATTAAAAAGGTAGTAAGACACACGGTCAGAGGAAACCTGGACGAAGGTAGAAGCAAAACAACACGCGGACATAAACACAAGAGAAACACGAAAGCAGAAACCGACACGAAGTGTGGTTTCAAAACAAGAAAGACACGAGGTCTAGGAAAAGCAACACGAAGATAGAAATAACAAAGAACCGACTCGAACTAAGGACGACATGGAGACAGCGCAGTCAGACTCGACTTGAGACACTTAACGCTTGAACTTAGATGTAGCAACCCTAATAAATGAATAATTGAAATAAATTAAAACATATATATATTACAGAAGTAATATATATAAAAGGAATAGGGTTAATTGGACGAAATAAAACAAATTAAAAATAACGCCTCTTATTAAGGCGTTAATTTATAAAGAAACGCCTCTACCAATGGCGTGAATAAAGAAAGGACGTCCACACCTACGGTCGTCAGTTCTCACGCGACCAAATGGGTAAGTAAAAGAAACGCCTCTATCTTAGGCGTGTTTTAAAACAAGAAACGCCCTTTTTCAAGGCGCTTTTTAAGAAACGCCCTTATGCAAGGCGTCAATTCAAGAATACACGCCCTGACCTAAGGCGTTAATTCAGTTCGTGACTCGTTCGAACCCAGAGCTTATCCAGGGAAAGATTAACCTAATCTAGTAAGTATCTATTAGAGTAAGGACTCTATTAAGGATATATTACCCTCAATCAAACACTACTCTTGTTAGGACTTCAAAATCCTATAAATAACATGTTCGATCGAACCCTAAAACCCATTTGATCGAGCGTCTGCTGCTAGGTACGTGAAGAACAAACAGTTCTTCTTCCTTTCCTTGCTTTTGATAAACACAGGAGGAGGTTTTAACCATCCTTCATCGTCTTTGCTATAGGTGGCTGCTTCTAGTGTTTGAAGACAAAGGGTCTTCATCATCATTGTCTTCATCACCATCAGGTAGCGGTGGCAACATCTTCCTGAAGAACGAAGGTTCTTCATCCACGAAGGTTCCAAACAGAGTATCAGTATTGTCAAACCATAAGGTAGGTTTTCTCAAGATACTGTAGCCCAAATAAAATTAGTGAAAGATATTATATAAGCATGGCATGCATACGGTCTATATACATATGGTTTCGGTGTGTTTTCTGAATTGTTTGAAAGAAACGCCCTGGAATAGGGCGCTATTTTAAAATAAACGACCATAACTGAGGTCGTCAATTTATTAAGAAACGTCCTGTACACAGGCGTTAATTTTACGAGATCATGACTTAAGCATGTTAAGAACGGATTATATATGAAACCTGATTATTAATGCATGATCCTGTCTCCAAATCTAATGTCCTGCAATTTCTTGTATTCACGGCCTGTACAAGGTCGTTTTCCCACGTATTAACGCCTTATCATAGGGCGTGACTTTAAAAGTAACGCCCCTTACTAGGGTGTGTATATGTTAAAATCTTGAAATTCACGACTTGGACAAAGTCGTTTTCCCTATGTAAACGCCCCATCATAGGGCGTGAATTAAAAATAAACGCCCCTTACTAGGGCGTGTATCTGTTAAAATCCTGAAACTCACATATTCTGTAAAATGGAATTAGAAAGTAACGCCCCTTCCAAGGGCGCGTTTTTGATAAATTTCTGAGAATAATTATATCCTGTCGAATATGTAAATGATGAGACGCCTGCCCCTGCAGTCGTCCACTTTGAAGAAACGCCCCCAGGAAAGGCGTGTTTTTGATAAATTAATGAAATAAATGGAAATTCCGCAAATTGGCAATATATGTAAACGCCCTTCTGTTAGGCGTTAATTATTCAATACACGACTTGACCTAAGTCGTTATTTTACTGTAAACTGATTTTTCCTCTGATTTGCTAACCGATGGTTTATATATTATACATATATATATATATATATCGGCACTATTCTCCACTCCGTGAGTATAGTCCCATGTTTTCATGTTGATTTACCGACCACACTCAACTCTCATTGACATACAAGCTCTCCATTGGACATTCCGTTCCTTTGGACTAGCGAGTTAGTCATAGAGACCTCCGTAAGACTCCTCGTAGCCTTGGATTCCCTCAAGGCCGACTGAGCTGGTTGTACCCTAAAAACCCATTACACAGTTTTTGCCATGTCAATCTAAAGAAAGCATGGTATACCGGCCCTTATGATTATACAAAGAGTATATCATAAGAAATTCTTATGGGATGATGATATCATGCCATATCGTGTCATTCTTGTAAACCCCAATTCTATGATAAGAATGAGGGTATCTTGCTTGATCTAATATTCATGTGGACCTCAATTCTATATAAAGAATGTCCATATTGATTTGTCATGGTACCTAAGTTAAGGGAACCATAATCTACCTAGTTTTATCGACATCGTGATTATACCGTTATTATCGCCATTCTATGTCCTTTGTCATATTTTGGACTCTATTCTATCAAAGTTGTCATACGTGTCTACAAGCTTGATTATTGAAATTCTATATTGGCTATATAAACAAGAGTGGATGTCAAAACACATGATAAATGCCTGCGCATATAGGGCCCGATCTGGTCCTGGGAGGAGCACCCGAAAGTACTTGTGCCCATGGGAGTTAAAATGATAAGGTATCTGGCATTATACCGAGTACTTGACTTGCTTGATTGGACATTCCACACACATCTTGTACTTGACTCGTACTTGACATGAAATGAAATGCGTGGCCCGAAAAAGGGTAATTTACTTGCTTGATACATGATAGCCAAAGTTCTTGACATGACTCGATAATGGTACTTGCTTGAATATCTTGAATAACTTGTATCTTGTTCATGAAAGTTCATCTTATTTCTTTGATATTACATTCTCTCTATCTTGTCGTTTCATGCGAGCATGCATAGCTTTATTGCATCCATGAAAATGTAATTACTTAAACCACTTGCTAGTACTTGAGATATAATTTCCTACTGAGCGTTCGCTCATTCCGTTTGTCCCTTTTACTTTTCAGGTAAGTCCGTCGACGATGGAAGTCAATCGGATGGGAATGGTCAAGAGTGAAAGTGATAGAGCTTCTACAAGTGTCGTCTAGTCTTTTCCATAGTTTCTTGAGTCAACTATGTATTCTTTTCCTTTTTATTTAACAGAGTATTGGATTTGTAATAGTCTATCCATTATGAAATAAAGGATTGGGTTATCTTGCTATTTTGCGCATCTCTGTCTTTGTGTCGAATACACGACCACTCTGGTTGACATGATTGATATAGACACGTCGCGCATCTCCGGGTATCTTCCGCGCTCGGGGCGTGACAGTCTTTGTGGTATCAGAGCCTAAGGTATTCAATTCCTAGGAAACCCAAGTCCAAGGATAGGTTTCAAAACCTTTAACCAAGTGAGAGTGGTTAGAACCAAGGGTTAAATGATCAATGAGTCCTTTATAAGATCATAGTGATATAATACTAACATAGCTATTATAATTGTAGGATAATGGCTGCCGAACGAGCTCAATGGCGCAACATGCAGCGTACCCTTCAAGGGATGACCCAAGTGCTACAACAGGTAGCACAAGGTGGTGCTCCACGAGCTGGAAGCTTACACCAAGCCTTCAAGAATATGAATCCCCCGAAGTTCATGGGATCGACCGATCCAGACGATGCCGAGCATTGGGTTCGGGAGATTGAACGTATATTCCGTGTTATGCAATGCACGGATCAGGACAAAGTCTTATTAGCTACTTTCCAGTTAGAAAAGGATGCTAGATGCTGGTGGGAGTCGATTGAAGCTACAATTGACCCAACTCAAGTTACATGGGGAGAATTCGTTGAATATTTCAACGCCAAATATTTCTCTGATAGGGTCCAGGAAAAGAAGGCCGCCGAATTTGCCGCATTAAAGCAAAGATCTTATCGGTGGCTGATTATGAAGCACAGTTCTCTAGACTGTCTAGATGTGCTAAGCATTTAATTAGCACGGAAAAGATGAAAGCCCGTAGATTTCTTAATGGGCTTAGGCCCCACTACATTACTCAACTGGCGCCTATGGATATTCAAGTTTATACTGAAATAGTGCGCCGAGCTCAGTTGCTTGAAGATGCCACGGAACTATCTGATAGGATCCGTGGGAAAGACAAAAAGGAGCAAGTCACAAGTTCGGGTTCTTTTAAACCCAACTTTAAGAAGAGGCCCAATAATGGAGGTTCTTCCTCTCAAGATCAGAAGTTCAAGAAATCCAAGCCTTTCTCTATCACCACTACCCCTTCAAACGTAGTATGCAAGCATTGTGACAAGGCTGGTCACAAAACAGAAGAATGCTGGAGGAAACTGGGAGCATGTCTCCGTTGTGGGAGTCGTGAACATCGGATTCCCGATTGTCCATTAATGAGTGACCAAGACGGTGAGGGTAAACGCCCAGTGACAAGGAACGCGCGTCTTCATGCAATCCAAGAGACCGAACCAGAAGAAGAAGGCGGATTGGTGGAAGGTACATTAAAAATTTGTTCCAAATATGCACATGTCTTATTTGATACGGGTGCATCGCATTCCATTATTTCCAAGAAGTTTGCTGACCCATTACCTCTAGAACCAGAATGGATGAAGATAATATTGTCTACTCCTCTCGGAAACGAGACGGATATCACACATCATTACCAAAATTGTGAGGTATTGGTTCGAGGAAAGAATTTTCCTATTGATCTTATCTGCTTAGATCTAAAAGAATATGATGTTATACTAGGAGCAGATTGGTTATCCAAATACCAGGCAACGGTTGATTGCCGTGATAGCAAGATTGTTTTCAAGGAATTTCCGGAACTGACTTATACTAGTCCTAAGAGTCGAAGCAAATCCCCTCTTATTTCGGCTCTTCGAGCAAGCAAGCTCGTCCAGAAAGGATGTGTATCCTTCCTTGCTTTTGTCACTATTAAAGAAGCTAAGGAAACCAAGATAGAAGACGTTCAAGTAGTACGAGAATTCCCAGACGTATTTCCAGAAGATTTGCCGGGATTACCCCCGCAAAGAGATGTGGCCTTTACCATCGACTTAGTCCCTGGTGCTGGTCTGGTTTCAAAGGCACCATATAGAATGTCCCCTGCTGAACTCAAGGAGTTGAAGGAGCAGTTGATGGAACTAATCCGAAAAGGGTTTATTAGACCAAGTACTTCCCCGTGGGGAGCACCAGTCTTATTTGTAAAGAAGAAGGATGGATCCATGAGATTGTGTATTGACTATCGACAGTTGAATCATCTTACTATCAAGAACAAGTATCCACTGCCGAGAATCGATGAATTGTTTGATCAGATTTCAGGATCCAAATATTTCTCCAAGATTAATCTCCGGTCGGGATATCATCAATTAAGGATCAAGGATGATGACATTCACAAGACCGCATTCAGAAGCAGGTATGGCCATTACGAATTTGTTGTTATGCCTTTTGGACTAACAAATGCCCCTGCTGCCTTTATGCAGTTAATGAATAGCATATTCAGGCCTTACTTGGATCAATTCATAGTAGTCTTCATCGATGATATATTGATATATTCTAAGACTAAGGAAGAACATGAAGAGCATTTGAGGATTGCATTGCAAGTCCTGAGGACAAATCAATTATATGCTAAACTCAGCAAATGCGAGTTCTGGCTTGAAGAAGTGGCTTTTCTCGGACATGTCATATCCAAGGACGGTTTATCTGTAGATCCGTCAAAGGTTGAAGCTGTAAGAAACTGGGAAAGACCCACTAATGCAAGCGAGATCAGAAGTTTCTTAGGTCTTGCAGGCTATTATCGGCGATTCATCAAAGATTTCTCTAAGATCGCCGTACCACTTACAAGATTAACTCGTAAGGAGATCCGATATGAATGGAGTGAGGAATGTGAAAGCAGTTTCCAAACTCTCAAGGATCATCTCACCACAGCTCCGGTCTTAGCTCTACCAATTGAAGGAGAGGAATTCGAGGTCTACACTGATGCTTCTGGCATTGGCCTCGGATGCGTTCTAATGCAACATGGGAAGGTCATAGCATATTCTTCTCGTCAACTGAAGAAGCATGAGGAGAATTACCCCGTCCATGACTTGGAATTGGCCGCGGTAGTATTTGCCCTAAAGATATGGAGACACTATCTCTATGGGGTACAGTTTACTGTATACTCCGATCACAAAAGTCTCAAATATCTATTTTCACAAAAGGAGCTGAACATGAGACAAAGACGTTGGCTAGAATATCTCAAGGATTTCGACTTCAATATACAATACCATCCCGGAAAGGGTAATTATGTTGCTGATGCCCTTAGTCGAAAGCCGAGAGCAATGATAGCAAATTGTATGATACAAGAATGGAGGTTACTTGAACAATTCTCTGAGCTCAATATAAGCTTGGACATGGAATCCAAATTTGTCACACTATCTCATGTAAGCATACAGTCAGATTTGTTATCTGAAATACAAACACTTCAGGATGATGATCCTATGTTAATAGAAATCAAAGGCAGATTAGAAGGACAATCTGATTTTCAACTAACTTCTGATGGAAGATTATCGTTCAAAGATAGAACTTGTATACCCGATTGTCCGGAATTAAAGAAGAAGATCTTAGATGAAGCTCACAGATCAAGATACACTATTCATCCTGGATCAACTAAAATGTACCAAGATGTAAAAAGGAACTTTTGGTGGCCCAATATGAAAAGAGAAATAGCGGACTATGTATCACGCTGTCTCACATGCCAACAGGTCAAGGCGGAACACCAAAAGCCTGCGGGAAAACTACATCCTCTAGATATTCCTAAGTGGAAATGGGAGGATATTGGTATGGACTTCATCATGGGTTTGTCTAAATCTAAAGGAGGACATGATGGAATCTGGGTTATCATTGACCGATTGACTAAATCGGCACATTTCTTGCCAATCAAAAGCCGATGGTCGATTGATGTGCTAGCTGCACTATACATCAAAGAAATAGTCAGGATACATGGAATTCCTGTCTCAATCGTGTCTGATAGGGATCCCCGTTTTACTTCTCATTTTTGGAAGGGATTACAACATTCGTTGGGGACAAGGCTCAACTTTAGTACTGCTTTTCACCCACAAACGGATGGTCAGACCGAGCGAACTAATCAAGTTGTTGAAGATATGCTGAGAGCATGCATTATTGACTTTGGAGGAAGCTGGCATGACCACTTACCTTTAGTTGAATTTGCATATAATAATAGCTACCAAGCTAGTATCCAAATGGCACCTTTCGAAGCCTTATACGGAAGGAGTTGCCGATCTCCCATATGTTGGAACGAAGTTGGAGAAAAACAACTATTAGGTCCAGACATGGTAAGGGATACAACCGAGAAGATACAAGTCATCAGAGAAAGATTACAAGTTGCTCAGACAAGGCAAAAGGCTTATGCTGATACCAGGAGAAGAGATCTTGAATTCCAGGTTGGAGATCACGTATTTCTTAAAATATCCCCTCGACGTGGCATACGAAGATTTGGTGTTAAGGGCAAGCTTACGCCAAGATTTATCGGACCATTTGAGGTACTCGAAAGAGTTGGCGAGGTTGCTTATCGCATCGCGTTGCCTCCTCAGTTGTCCGAGGTACACAATGTATTTCACATATCTATGTTGAAGAAGTATGTGCACGATCCGTCACATATTATTGAGCATGGAGATCTGGTGATCCAGAAAGATCTCACATATGAACAAAGGCCCTTGAAGATATTAGATCGAGAAATACGAGCTCTAAGGAATAAGGTTATTCCCATGATCAAGGTGCAATGGAATAAGAATCCTGAACGCGAAGCGACATGGGAGACCGAGGAATCTATGAAGAAACGATTTCCCGAGTTATTCTAAGAGGTATATGTCCTACACTCTCCGCATGTATAATTATATATATATTGAATTTGGGGACCAAATTCTTTTTAAGTGGGGGAGGGTGTAGCAACCCTAATAAATGAATAATTGAAATAAATTAAAACATATATATATTACAGAAGTAATATATATAAAAGGAATAGGGTTAATTGGACGAAATAAAACAAATTAAAAATAACGCCTCTTATTAAGGCGTTAATTTATAAAGAAACGCCTCTACCAATGGCGTGAATAAAGAAAGGACGCCCACACCTACGGTCGTCAGTTCTCACGCGACCAAATGGGTAAGTAAAAGAAACGCCTCTATCTTAGGCGTGTTTTAAAACAAGAAACGCCCTTTTTCAAGGCGCTTTTTAAGAAACGCCCTTATGCAAGGCGTCAATTCAAGAATACACGCCCTGACCTAAGGCGTTAATTCAGTTCGTGACTCGTTCGAACCCAGAGCTTATCCAGGGAAAGATTAACTTAATCTAGTAAGTATCTATTAGAGTAAGGACTCTATTAAGGATATATTACCCTCAATCAAACACTACTCTTGTTAGGACTTCAAAATCCTATAAATAACATGTTCGATCGAACCCTAAAACCCATTTGATCGAGCGTCTGCTGCTAGGTACGTGAAGAACAAACAGTTCTTCTTCCTTTCCTTGCTTTTGATAAACACAGGAGGAGGTTTTAACCATCCTTCATCGTCTTTGCTATAGGTGGCTGCTTCTAGTGTTTGAAGACAAAGGGTCTTCATCATCATTGTCTTCATCACCATCAGGTAGCGGTGGCAACATCTTCCTGAAGAACGAAGGTTCTTCATCCACGAAGGTTCCAAACAGAGTATCAGTATTGTCAAACCATAAGGTAGGTTTTCTCAAGATACTGTAGCCCAAATAAAATTAGTGAAAGATATTATATAAGCATGGCATGCATACGGTCTATATACATATGGTTTCGGTGTGTTTTCTGAATTGTTTGAAAGAAACGCCCTGGAATAGGGCGCTATTTTAAAATAAACGACCATAACTGAGGTCGTCAATTTATTAAGAAACGTCCTGTACACAGGCGTTAATTTTACGAGATCATGACTTAAGCATGTTAAGAACGGATTATATATGAAACCTGATTATTAATGCATGATCCTGTCTCCAAATCTAATGTCCTGCAATTTCTTGTATTCACGGCCTGTACAAGGTCGTTTTCCCACGTATTAACGCCTTATCATAGGGCGTGACTTTAAAAGTAACGCCCCTTACTAGGGCGTGTATATGTTAAAATCTTGAAATTCACGACTTGGACAAAGTCGTTTTCCCTATGTAAACGCCCCATCATAGGGCGTGAATTAAAAATAAACGCCCCTTACTAGGGCGTGTATCTGTTAAAATCCTGAAACTCACATATTCTGTAAAATGGAATTAGAAAGTAACGCCCCTTCCAAGGGCGCGTTTTTGATAAATTTCTGAGAATAATTATATCCTGTCGAATATGTAAATGATGAGACGCCTGCCCCTGCAGTCGTCCACTTTGAAGAAACGCCCCCAGGAAAGGCGTGTTTTTGATAAATTAATGAAATAAATGGAAATTCCGCAAATTGGCAATATATGTAAACGCCCTTCTGTTAGGCGTTAATTATTCAATACACTACTTGACCTAAGTCGTTATTTTACTGTAAACTGATTTTTCCTCTGATTTGCTAACCGATGGTTTATATATTATACATATATATATATATATATCGGCACTATTCTCCACTCCGTGAGTATAGTCCCATGTTTTCATGTTGATTTACCGACCACACTCAACTCTCATTGACATACAAGCTCTCCATTGGACATTCCGTTCCTTTGGACTAGCGAGTTAGTCATAGAGACCTCCGTAAGACTCCTCGTAGCCTTGGATTCCCTCAAAGCCGACTGAGCTGGTTGTACCCTAAAAAAAAAAAAAACCCATTACACAGTTTTTGCCATGTCAATCTAAAGAAAGCATGGTATACCGGCCCTTATGATTATACAAAGAGTATATCATAAGAAATTCTTAATGGGATGATGATATCATGCCATATCGTGTCATTCTTGTAAACCCCAATTCTATGATAAGAATGAGGGTATCTTGCTTGATCTAATATTCATGTGGACCTCAATTCTATATAAAGAATGTCCATATTGATTTGTCATGGTACCTAAGTTAAGGGAACCATAATCTACCTAGTTTTATCGACATCGTGATTATACCGTTATTATCGCCATTCTATGTCCTTTGTCATATTTTGGACTCTATTCTATCAAAGTTGTCATACGTGTCTACAAGCTTGATTATTGAAATTCTATATTGGCTATATAAACAAGAGTAGATGTCAAAACACATGATAAATGCCTGCGCATATAGGGCCCGATCTGGTCCTGGGAGGAGCACCCGAAAGTACTTGTGCCCATGGGAGTTAAAATGATAAGGTATCTGGCATTATACCGAGTACTTGACTTGCTTGATTGGACATTCCACACACATCTTGTACTTGACTCGTACTTGACATGAAATGAAATGCGTGGCCCGAAAAAGGGTAATTTACTTGCTTGATACATGATAGCCAAAGTTCTTGACATGACTCGATAATGGTACTTGCTTGAATATCTTGAATAACTTGTATCTTGTTCATGAAAGTTCATCTTATTTCTTTGATATTACATTCTCTCTATCTTGTCGTTTCATGCGAGCATGCATAGCTTTATTGCATCCATGAAAATGTAATTACTTAAACCACTTGCTAGTACTTGAGATATAATTTCCTACTGAGCGTTCGCTCATTCCGTTTGTCCCTTTTACTTTTCAGGTAAGTCCGTCGACGATGGAAGTCAATCGGATGGGAATGGTCAAGAGTGAAAGTGATAGAGCTTCTACAAGTGTCGTCTAGTCTTTTCCATAGTTTCTTGAGTCAACTATGTATTCTTTTCCTTTTTATTTAACAGAGTATTGGATTTGTAATAGTCTATCCATTATGAAATAAAGGATTGGGTTATCTTGCTATTTTGCGCATCTCTGTCTTTGTGTCGAATACACGACCACTCTGGTTGACATGATTGATATAGACACGTCGCGCATCTCCGGGTATCTTTCAAAAATTTACTGTTAACCAAAACCACAGAAAGCTGAGAGCAGATGGCTAGTATGCTGACGGTCAAATCAAAGATCAGACTATAATGATGTTCCTCCGAGCTCCAACCATGATAAAAGGAGGGTCTATCACAATTTTTACCTTATCCGGCTAAAGCCTTTGGCAAAGCTGCTGCCTGGTGCGATCATCATCTTGAACGATCTAGCCGATTAAACCAATTATCAAAGTCAATGAGATTCCAGACAATCATTCATCTGCTAGGAAAGACCTCCATAACATCATGGAAGAAGCAAGAGGATGGGTTTGATATCACCGGCTAGCAAAGATTTAAATGCGTTATAATAAAGGATTGCAAATTACTGCACTATAAGGGCTTGTTAAGAAAAGGCTGCATCAGCCCATAAACCCATGATCTCCATATGGGCTTGAAAGAAGCCCATTAACAACCAAGGCCGCACCGAGCTCCATGGTTGGACAATGTACGCGCCAAGATGGCTTGGGCAAAGGCGCCCCAGGGAGAAGCCGCGTCGATTGGTGAAGAAAGCCCCCTTTATAAACCCCTGCGTTGAAGAGAAAGAAGGAAGGGCGGCACAATGCGAAGGAGTAGATACAAGAAGACAGACGAGAAAAAGAAGAGAGAGAGAGAGAGAGTCTACGGAAGAGAGCCTACCAAGCCAGAGAGTAGAAGTTACTGAGAGAAGAGATCCAGAGTGATCATCCCCGCTATCCTATTCAAGGTGGGAGTCCGTCGATCAATGCCTCGGTGAGGCTACATTCTTCCCCCTCCCCCGTTTTATATTTCGGACTCTCCGTTTCCATCATGCTCTCCTTTCTATGGAGGATGTAATCTTCAAGGCCTCTTAGAGACTCAAATTGTACGCTCGAGTTGCTTTACATTTTCTTTATGAAAGATGTATTCCTCAGTGGCTAATGACAGTAGATGAGTAAAACTGAATGCAGGTTATATCTGATCTACGACATCTGTGTGTTTCCTTTCTTCATCTGAAATTTCCTTATATTTTTCCCTCTCTCACCCGACTCTGAATGTTAGTTTCGTGGTCGCCCTCTCCTCATAGAGCCTTATGATTGGGCACGTGATCCAAGGCTCGATGATTATAGAAAAAATCTCATCCTGCCACATGGCCCAACGGGATAAAAAGCAATCAAGTTACTTTATCCAAAAAGCATCTCCAGAAGCGATGTTTTTCATATAAATAGGAAGCATCCTTTTGCGAGTAAAAGGGGTAACTGAGTAGCGATAGAAGAGAACTATTACAGAAGGCTACCAAGAGAGGAGTGATGTGAGGAGAAGAAGTAAAGAAAGAGAGCTACGGTGAAGAGAGGAGATGTTGTGCCCCTGTGGTTTTGATGATGGTTTTAATGGTGGTTTTGATGTTTGGCCTTTGTAGTGAGCTATTCACTGTGAGTCATCTTGTGTGAGTCAAATCGCTACTTTCTGATCTTTATGCTGTTCTTCATTAGTTCTAATATGGCTTTGCATAATTGATTATGTTCAGTCATGTTATATATTGGTCTTCAGGCGTCCCAAGTATGCCCACTGTTTCATGTTCTCCAAGTCTATACAATGAAGTCTGATAACTGCATTTGCAGTCACAATTGTCTTCACATTTGAAGTCTGTACATCGGATTGCTTCTTTTGAAGTCTATACATTGTGGCCTTGAAACTTCAAGTATATACACCTTCAGTTGAACACAAAGTGTATACGTTGCAGCGTTAACTCATTGGGCTGTAGCGTCAACTCAGCAAGTATGCACATCGCATTCAGACTTTCAAGTCTATACACTCCATCTTCATAGGTTTAAAGTCTGTACATTGGTTCAGACTCCTCAAAGTCTGTACAGCGTGAAGTCTAAACAGTATTTTCAGGGGTTGTCTTCGTGTCATTTACTGTAGATACTCGAGTCGTTTTCCTGCTTTCTTTGTTTTATCACGTGTCGATTGAAACCGTTCCTGTCTTCTGTCCGCGTGTTGTCTTTCCTAGACCCCGTGTCTTCTCTGCTTTGTGACCACACTTCGTGTTAGTTTTTGTTTTCATTTTCGAGTTGGTTTCAGTCCATGTTGTTCTCGTGCCGTTCTTTTTACTGTGTGTTATGTCGTGTTGCTTTTGTATTCATGTCTTCGTGTTATTTTTGTGTTTGAGTCTTCGTGTTATTTCTATCTTCTGTCTTCATGTTGATTTTACTTCGTGCATTCTTCTCTAATGTCACGCCCCGTACTCTATACCGTCGAGGTATTGTCCGCTTTGGCCTACAGGCCTCACGGTTTTGTCCCTTTCTAATAGTGATCGGCTCCAGAATGGGGGACTTCCCGGGCAGGTCACCCATCCCAGTACTGCTCCCCATTAAGCACGCTTAACTTCGGAGTTCTTTTCAAGAACTGAGCCGATACTTCAAAAGGCGCCTCGGTGATATAGAGTACAACTTAACTATATTTGAGGGTGTTACAATCTACCCCTCTTATATAGGCGACGTCCTCGTCGCTGGGCACATATAGCACGCAATCACGCAATCAAGCCCCCAGGCAGGTAGGACTCTAGAGGTGGCCCCTACAGGCTCAAGAGGTGGCTCCCACTATGTAGCACTTTGCTCCATTACGGACTCAAGAGGTGGCTCCCATAGCGTAGCACTTTGCCCTGCATGGCACTTAGTTCCCACACTTCCGGCTGGGGTATGGCTCTGATACCATTCTGTCACGCCCCGTACTCTATACCGTCGAGGTATTGTCCGCTTTGGCCTACAGGCCTCACGGTTTTGTCCCTTTCTAATAGTGATCGGCTCCAGAATGGGGGACTTCCCGGGCAGGTCACCCATCCCAGTACTGCTCCCCATTAAGCACGCTTAACTTCGGAGTTCTTTTCAAGAACTGAGCCGATACTTCAAAAGGCGCCTCGGTGATATAGAGTACAACTTAACTATATTTGAGGGTGTTACATGTCAACACTGCTTTCTTCGTTTTATCACAGTTTTGCAGTTTTCTACACATTTCTACATATTTGCACGTTTTGCATCATCATTTTTCATAGCCCTAATACGTATTAATCCTTCCTCTTTGTTCTATTCTCATCACAATACACACACCTATCTTTTGCACCCGTTTACAGGGGTTAAAAACTATCCTCCTTTCTTTACACCTACTTTATGCATTCAGGATACATGCTACATGTGCATGATCTAATGGGTTTTTTCCTTGTTTCTCTTCTTTGATTCGCAGGAGAAGCAAGTACAACGTGAGGCCTTCTTCTTCTAGCCGTCTGGAAGGTGAGGAGGTGTCATCCCACAAGGTTCCCGCATCCCATTTCTCAAGCACGATCACATCTTCATCCTTACTTTCCAAGGTATGCGGCACCGTTGCATCCTTTTTCTATACTTTTGGCGTTGTCAACCCTTGGTGGCGATCACAGTTAGTTCCTTTATCTTCATCGCCCCTCATCTTTCATGATTATTTCATGCCTATACGCATATTATTTGTTTAGTTTGGGGCGGGTAGATATAAACATCTACAAGTGTCTCACACGGAGCTCAAAGAATTAAAGAAACAACTTCAAGAGCTGTTAGAGAAGGGCTTCATTCAACCCAGCACATCCTCCTAGGGTGTACCGGTCTTATTTATCAGAAAGAAGGATGGATCTCTCAAGCTATGCATCGATTACCGGTAACTTAATCAACTCACTATCAAGAACAAATATCCATTGCCGCATATCGACGTGCTATTCGACCAGATTTTTGGTGCAGAATATTTCTCCAAAATTGACCTTAGGTCTGGTTACCATCAGCTCAGAATCAAAGACGAAGATATTTACAAAACTACTTTCCGGAGTAGATATGGACACTATGAGTTCGTGGTAATGCTGTTCGGGTTAACCAATGCCCTTGCATTATTTATGCAACTTATGAATAATATCTTCAGGCCTTATCTCAACCAATTTGTGGTCGTCTTCATGGATGATATTCTCATATACTCCAAGACCAAGGAGGATCATGAAGAGCATCTAAGGATAGCCTTGTAAACTTTAAGATAACATCAACTCTATGCAAAGCTTAGCAAGTGCGAGTTCTGGCTAAAGGAGGTCTCTTTCCTTGGCCATATTATTTCAAAGGAAGGTATCGATGTGGACCCTTCTAAAGTTGAAGCTGTTAGGAACAGGAGCCGACCGACAACTGTCTCTGAAGTTAGGAGTTTTCTTGGTCTAGCTGGCTATTATAGGTGATTCATAAAAGACTTTTCAAATATCGTTGTCCCTTTGACCAGGATAACAAGAAAGAAGAACCCGTTTATATGGTCAAAGGATTGCGAAGAGAGTTTCTTGACTCTCAAGGAACATCTCACTATGGCACCCATCTTTGCACTACCTATCGAAGGCAGTGACTTTGAAGTCTATACGGATGCATCGGGAATTAGACTTGGTCATGTCCTTATGCAACATGGAAGAGTAATTTTTTATCCTTGTAGGCAGTTGAAGCGCCATGAGGAAAATTATCCAGTGCATGAGCTGGAGCTAGCTGCTATTATCTTCTCCTTGAAGATTTGGTGACATTACCGTTATGGGGAGAAATTCACCATATTTTCATATCACAAAGGTCTGAAGTATATCTTCACCCAAAAGGAGTTAAATATGAGGCAACGAAGATGGCAAGAGTATCTTAAGGATTTCTACTTTTCTATCCAATATCACCAAGGCAAAGCAAATGCCGTAGTAGATGCTCTTAGCAGGAGACCACTGACAACTCTAGCAAGCCTCGGGAAAGGTATGACTTATGTTCTAGACGATTTTGCAAATTTGAATATAGATGTTGATGTAGAAGAAGAAAGGAGTATTATTTCTAATATTCGGTCACAACCTACATTAATTGAAGACCTAGTCAAGTTGCAAGATAATGACCCCATATTAATGGAGATCAAGACT
The DNA here is from genome assembly GCA_022559845.1 of Amorphophallus konjac. Taxonomy (NCBI): domain Eukaryota; kingdom Viridiplantae; phylum Streptophyta; class Magnoliopsida; order Alismatales; family Araceae; genus Amorphophallus; species Amorphophallus konjac. Next base: position 288,269,657 of record CM040123.1, on the reverse strand, counting down.
AATATTGACCAACGGCTGAAATTTTCTATTTCAACCGAGGGAAGGCTATTATTCAAGGGTCGGATTTGTGTGCCAGATCATGATGACACTAAAAAGTTGATTATGGAAGAAGCTCATAAATCAAGATATGCTATTCACCCTAGTGCTATCAAGATGTACCAAGACTTAAAGAGGAATTTCTGGTGGCCCAACATGAAGAGAGAGATAGCGGACTTTCTATCTCGCTACCTCACTTGTCAGCAAGTCAAGGCAGAACATCTATAACCCGCTGGTAAACTACATCCCTTAGAAATTCCCGAATGGAAATGGAAAAGTGTAGGGATGGATTTCACCATAGGTTTGCTAAAGACAAGAGGTGGACATAATGGTATATGGGTGATCATAGACCGATTCACTAAATCTACACATTTTCTACCTATCAAAAGTCGATGGTCTGTGGATATATTAGCAGCTTTATATATGAAAGAAATTGTCAAGTTACACGGTGTCTCTGTTACTATTATTTCTAATCGAGACCCTCATTTTACATCACAATTCTGGAAGGGTCTACAACATTCCTTGGGGACCCGACTCAATTTTAGCACTGCTCTCCATCCACAAACTGATGGTCAAACTGAAAGGACAAATCATGTAATAGAAGATATGCTCAGGGCATGTGCTATTGACTTTGGTGGGAGTTGGCACGATCACTTGCCTCTAGTTAAATTTGCCTACAACAATAGCTATCAAGCTAGCATTCAAATGTCACCATTTGAGGCATTATATGGAAGAAGCTGTCACTCACCCATCTGTTGACAGGAAGTTGGGGAAAAATAATTTCTAGGCCCTGAACTTATCTGGGATACCACCGAGAAGGTAAAACTTATTCGGGAAAGACTTCAGGTGGCTCAAGAGAACAAACGTCATATGCTGATAATAGAAGGTGAGACCTAAAATTCCAAGTGGGAGACCACATATTTTTCAAAGTTTCTCCAGGAGGAGGTATTCGAAGGTTTGGCATAAAAGGCAAGCTCACTATGAGATTCATTAGCCCTTTGAAAATTCTTGAGAAGGTTGGCAAAGTCACAAATCGGATTGCCTTGCTGATGAGTATCATATTTCATATCATAATTTTCATCACATATGTCATCTTTGAGCATTAAAAGAATAAAGTTATGTAATTTGAATAATCAACTTCATTCTCACAAATAAATTGAGTTTGCATGAAATTAACCATCCTTTTGAGCCATAATGACTATGTAAGATATGAACTTTTTTTTGGTAGAATGAGACCAATGTTTATTCTTGGGGGAAAGCACAACTTGTGCTATCTCCACCAATAGTACCTTGGCCCTAATTTTATTGATAATGAATGAATCATGTACAAAAATTCATCGGGGCTTACCCCTGAAGGAGACAGCAAAAGAAAAAGAAATCCAACAGAAAAGAAAAAACTACAGCCACCAACTAGGAAGACCAGCAACATCAATGGTGGCACATCTGCGAGCCTGAGTAGGGAGATCTTTCCCGCGCTTGAAGTCCATGTTGCTGCGGGTAGTGCAAGCTAAGGATGCAAGAGCATCCGTGATTGAGTTACCTTCCCTGTATGTGTGCTGTAGTTTTCACTTAGTACTAGTCAGGATTGCTATGATTTCATCCCACCATTTGCAGATCATCCACGGAGGAGAATCTCTACACTGAATCATAGAGATAAGAGACTTAGAATAAGAGCAAATAACTGCAATTGGGAGACCGCTTTTCATCGCCACTCACAGACCATCTAGCAATGCTCGAGCCTCAGTCACCAGGTTTGTACCCACACCATAAATGTAAGAAAAACCATATATGAAGTCCCCCTATAGTTCCTCAGACAGCCTCCTCTACCGGATGGTCTAGGGTTGCCTTTAGAAGCCCCATCGACATTGAGAGCATAGCCATTAGCAGGACAATACCACCTGATAATCTTAGGAGGCTTTAAAGTGATGTTATAAGATAACCTATACTGTGCCAAGACTAGCATTTCATTTTTTGAGGGAGTCTTATTGAAATTTATCTGTTGGAGAGAGTGAGACACCTGCCATATGATCTATTGTTGAATCATTTGAATAGAGGGCCTTTTGCCTTCATATTTACTTTTACAGCGAGCCTTCCATATCTCCCATACAATGTGCACCATTGTGAGGATGGCAGCATACCCAAACGGGGTTTGTGTATCAGCTAAGCATATAATATCCCAGCATATTATAGTGATTGATTCTGAGACTCTACTCCGGGAATCAAAGAGAGGCCTGAAAAACTTCCACAGCGAGCATGCAATCTGTCTGTTCAGAAATAAATGGTTCATACTTTCCTCCTGATGATTGTCATTGCAACAAACACATTTAGAAGGAATGTAAATCCCATAATTTTTAATGGCACTGTCCATCGGAACTGCAAGGTAAAGAATGCGCCAGCAAAACAGGGATGCTCGCGGAGAGATATTTTTGCCCCAAATCTTCCTGAGTGAGCAGCGTTGATTCCCTTGAGGTCTGAAAGAATTGTAGGCAGATTTAATGGAGAATTTACCATCAGAGTTTGCTGCCCATACACACCGGTCCGGCCTGTGTTGAAGCTGAATGGAGTTGACAATGGAGCAAAGGTAACCAGGGATAGCAGACCACATAGTATGGCTGGAGTTTGATATGGCCTCCCTTAACGTTACCTTTGGGTTGTTACCTTGAGTGGTCAGAACAGAGTTGTTGTGCCCATGCATGTGGTTTTGGTTTTGATGATGGTTTTAATGATGGCTTTGATGATTGGTTGTTGATGTGAGTTAATCAAATGTTCAGTCATCTTGCTGCTCAGTTTAGACTAACATATTTGATGTTTCAGTCCTGTTACATGTTAAACTGATGCATAAAACATTCATTGCTGTGGTTTTAATGATTTATCTGGTTTTGATGATTGGTGTTTGATGGTAATCATTGTGAGTCATCCTGATGAGATGTTCATTCAGGACTTCATATGCTCATTCAGTTTATCTGCTGACATTGTGCTTTGATGATAGCTTCATGATTGTGATTTGTATATCATCTGGAGAATGCACGTGTATGACTGATATATTGTGTGTGTTAGACTTCTGGTATGTGCATGATCTATACATCACCTTCAATCCACAAGTCTATACATTAGACTGTTCTTCAAAGTCTGTACATCAGACTGTACATCGTCTTCGTGCTGTCTCTGTACTTGAGTCTATGTGTTGTTTCCCCTCACTAACACGAAAAAATCTCGTGTCGTCTGAGCTTACAACACTTCGTGTTGATTTCCATGCTTTACAAGAAAAAGCTGCTAAGAGGTAATACTTCGTGTGTCCGTACTGTTTCTGTCTTCGTGTTGGTTTCCCTGAACCTCATGTCATTCTTGCTTCGTGTCCACACCTCGTGTCAGTGTCTGTCTTCGCCTTTGTGTTAAATTCAGCTCGTGTCGTTTTCATCTTCGAGTTGTTCTTCTACTTCCACCATTTCATCACGTGTCGAGATAACCGTGTTGTCTTTCACTTCGTGCAGCCTATGTGACTGTGTTGTCCCCATGTCATCCTTAGTTCATGTCGTGCTTGTGTATTTCTGTCTTCGAGTCATTTTTTCGCTGGATCTTTATGTCGGTCTAGGTTCAAGTGTCGTTTCACTTTCGTGTCGTTCTCCTTGCTGTCTATCTCCTCGTGGTGTTTTCACAATTATGTCTTCGTGTTAGTTTTTATGTTCTTGTCTTCGTGCTGTTTTCTCGTTAGACTTCGTGTCCTTCTCGCCTTGACCACACTCCGTGTCAACTCTTTTTCGTGGTCGTGTTGTTCTTCCTATACCTCGTGTCCTTTTATTTTTGTAACCACACTTCGTGTCGGTTTTACTTCTCTATGTCTCCGTGTTGCTTTTTGTATTCGTAACTTCGTAGTGTTTGTTGTTACAGTAACACTTCGTGTCGTTATTGATTTACTTCGTGTTGTTTTCTTTCTACCTCGTGTCGTTCTCTTTGTAGTATCTGTTTTGTCACCTTTGGACTTCGTGTCGTTTGTCTTGTGACCTCGTGTCGTTTTTGTTCTGTAACCACACTTCGTGTTGGTTACTGCTCTTCTTGTGACTTCGTGTCATGTTTTCACACTTCGTGTCGTTCATGTTTCGTAACCACACTTCGTGTTGGTTACTGTCGTTCTTGTGACTTTGTGTCGTGTCTCCCAGACCTCGTGTCATTTTCACTCCGTGTCAACTTCGTCTTAAGTGTTGTTTCATGTCTTCGTGTTGCTTTCTGTGTCACCACCTCGTGTCGTTCTTGCTTTGACCACACTTCGTGTTGCTTTACGTAGACCTCGTGTCTTGCTTGTTTGCAACGTGTCGTTTTCTTTACTTCGTGCCTTTGTCATCGTATGTATCTCGTAACGTTCTCCTTGTTGACATTTCGTGTCATTCTTGTTTCACTTCGTGTCGGTCTCTTCGTTGTGTCTGTTCTGTTACAATGTATCTCGTGTCGTTCTTCTTATTACCTCGTGCTGTTTTCATCTTCTTCGTGTCGTTCTCAGTGCATCTAGTATTTCTATTACATACTTCGTGCAGCTTTAGTTCCTATGGCCCTCAGCTTTAATGATTTTCATCTCCTTGCAGATCCGAGGAAGAACATTCCACACACCTGGGCAGCACGTGATCCGAGGCTGGAATGAAGCCTGCTGAGAGACTGCCACGTGGTCCGATTAGGGCTGGAAATGTGGAGGTCACACGTCGTGGCTGATGCTGCTGTTGCTGCTATATATATGAGACCTTCGTCCACAGATGAAGGTGATCGAGTTGGCGTGAAGAAAAGCTCATACAGAGAGCCACGATCCAGATAGAAAAAGAAAAGAGAAAGAAGAAGAGCAGAAGGAGAAGAAGAGAGGTAGAGAGCTCGAGAAGAGTGTGAAGAGAAGAAGAAGCAGAGAGTGAGAGAAGAGCAGAAGAAAGAGAAAGAAAGATAGAGAGTGAGCAAGAGAGCTCGTGGAGAAGTAGGAAGATCTTACCTGAAGATCCGTCTACTGGACCGTGGATCAAATCCAGGCCAGTCAGCTCCGTTGAGAGCCACATTGTGCACTTCATCTTTCAGCTTTCTGTTTTGCTGAAGTCATTTTCGTTTATTGTTTTTCCTTTGTTTTCTGGTTTGCTGTGTTTCCGATACTCTGTAGAGAGGTCGGGGTTCCTCCTGTTAGTTCAGGAGAAGGGAGATTGATACCTCCGGTTGCAAGCAGCAGGTGGGCTGCTTGTGGGTTCCCTCCGGGTTGGAGGAAGGGAGATTTATCTCCGGTTGTGCTTCCCTCTGGGGTTCAGAGGAAGAGAGACTTGGGTCTCTAGGTTTCCCTCCGGGTTGGAGGAAGGGAGACTTGTCTCCGGTTCTGGGCTTGTGGATTCAAGTCCAGGGGTTCCCTCCAGGTCTGGAGGAAGAGAGACCGTGTGTCTCTGGTTTGCTAGTGACTGGTGTCACTAGTGGTTCCCTCCGGTTGGGAGGAAGAGGGGAGGCTGTTCCCCTGGTCAAGCTGTTTGGCAGCATTTGTTGCAGACTGAGTCTGCTGTTTCTAGCGTGAGCTAGTGGAAGCCACACTCGGTTTGAGTGTGGGGTGGATGTAGGTCTGGAGGACCGAACCACCTAAAAATCCTCTGTGCAGTGGTCTGATTTCTCTATATGTTTTGCTTCCGCTAGATGTTTGCATAGGGGCGCTCCAAGTGGTTGATCAGATCTTGTTCTGAGTGTTTAATCCGTTGAGTGAGCGAAAGTTTATTTGAGTGGAAGAATGGTGCTACTGCTATTTAGTCCTTCAGATTTGATACATCTGTCTAGTCAGCACTCTAGATAGTTAGTGAGCATCATAACCCTTTAATTGGGTAAAGGTTTTTAAAGGGTTATATTCATTCACCCCCCCCCTCTGAATACTGCACCGAACCTAACAATTGGTATCAGAGCGGGTCTCTGATCTATCTGATCTAACAATCTGCAGAGGATCCTGCTGGTTTGTTTGGTGTTTTTCAGAGTGTGCTCTCTGTGTTCGTAGCTTTGATTCTCCGTCTTAGTGCTTTGTCTTGCTTATTTGGTTTAGGTGCTTAAGTTTGTTCTGAGCTTTCAGATTGTTTGCAATGGAGCCAATCGTGCTGAAGGCTAGCTCCAGCAAAGCAAACAGATCCAGCCACAGTGGATCATCAAGCAAGAAAAGTAGCCTCTCGCGGTCTGAAATTGATGAAGACCACATTGAAATGATGATTAGTAACTTCAGGAAATTTCTGAGAAAAAGAGAAGGAAAGCTTGACGGTAGCAAACAGCAAACAAGGTATAACTCTAATCCTGCCAAGATTGCTGACACTAATGTTTGCAACAAATGCAGGAAGGCTGGCCACACAAAGGATGATTGTCCAGAGGTATTGAAACTCAAAGGGAACACCTCGGACATTGATAGAGAAGGAAGAAAGTCCATATGCTTAATGGCCAACCGGGGAAGTGATGGTGAGGAAACTTCATCTCAGGTAAGCTCCGAATCAGATGGATACACTTTTGATGAATTGATAGTAATGTATAAAGATCTGTTCAAAGTATCCAAGAAACTAAAATCTGAAAACAAGAAATTGAGAAAAGAAGTGAAAACTTTGAAATCTGAAAAGGAGCACATTAGAGAAGATAATTCTTGTAAAGGTTGTGCCATTCTCGAAGACATAATTAATGAGTTTGAGTCTGATGACATTCTTCAAAAAGAACAAATAAAATCTCTAAAAGAAGAAAATGTCTACTTAAAAGATCAAAATAAAAGGCTAATGGTTCTTAATACTGTATTCTCTGAGAAATGGCTGTCAATTGAAAAAGGAAAAGCTGTTTATGATGAAAATTCAAAAAGTTTGAACAGTCTAGAACAAGAAATTGAGAAGTATAAAACTGCAAACCAAGTTCTAAGCGAATGTGTAAATTGCAGCGAACAGGAAATAGCCAGTTATAAACTTCACATTGCTAACTTGGAAGATAAAATTCATAATCTTGAAAATTCAGCTATCGAGTCTGCCAAGATTAAAGGAAAAATGAAAACTGTTGAGGGGAGGAAGGATGATAACTCTGAAGGGGGAACAAATTGCTGTTCTGATGTTAAGAAAATCACTAAAAACCAGCTATATACAACATTTGTCCAAAGCACTAATGTAGCTGGTACTTCAAGGCAATCCCCAAAACAAAATGAAAATCAGAAGTCACCTTCAAAATCTGTCTTTCAGTTTAAAGCCCAGAAAATTGAAAAGCAAACAAAATCTATTGAGAATAATCAGAAATTGAAAAGAAAGAGTCAAACAAAGAAGGCTAAGAATACTTCTGGTTGTACTCTGAAATTTGCTAGTTCTGCTGAATCTGTTGGGCCAATACATAATGCTCATGCTTCTTGTACTCGTTCACATACACCTAGGAACTCACATGATAGAAACCATGTTCCTAGGAAATCTGATGCCTATTGTTACTACTGTGGTAGGCATGGTCATTATATGGATGACTGCAGAGTAATGATAAGGGATGATATGATGCATGATAAAACTCTTCCAAATAATCATCACCACCCCAAAAGAAACATGTCTTCCTCAAACCAACATATCATTTGTTACAATTGTAACAGACGTGGTCACAAAGCTGTTGAGTGTTGGTTTAGGCCTTCATGGGGATTTACTGGCTCAAGAGGTAAGCATTCTAGGTGCATTGAATGTGGTAAGTATGGGCATGTAGTCAAGGACTGCTGGTTTGTTCAGGGAAATCATTTTAATTCCAAATTTGTAAGATTCCCTCCAAACAAAAATCTCTTGGGCAGAAATAAAACTAGTCTTAAAGAAAAGACTCTTGCTTGTTATGAATGTGGAAAACCTGGCCACCGAGCTTCTGAATGCTGGTGGGCAAGTAATGATAAATCACAAATTCATGCTAATTATCATAGGTCTCATGCTGCTGTTGATATGCATCACAGGACCAGAAAATCTGCTGTTTCATGTAGATACTGTGATAAACTTGGTCACTCTATGGATAATTATTTTCTGATGAAATCTGATGACCATGTTGTTAAGAAACTGTTTAGAACACCTGATAGGGGTAGTGCAGGACCCAAGACTGCTTGGGTCCCTGCAAGATCATATTGATTGACTTGCCGCAGGTAGGGCCTTGGAAGGAGAAATAAAAGGGGTTAACCAAGGCACTCAAAAAGAAAACCCCATGATTCAATTCAGGTCAGTTCTGAAATTTGTTTTAAATTCATTATCTGAATTTGTGAGTATGAAAAATGAGAATTCCATGCTGATTTACTTGGTTGTTGTATGATCTTCTCTTGTCTAGTTGATCAGTCTGCACTCCAGACTCAACTATTGAATTCAATTCTGCATAACTGATGCTCTTCTCTTGACATATGATTGAACTGAATTTGAATGCTTCTTCAGTGTATATTGTCAATGCATGTGTCTCATAGGTACACATTTCGTCTGCATGACTATCATTTGCCTATTGCTGAAGACTGCATATTTTGTTTTCTGCCTCGAGTTGCATTGTCTTGCATAACCCTGGTATATCAAATGGTAAGTTACTAAAAGGCAAGGAAATCTGCCTAAAGGTTCTTACTATGTGTGAGATGGTCCTTGAGACCAGGTTCTCTGCCAAGTACCAAGGGTCTTGTCTTCATGTAGACCAGTGTACTGCATGTTTTCAGGGGGAGTTAGTTGCATATCTTTGCATAGCAATTAAATGTCGAGTCTTTGCATGTCCCTGCATACATATAGTGCATTGCATATAGGCTGTCAAATGCATACATGGGTCAGAGCTCACTGCATATCCTCTCTTACTGATTTTGTTGACAAACCTTAATCATATTCTGAAAAAAAAAAACTTTGAGATTCACAATCTCTCTTAACAATTGGTACTTCTACTATCAATTGATATCATTTGACTTCAGAATTCTATCAGTCTTTCATGAAGATTTCAATGGGCTATCTCGATCATAAATCTGAAAAACTCTTGAACTAGAAATCTTCTATTATACATTCTTAAGAATGACTGAAATAACTCATGTGGTTTAAGCTTAATGTATTCATGGAGTTTAACTTCAAAATCTCTTAACATATCTGAATCATGTTTAATAAATCTTAACCAACTGTTTCATGCTATGTCTTGCAAAAACTTCTGAAATCTGCACTTTTGAATACATGACTTTAATTGGTTAAGTACATGAGATTAATATTGTTTTGAAGCAAATGAATGTTTCTGAAATGTCTAAAGGGTAATATCTGTCAGAGCAATGACATTGGTCACTGAGAAACACAAGTCCAAAGGACTGTGTCATGAGGTGCCTTAGTTAACTCTGTAAAATGAGAATTCATTGAAAATCAGGCAGAGCAATGGCATGCACACTGAGAAATACAATTCACTCATTAAAAATTGAGCTGTAGTGTGTCATGATGTGTAAATGCTAACTCTGTTCACATAAGGCATGACAGTTAGTCACACTAAGGGCTTAGGGATATTGGCCTCTGATCAAGGTATATCCTCTAGTTACAAGGTGTGTACTGAACTAGAGTGCACGTAAAATTTGTAGCAAGGAAAATTATGGAATAAATTGAAATATCTGAATATTGATGCCAAAATCAAATTGCTACAACCCTAGACAAAATCATATGACTTCATAATTGCTTGATTTCAATACTAGTACATGTAATTCTGAAAGAAGTCAATAGATTTGATTGTGTAAGACAAAGGGAGGATAATCAAGATAAATATGAGGGCTTGGTTCATTTTTATTAAATCATGGTTTCAGATATCAATACAGAATTTTATTGATGAACTCTACATACATCATGATTAAACCATGCTGTTCAATAAAGTTCATTCATAAGCCCTTATAATGGAAGACTTTGTAATATTCTGATTTGGATTTATGAGAATGATATTTCCTTGAAAATCTGATTGAATTCCTTCTAGTTGAAGCTCATCTGAACTTCTTCTGCTCATGTCATTGGCTCAATGACCTGAACTTCTCCTTGTTTGCCCCTGTGGTCTCCTTCTCATTTATCTCATAAGAGTCCACTTATTGAGGGGGAGCTTCCATGTCATGCATCACTTGCATATCAATTGGCATCTATTCAGGGGGAGCATTCCTTGTCACACTGAATCATGTTCATATCATTTGTGACCTTGCATTCACATACTTAGGGGGAGTATTGCATTCCTTGTTGCATCTGCATTTTTGCATTTAACCCTTCCCATGGTTTATTTTGTTTATATCAAAGGGGGAGATTGTTTGCCAAAAAGGGAGAATCATGTTCTTGAAAGGGGGAGAAATTGACTGAACTCTTATACATGCTATAATTTCTCAAATTATTTTTCTTTTTGATGAAGTCAAAGGGGGAGAATAATTTGAGTCTTCAGAATGCCTCAGAATGCCTCACATCATCAGAATGACTCAATGTATTGAAAGTGTTGCCATCATCAAAAAGGGGGAGATTGTTGTGCCCATGCATGTGGTTTTGGTTTTGATGATGGTTTTAATGATGGCTTTGATGATTGGTTGTTGATGTGAGTTAATCAAATGTTCAGTCATCTTGCTGCTCAGTTTAGACTAACATATTTGATGTTTCAGTCCTGTTACATGTTAAGCTGATGCATAAAACATTCATTGCTGTGGTTTTAATGATTTATCTGGTTTTGATGATTGGTGTTTGATGGTAATCATTGTGAGTCATCCTGATGAGATGTTCATTCAGGACTTCATATGCTCATTCAGTTTATCTGCTGACATTGTGCTTTGATGATAGCTTCATGATTGTGATTTGTATATCATCTGGAGAATGCACGTGTATGACTGATATATTGTGTGTGTTAGACTTCTGGTATGTGCATGATCTATACATCACCTTCAATCCACAAGTCTATACATTAGACTGTTCTTCAAAGTCTGTACATCAGACTGTACATCGTCTTCGTGCTGTCTCTGTACTTGAGTCTATGTGTTGTTTCCCCTCACTAACACGAAAAAATCTCGTGTCGTCTGAGCTTACAACACTTCGTGTTGATTTCCATGCTTTACAAGAAAAAGCTGCTAAGAGGTAATACTTCGTGTGTCCGTACTGTTTCTGTCTTCGTGTTGGTTTCCCTGAACCTCATGTCATTCTTGCTTCGTGTCCACACCTCGTGTCAGTGTCTGTCTTCGCCTTTGTGTTAAATTCAGCTCGTGTCGTTTTCATCTTCGAGTTGTTCTTCTACTTCCACCATTTCATCACGTGTCGAGATAACCGTGTTGTCTTTCACTTCGTGCAGCCTATGTGACTGTGTTGTCCCCATGTCATCCTTAGTTCATGTCGTGCTTGTGTATTTCTGTCTTCGAGTCATTTTTTCGCTGGATCTTTATGTCGGTCTAGGTTCAAGTGTCGTTTCACTTTCGTGTCGTTCTCCTTGCTGTCTATCTCCTCGTGGTGTTTTCACAATTATGTCTTCGTGTTAGTTTTTATGTTCTTGTCTTCGTGCTGTTTTCTCGTTAGACTTCGTGTCCTTCTCGCCTTGACCACACTCCGTGTCAACTCTTTTTCGTGGTCGTGTTGTTCTTCCTATACCTCGTGTCCTTTTATTTTTGTAACCACACTTCGTGTCGGTTTTACTTCTCTATGTCTCCGTGTTGCTTTTTGTATTCGTAACTTCGTAGTGTTTGTTGTTACAGTAACACTTCGTGTCGTTATTGATTTACTTCGTGTTGTTTTCTTTCTACCTCGTGTCGTTCTCTTTGTAGTATCTGTTTTGCCACCTTTGGACTTCGTGTCGTTTGTCTTGTGACCTCGTGTCGTTTTTGTTCTGTAACCACACTTCGTGTTGGTTACTGCTCTTCTTGTGACTTCGTGTCATGTTTTCACACTTCGTGTCGTTCATGTTTCGTAACCACACTTCGTGTTGGTTACTGTCGTTCTTGTGACTTTGTGTCGTGTCTCCCAGACCTCGTGTCATTTTCACTCCGTGTCAACTTCGTCTTAAGTGTTGTTTCATGTCTTCGTGTTGCTTTCTGTGTCACCACCTCGTGTCGTTCTTGCTTTGACCACACTTCGTGTTGCTTTACGTAGACCTCGTGTCTTGCTTGTTTGCAACGTGTCGTTTTCTTTACTTCGTGCCTTTGTCATCGTATGTATCTCGTAACGTTCTCCTTGTTGACATTTCGTGTCATTCTTGTTTCACTTCGTGTCGGTCTCTTCGTTGTGTCTGTTCTGTTACAATGTATCTCGTGTCGTTCTTCTTATTACCTCGTGCTGTTTTCATCTTCTTCGTGTCGTTCTCAGTGCATCTAGTATTTCTATTACATACTTCGTGCAGCTTTAGTTCCTATGGCCCTCAGCTTTAATGATTTTCATCTCCTTGCAGATCCGAGGAAGAACATTCCACACACCTGGGCAGCACGTGATCCGAGGCTGGAATGAAGCCTGCTGAGAGACTGCCACGTGGTCCGATTAGGGCTGGAAATGTGGAGGTCACACGTCGTGGCTGATGCTGCTGTTGCTGCTATATATATGAGACCTTCGTCCACAGATGAAGGTGATCGAGTTGGCGTGAAGAAAAGCTCATACAGAGAGCCACGATCCAGATAGAAAAAGAAAAGAGAAAGAAGAAGAGCAGAAGGAGAAGAAGAGAGGTAGAGAGCTCGAGAAGAGTGTGAAGAGAAGAAGAAGCAGAGAGTGAGAGAAGAGCAGAAGAAAGAGAAAGAAAGATAGAGAGTGAGCAAGAGAGCTCGTGGAGAAGTAGGAAGATCTTACCTGAAGATCCGTCTACTGGACCGTGGATCAAATCCAGGCCAGTCAGCTCCGTTGAGAGCCACATTGTGCACTTCATCTTTCAGCTTTCTGTTTTGCTGAAGTCATTTTCGTTTATTGTTTTTCCTTTGTTTTCTGGTTTGCTGTGTTTCCGATACTCTGTAGAGAGGTCGGGGTTCCTCCTGTTAGTTCAGGAGAAGGGAGATTGATACCTCCGGTTGCAAGCAGCAGGTGGGCTGCTTGTGGGTTCCCTCCGGGTTGGAGGAAGGGAGATTTATCTCCGGTTGTGCTTCCCTCTGGGGTTCAGAGGAAGAGAGACTTGGGTCTCTAGGTTTCCCTCCGGGTTGGAGGAAGGGAGACTTGTCTCCGGTTCTGGGCTTGTGGATTCAAGTCCAGGGGTTCCCTCCAGGTCTGGAGGAAGAGAGACCGTGTGTCTCTGGTTTGCTAGTGACTGGTGTCACTAGTGGTTCCCTCCGGTTGGGAGGAAGAGGGGAGGCTGTTCCCCTGGTCAAGCTGTTTGGCAGCATTTGTTGCAGACTGAGTCTGCTGTTTCTAGCGTGAGCTAGTGGAAGCCACACTCGGTTTGAGTGTGGGGTGGATGTAGGTCTGGAGGACCGAACCACCTAAAAATCCTCTGTGCAGTGGTCTGATTTCTCTATATGTTTTGCTTCCGCTAGATGTTTGCATAGGGGCGCTCCAAGTGGTTGATCAGATCTTGTTCTGAGTGTTTAATCCGTTGAGTGAGCGAAAGTTTATTTGAGTGGAAGAATGGTGCTACTGCTAGTTAGTCCTTCAGATTTGATACATCTGTCTAGTCAGCACTCTAGATAGTTAGTGAGCATCATAACCCTTTAATTGGGTAAAGGTTTTTAAAGGGTTATATTCATTCACCCCCCCCCCTCTGAATACTGCACCGAACCTAACAAGAGTCGCACCAATTATCCTTTAAAAAATCAATAGATTCCCCATTCATAGGAATCCACTAGGTATTGGACAAGAATATCCGCCTTGCTTTATTGAAGATATCCCTACGGACACAAGCAGGAAAAGGCTTATCAATGGAACTGAGGTGACCCTTATTGTATTTTGAGGTTGCATATTTTGACCAGAGGGAGGAACCATGAAGAATCCTCCATATTTGTTTGGCTACCAATGCAATCTGGAGATGGTGCAGACTTCTAATACCAAGACCACCTTCCACAGTTGGTTTGGTGATATGAGTCCATGACACCCATTGGCACTTGAAACCTTCCTTACCACCCCAAAAAATGTTAGCACACATTTTGTTGATAATATCAATGAGAGAGGAAGGTAAGCAAGAGGCACTAGTAGTGTATATAGGAATGGACTGCAGAACAGAAATGATTAAGAATCTTGTGAGATATGAACTTGCATAAGGGATAAATTGCATAACCAATTTTTGGCATTTACAATGAATTTTTACTATTGCATGAATTAGCGACCAAAGACTGGACGACATTTCTTTGAAGACTCAGGAGTGAGCGACTAGAGACCGGACGCCAATTAAACAACGCCTTTGTGACAAGGCGCTCATTCAAAGAATCAGTGGCATTCTGACCGACGCTAATTTGAAGACCGCTTTAAAAGAAAAGAATTGACGACCAAAGCTTTGCCGCCATTTAGAATGAGCGACTGTTTGGAAGGGCGTCCATTAAAGAATAAGCAGCTGTTTGGACTGGCGCCCATCCCTTTGTACGAAATAGAAAGAAAAGGCTGAAAATACAAAAAATGAATTAGCGCCACTTCAAGATGACGCCAAATCTTTTACACGAAAAAGTGAGAAATATCAAAATAAGGAAGTAAAAAAATAGCGGTTAAAACTTGGATGCCAATTGAAAATAGTGACCGTTTAGAAAATCACCATTTTTGGAAACAACGACTATTGAGGTGAACGCTATTTATAGTCAGAAGCTAAAACAGAATCGAAGTGCTCCTAACATGGTTATCTTTCTATATTTCATGCAAGATGGACTCTTTTGATGGCAAGATACTCAGTTCGAATGGGATCTTGAAGGAAAGTTGGATTTGGACTTGATCTCCAAAGCCTTGTAGGATTGGAAGTCCATGTACATCATAAAAAGTCACCTAGGAGAACCGAATAAAAGATCTTAGCCTTTTTCATGCCTTTCTATTCCTCTTTTCATTCTAGTGTCTTCATAATAGTTGTTCATTTTTAAAAGTTCTACAATTCCTTCTTCATCTGCTTTCTCCAATTCTTCTTTGTTTTCAAGTTATAGTCTAATTTTCAAAGTTTAATTTTTACATTTTTCCATACCTACGTTTTTCTCTATTCTTCTCACTTTTTCTTCTTCTTATGATCTTCTTTTCATCTTAATCTTTTCAGTAAAGTTGTTCATTTTTCAAATCTCTAGATTTTCTTATTCTTCTTCTTCTTCTAATTCTACTTAGTTTTCATGTTATAGCTTAGCTTTCAAAGTTTAGTTTTCACGTTTTTCGACACTTACGTTTTTCACTATTCTTCTCACGTTTTCTCCTCCTTCTGATCTTTTTCTCCCTCTGCTCTCTTCACGAAGGGTCTTCCTCTCTTCAAGATATTCAACTTCTTCTTCTTCGTTATCTTCTGATTCCTCTTTTTTTTAAGTTATTTTGATTTTTTTCTTGCTATGTTTTTATTTCTGTTTTACCATTTTTCTTAAATTTTAATCTTCCTCCTCTTCTCTATCTCCCTCCTCTTCTATATTCTTCTAAATTTCCAAGGTGAAAGTTCTCTAATTCGGTCCTCTCACGGCGTTCATCTCCAAGGTGGGGCGACCTCTTCAAAGGCTCGGCGAGGCGATTGGGCGGCGCCATCCTTCTACTTTTCTGGCTCTCTTTTCTTCCCTTATTCTTTCTTTTATGTTGGTTGTAATTTTTATTTTCATAGATCTTGTAAGTTCACTTTCTAGTAATAAAAGTTCAATTTTCATTGCACTCCTATCTCTCTTTCTCTCTCTACTTCCTCCAAATTTGTCTTCTCAACCCTCTAATATTCTTTAGGTAGATTTAATTTCATGCAATTTCAATTCGCACACTTTTAATTTCTATTTTCAAAATTTGCTCTAAAAAATACAAGAGTTTTTCAACTTGTTAAAAAAGAAATATTTCTTCCTCGTGGGATCGACCCGTACTCTCACTTTATTTTGAATTAATATCCTTTTAGTGAGTGAGTGCAGTATATTTTTAAAATTATGGCACGTCATTTAAACGACGAGTGTTTGTGCCTATCAATTTTTCGCTCCATTGTCGGGGAGGATAGATTTCTTTTTGGTTGGAAGTTCTTGTGTTTCATGTGTATATGTGAATACTATCTCCTTTTCTTTTTATTTTACAGGAAAAAAAGAGTAGAAATTTGGACCCAGAAATTCGCAGAAAATCAACTGTCACAGAAAGCGTCGCTGAAGGGCTAAATCTGTCACCAAAGGAAGTAGAAAATCTAAAAATCCTGTAAAATTAAGCGTCGCCAAAGGTCAATAAGCGTAGGAACATGTTCTGTTTTTAGAATTTTTCAGTAAAATCTAAAAAGCACCTGAAAAATCTCAAAAAAGTCAAAAAAATTCATGAAAAATCTAACAAAAAATCAGAAAACTAGAAAACAGAAAAGGCATGATTTTAGGCCTTATCTTATTATAGATTTACATGTTGATTGGTGTTTTTAGTTTTTAGTTTTCTCATATTTATCTTTCTTTGAAAAAAAGTTGAAAAACATTCATAAAAAAAAAGAATCAAAAAATAGAAAACAGAAAAAAAATTCATCATGATATCATGCTTTCATCTTAGTTACATCTCTTACATGCATTGTTACATCTAGTTAATTCTTTGTTCATTCACTTGCATCATTTGAAAAAAAAAAATTCATCATTCTCTTCTTCTCTTCCTCCCTTCTTAAGATTAATTTAGGCACACCCCTCTTGGAATTGGAAGGACCCCTCAATTGAGCACTATGTCTCATTAAACTGGAATCTCCTTTTCCAAGACCTCCATAAGTCCCCGCACCCGTGGATTCTCTCACGGACGCCGTGCAGGTTGTACCAAGAAGATCCAAAGAGGTAGCTTGCCCTTAGAAGGACAAAACAAAGAGAAAAAAAACATCATCTTGCATACATTATCCATATAGTTGCTGATTTATTGATTGCATTATTTTAAAAAAAATAAAAGAAATTTAAAAAATGTGTGAGAAATTCCTACTTTTTGAGTTGGGCTTGCATGTTCAATAAGGTAGACTTCTTGGCCCATTTCTCTTGATCCATCCTTTTGGCTATGAATCCAAACTCTTTCATTCCACCTTATTATCAAGATCATAATGACATGTGGGCCAGACCGGCCCATTATGTTGACAATTGTCCAACCCAAGCTTTACCATTCACCCAACCTGGCCTGACCCAGTATGAAAGTCCATACTCTTGGTCGGCCTACAATGAAAGCCCATCACTCATGGTGGCCCAGCTTCATTCCTTTAATCAAGATCATATCCAATCCACTCAATTCTTTCATCGGCCTTATGGTTCATCTCCCACCCAAGAACAAACCCAAATTACTTATAGACTCTCCACAACTTCTTATGATTTTTATTGGGGAGGATAATATAATAGTTCTTGGGATTCTTATCAAGGCCTGACCCAAAATCCTCCGAATCAACACTTTCAAAATTGGCCTCCATCTTCAAATAACTTTCATGATCAAGCCCACTATGGAGGACAACCCACATCCTCTCCCCTACCTCTCTATCAAGTTGATCATTATTCAACTTCTTATCCTTCGAACTCTGCTTCTCAATCTACATATCTATCTCCTCCATGCCTAACTCTCAATAAGGAGGAGATATTTAATCAATTTTATCAATTCATCATGACTCAAAATCAAGCGATTCAAGCCCGACTAGATCGACTTGCTGAAAACATCAAGGGCATAGAAGTGGATCAATTACCTAGCTACTCCGATGCAAATTCTGATTTCCAACTTCTAAAATTCGACAATGATAAAAGCTTTTATGATCAACCCATGATTTCGCATGAATACATTACTCAAATCACTCTCGATTTAGATCATGTGGGACATATGGCGGAGTCTTATCAAGAAGTTTTTGAAGGAGTTAGCTATAGCTGTGATGATGAAAAAAAATATGAGCTCGAAGAGTGGGAGCTTAATTACCCTTATGTGGAGAGTTCTAAAGAAATTGATGATCTCAAGTTGGGGGGTGCAGAAGAGAAAAGTAATGTGCTAGCATGTGATTAAATCACATTCACCTCCCTTCTTGAACTTGAGGAGACCTTGTTCCAAGGGAAGGATGAAGAGGATGTGCGAGTTAAGGATGAATTGAGTAAGGCCATCAATGATCTCTCTTGGATAAAGGAGGAGGTGGGTACCCTACATGACTTTTATCTCAATTGGGCATCTTCTGATCAAGGGGAGGATATTGATTTTCTATCTATTCCTGACATCGGCAACTCTCACTTTATAGTGGACGCTTTCATGTTGACCAATTTGTCAGATTCTATTGAGCCTTCCAAGCCTTATGGTGTTGAGGAGTATGCTTCTTTCACTTTTGATTTTTTCTTATCTCCTTGACACTGACCCTTTGATTAAAACTCCTCTCCCTTCGATCTATTCTCACCTCATAAATATTCATATAATTCTTAAAATTGAGGTGGTAGAAAAAAATTTGAAAGATAATAAGGTCTACATCCATATTTTCAACACTTATAAAGACCTTAAGTTTGAAAAGGGAAATTTTATAATTGAAGACATGATAATTCCTTTTCCATTCCTTGAGTGGGGATGCCATTTTGGCCTACTTGATCCACCATGGTTTGAAATGCTAGCCAAACCAAAAATAATGAATATTAATTTTTACATGACCCCCACGAAAGAGAAGTTGTTGATATATGTACTTAATAACAAAATCAATCATGCTAACAATCAACTTACCTCAAGTCCACATACATTCTTTCATGATCTTATCTTCTCGTGGCACAAACATTGGAACTTACAAGACGATAAGATTATGTGGTGGATTATTTTGAATGCAACTCGTTGGTTATGGAGCTTGCATGTGTCTTGCTGAAGACGAAAAATTTAGCGCTTCTGGGAGGTAACCCAATGTTTTTGTTATTTGATGTTTTGTTCTAGTTTATTTTTTAGTGAATAGGTAAGAACCAAGGAGATGAATCTATCATCATCCATATCAATGATGGAGTTTCGCCCCACATATCAGGTTGTCTCTTTCTTTCTCAGTAATCTTTATTGTTACATTGTTCTGTTATTTCTGTTGCTTACATATGCCATTGAGGACAATGTCATTCAAGTTGGGGGGGGGGGAATAATTTCATGACGCATATAGTACAACCTGATAAGAGTTCTTGCATAATGTATTGCATATCATTCTATCTTACAATCTGCATGAAAGTGTAAAGATGAAATCCCCGACTAAGTTTTCTTAATTCGTGCTTGAATTGAAAGTGAATCTAGAATAGAAAATACTAGGGAGAAGGATGATGGAAAATTTTCTCGACTTAGCCATGGAAAACTGATTTAAGAATCTCTCTAAAGTCCTTTAACACTTCAAAAGAAAAAAAATCATTCTACACACTAATGAAACGAGCGAGACAAGCCTTCTGTTGTTTTAGGTATGGTGTCTGATACTCTGCACTTCTTGAGGAAGAGATATTTTTGATAAAGCTTTCTGCCAAAGTTATCAATCAAAAAAGTGCAAAAGCAAAGTGAAAAAAAAAGATACCATGAAAAATGCCCCTGATCCTAGTAACCGAGCATGCTTCTCCTAAGGCAAGAGTTGAGATTCGCGTCAGACAGTGAAAGGATGTGCAGCATCATGTGTGTATGAAAAGAAAAGAGAAAGAAAAAAATCTCAAAAGGGACAAAGAAATAAGGCAAACAAAAAGCTATTGTATTCAATGCTCGGATCTAGAAGGTGTAGAGATTGAAAGATACCTATCTGGAATAGCAAATGAGGGATGCAATTGTCTATGCTGTAGATTTAGTATTACACTTGCACAAGTGCTACTGAGCTTTTGGATGCATTCTTAGTCATGTTCTTAATTTCCAACTTAAAGGCTAGTGTGCAGTAATGCTTCCGAATTCCTAATCTTTGGTTGATTCTATGAAGGAAGAGCTGGATATGAAGGTATGAACTTTGTAAACTCTTGTTGGTCCTAAATCTTAATTTACTTATTTACATTGCTAAGGAACTAGCAATGAGTAAGTTGGGGGGTATGATGAGTATCATATTTCATATCATAATTTACATCACAAATGTCATCTTTTAGCATTAAAAGAATAAAGTTATGCAATTTAGATAATTAACTTCATTCTCACAAATAAATTGAGTTTGCATGAAATTAACCATCCTTTTGAGCCATAATGACTATGTGAGATATGAACTTCCATAAGGGATAAATTATATAACCTATTTTTGGCATTTACAATGAATTTTTATTATTGCAGGAATTAGCGACCAAAGACTGGACACCATTTCTTTGAAGACTCAGGAATGAGCGACCAGAGGTCGGACGCCAATTAAACAATGTCTTTATGAAAAGGCACTCATTCAAAGAATCAGCGACATTCTGACCGATGCTCATTTGAACACCGCTTTAGAAGAAAAGAATTGACGGGCAGGGCTTTGTCGCCATTTAGAATGAGCAGCTGTTTAGAAGGGCGTCCATTGAAGAATAAGCGGCTGTTTGGATGGGCGCACATTCCTTTGTACGAAATAGAAAGAAAAGGCTGAAAATGCAAAAAAATGAATTAGCAACACTTCAAGAAGACACCAAATCTTTTGCACGGAAAAGTGAAAAATATCAAAATAAGGAAATAAAGAAATAGCGGCTGAAACTTGGACACCAATTGAAAATAGCGACCATTTAGAAAGTTGCCATTTTTGGAAACAACGGCCACTGAGGTGGACGCTATTTATAGTCAAAAGCTAAAACGGAGCCAAACCGCCCCAAACATGGTTATCTTTCCATATTTCATGCAAGATTGATTCTTTTGATGGCAAGAGACTCAGTTCGAACGGGATCTTGAAGGAAAGCTGTATTTGGACTTGATCTCCAAAGTCTTGTAGATTGGAAGTCCCTGTACATTATAAAAAGTCACCCAGGAGAACCGAATGAAAGATCTTAGCCTTTTTCATGCCTTTTTATTCCTCTTTTCAGTCTACTATCTTCATAAGAGTTGTTCATTTTTAAAAGTTCTACAATGTCTTCTTCATCTACTTCCTCCAATTCTACTTCGTTTTCAAGTTATAGTCTAATTTTCAAAGTTCAGTTTTTACGTTTTTCCATACCTACATTTTTCTCTGTTCTTCACACTTTTTCTTCTTTTTATGATCTTTTTTTCATCTTAGTCTTTTCAGTAAAGTTGTTCATTTTTCAAAGCTCTAGATTTTCCTCTTCTTCCTCTTCTAATTTTACTTAGTTTTTAGGTTATAGCTTAGCTTTCAAAGTTCAGTTTTCACATTTTTTTCTACACTTGCATTTTTCACTATTCTTCTCACGTTTTCTCCTCCTTCTAATCTTTTTCTCTCTCTGCTCTCTTCACAAAGGTTCTTCGTCTCTTCAAGATCTTCAACTTCTTATTCTTCATCATCTTGTAATTCCTCTTTTTTTAAGTTATTTCAATTTTTCTCTTGCTCTATTTTTATTTCTATTTTACTACTTTTCTTATATTTTAATCTTCCTCCTCTTCTCTATCTCCCTCCTCTTCTATATTCTTCTAAATTCTCAAGGCAAAAGTTCTCTAATTCTGTCCTCTACCGACGATCATCTCCAAGGTAGGGCGACCTCTTCAAAGGCTCGACGAGACGATTGGGCGGCGTCATCCTTCTACTTTTCTGGCTCTCTTTTCTTCCCTTGTTCTTTAGTTTATGTTGGTTGTAATTTTTATTTTCATTGATCTTGTAAGTTCACTTTCTAACAATAAAATTTCAATTTTTATTGCACTACTTTCTCTCTTTCCCTCTCTACTTCGTCTAAATTTCTCTTCTCAACCCTCTAATATTCTTTAGGTAGATTTAATTTCATGCAATTTCAATTCACACACTTTTAATTTCTATTATCAAAATCTCACTCAAAATGTAAAAATACAAGAGTTTTCCAACTTGTTTAAAAAGAAATATTTCTTCCACATGGGATCGACCCGTACTCTCACTTTACTTTGAATTAATATCCTTTTGGTGAGTGAGTGCGGTATATTTATCAAATTGCGACACGACATTTAAACGACGAGTGTTTGTGGCTATCACTTGCCTCCTCAATTAGCTGGGGTTCATGATGTGTTTCATGTCTCGATGCTCAAAAGGTACGTCTATGACCCTTTCCATATTATAAGTCATGATGATCTGGTGATTCAAAAGGATATGATGTACGAGCAAAAGTCAATCAGAATAATTGATCGAGAAGTATGTCAACTTCAGAATAAAACCCTTCCCATGGTGAAAATACGATGGAATAAAGGTACGGACCAAGACGTAACATGGGAGGCCGAAGAATCTATGCGCAAGAGGTTCCCAGAGCTATTCGAATGTAAGTAAACTACACTCTCCATATATCCCATACAATGAATTTAGGGACTGAGGAGGGTAAAATTGGCTCGGCCCATGAAGGGCCCATCTACCGCAAGCCCAACTCAGTTGGCGCCACACCCAGTGGACCTCGACTAATGCGGCCCGTTACACGTGGCCCAAGACAATAGTACTTGGATTCGACAGCAAGAGGAGCCTTAGCACAGGTGGAACAACTGTCGGATAAGCCTCCGACAACCGACTGTTGCCCCCACACGACTCTGGTCTCGACTTCACTAAGGGAGAGCACGCCCCACGGGGGCCGTAAGACTCGCCCATGAACCATCCGACGGCACCACCGATCCCGCCGACCACATGCACAGTTTTGAGTCCCACCTGGTCTTCCACCGGGCCTCTGACGCTGTAAACTGCTTGGAGTTCGTCACGACCCTCCGGGAGAATGCTCGGGCATGGT
Organism: Amorphophallus konjac; assembly: GCA_022559845.1. Classification (NCBI taxonomy): domain Eukaryota; kingdom Viridiplantae; phylum Streptophyta; class Magnoliopsida; order Alismatales; family Araceae; genus Amorphophallus; species Amorphophallus konjac. The sequence goes on along the minus strand of CM040123.1, from coordinate 288,246,889 downwards.
TTGAGTCCCTGCTCGCCGGGACTATTTCCTCCTTCTAGCAGTTGAAAAGGCCATTTAAGGAGAACTTCATCAGCTACCGAAAGGTATCCAAGTCTGCGGTAAGCCTACTCGCCCTCAGGTAGGGACGCGAGGAGACACTGTGGGACTACGTCACCCATTTCCGAACAGACGCGCTCCGAATCTCATGCCTAGACATCAGCATCGCCACTACCGCACTCACTCAGGGGATGCGGGACTCCATTCTTCAACGTGTGCTGGGAGTCGAAGCCCCGACGACCCTCACCGACCTCCTCACCCTGGCGTAGAAACATGCATGCGAGGAGAATGTTGTGGCCCTGGGCCGCACGGTCGAAGCCGATCGGTCCGACCAGAAGAGATCCGCTGACTCACCTCGCGAGGGGCGGAACAAGTGGGGGCGACGAGACCGAGATCACCGTGATCGCCCAAGAAATAAGGAAAGGGGTCAATATCGTAACTACACGGCCCTGACTGCTCCTCTCGACCAAATCTTAATGGAGATCCGTGAGGAACCCTTCCTCAAATGGCCTCCCAAGATGAAGTTGGATCCAAGCGTGAGGATCAAGAAGAAGCACTGCCGCTTCCATCGTGACCACGGCCACGACACGGCTGAATCCATCAATTTGAAGGATGCCATCGTGGACCTTATCTGGCGAGGACTCCTCGACAAGTTCATTGCTAAGGCCGCGGAGAAGCGACAACGTGAACGGATCCCTCCGCCACTCAACAACCGACACAACGGAAAGGAGATCCTGATGATCTTCGGAGGGCCGGCCTCGGGCAGAGATAGCGTCAGTAGGCATCGACGGTATGCATCAGCTATTAATGCCATGAAGCAAGGTGATAGCATTCGGCGAGAAGCTGCAGCTCTGGACAACCAGAAAGAGCCCATCGTCTTCTTAAACGATGATCTAGACGGTGTAACTACTCCCCACTCCGATGCTTTGGTGGTCTCCGCCACTATTAATCAATGTACCGTACGACACATTTTGGTTGATAATGGAAGCGGTCCGGATGTTATTTTGTACGATTGTCTAGTACTTATGGGTGATGACTTATCGTGGATTACACCACTCCACACACCATTGTACGGATTTTCTGGCACCACTATCCGCCCAGAAGGACATATATCATTGCCGGTTACGTTCAGGACTGCGCCCAGGGATGTAACGTTCCTAGCAGATTTCACGGTCGTCCGCATGATGACCAGATACAACGCCATCATCGGGCGAGGAATCTTCGGCACCCTCCACGGTGACCCCTCCTCATATCACCAGAAGCTCAAGTTCCCTACGCCGCGCGGAGTGAGCGAAGGCCGGGGGGATCAAAGAGAGTCAAGAAGGTGCTACCTCATTTCAACACGCGATAGACAGTCCGAGGAAGTGTCGCCGAAGAAAGTGAGGATCGAAGACCCTGGTCCCATCACGAGCACTTTGGCAGAGTATCTATATCTCATCCAAGTGGGGGAAGATCTGAGCAGGACGCTAAGGATCGGAGCGACCCTGTCCGAGAGAGAAAAAGAGGCTTATACCAATTTTCTTATGGAGAACCAGGACGTGTTTGCTTAGTCTGAGGATGAGCGCCCCGGAATCCCACCAGAAATCATCATGCACCAACTCAAGTTTGACCCAAGCTGCTGCCCGGTTCAGCAGCGCCGTAGGCATTGTAACCCCGAGTGACAAGCCATCATCAGGGAACAAGTAAGCAAGAAATTGCGCTCAGGACTACTCGAACCCACCCGGTACCCCGACTCGCTGGCGAACATAGTCTTCGTTCCTAAAATCAACAGGAAGTGGCGGATGTGCGTAGACTACACTGACCTCAACAAAGCTACGCCGAAGGATAGCTTCCCCATGCCACAGATCGACCAATTGGTCGACGCTATGGCCGGGCATGAGATGCTAAGTTTCCTAGATGCATATTCTGGGTATCACCAGATTAGCATGCACAAGCACGATCAAGACAAGACAATGTTCGTCACCGACCATGATTTGTACTGCTACACCCACATGCCGTTCGGACTAAAGAATGTGGGAGGAACCTACCAACGTCTGGTCAACCACATATTCGATGCATAGATCGGCCACAACATGGTGGTCTACATCGACGACATGCTCGTCAAAAGCCTCCGGGCAACCGAGCACCTAGAAGACTTGGCGGAGATGTTCGCAACGCTTAGAAAATACAACATGAAGCTCAATCCAAGTAAGTGTGTGTTCGGAGTAAAGTCACGGAAGTTCTTCGGATTCCTTGTCACCCATAGAGGAATAGAGGCAAACCTTGATCAAATCCGAGAAGTACTGGAGATGAAGTGGTCAGCACGGGTAAGGAACGTATAGTGCCTCACCGGCCACGTCGCCGCCTTAACTAGATTTCTATCCCGAGCAGCTGAAAGATGCCTCCCCTTCTTTCAGCTCATCAAGCAAGCCAATAAAGCACCGGAGAAGAAAGGCCAGATCGAGTGGGACCAGGAATGCGAGCAAGCATTCGAAGAGCTAAAGCGTTACCTAGCAACCCTCCCGTGCTCTCCAAGCCATAAAAAGTGGAACAATTGCTCTTGTACCTATCAGTGACACCGAGCACTATGAGCGTAGTGCTCGCACGGGAGGAAGGCAACATTATGAAGCCCAACTACTACATAAGTCGGGCACTGCAGGGGCTGGAGTTCCGATACTCAAGGACAGAGAACTTCACACTGTCCTTAATCATGGCTACTCGTAAGCTGCGACCGTACTTCTTGGCTCACCCGATCGTCATCCTCACCGATCAACCTCTGTGCCAAATCCTCTAGAACCCTGACGCATCAGGAAGGTTGATCAAGTGGGCGATCGAGCTAGGTGAGTTCGACATCAAATTCCACCCAAGGACTGCGATCAAGGCTCAAGCTCTGGCCGACTTCATCGTCGAGTGCACAATACCTGTGGAAGACTCACCCGAGCAGTCCTCAGGGCCAACATGGGATCTATATGTCGACGGATCATCCTACGCCACCGGCAGCGGAGCATGATTAGTCCTACTATCACCAGACAGGATAGAGATTCAATACGCCCTTCGCTTCAACTTTCCGACCACGAACAATGTGGCTGAATATGAAGCACTTCTCTCAGGGCTACGAATGGTGAAACATCTGGGGGCGACCAGTGTGTGTACGTACAGTTACTCCATGCTCGTCGCCAACCAAGTCAAGGGAGAGTTCGAAAGCACGCGAGCTAGCCATGATCAAATATCTTGAGAAAGCCAGATCCGCCTCTGCATGATTCTCTCATTTCAAGATAACACATATTCCTAGGGAGGAGAACATCCGAGCAGACGCTCTGTCTCACCTGGCGTCGGCAACCACAGTCTCCAACTCAAGATCCATCTTGATAGAGGAACTATCAACGCCGAGCATAGAAGAACCAACACCTCATGTAAATGCCATTGATTATGAAGCCTCATGGATGGACCCCCTTTTGGATTTCTTCCTGCGACAACAGCTCTCAAGCGACCGCGCTGAGGCCCGCCGTACACGATCACGAGCAGCACATTTCACAATGGTCGATGGCCGCCTATATAGGTGATCACTTTTGACCCCATTGCTAAGATGCTTGTTCCCTGCGGAAGCTAAGCAAGCTGTACAAGAGGTACACGAAGGGCTTTATAGAAGTCATGTAGGAGGGCGAGCACTCCCATGAACACTGATCCGAAAAGGATACTGGTGGCCTACCCTATAACAAGACTGCCTCGATTATGCCCGGAGGTGCCCTCAGTGTCAAAAGATCTCCAACCTGCACCACCAGCCAGCTACGCAGCTACATACCCTGATGTAGCATCGCCCATTTGCTCGGTGGGGGATAGATATACTGGGTCCCTTCCCCAAAGCTCAAGGAAGGAAAAAGTTCCTCACGGTCGCCGTTGACTACTTCACCAAATGGGTCGAGGCAGAACCGGTAAGAAAGATTACGAGCGAAGCAACTTGGAAGTTCGTGCTGCGGGGCATCATCTGACGGTTCGGGATCCCACAATTCCTCACAACCGACAATGACTGCCAATTCATAAGCGCTGCCTTCCAGAAAAAGTGCTCGGAATTGGGGATTTGGAACCACTATACCTCGGTGGGACATCCCTAGGCAAATAGGTTAGTGGAAAACACTAATAGGATGCTTCTCCACGGCATCAAGACCCATCTAGAACAAGCAGGTGATTCATGGGTAGACTCCATCCCGAGCATCCTATGGGCACACCGGACCACCGCCAGAGTTGCCACAGGCGAAACACCCTTCCACCAAGCATACGGAGTAGAGGCGGTGATTCCGGTTGAAATATCTAACCCCTCACTACGGTAGGGACATTTTGATGGTGCCAGAAATAACCAAGCGATGCGAGAAAATTTGGACCTGCTCGAGGAAGATAGAGCATGCGCCCGAGTATGAATCGTAGCCTACCAACAGAAGCTGGTCCAATACTACAATGCTCGCGTAAAAGAACAGCACCTCCTCCCCAGAGATCTGGTGCTATGGCGAGCAAGCGTGGCGAACCCTAGAGCCACCTCGGGGAAACTTGCGCCCAACTGGGAAGGCCCGTACCGGGTAACCGAAGTACTCGGCAAGGGGGCTTATAGGCTGACGACGCTGGAAGGGCGAGAGGTACCCAGGACGTGGAATTCTATAAATCTCAGAATATTTTATCAATAAAGCACTCTTTTGACAGTCCAACAAAAGCATCACCAACCGTATTCAACGAAGGTAGCTTACGAGCTCCCTAGAGGCGAGCACTCCTACTCCCCTTGCAAACGAAGGTAGCCCACGGGCTCCCAAGAGGCAAGTATCCCTGCTTCCCTCAGAAACGAAGGTAGCTTATGAGCTCCCTAGAGGTGAGCACCCCTGCTCCCCTTGAAAACGAAGGTAGCGCACGGGCTCCCTAGAGGCGAGCACCCCTGCTCCCCTTGAAAACGAAGGTAGCCCATGGGCTCCCTAGAGGCAAGTATCCCTACTTCCCTCAGAAACGAAGGTAGCTTACGAGCTCCCTAGAGGCGAGCACTCCTACTCCCCTTGAAAACGAAGGTAGCCCACGGGCTCCCTAGAGGCAAGTATCCATGCTTCCCTCAGAAACGAAGGTAGCTTACGAGCTTCCTAAAGGCGATCACTCCTGCTCCCATCGAAAAGAAAGGTAGCCCACGAGCTCCCTAAAGGAAACAACTACAGTGCACCATGGGCTCAAAGAGATGAGCATATGCGCGCGATAGAGAGAAGTCGGAAGTAGTCAAAATATTGATTACCAAGCTCTCATAAACCCACCACACGCGCAGACATCTTCCACCAAGAGGCACACAACAACATAGTTACGATCTAAGAAATTTTTATTCTTTAGTCAAGATACAAGTCGCCAAAATGGCATCGCTATGTAGCCAACATACAAGTCTATGGAAGAATAAGATAGGCTAAAGATGCGGCGGCGCCGCAACCGTTCCAATCTCCACCCTCCGACCTCCGACGTAGCCACTTCAACGGACGTATCGCCTACTGGCACCACTGCTTCTGAGGAAGCGGACTAGCTGTAGAAGTCGCCCGCTCGAAGGCCTACACCAGGAAAAGGGCTGGAGACCTGCTCCTCTGAAGTTGTGACTCCGAGAAGATCCTACATCATCATGTCGGCACCGCGGGGATGGAGACGGATAACAAGGCTCACCCATTAGACCAGCAGGCCTACCCACTATCACTACTATTTACAAATAAGAAACGCTTCCCTCCAGCAGCGGAAAGCGCCTCATCATACACCTGTGAACCAAGGGAGAAGATGAAGAACAAGCATACACCGCAATGCTAAAGGCAGACTGCAGAAGGAGAAGCTTTATTTATAAGCAAGGGGGAAGCCTACAAAGAAACTTCTCATCCTCTTAGGGACGGAACCAGTCTGGGTCAAGGGATAGGGTCCCCCTACCGGAGTACAAGCGGTTGACCTTCTCCAAGGCCTCCGCTAGCCAGCCAGATAGCCCAGCCCATATTCTTCGGAGGCGCGTCCACCGCTGTTCTCTCACGGCGTCGGCCACGCCGGCCACGGCGTCGACAACGCTTCCTTTCAGAGGCACATGCGCTTGCGGGGAAACTACAAGGATCCATCGTCAGAGGAAGTGCCAGACTTCTCTGACGACATCTTGCAAGAACTCCTTCCTCGTAGCCCAGCGAACCGAAGATGGCCTGGGGGCTCAACGAGGGTCGTTACTTATAGAAGGAAGTAAAGTTCCCAGAAGGAGGAGGGAAAATCATCACCTGTTCAACTTCATAGAAATCGAAGCGGCCGATCCTGAAGGTCGCGCCCTCACGGAGTAACTTCTGAGATGCCATTCCGTATCCCCAGGAGATCTCAATATAAATAAAAAAAGCAAGATATGCGGCAGGCCCCAGCAGCTCCAGAAATTGCAAAGGAAAGGAAAGTTTTCATTTCAGAAGAGAATGGGTTACAAAATAAGGGAACGACTGACCCCAACCAAACAGAAAGAAAACTACAAGAGAGGGAAAATATAAAATAGCGGGCATTCTCTCAAGGGCTCGCCCCAGTAGCAGTGTCACGTGACCCGACGTCCTCAGACTCGCGTTCGACCGCAGCTTATGGAGGCAGCAGATCGTCGGTCAAGACGACCAGACCTTCCTTCCCCAACGGGCCACTATCAAGTGCGTGCCCACCAGTGCTCAGCTCCAACGCCCGCTCCTCAGCTCCCGTCTCCTCATCACCAAGCTCCTCTTCGCCGCCACTAGCCTCAAGACTGAATGGCATCGAGGGAGGATGTAAGGGCGGTACCGGCACGCCCAGGCTACCCGCTGTGGCCTTGAGGGCTACCATCCAACCTTCTTGGAAGCCCCGATCCTGAGCATCACCATAGACTCCAAGGGCAACCATATTCAACTCATCCCGGTAATCCGGGGATGAGCAGAAGCACTCCACTGCCTCTTCGCCAAAGGAGGGCATCGACGAACGCAATGCCTCGGCCTGGGCCGTTGCCTCCTGAGCTTTGGCCTCAGTAGCCTCGGCTCGGTTGATCACCCCCCGGAGAGACTCTTTAGAAGAGTGGGCCTGAGCATAGAAGACATCCCGATCCATCAAGGCACCCACCAGAACCCTCTCCTGCTGCTCGACCAGCCCTCTCAGCCTGGCAAGCTCAGCCTCGTCGGCCGCCTGACGCAATTGGAGTTGCTTGCATTGTGTAGACAGCATTGCTCATGCCTCTTGGCTGACTGCCAGTTCTTATGCCAACCCACCAAAATGGTGCCTCCACAAGCCCAAGGCCCTAGAAATAGTGCATATGCTCTTCATGGCCAGATCCATCAATTCCTTCTCGGCCCCAGGGATGCACACCCCGGTGCACTCGTGCCACCTAATGCTCTTGTTGAGGAGTTTGACAGCTATAGCAACGCCTACGTACCAGACCACGGTCTCCTCAAGTAGTAAATAGCGAGTGTGGGGGGGAACTTCAGACGATGGAAGGTGGGCCGCTTCATCGGCAACGGGAGCCTTACCCTAATCAGGCACCTCCCCCGTTGGAACGGCCGCAGGCAGAATGGGCTCGTGCTCCTCGATCGGAGACAGCGGGGGAGGAACCTCAGGTGGAGGTGGGGCCTCGGATGGCGACGATGGCAGAGCTGGACGTCGGACTGGAGCAGGTACCCTCTTCCTTTTATTCTTGCAACGCTGGCTGTCCAGCGCCGCTAACTCGTCCAGATCCAACTGGACACGCCCACCGCTAGGCATGGCGGATTCTGCTTTAGCAATGCTAGCGACTTCCTCAAAGATGTCCCTCTAAGCACATGACCCGCCACTGAACACGGGAGCCATAGATGAGCCCTCTACTAGAAGAGCCACGGGGGGTAGATACTGCAAGCACCCCGGCGCTAAAGCGATGGCCGCCTGGGGAGCGGCGACAGTCACCTGGTCGGTGCCCAGCTCCACATGATCAATGGGGGCAGGAGCGCAGCGTGGCAACTTCACCATCTCGTACTTCTGCTCGAACGATTCCCACGCTCTTGCAAGACAACACCAAGGAGTCAGCTTAGGTGAGCAGATGACCCGGCACGAACACTGGAACAACGAAGGTAATATCCTGAGGCAATGGGGGGCTTAACCCCAGCTCCCATAGCACCACCAGAGTTAGCACAACATCGGCATTGGGGAAGGGATAATGAGGAACGGATTTAATCACTCTCGTCTCCTGGGCGGTGGTGGTGGGAACAGAGACCCTGGGTGAAGCGCCAGTAGCTCGGATGGTTATTGCCCCTGACCTTGGTGATGAAGACATAGCGCTCGGTCTAGCGCTTGATGTTTGACACTGCAGATCTAACTTAAACTAGGGTCTGACCTGTCCGGTCCTTGAAGTAAAAGGAGGATGGATCGGCTGGACAAGCCTGACAACTATAAAAATGGTGAAAGAGGAAGTAAGTTGGGTCGACTGAAGCTCGGCGGCAGACGTAGACGAAGCCGCATAGGATGCGCCAAGAATTGGGAGACAGGGTCCCTGGAGATAGACCATAACGCTCTTGGACTGACTCGAAGAAGGGGTGAACAGGGAGATAGAAACCTGCACTAAAGGACTCTATCAGGACTGAAAGCCCGTCGGGCGGACGACCCCAGAGACCGTTGTCGACAGAGGAAAAGATGATGTCAAACCTTGTTGGGATCTGGAAGGCCTACCGGAGGCCATGGACGACCCTATAGGCAACTAAAGGATTGGAGCGGGGGCGACTTGGGTCGGCGCCCGAAGTGCTAGAGGCTCCCCCACGACCAGCTCCCACCTCCCCGGCGGAAGAACTAGATCCAACGCTGGGAGCCCTCCTGCGATGCGCCATGGTACCAAGAAGCAGGAGGAGGCAAAAAGACTCTCACTAGGTGAACGAAGAAGAAGAAGGCGACGAGCGCGGTAGGCAATGAAGGAATAGATAGGGTTCAAGGAGAAACCCTGTGACGGTCCTTATAACTGCTAGAGACAGAGCAGCCACTTCAAAGCCCAAGCGCAGGTGAAAAGGCTCCTGTCGCTACCATGGTACGACTGCCAGGCTCAGACGCCCGTTCAAAGCCCGCACTCCCAGACAAAAAGGTGCGCATCATGATTACAGAAGTGTTGCCTACCACCGCCGAATGCAGCTTGCGTGCCAAGCAAGGAACCCTTCCTCGAGGCAATCACCCAACACACCCTCTCAGACTCATCTCTCAGAACCCAAAAAGTGCTCGGCTTCTGAGAGTGGGGGGCTACTGAGGAGGGCAAAATTGGCTCGGCCCATGAAGGGCCCATCTACCGCAAGCCCACCGCGGTTGGCGCTGCACCCAGCAGACCTCGACTAGTGTGGCCCATTACACATGGCCCAGGATGACAGTCCTTGGATTCGACAGCAAGAGGAGCCTTAGCCCAGGCGAAATGATCATCGGATAAGCTTTCGACGACCGATCGTTGCCCCCACATGACTCTAGTCTCGACTCCACTAAGGGCGAGCACGCCACACGGGCGCCATAAGACTCGCCCAGGAACCAGCTGACCCCGGGGTAACCACCCCTCAATGGGAAACTCCCGCCAAGATCATGGGGACGTTATCCCACGACTTATGCCCCTCCCTGTTAAGGGATCGGTCATCCCTACCAGAGGAACCCCCTATAAAAGGGACCCCAACGAAGGACAACCCATGGTCGATTTTTTGCCAAGAGCTACACATAGAGAATAGAGCCAACCGTCTAGCTACTACGAAGAGAGGACACGACTGTCTACTCCCTCAGAGAGGATCCATTCTTAGCGATCCCACCGCCCGGCGAACACTCACCGAGTGGTCTCTAGCGTGGCGAGCACTCACGCAGAAGCCCTACAACTCTCTCCGGCCTCCTATAGCGACCTCTATCGTTCTCCCTACTTTCTGCTCTTCTCTGTTAATTTATTAATCCCTTGATGACTTAAGCATCGGAGGGTTGTCCCCTAGGGTATCACCCAGGGCTCCTTCTGATGCTCTACCTCCTGGTGCTTGCAGGCTTCCACGGGTGCCGAATGACCTTCCATAACAAACAAATAGAAAAGTGTGGTACATGGCGTAGGAACCATATTCTTGCCACTACAAATTCAAATTCTGACGCCTAAGATAGTCGCGGTCAGTCGCGAGACCGCAACTTGACGAAGGCGGTCCCCAGGTGACCGCGTCTTCCTTCCGAAAATGAGGATTGTAGAGACGTGAAAAGCTTAGATTTTTGGTATCCAAATCACCTTGGATCGATGCTATTTGGCATGTAAAACTATCTAGGACTCTTGGGGATTGACTTTAACCCCAATTGGGACTCCCAAATCAACCTAATCCTCATCCATAGTTCAAACCCTATAAATAGGGCCCAAAATCGATCAACGCGAACCCTTGTTTTGGCTCGCGTGGTTCGACGGTAAGATGATGTTAATTCATGTTAGTCCTTTAGAGGATTTTATTATCCTCAGTTTTGTCTAACATTCCTCCAAATCTCGTGCTAAGAGGTCAAGCCGTTGGAGAGTTAGGAGGACCGAAAGTCGTTGGTTCTCTATAGATCGCACAAGAACAAGTGTGTCCATCCAGCGAAGATCAAGAGTTTAGAAGCCCTAGAAGAGGTAATTTTATGTCCATTCTTTAGAAAAAAATGTTCTCTCCTTTGTATCTTCTACATACCTTCCAATTCTCATGAATTAAGGTCAAGCAATTACGGAGTTAGAAGGTTAGGAAATTGTCGGTTCCACGCAGGGCGCGCAGGAGCCAACGTCATCTTTCAGTCAGAAATTCAAAGTTTAGAGCGTTTCCCAGAGGTAGGTTATCTCATGGATGGCTAAAATAACGTGTTAGGAGTAAAAGCCCTATGTTTTCATAAGATTTCATGCTTCCTACACGTCGAATTTCATGTTTTACTGTCACTACGTAGCTAGGTGATTTCTGTATGCACAACCTAGCACCCTTAATAGAAAAGATGATAACTTTGGCCAAATTCTTGCAAATCCATGCAACCCCATGAGTTAATTTTGTTCTATTATGCCTTACCTCATTGGTTACCATGAGTTCCATGCATTTATTTCCCTGGATTGGGCGTTGCACATGGGATTTTCACCCTTATGTCTGTGAGGCAGAAGGCAGTCCCACAGAGACCGTAGCTTCCAAGAAGCGGTCTCCGAACGACCGCAGTTTCCATAAAGTGGTTCCACAATGACCGCCCCTTCCTTTCTGTTTGCGGTTCACCCTAAACAGTAGCCAGATCATCTCCTTTTGGTTCCTAGTTAAATTATCTATTTGACTATATTTTATCCACATTTCACCATGATATGTTCCCTGTTATGTCATACATCAATCATGCTAGGTGTCATGTCTATCATATTTTAGAAACTATTTTAATCATATGCTATATTCATGCCAAAGTCATATAGTTTTGTAATAAAGATGTTTTCAATGAATCATGAAACACGTTATATGGATGTTTTGGTCGCTGTTTTATACGATTTCACTCTCATCTCATGTCTTTCTAGTTAAGTATATAGCGCGTATTCCGGTACGTTGCTATTAGTTACACTTTGTACTTATAGGCACACCTTCTTGGACTAGTGATGATGTGGCACCATCCCTGGGCCTATGATTTTCTTCCTTATTTTCAAGAAATATGCTTCATTGTGGTTCATAAGAGGATAAGTGCAGGTGAGCCATGCATCATGGGGTGGAACTGGCACGCGATAGAGGCAGAAGTAGCTTATGGATTGGGTCCACCCCCTCATGGTCTTATAGCAGCCTGGGGTACTCTGTTGGAATCCAGTGAGCTTGATGATAACTTTGTTAGCTTTAGTCCATCCTTAAGAGGGGATTTCACGCCCTCTGCATTAAATCTCAGCATGATCTTAACCCCAGAACCAACATAAAGTGGAGCGGTCATGGCATTAAATGAGCCATGCACGTGTTGTATGGATAGGCCGTGCAGAAAGTGTTAAGATGAGGCATGTTAGGTTCGGTGCAAGTATTCAGAGGGGGGGTGAATGAATATAGCCTATAAAAACTTTCACCCAATATAAACTTTCGCTCAATTAGAATTCCGCTCACTCAATAGATTAAACACTTAGAACAAAATCTGATCAATTCATCTAATGAACCTGTGATCAAACACTTGGAGCGCCCCTATGCAAACATCTAGGGGAAGCAAACCATAAGCAATCAAACCACAGTGCAAGAGGGGTTTTTTAGGTGGTTCGGTCCTGCAGACCTACATCCACCCCACACTTAACCCGAGTGTGGCTTCACTAACAGTTGGGCAACACAGCTTGCCAACAGACGCTGATACACAGCTTACCCAGGGGAACAACCTCCCCTCTTCCTCCTACACGGAGGGAACCTCTAGTGACCCACGGTCACTAGAAACCAGAGACTCACGTCTCTCTTCCTCTATACCAAGAGGGAACCCCACTAGTAGCAGCCCCGCTACCAGTGAACCAGCCAGTAGCACTCTGCTACCAGCAATCCACCAGAGGCCTAGCCTCTCTTCCTCCTAGCCCGGAGGGAACCCACAAGCAGCCCCCCTGTTGCTTGCAAACCGGAGATCAGATCTCCCTTCTCCTGACCCACCAGGAGGAACCCGATCTCAGTCCAGAGGATCGGAAGAACAAGGATAACTAAATGAAAAAGGAAAAACAAAAAACACGAAATGAAAATAACTTCAGCAACCAGAAAGTTGAAAAATGAAATGCACAATGTGGCTCTCAACGGAGCTGACTGGCCTAGATCTGATCCACGGTCCAGTAGACAGATCTTCAGTAACTTTCTTCCTTTTTCTCCACAAACTCTCTCTCTCTCTCTCTCTATCTCTCTTTCTTTCTCTTCTGCTCTCCTTTTCTCTCACGTTGTTCTCTCCTTCTTCTCTTCAACTCTTTTTCTTCTTCTTCTCTTCTGGCCTATCTCTCTCGAGTTCTCTTTCTACTCTCAGATGGCCTCTTTTGCTTCACTTCTTCCTTGGAGTGAGATATTCCTTTATGAAGACGAAGAAGGATTTATATACCAATAACAGGGGCTCCGGAGGATAGGGCAGAGACGCCCTAGAGAGCTTCGATGGGTTGGTCCACGTGGTGAAGTAGCAGGCCCCCAGCTTCCACGTGTCTGACTGCTGGCACGTCCTTTGTTATAGGATCACGTGCCCTTTCATAATTGGGGTCTCCTTATACTGCATCAAAATATTCTAGTAATTTACCACACTTACTGTTTCTGGAGACTGACCGCGTTGACGCACTGGCATCACTGCGTCTACTCTTTGCTTGTACACATTTCAATTTGCCCCACTGTGTCGACCCTGCTGTGGATAGCGTTGACGCGTTGAAGACAGCTAGAGATAAGTCGCCCCTTTCTTCAACTGCTGCGTCGACGCTGCCAGTTGGTGGTGTTGACGCACGGATGAAAATTAGACGTGTATATTGGCCTCTCTTCCGCCGCTGCGTCGACGCTGCTTGTTGATGGCGTTGACGCACGAACATGTACATTAAGGCCTGTCTTGCCTTGAATATTGGCGTCTCTTAAGCCGCTGCGTCGACGCTGCTCCATTGTGGCGTTGATGCAATGGAAGATATCGTGAAGGCTTCATCAACTGATGCGTGGACGCTTTAAGCTCCCAGCGTCGACCATGTTCCCTTCAGCAACAAGAAAGAAGTCATAAGATTTAAGTATGTACATTGCAGTGTATATACTTCGTTGTATAGACTTGTGAAGGCAAATGCAACGTACAGACTTGGAAAAATAAGGTCCAGTGTAGGCTTGGTAAAGTGAAGTCCAGTGTATAGACTTCAGTTAAGTTCAGGCCTCTAACATTTGAATGTATAGAGTTGAAGCCTGACAACCCAATGTGTAGACTTGAAGCTTGAAAGGATGTATAGACTTTACATAACACAGTCCGATGAATAGACTTGGAGATTCAACAGAAGACTGTATACACTTGACGAAACAATCCAATGTATAGACTTTAGGCAAGGAGGCCGATGTATATACTCCGAGAAGTGATGCACAGTTCACGCTGTACAGACTTCAACACAGGGAAGACTCTAAATGAGACGTTGGCTGAGACAATGCATGAGACGGTGAAGGACCGATGTATAGACTTCACCAACACGAACAGGCTGCCCAGTCCACTGTATAGACTTGATGATATGAACTTCAGGAGCATATGACACGGCTGTACAGACTTTGTTACCCAAACGAATGAATAGACTTTGCCACAGTCTAATGTATAGACTTGAAGAAACTGAACTGAAGAGTCGACGCATCAGCTCAAGGAGTTGACGCATTACTGTGTGGACAGAGACAAATATGACTGAAGGGTCGACGCATCAGCACGGGTGGGTCGACCCACCACTGTTCATACTAACTAAGCAGAGTGTAGCAATGAATGCTTTATGCATCAGTTAACATGACTGAACATCAAATATGTTAAACTAAACTGAGCAGCAAGATGACTGAACATTTGATAGACTGAGTTATGACCAGAAAATAACTGAATAACAGCATGATGACTCACACAGTAAGATGACTCACAGTGATTAACTCACATCAAAAACCAATCATCAAAACCATCATCAAAACCACAGGGGCACAACAATCTCCCCCTTTTTGATGATGGCAACACTTTCAACACATTGAGTCATTCTGATGATGTGAGCAGCAAGCAAGATGACTCAAATTATTCTCCCCCTTTGACTTCATCAAAAAGAAAATAATTTGAGAAATTAAAGCATGTATAAAAATTCAGTCAATTTCTCCCTTTTGCAAGAACACAATACTCCCCCTTTAAGAGTTTCAGCAAAAAGTCATTAGTTAGAGATGATCAAAGGAAGCCAGCATGCAATGATTGAATAAAAAAAAACTCCCCCTTGCTGGCAAACAATCTCCCTCATTTGGTATAGTCAAGATGAACCATGGGAAGGGGTATGAATGTAGATGCAGATACCAGAAATATGAATGTCAGAGCATAATTCTTCTCCTTCTATGCAGCATGATGCATATGACAAGGAGGCTCCCCCTCAATAAATGGAACCTTATGAAATGAATGAGAAGGAGACCACAGGGGCAAACAAGGAGAAGTTCAGGTCAATGAGCAGAAGAGGTTCTATTAGCAGATTTTTAAAGAGGCTTCAACAACAAGAATTTCAGTCAGATTTTCAAGGGAATGTCATTCTCATAAATCCAAATCAGAATATTTCAAAGTCTTCCATTATAAGGGCTTGTGAATGATTTTTATTGATCAGCATGGTTTAAACATGATGTATGCAGAGTTTATCAATAAAATCCTGTATTGATATCTAAAACCATGGTTTAATAAAAATGAACCAAACCCTCATATTTATCTTGATTAATCTCTCTTTCTCTTACACAATCAAAATTATTGACTTCTTTCGGAATTACATGCATCAGTATTGAAATCAAGTAATTATGAAGTCATATGATTTTGTCTAGGGTTGTAACAATTTGATTTTAGCATCAATATTCAGATATTTCAATTTGTTCAACAATTTTTCATGCTACAAATTTTACGAGCACTCTAGTTCAGTGCACACCTTGTAACTAGAGGATATACCTTGATCAGAGGCCAATATCCCTAAGCACTTAGTGTGACTAACTGTCATGCTTTATATGAACAGAGATAGCATTTACACATCATGACACACTGCAAATCATTTCTTGATGAGTGAGTTGTATTTCTCAGTATGCATGCCATTGCTCTGCCTGATTTTCAATGAGATTTTATTCTGCAGAGTTGACTAAGATACCTCATGACACAATCCTTTGGACATGGTTTCTCAGTGACCAAAGTCATTGCTCTGACAACAATTACCCTTTAGACAATTCAGACAAATTCATTTGCTTCAAAACAATAACAATTTCATGTACTTAACCAAATAAAGCCATGAATTCAATAATACAGATTTTAGAAGATTTTACAAGACACAGCATGAAACAGATGGTTAAGGTTTATTAAACAAGCTTTAGATATTTTTAAGAGATTTTAAAGCCAAACTCATTGAATACATTAAACTTAAACCACATGAGTTATTTCAGTCATTCATAAAAACGTATAATAGAAGATTTCTAGTTCAAGAATTTTTTAGATTTATGATTGAGATAGTCCCATTGAAATCTTCATGACAGACTGATAGATTTCTGAAGCCAAATGATACCAATTGATAGGAGAGATTTTGAAGCTTAATGTTTTCAAAAATATGTTCAAGGTCTGTCAACAAAATCAATAAGGAAGGATATGCAATGAATTCTCACATGAGTATACATTTGACAACCTATATGCAATGCATTGACTCCCCCTCACAATATGCATTCAATTCAGATTTTCAGAAATTTCAGAGTGCATGATCAGAAAATAATGCAACTGCAGATGATGAATGAATATGCAAGAACAGATTTAATATGCATGCACTATATGAAACTAAGAACAGGATATTGCAAGAATACATCAAACCAGATATGCAATGAGTTTCAAAATGGGAAATACAGAGAGATTACCTGAAAAGTGTGAGAATGGGGTTTTTCATTCTTGAGTGCCTTGGATCATTACCCCTTTATTCCATCTAAGGCACACCTGCTAGGCACCTTCCTATTTTCCACTAGCAGGAACCCAAGTGGTCTTGGGTCTTGCATAGTAATTAGCCCCTTTTGGGACTGCCTGCATCTTTTTCTATGCCAAATAGTCATCAGAGTTCATGATAAAACAGTTATGCATTGAGTGCCCAGACAGCCCACAATAGTGGCATGAACTAGCAGGTTTCATGTTCCTCTTATGTATACTAGCATGAACTTGAGCATTATAAGAGTGAGCATGAGGGTTTCTGTTATTATTATGAAATTTTTTCTTTTCATGACCAGCTACCCTACAAGCAGCAACTTGGTGGCCTGGTCTTCTGCAATTTGAGCAAACAGGAATTCTTTTAAAAACAAGTTTGTTCCTACCAAACTCTTTGGAATTTCTATTCCTACCCTGGACATGCCAGTAGTCCTTTACTGCATGGCCATGCTTCCCACAATGGGAGCAGAAAGGGGACTTTCTTCTAAAAGAACTTGCCCAACATTCAGTGGCCTTGTGCCCAAGCTTGTTACAATTAAAACATTCGACATGCTGGTTCAGAGAAACAGTTTTGTTTATATTAAAAGCATGTTGGTTAGCATAAGATTTAGCATGATGTGAGAGTGATTTTTTCTTTCCATTAGCAAACCAACAGTGAGCAAGGGTGTGGCCTAATCTACCACAATGAGAGCATTCACTTTTCTTTGAATGAACAGCATGTTTTTTATCATGATATTTCCTAGCATTCAAATCATCCAGTTCGTTTAATTCACACTCATGCATCAAATGGCCAATTCTATGGCAGTAATAACATGAAATTTTCTTTTTCTGAACCTCATGATTTCTGACATTAGTTTTCCTGACATGCATTTTACTGGCATTCATGTCATCTTTTCCTTTCAGTTTGCATTTATGCATTTGATGACCAGCTTCATGACACTTAAGGCATGACATAAGTTTCCTGTTAGCATGAGATTTAAAAATAGGATGCATGTAAGTAGTAGAAGCCATTTTGTTCTTTCCTTTTTGTTTTTCAGTTGGCTTCAGAATTCTTTGAGCAGCAAATTGAAACACTGAAGGATTGGCTGAACTAACAGAGGCAACATTTGAAACAGCTGAAGTTTGAACCTTATTTTCAAAACTCCTTTTCTTTGTTGGGTTATAGCCCAACCCTTCTTTTTGAAAATTGACTTTAACACCTAGAAGTTTATCTAGATTTTCTTGACCATCAACAAATTTGGACAAGGAATTTTTCAAGTCATGAATTTCATTTTCCAAAGAGACAATCAACAATTCAGAGTTGGCAATTTCTTCATCACTATTTGTAAGTTTATCATTAAGTCTTGAATTCACAATCTTAAGATTCTCAACTTCAATTTTAAGATTATTTGAGCTCTCTGAATTGTCCAATAACACACTCTTTCCTTTTTCAAACACAAGAAGCCTCTCAGCCATACTACTGTTCAACATTTTCAGTTTTTCAATTTCTTCTTTGAACTTGTCATTCTGAGTCAGTTCCTTTATTAAGATCTGATCTTCACAAGGTGGTTCAAATTGTTGATTAGCTTCAGATTTTTCAGTTAGCAGTTTATTTTCTCGTTCAAGGTTTCTAACTTTCTGAACATTTTCTTCAATGATTTTCCTGAGAGAGTCATTTTCAGATTTAAGTTCATTCAGTTCTGAGTTAACAGATACTTGATTCTCAAGCTCACGAATCTCAGATATAGAAGCATCATTTGTTTGTTTCAATTTTAAACAATTTTGACATGAAGAGGAATTTGCACTATTTAACCTAGTACCTTTTTTCAGTTTCTTATGTTCCCTTTTTAATTTTTTATATAATCCCAACAAGTCAGCATAAGTATTTTCCCAATCATCCACAGTATAATGTTGGAAAGGGTTTACCTGATCATCATTGTCCTCTTCATCACTCTGATTGTTGCTGTGATCAGTCCCATTGGCCATCATGCAGGTGTCCTTCTTTGACTGGAAAGCTATCTTCAGTTTGTCCAGGATTTCGGCGGCTGACCTGCAATGATAAAAACACGAGTGTAAGGCCTTGTCAGTGGCAGCCTTCATAATTTCCATAGCCTTCATGTTTTGATCACACATGTATCTATCACTGTCAGTCCATTTGGACGTTTTCTTTAGCAGTATGTGTGGACCATGCGAAATCAACTTCCACAGATCCGGATCAAGTTGTTTAACATAGGTACGCAGACCTCTAAGCCACAACTTAAATCCAGAGCCACTAAAGATCGGCGGATGCTTCATTGAAATCAGTTCAGGAGTAAAACCAAGCAATAAAACCCAATCAGAAATGCACCTATCAGACCAGCAGGATCCCCTACAGATCGTTGAATCTGGAGAAATAGGGAACCGCTCTGATACCAATTGTTAGGTTCGGTGCAAGTATTCAGAGGGGGGGTGAATGAATATAGCCTATAAAAACTTTCACCCAATATAAACTTTCGCTCAATTAGAATTCCGCTCACTCAATAGATTAAACACTTAGAACAAAATCTGATCAATTCATCTAATGAACCTGTGATCAAACACTTGGAGCGCCCCTATGCAAACATCTAGGGGAAGCAAACCATAAGCAATCAAACCACAGTGTAAGAGGGGTTTTTTAGGTGGTTCGGTCCTGCAGACCTACATCCACCCCACACTTCACCCGAGTGTGGCTTCACTAACAGTTGGGCAACACAGCTTGCCAACAGACGCTGATACACAGCTTACCCAGGGGAACAACCTCCCCTCTTCCTCCTACACGGAGGGAACCTCTAGCGACCCACGGTCACTAGAAACCAGAGACTCACGTCTCTCTTCCTCTATACCAAGAGGGAACCCCACTAGTAGCAGCCCCGCTACCAGTGAACCAGCCAGTGGCACTATGCTACCAGCAATCCACCAGAGGCCTAGCCTCTCTTCCTCCTAGTCCGGAGGGAACCCACAAGCAGCCCCCCTGCTGCTTGCAAATCGGAGATCAGATCTCCCTTCTCCTGACCCACCAGGAGGAACCCGACCTCAGTCCAGAGGATCGGAAGAACAAGGATAACTAAATGAAAAAGGAAAAACAAAAAACATGAAATGAAAATAACTTCAGCAACCAGAAAGTTGAAAAACGAAATGCACAATGTGGCTCTCAACGGAGCTGACTGGCCTGGATCTGATCCACGGTCCAGTAGACAGATCTTCAGTAACTTTCTTCCTTTTTCTCCACAAACTCTCTCTCTCTCTCTATCTCTCTTTCTTTCTCTTCTACTCTCCTTTTCTCTCACGCTGTTCTCTCCTTCTTCTCTTCAACTCTTTTTCTTCTTCTTCTCTTCTGGCCTATCTCTCTCGAGTTCTCTTTCTGCTCTCAGATGGCCTCTTTTGCTTCACTTCTTCCTTGGAGTGAGATATTCCTTTATGAAGACGAAGAAGGATTTATATACCAATAACAGGGGCTCCGGAGGATAGGGCAGAGACGCCCTAGAGAGCTTCGATGGGTTGGTCCACGTGGTGAAGTAGCAGGCCCCCAGCTTCCATGTGTCTGACTGCTGGCACGTCCTTTGTTATAGGATCACGTGCCCTTTCATAATTGGGGTCTCCTTATACTGCATCAAAATATTCTAGTAATTTACCACACTTACTGTTTCTGGAGACTGACCGCGTTGACGCACTGGCATCACTGCGTCTACTCTTTGCTTGTACACATTTCAATTTGCCCCACTGTGTCGACCCTGCTGTGGATAGCGTTGACGCGTTGAAGACAGCTAGAGATAAGTCGCCCCTTTCTTCAACTGCTGCGTCGACGCTGCCAGTTGGTGGTGTTGACGCACGGATGAAAATTAGACGTGTATATTGGCCTCTCTTCCGCCGCTGCGTCGACGCTGCTTGTTGATGGCGTTGACGCACGAACATGTACATTAAGGCCTGTCTTGCCTTGAATATTGGCGTCTCTTAAGCCGCTGCGTCGACGCTGCTCCATTGTGGCGTTGATGCAATGGAAGATATCGTGAAGGCTTCATCAACTGATGCGTGGACGCTTTAAGCTCCCAGCGTCGACCATGTTCCCTTCAGCAACAAGAAAGAAGTCATAAGATTTAAGTATGTACATTGCAGTGTATATACTTCGTTGTATAGACTTGTGAAGGCAAACGCAACATACAGACTTGGTAAAACAAGGTCTAGTGTAGGCTTGGTAAAGTGAAGTCCAGTGTATAGACTTCAGTTAAGTTCAGGCCTCTAACATTTGAATGTATAGAGTTGAAGCCTGACAACCCAATGTGTAGACTTGAAGCTTGAAAGGATGTATAGACTTTACATAACACAGTCCGATGAATAGACTTGGAGATTCAACAGAAGACTGTATACACTTGACGAAACAATCCAATGTATAGACTTTAGGCAAGGAGGCCGATGTATATACTCCGAGAAGTGATGCACAGTTCACGCTGTACAGACTTCAACACAGGGAAGACTCTAAATGAGACGTTGGCTGAGACAATGCATGAGACGGTGAAGGACCGATGTATAGACTTCACCAACACGAACAGGCTGCTCAGTCCACTGTATAGACTTGATGATATGAACTTCAGGAGCATATGACACGGCTGTACAGACTTTGTTACCCAAACGAATGAATAGACTTTGCCACAGTCTAATGTATAGACTTGAAGAAACTGAACTAAAGAGTCGACGCATCAGCTCAAGGAGTTGACGCATTACTGTGTGGATAGAGACAAATATGACTGAAGGGTCGACGCATCAGCACGGGTGGGTCGACCCACCACTGTTCATACTAACTAAGCAGAGTGTAGCAATGAATGCTTTATGCATCAGTTAACATGACTGAACATCAAATATGTTAAACTAAACTGAGCAGCAAGATGAATGAACATTTGATAGACTGAGTTATGACCAGAAAATAACTGAATCACAGCATGATGACTCACACAGCAAGATGACTCACAGTGATTAACTCACATCAAAAACCAATCATCAAAACCATCATCAACACCACAGGGGCACAACAAGGCACTCCTATCCCCTTTGTAAAATTTGAACGTGAGCACTTATGCCTTTGAGTGGGTGAACGATACCCTTGGATGTGCCTGAGGTACCACTAGTGCATTGCATCGTCATTTTCTTTGAGAGTCATTGATGATTCTATTTCTTTCTCAATGTCTCCAAGTCATCCTCCATTTCTAGCTTGTCATGCATATCAATATCTCTTGAGCAGAGGAGATAAGCCGGGCATAACTATAGCTTTTGTACTGTGCTCTTATTGCTACGCTTCCTGGTTGGATCGAGCATCTCCATGGACGCACCAGACGGCGGCTAAGATACACCTGCTAACACAGGGGCTAGCAGTGAGAGCAGTCGTGGGGGCTGAAACACACCGCGACAGCAAGTAACCGGTGCCGAGGGGAGCTCTGAAACAGTGGGCCTGTGGGTTACCTGCTCGTCGGTGGCGAACGATGGCCCCGGAGGCAGTGGTGTTGCAGCGGGTGTCCATGGCAGCCGTTTCCCAGAGGACGATGATAGTGAGCTGGTGCATGCTGGTGAAGATGTTGGTGTCCTGGTGCAGCGTGCTGCATGCTGCGTGGAGGGGGGGCGGCGATGCCCCTGCCCCACTTCTTCCATCGGTGCAGGGTAGCCATGCTGGCAGATGACGGCCGCTGGAGGCGACGCTGTAGGGGCGGCTCTTCACAGCCATTCCTCAGAGGACGACGACGACGGGTGGTGCATGCTGGCGACGCTACAGTGGCATCCGACGATGTTGCATGCGAGGGCCACGGCGGGAGGAGAAAGCCCATGCGCAACTATTGCGGGCTCTGCACGTCGAGACTGGGCGGGGGCCTGATCATGGTGGGGACTGTGGGGAAGTGGGAGATGGGGAGGGGGAAGGCGGCCGATGGGCAGGGTGCATGGCGCAGGGTGCATAGAGGTGGCGAGCTGGTTGGAGAAGGATAATGGTGGGAGGGGCGTGGGCTGCACGGGGGCTTGCTGAGGTGAAGTTAAAGGGAAGGGGAGGCTAGCGACAATGTGAAGGAAAGGAAGAGAGAGGGGACCATCCGGTGAAGAATCAGAGAGAAGGAGGGAGAGAGATGAGAAGAGGGGAAGTCTATGGTGAGAGGGAGGCCAAGGTGGGTGCAGCTGGAGAGTGTGTGTGAGAGTTAGGAGAAGAGGAGAGGCAAAGAGAGGGAGAGGGGGCTGGCTCGCGACTATTAGAGAGAGAGGGGAGAAGAGAGGAGTGTCGCGGCGGGGTGGTTACGTTGGGAGCTGGTGGGAAGCCGCCGTGGGTGTGAGTAGAAGAGAGTGAGAGTGAGATCCGTGGGGGGGGGGGTGGTGAGAAGAGAAAGAGGAAGAGGTCTCTCACGGAGGTGTTACATGGGGAGAAAGGAAGAGAGGAGTTGGAGGGTAGAGAGAGAAGCGGAGAGAGGGAGACGGTTAGAGAGATAAAGAAGTCTCATGGGGAGAGTGGAAGAGGGAGAGGAGGTGGAGGAAGAGAGAGTGAGAGGTCACCTCCATGGGAGATCGCTGCCAGAGTTGTGAGTGGGTGAGAGGGAAGAGAGAAGTCGAGAGAGGAGGCCCGTGGTGGTGTTAGAGAGAGAAGAGCGGTTACGTGAGAGGGGGGGTGCCGGGCTGGTGGTTGATCTATGGGAGAGAAAGGGAGTGAAGGTTGGAGAGAGACATGGGAGATTCGTGTGTAGGTGGGCTGTGCCTTTTCTGGAGAGGATGCTTGTAGGGGAGAGTGGAGGTACCAAGGGGTGGGAGGGGACGGTGAAGGCAGTGGGAGAGAGAGGCAAGGTGGTGATCGACGGTGTTGGCCATGGCAGAAGAAGTTTAGAGGGAGAGGGGGGGAGAGAGAGGGGTGACCGTAGCTGTAGGCACAAGAGAGGGGGGGAGAGCCGGAGGAAGGGGGGGTCAGGTAGTTGGCCAAGCAGGTGGATGTGAGGGAGGGGGAAATGGAGAAGCAAAGGGAGAGGATAGAGGAAGAGAATGAAGAAGGCCAGCAGGGGGGATGGCCGATGCAAGAGAGACAAAGGGAGAAGGGTCGACGAGAGGAGGGAAGGCTGGTTAGGGGGAGAGGGAGAGCGGCCTGATGAAGATGAGGTGGGAGGCTAAGAGAGGGGGGGAAGAAATGGAGACGTAAGAGAGAAAAGGGAGGGGGAAAGAAATAGAGAGAGTGGGGTTCCCACCTTTTCCAAAAAATTAACTTCATTTCATTGCCTCAAATAAAGGTTACAATACTCCTTTTATAGACTCCACAAGGAGACCAAAAGACAACTCACCTAACACCTACTCTCTACTCCTCTTAACTCCCTTAAATTACACAAAAAAAAGACTCTTACGTGATATTTGTGGACATAATTCCTATAAAACATAAAACATGACCCATTAGGCCCAAACAGGTGGCCCAATCAACAAAAGACGACCAAACATAAATATCTATTTGATAACTCTTTTTGCAGGAGCCGTTTTCTGATCTTGTCATATGATCCTCTCTGTTGGATATTCCTTCCGCCGGACTAGGTGATCTTGTTTCAAGACCTCTATAAGTCTCCTCGAGCTTGGGGATTCCCACTAGGATGCCGAGCTGGTTATACCCTTAAAACTCAATGGTCTAGAAAGCACTTGTGTTACCGACATTTTCTGCACCCTGGACAAATTGCGGCCCTTAGGCAACCGCCACCTTCTGGTAGCGGCCTGACCATGACCGTTTTCTACCTGCTGTGCTATTAAGTCGACTCTTCTTTCTTCTGGCGTCAACTCCGTCAAGTAGTCATTCCCTCTTGACTGCTAATTTCAAGAAACGGTCCTACCTTGACCGCCATATAAAAGAGACGGTCCTGGCTTGACCGCTTTCTTCCATCTTGTGCCCTAACTCGTGGTTTGACCCAAGGGTTAGTAATACTCTTTTCCTAGGTGGTCCTTTGATTATCTGGAACCTAACACTTTGTTTAATAAGCTGTTGATAAATTATGGAAATTAATAAATGTACCGTTATGCTATCGGATTCCTTCCGTGGCATGACCTTGTCTTTAAATCATCCTTGATCTCATGAATTGAATTTGGTACATTCTCATCTTGATTTTTGCTATCATGAAACCATTGTTTGAATTGTTGATTATTGGCTGAAATTTACTTATATCTCGTGGAAGTAGCTTGATTTATAACTTGAAGATGCAAGAGCGGGCACGGACAGTGTCCAAGGGCTCGACGCTAGCCCCCTCGGCAGATGGCCGGAAACATGTTGTAGATCATGGGGTATGATGAACACTGGTGTCGCATTGCGCCGGGAGTACTTTTTTTATAAACGGGTTAAATCCACGAGGCTATCTTATGAAATTTACATGCTTGCTAGTACATTCTTGTTCATGACTTTCTAGTGCATAGTCTTTATGGTTATGAAAAGTACATTCTCGTTACATTCTAGTACATTCTCGTTTATGAAAGGCCACATTATATTCTTACTTGATCATGCCCTCATTCTACATGAATTCTCATATCTCTATGAGTTATATCTTGTTACTTGTGTTATTACTTTGATTTTTATCCACGTGTTTTATTGCATTTTCCTTACTTTACATTCTAGAGCTAAAATGTTAATTACTTAAACATGCCTTCATGTTTATACAAAGATACCTACAAGGCAAGTGTGCTCATTCCCTACTTTTTCAAT
This sequence comes from Amorphophallus konjac, assembly GCA_022559845.1. Lineage (NCBI taxonomy): Eukaryota > Viridiplantae > Streptophyta > Magnoliopsida > Alismatales > Araceae > Amorphophallus > Amorphophallus konjac. Next base: position 288,221,646 of record CM040123.1, on the reverse strand, counting down.
CTTTTCAGGAAACTCTAACGGGTCGGACTCGGATGATGCTAGTGATGGGTCCGAGAGTGACTAAAGATCAAGAGAAGACTTAGAGTGTCAAGAGTCTAGTCATGTTTATATTTTTTTTTTATTTTTTCTTGACTCTAGAATGTAAAGAGTCAAAGGTGAAAGAGTCTTTTGTAAACTTACGATTACTACTCAATAAAGATTGAATTCCGAGTCCATTCCATTGTGTTCACTCTTCTTATGTGTGAATGATTAGCGCTCTGATTGTCTTGCTAGCGTGACGCTTACCATGCCGACTGTTCACGTTCCTGAACTACTTTCGCTACATATCTCGAGGCGTGACAAAGAAGATGGCAAGAATATTTAAAGGACTTAGACTTTTCTATTCAATACCACCCTAGCAAGGCAAATGTTGTAGCATATACTCTCAGCAGGAAACCACTGGCAACATTATCAAGTCTCAGGAGAGGTATGACCAACCTTATAGAAGATTTTGCTCAGCTAAATCTAGATATTGACACGGAGAATGAGAGGTGTATTATCACCAACATCAGGTCACAACCAACATTAATAGAAGATCTAGTCAAACTTCAAGAGAATGACCCTACACTAGTTGAGATCAAAGCTAATATTGATCAACGACCAGATTTCTCCATCACGACTAATGGAAGATTACTATTCCGAGGTCAGATCTGTGTACCAGATCATGAGGAGACAAAGAAGCTAATTATCGAAGAAGCTCATAAATCGAGATATGCCATTCACCTTGGTGCTACCAAGATGTACCAAGACTTAAAGAGAAATTTCTGGTGGCCCAACATGAAGAGAGAAGTGGCGGACTTTGTATCTCGCCGCCTCACTTGTCAACAAGTTAAGGCTGAACACTTAAAGCCCGCTGGAAAGTAACATCCCTTGGAAATTCCCGTGTGGAAATGGGAGAGCATAGGGATGGATTTCATCGTGGGTTCGCCAAATACAAGAGGCGGACATGATGGTATATGGGTGATAATAGACCGATTGACAAAATATGCACATCTTCTACCTATAAAAAGTCGATGGTCGGTGGATATTCTAGCAACCTTGTACATGAAGGAGATTATTAAACTACATGGAGTCCCTGTTGCAATTATATCTGATAGAGACCCGCGTTTCACATCATAATTTTGGAAGGGTCTACAACACTCATTAGGGACCCGACTAAATTTTAGCACTACTTTTCACCTACAAACTGATGGCCAAACTGAAAGGACAAACCAGATGATTGAAGATATGCTTAGGGCATGTGCAATTGATTTTGGTGGAAGTTGGTACAACCACTTGTCTCTAGTTGAGTTTGCCTACAACAATAGCTATCAAGCTAGTATACAAATGCACCGTTCGAGACATTGTCTGGAAGGAGTTGCCGTTCACCAATCTGCTGGAATGAAGTTGGGGAAAAGCAACTTCTAGGTCTCGAACTTATTAGAGGTACAACTGAGAAGATTAAATTGATCAGGGAAAGACTCCAGGTGGCTCAATCAAGGTAAAAGACATATGCAGATACAAGAAGAAGAGACTTGGAATTCCAAGTGAGAGACCACGTGTTTCTCAAGGTTTCCCCAGGTTGTAGAATTAGAAGATTCGACATCAAAGGCAAGCTTACTCCAAGATTTATTGGCCCTTTTGAAATACTTGAAAGGGTGGGCGAGGTTGCTTATTGGATAGCTTTGCCGCCATAATTATCTGGAGTTCATGATGTATTTCATGTTTTGATACTTAAAAGGTACGTTCATGACCCATTTTATGTCATCAGTCATGACGATCTTGTAGTACAGAAGGACTTAACGTACGAGCAAAGGCCACTTAATATATTGGATCGAGAAGTACGTCGGCTTCGAAATAGAACCATTCCCATGGTAAAAGTCTGGTGTAAAAAATTACAGACCAAGAAGCAACATGGGAGATGGAGGAAGATATGTGCAAGAGGTTTCCCGAGCTATTTGATTGTAAGTAAAATACACTCTCCAGATTATCCCATACAATGAATTTGGGGACCAAATTCTTCTTAAGTGGGAGAGGGTATAGCACCCTAGAACTTTAGGTGGATTTTTCAAGAATTAAATAGAATTAATTAAGCTTCAAATAAGCTAACTATTGATTTAATGAGTTATTTAACATTTATTAAAGGCCAAATTACTTGTAGACCATTTAAAATGGGCCCATAGACCGAATTCTAAGACTTTTAGGCCCAAGCCCAGCCCTAGAGATGTATTAGGATTATTTCCCTATTTTAACTGGATAAATAGGGATAATTAAGAGAGAAATTAGACTCAAGTTCAAATTCCGGCGCCCAGGCAAGAAGCGGTCTATCGCAAGACCGCGACCTGGTGAAGGAGGTCCTGACCAGACTGCCACCTTGTTCCGTAAACGGAAGGTGTTAAACCCCGAAAGTTTGGATTTTTATCCACCCAAAATGCCAGGGATCGATGTGATCTGGCATGGGAACTTGTCTAGGACTCTTAGGGATCAATTCTAACCCCAATAAGGCCTCATAATTTGATCTAATCCCTCAGCCCTACGCTATTCTCTATAAATAGGCCCCAAATTCATCCTGCGCAAACCCTAATTTCGGATCGCATGGTTTGAAGGTAAGGTGTTAGTATTTCATGTACATCCTTTTGGATATTATGTTACCCTTAGTATCTTCTTACCCTCTGCGAGTTTTCGTGTTAGGAGGTCAAGCATCTAAGGAGTTAGAGCGTCTGGAAGTTGCCGTTTCTACATAGGACGCAAAGGAACCAGCACTCTCTTCTGGTGGGAAATTCCCTGAGTAGGGGCAATCCCATAGGTAGGTTATCTCATGTTGGCTTAAACATCAAGCTAGGAACAAAATTCCTCTAATATCTCATGATTTCATGCACTATACACGGAGTATTTAGCGTTTTGCTATGACTACGCAATCATGTCATTCACAGCATGCCATCCCTACCCTCTTAACAAAAAAATAAGAACTTTGAACTAACTCATGCCTTTTTTATGCCATAATCTTGTCCTAAGCATGCTACTCTGTCTATTCTTTCTGTTATACTCGATTTTCATGCATTAATTGTCGTAGTATAGGTCCTACAAACATGGATTCGTCTCTATCTGTTGTAGACAGAAGGCGGTCTAGCAGAGACCGCTATCTTAAAGTTGCGGTCCTCGATCGACCACATTCTGGTTTCTGTAACTAGATTAAAGGCTGTATATTTCCTTTATATTAATATTGTTATGCATGCCTTAGTCTAGGCATTATACTTCCTGCTTATGGCATATTTCACATGGCGTGTTGGCATGTTTTAAGCTTATTTTTAAGTATGTTATTTTCTTGCCCAAAGTCATATAGCATTGTATTTAAAAGGAATTTTCATCCTTGGGTGTACGTTGGCTTATGAGTTTTAAATCGTCCCCTTCTCATCTCTGTTCTGTTTTATTAAGTTCACATGTAGCCCGTACTCCGATACGACGCTACTAGATCACTCGCACTTGATAGGAATAGCTCTTGGGCTTGAGAGCCTCTCCATCGGATATTCCTTCTGTCGGACCAGGTGATCTTGTTTCAAGGCCTCCATAAAACTCCGCGAGCATGGGATTCTCACTAGGATGCCGAGCAGGTTGTACCCTAAAAGACCAAAGGTCTAGAAAGCACTTTGTGAACCTTGCGTTTTCTATAAACTGACTTGAATGCAACCATCAGGTGATCGCTACCTCATGATAGCGGTCCTGGCGCTACCGCTTTCAGCCAGTTTACTCGCTGCCTCGACCTGTTCTTTGTTCTACGTCGACTCCACTTGATAGCGGTCGGGACTTGACCGCTAACTTAAGAAAACGGTCCTAGTTCAACCGCTTTCTGTCAACTTGTGTCCAACCCGTGGTTTGACCTAAGGGTTGATTCTACCATGTTCCTAGAAAGTCTTCTAATTATCTAGAGCCCAACACCTTATTCAATAAGTTATTAATGAACTATGGAACAATGAAAATATACAGTTATGCTGCCGGAATTCCTCCATAGCGTAATGTCCAAATAATTCATCCTTGATCTCATGATTTCATTTTGGAACGTTCTTACCTTGGTTTTTGTTATCATGAAGACTATTGTTTGAACTTGACATTATTAGCCTACTTTATTTCTCGTGGAAGTAGCTTGATTTATAAATTGAAGATGCAAGAGCAGGCACGGATTGTGTCCAAGGACTCCACGCTAGCCCTCTCGGCAGATGGCCAGAAACATACTATAAATCATAGGGTATGATAAACACTGGCGTCGCATTACGTTGGGAGTACTTTTTTATAAACTGGTGAAATCCACGAGGTCTCATGCTTGATTATTACATGATTGTTACATGACTTTCTAGTGCATAGGCTTTTAAGGTTATGAAAGTGCATTCTCGTTACATGATAGTATATTCTCATTAATGAAAGGCCATATTATAATCTTGCTTGATCATGTTCTCATATCATCTCATATCTCTACACTTGTCTTGATATCTTGTTGTTACTTTGGTTTTATCGCATGTTGCATCGCATCTTACATCATTACCTTTTTATAGAGCTAAAATGTTAATTACTTAAATTATGCCTTCATGTTTATACGAAGATACCTTCTGGGCGAGTGTGCTCATTCTCTACTTTTCCAATCTTTTCAGGAAACTCTAACGGGTCGGATTTGAACTACTCAAGTGACGGGTCCTAGAGCGATTAAAATTCGAGAAAAGACTTAGAGAGTCATGAGTCCACTTGTGTTAGTTAAAGTCATGTCTATGTAATTTTCATTTTTATTTAGTCTAGTGAAATATTATGTTAGAAAAGTTAAGTGTCGTTGTAAACTTTTGAATTATTATTCAATAAAGTTGAAGTTTTAAGTATATCACCGTGTGCATTCATTCTTCTATATGGATGTGATTTGCGCTCTGATTATATTGCTAGCTTGAGACTTTAAATTACCGGTTGTTCACATTCCCGACCTAATTCCGCTGCATATCTCGGGACGTGACAGGGAGAGAGTGTGAGAATGAGGGGAGAGAGGGGTGAAGGGTTATATTTATAGGAAAAATTTTGGGGTTTTAATCCAAAAAATATAAAAATAGGGAAAAAATCATTACCATGATTCTTAGAACACGCATAACGCGCCTACAACATCCTGGAGTCTAAAAACACGGCGATTCACCCTACACAGGGGTTCGAAGGCCCGACAGTCAAAAATTTGATTTAATCATAAAACACAATCCCGGACTTACGAAAGTGCTCTGAAACCTACGGATTCTGATCTTAAAAATCAGGGGCGTTGCAGCCTTCCCCCCTTACAAAAATTTTATCCTCGAAATTTGAGGCAACCACCAAGCCAGAGGGGAAGAATGACTTATCTAGTTGGCAACGCTCCTAGAGCTCCAGCAAAACTTCAATTTTGGCGAAACCACCTCTCTCGAGGGACACAGCCATCACCATGAATAGAAACATCTCGCTTCACAGCTCAATACACCAATCTTAAAGCGAGCATTCCACACACAAGAATATAAGTCTGGCGTCACCTCAGTTACAACAGAACTCCAACCATGGCATCGCTGCCACCATCTCGCTCATCGAGGAGACGTAATCCACGTTACGAGAAACTACCACTAATCAAATCCCATGCTCGGTGGACCAATCAAACATCACCTTCTCTACAAGCTGACTGACCTCACGCCCTACACAAGGGACAACCATTACTGAGCCTCAACCAGCTCACATAGTCATCTCAACTGACTGCCACCAATCCATCGGCTCCATGCCATGAACCATCTCATACCTGGCAAGCCGAACGCCAATCACAGCACTAGACTAGCTCTGGTCTAAACACTAACCTTCAACAGATCTCGGATTAAAATCCGGGAAAAAGGTATATCTCATAATCGGCCACCCAAGCCCTCGCTTGCACACGGCTCTCGCCATTCCCGATTCATCACTACCGACATCTTCTGTCTGTGAAAATCCATTCTCCGGTCACCAATTACTCGTCAACAAGAAACCCTCACTTGCTCAACTTCCTCCTCCTCACCCTTCACCAGGCCTAATAAGCACATTCCAAATCTCGACAGGCCATCCATTGACTCTTACACTGACCCTTACTGCATCTCGAGCCGATCCTCACTCGGACACCGCATCCGATCCTGATCCTCGCGCCAGCTCTACTCTCTCAGGGGAGCACGGTGAAACCAAATGACGAGATTCCGCAATCCTCAGTCCACAATAGCTCTAGACTTAGGCTTACAGGGACATCCTCCCACGCTGGTCATAAGACCAAGACTCTTATCCGACAACATCTCTCCAGGGACCTCCATACTCAGGCGTCGTCCATTACGCAGTCTTATCCCATCTTCATCATAATTATTCCAAATGGACACCTGCCAATCCCCAGCTCCGCTCTCACCACAGAGCCACAAGACATAATCTCAACAGATCACGGCACATAACTCTAGGACAGACAAGTGCCATCTGCTACCATAACAGCCTGGTCGATGACTCTGTGACCAATAAACACGGATCCCCAAACATCACATATTCTTATCACAGCTAGGTCCTTCTCACAACCTTCTGAAACTCTCAGAGATCACATCTCTAGGACCACGATCCCATCCGAGGACACAACTCTCAGCACGAGTCGAATACATAGCTCACCGACTCCAACCATCACGTCCTCATCCTCTTTCAGGCTACTCCTTAGCAACCTCTAACCGGGTCTAGCACCAACACCTGACGCTGCTTCCAACGAATGAATAGGGTACTCATGCGGCACACTTGTCGTCATATTTCCCTAATTCTCTATCCTTCCAGTGCCACAAACCATAATGCCTCAAGCAATGGCATGGCAATCGACATGGCTCACACAGCCAGAGACAATCTTATACCAAGGAACCAATCCTCCGATGCTCTACACATCTTCTGAAATGTGCCCATAGCGACCCATGCTACGATCCAAGACTTGTGGGTTATGGGCCCACCAGGCTTCCACTATGCACTCTGATCCACGCGCATAAACATCACAGATGACTCGGGATCAACCATTCTGACAATCCTCAACTCGGCTAGCTAACTCTAAAAAATGGGGTGAGGAAAGCTCAATTACCACAAACCCAAGACAGACTCTCTCTCTCTCTTTGTCTGGCAATCCTCCTGCAACTCTACAAGCTCCGATCCACAATACATCAGAAATCACAACACCAGTCACGAATTCTAGCAAGCACACCCCAACTGGCACTCATCCTTCCAGAATGATACCAACGCACCCTTACGCATCAAGGGATGGGCATCGCTTCTCACAGGCAACCATTGTCACGCCCCGAGCGCGGAAGATACCCGGAGACGCGTGACGAGTTTATATCAATCATGTCAATCAGAGTGGTCGTGTATTCGACACAAAGACAGAGATGCGCAAAATAGCAAGATAACCCAATCCTTTATTATTAATAGGCTATTACAAATCCAATACTCTGTTTAATAAAAAGAAAAGTACATAGTTGACTCAAGAAAATAGGAAAAAGACTAGATGACACTTGGACAAGCTCTAGCTCTTTCACTCTTGACCATTCCTATCCGATTCGTCGGACATACCTGAAAAGTAAAAAGGGACAAACGGAATGAGCGAACGCTCAGTAGGAAATTATATCTCAAGTACTAGCAAGGGGTTTAAGTAATTACATCTTTCATGAATGCAATAAAGCTATGCATGCTCGCATAAAACGACGAGATAGAGAGAATGTAATATCAAGGAATAAGATGAACTAATCATGAACTTTCAACAAGATGCTCAAGATATTCAAGCAAGTACAATTAACAAGTCATGTCAAGAATTTTGGCTATCATGTATCAAGCAAGTAAATTACCCTTTTTCGGGCCACGCATTTCATGTCAAGTCAAGTACGATTCAAGTACAAGATGTGTGTGGAATGTCCAATCAAGCAAGTCAAGTACTCGGTACAATGCCAGATACCTTATCATTTTAACTCCCATGGGCACAAGTACTTTCGGGTGCTCCTCCCAGGACCAGATCGGGCCCTATATGCGCAGGCATTTATCATTTGTTTTGACATCCACTCTTGTTTATAGCCAATATAGAATTTCAATAATCAAGCTTGTAGACACGTATGACAACTTTGATAGAATAGAGTCCAAAATATGACAAAGGACATAGAATGGTGATAATAACCGTATATTCACGATATCGATAAAACTAGGTAGAATTATGATTCCCTTAACTTGGGTACCATGACAAATCAATATGGACATTCTTTATATAGAATTGAGGTCCACATAAACAGTATATCAAAGGTAAGATACCCTCATTCTTATCATAGAATTGAGGTTTACAAGAACGACATGATATGGCATGATATCATCATCCCATTAAGAATTTCTCATGATATACTCTTTGTATAATCATAAGGGCCGGTATACCATGTTTCTTTAGATTGACATGGCAAAGATTGTGTAATGGGTTTTTAGGGTACAACCAGCTCAGTCAACCTTGAGGGAATCCAAGGTACGAGGAGTCTTACGGAGGTCTCTATGACTAACTCGCTAGTCCAAAGGAATGGAATGTCCAATGGAGAGCTTGTATGTCAATGAGAATTGAGTGTGATCGATAAAACAATCGTGAAACGTGAGACTAAACTCACGGAGTGGAGAATAGTGCCGATATATATATTATATAAACATATGAAACCATTGGTTAACAGTAAAAAATTAGTTTACAGTAAAAATAACGACTTAAGTAAAGCCGTTTATCAAGTAATTAACGCCTAACAGAAGGGCGTTTATCTATTTTCCATATTTGCAAAATTTTAATATTTCAATAATTTATCTAAAACGCGCCCTGGGCATGGGCGTTTCTTCACGATTTGACGACTATACCAGAAGGCGTCCTTTTTATTCACAATATTGGACAGGATATAATTAATTTCAGGAATTATCAAAAACGCGCCCTGGGCAGGGGCGTTATCATTAAATTCTATTTTGCAGAATATATATTTTTCAGGAATTTAACAGATACGCGCCCTAGGAGGGGGCGTTTCCTTTAAATTCACGCCCTATGATGGGGCGTTAACAGGTGAAAAACGACTTTGTACAGGTCGTGAATTCAATAAATATCAGAAAGCACGATTTGCACGATAATCAAGGATAACAATCATATAATCTTGATAATAAAATCAGTAGGGTTGAGGACAGAGGATCATGCATTAATGTAATCAGGATTTCATATATAATCAGTTCTTAACATGGTTAATTCATGATTAAGTGAAATTAACGCCTGAGTACAGGGCGTCAAATATTAAATTGACGACCTGGGCAGGGTCGTGTCTTGTAAATTAGCGCCCTTGACAGGGGCGTCTCTTTCAAAATATTTCAGAAAAAACACAACGAAACCATATATAAACCGTACGCATGCCATGCTTATATATATATATATATTGCATTAAATTCATTTGGGCTACCGTATCTTGAGAAAATCCTACCTTTAATGGTTGATTTGGATATGACCGGGTAAAGGGCTTTGATGAGAAGAACAATATGATCTGTTTACAACAGAGAATCTGGACAGCCGGAAGAATAATAACTTCACGTCCTTTAATTTCTTGTTGATGCAAGCAACCTACAGGATCATAAGAGGAAGAATATCAGTATTCTTCGATGACAAGGAAAGACGTGAACGAGAAGAAGAACTTTACCAGTTCTTCACGCACTTAGTAGAGCCTCCTGATCCTGTAAAAAGAAGAATCAGTATTCTTCATATAATCTGAAGCAGAGGAAAAGATATATAAGAAGGACACAATGTTCTGCATATACCTCTTGATGAGTCGAACGCCAAATAGCGTTTTAGGGTTAGATAGTAGATTATTTATAGGGTTATGGAAATCCTATTAGAGTTAGTGTTCGTGTGAGGGTAATATATCCCTAATAGAGTCCATACCCTAGTAGACACTTACTGGATTAGGTTAATCTTTCCCTGGATAAGCTCTGGGTTCGAACGGTTCACAAATGGAATTAACGACTTCGGTCAGGGCGTCGATTCTTGAATTGACGACCTAGTTCAGGTCGTTTCTTAAGAAGCGCCTTGAGTAAGGGCGTTTCATGTTTTAAAACATGCCCAAGCTAGAGGCGTTGCTTGACCTTGCCCTGTTTGTCGTTGGGAATTGACACCGTTAGGTGAGGGCGTCACTTCTTTATTAATGCCGTAGCTAGAGGCGTTTCTAATTTGAATAGAGCCGTTATCAGAGGCGTTATTTATTTTTGTTTTATTTTTTTCTATTTACTTGATTTATTTATAAATCTTTATCATTATTAATATTTTATCAGGGTTGCTACACCCTCCCCCACTTAAAAAGAATTTGGTCCCTAAATTCCATAATACATAATATTTATACATGCGGAGAGTGTAAAGTATATACCTCTTAGAATAACTCGGAAATCATTTCTTCATAGATTCCTCGGTCTCCCATGTCGCTTCGTGTTCAGTATTCTTATTCCATTGCACCTTGAGCATGGGAATAACCTTATTCCTTAGAGCTCGTATTTCTCGATCTAAGATCTTCATAGGCTTTTGTTCATAGGTGAGATCTTTCTGGATCACCAGATCTCCATGTTCAATTATGTGTGATGGATCGTGCACATATTTCTTCAACATAGATATGTGAAACACATTATGCACTTCGGACAATTGAGGAGGCAATGCGATGCGATAAGCAACCTCACCAACTCGTTCGAGTACCTCAAATGGTCCGATGAATCTTGGTGTAAGCTTGCCCTTAACACCAAATCTTCGTATGCCACGTCCAGGTGATATCTTGAGAAATACATGATCTCCGACTTGGAATTCAAGATCTCTCCTTCTTGTATCAGCATAAGCCTTCTGCCTTGTCTGAGCAACTTGCAATCTTTCTCTGATTACTTGTATTCTCTCAGTTGTATCCCTTACCATGTCTGGACCTAATAGTTATTTCTCTCCAACTTCGTTCCAGTATAAAGGTGATCGGCAACTCCTTCCATACAAAGCTTCGAAAGGTGCCATTTGGATACTAGCTTGGTAGCTATTATTATATGCAAATTCTACTAGTGGCAAGTGATCGTGCCAGCTTCCTCCAAAGTCAATGATGCATGCTCTAAGCATATCCTCAACAACTTGATTAGCTCTCTCGGTCTGACCATCCGTTTGTGGGTGAAAAGCAGTACTAAAGTTGAGCCTTGTTCCCAACGAATGTTGTAATCCCTTCCAAAAATGAGAAGTAAAACGGGGATCTCTGTCAGACACGATTGAGACAGGAATTCCATGTATCTTGACTATTTCCTTGATGTATAATGCAGCTAAGACATCAATTGACCATCGACTCTTGATTGGCAGAAAATGCGCCGATTTGGTCAATCGATCAATAATAACCCATATTCCATCATGTCCTCCTTTAGATTTAGACAAACCCATGATGAAGTCCATACCAATATCCTCCCACTTCCACTTAGGAATATCTAGAGGATGTAGTTTTCCAGCAGGCTTTTGGTGTTCCGCCTTGACCTGTTGGCATGTGAGACAGCGTGATAAATAGTCCGCTATTTCTCTTTTCATGTTGGGCCACCAAAAGTTCCTCTTTACATCTTGGTACATTTTGGTTGATCCTGGATGGATAGTGTACCTTGATCTGTGAGCTTCATCTAAGATCTTCCTCTTTAATTCTGGACAATCCGGTATACAAGTTCTGTCTTTGAACAATAATCTTCCATCAGAAGTTAGTTGAAAATCAGATTGTCCTTCTAATCTGCCTTTGATTTCCACTAATATAGGATCATCATCCTGAAGTGCTTGTATCTCAGATAATAAATCTGACTGTATGCTTACATGGGATAATGTGACAAATTTGGCTTCCTTGTCCAAGCTTATATTGAGCTCGGAGAATTGTTCTAGCAACCTCCATTCTTGTATCATACAATTGGCTATCATTGCTCTCGGCTTTCGACTAAGGGCATCAGCAACATAATTACCCTTTCCGGGATGATATTGTATATTGAAGTCGAAGTCCTTGAGATATTCTAGCCAGCGTCTTTGTCTCATGTTTATCTCCTTTTGTGAGAATAGATATTTGAGACTCTTGTGATCGGAGTATACAGTAAACTGCACTCCATATAAGTAGTGTCTCCATATCTTTAGGGCAAATACCACTGCGGCCAGTTCTAAGTCATGGACGGGGTAATTCTCCTCATGCTTCTTCAGTTGACGTGAAGAGTATGCTATGACCTTTCCTTGTTGCATTAGGACACATCCGAGGCCAATGCCAGAAGCATCAGTGTAGACTTCGAATTTCTCTCCTTCTATTGGTAGAGCTAACACCGGAGCTGTAGTGAGATGATCCTTGAGAGTTTGGAAACTTCTTTCACATTCCTCACTCCATTCATATCGGATCTCCTTGCGAGTTAACCTTGTGAGGGGCACGGCGATCTTGGAGAAGTCTTTGATGAATCGTCGATAATATCCTGCAAGGCCTAAGAAACTTCTGATCTCGCTAGCATTGGTTGGTTTTTCCCAGTTTCTAACAGCTTCGACCTTTGACGGATCTACTGATAATCCATCTTTTGAAATCACATGTCCTAGAAAAGCCACTTCTTCAAGCCAGAATTCACACTTGCTGAGTTTTGCATATAATTGATTTGTCCTCAAGACTTGCAATGCAATCCTCAAATGCTTTTCATGTTCTTCCTTAGTCTTGGAATATATCAATATATCATCAATGAAGACTACTATGAATTGATCCAAGTAAGGCCTGAATATGCTATTCATTAACTGCATAAAGGCAGCAGGGGCATTTGTTAGTCCAAAAGGCATAACAACAAACTCGTAATGGCCATACCTACTTCTGAATGTGGTCTTGTGAATATCATCATCCTTGATTCTTAACTGATGATATCCCAACCTGAGATCAATTTTGGAAAAATATTTGGATCCTGAAATCTGATCAAATAACTCATCGATTCTCGGCAGTGGATACTTGTTCTTGATAGTGAGATGATTCAACTGTCGATAGTCGATGCACAATCTCATGGATCCGTCCTTCTTCTTCACAAATAAGACTGGTGCTCCCCACGGGGAAGTACTTGGTCTAATAAACCATTTTCGAATTAGTTCCATTAATTGCTCTTTTAACTCCTTGAGTTCAGCAGTGACATTCTATAAGGTGCCTTTGAAACTGGACCAGCACCAGGGACTAAGTAAATGGTGAAGGCCACATCCCTTTGAGGGGGTAATCCTGGCAAATCTTCTGGAAACATGTCCGGAAATTCTTGCACCACTTGTATGTCTTCTAGCTTAGTTTCCTTTGTTTCCTTAACTGTGACAAATGCAAGGAAAGCTACACATCCCTTCGTGACGAGCTTGCTAGCTCGGAGAGCCGAAATAAGAGGGAAATTGCTCCGACTCTTGGGGCGAGTAAAGACTAATTCTGGAATATCTTTGAAAGCAATTTGGCTATTACGGCAATCAACCGTTGCTTGGTATTTGGATAACCAGTCCGCTCCTAGTATAACATCATACTCCTTTAGATCGAGGCATATGAGATCTATAGGTAAATTCCTACCTTGAACTATTACCTCACAGTTTTGGTAGTGATGAGTAATATCATTTTCACTTCCAAGAGGAGTAGTTAGAACTATTTTTATCCATTCTGGTTCTAACGGTAACGGGTCGGCAAACTTCTTAGAAATAATGGAATGCGATGCACCCGTATCAAATAAGACATAAGCACTTTTGGAACAAACTGTTAATGTACCTTCTACCAGCCCACCTTCTTCTTGCTCGGTCTCCTTTATTGCATGAAGTCGAGCGTTCTTTGTCACCGGGCGTTTACCATCATCGGCTTGGTCATTCATTAATGGACAATCGGGAATCCGATGTTCGCGACTCCCATAACGGAGACAAGCTCCTAATTTCCTCCAGCATTCTTCTGTCTTGTGACTAGCCTTGTCACAATGCTTGCATACTGTATTAGAAGGTGTAGTGGTGATAGAGAAGGGCTTGGATTTCTTGAACTTGGAATCTTGAGAGGATGAGTCTCCATTATTGGGCCTCTTCTTAAAGTTGGGTTTAAAAGAACCCGAACTTGTGACTTGCTCCTTCTTGTCTTTCCCACGGATCCTATCAGATAGTTCCGTGGCATCTTCAAGTAATTGAGCTCGGCGTACTATTTCAGAATAAACTTGGATGTCCATAGGCGCCAGTTGAGTAATATAGTGGGGCCTAAGCCCATTAAGAAATCTACGGGCTTTCATCTTCTCCGTGCTAATAAGATGCTTAGCATATCTAGACAACCTGGAGAACTGAGCTTCATAATCTGCTAATGACAAGGATCGTTGCTTTAATGCAGCGAATTCTGCAGCCTTCTTTTCTTGGACTCGGTCCGAGAAATATTTAGCATTGAAGTATTCCACAAATTCTTCCCATGTTACTTGAGTAGGATCGATGGTTGCTTCAATAGACTCCCACCAGCATCTAGCATCTTTCTCTAACTGGAATGTAGCTAATAACACCTTATCTTGGTCTGTGCATTGCATAACACGGAATATACGTTCAGTCTCCCGAACCCAATGCTCGGCATCATCCGGATCGGTCGATCCCATGAACTTCGGGGGATTCATACTCTTAAAGGCTTGGTGTAAGTTTCCAGCTCGTGGAGCACCACCCTGTGCTCCTCAAGCAATGGCATGGCAATCGACATGGCTTACACAGCCAGAGACAATCTTATACCAAGGAACCAATCCTCTGATGCTCTACACATCTTCTGAAATATGCCCATAGCGACCCATGCTACGATCCAAGACTTGTGGGTTATGGGCCCACCAGGCTTCCACTATGCACTCTGATCCACGCGCATAAACATCACAGATGACTCGGGATCAACCATTCCGACAATCCTCAACTCGGCTAGCTAACTCTAAAAAATGGGGTGAGGAAAGCTCAATTACCACAAACCCAAGACAGACTCTCTCTCTCTTTGTCTGGCAATCCTCCTGCAACTCTACAAGCTCCGATCCACAATACATCAGAAATCACAACACCAGTCACGAATTCTAGCAAGCACACCCCAACTGGCACTCATCCTTCCAGAATGATACCAACGCACCCTTACGCATCAAGGGATGGGCATCGCTTCTCACAGGCAACCATACTGCCAAAAAATAGAACACGTCTCACACGGACTTCATGGCACACAGAGGGAGGCCAACCAATCCAAACACATGATGCAAGACAAGGGAGCTTAGCAAAATCACGATTCTCTTAGACCAAGGAGAAACCATCATACCTCCTACAAAGCGAAAGATATCCACACTTGACCTGACTTCGAAACTTACGCATGCTGGGAACCGCACCTTCCAACACCAGGAAAACCATCACCATCATCAGGTCAGCTCCCCTGACAACACTCGCCAAGTGTCCCATCGGACCACACCGGTAGCATCTCCCAGCGCACCATCATCGCAATTCACTGAACTGTAACTCACCATGCCTCGAGCACTGGCTCTGCTGATTGCCAGCCACACTCTACCACAGTGGTTGAGTTAGCCACTGCCACACGCTCCTTACCTATACCTGCCTCTGATCGTGGAACCATTAACATGCCAAAACACTTATCAGGGAGCGAAGAAACCACAAAAGATGCTACGCTTGAAGGCTACTACACCTCTAGCCACCGGACATTATTCCTTCGAATCTGTCCTTGTTGACACCAATCAATTCTCAATTCTTGGGTCTTCAAAATTTCTATCTCATGAGCTACTGCTACGCGGACCACCATGCCAAGAGCCACAACGCGAACCATGATCGGCACCTGCCAATGCTCATCTTCAAATCCCGAATCTGTCGTGAAACCTTCACATCTCATCTGTTGCCTCGCACGGCACATCCAAGCTGGTACATAATGGCTCCCAATTCCAAAATCTGAGCCACGAACCAAGCCACCGCCACATGATCTCGAATCAAATCCAAGACTAACACAGCCCATTCATACACAGAAGCGCATGACTTAGAACTCACTGGGACAACTCTGCCCAGTCCTGCCTCGAGATCCGAAAAAATAATCAGAACTGGAACATCACCTCTGACATCATAGAGCATGACGAGAAAGTCGGGCTCAACGATCAGTAGCTCATCAATAAGATCCTCCGCTCGTTCGAGCACTCCCTCGATTAGGGCACCCGCTCTGCCACCTCAAACCATAACCTTGACACCTCAGGGGCTAGATAGACCTCATGCCGGAGTGGCCAAAATAATTATAACTCTCTCAGAGCACACTCATGGCCACTTAACCACAACCATCCTCGCCAGCCACCTGAGCTCGTCGCAGATTCCTCGAACGCAGCACCGCAGCCTCGCACCTGCCGGCAACTCTGCCCAACTCAGGACAACCACGGCCACCACCTCAGGGGAAGAAACATGTTCAGCTTACTCTCCAGGCCCCACGCTGGCACTCCAACGATAACCAAAACTACCTTCACAGTGCCAACACCGCGCACTCTAGCTCTCATGCGAGAAACAAAGCAGTAAATAAACATAAAACCCTATGCCAACTGCTGACTGTAGTGAACCTTATGGACTCTGATCACTGCAATTATCTTAAATTCTCATGTACGTCCACAACCACGCTCTGATACCACCTCTAACGGCCCAAGATCCAAATACCGGGAATAACCTGATACCATTCGAATCCTGGCCCGTCACCCACGAGCCGGAGGGCTCGGAAGGGTTATAAAGGAGTGTGGAGGTCCATTCAAATTTAAAATAATGCAGGCAACAATTATATAATTAACAATTTACATAACAAAAATAAAATTATATTTTTAATTAAATAACTAGCTACAGAGTCTAGTCCAATAAAGTACAATCTACAGGGAGAAGGAACGTACTCTAACGTCGAGTGCACACTCAGCCCAGCGAGTTGGCAACTATGAACCTCTACGCTACACCTCCGAACCTCGAGGAGAAATCGCAACACCTGAAAAGACAAGGGTGAGCCTCATCTCATTGGCTCAGTAGGGGTCCCGCAGAACCCTACCACAAAACAACGGCGGTACAATAATGCTAGCAAGAACAACAATAACACTAACGGCGGGAGGAACAGTCGTGATGAACAAAGTAAACACGGTAGCCGATGGGACCTTGGATCTACAAGCTACTCCTATGACAATAGGAAGCACACCCCGATCTCACAGTCGGGGGACTATCGAACTAGCAAAAAACCCTAGCTATACTGCCGAAAGAAACACCACGACACTCATGTCGTAAAGGCCCATCCTCACAGACGAAGGCCCAACCCAAGACCACGCGGTCTGGGGGTACCGTCACGACTTCACAGTCGTGAGCCCTACACTGACAACGGGTGAAACCTCGATAACTCTACTGGGAACCCTCGACCTGAAAGTCAGGAAAACACTCGGAAGTCACCAGAAGAATCACGAAGAAACTCATCTCGCGTGACAAGAGTACCTCCCACCAGAAGTAATGCCGGATGCGTCCACTGACAACTTAGTACCCACCCTGGGTGTCTCCCTACTCACCCTAGGTGGAAACTGAGACATTGTACAAGTAACCACTGAATAAGGACTAGCTGGGGTCACGCTCCTTAGCTTAGGTCTGTCGCCCCCAACCGCGTGTGCACACACAGACTATGCGCTCTAAGTCAGGTCCTCTAGTTAGTTTTCCCCCCAGCTTAGACTCAGGCTGCAAAGATGAGGGGCCCTATGGTAACCAGCCTAAAAACTGTCTCACCGGTTCAAGCTCTCCACCACTCCCAAGTGGGTCCGCACACGCATGCGTAGGAAAGCTACGACTATTGGGAAAGGTCACTCGAGGTAAGACTCTCAGAAGAAACTATCGGAGTATTGACAGGCTACGCACAAGCCCATCACAATTGCCTCGGAACACGGGGTGGCACGGTGCCACTAGACTCTGGGCAGTCCACTAGACCTACTAATCCAACGGTCCTTGAGTCACATGACTCAGCTCAAGACCGTTGTGCAACATGGCTCCATGTCATCAATCTGCTCTACTCCTAGGGTCACAAATCATGGTTAAAAATAATTCTTAAGGCGGCTCATAACCGCCGAGTTCATTCCCTTTCCGAGAGAAACCAAGGAACCCCCAGCCCCCAGGCTGGGTCACAAAACTCATACTTCATAGGCCACACACATGGCCTGATGAGTGTTCATTTCTTTATGATAATTCACATCACATATATCATTTCATATGCACATAATTAGCCAATTATGCATACTTTACACTTAATCTCAACCTTGCATTAATTGAGCCGTTCACGTAAATTAACTTAATTTGTGATTAATTATTCAATGAAAAGAGGTTGAGGGTCATGAGAATTAATTTTTCATTGCATAATTGTAAGCATTTATGATTTTTGTGGATAAAGCAATAATTCTTAATGGGCTTAATCCAAATTGTGTGTGTGCAGGACGTCCAAGGTAATTAATAGAAGGGCTAGGGGCAAAAGCGTCACAAGATCAGGGCAAGGGATGTCCTAGGGAGGCCCTCCCTCCTTGACCAAGTCAAAGGAGTAGTCACCATTCCTTTTTGGTGTGAAAGGAGATAAAGGAAAGGATTTTATTGAATTATCTTGGAGATAATTTCTTGGAGAGAAAATAGGAGGAGATCTCCTCCTTATTAGGAAAGCCAAGGGGAGCCCCTTTCCTCTCTTCATCCAAACCCTAATCTCCTCTAATCCCAGCCATCCATCTTCATCAAATGTAATCTCCACCCTCTATTTGACCTAGTTTCTCTATAAATACCCTTTGTCAAGAGGGGGAAAGAGAGTTTTCTTCTTTTTCTTTTTCTTCTTAGCTTAGAATCTCGTCCTTCTTTCTTCCCCTAGTTTAGGTCGACCTTTTTATCCCCATTATGATCATCTTATCTTCTTGTTTTCTTCACAAAAGTTATTCATTTTTAAGTGTTATTCAACTTCTTCTTCTTCCTCTGCTTCTAATTCTTTCTCGTTTTTAAGTTATAATCTCTTTTTCGAAGTTCAATTTTTAGTCTTTTATTATTCATCCACGCAACACCTATCTGTTCTTCGCCCATTGTCTCCCTCTTCTGCTCTTTTTCCCCTTCAGCACTCTTCATCAAAGTTCTTTCTCTCATCTAGATCTCCAACTTTCTATTGTACCACATCTTCTAATTCTCTCTGGTTTCAAAGCTATTTTATTTTCAATCTTGCTCTATTTTTATTTATGTTTTCAAGTTTTTAACTCCCTTCCTCATCTTTTATCTCTCTCCCCATCCTCCATACTCTTCACACATCCCAAGGTAGAGATTCTCTTCTTTTGGTGCTCAAAAAATAGCGTCTACTTCCAAGGTGGGGCGATCTTACTCCAAGGCTCGGCAAGGAGACAGCGGCGTGCTATTCTTCAAATTTCTTGGCTCTATTTCTTCCCTTATTCTTTTACTTCAAGTTGTAATTTTTAATTTTCATAGACATTGTAATCTTTTCTTAGCAACAAAAAGTCAATCTTTTGTAATTGTGTTTTTCTAGTTCTCTTTTTATCTCCATCCAAATTCTCTTCTTTAACTCTCTTATATTCTTTAGATAGTTTATTTCCATGCAATTTTACTTTCCTTTAGTTTAAACTCACTCAAAATTCAGTTTTCAAAATATTAAGATTTTCCAACTTGTTTAAATAAGAACTTTTCTTCTCCGTGAGATCAACCCGTTCTTATCACTCTACTTATATTTAATATCTTTTTAGTGAGTGAGTGCGATTATTTTTGAAATTGTGGCATGGCTTTTGACGAAGAGTGTAGTGCACATCAATTTTTGGCACCATTGCCGGGAAAAAATCGTGTCACAATTTCAAAAATAACCTCACTCACTCACTAAAAAGATATTAAATATAAGTATAGTGATAAGAACGGGTCGATCCCATGGAGAAGAAAATTTATTTTAAGCAAGTTGAAAAAATCCTTATGTTTTTAAAAACCGAATTTGAGTGAGTTTAAACTAAACGAAAGTAAAATTGCATGAACTTAAGACTAAAAATAAACATATCTAAAGAATTTGAGAGGGTTGAGAAGAGAATTTGGAAGGAGATAGACAGAGAAAATAAGAGAACAATTGCACAAAATCAACTTTTATTGCTAAGGAAAGAGTACAATGTCTTATGAAAACTAAAAATTACAACTTGAGTAAACTAAGGGGAAAAGGAAGAAATAGAGTCAAGATAGTGAAGAATAGCGCCGCCATCTCCTTGCCGAGCCTTTGAGAAAGATCGCCCCGCCTTCGAAGTGGACGCCGCCTTTGGAGCACCGAAGGAAGAATCTCTGCCTTGGGGATGTGAGAAGAATATGGAGGATGGAGAGATAGATAGAAGATGAGGAAGGGAGTTAAAAACTTGAAAATAGAAATAAAAACAGAGCAAGATTGAAAGTAAAATAGCTTTGAAACTAGAGAGAATTAGAAGATGTGGTAGAAGATAAAGTTAGAGATCTAGATGAGAGGAAGACGTTTGATGAAGAGTAGAGAGGGAGAAAATGTGAGGAAGAGGGTGAAAACGGAGGAAGAACAGGGTGGTGTCTGTGCAGATGAACAATAAATCAGAAAAAAAATAAACTTTGAAAAAGAGATTATAACTTGAAAACTAAAAAGAATTGGAGGAAGAAGGAGAAGAAGAAAATATAGATCTAGGAAAAAGAAGAACTTTTATGTAGAGACTAAGATCAAAAGAAGAGCAGAAGGGGAAGAAAACTTGAGAAGAACAAAGTATAGAGCCATGGATGAACAGTAAAAACGCAGGACAGAACTTTGAAAAACTTGAAATAACTTAAAAATGAGAGTGAATTAGAAGAAGAGGAAGAAGAAGAAGAAGAAATTAAAGAGCACTTAAAAATAAAGAACTTGGTAGAAGAAAGCAAATTGAAAAGACGAATATAAGAGTATGTAAAGAGGCTAAGAAAGGGCTAAGATCTCTTTTTCGGTTTGCTCTGGGTGACTTTTTATAGAGTGCAGGGGCTTTCCACGATTGGAGGCTTTGAGATTAGGCTTGAATCCAAGTTTGCAACATCAAATCTTGCTCGAACTAGGCCTCTTGCCATCAAAGAGTCCTCCTTGCATCAAAACTTGGAAAGATAACTTCCATTAGAGCAACTCGGTTCTATTTCTGCTTCAAACTGTAAATGGCGACCACCGTAGTGCCATTAATTCATAAAATAGCGGCTTTTCAAACGGGTGCAATTTTTTTTCCATATTTTTAAATTTTTTCTTCTTTTTCGTACCAAGAATGAGCGCCCATTCAAACGCCCGCATATTCTTTAATGGGCGACTGTTCAATCGGTCGCAGCTTCTTTATCTCCTTATTTGGATATTTCTGACTTTTTCATACAATTGAATAGACGACTTTCTGGACGGGCGCTCATTCCTTTTCTATTTTTCTTGAATTTTCTTCCAATATTTTCGTGTAGGGAATGGGCGCCCCTTTGTAGGGTCATTCATTCTTTTTCCAAAGAATTGGCACCAGAGTGAACTGTCATTCATTCTTCTTTCTTTTCCAACATTTTTCCTTTTCTATTTTCGTACAGGGAATGGGCGACTCTCAAAGTGTCGCAATTTGTTGAATGGGTGCCCTTTCAGAAGGACGTTCATTAATTGGCGTCTGGAGCTTGGTCGCTCATTCTTGAAATTAAGAAATTTCAAAAATAATTAATGTACTTCATTTCAAAATGAATTATGATATTTGTGCAATTTCTTAAATATTTCTCACATTGCCATTTTGACTCAAAATGATGGTTAAAATGCATGAAGCCTCAAATTGATAGTGAGAATGAGATTTGGCCATATTAATGCACAAATATGCTCATTAAATGCTCAAAAATGATGAATGTGATGCAAATTATAACATGAAATATGATACTCATCACACCCCCAACTTACTCATTGCTAGGCCCTTAGCAATATAATTAAATTAAAATTCAGGACCAACAAGAGTTTACAAAGTCTATACATTCATATCTAGTTTTTCCTTCATAGAATCAACTAAGGATTTAGGAATCCAGAATCATTAATACACACTAGCCTTAGATTTGAAAATTAAGGTACATGATCAAGAATTCAAATCAAAGTTCAGTAGCACTTGTGTATGTGTAACTACCAAATCCACAGCGTAGACAATTACATCCCTCATTTGCTATTCCAAGCAAGCATCTTTCAACCCTGCACCTCCTAATTCAGAGTATTAAGCACACTAACTTTTTATCTGCCTTATTTCTTTATCCCTTTGAGATCTTTTATTTTTCTACACACATGATGATGCACTACCCTGCACTATTTTACGTGAACCTCAACACGTCTTAGGTGAAGCATGCCCGTTTACTAAGATCATGGTTCCCTTTTCCGTTTGACACAAACCTCAACACGTCTTAAGTGAAGTAGGCCTGGTTACTAAGATTCGTGACATTTTTTATGATATTTTTTTTTCATTATGCTTTTGCACTTATTTTATAGATAACTTGGCAGAAAGCTATATTAAAAAGATCTCTTCCTCAAGAAGTGCAGAGTATTAGACAACATACCCAAAATAGTAGAAGACTTGTCCTACTTATTTCATCAGCGTGCAAAGTGATTTCTTTTCTTTTAAAGTGCTAAAGGACTTTAAAAGAGATTCTTAAATCAATTTTCCATGGCTAGATCGAAGAAATTTTCCATCATCCTTTGCCCTAGTATTTTCTATTCCAGAATTACTTTTAATTCAAGCATGAATCAAGAAACTCAAAATGGGGATTTCATCTTTTTACTTTGTATGAAATGCAAGATATTAAGCAAGGATTCATGCCAGGAGGTACTATATGCATCATGAAAATTTTCTCCCCCCCCCCAACTTGAATGACATTGTCTTAAATGGCATATGCAATTGAAAGTAATAGAATAATGTGACAGAGAATATGGTTGGGGTGGAAGGATACAACCTGATATATAGGGTGAATTGCTCCTTTATTGGCATGGACGACGATGGATCCTTCTCTTCTTGGCCTGACAATTGAAAAACACACTAAAAAGTAAAATATCAAATAACAAAAATATTGGGTTGCCTCCCAGAAGCGTTAAGTTTTCCGTCATCAGCCAGACGCATGCATAGCAGTTGTAAGCTCCATAACCATAGAGTTGAGTTAAGAATGAGCCACCATGTTATCTTATCTGCTTTCAATTTCCAGCATTTGTGCCACGAGAAGACAAGATTTTACATGTACATGCATGGGCTGAAAGTATGTTGGTTTCGTACATTATTGAGTTGAACATTAGAAGCATAAGTGAACTAATTTTCTTCCTTAGGGGGCATATGCAAATCAATGACCATTAACCTAGTAAGATCTGGGTGGAACCTTTGCCCAGTATCTACCCACTGGTCTCCTTGTCCTGTATCTATCCACTTGACTACCCATTTATTGGCTACTTCTTCCATGTCAGCTTGTTTATGTGCCGGTGACTTTTGAATGAGTTTGGCATTACTTAAACTATGATGCATGCATGCCGACGAGCTAATATCTTTCAAATCTGCCACACTCCCCTTAATGATAGCCTCTGGTGCATTAAGAGCACTAATCAACTGGTTCTCCTGATGGGGAGTCAAATCAAAGGTGAAAATAGCTGGCATATCCCCCTTAGGCCCTAGAATCTCATAATGAAGAGACTTAACGTTCAGTGGAATCAAATTGGCAGGAAGCATGAGCCCAGAATCAGAGTTTAAATCAAATGTGAAATTCTCTAATACGGCCCCTTCATCAAATTCATCAATCGACAGATTATTCATCAAATTATCCAATAACATGGTTGGTAGATTAAATGTAAACTTTTCTAACCAGGCCCCTTCATCATATTCTTCAAAAGGAGGAGGATGTTCAGAATTCGTCTCCAATAAATCGACACAATTATTAACCATAAAGTAATCCTCCTCTTCTTGTATATCCTTAAATGAGTTCTTTGGGCCACTATTCTTCTTAATTATACTCTCAACCTCAAAACATTCATAGGATGGGGTGATGATATCAAGATAATCATCATTATTCTTTAATCCACCCCCTAATGCCTCTCCTTCCTTTATCATGGTGTTGCTAGTGCACTCCCCCTCACTCTCACTATTGACGTCTTGAGCCAAAATGACAGGCATAAGATCATCCTCATTCACGTGTTGAGGAGATTGGTGTAATATTGAAGGAGGGTCATGATAAGTAAACCGAGAATACATAATCTGAGGTTCGGAGTAGTGGCCTAGTGAATCTCCCCTAGAATTGATATTGGTGTTGAAGTTAGGATGATATGAGTTGGGCTGAAGTTGATTACACATGGGTTGCTCATGGACTTCTTGGGGTGAAAGTTTAGACAAATGGGCTTGGATTATTTGAGCCATCCAAGGGAATTTGGGTAATTGCTCCAGCCTAGATTATAATTATCTGAAAACGTATCACACTCGAGCTGAGAGAACCCTAGGGCATATTGGACTTGAGCTTGGATGACTGATGGGAGTCGGGCTATAGTAGGACACTCACTCATATGGAGAGTGGGACTGGCACAGAAATCGGAGGCTTTCTTAGAAGTTTGGATTGGACTTTCATATAGACTTAATGAGGGTTGGATAATGGCATTAACGTCTATCTTAGAGTCAAGCCCTACCCAATTTTCTATCTCACAACGCCCAACCTGTCTGAAAGGTCCTACATATTTTTTATGAGATGAGATTGAGGTAAGATTCATCGAATTTTCACTCAAAATTTCAAACAGATCATAAGCGTCATCTTCACTTTTATTCATGAAGGCCCCTCCATAATATATGTCCACCATTTGTCTATCATAATCAAATAAACCCTCATAAAATGTATACATAACTTGTCATTTGGACAACCCATGATGTGGACATTGACGTAACAAATCATTCAGTCTTTCCCAAGATTCATGAATCTGCTCTCCCGGAAGCTGAGTAAAGCCTACAATCGCCCTTCTCATAATGTTGGTCCGGACTATGGGGTAAAATCTTTTCAAAAATTCTAATTGCATAACTTCCCAAGTCCTAATGATCTTTCCAAAACTCCTTAACCAACATTTTGCTTTATCTTTCAATGAAAACGGAAATAAGATCAACTTAAGGGCATCATCATTAACGTTCTAGATTTTGACCAGGGAGCAAATTTCTAAAAAGTCATCAAGATGCCTGTAGGGACTTTTATCAGAATTCTCATAAAAAGATGGGAGCATCTGGATGATATTAGGGTCAATCTCATAATGCTCCACATGAATATCAGGTAGTTCAATGTAAGTTGAGGGTTTATAAGTAGAAGGAATAAAGTGTTCCTTCATAGGCACGGGTTTCTCTCTTTGATGGATAGCCATTGATGTTGATCGAAATAAATTAGACCTAATGGATTTTTTTTTTCAAGCTTCTCATTTTTTTTTTGAAATTTCTTTGTATTGTAATTTTTTATTCTTTTGAGTTTTTTTGAGTTTTTTTTTCAAAATAATGCAATCAATGAATCAACAACTATATGAATGATGCATGCAAAATGATGATTTTTTTAACTTTTTAGGGTAAACTAACTCTGGTGTACTTCTTGGTACAACCTGCTCGGCGTCCGTGAGGGAATCCACGGGTGCAGAGACTTATGAATGTCTTGAAAAAGGAGATTTCGGTCCAAAGAGACGGAGTGCTCAATGGATGGTCCTTCCAATTCCAAGAGGGGTGTGTCTAAATTGCCCTTAAGAATGGGAAAGAGAGAAGAAGAGAAAGATTTTTTTTTCAAATGATGCAAGTAAATAAATAAAAAGTCAACTAAATGTAACTATACATATAAGAGATGCAACTAGTATGAAAGCATTATATCATGACAATTTTTTTTTCTATTTTTTGTTTCTTGTTTTCTGATTTTTTTCAGAGATTTTTTTTAATTTTTTTTTTATTTTTTAAAAAGAGAGATAGATAAAAGATAAATAACAACTAAAAACACTGAACAACATGCAACCTACTGAAGAATAAGGCCTAAAAGCATGATTTCTTACTTTTCTGGTTTTGTCATTTTTTTGGATTCTCATTGATTTTTTTTTATTTTTTGAGATTTTTTTAAGAATTTTCAAAACATGACACGTTCCTACATTTACTGATCTTTAGCGACGCTTGAATTTCCAGGATTTTTAGATTTTCTGCTTTCTGCTTCCTATTGTGATAGATACAGACTTTTAGCGACGCTTTCTATTTTCTACAACATTTTATTTCCTGAGAATTTCATGTCTGGATTTCCTTCTTTTTCCTGATTTTCTGATTTTTTGACTGCAAAATAAAAATAAAAAAATTAATATACAAATATACACACCAAACACAAGAATATCCAACTATAAAAAATTATTTTTTTCTCTAGCAACGGCGCCAAAAATTCTTATGTTTGATTTGTATATTTGCATATTAATTATTTCATTTTTATTTTATGAGAAAAAGAAATAAAAATCATAAAATCAAAGAAAAGGGAAATTTGGACCTGAAATTGACAGAAAATCAACTATTGCAGAAAGTTAGGAAGGGTCGCTAAAGTTTGTATCTGTCACTATAGGGAGTAAGAAATCTAGAATTCTAAAAATCTTGGAAAATCAAGTGTCACTAAAGGTCAGTAAGCGTAGCTACAGGTTCTGTTTTTCCAATTTCTGAAAAATCTCAAAAAAAATCTAAAAAATTCTTTAAAAATCTAAAAAAATCCAAAATCCAAAAAACTTCTAAAAAATGATTTTGTGCCTTATTTTTCAGTAGATTTTTATGTTGTTTGATATTTTTAGTTCATAGTTTTCTTTTATTCATCTCTTCTTGAAAAAAAATCCTGAAAAAATTCAAAAAATAGAAAAAAATTTCCACATCATCATGATATCACGATGTTATGTTAGTTGCATTACTTTCATGCATTTGTGCATTTAGTTGATTTTTTTGTTTAGTCATCGTTATCATTTGAAAAAAAAAATCTTTCTCTTCTCTTCTATTTCCCCTTCTCAGGGGCAAGTTAGGTTCCATACACCCTTCTTTGTTGGGTCTCCTCTGGAGTTGATCAGAAGTGTGAAGACTGCTATGCATTGATTGTGTTTTGAATGATGTGTTTTGAATGATTGACAACAATAGAGTTGACTTTGCTGACGGTAGAGTTGACTTTGATGACTTTATATTGATCATAGTAATATTGTGTATTTTGATGAATTGGTTATATGTCAGACCTTTTCATAAAACACTTCTGCACACTTTGTTATTCTGAATCTAAGGTCGGTGCATGTCTGCATTGTGCTTGCATTTAGTCGGTGCATGTTTGTGTAAGAAACGCATATAAGTCAGTGCAGGCGTTTGTCTTGCACTAAGTAAGGTCGGTGCAAGTAGTGCCGCTCGCACACCTCAGGTCGGTGCTAGTCGTCGTCTTCACTTAGTGAAGTCGATGCAAGTTACCATGTGCGTACATAGTCGGTGCAGCGTCCGCATTGAGCATATAGGGTTGGTGTAGCTTTTGCTGTGAGCATATAAGTCGGTGCAGGTTTCGCTGTGACCACATAAGGTCGGTGCAAGTTTTGATGTGAGTATTTAAGGTCTGTGCACATTTTGCTTTACACATAATAGGTTGGTGCATTGTTTTGCCATTCGCATGCAAAGAGTCGGTGCACTGTCTGCTTCATGCATATTAAGGTCTGTGCATGTTTTCATACATGCGTAATAAGGTCAGTGCACACTTGTATCCTGCCCAACCAAAGTCAGTGCATTACTTGCTTTACGATGTATAGATGGTCAGTGCACTTTCTATTCTATATCATAACACGTAGAGCCTCACGCATACTTAGGGTCGGTGCATGTATATTTCAAGTCTGCGCTAGTTGTATGACATAGTTTGTGCTAGTCCTTCTTGCATCTGTGCACATACATAGACATGTGAATTGTCTAAGTCCATAACACGTGATTGACATTGTGTTCGTTGAAATGACAGGTGAGACTTATGATCAAACACCTGACACGTGTCCCAACTACCTGTGAACTCCAAGTCACGAGCAACAAAAGTACCAGGATAAAAGGCACGTGATCCAAAGCAAAAGGTGAAGCTCTGTGTTTGACATGTGGAAAGCAACCTAATCACGATGCTGCCACGTGGATATTCCAAGCTTAGATCTGAACGAACTTTTGGGTGGGAAACATGGTTTCCACGCGCCCATCATCTGTTGCCTTATAAAAGGGGCAGATCACCCATTGTCGAAGATATACAGGAGATAGACATACGGAGGATACACAAGAAAGAAGACACTAAGCATACACAGAAGCATATACAATGAGGATAGCAACAGCCAAGTCAAGAGGACGTTCAAGCAAGATCGAGAGAGAGAGAAATCAGAGAAGAAGAGGAGCCTGGAGAGGGCTTTAAGAGAGCTTTGAGAGAGATTTGAGAGAAGAGCTTAGAGTCATTTGAAGGGTGTGAGTCAGAGTTTCTATGAGTCATTGTTTCCGGCTTCTTGGTACAGTGCCAGAGCCGATCTACTCTTTGTAAGAGCTACAGATTGTTTTATTATTTTCTATTTTTATGTTGCTTCTATTTTTCAATTTCGAACTCTTGTTAGAGCAAGCTGTGATTCAGCGATGGGTAAGCTATAATCCCCAGCGATAGAGGAGGATTCCTCTGGTAGCTTAAGCTGTAAGGCTCAGCGTGTGTTGGGAAGTTTTTCCCGAAGCTGTGAATCAACAGTGAAGCCACACTTGGATTAAGTGTGGGGTGGACGTAGATCTCTGCAGGAGATCAAACCACCTAAAAATCGTGTGTCCATGCTTGATGGTTTGTGATTGTTTAATTTACATATATGGCTGCTATCCTGTTTCGTTTGATTGATATATTGGGTATTCTAGAGAGTGGAGAAGGTATATCAAAAGGTACTGCTCGAAGGGTAAGTTAGGCTTATCTGAAAAGTGGTTTATCTTGTGTGAGCACACTCGTTGAGTTCAACCCCCACCAAGTACCACTTCACACTCCATATCTCTGGAATTTAGTTCTGCTGCTACTGTGTTTCATCTATCGATTTGAATTTATGCATTCTCTCTGTTCATATCACTTGACTAAGTCTTTTGTTAATTCAGTGGCTCTAGTGACTCTGTGTCTAAATTGGTCGTCCTGATTAGCAACTTTTAATTCCACATTTTATCTGCTTAATCTTAGTTTAAATTTTGGGGTAGATCTAGTCACCCCCCCTCTAGATCTATATCACGTGGTATCAGAGCCTAACTCTTCTGCAGGGACTAACATCTTGAAGGGATAGACATCATGGATGCTAGAGGAATGACAGCTGAAGGACAATCTACGACTAAGCCTCCATACTTTGATGGTTCAAACTATGCATACTGGAAGAACCATATGCAAGTCTTCTTGAGGGCAAAAGATTTTGAAATTTGGAAAGTTGTTAGCAAAGGCCCCTTCGAGCTGTCTGAGGACGAGGATCTATGGACACGAGAGCAGATCTGAAGATCAACACTCAACTGGAGCGCTATCAACGCCATTCAGTGTGCCCTTCATCCCACGGAGTTCTCCAGAATCTCATCCTATTCAACAGCTAAGGAGATGTGAGATAAATTGGAGGTTATATATGAAGGCACATCCCAAGTGAGAGCGACTAAAGCCAACATGCTAGTCTCTAAATATGAGGAGTTTAGGATGAGACCGAATGAGAATATCACAGAGATGTATGCTCATCTCATGATTATCACCAATGGACTCAGGAGTCTTGGGAATGTGTACTCCGAATATGAGCTGGTGAGAAAGATTCTGCGTTCCCTAACTTCGATCTGGCACACAAAGGCGACCGATATTAAGGAGTCCAGGGATTTAAAGACCACCAAGGTTGATGAGTTAATTGGTTCACTCATGACATATGAGATGAACTTGCCAAAGGTAGATGAGCTGGAGAAGAAGAAGAGACCCATTGCATTGAAGGACAACTCCTGTAAAAGTGGGTCATCCAGCGACCACAGCTCCTCAGGGTCAGAGATTGAAGGTGATCAGCTCGCTATGCTAGCTCGTCAGTTCAAGAGGTTTCTCAGAAAAGAGGGAAGATACCTTGGAAGAAGACAGCACAATGACAGAAGACAGACAAGGTATAAAACTAACCCTACCAGGAGGACTGACACAACTATTTGCTATCATTGCAGGAAGGCAGGCCACATGAAGGTAGAATGCCCGGAGCTCTAGAAACTGAAGGAAAAAGCAAAGAAGAGAAACACGAAAGGCAAAGCTATGATAAGTACCTGGAGCGATGAGGATGAGGGCAATCTCAGCTGCACTTTGGAGAGTGAAGGAGAAGGAAGTCAAGTATGCCTGATGGCTAGGGACTATAACAGAGAAGAAGAAAATGATGAGGTAACATCTCCCTTCGAAAATTACACTCTTACTGATTGGGAAGATACTTTCGGTGAATTGTTAGATAAAGTTGATGATGTTAGAAAAGAAAATAGATAGTTAAAAAGAAAAGTTAATTCACTTGTTAATGATACTACCATGTCTGATAGAATTGCATATCTTGAAATAGAAAATAACTGTCTAAAATAATCTGCTGCTGAATTTGATGAGATAAAATCTGTTTTAATTGATGCTAGGAAGGAGAATGATATGCTGAAAAATGTGATTTATGACTTAAAGCTGAAATTATAAAATTATGAAAATGAAATGAAAATTGTTAATAAAAAGTATGAAGTTGTTTTGAGTGTTAATGTTGAATTGAAGAAATCAATAGAAAATCTTGAGAAAGAAAATGAGGATAAACAGAATACCCTTGAGAGCATGACCCAAGGTACAGAAAACTTAAACGCTCTTTTGGGAACAAAAGTGAATTTCAGAAAAGAGGGTCTTGGGTTTAATCCGACTGCTAAAAGAAGCTTTGAATTTAAAACTGGATCATTTGTAGCAGAAAAGGGAAAGAACACCCCTCTTATTAGAATGAGCAGTGAAAATAATGTTAACATTTTTTTTTGTAAAAACTGCTAATCAGAAAAAGCCCAGTGCTCAGGATAAGGGCAAACAAAAGATGAATGTGTCCAGCAATTCACGCACACACAAGTCTACACTTCAGGGTAAACACCAGGATAGGGGTAAACCTTCTGCAACATCAAAAACCCAGAAGAACTCCAGTAGGTCTCCACAAAAAAACAACTGGAAGACTCAACCCACTCCCATGCATTTTCCAGGTGGACCTACAACTGTCAGGAGTTCGAAGACTAACAGAAACCATCCCAGAGCTCAGACCTACCATACATGCCATAATGCACAGCCATATCAGTTTAGTAGGTCTGGAAGGGATAGAGTTTATGGCAGGTCTGCATACCATTCAAATCCTACTCAAAATTACAGACCTCGGGATAGAAATTGGTTCGGGCAATCCAGGCATGGAATCCAATGAGACATACCTCTCATGGTCAGCCTAGGACCAACCCAAGGTACACCCCACCAAATGTTCGCTACACTATGAATGACAACAAAAATATGAACAACACAAAGAGAACAAACAAATCCACAAAGCAACATGTTCCAACACAAATGTGGATACCTAAATGTTTGCTATCCTGTCTTGATGATGTTTCTGTTGCTTTAGGGCCCAAACATTTTTGGGTTCCGAACTACTCTATCCTTGATGTAGGTATGCCTGGCAGCCAAGCAAAATCTGTAGTACTTGGACAGTGGTTGCGCCAGGCATATGATGGGGGACAGGGCCAAATTTTGTATGCTGGTTGAAAAGAATGGAGGCCTTGTCACCTTTGGAGGCAATACCAAGGGTAAGATTATTGGATCAGGAAAGGTAGGTAACTGCTCTACCTGTTGCATTGATGAAGTTATGCTGGTAGAAGGTCTTGCATACAATTTGTTAAGTATTAGCCTGCTTTGTGATAAAGGTCATAGGGTAGTATTTAACTCTACTAGTTGCAACATCTATGAGCCCAATTCGGATAATGTTAAATTTTCTGGCAAAAGAGTCAATAACATTTACCTAGTTGACCTAGATGATGTAGCACATTCAAACCTATGTTTTACTGCTAACAAGGATGACCTAGCCTATCTTTGGCATCGTAGACTAGGTCATGCTAGTTATACAGTGCTACACAAACTAAATAAGCATTCCATGGTTAGAGGACTTCCTGAAATATCTTTTAAGATTGATAATGTTGTATGTGAGGCATGCACTCAGTCCAAACAGACTAAGAAGTCATTCAAGTCTCGAACAGAAAACCTATCTTCTAAACTATATGAGCTGATTCATATGGATCTTTTTGGACCCACTAGATCAGCTAGTTTATCAAATAGAAGATATGGTTTTGTTCTAGTTGGTGACTTCTCTACGTTTACTTGGGTGTTTTTCCTCACACACAAACATGAAGCATTTAATGAATTTCAGGAGTTCTACTTAAAAATAAAATAGAATAATGATAATTCCATTCTGAATATTTTGTCTGACCATGGTGGTGAGTTTGATAACTCACAATTTGATGACTTCTGCAGGGATAATGGTATTATTCACAACTTCTCCTCTCCAAGGACTCCAGAGCAAAATGGCGTAGTCGAAAGGAGGAACCGAACCCTTGTGGAGATGGCTCGAACATTGCTGGTGGAAGGTAACCTACCAAGGAAATTTTGGGCTGAGGCAGTCAACACTGCATGCCATGTAGTCAACAGAGTCATGGTAAGGTCATTTACCCAGAAAACTCCTTATGAAATTCTCAAGGGTAAGAAACCTTCATTAGCTTATTTCAAGGTCTTCGGTTGTAAGTGTTTTGTGCATGTCAATGCCAAAAGAGATCTTGATACATTTGAACCTAAAAGTGATCCCGGAATCTTTCTAGGATATTCAGAAACATCTAGAGCCTATAGGGTATTCAATTTAAACTCTAAAACAGTAGAAGAATCTCCACATGTGGTCTTTGATGAAATAATGACTAACATTGAAAATGGTTTGTGCAGGGAACAGAATAATGGAGAAATTCTGAAAGATGAAGATCCTACAGATCAATTTGAAGATAATGATGCAGAGGAGCCTAGTTCTCAGGGAGAGGTAAATGAGGTTCAAGGTAATCAAGTTATCAATGTCAAATTTCTTAGAGATCATCCTATAGACAATATAATTGGTAAGTTGCATGAACCACCTAGGACCAGATCTTATCTCGGAGCTCAAAATGAATTAAATTCCTTTGCATTAGTATCACACATAGAACCCAAAAACATAGATAGTGCCCTTAGTGATGTGCATTGGATCAATGCCATGAACGAGGAATTAAATCAATTTGACAGGAACAAGGTATGGCACCTAGTTCCATCTCCTAATCATGGGACTATCATTGGAACTAAATGGGTTTTCAAAAATAAAATCGATGAGCAGGGCAATGTTGTTAGGAATAAAGCCAGATTGGTAGCTTAGGGGTACAATCAAGAGTATGGTATTGACTTTGAAGAGTCATTTGCCCCTGTGGCTAGGTTAGAGGCCATTAGAATTCTGCTAGCTTATGCATGCTCATTAGGAATCACCCTTCAGCAGATGGATGTGAAATCTGCATTTCTGAATGGAGAAATAAAAGAGGATGTCTTTGTAAGACAGCCTCCTGGTTTTGAATGTATAGACTTTCTTAATCATGTTTATAAATTGAATAAAACTCTATATGGACTGAAACAAGCTCCCAGAGCTTGGTATGACAGGCTAAGTAAATTTCTTTCAGACAAGAAGTTTACAAGAGGTGAGATTGACCAAACCTTGTTCACAAAGGTGTGTTATCCAGACATTCTCATTGTACAAATATATGTGGATGATATAGTTTTTGGTTCAACTAACCCAACAATGTGTAAAGAATTTTCTGATCTAATGACACATGAGTTTGAAATGAGCTCCATGGGTGAGCTAAAATTGTTTCTTGGACTGTAGGTGACACGGACCAAAGAAGGAACTTTCATCACTCAGTCCAAGTATATAAGGGATCTACTAAAGAAGTTCAAATTGGAAAACCTCAAAGAGATAACAGCACCAATGGGTACATCAACTAGCCTTGATGATGACCCAAAAGATAAATTGGTTGACACTAAGTTGTACAGAGATATGATCGGATCCCTTCTTTACCTTACTGCATCTAGACCCGATATACAGTTTGCTGTGTGTTTATGCACCAGATTTCAGGCTAGTCCTAAAGAGTCACATCTTAGCACTGCAAAGAGGATTTTTAGATATCTGTCAGGCACCCTAGAACTAGGACTTTGGTATCCTGCTAGGTGTGAGCTAGACCTAATAGCTTACACTGATGCAGATTATGTTGGGTGTCGGATTGATAGGAAAAGCACTAGTGGGTACTGCCAGTTCTAAGGTGGTTGTCTAGTGTCTTGGGCATCCAAGAAGAAACACACTGTTGCTCTATCCACTGTTGAGGCAGAATATGTCGCAGCAGGGAATTGTGCAACCCAGGTACTCTGGATCAAGCATCAACTCACTGATTATCAGATAAAATTAGGATGCATTTCAATTTTATGTGATAATACTAGTGCTATATGTTTGACTAAAAATCATGTTCATCACTCTAGGACTAAGCACATAGAAATTAAACACCATTTTCTTAGAGATGAAGTAAGCAAGAATGAAATTGAACTGAATTTCATTGAAACTGAAAAATAGATTGCTGACATATTTACTAAACCTTTGGGAAATGAAATATTTAAATTTTTAAGAAGAGAATTAGGTTTATGTAAATTTTAGCATGATGATTAATTCTGATTTCATTCTTGTACTGATGGTTGGATTCATTCTGAGAATGATTTTGTGTCAGCCTATCTTTAAAATTCTTGAATAAATGTTCTGATCTGTCTTGAGAATGGTTCAAGTCTGCTTGCTAACAGCTTTATCTGTGTCATAGTTGAGTCATCTTGATTTCATAGGTATATAAAATGATATGTGGTGGAAAGATAGATTTTGTCTATCTGAAAGTCCATACCATGTGTAGAGGACTATCCTCCGCCAGGTACCATGAATCAAGAGAGTCCATGCATTGCACTACATCTCTTAAATGTTGGGTCTAGTGCCTTGTGGATAGTTGTATCTGAATGCTTGAATAAATATGCATATAGACAGGGGGAGTTTTTGCTTAGATCAAGATTACATGTCCATGCTGCATTGTTTTGTCAAGGGGGAGTATGGTTCAGTTATTTCTGGTTGTGATCTGTTCAAGATATTTTGTCAGTGTTCAGATCAGTATTTTTGAAACTTCAAATGTTCAGATTAGTGTTTTTGAAACTTCAAACTCCTATCATTCAAATTCTCTCCAAATTCAGAAACGTTCATTACTCAGTCTCCTCTGAACTCGATTGTATAAATTGGCTTCATTCAGATCCATATCAATTGCATCATGTGGTATCCATTCCCATCATTTTGTGTCTTTTCCATTCCTTGATATCCCTCAAGAGCTGATTTTGTGCTTCAATTTCAATTCCCTTTTTCTGAATAGATGACAGTCTTGCAATCAGTTCATTATCTTAAGCAGTAACCATCATATGTTTTCTATAAGAATCATGTTTTCTTCATGAATGAACTATTGGTTTAATCTTCATAAACTGTAGAGTTTAAAGACTGTATTCAGAAAATAGGGTGGTGGAAAACTGTTTATAGCTCTCAACCTCCTTCTCATGTTGTGACAGATAAGATCTTTACAGTATCTGAAAATGAAAGACTTAGTGAAATCTAGGTTGAGAAACTCAGATAGTGTATTATTTTTAAACAAGTCACTTTGAAAAATTAAAAAGGGTAGCAAAAATAAAATCATTAGTAAAAGAGTTGAATAACTCAATTGGCAGAGCAATGACTAAACTGCACTGAGAAACTGAGAACTTCATCAATGAAATGGATACAAACTCATGTCATGAAGTGCTTCATGTTAACTCTGTTCACTTGATCAAATATGTAGAATTGGTTTCACTGAGGAGCTGGGGGTACTGGCGTCTGATAAACATGTACCCTTATGCAAAAAGGTGTAATCATGACAGCTGCTTTTGATCAGAGACAGATATGGTAGTCTATGCTTAGTAACTGGGGGTACTGGCGTCTAACCCACGTGCACCCTTAATGTCAAAGGTATAGTAGTTACATGTATGTTCAATAAGCTCAGTTTTAAAATCAAAATTGAAAAAGTTGCTGTAACCCTTGCACTTCTAGTTTCACTAAGTGTCAAATTGTTTAACCTCAATACATATCCTAGTTACTCCCATAGATATTTATTGGTTCTGAAATTAGTAGGATACAGTATTGACCAAGTCTATCATGGTTATGTGACTTAGGTTTGTTGCTATAAATAGGAACTGCAATCTTATATATGACATCCAGTGAATCTACTCTACCTTTTATCACTATTAAACCAGTCATCTATCATGAATGCATAATTGTGATTCTCTGTCTGAAGACTTTCCCTATAATCTGCTTATCTATCGAACTATTGCAAAGGGTGTTACTCTATTCCCTTCTTTGCTTCCACAGTATCCCTTACTCCTTGTTTGCTGATGGCAAAGGGGGAGAGAAAAAGTACTTCGTGGTATTTTGATTAAGGGGGAATTGTATTTCAGGATAATCTTGTTAAAGGGGGAGAACATTTTCAGGGGGTAGATGTGTTTGGGGAGAGTTTCTTCAGGGGGAGAGACAGACACTTATGTCAGATTCAGGGGGAGAGCTGATCAATTGGTATCAGATGGATTATATTTGGCTGCATCTGATTTTCACAATTTGATAGGTCTGCATCTGTGTGTCTGTCTGGTGCATTGTCTGACTATGCTTTATGTTAAATACGTCTGATATTGGATTAATCTTGTCTCATCAAAATACATCATAATTTTAGATGTTGCCATCATCAAAAAGAGGGAGAATGTTGGGACTCCTCTGGAGTTGATCAGCAGTGTGAAGACTGCTATGCATTGATTATGTTTTGAATGATTGGCAACAATAGAGTTGACTTTGTGGACTGTAGAGTTGACTTTGATGACTTTATATTGATCATGGTAATATTGTGTATTTTGATGAATTGGTTATATGTCAGACCTTTTCATAAAACATTTCTGCACACTTTGTTATTCTGAATCTAAGGTCGGTGCATGTCTGCATTGTGCTTGCATTTAGTCGGTGCATGTTTGTGTAAGAAACGCATATAAGTCAGTGCAGGCATTTGTCTTGCACTAAGTATGCTCGGTGCAAGTAGTGCCGCTCGCACACCTCATGTCGGTGCTAGTCTCATCTTCACTTAGTGAGGTCGATGCAAGTTACCATGTGCGTACATAGTCGGTGCAGCGTCCGCATTGAGCATATAGGGTTGGTGCAGCTTTTGCTGTGAGCATATAAGTCGGTGCAGGTTTCGCTGTGACCACATAAGGTTGGTGCAAGTTTTGATGTGAGCATTTAAGGTCTGTGCACATTTTGCTTTACACATAATAGGTCGATGCATTGTTTTGCCATTCGCATGCAAAGAGTCGGTGCACTGTCTGCCTCATGCATATTAAGGTCTGTGCATGTTTTCATACATGCGTAATAAGGTCAGTGCACACTTGTATCCTGCCGAACCAAAGTCAGTGCATTGCTTGCTTTACGATGTATAGATGGTCAGTGCACTTTCTATTCTATATCATAACGCGTAGAGCCTCACACACACTTAGGGTCGGTGCATGTGTATTTTAGGTCTGCGCTAGTTGTATGACATAGTCTGTGCCAGTCCTTCTTGCATCTGTGCACATACACAGACATGTGAATTGTCTAAGTCCATAACACGTGATTGACACTGTGTTCGTTAAAATGACAGGTGAGACTTATGATCAAACACCTGACGTGTGTCCCAACTACCTGCGAACTCCAAGTCACGAGCAACTAAAGTACCAGGATAAAAGGCACATGATCCAAAGCAAAAGATGAAGCTCTGTGTTTGACACGTGGAAAGCAACCTAATCACGATGCTCCCACGTGGACATTCCAAGCTCAGATCTGAACAAACTTTTAGGCGGGAAACGTGGTTTTCACGCGCCCATCATCTGCTGCCTTATAAAAGGGGCAAATCACCCATTGTCAAAGATATATAGAACATACAGAGGATACACAAGAAAGAAGACACTGAGCATACATAGAAGCATATACAGAGAGGATAGTAGCAGCCAAGTCAAGAGGACGTTCCAGCAAGATCGAGAGAGAGAGAGAAATCAGAGAAGAAGAGGAGCCTTAAGAGAGCTTTGAGAGAGCTTTGAGAGAGATTTGAGAGAAGAGCTTAGAGTCGTTTGAAGGGTGTGAGTCAGAGTTTCTGTGAGTCATTGTTTCCGACTTCTTGGTACAATGCCCGAGCTGATCTGCTCTTTGTAAGAGCTTCAGATTGTTTTAGTATTTTCTATTTTTCTGTTGCTTCTGTTTTTCAATTTCGAACTCTTGTTATAGCAAGCTGTGAGTCAGCGGTGGGTAAGCTGTAATCCCCAGCGATAGAGGAGGATTCCTCTGGTAGCTTAAGCTGTAAGGCTCAACGTGTGTTGGGAAGTTTTCCCCGAAGCTGTGGATCAACAGATTGGAAGCTGTGAATCAGCAGTGAAGTCACACTTGGATTAAGTGTGGGGTGGATGTAGATCTCTGTAGGAGATCGAACCGCCTAAAAATCGTGTGTCCATGCTTGATGGTTTGTGATTGTTGAATTTACATATCTGGCTGTTATCATGTTTTTTTTGATTGATATATTGGGTATTCTAGAGAGTGGAGAAGGTATATCAAAAGGTACTGCTTGAAGGATAAGTTAGGCTTATCTGAAAAGTGATTTATCTTGCGTGAGGACACTCGTTGAGTTCAACCTCCACCAAGTACCTCTTCACACTCCATATCTCTGGAATTTAGTTCTGCTGCTACTGTGTTTCATCTGTCGATTTGAATTTACTCATTCTCTCTGTTCATATCACTTGACTAAGTCTTTTGTTAATTCAGTGGCTCTAGTGACTCTGTGTCTAAATTGGTCGTCTTGATTAAGCAACTTTTAATTCCACATTTTATCTGCTTAATCTTAGTTTAAATTTTGGGGTAGATCTATTCACCCCCTCTAGATCTATATCATTCTTGAAATTAGAAGGACCCTCCATTGAGCATTCCGTCTCTTTGGACTGGAATTTTCTTTTCTAAGACCTCCATAAGTCCCTGCACCTGTGGATTCCCTCACGGAAGACGGGCAAGTTGTACCACGAAGTATCCCGGAGTTAGATTGCCCTTGGAAGGTCACACAAAAAAAAGAGATGAGTTTTGAAATTTATTACTATTTTGAAAAATTGGTGTCTAGGCTAGAGGTAAAGTGGCAAACGCCTAAGCGGGCTTGTGATTATTTAATTAGGTCCCTACGAAAGTAAGGGAAGCCTCCCACAACCCCATCTCATACCAGGCCAGTGGACCATTTTGGTAGTGAGTGCCAATTCTTGTTTTGCAAAAAAAAAATCAAAATAAAAAATAAGATCATCATTTTGCATTGATATAGTGATTAATTCATTGCATTTGCATTTAGTGGTTGATTCATTACATTGTTTTACAAACTCAAAAAAAAACATCAATCTTTATTTGGGCCCTTTTGCCTTGCATGTAAGGTAGGATATCCCGACATCCATCATTGTTAGGGCCCATTAGTAAAAATGAGAGGTTAATACATGCTAAACCATGCGGGCCACTTGAACTTAAATTCCTCATTTACCCAATATCATCAAAATCCTCCATTCTTCGATAATGGGGTTTACAATCCATCTCTTACCTAAGAATCACACCAATTGCCATTGGATTTTTCCACCCCTTATTCTTACACATATCCATATCCTAGGTGGGAAAACCAGCAATCTTCTTCTTGGACACCCTATCAAGACCCCATGCAAAGTCCTTCGAACTCACACTTTTCAGATTGGGGTTCTTACTCAAATGCTCCTTACAACCAAGACCAACATGAAGGACAACCCATCTACTCCCCACTACTTCGATACCAGACTGACTTCTATTCTTATTGTTACTCACCACAGTCTGAGTGCCACCCAACCTATCCAGCTCCTCCACAGTCCGATTTCGAGGATAGGTTTAATCAAATGACTCAACTCATCTTGGCCAATCAGCAGTCCATTAATGCTTAGAGCCAAATTATCCAAGCCCAACTTGACCAACTTGATAGAGAACTCGAAATGGACCAACATGCTAGCCTCCCCACTGAAAACTTTAAAATTCATTTCCTAATTATGACTATAATATCAGCCAGAACGATCAATCCATAAATCCTCAATTCAACAACTCTCAAATAATTTTTCATGATGAGGAGTTTATGGGGTAGCCATATCAGGAGAACTGGGAGGAAGCTAGTGAAGCTCAAGTTGTGATGGCCAAGCATAATCACGAAGAAAATAATGAGGAGTCTAATTTGAAAAGAGAAGAAGAGAGAAATGAACATCAGATCTATAATCAAATGTCTCTCCCTGAATTTGACA
The DNA here is from genome assembly GCA_022559845.1 of Amorphophallus konjac. Taxonomy (NCBI): domain Eukaryota; kingdom Viridiplantae; phylum Streptophyta; class Magnoliopsida; order Alismatales; family Araceae; genus Amorphophallus; species Amorphophallus konjac. The sequence goes on along the minus strand of CM040123.1, from coordinate 288,181,133 downwards.
AAACTCTCTTTGAAGATGGGAAGGAAGAAGAAGTGAGGATAGAAAAAGAATTAAGCATTTATTTGAACAATGCTACTGGGGTTAATGAGGAGTTGAATTTTTCCCATGAAAATCTTTATGACCAGGCAACCATTAATCTGGAGGAGAGGATAGAGCTCTCACACATTCCGGACCACGGCAATCCTAGAGATCTTTCTGAAATTCTTCAAGCCGATTGGTCGAGCCCACCTGAAATGCATGAACATCACTGTGTTGAGGAATACATTCATTTTCCTTGCCTTCTGGACAATGAACTTGTGGTGGAATCTTTTGACGCCTCTCCCATTCCTGATTTTCCTCACCTCGACTTGATGCTAGACAAGCCCACACTTGAGCGTGATCAAAATTCTGCCAACAGTAATAAGGTATGCATTGCTTCATTAGCACCCTCTACAGACCTTAAGGAGGAATATTTCATCATTCATGACATGATCCTTAGCAATGTTATTCCTTCATTCTATGATCGGGGTTGTCCTTTTAAGTTGAATCCACCCTGGTCTTTCACTGTTGATTCTCCTAGTCTCCTTGACATTGATCCATTGCTTGAAACTCCTCTCCCTTTGATCCCTTCTCACCTTACTAATGTTCTGATGAGGGCATCCCTTGCCCCTCCACTCTTTTTCCAGACTCGGATTGTTCGACGGCAAGCACCATTATATTTGTCATGTATTTTTGAGACTAGTCATGTAATCTTCACATTTTCTTTGAGTCATTATCATGTAATTTTCCCTTTATTTTGAGTCATGTACCTAGGTAGTTGAGTCATTTTCCTAAGTATTGAGTCATTATGTTGGTTAGATAGGTTAATGGGCCCAATCCATTGGGCTAGGCCCAGGGGCGCCCCTCCCTTGGACTGTGTGGTCTTTAGTTAGTTTGTCAGGGTCAGTTTGGTCTTAGGAAAATTATGGAGTCTATAAATACCCCACCCCTCTCTCATTTGTAACAACTTTTGATGAATATTGAAAAGCATTTGCCATCTCCCTCTCAATATCTCCCTCTCTCTCTCTCTCTCTTACTATCACTCTCTCTAAGTGGGTTGTACCCCCTCTCTCTCTCTCCTCCCCACCCCAATTTCGAAATTCACTCTCTCTCCTCCCCATTCACCCCTCATTAAGGCCCCTTCCCCTTCCCCATGCACTCATTCAACTCCCCCTCAAACCCCTAGGTGGAAACCCCTTCTCCTAGGCACCTTTCCACTTTCCAAAGCACCCCACCACCTTCCCAAGGCTGAATTAACCCCTCCCAAAGCCCAAATTCGAATTTCCCTCTCCCTAGGGCTGTGCCCCTCCATCTCCCCCACCCCCAAGCTCCCAAATTCGTCCCCCACCTCCCCTTGGTCAAACCAAGTTCACCCCCCCTCTCCCTTGCTCTCCCCTTGCACATCTCCTCATTCTATCTCTGTTTCAGGCAGCAGAACTACAACGAGTTGCAGAAGCAGCCACGACCGTTACTTGAAGATTCAAGTAGCAAGGCCTACATCTCTGGAAAGGTCTTCCAGAGAGCTTTCCAGGCGAGGCGGTTTCGTCAGCATCCGAGCTCCGAGCAGTCCGCAGCATCCATTCTCCCTCGACTGCGCAGGAGACCCCAGGCAAGGAACCAGAACGTGATTGGAAGCTCAACCACGGCAAACCCTTTGGGATTCAGATCAAGTGTTCTTCAGAAGAAATCTTCCCTCTCAAGTCCTCTTTAATCCTCAAGAAGCAGAGCTGCATTTGGATATCGGCATCAGAAGTTACGAATTTTCTACTCCAAGGCATCAGGTCAGTTTTCAGGAGCCAGAACCGACATCCCTCTGCTCATCTGTTCGTCCCGGTATACTCCAACATCTTCCGACATCGCCGTCAAGTCCGAAAGAAAGAAGACTTGACCACGGTTCCAACGGTTCAAGTCTCGCCTCAATCAGAGCTCGGTAGCAATCGTGGCACCCCCTGCATCCAGTCACATGGTTCTGCACCAGACAGAGGCAGAACCAACCATCCCGGTTCCAGACTCTGCCACAGCCAGCTCGTGAAGGCTCTGAGCACCATTTTTGGAGGGGAGAAACTACTTCCCGCTAGCCGCCACCTCCAAGAAGAAGGGACTCAATCGACCTCTGGAACCCTCTGTTCCAATTTTCTTCGTCGGAGAGGGCAGACTGCCCCTGTGGTCCCAGGTTAGATCAGTCTTCATTTCTCCGGTCACTCCTCTCTCCACTGACATCGGATTGCATCCCCGTCAACTCCTGCTCGAAGCTACTCCGACCAAGTTCGCGTCACCGCTAGTTTCATTCCAATCGGAGTCCGGGAGAGCCCACAGTGACTTCTGCAACCTACTGCTTCAGCCCGATACCAGCCAGAGACCAGACGGTGGTGTCCTGTTCCAGTCGCCGGTGCAGTCAGCCCCGAGACTCAAAGCTTCCCCAAAAATTCAAGCTTCATCCCCTGTCAGCTGAGGAACTTTTGGCAGTGGTTTCGTCAAGTTTGGAGCCCCGTGGAGCCCGTGGCAGTGTCAACAGCGACACCCTATCCTGCAGACCTGCAGATTGGCAGAACCGGCGGACTCGGAAGATCGGCTTTTCCTTTGCATAAAACCCCACCCCGCTTGGCCGGCTGAAGGCCCCTCCCTGCGTGGAGGTAGTTTTGAATGTAATAAGAATAATCCCCACCCCAAGTTCATCCCTCCTGCGTGAGGTGTAGTGGTGTAATTCTTTCAATTTCAGGTTCAAGCTACATCGCCGCGGCGATCGGGTGTATACCCTCGCCTCCCGGCTCGCCCTCGTCTCCGGCCGGAGTCGGCGTCTTCACGCCGGCTAGGTGAGCCTCAGTCCCTCTCTTGCTTGGTTTAATCACTTGCTTAGCTTAGTATTATTGCTAGTACTGCGTCGGACGGAGAGTGAGAGCTCGGCCCAACTTGCTAGTTCCGTGAGTGACCACCGCGGGCGAGTTGAGAGTGAACCCACTAAACCCACACCCTTGGTGTGCTGGCCGCCCATGGTTTGGGCATCCTAGGCCCATTTGGGGTTCTCCACAAGCTAGCCAACCATTGGAGCTTCATGGTCCCGCCTCGGACCCTCTCCCACATCGCTTAGTTGCCAACGGGCACAAGTGTGCACCAAACGGGTGAGTTCGCTAGTGTGAGTCCGCTGCTCAACTTGAATGCTTGAAAATAGGTCCAAGGTTCGGTGTCACATCAAGTGGTATCAGAGCAAGTTCACAACTTGTCTCTATCAAGTTGGTCCTAGGGCATGTCTAAGCATTTAGAGTCTTCAAATGCATCACTCTTGTCCCCTAATATGGCCACCTCATATCGACCTTACCAATCGGCCCACTCCATAAGTCCAAGTCACCAAAAGATGCCTACCACTAACACCCATAACTTCCCGGGCCATATCAACTACTTCATGAAAGCCTTGACCTATGCCAATGAGCGGCTTGATAACATATCGGGCCGACTCGACCAACTTGGAAAAAATAGGCCCGCCCCAAGGACGGACGATAGGATGGCCCCTTTCCCACTTCCCACCTTTGATGGGACCTCTCCTAGCAAATATTTAGATTGGGAAGCTACAATGGACCAATACTTCAATTGGTATCATATTTCCAAGGATGAAAAAGCATGGGTTGCCAAAATGCAACTAACCAAAAGGGCTCAAACTCATTGGTGTAAAATTGAGGGCTTAAGGATAATTAGACGGGAAGCTCCCCTCACCACATGGGAGGACATGAAGGATCAACTAAGGGCTAGATATGTGTCCCCTTCTCACTCGGATCACCAAAACCCAAGGAGCACTCCCACTCCTCCCACCCCACCCGTCCAAACCCTTATCACTAAAACCCAAGTACCTAAGACCTCCACCTCCCCACCTAACCCCATGAGGTCCCCCACACCCCAACCAAAACCCCCTTCCCTAACCTACACTAGTCAAGCCCCTTTAGCCCCCACTTCCACCCCAAATGATCCCAAGGGCAAGAGACCCCTAACCGACCCAATTCCCTCCATGGTGACCACCACTCATCCAACCCTCACCATTAAAAACCATGTGGACACCATGTCCACCCCTCCACCAAGGCCCATAATGGCCACCACCCCCAAAACCCAAAACCCCTCACCCAACCCACCTCCCACTTCCTACACCAATCTTTCCCCAACCTAGGCCTCCTCTACTTCCCCTTCCTAGCCCAACCCAAGCCCATGCTTATTCACCACCCCGGGAGTGTCATACGCTAGCTATCACCAAACCACCCACCATAGATCCCCCTACTCCATTAGCAATAGAAGTTGCAACCCCCACACCCACCCAAGTGGAAAAAGATGCCCCTCCGGATCCACCTCCCAACATAGAGGAAATCCAAAGGCCAAACAACTCACACACCCCTAGCCTAGATCCTCTAGAGACACCCAACCTCACCATAGATAAGTCCATACTCCAATGGCTCAAGAAAAGTCTCACCATTCCTAGTTCACAACCATGCCACCTACCTATGGGATATCAATCTCAAATCATTCCCATTCAGCCACATGTCACTTATCAAACTTCCTATTGTGTGGAAGATTTGGGAGACTTAGTGAACTACCTACATGGGCAAATTCACTTGACCAATATGCTAGCCATGAGGCCGCCCGAAACTAACACCATTAGCCTAGCATATCCCACAATTGGCTCCATCACTTCCATCTATACTAATGGCCAAGTTACTAGTGAGATCATCCTCCTTCTTCCCATGGAGGAAGAACCTATCATAGTCTACTCCCCAACCATTGAGATCCCAAGTGCTTTGATTGGCCAACCCATTAGCAACCTTGGCCCAATTATCTTGGAGGAGGATGACTCACCATTTGAGGTCCTTAAGAACACGGAGTACCCCTACCTAGGTGACCCTTACCATGATCCCTTTGACCCTTTTCTATGGGAGCCTAAATCTCCATGTGACCCTCTCCCCCTATTCACCACTCACCTCACCCTACCCATACCACCCATGTTGACCCAAACTCCTCCCTTCCTGGAATCGGGTTACACCATGAGAGCATTGACCTTAGACAACAAACACCTCGGGATTGAGGAAATGACCCACCCTATATCCACCTACCTAGATCCCTTCGACCCTTTTGAGTGGAAGCTCAAAGACCACCCCACCATCCCACATAAGGAAGTCATCTTTGGGAAAGGAGTTCATATGTCTTGGCACATCACACCGCTTGGCATGATTAGTCCGTCGGGTACATTCATCCATATCACCCACATGTCAAGAAGAAAATATGAGTGGTCAATATTTGGTTGTCATGGTCCACCATCATTCATCATAAATCTCAAGCATGTTAGGAGCATTCATGGATGTTCGGATCCTCCAACGTTCATCACACTCACTCACAAGAGGGACACCTATGGATGCCCTGGTCCTCCCAAATCCTTCAAAGTCTTCATACCATCAATGCATGATAGGTCTATATGTGGTTGTCCTGGACCCCCTTTGCATACCATACATTGTCAACTCACACCGCGTCATAGTACATGGCATATGCATTCAAGCAAGTATCAAGCAACAAGCGGTGAGATTCACAACAAGCGAGCAAAAACTCGTGAGCGCCACTTGGAATTCCAAGTTGGTAACTTGACGATGATGACTTTGGAGTGGCTCTACCCTAGGGTCACCTCCAAATTGAGGGCACGAGGACTTGGACCTTGCCAAGTTCTGAGTGACTTTTGGCAACCCGGCTTATGGGTTGAACTTTCAAAAGAGTTTTGGGATTCTCCCCATTTCTCATGTGGCGGATCTAGCACCCTATAAGGGCACCGCGGTGGATCCTAGTGAGTGCCTCCAGCTTACACCTACCCTTGTGAGAGACACCCTCGGAGTGCCACCACAAATAGCCTGAGAGCCCGACGTGAGCACACAGCGGCAATACTAGGCAAGCAAGATCCCATCACCAGCATGAGGGTATGACCGAGTCACTTTGTCGACTGAAGCACCGTTCCCCGACTAGAGTCGCGGGTTGAGTATGGAGATCGTGGATCGCCCCGAGCTGCAGTTCGATGCACTACTTCCCTGGTGGACCCATACTCGACGGAGTCGAGTTTTCCCCACCCCGGGGGTATGATGAGGGCATCCCTTGCCCCTCCACTCTTTTTCCAGACTCGGATTGTTCGACGGCAAGCACCATTATATTTGTCATGTATTTTTGAGACTAGTCATGTAATCTTCACATTTTCTTTGAGTCATTATCATGTAATTTTCCCTTTATTTTGAGTCATGTACCTAGGTAGTTGAGTCATTTTCCTAAGTATTGAGTCATTATGTTGGTTAGATAGGTTAATGGGCCCAATCCATTGGGCTAGGCCCAGGGGCGCCCCTCCCTTGGACTGTGTGGTCTTTAGTTAGTTTGTCAGGGTCAGTTTGGTCTTAGGAAAATTATGGAGTCTATAAATACCCCACCCCTCTCTCATTTGTAACAACTTTTGATGAATATTGAAAAGCATTTGCCATCTCCCTCTCAATATCTCCCTCTCTCTCTCTCTCTCTTACTATCACTCTCTCTAAGTGGGTTGTACCCCCTCTCTCTCTCTCCTCCCCACCCCAATTTCGAAATTCACTCTCTCTCCTCCCCATTCACCCCTCATTAAGGCCCCTTCCCCTTCCCCATGCACTCATTCAACTCCCCCTCAAACCCCTAGGTGGAAACCCCTTCTCCTAGGCACCTTTCCACTTTCCAAAGCACCCCACCACCTTCCCAAGGCTGAATTAACCCCTCCCAAAGCCCAAATTCGAATTTCCCTCTCCCTAGGGCTGTGCCCCTCCATCTCCCCCACCCCCAAGCTCCCAAATTCGTCCCCCACCTCCCCTTGGTCAAACCAAGTTCACCCCCCCTCTCCCTTGCTCTCCCCTTGCACATCTCCTCATTCTATCTCTGTTTCAGGCAGCAGAACTACAACGAGTTGCAGAAGCAGCCACGACCGTTACTTGAAGATTCAAGTAGCAAGGCCTACATCTCTGGAAAGGTCTTCCAGAGAGCTTTCCAGGCGAGGCGGTTTCGTCAGCATCCGAGCTCCGAGCAGTCCGCAGCATCCATTCTCCCTCGACTGCGCAGGAGACCCCAGGCAAGGAACCAGAACGTGATTGGAAGCTCAACCACGGCAAACCCTTTGGGATTCAGATCAAGTGTTCTTCAGAAGAAATCTTCCCTCTCAAGTCCTCTTTAATCCTCAAGAAGCAGAGCTGCATTTGGATATCGGCATCAGAAGTTACGAATTTTCTACTCCAAGGCATCAGGTCAGTTTTCAGGAGCCAGAACCGACATCCCTCTGCTCATCTGTTCGTCCCGGTATACTCCAACATCTTCCGACATCGCCGTCAAGTCCGAAAGAAAGAAGACTTGACCACGGTTCCAACGGTTCAAGTCTCGCCTCAATCAGAGCTCGGTAGCAATCGTGGCACCCCCTGTATCCAGTCACATGGTTCTGCACCAGACAGAGGCAGAACCAACCATCCCGGTTCCAGACTCTGCCACAGCCAGCTCGTGAAGGCTCTGAGCGCCATTTTTGGAGGGGAGAAACTACTTCCCGCTAGCCGCCACCTCCAAGAAGAAGGGACTCAATCGACCTCTGGAACCCTCTGTTCCAATTTTCTTCGTCGGAGAGGGCAGACTGCCCCTGTGGTCCCAGGTTAGATCAGTCTTCATTTCTCCGGTCACTCCTCTCTCCACTGACATCGGATTGCATCCCCGTCAACTCCTGCTCGAAGCTACTCCGACCAAGTTCGCGTCACCGCTAGTTTCATTCCAATCGGAGTCCGGGAGAGCCCACAGTGACTTCTGCAACCTACTGCTTCAGCCCGATACCAGCCAGAGACCAGACGGTGGTGTCCTGTTCCAGTCGCCGGTGCAGTCAGCCCCGAGACTCAAAGCTTCCCCAAAAATTCAAGCTTCATCCCCTGTCAGCTGAGGAACTTTTGGCAGTGGTTTCGTCAAGTTTGGAGCCCCGTGGAGCCCGTGGCAGTGTCAACAGCGACACCCTATCCTGCAGACCTGCAGATTGGCAGAACCGGCGGACTCGGAAGATCGGCTTTTCCTTTGCATAAAACCCCACCCCGCTTGGCCGGCTGAAGGCCCCTCCCTGCGTGGAGGTAGTTTTGAATGTAATAAGAATAATCCCCACCCCAAGTTCATCCCTCCTGCGTGAGGTGTAGTGGTGTAATTCTTTCAATTTCAGGTTCAAGCTACATCGCCGCGGCGATCGGGTGTATACCCTCGCCTCCCGGCTCGCCCTCGTCTCCGGCCGGAGTCGGCGTCTTCACGCCGGCTAGGTGAGCCTCAGTCCCTCTCTTGCTTGGTTTAATCACTTGCTTAGCTTAGTATTATTGCTAGTACTGCGTCGGACGGAGAGTGAGAGCTCGGCCCAACTTGCTAGTTCCGTGAGTGACCACCGCGGGCGAGTTGAGAGTGAACCCACTAAACCCACACCCTTGGTGTGCTGGCCGCCCATGGTTTGGGCATCCTAGGCCCATTTGGGGTTCTCCACAAGCTAGCCAACCATTGGAGCTTCATGGTCCCGCCTCGGACCCTCTCCCACATCGCTTAGTTGCCAACGGGCACAAGTGTGCACCAAACGGGTGAGTTCGCTAGTGTGAGTCCGCTGCTCAACTTGAATGCTTGAAAATAGGTCCAAGGTTCGGTGTCACATCATGTTCATGAAATATCTAAAATTGAGGTAGAAAAAGATATTTTGCTTGATAATAAGGTCTTCATTAATATTTTTAACAAATACAAAGACCAAAAGTTTGAGAAATTTTTTTTGATCATTAATCAGGCGGTTCCTTTTGGCCTAACTGCTCCATCATAATATTTGCCGTAGGCCACCCCATTCAAAGTACGGTTGTTAACCCATGCATCGCATGATCAATCTAATTATGCTAACAACCACTCTAGCCTCTACGTAATCATACTCAATCTCGTCTTGTTGTGGTATAATGCTTGTTTTTCAATAAAGATGGGATAATGTGATGGCTCATTCTTAAATCTACATGTTGGTTATAGAGCTTTCATGCGTCTGGCTGAAGACGAAAAACTTAGTGCTTCTGGGAGGCTGCCCAAGGTTCTTTGTTATTTGATGCTTTATTTTTAGTTTGTTTTTCAGTAGACAGGCCAAGGAGAAGAAGTTGTCACTATCCATACAAAGGTTGTTTCACCCCGCATATCAGGTTGTCTCTCTCTTACTCAGTAATATTTCTTGTTACATTGTTCTATTACTTTTATTGCTTATGCCATTGAGAACAATGTCATTTAAGTTGGGGGGAAAAGAAAAAAATGAAAGGAGTTCTTACATGATCATAATGTCCTGCATTTTTGCATAAAATAAAAAGATGAAATCTCCGACTGAGTTTTATTGATTCATGCTTTTATTGAAACTGATTCTGGAATAGAAAATACTAGGGAGAAGGATGATGGAAAATTTACTTCGATTTAACCATGGAAAACTGATGTAAAAATCTCTTTAAAGTTCATGTGCACTTTAGAAAAAGAAATTCACGTTGCACGCTAATGAAGCAAGCAGGGCAAGCCTTCTGTTATTTTGGGTATTATGTCTGATGCTCTGCACTTCTTGAGGAAGAGTTATTTTGAAAATACTTTCTGCCAGGTTATTTATCAAATAAGTGCAAAAGCACATTGTTGAAAAAAAATACTGTGAAAAATGTCCCTAATCTTAGTAACCGGGCCTACTTCACCTAACAAGTGTTGAGGTTCACGTAAAATAGAAAAAGGAACCCTGACCTTTATGACTGGGTCTGCTTCTCCTAAGGCAAGAGTTGAGGTTTGTGTTAAACAGTGAAGGGATGTGCAGCATCATGGGTGTATAAAAAAGGGAAAAATTCCAAGAGGGACATGAAAATAATGCAGATAAAAAGTTAGTATGCTCAATGCTATGATCTAGGAGGTGCAGGGTTGTAAAGCACTTGCTTGGAATAACAAATGAGGGACGCAATTGTCTTAGCTGTGGATTTAGTATTACACATGCACAAGTGCTGCTGAACTTTGAGACGCATTCTTAAGTCATGTACTTTAATTTCCAAACTAAGGCTAGTGCGCATTAATGATTCCTGATTTCCGATGTTTGGTTGATTCTGTAAAGGAAAAGCTGGATATGAAGGTATGAGCTTTGCAAACTATTATTGGTCCTAAATTTTAATTTAAGTGCATTGCTAAGGGACTAGTAATGAGTAAGTTGGGGGGTGTGATGAGTGCTCATTTATTTATGATAATTCACATCACATATATCATTTCATATGCACATAATTAGCTAATTATGCATACTTTACAATTAATCTCAACCTTGCATTAATTGAGCCGTTCACGTAAATTAACTTAATTTGTGGTTAATTATTCAATGAAAAGAGGCTGAGGGTCATGAGAATTAATTTTTCATTGCATAATTATAAACATTTATGATTTTTGTGTATAAAGCAATAATTCTTAATGGGCTTAACCCAAATTGTGGGTGTGCAGGATGTCCAAGGTAATTACTAGAAGGGCAAGGGGCAAAAGCGTCACAAGATCAGGGCAAGGGATGCCCTAGGGTGCCCCTCCCTCCTTGACCAAGTCAGAGGAGTAGCCACCAATCCTTTTTTGGTGTGAAAGGAGATGAAGGAAAGGATTTTATTGAATTATCTTGGAGAGAATTTCTTGGAGAGAAAATAGGAGGAGATCTACTCCTTATTTGGAAAGCCAAGGGGAGCCCATTTCCTCTCTTCATCCAAACCCTAATCTTCTCTAATCTCAGCCATCCATCTTCATCAAATGTGATCTCCACCCTCTATTTGACGCAATTTCTCTATAAATACCCTTGTCAAGAGAGGGAAAGAGAGTTTTCTTCTTTTTCTTTTTCTTCTTAGCTTAGAATCCCGTCCTTCTTTCTTCCCCTAGTTTAGGTCAACCTTTTTCTCCCCCTTCTGATCCTTATCTCGTCTTGCTTTCTTCACAAAAGTTGTTCATTTTTACGTGTTCTTCAACTTCTTATTCATCCTCTTCTTCTAATTCTTTCTTGTTATCAAGTTATAATCTATTTCTCAAAGTTTAGTTTTTTGACTTTTACTGTTCATCCTCACAACACCTATCTGTTCTTCGCCCGTTTTCTCCCTCTTCTGCTCTTTTTCTCCTTCTGCACTCTTCATCAAACTTCTTCCTCTCACCTAGATCTCCAACGTTTTCGTCTACCACATCTTCTAATTCTCTTTGGTTTCAAATCTATTTTACTTTCCATATTGCTCTATTTTTATTTTTATTTTTAAGTTTTTAACTCCCTTCCTCATCTTTTATCTCTATCCCCATCCTTCATATTCTTCACACATCCCAATGTCAAAATTCTCTTCTTTTGGTGCTCAAAAGACGGCGTCTATTTCTAAGGCGGGGCGATCTTACTCCAAGGCTCGGCAAGGAGACGGCGGCGCTATTCTTCAAATTTCTTGGCTCTATTTCTTCCCTTATTCTTTTACTTCAAGTTGTAATTTTTAATTTTCATAGACATTGTAATCTTTTCTTAGCAATAAAAAGTTAATCTTTTGCAATTGTATCTTTCTAGTTCTCTCTCTATCTCCTTCCAAATTCTCTTCTTTAACCCTCTCATATTCTTTAGATAGTTTATTTCCATGCAATTTTACTTTCCTTTAGTTTATACTCACTCAAAATTTGATTTTCAAAACATAAGGATTTTTCAACTTGTTTAAATAAGAACTTTTCTTCTCCGTGGGATCGACCCGTTCTTACCACTCTACTTATATTTAATATCTTTTTAGTGAGTGAGTGCGGTTATTTTTAAAATTATGGCACGGCTTTTGACGATGAGTGATGTGCACATCAATTTTTCCACACAGAAACCACTTTTCAAAGATGCTATCGTCGTGCGGGAATAGCCCTATGCACTTACGCCAACACACGGTAACTCGATCTAGCAAAACAGGAATGCCCGGAACATATAGGGTCACCAAGACCCTCAAAATCACATGGGCATGCTGATCAAGATAACACGATACCTCCTGACACCCAAAAACACGGTCTCGATCCCTACTGGCAACACGACCTCGCGAGCAAGCTCCACGCCACTGCCTCGATCCTCGCTCCATCCTCGTCGCTCCTCGGCCCACCACTACCAGAAAAGGTGGGATTTTATACGGCCAATTTTCATCTGAAATCCATTTGAAATTCGGTGGGAAGACACTTTTGTAACGGATTTCAGATGAATATCAGACGGAAATAGGCCATCTCATATTCTTGGTTACAAATTTTGGACAGACTTCATTTCAGTCACAAATTCCGTCTGAAATTTCACACGAAAATATTTCCATGCGAAATATCGTCTGAAAATATAATTTTCGGACAGATTTATATTCAGTCACAAATATCATCTGAAATTCCACACGGAAAATTTTCCGTGTGAAATACCGTCTGAAATTATGTCCGTCTGAAATTTCCCACGAAAGATTTTCCGCGTGAAATAGACGTCTGAAATTTCAGATGTATGATCTCAGACGGCTTATTATTGTCCCTAATTTCGTTTCAAAATTCAAACGTCTGCGTCTGAAATACGTCTAAAATTTCAGACGGACAAGGTATGTTCATACGGATATGTAACGGTATTTGGGATTGTAAGTTCAGAAGGCTAATTGGTCGTCTGTAATTCCGTCTGAAAATCCGTTCAAAAATTTTCCATTAATTTTCTTAAAAAATACAAACTTATTTTAAAAAACTTGTTAAAATTACATCAAATATTAATCAAACTAACGTACTGAAAACAAAACACATAATAAGAAACTAATATCCTCCACATCGTCCATATCCTCCTCCCTGCCCTGCTCATCTCCTCTGTTGCCGCCCGCAGAAGGATCCTCCTACATTAAAAAAATAATAACATTCATTCATAAAAAAAAAATTTAGTGCGAAGACAAATTAATAATTTTATTAAATTACATAAATTGAAATCAAACATAATATCAAATCGATAAGTGCATGGATTTTATAGACCCCAACTAACCTAGTTGTCATCAGTATTTTAAATTAATTACATTTAGAGACTATACTTTTGAGCGCAGGGCCCAAACCTAGTATCCGATTTGGGTTCCGTCAATTCTCACAAGTCACTTTCATCTGCCAGATCCTGTTGGAACGATCAGCACGCCGATCAGATCGGTATATTAGATTTTAAACCCCCCGACCCCGACTTCTTTAAATTTAAACTAAGTGTATTTACAAAATGCACTTTTATGCGTCGGGCCCAAACCAGCTATCCGATTTGGATTCCTTCAGTTGTGACAAGTCACTTTCATCTCCCAGCTCCTGTTGGAACGATCGACACGCCGATCAGACATGTATTTTAGATTTTAGACTCCCCAACCCCTACTTATCTGTCTTTTAAATTAATTACATTTAGATGATGCACTTTTGAGCGTCGGGCCCAAATCAGATATCCGATTTAGATTTCGACAATTCTGACAAGTCATTTTCATCTCCCAGGTCCTGTTGGAACGATCGGCACGCCGATCAGACCGGTATTTTAGATTTTAGACCTCCGAACTCGACTTCTTTAAATTTAAACTAAGTGCATTTATAAAATGCACTTTTGAGCACTGGGTCCAAACCGGGTATCCGATTTGGATTCCGCCAGTTCTCACAAGTCACTTTTATCTCCCAGGTCCTGTTGAAACAATCGGCATGTCAATCAGACCGGTATTTCAGATTTTAGACCCCCGGACCCTGACTTCTTTAATTTTAAACTAAGTGTATTTACAAAATACACTTTTGAGCGTCGGGCCCAAACCAGATATCCGATGTGGATTTCCTCAGTTCTGACAAGTCACTTTCATCTTTCAGGTCCTGTTGGAATGATCAACACATCGATCAGACATGTATTTCAGATTTTAGACCCCCCGACCCCTACTTATCTATCTTTTAAATTATTTTCATTTAGAGAATGCACTTTTGAGCGTCGGGCCCAAACCAGATATCCGATTTGGATTCCGTTAGTTCTGACAAGTCACTTTCATCTCCCAGATCTTGTTGGAATGATCGGCATGCTGATCAGATCGGTATTTCAGATTTTAGACCCCCGAACCCGACTTCTTTAAATTTAAACTAAGAGCATTTATAAAATGCACTTTTGAGCGCTGGGCCCAAACCGGATATCCGATTTGGATTCTACCAGTTCTCACAAGTCACTTTTATCTCCCAGGTCCTGCTGGAACAATCGGCATGCCGATCAGACCGGTATTTCATATTTTAGACCCTTGGACCCCGACTTCTTTAATTTTAAACTAAGTGTATTTACAAAATACACTTTTGAGCGTCGGGCCCAAACCAGATATCCGATTTAGATTCCGTCAGTTCTGACAAGTCACTTTCATCTCCCAGGTCCTGTTGGAACGATCGACACGCTGATTAGACATGTATTTCATATTTTAGACCCCCCAACCCTTACTTATCTGTCTTTTAAATTAATTTCATTTAGAGAATGCACTTTGAGCGTCTAGCCCAAACCAGATATCCGATTTAGATTCCGTCAGTTCTGACAAGTCACTTTCATCTCCCAGGTCCTGTTGGAATGATCAGCACGCCGATCAGATCGATATTTCAGATTTTAGACCACCGAACCCGATTTCTTTAAATTTAAACTAAGTGCATTTACAAAATGTACTTTTGAGCATTCGGACCAAGTCAGGCATCCGATTTAGATTCCGCCAGTTCTCGCAAGTCACTTTTATCTCCGAAGTCCTGTTGGAACAATCGGCACGCTGATCAGACCGATATTTCAGATTTTAAACCCCCAAACCCGACTTCTTTAAATTTAAACTAAGTGCATTTATAAAATGCACTTTTGAGCGTTGGGCCCAGACCGGGTATCCGATTTGGATTCTGCCAGTTCTTACAAGTCACTTTTATCTCCCAGGTACTGTTGAAACAATCGACACGCCGATCAGACCGATATTTCAGATTTTAGACCCCCGGACCCCGACTTCTTTAATTTTAAACTAAGTGTATTTACAAAAAGCACTTTTGAGCGTCGGGCCCAAACCAAATATCCGATTTGGATTCCGTCAGTTCTGAAAAGTCACTTCCATCTCCCAGGTCCTGTTGGAACAATCGACACGCCGATCAGACATGTATTTCAAATTTTAGACCCCCCAACCCCTACTTATCTGTCTTTTAAATTAATTACATTTAGAGAATACACTTTTGAGCGTCGGGCCCAAACCAGATATCCGATTTGGATTCCGTCAGTTCTGACAAGTCACTTTCATCTCCCAGGTCCTGTTGGAATGATCAACACGCCGATCAGACATGTATTTCAGATTTTAGACCCCCCAACCCCGAATTAAATGAATTCTTCTAAACTAAGTTAGTTTTGAAAACACACTTAGTTTTGAATTGAGTTATTTGAGCGTCGGGGTCAAATCGGATATCCAATTTAGAATCCGTCAGCTCTCACAACTCACGTCTACCTCACAGGTCGTGTTGGAATGATCAGCACGCCGATCAGATCGATATTTCAGATTTTAGACTTCTGAACTCCGAATTATATGAATTCGTCTAAACTAAGTTACTTTTGAAAACACACTTAGTTTTGAATTGAGTTATTTGAGCGTCGGGCTCAAACCGGATATCCGATTTAGAATCCGTCAGCTCTCACAACTCATGTCTACCTTGATTGTCGTGTTGGAACGATCGGCACGCCAATCAGGCCAGTATTTTACATTTTGGACCCCCGAACCCCAAATTTTTCCAATTCTTCTAAACTAAGTTACTTTTAAAAACTAACTTAGTTTTGAAATTAATTATGAATATAATTGAGTAATTCTGTCAAAATAAAAATATAATAAATACGAACCTGATGGGCCTGTGCCGTGGTGGTGGTGGATCCTTGAGGGAGAATTCTCGCCTGGGCGAGGAGGCCACTGATTGCCTGCAACATGGTGGCCTGCTGGCTAGACATCTCCTCTCGGATCTGCCACATCTGCTGCTGTAAATCAAAAATCTCCGATTGGAGGATGTCTCTGACGTCGTTGGCAGGAGTACTGGGGGTGTGCGGAGGTATACTAAAGGCACTGCTACTGGTTTGGGCAGAGCCTGAACTTGCACACAATGATATCATCGCGCTAGAGTCCAGGCTCTCCCCAAAATCATATAGCCGGCCTTTCTTCG
Organism: Amorphophallus konjac; assembly: GCA_022559845.1. Classification (NCBI taxonomy): domain Eukaryota; kingdom Viridiplantae; phylum Streptophyta; class Magnoliopsida; order Alismatales; family Araceae; genus Amorphophallus; species Amorphophallus konjac. Next base: position 288,164,939 of record CM040123.1, on the reverse strand, counting down.
ATACGCCAGCTGCTGCCACCCATTCCACCGGATCGAACTCCGGCTGTTGCGTGTCTCCCTCCCCGTACTTCTCTGTCACAGCTCTGCTATATGTTTCGTACAAATTGAATTGCTTGACTAGTCAATTTCATATGAATCAATCCGATTTAAAAGAACGGTAGAAGTTGCATATGCAGATAAACTTATCGCTACTGAGTGAGCTCTCTCACTCACAAATTGATCTGTCCCCTTCTTTTTGTGTGTTCCATCGAACACCTCGAGGAACGACGGAGCTCGATTAAGCTCCACAGCCTGTTATACAATTCATAGTAAAAAAATGTCATATATATTAACAAAATGTAAGAAGATAAATTGAAATATTACTTACCTTTTTTTGTTTATGAGCCGCAAAAGAGATGCACCCACTCGTATGCAAATTTGCGCCCGATTTTGACGCCCTATTTGCTTTAGCTTTTCGGGACTTTTCTATCCAGTTGGGGTCGGCAAATTTGTCACATGTTATATCCCAATACTCCTTCCTCATCCATAGAAGGCGGTGCTCCTTCCACAGCTGTCGGTCTTCACTCCCACCAGCCTTATTTTTAGCGTGTTCTCGGGCCTCATGTACATTCCTTCTGAAATTTGACTTCATAGTCTTCTCCCAGACAGAACGACATCTCGCCGTGTCATTTCCACACGTGAATTCTTAAATCCGCTGTAAATAAATTAAGTTTCACACTTAGTATACTGTTGGGAATTAAGTTTGAAAAATACTTGAATTAAATGATGTAATTACGTACTGAGAACATGTCCCATAAGTTGTCACAGTCTTCCACTGGAAATTCTTTGAAAGACGTTACTGGGCTGGGCACATGTGCCATTACTAGAGAGTTGGAATGATGGATAGTCTCGTGAGGTTCAAATTTCTTACCGCAATTACAAATGTCAAAATATTCATATTAGATAGTTGAAGGCTAAATAATGAATGTAATAACCTTATAAATTTACCCGGAGATCCAGCACGGGCGAAGTCCATCATGGGCCGTGCCTCCCTCGTGACGACTGCCGGCATCGTCAAGTGGCTGAGTCGTGGGGGTGTGCCCTGTACAAGTGGGAGATGGTGGGAGGGCACTGGGAACTGTAAGAATTATTTTCACATGTAAAATGAATATTTTACTAAAAATTAAAATATTTCACAAGTAAAGTCTCACTGATGTGAAATTCAGATTTGAAATTCAACAATTGTGACACTGTAGACAACCGAGTGTGCTTTTCACAACCATCCCACAGCGGCTCATCAGCATCCCTAAGTAGTTGATAAAATCTTCCGGCTGTCTTATTCGGCGCTTCTTCCATGTATGCATGTTCCTCATCAACATTAAAACTAGGACCAGTAGCATCTACAACCATATCCACGTACCCACTTGTGCCTGCAATATTATCGGGCTCATACCTGAAGTATTCCTTACCATGACACGTCCAATTCGTATAACCATCCACGAACCCTTTCGTGTACAAATGATGTTGCACATCCCATGGTGAATGCCACCTCAAGTTTCTACAATTTGAACAAGGGCATCCATTGTGACCGTCACGGTCTGTTGCTACATTGGGATTCCCCAATGCAAATTCAATGAAACTCTCAACTCCATACTTAAAGTCATCCGACACCACCCGGTTAACTATTCTACGATACATCTATGAACGATCTATCAACATTTTGCCTGCACCCAATAAATGTTAATACACATCCTAACTTTGAAATCATTACTCCTGAAAATATTCACAACCATTTCCTCACATCGTTCGTCATAGAGCATTTGCAGTTGGAAGAGGACTATTAATTAGATTATCATGTTTTAACCCATCCATGAAAGTTTGATCGCACAATCACTTACTATATGTGTTGCACGATTTGCTGAAAATTTTGGCAGCATCTCCCCATACTTCTTCGATATACCAAAAATATTTATTGATTTTGAAATTTTCTTAAACACTTACAAGTAAGTGGTTAAGAAAACACTTATAATCAATAATGGTATATCAGATAAGAGTGAGGAGACACAACTGAAATTCTCAACAAACCATACAAACACATATAGTAAATGACTGCCTAAATGCGATCAAATATTCACATACTGTCCAAACGGGACAATTCAAGACTTTGAGGTAGATATATACATTCTCGTAAACAAATGAGAACATACACATCAATCCCAAAGTCTTGAACGGGAAGGCTCAATGACACGGTTTTAACACGCTCTCCTGAGGTGCGTGTAATGTTAGGTCGCACCCACGCACCTCAGCTCACAGGGAATACCCAATGTATTTATATAACATAAAATTAAATAACAATACAATTATCATTATGCATATAACAAATTAAATAACATCTAATTTATAAAAATTTTCAAATGAAGAACATCAAAGCTAAATAAATCATAATTTTTAGTCAGATCAACATCAAAGATAAATAAGATAAATAAGATAAAATAAACAAATGAAGCCACATCAGATAGAGGGCTTCAGTTTCTTGGTGAGATACCTAGTGGGTGATAATCCTGGAGGATGCATTCTGGCGCATGCACCAAGGTCAGGAAATACTTTCATGCTCATTAGCTTTATTCAGAGTTTTTTGGCAAAATATCCTTCTGCAAGGTCGATAATCATTCTTCCTAAAGGAATTCAGCTAACGTGAAAGAGAGTTCCATCATTGGCAAGTAGAATAACTTCCTCTATATGACTTCTACTTTGTTAAGGCTGACAATAGATCTCAGCAGCTTGATGTTCTTCAAAAATGGGAGGAGAACAGGACTATTCTTTTCTTGGGTTATAAGTAGTTTTCTAGAATTGTGTGCGATGTAAGAGACGAGATAGGGGCTGCATGTCAGGAGATGTTACTAAAGGTTCCTAGCCTTCTCATTTTAGATGAAGGCCATACTCCCAGAAACGAAGACACAAATATTCTTTCTACGCTAGAAAAGGTGCAAACTCCCTGTAAGGTGGTCCTTTCAGGGACACTATTTCGGAATCATGTCAAAGAAGTTTTTAATATATTGAATCTAGTGCGTCGTAAGTTTGAGAACATGGACTCGGCACGTGCATGTCATGATGAGTCCATGTTCAGGAAAACTTACGACGCACTAGATTCAATATATTAAAAACTTCTTTGACATGATTCTGATATAGTGTCCCTAAAAGGACCACCTTATGGGGAGGTTGCACCTTTTCTAGCGTAGAAAGAATATTTGTGTCTTCTTTTTTTTGGAGTATGACCTTCATCCAAAATGAGAAGACTAGGGACCTTTAGTAACCTTTCCTGACATGCAGCCCCTATCTCGTCTCTTACATCGCACACAATTCTAAAAAACTACTTATAGCCCAAGAAAAGAATACTCATGTTCTCCTCCCATTTTTGAAGAACATCAACCTGCTGAGATCTATTGTCAGCCTTAACAGAGTAGAAGTCATACAGAGGAAGTTATTCTACTTGCCAATGTGTAGCTCCCAAGAGATACCATCACGAGATGCCATGAGACTCATCACGAGATGCCATGAGACGAAAGTATCCTGAGTAGAGCATGTATATCAGGTGACTGTAGGAGGCACCTGAAAGTTGATGCAGAGGCAACTCTCTTTGATATAGTGGAAGAAATATTGCAAAACGAAGATCATTATAAAAGGAGAATTTCTATCATAAAGGACCTTCGGGAGATGACTGGAGATGTCTTACATTACTACAAAGGTGATTTCTTGGATGAGTTGTCAGGACACATTGATTTCACTGTGCTATTGTGTCTGAGTCCCAGACAAAAAAAACTTCTAGGAGAGTTCGGGAAATATGAGAAGTTTAAGAGAATTAATGTTGGTAGTGTAGTGTACCTGCATCCATGTTTGAAAGATTGTGCTGATTATGTGGAGACCGGAGTGTCGATCATGAAAGTGAAAGATCAAGAGATTGATAATCTTTTGGACTCCATACACTTGAAAGATGGAGTGAAGACAAAATTCTTTTTGAACATTTTGTCAATGGCAGACTCTGTTGGAGAGAAAGTGATTGTATTCAGCCAGTACATTCTTCCACTTAGATTTTTGGAGAGGCTAATAATCAGGATTAAGGGTTGGCATCTCGAAAAGGAAATTTTCATGATTTCTGGTGACACAAATACTGAGCAGAGGGAATTGGCAATGAAGCATATACTCCACTCATCTGATGCTAAGGTTCTATTTGGTTCAAATAAGGCATGTGGAGAGGGCATCTCTCTTATAGGAGCATCAGGGGTGGTAATCTTAGATGTCCATCTCATCACTCCTACCTAGGAGGATATTTTTACTCTTGATGTTTTTTTCCCTATTGACATTAAAACAGCCCTTATTGCATGTCATTTGATTTGGTTGAATATTTTTATTCTTGATGTTTTTTCTCTATTCCATGCCATTTTTCTAGAAAAATCATGTTTTCAAAGAGGGTCATAAGTAGGGCTGTCAATGGGCCGGGCCCGGGCCGGGGTTAGGTCGGCCCGGCCCGGGCCCGACTTCTCAACATTAAGGCCCGAGCCCGGCCCGGGCCCGACTTATGTCGGGCCGGGCCGGGTTGGGCCCGACATTATGTAAAAATTTCAAAGCCCGACTAAGGCCCGGCCCGGCCCGACAACTTAAATAAAATAATAAAAATAATAATATAAAACATATAATCTCACTAAATTAATTAAAATTTTGATATTAATTACATAATTTGTGTAAAAAGAGAGTTTTAAAATTTATCATTAAGTAAAATAACATAGATTTAACTAAATAATTTTTAAATTTTGATGTGGGAATAAAAAAAAAGAGCGGGCCGGGCCGGCCCGCGGGCCGAACTCAAAGCCCGAGCCCGGCACGTGGGTCAAGTCGGGCCGGGCTTTTAGGCCCGACTAAAAATCCGCGGGCCGAAAATGACCTTGCGGCCCGGCCTGAAATCGGGCCAAGCCCGCGGGCCTATCGGGCCGGCCCGGCCCATTGACAGCCCTAGTCATAAGGCCTTTGATTTGGTTGAATGGGTGATTTTTCTACACATGAAAACCTCCCATAAATACATACCTCGTCTTACATCTAACTTATATATTAAATAACATTCAAAGAAAAAAATGTAACACTCTTCTTTCCCTACCTATAGAAGGATGGGGAACCTTCTCTCATCACAGCAATGAATTAGAGAGAGAGTATAATTCAGGCAAGTATATATATATAGAGAGAGAGAGACTTGAGTGTGTGTAATTAAGGTATTTATAAAAAAGAGACTGAGTAAGTGAGATAGAGGATGGGACGTCAGTGAAGGGGGGAAAGGGAGAAAGATAAAAAAAATAACTAGATTTGAAGGTGGATATATACTCCACAGACATTGGATCTTAACTACATTTGAGAAATACTCGCTGCATATATCATATTGTGTACTTGTACCGTATCCTCTTTCATACTCCGCTTTTATTAATCTACGGTTGTGCGAATTTGATGAATATAGTATGTACTATAATTAATCTGGGTTCATACAATTAGATGTATGTGTTATGTATTAAGCGGAGTTAAAAGATCACACCTATATTGAGATTTGAACTTGTTGAGCATTGCAGAAAGTATTAATACTCGAATATGAAAGGTCATTGAATCGGTCCGCCCACTAGCTATCCTCCCTAGAGTCACCGTTATTCATCGCCCAACTACTCGCTAGATTTCTCGTCATAAAAAAAAACCTTCATTTTCCCGAATCCAAAGAATACCTACATTTGATGAACATTGATGTAACACTACCAGAAAATCTAATTAATAAATTAATTTACATGCTTTATTTGCCCCTCCCATCACCCTAACAATAAATCTATTTAAGATTACAGAAATTAAAATAAATTGAAACAACATATAAAAATAAAATCAAATTTTTACTTACTATTTATTCGTAAAAAAACTCTGATTCTTTCATTCCCATCATCTCGACCGATTATCCTACCATGAATAAAAAATATATTAAATAAAATAAAATAAGTTTAATTTATCTAATTCACACAGTGAGGGTGAGAGAGGGCTGGAGCAGGGAGGGGGAGGGGGGCCAACGGTGCATGTGTATGTGTCTGTGTGTGCGTGTGTGCGTGTGTGCGTGTGTCTGTGAGGGGGAGGGGGGCCAACTGGAGAGGGAGAGGGAGAGAGGGCGAGGAGTGAGAGGGGGAGGGAGAACGGGAGAGGGAGAGGGAGGGGGTCGACCACCCCCAGCCGGCGCCTCCGCTGCCGGGTGAGCGCCTCCTCTGCCGAGTGTGTGCGTGAGAGGGAGTGATGGAGCGGGAGAGGGAGAGGGAGTGAGGGAGACTAAGAGGGGGAGTGTTACAGAGAGAGGGAGAGCGAGAGGGATCGAGAGGGTTTACCTACCGAAGTGAGGATGGCGAGTTTCGGCCGGCGATTGAGGATGAGGACGGCGGCGGCGAGGACGACCACGGTCGGTGGCGACGGGGAGGACGACAGTGGCGGCGACGGCTCCGGCGGCGACGGCGACGGCGGTAGGGAGACGGACGAAAGAGAGAATGAGAGGGAGAGTGGGGGGAAGTGAGTGACAGGGAGTGGCAGGGAGGGGCCGATTTGGGCGGGGGATTTCCTGATTTTTAGACGGCATTTCAAACGAACAATATTTTCGTCTGAAATTTTAATAAATTTCATACGGAACTAGGTCTCAAATTGAGACGGATAGTGCGACAGATAATTATCTGTCTGAAATAGAGATGGATTTTCAGACGGAATCTATCCGTCTGAAATTCAGACAGATATTGAGACTCAAATAATTCCATCTGAAATTCTCGTCGCTAACATCGCCTTTTCTTGTAGTGCACGAGCCTCGCCGCCTCGCCCACCTCTACCTCCGTCGACCGCTCGGAGAAGAGAGGGAGAGAAAGAGATAAATGTGAGGAGAGAGGGAGAGAGTGTGAGAATGAGGGGAGAGACGGGTGAAGGGTTATATTTATAGGAAAAATTTTAGTTTTTTAAAAATCTAGAAAATATAAAAATTGGGAAAAATCATTCCCATGATTGTCAAAAAACGCACAACGCGCCTGCAACGTCCCAGAGTCCGAAAACACGTCGGTTCACCCTACACAGGGGTCCGAAGGCCCGACAGCCAAAAATCGTATTTAATCGTAAAACACGATTCGAGAATTACGAAAGCGCTCCGAAACCTATGGATTCCGATCCGAAAAATCAGGGGCGTTATAGTGGTGGCCAGTAGGGCTGCAGGTGGCAGGACCCCCGACAACGACTGCAGGGGCGAGTAGGGCTCCACTGCAACCAGGGCTATAGTGGTGGTGGCCAGTAGGGTTGCAAGCAGGCAGCGGTGAGCAGGACCCCTGACAACGACCACATGGGTGAGTAGGGCTTGTACCGGTGAGTAGGGGAGAAGGTCGCAACTTTTTCCTCTCTAGGGCACTGCAGCATGCATCCTTCCTCTCCTTACCCCCTTATTTATAGAGGTGTGGAGGAGGCCAAGTCCAAACCTAGCTTGGACATAGAGGACACCCAAATCTCATGATCCTAGTAAGACTGGGAGAGCCAACGAGGGAAGGGCTGCCAGCCGATGAAGCAAGTCCTAGTGAGACTTGGATAGCCATGAGAGGAAAGCCTCCCATGCATGCAATCCCAGGTCTAGTGGGATTTGGCTAGCCGCGAGTAACCCAAGTCCTGGTACGGCTTGGGCTGCAATTCCCATGGGTTACCCCTGATGGGAACCCAATTAACGGGCCGCAGGCCCATATGCACTTAAGGATAAAAAGATATTTTAAAAAAACACATGCCCATCTGAGGTGGGAGGCCGGGCATGACAGGCGAATTCACCTACACATTAGATGGATGGGCGAGCGTTGACAAAAGGGTTGTTGAGTGGAGCAGGAAAAATCTTCCTCTCACATGTGAGATTGAGCAAGTGGTTTCACATAGAGGCTAGAAAATATTATAGCACCCCTCTCTCTCTCTCTCTCTCTCCTATCTATATATAGCTAAATATCACCATGTGAAAATTAAATGATAATTATTTTTTTTTACAACAAAAAATTCTACACACTGCATCAGAGGCAATCGCACCCCTTAAAACTATATTATGTGATCTAAATAATGGAATCTACTACCTTTGTTGAGAGGGATAAACCACGCTATTGGAAGTCTAATCTCAGAGTGGTTATGTTGAGAGGACGCTAAATTATATAGACATTCCCATTGTTAATAACACGGGGGATCTGTTCCATTTTTCTACTATGATAACAGGCTCCCAATGCTTATTCGATTCCCGTCCTATTCAACCATTTACATCTCCATTGTGTAATTCTCAATAATGACAGTACACGACTATGTTGTAACAAATGCAGCGTGATCCAGAAGGTGCCACGCACGGAAGCTCACCCTCTCTCCTACACGGAGGGGACGAGCTCCTTGCAGGTGCTCCACCTGTACAGGACGTTGCCCTGCACATCGAAGAACACCATCTCCACATGGGCCCTGCTCACCTGCAGGGACATGAATCCCTGCCCATCATAGAAGAACCGCAGCTTGTCGCCGTTGGGCGTGTAGACGCCCCTCCACGCCTTGGAACCCCCACCACTCGTCAGGAATTGCAGAGGACTGTATGAAAGAATAATATGCAGACACAGAAAAACCCTCATCAGGATTTCGTCTCTGCTGGTTATATATGTCAGCTGCGTTCATATATAATCGCAAATAGGTTCAGTGTTTCAGGGGTGGTCACCTGTCCAGGCTGCTGATGTGCTCCAGGCAGTGGTCGTGCCCGTTGATGTAGAGGTCCACATTCCTGGCCTGCAACACGAAAAATCTGTTTGATGAGATGAGGCCTGGCACGTTAATTAACTTGTACAATGAGGCTCTACGGGGAGGGGGAAGGGAAAGGGGAAGCTTGATCACCTTGAGGACAGGGAGGAGCAGCTCCACGAGCTCGTCTGTGTCTCCATGCTCGCTGGCGCTCCTCATGGTGTGGTGGCCGACGACGAACTTCCACCTCGCCGAGGACGCCCCCAATTCCGAATCCACCTCCTGTGATCAAATAAGGACGAGGTTTGGCAAGGCATTGGGACGGGGTCAGAAGTAACAGAAGAAACTTCTTCATCGCATCTGGATTGTCCCTGCTCCATTCTTCAGATCTGATGGTTTCTCACCTTCAAGAGGTTTGCGATGTACTGCTCCCGGGGAGCCACCTCTCTCCAGTCGTACTGGTGATGATCCTCAGGATCGTTCCAGTACTCAAGCACGAAAGGGGTCGTGTCCACGAAGAAGAACTGCACCATCCCTGATCCACAAAACCAAGAACATCAAACTATTAGATCCTCACCTCATCTTTACAGGAAAAAAAATGGATTTTTATTCATGGGTAGGGTTCCAATTCGCTTGTGTACCTGCATCAAGAACGAAGGATCTCACGCAGAACCACCTGCTGTCAGTGTTCTTCAGAACAGGGCTCAGCTGTGCGATCACATCCCCCCGGTAATCGTGGTTGCCCAACACTAACATTGACGTAAGAGATGGCATTATTCCCGAAGAAGCTCAACAGTAAACGCTGTAGAAATGATCGATAGAATCCAATCCGTAATCGAGTTGTTTCTATCAATTTCATACCGCTGTACCACGGCCTCTGCAAGCTCTTGGCGGTGTAGACGTTGGTGAAGGACTCCTGGAACGCGCCGTCGTCTTCCCCCGTCAAGCCATCCTCGTAGAAGTTATCGCCCGTGGAGATCACGAAGTCGATGCCTAGTTGCTCCCCGATCCTTCCCATCTGTTTCGTTTTTATTTTTTTCACCATCAGATCGATGTTGATGAAGATGATAAGACAGATAAGTAAGAACAGAGAAAACAGGAGTCCTCTTTCTTCTTCCCCTGCCAAGGAACAACTAGGATGGTCGTGTAGCAGGTAGGATGCCCACTTCCCATGTCTAGAAGCCTCCACCCTTCAAGCATGGGGTCTTCTGTGTAGAGAGAGAGAGAGAGACCTGGGTGGCGACTTCAGACTGGTTGTAGAGTCCCTTCCTTCCCCAGTCTCCGACCACGAGGAGGCTGAGCGACCCATGGACTCCGGGAGAATGCTCCACCCTGGGGAGCTCTGCCATGGAGGAGAGGAAGCAGAGGCTGAGGCCCACCACTGCGAGGGGGACAATCCCCGGCGCCATGGCGTCGGCCGCCATGCTCGGCGTCTGGCCCAACACGTACAAGTGCCCAAATTGATTAAGCAGGTGAACCAGAAGAGCTCGGGTGGAAGAGGGGAGGGAAGTGTAATGGTGGAAGGAAGGGTTCGACGGGTTTCGTTCGCCGGAGAAGTCAGCAGAATGGTGGCAGCAGTCAGGTCAGGATAGGAGAGCTCGATCGGTGGGCGTTGGGAAGCGGCGAACGCTTCTCCCCTGCCGGGCTGAAAGACGACAAACCAGAAGCCCGACCTCTCTACACCACGGCGCATTGAATGCCCGGCAGAGGCCCGCGTAAAGCACACACCCAACCCACTTGGGATGGCCTTCCCCAACGACTACTGGAATCTAACCCAAAATGTTTTGATCTCATTCTTAAAAAAAAAAAACAGTGAGATCATGTTCAGGTTAGCTCGTTTTAACTTTTAGACTTTCTGCCAACTTCAAGTTAATGTCAAAAAAAAAAACAACTAACTCAAATCAAATTTGTCTCAATCCAATTTCACGGAGGGTGTTATTTGTCCTTAACTCAGTCCCATTGGATTTGATCTTTCGCCACCTAGGTCAAATGTGGGTAATAATTATCTAATAAGATGAATTAGACTAGAGTCAAATGTACATTGCTCTTCTAGTCCATTCGAACCTATTGTCATCTCTCTATCCTTGAACGGAATATCAACTTTGATAATTAAATAGCAGTCGATTAGGGTGAGTTATTCCACCTATTTATCATTTTTAACCAAGTTTGATAATAAGAATTCCATATCGGGAGTCGATTAGGGTTAAGAATCTTGTTCTAAAGTTAACTCATTCTATACTCTTGTGTATATATATATAATACCTTATCTTAGGATAAATTATTAAACTAAAAATCTAAAACCTCAAGGAATAGTCCACTCCACCGGAAACCCACTCCGGATAAGTTAATCTAACATGTTATCAAGCATAGCCGAATATATAGATTTTGCAACAACAAAAATTGATTCCACTCGTTTAAAATTTGAATAAGCGAGCCAACTTTGAATAAAATTATACATTCAATTAACAAATTAGTTGATCCTAAACATAAAAATATCTAACCCAGTTCATGTCCATAAATAAACTAAACTAAACATCAATTATTTTTGGTTAATAGTTAATTTGGTAACGTCTTTGCACCCCAAACTACTTGGAATAACCTGCTTAATGGTTTGATGCAATGCGCCCGATCCACTGCCAGCACCACCACCGGAATCCGTTACAATGTCCCGCGGAGTCATGTTCCGTGAAAGAGGGAGGAGGTTACGAGTCATGACCGGTGCGAGCACAACGCGCATGGAATATTCGTTACTGCCGACGGGGGGTTGCGTGCTCCGGACATCACCCTAAACTTTGCAAAGTGATGTTCCGGTCCCAGTAACGAGAATGCTCTTTTGAATATTATTTCTTGATTACCGACACCGTCATCGTGTGAGAAAAATCTATTAATTATATTATATATCGATATAAATTTGGACGAGAATAGAAATAGCTCATTCTGACTTAATTTATTTTATGTTTCTTGTATATGTTCGATATACAATAGAATAAGTATCAGAATATTATTATTCTTCGTTCGGTAAAAATTGAGGATACAAACGAGAATAATTGTTGAAAAATTATCATATTATCTTTCTTATTCTGAGCTAAGACATATGATGTTATTTTTTGTTTGGATAAGATTAGAAGACTTAAAGTAATTTTTTAGTGAAAATATTTTACTTAATTAGACTTTACAATCATAGTTATGACTAATAAAGATCTTAAAATAAATTTTAATAGATAATCTTTATTAATATTAATAAAATATTATAAAATTAATTTTGTTAATAATCTAAAATAATACAAATGAAGATATTATTTAAGATATTTTTCTTTTTAAAACTATTTAGCAAGAATGATATTAATGATTAATAATTATTTCTTACATAATTATGATAAATTAAATAGTATAACTTAACCTTAACATGTTTATCTAATGTAATGATGATTAATAATAATGTTCCAATTAATATTAATACCATATCATCATTAACATAAATCAAACTCTACTTTAATTATGATTAGTGATAATGAAACTTCTAATTAAATTTTTTTGTTAGTAATAATGAGACTTTTGATCGATCTATTTTTTATGCAGTAAATTTAATTAATATTAATGATATTTATTTATTTTATTTCCATTTAAAAACACACTTAGTAATAATTATATACTCCAATAACTATTTATTATTGTTAACTAAATTCAATAACATTAATTAATGTTGTAATCTATGTTTTAATTATTTGTAATTCATCGTCAACATGCATCAATAACAATAACCCCTATTATTAATTAAAATATTTTTTAAAATATTTTATTAATACTGTTTAATAATCACCGAGTGAAATCTTATCTTTGCCTTTCACATAATGTTCAGAAGTAAAAAAAACTATCAACAATTGAAACACCCACATGAAGAATCTTATTTCCAAGTCAAAGACTGAATAAATAGGATGAAATATGATTTATCACATTTAAGAAAAGTTTACAAAAGGTTATAAAATGTTTACTCAAACATACAAATGTTTGCCCAATCAATTCTTATCACATAACTTCAAATTATCAAATTTTGACAATAAAGAGTCATATAGTCTGTAACACCCCAAATTTTTTTAAGATTTTTCAAGAATTAAATAGAATCTATTAAACATTTAATAAGCGTAAATGGGCCATTTAAATGAATATTGGGTTAATTAGTTCATTTAATGATTAAGGCCTTTAGTGTAAAAGTCAATTATTAACCAAGTAAATAAGTCCACTTAAATTGGGTCATAGACCAATTTCTAAGCCCTTAGGCTCAAGCCCACCTAAAAGAGACGTAATTAGATATATTCCCTACTTTTATTCGATAATTAGAGGATCAGTAGAAGGGAGAACTTGACTAAAATTCAAATTCTTAGTGAAGGCCTGAACGCGCCCTCACGATGCGCCGTGTTCATGAACTAACGCGGTACTATTGATGACCGCGATAATCATACGGAACCGAAGATTAGTAAAATATGGAAAGATTGGATTTTTATCCATGAGTGGCCATGGATCGATGTTATCTCGAAGGGAAAACTGGTCTAGGACTCTTGGGGATCGACTTTAACCCCAATAAGGACTCCTAACTCGATCTAATCCCTCGACCCTAGATCAATTCTATAAATAGGTCTCAGGTTCAAACTGTGCGAACCTTAATTTTGGCTCGCCTGGTTCGACGGTAAGATGATGGTATTTCGTGTTAGTCCTTTGGAACTTTTTGTTCCCTTTAGTTTTGTCTAACTTCCCTCTAAACCCCATGCCAGGAGATCAAGCCCTTGAGAAGTTAGAAGCCCCGGAAGTCACTGGTTCACTGTAGACCGCACAGGAACGAGTGAGTTTCTCCAAGAAAGATCAGAGATTTAGAAACCCTAATCGAGGTATTTTCAGGTTAATTCTTTAGAACTATTTGTTCCTCCTTATGTCTTCTTACTACCCTTCAAATCTCGTGAATTAAGGACAAGAGGATAAGGAGATAGACGGGTTGGAAATTGCTGGTTCCACACAAGACGCGCAGGAACTAAGGTGTTCTTCCAGCAAGCAAGTCGAAGTCTAGGGATCAAATTAAAGGTAGGTTATCTCATGTTGGCTTAAATATCAAGTTAGGAACAAAAGCCCTCTGTTACCTCGTGTTTTTATGCATTGTGTACAGAGTATTTCATGTTTTTCCATAACTGCACAATAAGATTTTACTGCATGTTGTCCATGAAACCTTGACTAAAAGATGTTAACTTTTTGATGATTACATACGTTTTCATGTACTATTTCTATCATAACATACTTTTCCTGTGAGATTCCTGTTAGTTCCATATAGATTTACCTTAGGAAGTGGCCCTGTAACGCCATTTTTGTCTCTATCTCACTGTGAGATAAAGGCGATGGAAACAAGGGTTGCGTCTATTAACGTGCAAACATGATATGCCACGTTAAGGTACTAACATGCAATTCTTGTATGTCGCGTTCTGGTATTAACGCGCTGGTAATCTCTGTCGCGTTAATGCACCGTGAGACATATCAAACCTTTTTTATTTCCCATATATATATATATATATATGTGTGTGTGTGTGTGTGTGTGTGTGTGTGTGTGTGTGTGTGTATGCTATTATGCATGCCTTGTCTTAATAGTTTCACTTTCTAATTATTTCATAACTTCATATTAGGTGTTAGCATGTTTTTAAAGTTTACTTTCATTATATGTAATTTCATGCAATAAATCTTATAGTTTTGTACTTAAAGAAATTTCATGACTTGGTTACACATTATTTTCATGCGTTCCCTGTTGGATATATGTTGTTTTGATGATATCTGAGCTTTATTCACTACAAGTCTATTAAATTGATTCAACTATGCTCTAATATACATGATAATGTTCTTGATGCTCCCAGGCTATACTCATCATGAAAAGATTCTCTTGTGTAAAGATCTCAGGGTCAGAGAGTGACACTATCAGATCAAGGCACCAAGTCCAAGTTGACTTGGGGAGCAACTGCAAGCAACAACAAGATCAACAAAAGAAATGGCAGTACAAACCTTGAAGTGTTGTACATGGTCTGTCTAAGGTGAGAAGGGATTTCCCTATATTGATAAGAAGCTAAAAATAAGTGGAAAGAACATCAAAGGACAAGGAGCTTGCATATGGTGGAACTTAGGTGCAAAGGTATAATTCAGGTGAGAATTGCAAGTTCGAGAGAGCTGCTCCGACCTCGTCTCACGCTGCTCCAACATCAGCTTCAAAAGAGTGGGAAGATTTCTTAAGAATGGTCAACATCACTTCAAGACAGGTTGACACCACTGTTACAGTAGGTCGACCTCATGTGCCTTCCAGAGACTGTTATACTGGCAGATTTCTTAAGACAGGTCAACACCACTTCAAGATAGGTCGACACCACTATTACAGTAGGTTGACCTCATGTGCCTTCCAGAGACTGTTATACTAGCAGATTTCTTAAGACAGGTCAACACCACTTCAAGACAGGTCGACACCACTGTTACAGCAGGTCGACCTCTTGTGCTTTCTAGAGACTGTTATACTGGCAGTTTTTTTAAGACAGGTCAACACCACTTCAAGACAAGTCGACATCACTGTTACAGCAAGTCGACCTCATGCGCCTTCCAGAGACTTTTATACTGGCAATTTTCTTAAGACAGGTTAACACCACTTCAAGACAGGTCGACACCACTGTTACAGTAGGTCGACCTCATGTGCCTTCCAGAAGCCGTTGAAGATAGGATTTTACAAAGCAGTGTCGACCTCACTATCTCAACAAGTCGACCTGATGCTCCTTTCAAAAGCCGTTATAAAAGGAATATTTCAAAGCAGTGTCGACCTCACTATCAAAGAAGGTTGACTTCACTGAAGAAAAATCTCAAAGTACTTTGACGAATATATCTTTTTGAAAACTGTCCAGAGAGCATAATGCCAGGCGCAAACATCCAAAAACACCTCTTTTGAGGTCTGGAAGAAGGTTCCCAAGTCAGACGTTTTGCCATTTAATTATAACACCTCAGAACATCTTTTGAAGAGGACCATGTCAGGGTCCAAATCTGCAAAGGTCTTCTTTGCCTGAAGACTATCCCTTCTGTCCTAAGAAAGGACTGGCCAGGTGGTCTGTCCTCACTTGCACACTGGACAAAGCCTTGTCCCTCTGCCACAGCTCTCATAATAGGTCCACTCTCTACCAGCCACCGTCCTTTCCTAGGACTGGTTTGAAAGCCCTGCAAGCTCAAGACAATATCTTCAGAATATTTTCTACAAAGCCAAGAAAAGATGTTGGAGGGAAATTTGACTTTCCAGCTTGTCACGCCCCGAGTGTGGAAGGAACCCAGAACGCGTGATGAGTTTATATCAATCATGTCAATCAGAGCATAAGGAATTCGACTTTATAGATAGAGCACGTAAAAGTAGAGACAATAAACCAAACCCTTTATTCATTAATAACACCAATATCCAAAAGTATAGCCATTACACAATCCATTAATGACTAGACTCAAATGAGAGGAAAAATACAATAATTGACTCAAGAAATAGGAAAAGACCCGAATGGATAACATCTCCAATAGTTGGAACGGCTCTACGCTCTTCACTCGTGTCCATTCCCATCCGAGTGATCTTCATCATCGGAATTACTTATAAAATAGGGGAAAAACTAGGGTGAGCGAACGCTCAATAAGAATTATATCTCAAGATCAAGCTTGCTTTAGGTAATTTACATGTTACATGAACTATGCAAGTATAGTGATACATGTACGTAAAATAAAAATAAGAGTAGAGTATCAAGAAATATCATAGACGAACTAGCAAGATTACAAAGTGTTCATGTGAAGTATATCAAGATTGTCAAGCATGTAAACATCAAGTCATGTCATGTGAATTGGCTATTATAATATCAAACAAGTAAATACCCATTCCGAGCCACGCAAGTCATGTCAAGTCAAGTCAAGTATGAGTCTTGGAATGTCATCAATCAAGCAAGTCATGCACTTTGGTGCAATGCCACACCGTGATCAATATAGCTCCCATGGGCACAAGTACTTTTGGGTGCTCCTCCTAAGACCAGATCGGGCCCTATATGCACAAGTATTGAGTCATGTATATTTTTAGACAACCACTATAGTTTATAGACAATATAGAGTTCCAAAGGAATAAGTCATTGTAGGATGATAAGGTAGATTTCACAAAATGATGGAGTTCGAGGACAGAACTTGAACAAGTATGACATACCGATAAATCACATGAAAAACCAAGACATATCATGAAACTAGGTAATTGGCGTCCACTCAGTCACCATCAATTACAGAAATAGCATCCACTGGCTGGTCGCTCATTCCTGTGAACAGTACAAGCACAAAGAAATAGCATCCACTTTCAGGTCGCTAAATCAGTGATATAGCGCCACTGGCCTGGTCGCCAATTCTTTCTGGCGTCCAAGTCATGGTCGCTAATTACTGACAGAGACAAACTTCTCAAAAGAGGGCAGAAACAATACTCTATGAGAGCTATAGCATCACGTTTCTTCAGAGTGACGTGACAAGTAAGGGTTCTAGGATTTTTAGGGTACAACCTGCTCAGGTGCCTTGAGAAAATCCAAGGCTTGCGTTGTCACGCCCCGAGCGCGGAAGATACCCGGAGACGCGTGACGAGTTTATATCGATCATGTCAATCAGAGTATTAGTGTATTCGACACCAAATCAGAGATGCGCAAGAGTAAAGATAACTCAATCCTTTTATTCCTTCACAAAAGTATTTCTATTACAATCCCTTGAAAATGCTAAACTTAATAAAAAGAAAAGTATAAAATTGACTCAAGAAAATACAGAAAAGACAAGACTAGTTGACGCTTTGAGAAGCTCTAATCTCTTTCACTCTTGACCTTCCCTATCCGATTGAGTCTCGTCGTCGGATTTACCTGAAAAGTAGGGAAACACTGAGTGAGCGAATGCTCAATAGGAAATTATATCTCAAGAACTAGCAATGGGTTTAAGTAATTACAATTTTTCACATGTAAATGCAATATGCATGTAGAAATAACTAATCAATAGAATAACACGTCGTGTAAAACTTCCAAGCGAGTCTTAAATAAGAAATATTCATGAGAGACTTTATAGATTATTGGCTACTTCACGCAAGTACTTTACCCGTGTCGGGCCACGCTAGTAAAGTCATGCAAGTCGAGTCACGCATGCAAGACAGAGAGAGTGTGTGTGTGGAATGCCAAAGATCAAGAGAAAAAGTACTTCGGTGTAATGCTAGACACCGTGATCATTACAACTCCCATGGGCACTAGTACTTTTGGGTGCTCCTCCCAGGACCAGATCGGGCCCTTATATGCACAGCATTAAAGATAGATCTAGACATCCACTTTATTTGTATAGCCAATATGGAATTTCAAAGAAAAAGCTTGTGGAAATTCAAGATAGAGTAGAGTTCAAAATTGAACTTGATGTATAAGGACGATAATGACGATATAAACACGAGTATCGATAAAACTGGGTGGAGTTGGTTCCCTAATTGGGTACCATGACAATTAAGTGTCCATATATAGATGGTCATGTCATTTGATATAGAATTGAGGTCCACAAGAACATCATAATAATGGCATGATTTCCACATCCCATTAAGAATATTCTCATGATATCCACATAGCATATCATGAGGGCCGGTATACCATGTTTCTATAGAGTGACATGGTAAAATAGTGCAATAGGTTTTTAGGGTACAACCAGCTCAGTCGGCCTTGAGGGAATCCAAGGCTACGAGGAGACTTACGGAGGTCCCAATGACTAACTTGCCAGTCCAAAGGAACGGAATGTCCAATGGAGGGCTTGTATGTCACTGAGAGTTAGTGGGTAATGCGATAAATCATCGTGAAATATGGGACTATACCCACGGAATGGAATATAGTGCCGATATATATATATATATATACGAAACCCTCGGTTCACAGAAAGTAGTATAAAATAATCATACAGGAAATTAGCAACTTAACCTAAGTCACTATTTAATAAATTAACGCCCTTCACTGGGTCGTGTCTTTTCAATTTGACGACTTCTGAAACAGTCGTCCATCATATACTTCTGTTATGCTGAGATTTTTCCTTAATTCTGTATTTTCAATAAAACGTGCCTTAGTCAGGGACGTTATTTCATAAAGAAACGACATGCACTGTGCCGTTAATTACCTTGTTCAGAATTTTAATAACTCCTAGATATTTCAGGGAAATAACGAATTATTCTAAGTCTTTAATTTAAATTAGCGCCCTGGGGTGGGGCGTCACTTTCATAAAAGACGACCTACTAAGGGTCGTTAATTCATTATTTTCCAGAATTTAACATGAACAGTGTAATTTTTAGGATAATAAATTTTCAGGAAACAAGGTACATGGTCAAGGCAAGAAAATTATCAGGATTCAATACTTATGATCATGCATTAAATTGGATTCAGGGTTTCATAGATCTTAAATTTTAAACATGGGTATTTATTAATTATGTGGAATTGACGACTCTTCTGTCAGTCGTCAGAACTTGAATTAGCGCCCTAGAGAGGGTCGCGTCTTTCCAAAATTTCACAGAAAACCTCGAAAACTCAGTGAAACAATATGCATGAATCAATATATGTTAACAGCATGATTATATAAAAGTTTGAGCTACAATTCTTGAGAAAACCTACCTGATGATGATCTGGGTGAAAATACGTGAAGGATGTGAAGAGAAAATGATACTCTGTTCTAAACAGAGTCTTCTGGAAAAATGATGTTGATGAAGAACCCACGTTCTTCGGCTAGACAAGAGAGTTACTACTTGCTGCAGGCAACCTACAAAAGAAGAAGATGATGTTGCAGACAACCTGCACAAGGAAGATGAAGGACATTAATATTCTTCATAATCCATGATGAAAGGCAGAGGAAGAAGAACCACATGTTCTTCACGTACGAGATAGCAACAGAACGCCTTTGACCAAAATAGCTAATAGGTTCGACTGAAAGGGGTATTTATAGGGTTTCAGGAATCCCTTAGGGTTAGAATTTGATTAGAACTCTAGTTTTCTTGATAGAGTCCTTTCCATAGTCAATCGAACACGTAGCAATCCTAAAACTTACCGTGGATAGTCTCCTGGTTCGAATGGAACACAAATGTAATTAACGCCTTAGGTTAGGGCGTTCATTTTAATTGACGTCTTGACCTGTACCGTTTCTTTTGTAATTCGCGCCCAAGAAGAGGGCGTTTCTTTCTCTTTCCTTTTATTCGTTTTGGCCGTTTTGAAATTTGACGACCTTTGGTATAAGCGTTACTTTTTGAATTAACACCTCAGGTGAAGGCGTTTCTTATTTAAATCGCGCCTTGTTGAGAGGCGTTATTTACTTTTGACTTATTATTTATTCATTTTGGTTCTTATCATTTACTTACTTAATTTTTCTTGAAATCTTCCTTTTATTTTACCAGGGTTGCTACACCCTCCCCCACGTAAAAGAATTTGGTCCCCAAATTCCATCACATATAAACGTGGAGAGTGTAGAATATATACCTTTTTAGAATAAGTCTGGGAATCGTTTCCTCATAGACTCCTCAGTCTCCCATGTGGCTTCGTGTTCTGAACATTTACTCCATTGCACCTTAACCATGGGAATAACTTTATTCCTTAGGGTTCGTACCTCACGATCGAGGATCTTCATAGGCTTTTGCTCATACGTAAGGTCTTTCTGAAACACCAGGTCTCCATGATCAATGATATGTGACGGATCATGCACATATTTCTTCAACATTGATATGTGGAATACATTATGAACTTCAGACAATTGAGGAGGTAAAGCGACGCGGTAAGCAACCTCGCCAACTCTTTCTAGTATCTCAAAAGGCCCGATAAACCTTGGTGTAAGCTTGCCCTTAACACCAAATCTCCTTATTCCACGTCCAGGTGATATCTTGAGAAATACGTGATCTCCCACTTGGAATTCGAGATCTCTTCTTCGTGTATCAGCATAAGCCTTCTGTCTAGACTGAGCAACTTGAAGTCTTTCTCTAATCAACTGAATCTTTTCAGTGGTATCTGTTGATTGTTTGTTTACCTATCTCTTCTTATCTTCTTTCTTTTTTTGTTGATTGTGAGGGTTTTGAAAAATGATATGGCGAGATGATAAATAAACTACCAAAGATCAGCTCAACCTATGCACATGTGAACATGAACCTAGGCAATCAAATCTAACTCTAGCATGGGCATGCTATCTCAATCAAATTACGCTAAGGGAAAAATGAAAACACACGCCGGGGCGTGGAGCAAAGATAAATAAAAACACACCGCTAGGGGTGGAACAATCAAGGGGAATAAAGAGATTTGATGAAAAAGACAGCTAGTGCCCAACACTAAGGAAAGTCGTGATCGCCACCAAAGTAAACACGAATCAAAGACTCGAATATACCTTGGAAGTAGGTGGATGAAACACCCGCCCACGGGAGAGAAAACCAAGGAAAGCCTGCAGATCAATTTGCAAATAACGGTCCAAACCCTGTGCGTTGCTTGGAAGTAACGGTCGTGCGATAGACCGCCAGAAAGAAATAACGCTCCTGCACCTGGCCGTCAGATAACCTGCAGTGAAAAGATGTGAATTCTTTGAACTCCAACCCTTCCAGCCGGCTAGAAGGCTTGGGCCTCGTGCTAGGGATCCTGTAAAACCTGCCAAGGATGTAGAAAGTAAAACAACACAACCTCAATTAGCCCTCAACATAAGTATAGCATCAATCCTTAAAAAGCTTGAGAACATCAAAAGGAGAGGGGATTACCGGGGAGTTGTTGGTTTTTAACCCCTCTGGGCGTTTTTTAAGTTTAGGAGGATATGTGTATGCTTAGCAACAGTGAAAAACGTGGAGGAAGAGGAGGGACAATGCTTTTGATTAATAAAACCAAGGGAAACTTGAGCATGCAATGATGATGATCTTGACAAGCTAAAACCCAAAATTACTCCCTTGACTTGGAAGATGGACGTGGGAAGCAGCTCCTCCTGGATGTAGATGGCTCCTGAATTTGGCAGCACTTCGTCGTGAATCAAATCTTCCCCCCTCTCCGGGTCATAAAATCAAGGGTTCTATTTATAGACTCCCTCAAACCCTCAGGTCGAGTTGAAGATAAATCAGCCAAGAAAGGAGGACAATCCTTAGCAAATCCTTGAGGATAAAATCAACAAGAGTCCAAAGAAACAAACGAGAGGTCCTGAGGATTAGAATTGAAGGAGATAATGCCAATCCAAAACCCTATCTCGTCCACGGAGTAGCAGAGAAAAGGCCTGAACTGTCAGGACTCTCTGAAGGAAGTAACGGTCGCACGATAGACCGCCACTTGGAAATAACGCTCCAAGTCATTACCGTCATTTTCAACCCTATCCAAAGGATAAGATCAACGGGAAGAAGATCTAAACAATAGGACTCTGCAAGTAAGTAACGGCCAGGGCATAGGGCGTCATAAGAAAACAACGGCTAGGGAGTAGACCGTTATTATCAAAGGACAACGAGGCCCTAAGTCTTGGGACTCTTCAAAGAGTAACGGCCAGGGCTTCATGCGTTATTATGAAATGACGCGCCTAGTACAGACCGTTATTATCATTGATTTTCAAGAAAATAGAATGGAGGGATTACCAAGCTTTTGAACGAAGTGCCACCAGGAACCAGGTCTAATCCAGGAATTGAGACCCAGAAAACAGGCTTCAACTGATTAAAAGGAATTCAATGAAGAGTGAACAACTCGGAGCATCATATTGAATGAATAAGGAGATGACCCGACTTATTGGGTATAAAACGGGTGTCAACAGATGCCCCTCCTTAACGTCCTCTTTGCAGGGGAACGAGCGGAAGTGAAGCGAAAGTGAAATGGAACACGGAAATGAAGCGGAGATGAAGCGGAGTGGATCAAAAAGAGGGCGTTAAGGTAAACGACACCCGTTTTTCATCAACAAGCGATAAGAATTTTCTGGAAAAACTTCAAAACTGATCACAAGGAAATAGCTAACCAAAGGATGCAAATCTGGAGGATTTAATTAACTAAGGAAGGGAAACACGGCTGGCCGCCGGAGGCAACGGAAAGGAAAGAGGCTAAACTCCAGACAGGAATCTTCAGTCAACCAGATCAAGCGAGCAAAACGAAAGAAACCTTCAAATTCAGAGTGGAATAATTCTCCTTATCCAGGATCAAGAACACAGCTGTTCACCGTCAATGAGACCTCTTGAACAAATGAAGCTCATGAACGCTCAAAGAATGCGTATGATGCATGCTGGGCTAAAGAAAAATAAATCTTCAAAGCAAATGCAAAGAAAGATAAAATAACAAGATACTCGAGAATAATATTGCTAGATTGGGGAAACCAGAGTCAAGACACTATCTGCAACCACGGCGTGCAAGATAGAACCATCATCCCCAAATTTTCCAACCTAACGGCCTATCCAACGATTATTCACGTGAACTTAGATCATCATCATTTTTGTTTAAGGGGAACATCAGATCCCAGGACACCTGAATGACCAGCCGGTTCTCGAGATAATATATCATAGATAACATATAGTAAATGCATTAAGGGATAAGGGGACGAGATACAATACCTGACTTACCCGCTTGACGGACGGCGAAGCGTGCCTTCTGTTCATAGTTCCTTTCATGAAAAATAGGTTAGCTAACAAGATAGTTATGATAATAGTTAAGGCATAACCATTGTTTATGTGATAAACTCATCAAATGTTTTTATGATGGAGATAAGCTTAAACATTAATTTTGACCATTCATTCATCAAGAAACTTGCAAGCATATAACGGCCTGACTCAGGAGCGTCACACGAAAATAACGGATCAAGCCTAGTCCGTCAACACCGAGTCGGTTCAAATTCTTCAATAAAACAGTCCGTCACAAGCGACGGCCTTAGAGGGGGGCGTCAGAATAATGTGACGGTCTAACGATAGACCGTCGCTTCTCCTGAGTTTTCAAAAAAAACAAACCGAACGGCCGTTCGGTCTCATTCCATGTTCAAACACCCAAAACACCAAACCAGAAAAAACCCACCGGCGACCTCCATCTCCACAGTCCAATGGCCGGCGACGAGGCACCGCAGCCACCACCTCAGAAGAGAGGGAGAGGAAAGCAGATGGCTATAAGGCGGTTCCACCGCCGGCTCGAACGAGAGACCACCCCGCCGCCCGTGGAGGAAGAACCGAGGGGAAGGGAGCCAAGGGAAGAGGAGGAGGTCCCCACGGTCGTGGAAGAACCAACCGAAGCTTCCTTGGGTGCAGAGGAGCCCAAGGAACCAGAGCAGAAGAAGAGGAAGGTCCTCGACCATGAGGTAGGCCCTCCGCCCTAATTTTTAAATTTTTTGATTTTTATGTTTTTATTTATGAATGCATGTGGGGGATAAGGGTAGAAATGGGTCTATGAACCCACTAGGAACACTTGTAGGCC
This sequence comes from Amorphophallus konjac, assembly GCA_022559845.1. NCBI lineage: Eukaryota > Viridiplantae > Streptophyta > Magnoliopsida > Alismatales > Araceae > Amorphophallus > Amorphophallus konjac. Next base: position 288,140,760 of record CM040123.1, on the reverse strand, counting down.
ATTTGGCCAAAGTGGGAAATCATGGGGATGCAGGGGAGAAATTCCCTACTGGCAGACTAAGTGACGGTCCCGCCAGCGACCGTCACTCTTCTGACGCTCCAGGCTAAGGCCGCCAGAGACAAGTAACGCCCCATCCCAGGGCCGTTACTTGTGCCAGGGTTCCAAACTCTTTTTAGGGTTTTGAATTTTCAAATTTTTGTTTTCCTTTTCGATATTTAATGTTTATGCAATGTCTATATGATGCGAATGGACTAATTAGTGCTCTAATGTGCAATGCAGGGAAAGAAGAGATCGAGGATCTCATGGCTGCAGATTCGGGCGGTGTACCAGGCACTGCCCGACTACCAGAGAGACAGACTCGCAGAGATGGGTTTCGCCGAGATGCTCAGCATCGAGGTGATCCGGATGGATACGCCATTGCTGTACGCATTGCACGAGAGGTGGGACCCGGTTAGCAGGGCGTTCATCTTCCCGTGGGGCCACATGATCCCCACGCTAGAGGACATGGCGAGGATTACAGGCTTGAGAGTCCACGGCGCCGCAGTGACAGGATGGACGTACGGCGACTATCGGGAGATAGCGCAGCAGCTACTGGGGTTGGACCTGATCCGGCCGGGCCAGTCTTCATCCCAGCTCTCGAGATCGGTGCTGCAGGAGAGTTTGGGGCTGAGAGGGGCAGCGATTGCCGTGGGAGAACTGCCCGAGGAGCATCTAAGCAGAGTGATAGACCGGGTGCGCCCTCGTGTGGCGGCAGAGGCAGGAGAGGAGGGGGATCGAGTGATGAGGCGCTTCTTGATGCTGTTATTCGGGAAGCTCCTGTTCGCGACCAGAGCGGATGTCATCAGCTGCAGACTGCTGCCGCTGATAGAGGATTTAAGCAGAGTGAGGAAATACGCCTGGGGAGCAGCGGTCTTGGCCTTCCTGATCAACTCGTTGAGCACCACGGACCGACTGACGATGCTGGGAGGCTTCTCGCCCTTCCTACAGGTAAAAATGCGCTTAAGTACTTTCTACTATACCATGATGTATGCTATGATTGATGATTTATGTAACTGACTTGATTTCTAAATGCAGATCTGGAGCTATTTGTACCTCCCGGGCATTGGGAGAGGCGCATTACTCCATCCTGGCCTGATACAGATCGCGAGGCGATGGTCGGTGGCGAGGGATACGGGGTCGGTCTTGAGACAGACCCGGATGATCCAGGAGGACCTGGACTCCTACCCACACACATCGGTGAGCCCAGAACTTAAATACTTTAAATGCTTTTATATGCCTATATGTGCTCATGCTATGCGAATGCTAATGGATCTAAATGCCTGCAGGTGAGGTGGACCCCTTACCGCGGTGAGGGTTACACAGGACAGCCATGGGTGGAGGCGTCTCTATCGTATCGGGGACGAGACGTCTGGCTGCACTGCCTCCACATCATCGAGCCTCTGCACTACAGGCTGATCTTGCGGACCCGAGGACTACACCAGCCCGAGGTGACCTTTCCATGCCGCACCGACGATCATCCAGGCAAGTCGGCGAGAGGTATTAGTGGGAATGTGGATTGGCGTGCCCGAAAGGTGAAGTACGTCCTCGACTGGAGGCAGCGAGGCAGGGCTGTGAAAGAGCGGGCAGAGAGCGAAGAGGCCTACCTGAAGGCCTTTGCTCGACACTACGGCGACCGGGTATACCGAGGTACCCGACGACCGGTATGCAATTCTAAACTAAGAAACTCTTTCTATATGATGAAATGCGGATGTGACATGCTGGCTCATGCTTTCTACATGCAGCTCGATCCTGAGGGGCGGATAGCTGAGTTAGAGGGACTGCTCCACTCTACCATCCAGCAGCGGGATGAGTACCGGATTGCTTTGGAGCTCCTAGTGAGATTCTGAATGCTTATGATATGACTATGATTATGCATGATGCTAATGTTTTGGCTATGACAATGCAGCGGGCAGAGGGAGCTCAACGAACAGGACCGGATGCCCCATCGTCGTCCTCGCAGCCTGCGGGAGACAGGGCTGGGTGAGATGCTGACTTTGCTCGGGCGGTTGCCCGGGCCGAGGAGGCGGAGGCCACCCTCGCGGAGCGGGTAAGATACTTACATGCTTTATGATTATGCTTATGCCAATTAAATTTATATGACTAACCTATATGCAATGCAATGCGATCTACAGGCGATAGAGCTGGCAGCGGCAGTGGCGGAGGCCACCCAGGCGAGGGCAGAGGTGGAGAGGAGCCGGGCCGAGACTGATCGAGCTCGAGCAGAGACGGAGCTCGTGCGGGCAGAGATAGCCCGACTGAGAGCGGAGACCCCTCGTCATGCGGACGACGTGGAGATGGAGCGACTTCGGACAGATTTAGCACGGGCGCAGGCCGAGGTGAAGGACCTTCGCCTTGGGACCGCGGATCTTGATCGCTACCGGACCGAGGCACGGGAGACGCGACGCCAGATCTTCACACTGAAGATCAGGCTGCAGACTATGGAGCAGACGGTCCGGATGCTAGGCCGGGCACCAGAGCGGAGTTCTTCCCGGAGCGGGGCTCATAGGAGTGCTGCCCCTAGTGGCTCGGTTGGGGATTTCCTAGTTAGTTCCGCCGGCCAACAGAGAAATGAGAGGGCAGAGAGAGGACAGCAGGAGGAGAGTGCTTCCATAGCACCGCCACCCAAGAAACCCGAAGGCGGAGAGGATGAGGGCGGCCCGACGGATAAGCCGGCTGAATGATGTACTTTTATGCTTTTCTTACCACTTGTACATGCCTTTTTATGAAAATGAAATTTTTGTTGACTTTTTTATGTGGATGTGTGAATGGATATGCACGAATGAGTGATTGAAAGTACGCATGATGGATGTGTATGTGTGAATGAATGCTTGTGTGGAGAAGGTGTGGTGTACAGATGTGAAAGACCGCCAGGTCTAGGCAAAGGATAGACTAACTGCCTGAATTTAGTAGCAGAGGAAATGACGGTCTGGTTTTGGACCGTCATAATCAAATGACGCGCCTACCTTAGGCCGTCATTCATGAAATATCTTATTTTGATAGCCGGGCTGCAGAGGAAATAGCGGCCCATGGTAGGAGCGTTAAAAGAAAACAACGGTCCTAGACCAGACCGTTATTCATGGCAGAACATGGTTTTAGAACTACTCACAGAAAATGCGACGGCCTGAAGGAGACGCGTCATAAATAAACGACGGTCCTAACCTGACCGTTACATGGAGTTCAGCCCAGAAGAGAGAGACTTGAGCGATTTGAAGGATATAACGGATTAGGGTTCGTCCGTTGAAAGGCGACGGTCTGAGACCAGACCGTAAACAGCCACAGAACATGTTCTTAGGCAAACCCAACCCACAGAAAGAGTGACGGCCCAGGGTAGGCGCGCCAGAGTGAAGTAACGGCCCTACGACAGACCGTCAGAGTCTGGGTCATTTCCAAAATGGATTCGGCCGTGAGAGCTTAGAGTCCGAGGTTCAGCCACTTAATCTCTTGCTAGGACTTATCCAAATTTCAGATAAAGCCTCCCAACTCCAATCTTATCCTTCCAAAGTTAATAAAAAGCCCCAGCAACTTGGGAAACTTATTCAAAATCGCAGCTTGCAAAAACCTCTGTTCTAGGGTTGAAGAATTCTCCCTAACAAGCAGAAATCAAGATGAAGAGGTGCTTCGAGATGGCGGCTATGGAAGAGAAGATCTACACCGGCCCTAAGGCTGCAAGGAGGGAACATGGGGAGCTTCAACGGCTGTCCTCGATCCCCAAGCATCTAAGCTCTAATGTCCAAAGGGTGGTAAGCTTGCATGACTTCATCCAAAGTTCAGATTTTTTTGCTGCACTTTAATTTTCTTCATAACCTTCCTTCTTCTTTTCTTCTTCAAGCCTCTTCCTGGCCCAAGGTGTTACTCCAACCTGAAGTGGGTGGCTCCCATGGTAAAGGCACTCCCTTTAGAGGTGGTATCAATCCTCAAAGCATGGCACCTCCAACCCCTCTTGGTTCTAGGCAAAAACTTCCAGAAATTGTCTTTGGATTGGCCATGCCTTTCAGCCCTTGTGGAACTATGGCATCCACAAACTCATACCTTCATCTTCCCCTCCTTTGAAGCAACCGTCCTTTTAGAGGAGGTAGAGACCTACCTAGCCCTTCCTAAGACTAAGTTGGGGGATGAGGATCGGGTTTGCTATACAATAGAACCTATTGATCCGTCCTTGATCTTAAGCGACTTCATTCATAACCCAAAGGACGTGCGGACCATGATCAGCCCGCGCCACATTCACTTGATCCCTATGGCGCAATGGATAGTGTCTCACTGTAAAAATAAGTGGGAGAGACACGAAGCAATAGCCAAGGCGGTGGCGGTTTGCTTGTGCGGGGTCTTCCTTTTCTGCACAACCGACTACCTCTTAGATATCCAAAATCTTAGCATTATTAGCGGACTGTGGCGGGGTATGTCTATTTCTCAAGCGGTCCTCTCATACCTCTATGAAGGACTAAGCTCGGCTTGCCTTGGAGGGCCTTTGTTCGGTTCCATGATACTCCTTGAGTGTTGGATAGGAGTGAGAATCAAATTCCTTCCCAAGGAAGATATAACTTCGGCGAGCCGGATCTTCGGGAGCCACCCCCTCTTCTTCATTGGAGGGGCTTTTGGATATCCTTCTCATGTTGAATGCAGGACGGTGGATAAGAAATCGCGGGATGAATGGCGCCTCTTCTTCAATGCTTTGCCTCTTGAAAAGTTCATTATGCGACCAAGCGTTCTTCAAAGCATTCTTCTAAAATACCGCGGCGTCAAGGCCTGGACCTCCAGCTGGTTGGAAACACTACCGTGGCGATCTACAACCCACACCGGTGCCATCTTCAGATCGGGTTACCTCGAATCAGCGTTTCTGCACTATCACACTACCCTCCCCTTCTACCTAGGAATATGGGGACCGAGGAAGATGAACGAGCGATCCGGAACGCGCTGACCATGTGGGAGATCAGCAAGGTGCGTCCGTGGCAGGCAGAGGTTGAAGAGAACGACGAAACACGCCGAGATTACTTGAAAGCGTTGAGAAGAATCCGCCCTCTTGCGGATAAAAAGTGAATGTACCTTGATTTTCTTTTGCTTATGAAAGATGTTATGAGATTGCCACTCAGAACTTGGTTTATCATGAATTATATTTTATTAAGCTTGCTTGAATGAGATGAGATTGCCTTAGTTAAATGATCTTGAATTCCATCATGGGGAAGGCTAGAATGATATGAGTAGATGGGGCTTCTGGAGGATATGACGGATTGGCCACAGGGCCGTTACAAGGTGATAACGGTTTTGCGATAGGCCGTCATAATGGGAGTTACAAGAGCCCAGTTTCTGAAGGATGTGACGGATGGGCCATGGGCCGTTATTTTTAAGTAACGGTAGACTCCCAGACCGTTATAATGATGGTTTAATGGAAAGGAAGAAGGCCCACGCCTGAAGGAAGTGACGGTCAAAAGTGGGCCCGTTACATGATTGTAACGGTCTGATGCTGGTGCGTTACACACCTGAACCTGCATAGTTGTGAGCTTTTACCTTTGGGGTTGCCCCTATATTCTGCACACACTCAGACATGAAACAAGTTAGATCTGTTCTTAGACTCAACCCCTTGCCTTGAAGCAAGTTAGATAATGACCGTTTCTTGATATTTGGTCAAGGGGTGGAGCCGTATTAAATAGGCGGAAAACATAATAAAAATACGATGCATGCTATGCATATGACGGTATTTTGGGAGTTTCGGAAAATATTTAATGTTTTGGATTTTGAAAATATTTGATGTTTTTGGATTTTTGAAAATATTTGATGTTTTGGGTTTTTGAAAATATTTGATGTTTTTGGATTTTGAAACATATTTGATGTTTTTGGATTTTGAAAACACAGTGCCTCTCTAGCAACACGAGACCTCCCTTGTTTTATCTTGAGTTTCGAGACCGGCGTGTAAATAGTGTGACAACCCCTGGCTGAGACCTGGTCATCGTGACGGTGTTTTTACCAACGTCATACCTACGGTACTCGTCTCAGTCCTAAAAGAAAAAAAGAATATGGGGGTAAGCTTAGGCCAGACATGGAAGTTTTTAGAACTTGATTCCCTCACCGTGCAACCTTATTAGAGATTTAGTCTGTTGTGCCGGGGCTTTTATGTCCGTCATCGAACCTTTGTCCACTTAGGCATGCATGCGACCGGGCTCATAACGTCCCGCGGGGAACTGTACTGCCACTCTTGTCATGCCTAATTTTCTTTTTCTTTTGGAGCTTTTGAGAATTCATTCACAGACCTTGAGATGATGCTTTTGATTTCATGATAAAGAGCACTTCTTCGCTTCTCTTTTCTTTTCTTTCTTGTGGAGTCGGGTCATAACGGACTTGCCCCTATTTGAGACCTCTTCTCGTTAGGGAGTTTGGATCGGTTGTCGCCTTCTTATTCACTCCTTGCCCCTGGATGCAGCCGAAGAATGAAACGTACAGGGACTTTGACTTTCCCCCAAAGCATGGCCGAGGAAAAACTGTGTCTTTTTAAGCAAGGAACCCAACCAGGGGTGTCGTGTAGTGTGTGTTTGCCTTACTCAAGACTCTCTTTTGAAGATAGGGAGGCAGTTCTTATTGCCGGAAAAGCACATGGTTTAGATTTTTAAGGAAAGAAGCGCTTAAGATACAACCCATTCCACGGGTGAGAGAGCTCCTCACCTTCCGCGTTTACTAAACGATAAGCATTCCCTGAATAAGCTTCTTTTATTACGAACGGCCCTTCCCAGTTAGGTTGCAATTTAGACCTAGGACCTGCAGACCGGATGAATTTGCGTTTCAAAACCATTTCACCCTTGCAAAATTTTCGTTCAATTACCTTCTTTTGAAAATAACGTGAAACTCTCTTTTGATAAACAGATACGTGATCGGCCGCATTCATCCTCTTCTCATCTAGGAGTTCCAGTTGGACCAGCAACGCCTCTCGACGTTCATCGAGATTAAGTTCCTTATCGAGCTGTACTCTGAGTGAAGGGATTAAGATCTCATATGGGAGCACCGCCTCCATCCCGTAGGTTAGAGAATATGGAGTTTGTCCCGTAGGAGTACGGACGGAGGTGCGGTAAGCCCACAGAGCTTCCACCAATCTTTCAGGCCAATCAGAAAATTTATGTGCTTCGCATGTTTTCTTAATGATTTTAAGAAGAGTTTTATTAGTGGCTTCGGCTTGACCGTTGCCTTGAGGGTAATATGGTGATGAATGATGCAATGTAATTTTGAACTTCTTACAGAGGTCTTTAAGCTCCTGGGAGACGAACTGGGGTCCGTTGTCGGTGATGATGCTGCTTGGCACTCCGAACCGCGAGATGATATTCTTCATGATAAAGCGGCACACCGTTGTAGCTTTGATCTCCGCGTACGCCTCGGCTTCGGCCCATTTGGTGAAGTACTCAGTTGCTGTGAGAATGAAGGATTTCTGCTTGGTCTGAGAATTAGGATCACCGAGTGGGCCGACGACGTCGAAAGCCCACATAGAGAATGGCCAAGGAGCAGTCATAGGATGGAGGGATGAAGCTGGAGAGTGAATTTTATCAGCGTGGAGTTGGCATTTAAGGCACCTCCGGACATAGAGGGAGCAATCTTCCTCTAGAGTGGGCCAATAGTAGCCCTGCCTAAGGATCTTCTTTGCTAGAGCCTGGCCATTGACATGACCTCCACACTCGCTAGAATGTGCTGCTTCTGGTACTTTCCAAGCTTCCACATCATCTAGGCATCTCATGAGCATTCCATTAGTAGCGCGCCTGTACAGTTCTCCTGCAATGATAGTGTACCTTGCGGCGGCTCTTCTTATTGCTTTGCGCTGCTCAGCTCTTGCCCCTTCTGGGAATGCCCCTTCTTTGCAAAATAACTCGATTTCATGGTACCAAGGTAATTCTTCTTCATCCAAAATCTCCTCTAGTTCTGCCAATGATACCTCCTCGAGATCTTCCTTTTCAGCTCTCACTTCTGCAGACTTCCTAAGGTTGGTGAACCAAGGATCCTGGAGAGAGGGTGCGTCCATCCTCTGGACGATGACAGTCTCAGTACTACGACTGAGAGGGAAGGATAGGGAGGAGGCCAGAGATGCCAATGCATCCGCCAGAATGTTCAGAGAACGGGGGGTATGGATATAGATTAGCTTGCGGAATCGCTTAGCGATGAGTGTGACCAAATCTTGATAGGGCTTGAGCTTGGGGTCACGGGTACGGTAAGTGGACAGAACTTGCCGTAAGACGAGCTGAGAGTCTCCTATGATGTTTAAATAACGCGCGCCTAAGAGGTAGGCGTGCTTCAAGCCGGCCAGGAGAGCCTCATACTCAGCGATGTTGTTGGTAGCAGGAAATCGAAGTTGATAAGCGAAGGGGATGGTTACTCCCTCAGGAGTAAGCAGGACAGCACCGATCCCTTGGCCCTGTGAGTTAAGCGCACCATCAAAGTGCAGAGACCAGAAGGGATGCTGAGAAAGGACAGAGAGATGCTCATCAGGGAAATCGTCCTGAATAGAGTCGGTGTGAGGAATAGGGAGATGTGCAAGATGCTCAGCGATGGCATATCCTTTGACTGCCTTCTGAACGACAAAGGTGATATCGAATTGAGAGAGGAAGCTCTGCCAGCGAGCTAACCTACTAGAAAGAACGGGCTTTTCTAAGAGATAACGGATCGGATCCATTCTAGAGATCAGCCTAACTGGGTGGGCGAGAAAGTAATGTTTAAGCTTCTGAACTACCCACACTAAGGCGGCACAAGTCTTCTCCATAGCGGTGTACCTGGATTCAGCTGGATTAAACAACCGAGAAAGATAGTACGCAGCCCGCTCTTTTCCTTCATCATCCACTTGTGCTAAAACCGCCCCTAGGGAGTCCTCAATGACCGAGATGTATAGGATCAGGGGTTTCCCAGGGACAGGAGGTTGCAAAACCGGGGGATTGGATAGATATTCCTTGAGGTCCTCATAGGCCTTTTGACAATCTTGATTCCATTCGAACTTGACCCCCGCCTTGAGCAATTCGTAAAACGGACGGCACCTTTGAGAATGCTGGGATATGAATCTTCTAATGAATTGCAATCTACCAATCAGTCCTCGAAGTTCCGTAATGTTCTTTGGCGGAGGCATATCCATGACGGCCTGTGCTTTGTTAGGATCAATCTGGATCCCCCGTTTGCTCACTATGAAACCTAGCAGCTTCCCCGAGGAGACTCCGAATACGCACTTCTTCGGATTCATCTTTAGCTTGTACTCCCTGGCTCTCTGCAGCACCTTAGCCAAAATAGAGGGGTGTTCTTCCTTTGATCTTGACTTCACCAGGATGTCATCCACGTAAGCTTCCACATAGATGTGCATCATGTCGTGGAAGATAGCCATCATCGCTCTTTGATAGGTGGCGCCTGCGTTCTTTAATCCAAAAGGCATAACTACATAGCAGTACGTGCCCCAGGGCGTGGTGAAGGAAGTTTTCTCTTGATCTTCAGGAGCGAGACGGATCTGATTATAGCCCGAGTACCCATCCATGAACGACAGAGCTTCATACCTGGCGGTGTTATCAACAAGGACGTCTATATGAGGCAGCGGGAAATCATCTTTAGGACATGCTTTGTTAAGGTCCCTGAAATCAATGCATATGCGCACTTTCCCATCCTTCTTGAGAATAGGGACTATGTTTGCCACCCACTGAGGATATAAAACTACTCTGACGAACTTGGCCTTGTAAAGTTTGTCGACCTCTTCCTTAATCCGCAAGGCCATGTGGGGGTGAAATCTTCTCGACTTTTGTTTAACAGGTGTTGCCCCTGGTTTAAGCACGAGTCGGTGTTCCACTAAGGAGGGGTCAAGACCTGGCATGTCCTCATAAGACCAGGCGAAAGAATCGCTATACTCCCTCAGTACCTTAATTAGATCCTCTTCTACCTGCGGAGGGAGATTAGCTGAAATATTGATGGGCCTTGGATCTTCTTCTGTTCCCAAGTTGATTTCCTTCGTAGGTTCATCCACTGCCGTCGACGGCTGGTCGAATCTCTTCAGTCCCTTTGCATATAAGTCGGCAGTGTCCTCTACATCGTTGTCTTCATCAATTGGATCTTTCTCATCCAGCACTTCATAGACGCCTAATCCGTCATCGCTCCACACCCCTTCTATTTCCTCTTCATCTTCAATCGCAATCGCCGTGGCGACGAATTCTGGGCACTTCAAAAGAGCATGACACCGCTGAGCTAGATCTTGCAAGAACCTATCAAGAATAAATCGGGAAGGATGCGCAAGCGAGCGTGGCTCAGGAGGGGAAGGGTTGAACGACCTAGAACAAGACCCTACTTCTTTAAACCTAACTGACTCTACTTCTCTAGACTCGCTAGACCCTAACTCTAACCTAGGAGAGAGGAAGCTTAATGGAAGGGAAGGAGCAGGGGACTCGTGCCCCTGGGACGAGGAGGATGGAGACAGGATAGCATAATCTTCCACTGAAATCTCCGTTTCAAATTTGACGTTTTTTTTTTGGAGATCAGTGGAGACCACGCAGCACGACGGAGGAGGCGGGAGCTGCATAGGGAACAGCTCGGGAAAGATGCAATCGAAGAAAAGATCACAAGAGGAGGAACCCCATATCTCGTGGATTTGAGAGTTAAAAAACGGAGGGATGGGGAAAGCAGGCAGATTAATGGGGCAGCGAGGCCCATAAGCAGGAGGATTGATTGGAATCTGGAATGGATCACTGAAAGATGGATTAATCATAATCGGAGGAGGACGGGGTACAAACTCCTGCAGCTGGATCATGCACTGAAAATGAGAGGGAGAAAGAGCAAGAGCAATCAGCGAGCTCCCTTCTTTCTTTGAATCATCACCAGGCCGCTTCTTCGGCCTCCACTGCATAAGCTGAACCTTCTGTGACTTCTGGCTGCCTCTTTCACAAAACAACCCCTGGAGGGCCCAGCTGTAGTCGATCACCTCGTCATTTAGCCCCCTTGGCAATGGGGGTGGACTGGTGACTGGACAAACCGTGTCGATTTCTGACTGGACTAGCTTCGCAGCTAATGTGCCCGGCTGTGGGGGCCCTCTGACAAAATGCTGACGGTAATCCCAGGTAAGCGGCCCAGAGTCACCCATCATTGATAATGTTGTCTCCTTGTAATCGAGACCTCGTCTGCCCATTTTTCTTCCTTTTGGTATGGGCTTGGTCATCCCTTGCAGCTGTGCACCGAGGCCTCTCCCCGGTTGATAGCCCAGTTTCAATATAATGTTCCACCCCTTTGAATCTCGAATCTGCGGCTTTGCCTTGAAATTGACCGGGGTAGTGACGGGCTTAGGAGTAGTGTATGCCCAAGGAAAGTTTAGGTCTAGCACTGATAGCACGGGCCGGCTGCTTGGCCAGAGAGTAGGAAGAATTTGTTCAGAGATGGCCTTCACTGACTGTACCGTGGATAAACTTTGAACTTTGACGACCCTCCCTTGAAAAGGGAATTTAATGCATTGGTGCGCGGTAGAGGGCACGGCGCCAAGTGTGTCGATCCAGGGACGACCCAAGATAGCCTTGAACATAGGGTCGATATCAAGTACATAGAATTCTACAGCCATGGAAAGAGGCCCGAGCTCATCCTGAATAGTGACTACCCCGTGACATGCCCGCCTTGAGTTGTCGTATGCTGCTATAGTGGTGGGGGTAGGCCGTAGTAACTCCTCAGATATATTGCAGGCTCGGAGAGTGCTGAGGGGGCAGACATTAATTGAGGCCCCAGTGTCGACCAGTGCTGCTTCAACGTCGACTTTGTTCAAAGTAATTGTTATGCAGAGCGGCATTTGCCGAGCCCCCGGAGGTGCAAGCTCGGTCTCAGAGAATGTGATTGTCGGCCCTTTAGAGATAGTTGCTAGTGCCGTTGGTAGACTGTCAACTGCCATGTTTTCACTAACCATGACCTTCTGCAAAAAATCCCTCAGTGCATCTTGATGGAGAGTGGACCTCTTGATTAACTCCAGCACAGATATCTTGGCGGGTACCCGATCTAGATGATGCAGTAAATCATATTGAGTCCCCGGTAACGGTTCAGCTTCCTCTTGCTCAGCCACCGGTTGGGAAGACTGGGGATTGCTAGTAGTGGCGTAGTTCCGATGGAACATCTTCCCGCTCCTTAGAGCACAATTTGCCACGGCATCGGGGGATAGTATGATGGGCCCTGCGTGGCGAATGAGTGGGACAGGTGGCGTGGGGGAGGTAGTTTGGTAAAGCGGAGGGTTGGTGAAGTTAATGGGGGATGCGCGGATGATAGGTGAAGGATTGGTGGGTGGTAGGGTAGTGATGGACGTGGATGCTGGTGAAGGCAGGGTGAATGGATGGGTAAGGATAGGTGCGGGATTGGATGGTGGTGTGATGACGGTGATGGGGGTTGGCGAAGGATACGGCGGGATGGTGAGCGGTTTTGGTGGAGCGGGTGTGAATGGTGGGATGAGCGGAGAGGGTGTTGGTTGTGTAGGGAGGATGAAGGAAGGTTTGTGGTGGAAGGCCATGACCTGTGGTGCGGCGCCATCATCATCAAATGACCACCCGGCGTTGGAGGCCGGTGGTTGGACTACATTAACTTGTGCTGGTGCTGGCGGCTGTTGCGGAGGAGCGGGTTGATGGTTCGGCATCGGATTCTGATAGATGCCCAGATCTTGTGCTTGCTGCGGTGGCTGCTATTGTGGCGGCTGCTGCGGCTGCAGTGCTGGATGCTGCTGCACTTGCTGCCCCTGCGGCTGCCTTCTCTTCTCTTTGATTTCCATAATGGCCCTATGCATCTCGGCCCAGTCTATCCTCTGTCCTTCGTGTAAGTCGTACACGAGATCTCGGAAGTGAAAGCATCCTTCTATAGTGTGACCCGGCTGCCGGTGGAACATGCAATACTTAGTTTGATCAACAGCTGGGTTCCAAACAGTCCTTTCTGGAGGAAGTTGAATTGCATTTACCGCCATGAGTGCTGAGAATATGTCTGTAAGTGTCTCTGGCAATGGAGGATACTGGGCACTTCTGGGAGCCGGGTGCTTGCTGTTGGGATTATTATTGTTGTAGCCGCTGGGTGGAGGGACGTTATGGTATTGCGGTGATGGTGGTGGTTGTTGTGGTGCGGTGAAGGTGTTTTGCGGGATGGTGAAGGTAGGCGGAGGATTTTGTGGAGTGTTTTGAAAGTGTTGCGGAGCGGGGTTTTGCGGATTGCGGGGGCTTTGGTTGTAGCGGAATGGTGCGGCTTGGTAGGGAAAAGCAACAGCTTGTACTTGCTCATTTGTCTGGACTCCTTCGGTAACCGGCCCCTGTGGTTTCTTATGGTACTTGGGTTTTTGGTTTTCGAAAAGAGAATGGATAGGGGAGTCCTTAAACTGAGTTTGTATAAATCGCGCCCGGCTATACAGTTGATGCATATTGGCTATATCGTTCATTGCCAAGATATTTTTGAAGGTGGGCGAAGCATTTGAAATTAGCAGCTTAACTTTTTCTTCCTCTGGAATATGGCCGGGCACCCTGGCGGCCATCTGCCTCCATCTATCTGCATAAGTTGCGAATTCCTCATCCGGCTTCATTTTCTCGGCCACCAGATCTGTGAATGAATATTCCGGGCCGACCCGATCTTGAAACCGCTGAATAAACTTGTCCTTGACCACTTTGAAGCTCTCGGCCTCTTCTAGGGGCAGAGAATAAAACCATTCCAGAGCAACGCCATCTAATGATCGGCGGAACAGGTACGCCATAAGGCGATCATCATATTGGAACTGCGCCGATTCATACAGAAAATCCCTCACATGGATGAAGGGATTGCTGTTCCCATCATACTTACGGTAGTTGGGGAGCTCAGACTGCGGAGGGAAACGGATGTTCTGGAAGCTTGGGACGGGAATATCAGCCAAGGATTGTGGGCCCACCTTCTTCTGAAGAAAATCAAGTTGTTGCTGCATGGTGGCCCACTTATTAAGCAAATCCTGCTCTCGAGAGGGAGCAGGGGCAGTGAAGGGAGTTGATTGTATCTGGTGAGCAGGAGGAATGGCGGTTGCCGAGGGCGGAAGCCCATAGGAAGGAGCAGAAGCATAACTAGTGGAATTAGGGGGGCCGTAAGAAGGATACTGGGCCTGAGATAGACCCGGATTGGAGTGAAATTGGGCCACCCCGTGCTGTTGGGGCAAGAAATCGGATGGGCCCACGAGGACCTGTGGAGCCGCCAGAGCAGAGGGATGATAATCCATCGGAAGAGAGGGGACAGGCGATTTCCCCTTATCAAATGATTGATGGGTCGAATTGGAGGATTGACCCATCTCCATGCCAGCAAAGGTGATGGTCCGGGGCTGGACCGGGGTGAGCTCAATCGGGGTGGGCTGAACAGACGGCCCAATAATGGAAGAATTAGAGTGCCCCTGGACGGTAGCGGAGGGAGGAGGATTGGACTCTTGCATGGCCTGATAGAGGACCTGGAGTTGGGTCGGATCCAACTGGGCCATCATATGGAGGACAGAGCCCGCGGAAGGAGCGGATAAAGAAGGGATGACCTGACCACCTTCTATGGGAGTGGAGGATGAGAGAGGGGCGGTCCCCTCTCCAGCGGAGAAAGAAATAACCCTCGAGGGGTTCTCGAGGAGCCCTTGAGGAAGGGAATCCTCTTGGGAGCGAGGAGGATTGCAGGATGCCATGGTAGATTCGAAGAGGGGATTGGAATAGAATGTGAAGGAGGAAGCAACTCGAGGAGATGATTCAGACGAATGAAAACAACTCCACATGCAACGGACAACCTTGATAAATGCAAAACAACAAACACAACAAACACACAATGAGCAACCGCACCTAGGTGATTCAAACAAGATACAAGTGATAGGGAATGAAGACACTCAAAAGCCAACCGAGTTGCTTAAGATGATGCAAACAAAGTTTCTTTATGATTTCTCCTTTGGAACTTTAGTGAATTGATTGATATGTGCTCTCTCCAAATGGGTTCCTAATAGGAGGTGGATATGGACTTGGCTTGACTTTAAGTGTGACCACTCCTTCACTTATGCAACCCTAGACACAAGGGGGGGAAGGTACAACCGGCCCGGCGTCCGTGTGGGAATCCACGGCTCGCGGGGACTTATGGAGGTCCCTGCTGTGATTTCCTAGTCGGCCGCAAGGAATATGGAGACGAGAGGTCCTCACAACAAGGTAGGAAAATGCAGTCTAATATATGAAAAGATGGATGACCCTATGTGCACCGGAGTGCATGCAAAGTCTAGCCTAGAATCTAGCAAACAACGATGCACATAATGATATGAAGATATGAATGGAATCAAGCAGTACCCAAGCAATAAATCACAGCCAAAAACTGCGGAAATAACTGCACCTCGGATGCGTACCTGCCAGGAGAGTGACGGACGAAGGCCCCTGCGTCAGAGCCCAATAATGGTCCGAGACCAGACCGCCATAAATAATGTAACGCAGGGGTTCCAGACCGTCGTATGAGCCAGGGAACCAAAAAACAAACTGAAGTAACAGGAAAACCCGTGAAAGCTCACACCACAGAGACAAGCGACGGCCTGATATCCCCGCGTCAGAACACTGTAACGCGCCGAGACAGGGCCGTCATATGATTCAGAAAACCAGAAAGAGGGGTGAAAACAAAGGGATCAAAAGACAACTGAACAAACAGATGATGGCAGGTTTAAACAGGAATCAGAAGCACGATTGGCACTAGCTGTCCCACCGTGATCGCCAAAAAAATATCTGTTGATTGTTTGTTTACCTATCTCTTCTTATCTTCTTTCTTTTTTTGTTGATTGTGAGGGTTTTGAAAAATGATATGGCGAGATGATAAATAAACTACCAAAGATCAGCTCAACCTATGCACATGTGAATATGAACCTAGGCAATCAAATCTAACTCTAGCATGGGCATGCTATCTCAATCAAATTACGCTAAGGGAAAAACGAAAACACACGCCGGGGCGTGGAGCAAAGATAAATAAAAACACACCGCTAGGGGTGGAACAATCAAGGGGAATAAAGAGATTTGATGAAAAAGACAGCTAGTGCCCAACACTAAGGAAAGTCGTGATCGCCACCAAAGTAAACACGAATCAAAGACTCGAATATACCTTGGAAGTAGGTGGATGAAACACCCGCCCACGGGAGAGAAAACCAAGGAAAGCCTGCAGATCAATTTGCAAATAACGGTCCAAACCCTGTGCGTCGCTTGGAAGTAACGGTCGTGCGATAGACCGCCAGAAAGAAATAACGCTCCTGCACCTGACCGTCAGATAACCTGCAGTGAAAAGATGTGAATTCTTTGAACTCCAACCCTTCCAGCCGGCTAGAAGGCTTGGGCCTCGTGCTAGGGATCCTGTAAAACCTGCCAAGGATGTAGAAAGCAAAACAACACAACCTCAATTAGCCCTCAACATAAGTATAGCATCAATCCTTAAAAAGCTTGAGAACATCAAAAGGAGAGGGGATTACCGGGGAGTTGTTGGTTTTTAACCCCTCTGGGCGTTTTTTAAGTTTAGGAGGATATGTGTATGCTTAGCAACAGTGAAAAACGTGGAGGAAGAGGAGGGACAATGCTTTTGATTAATAAAACCAAGGGAAACTTGAGCATGCAATGATGATGATCTTGACAAGCTAAAACCCAAAATTACTCCCTTGACTTGGAAGATGGACGTGGGAAGCAGCTCCTCCTGGATGTAGATGGCTCCTGAATTTGGCAGCACTTCGTCGTGAATCAAATCTTCCCCCCTCTCCGGGTCATAAAATCAAGGGTTCTATTTATAGACTCCCTCAAACCCTCAGGTCGAGTTGAAGATAAATCAGCCAAGAAAGGAGGACAATCCTTAGCAAATCCTTGAGGATAAAATCAACAAGAGTCCAAAGAAACAAACGAGAGGTCCTGAGGATTAGAATTGAAGGAGATAATGCCAATCCAAAACCCTATCTCATCCACGGAGTAGCAGAGAAAAGGCCTGAACTGTCAGGACTCTCTAAAGGAAGTAACGGTCGCACGATAGACCGCCACTTGGAAATAACGCTCCAAGTCATTACCGTCATTTTCAACCCTATCCAAAGGATAAGATCAACGGGAAGAAGATCTAAACAATAGGACTCTGCAAGTAAGTAACGGCCAGGGCATAGGGCGTCATAAGAAAACAACGGCTAGGGAGTAGACCGTTATTATCAAAGGACAACGAGGCCCTAAGTCTTGGGACTCTTCAAAGAGTAACGGCCAGGGCTTCATGCGTTATTATGAAATGACGCGCCTAGTACAGACCGTTATTATCATTGATTTTCAAGAAAATAGAATGGAGGGATTGCCAAGCTTTTGAACGAAGTGCCACCAGGAACCAGGTCTAATCCAGGAATTGAGACCCAGAAAACAGGCTTCAACTGATTAAAAGGAATTCAATGAAGAGTGAACAACTCGGAGCATCATATTGAATGAATAAGGAGATGACCCGACTTATTGGGTATAAAACGGGTGTCAACAGTATCCCTTACCATGTCTGGACATAATAGTTGCTTTTCGTCAACTTCGTCCCAGCACAAAGGCGATCGGCAACTCCTTCCGTATAAAGCTTCGAAAGGTGCCATTTGTATACTTGCCTGGTAGCTATTATTGTATGCAAATTCAACCAAAGGGAAGTGATCATGCCAGCTTTCACCTAAGATTGACCATCCGTTTGAGGATGAAAAGCTGTACTAAAGTTAAGTCTCGTCCCCAGTGAATGTTGTAAACACTTCCAAAAGTGAGAAGTAAAACGGGGGTCTCTGTCAGACACGATCGAGACAGGTACTCCATGTAACCTGAATATCTCTTTAAGGTATAATGCAGCAAGAACATCAACTGACCATCGACTCTTGATCGGTAAGAAGTGTGCCGATTTGGTCAATCGGTCGATGATAACCCATATTCCGTCATATCCTCCCTTTGATTTGGACAGACCCATAATGAAGTCCATACCAACATCCTCCCACTTCCACTTGGGAATATCTAGAGGATGTAGCTTATCGGCAGGCTTTTGGTGTTCTGCCTTGACTTGTTGACATGTGAGACAGCGAGACACAAAATCCGCTATTTCTCTTTTCATATTGGGCCACCAAAAGGTCCTTTTCAAATCTTGGTACATCTTAGTTGATCCTGGATGAATTGTGTACCTTGATCTGTGAGCTTCATCTAAGATTTTATTCTTTAGCTCAGGGCAATTCAGTATACATGTTTTATTTCTGAACATCAATCTTCCATCTGGTGTTAATTTGAAATCAGGTTGTTCTTCCATTTTGCCCTTGATTTCCACTAGTACGGGGTCACTACCTTGAAGTCCTTATATTTCGGATAGCAAGTCTGGCTGTATGCTCATATGGGATAAGGTGACACACCTACTGTCCTTGTCCATGCTTATATTAAGTTTAGAGAATTATTCTAGCAACTTCCACTCCTGAATCATACAATTGGCTAGTAGTGCTCTCGGCTTTCGATTGAGGGCATCGGCTACAGGATTACCCTTTCCAGGATGATATTGTATAGTGAAGTCGAAGTCCTTAAGATATTCTAGCCAACGTCTTTGCCTCATATTCAATTCCTTCTGAGAGAAGAGATACTTAAGACTTTTATGGTCAGAGTATACAATAAACTGCACTCCCTACAGATAATGTCTCCATATCTTTAGTGCAAATACTACCGCAGCCAATTCTAAATCATGAACTGGGTAGTTCTCCTCGTGCTTCTTTAATTGGCGAGAAGAGTAGGCTATAACCTTCCCTTGTTGCATTAAAACACATTCGAGGCCAATGCCAGATGCATCGGTGTATATTTCGAATCTCTCGCCTTCAATTGGTAAAGCTAAAACCGGGGTAGTAGTTAGATGATCTTTGAGAGCTTGGAAGCTTCTTTCACATTCCTCACTCCATTCATAACGTATCTCCTTGCGAGTTAGCCTAGTGAGTGGTACGGCTATCTTCGAGAAATCCTTGATGAATCACCGATAGTAGCCCGCAAGACCCAAGAAACTACGGATCTCGCTAGCATTGGTCGGTCTTTCCCAATTCCTTACAGCTTCAACCTTTGATGGATCTACGGATAAACCGTCTTTTGATATAACATGCCCCAAGAAAGCTACTTCTCCTAACCAAAATTCACATTTGCTGAGCTTTGCATATAACTGATTCATCCTCAACATTTGTAATGCTATTCTCAAATGCTCCTCGTGCTCTTCCTTGGTCTTAGAATAGATCAGTATATCATCAATGAAAACCACTATGAATTGATCTAGATGAGGCCTGAATATACTATTCATCAACTGTATAAAGGCAGCAGGGGCATTTGTTAGTCCAAAAGGCATAACAACAAATTCATAGTGCCCATACCTACTTATGAACGCGGTCTTATAAATGTCCTCATCTTTGATCCTTAGTTGGTGATATCCCGACCTGAGATCAATCTTTGAAAAATACATGGATCCAGATATTTGATCAAATAACTCATCGATTCTCGGCAGTGGATACTTGTTCTTGATAGTGAGATGATTCAACTGTCGATAGTCGATGCATAACCTCATGGATCCATCTTTCTTCTTTACAAATAGCACAGGTGCTCCCCACGGGGAAGTGTTTGGTCTAATAAATCCCTTCTTGAGAAGTTCCATCAATTGCTCCTTCAGCTCCTTAAGTTCGGCAGGGGACATCCTATATGGTGCCTTAGAAACTGGTCCAGCACTAGGGACCAAGTCGATGGTGAAGGCCACTTCTCTTTGTGGAGGTAATCCAGGCAAATCCTCCGGAAACACGTCCGAAAATTCTTGCACAACTGGAATGTCTTCTACCTTAGTCTCCTTAGTCTCCTTAATGGTGACAAATGCAAGGAAAGATACACATCCTTTCCTTATTAGCTTGCTAGCTCGGAGAGCCGAAATAAAAGGTGACTTGCTCCGACTCTTAGGGCTAGAATAGACTAGTTCTTGAAAGTCCTTGAAAGTAACTTTGCTGTTACGGCAATCCACAATTGCCTGATACCTAGATAACCAGTCTGCTCCCAATATGACATCATATTCCTTTAGGTCTAAACATATGAGGTTGATAGGAAGATTTCTTCCTTTTACCAAGACTGCACAGTTTTGATAATGGTGAGTAATATCGGTTTCGTTTCCGAGAGGAGTAGATAAAAATATTTTCATCCATTCCGGTTCCATAGGTAGTGGGTCAGCAAACTTCTTGGAAATAAAAGAATGTGATGCACCCGTATCAAATAAGACATGTGCATACTTGGAACAAACTTTCAGTGTACCTTCTACTAGTCCGCCTTCGTCTTGTTCCGCCTCCTTAATAGCTTGGAGACGAGCATTCTTTGTCACCGGGCGCTTTCCGTCACCGGCTTGATCATTGAGTAGGGGACAGTCGGGAATCCGATGATCACGGCTCCCACAACGGAGACACGCTCCAAGTTTCCTCCAACATTCTTCGGCCTTGTGCCCGGCCTTATCACAATGCTTACATACCACCTTAGAAGGTGTAGTGGTGATGGAGAAAGGTTTGGTCTTCTTGAACTTTTGCTCCTGGAAGGGAGTACCTCCATTACTTGGCCTCTTCTTGAAATTGGATTTGAAGGTGCCGGAGCTAGTAACAATCTCCTTCTTGTCTTTCCCACGGATCCTATCAGATAGTTCCATGGCATCTTATAGTAATTGGGCTCGTCGAACCATCTCCGAATAGACTTGTATGTCCATCGGTGCCAGTTGTGTGATGTATTGGGGCCTGAGCCCATTAAGGAATCTTCGAGCTTTCATCTTCTCAGTACTAACTAAGTGTTTAGCGTACCGAGACAGCCTTGAGAACTGCGCTTCATATTCAACCACCGACAAAGATCGTTGCTTAAGTGCGGCGAATTCAGCGGCTTTCTTCTCTTGAACTCGATCTAAGAAATATTTATTGTTGAAATGTTCAACAAACTCATCCCAAGTGACTTGTCCTTGATTTAACGTAGCTTCTACCGACTCCCACCAACAGCGGGCGTCCCTTTCTAATTGAAAAGTTGCTAGCAGGACCTTCTCTTGATCCGTGCATTGCATAACCCGAAAGATCCGTTCAGTTTCCCGGATCCAGTGTTCGGCATCGTCCAGATCAGTAGATCCTACGAACTTTGGAGGATTCATGTTCTTAAAGCCTTGGTGGAGATTTCCGGCTCCACGTAGTGCACCTCCTTGTGCCACTTGTTGAAGTGCCTGGGTCATGCCTTGAAGAGTGCGTTGCATGTTGCGCCATTGAGCACGTTCGGCAGCCATTGTCCTACAATTACAATAGCTATTAGTATGTGATTGCGTTTAAAGGCTTTTAATTCTATTTTGACTTTAACCCTTGGTTCTACCCAATCTCACTGGTTAGAGGTTCAGACTTATCCTTGGACTTGGGTTTTCTAGGAATTGAATACCCTAGGCTCTGATACCACAAAAACTGTCACGCCCCGAGCGCGGAAGATACCCGGAGACGCGTGACGAGTTTATATCGATCATGTCAATCAGAGTATTAGTGTATTCGACACCAAATCAGAGATGCGCAAGAGTAAAGATAACCCAATCCTTTTATTCCTTCACAAAAGTATTTCTATTACAATCCCTTAAAAATGCTAAACTTAATAAAAAGAAAAGAACAAAATTGACTCAAGAAAATACAGAAAAGACAAGACTAGTTGACGCTTTGAGAAGCTCTAATCTCTTTCACTCTTGACCATCCCTGTCCGATTGAGTCTCGTCGTCGGACTTACCTGAAAAGTAGGGAAACACTGAGTGAGCGAACGCTCAGTAGGAAATTATATCTCAAGAACTAGCAATCGGTTTAAGTAATTATAATTTTTCACATGTAAATGCAATATGCATGTAGAAATAACTAATCAATAGAATAACACGTCGTGTAAAACTTCCAAGCGAGTCTTAAACAAGAAATATTCATGAGAGACTTTATAGATTATTGGCTATTTCACGCAAGTACTTTGCCCGTGTCGGGCCACGCTAGTAAAGTCACGCAAGTCGAGTCACGCATGCAAGACAGAGAGAGTGTGTGTGTGGAATGCCAAAGATCAAGAGAAAAAGTACTTCGGTGCAATGCTAGACACCGTGATCATTACAACTCCCATGGGCACTAGTACTTTTGGGTGCTCCTCCCAGGACCAGATCGGGCCCTTATATGCACAGCATTAAAGATAGATCTAGACATCCACTTTATTTGTATAGCCAATATGGAATTTCAAAGAAAAAGCTTGTGGAAATTCAAGATAGAGTAGAGTTCAAAATTGAACTTGATGTATAAGGACGATAATGACGATATAAACACGAGTATCGATAAAACTGGGTGGAGTTGGTTCCCTAATTGGGTACCATGACAATTAAGTGTCCATATATAGATGGTCATGTCATTTGATATAGAATTGAGGTCCACAAGAACATCATAATAATGGCATGATTTCCACATCCCATTAAGAATATTCTCATGATATCCACACAGTATATCATGAGGGCCGGTATACCATGTTTCTATAGAGTGACATGGCAAAATAGTGCAATAGGTTTTTATGGTACAACCAGCTCAGTCGACCTTGAGGGAATCCAAGGCTACGAGGAGACTTACGGAGGTCCCAATGACTAACTTGCCAGTCCAAAGGAACGGAATGTCCAATGGAAGGCTTGTATGTCGCCGAGAGTTAGTGGGTAATGCGATAAATCATCGTGAAACATGGGACTATACCCACGGAATGGAATATAGTGACGATATATTTATATATATTTATATATATACGAAACCCTCGGTTCACAGAAAGCAGTATAAAATAATCACACAGGAAATTAGCGACTTAACCTAAGTCACTATTTAATAAATTAACGCCCTTCACTGGGTCGTGTCTTTTCAATTTGACGACTTCTGAAACAGTCGTCCATCATATACTTCTGTTATGCTGAGATTTTTCCTTAATTCTGTATTTTCAATAAAACGCGCCTTAGTCAGGGGCGTTATTTCATAAAGAAATGACATGCACTGTGCCGTTAATTACCTTGTTCAGAATTTTAATAACTCCTAGATATTTTAGGGAAATAACGAATTATTCTAAGTCTTTAATTTAAATTAGCGCCCTGGGGTGGGGCGTCACTTTCATAAAAGACGACCTACTAAGGGTCATTAATTCATTATTTTCCAGAATTTAACATGAACATTGTAATTTTCAGGATAATAAATTTTCAGGAAACAAAGTACATGGTCAAGGCAAGAAAATTGTCATGATTCAATACTTATGATCATGCATTAAATTGGATTCAGGGTTTCATAGATCTTAAATTTTAAACATGGGTATTTATTAATTATGTGGAATTGACGACTCTTCTGTCAGTCGTCAGAACTTGAATTAGCGCCCTAGAGAGGGTCGCCTCTTTCCAAAATTTCACAGAAAACCTCAAAAACTCAATGAAACCATATGCATGAATCAATATATGTTAACAGCATGATTATATAAAAGTTTGAGCTACAATTCTTGAGAAAACCTACCTGATGATGATCTGGGTGAAAATATGTGATGGATGTGAAGAGAAAATGATACTCTGTTCTAAACAGAGTCTTCTGGAAAAACGATGTTGATGAAGAACCCACGTTCTTCGGCTAGACAAGAGAGTTACTACTTGCTGCAGGCAACCTACAGAAGAAGAAGATGATGTTGCAGATAACCTGCACAAGGAAGATGAAGGACATTAATATTCTTCATAATCCATGACGAAAGGCAGAGGAAGAAGAACCACCTGTTCTTCGCGTACGAGACAGCAATAGAACGCCTTTGACCAAAATAGCTAATAGGTTCGACTGAAAGGGGTATTTATAGGGTTTCAGGAATCCCTTAGGGTTAGAATTTGATTAGAACTCTAGTTTCCTTGATAGAGTCCTTACCATAGTCAATCGAACACGTAGCAATCCTAAAACTTACCCTGGATAGTCTCCTGGTTCGAATGGAACACAAATGCAATTAACGCCTTTGGTTAAGGCGTGCATTTTAATTGACGTCTTGACCTGTACCGTTTCTTTTGTAATTCGCGCCCAAGAAGAGGGCATTTCTTTCTCTTTCCTTTTATTTGTTTTGACCGTTTTGAAATTTGACGACCTTTGGTATAGGCGTTACTTTTTGAATTAACGCCTCAGGTGAAGGCGTTTCTTATTTAAATCGCGCCTTGTTGAGAGGTGTTATTTACTTTTGACTTATTATTTATTCATTTTGGTTCTTATCATTTACTTACTTAATTTTTCTTGAAATCATCCTTTTATTTTACCAGGGTTGCTACAAACGTAGACTTACGGAGGTCTCAATGAAGAAAGTACCAGTTCGAAGGAAATAATATCCCGCGGAGGGTCCAATCATCACCAAGAGTTAATGTGTAATCGATAGAAAATAAAATAGGGACTCCATCTACGGATGTGAGATGAGAGTGCCAAGTAAACCCGCGATATAGGCCAGAAAATTGATAAAAACTGAGAGACAAGAATTGGCGCCCATTCAGAAGTTGCTATATCCAGAAATAGCGGCTCTTTGAAAGGTCGCTCAATCTTATATTTTACAGAAATCCAAATTAAAATACTAAGAATTAGCGACTCTGTGAACATGCACTAATTCTAGTAGATTTGAAAATTCAATAGAATTTAATTAGAATTGGCGACCGTATACGACGGTGCTCAATCTATAAATAACGTCCATTACTGTGTTGCAAATTCATGATTTTCCATATTCTTTTATATTTTACTATATTTTAAGAAATAATGCCTCCTTACATGGGCGTTCATTTGTTAACTGGCGACTTCATGTCAGTCGCCCATTCTTTTACTGATACACATCGGGCAGGAACATTTACAAACCCATGATATTATTCATAGCTTTTAATTGTACATGAACAGCAGCATTTTACTATTCACATGAAATTTCTAGAAACGATAGACATGGATAGCTTGAGAAAAATATAGGGAATCTAGAAACATGCTCATGCAAAAATTTTAACGTAAAGTTTCATAGATATTAAAATTTTAAACATTGGCAATTATTAATTTTATTTACACTAAATAGCGGTAGGGGTACGGTCGCTCATTAATGGGCGACCAGAAGACTATCGCAGATTCATAATTTTCGACCTTTTGTGCGGTCGTTCATTAATAGGCGGTCAGTACTTGGTCGCTATTTTCGTGCAGGACAAAAAACTTAAAAAGATTACGTAAACTGAATAGCAGAGGATATGAAACTATGATAATTTGATTATATGCATACACTGCACTTATACTATGGGTTTGTGCTTCAGATCTAGATAAAACCTACCTCTTTTGGAGTTTTGGATGACGGATAGGAAGCAGAGAATAATAAGAATAGCAGCAACACCGCAACTGCAACTGTAATAACCACAGCAGCTGAAGCAACTTCAGCATCAGGAACACTAGCAGAGGGAATAAGATGAGAAGCAAGGCTTCTTCACAGCAATACGGCAGCCGCAATAACAGCAACTGCAATAGCAGACGGTCAGCAACAACTGCAACAGCAATAGCAGCAACAACCACGCACATAGAAGAAGAAAGATTAGCCTTCCTCCTTCAGGACGCCTTCCTTAGTAGCAGCGATACGCAGGAAGTAGCAAAGGAGGAAGACGATGTCATCGCAGGGATTTCCTTCGAACGCAGTAGTGGCAGTAGCCTTTGCTCGTTCGAGAGGGGGTTGATTTATAGGGTCGGGGTTTTAAGCTTCCTAACGAGATTTAACCTTCCCACGTAAGAATCCTAGTTGTTTTAAAATTTCCTATGCATATCCCTTTCTATCTAAATCTGTAGCCACCTTCCCGGTTCAGGTTAAAAGCCCTAAATCCTATTCGTATGCAGCTTCGAACGTGAGTTGTGGTTGTCAAAAAGGCCTAAGTGTTTTAGGTATTAGAGATATACCCCTTGAATCTTTTATCTTCCTCAAAGCCCATTAGTCTTTGTACGTGAGGCCCATTTGAGTTGAGGATCAGGGGTGATGTGGGTTGGGCTTTAAACCTTATTTGAATTGGGCTCTTGTCTTATTCATTAAGAGAATTTAATTTCTCTAAGAAAATTAGTATTCCTATATTTTTATCCGAGGTGCGACACCGTCCCCCACTTAAAAGAATTTAGTCCCCAAATTCAATTGCATATAGACATGGAGGGTGAAGAACACTTACAATTTTAAAATAAGTTGGGGAATCTCTTCTTCATAGGTTCTTCGGTCTCCCATGTGACTTATTGTTCTGAGCACTTGCTCCATTGTACCTTTACCATGGGAATAGTTTTGTTCCTTAGCACACGAATCTCATGATCAAGGATCTTCAAAGGCTTTTGTTCATGTGTGAGATCCTTTTATATCTCCAGGTTGTTATGATCTATGACGTGGGACGAATCATGAACATACTTCTTGAGCATAGAAATGTGAAATACATTACGCACTTCGGATAGCTGCGGTGGCAAGGTGATTCGATAGGCAACCTCGCAAACTCTTTCTAGCACCTCGAAGGGACCGATATATCTTGGTGTAAGTTTGCCCTTAATACCAAATCTTTGGATACCTCGGCCTGGAGAAACCTTAAGAAAGACATGGTCTCCAACTTAGAACTCGAGGTCTCTCCTTCTAATATCGGCGTAAGTCTTTTGTCTAGACTGAGCCATCTGAAGTCTTTCTCTAATGAGTTGAATCTTCTCAGTAGTGTCCCTTACCATTTCTGGGCCTAGTAGTTACTTTTCGCCAACTTCGTCCCAACATAATGGCGATCGACAACTCCTTCCATATAATGCCTCGAAGGGTGCCATTTGAATACTGGCCTGGTAACTGTTGTTATATGCGAACTCGACCAAAGGCAAGTGATCATGCCAGCTTCCACATGTTGTGCCCCTGTGGTCATTTGACATTCATGGTTTTGATAATGGCCAAACACTATAAGTCATTGATGTTTCCCACTCTCATATGATTGAAATACTTGATGCTTTTTCATGATAGATAAGCCAAGGAATGGAGTGGAGATGGCAAAAGTGAAAGTCCAATGATCACGCCCAAGCAAGGATGTAAGGTCAAGAAGCAAGAGTCAACTCTTCAAGCTGGAAAGCTATCAGAAGATCAGGCTAGCTTCAAGAAGAGTCGACACTCGGCACAAAAGAGTCGACACTTCACATTGTCAAGGTCGATGCATAATGAAGAACACACGTGGCTTCAACGTCCAAAGGTCTGAGCATTCGTTAAGGAAAGGTCAAAGACTCAGTAGACATCCTCAAGGTCTAAAGAGGTTGATGCCACAGACTTGAATGGACTGCAAACGGGTTTAAGGGGTTGAATGAAGCAAATCTGTGAAAAAACAAGATTTCGGTCGACCGCTGGTCATAGACCGATCGACCAAAATTGCCAGCAACGAAATTTTTCAAATCTGTAAACTTCCGGTCAATCGACCACCTACCTCCGGTCTATTGGCAGCCCCGATGCAGCTATTGTTGACTTAGTTTTTCACCTCGTGGGTAGCCCCTCTTCTTGGATTTGTTTAATCCTAAAGTCACCCAACCTCCCATGATTTGTGGATATGGTCTGGGGGTTGTCTATGGACCATTCAAAGAGATATAAAATAAACACAAGGGGGTTAGAAACCCTAATGGATCAAAGGGAGATCAAGAGAGGCTAGAGGAGGTTATCCACGGGAAGAAGAAGAGGGTATTGTAGCCTGTGAACAGTACTTCGTGCAACAGTTCAACATCTATTTCCAAGGTGATTCAAGCTCATATCTAAAGCCAGCAACCTCCAAGGAAGAGAAGAAGCAAGCAAGGCTATCAAGAGGATCCAAGGA
The DNA here is from genome assembly GCA_022559845.1 of Amorphophallus konjac. NCBI lineage: Eukaryota > Viridiplantae > Streptophyta > Magnoliopsida > Alismatales > Araceae > Amorphophallus > Amorphophallus konjac. The sequence goes on along the minus strand of CM040123.1, from coordinate 288,112,953 downwards.
AGCTCATTTCACAAGGAAGAAGAAGCCATTGCTGCTGAATAAAGAGAAGAGCTTTGCAAATAAGAAGAAGCCTCTGTTGGTGATCTACATCGTGTGAAGATAAGAAGAAAATGAGGCAGCCCTTGCTAAAGCATCAGATTCAGGCTCTAGCATTTCAAACAAGATGTGATGACCCAGGAGATCCGGATAACGATAACCCGATATCATCGATTTACCGATACCAAAAGCTCGGGGAAGTCACCCAAGAGGCTGATGAGGCCCCGTAAGGGTTAGTGAGTGTTTGTTGAGGGGATGCATAACGAATAGAAATTACACGTATAATATTAATTAAAGCATTCATTTGAACTTTAAACGAAAGCATCTATATATATCAGAGTGGTAAATTTATACAAGTAGTCCAGATTCATACATCTCAAGTCCCACACTGTACAATGGTCCAAAAATAAATAACTACATGGGACGTAGCCCAGCCAAAAGAAGAAAAAGAATAGACTGACCATTGACCGACCACTGACAGACCACTGCTGGCTCTAAGGTTTTTCACCAAAAGCACGAGAGAATCCTGCAGCCGGTTGCACTGCCTCACCTGTAAAAGGAAGGGGTGAGTCTCACAGCAGAGACTCAGTAGGGTTCACAGAAATCCTTAACTCTCAACTAACTAAAGGAAAGCAGTAAATCATGCATTGGCATAAATAAATGACAATCTAATAAAACTGTAAAACTAACTAAATAGTTTATGAAGAATTAACTAGCATGCCAATTAGAATTTAAACGAAAGTACTCGAAATCTACCAATAGACAATAACTCAATCATTTCCAAGTGACTAAAGAGAGAAGGAGAGGAGATCCACCAGAAGAAGAAACCAGATGCGTCCACTGACGGCTTACACTGCGTCTCAAGCATCTACGCAAGCTTGATCATAGCAAGCGAGACGCGTAACAGTATCAAAACAAGTAACTAGTCAGAGCAACACTCGTCAGTGTCAGTCCAAGTCTCTGACCACGTGTGGACACACCGGCTCGTGCCTAGAGCCAGGCCTCTGGCTAGTATTCCCCTCCTTAGGACGCTACGGTTGGACTGGGGCCTACGGAACTAGCTTAAAAATCGTGAAACTGGGATACCCCGCCACCTCTCCTGGGTGGGATCAACAATAAAAGTCGTCGGGCTACGACTGGTGATTCCATCACTAGGAAAGAGAATAAAGCTCTATTGGGATCTAAGAACATGCCATAATTTATAATAACGATCAAACATGGCAAATATGAAAGACTAAAAGCATGATTAACTGAATATGTTAAGATGGCCATTATTCAATAGTTCAACGCATAAATAATTGAATATGCTAAAATAATTATTCCATAACCAAATGCCTAAATTATTGAACATGCTAAAATGGCATTTATTTCATAATTAAATGCATGAATAATTGACTATGATAAGGATTGAAATTTGTCGGGGTTAAACGGTTGAAAGAAAACCGCCCCAGTCGGTAAAACGACTTAAACATGGCGGAGATGTTATATTAAATGTATGATTTAATGAACACGCATAGTAGCAGAACAAGCGGTTGAACAATGAACCGTCGCGTGTTGTTGAACGGACTAGCCGTGAAATTTCTACCGCCATTCAAATTCAATTTATTTACGTGGTCTAATCGTCAGTCGCTCGAGTCCACAAATGGTTTATGGCGGACCGTTATAAAGTCTAAAAATAAATTAAACATAGTCCTTACCGGAGAACCGGATCCACCGGAATCATAACCAGATCCCCTCCTGGTCGGCTTAAATCGATGGGAGTTATTATTTTTAACCAGTTCCCTGCCAATCCATCATCTCAATATAACAATTTATAATCTATGAACTCAGCAATGATGGGCATGCTTTTATTAATCTATAAACTCATCGATGATGTGCATGCTTTTATTAATCTATGAACTCAGCGACGATGGGCAAACTTTCATTAATCTATGAACTCAGCGACGATGGGTATGCTTTCATTAATCTACGAACTCAGCGACGATGGGCATGCTTTCATTAATCTATGAACACAATGACGATGGGTATGTTTTCATTAATCTATGAACTCAGCGACGATGGGCATGCTTTCATTAATTTATGAACTCAACGACGATGGGCATGCTTTCATTAATCTATGAACTCAGTGATGATGGGCATGCTTTCGTTAATCTATGAACTCAGCGACGATGGGCATGCTTTCATTAATCTATGAACTCAGCGACGATGGGCATGCTTTTGGAACAATTTAACAGGCTAGGGCATTGATCCCCCTACCTCATACGCAATGCAAACGCCCGATCCGGCCGCATGCAAGCCCAGGGACGTCACGGTTCATCCTTTCCCGACCGCCTGTCCACAGGATTAAGCTGAGGATGCCGATTTCACCGTGAGGAGGGAAGATGGGGCCGCCCGATGTCATCGTGGAACCTCGTCTCCGCGTCGGGGTTTGGCTCCGACAAGGGTGCCGCCATGTTTTACCCCTTGCCGATTTGTCGACGGAGCTCCGACTCATCCATCAAGGCCGTCGGGTCACCGGCGTGCCGAGAAGAGGGAGAGAGGGAGAGAGGGTCGCCGGTCTCGTCTGCCTCCGCACACCGTGAAAGGAGAAAAGGGGCGAGAGAGGGGGAGGCCGGTCGCGGTCCTCCCCTTGCCCAGTCGCCAGCGAGGCCGCCGACCGTCCTCCCATTTCTTGGGCCGCCTAGCACCGCCGAGAAGAGGAAGGCGAGAGAGGGGCTCACGGCCGTCCGCGGTGGAAGGGGGGGGGGAGTCGCCGCCGCCCTCCGCCGAGAAGAGGGCCAGGGGGGTGAGGGGGTCGCCGCCGCGGCAAGCTCGCGCGGCCGCCCGCTGGTTCGCCCGTGGGTTTCCTGTGCGTCGGGTGAAAAGAGGGGGGGAGAGGGATTGGGAAAGTGGGAGAGAGAGGGGAGATCGAGAGGGTTTAAAAAAGATTAAAATATTTTTTTTATTTTTAACCCCCATTTGCATTCTAAACCCCTTAAGAAGTATATTTATGCATATGCCCACTAATTTCTTAAAACTCTTTAATCTAATTAGATTAAATGCTATAAAAAGTCCATAAATTTTATAAAATTAGCCAAAATTCACGAATTAAATTCTATTCTAAAACTGGTAAAGATCCGTTAAAGAACGGGTCTCACACAAGCTCTACTTTATTTTAGCATATCTCCATCTCTTGTCTGAATATTTTCATCTTGTTCTCTTTTCATTTTGTTCAAGCTACTAAAATTGAGAATCGTCCCTACCACGGTTAGTAGGAAGGTAGTTGGAAGGTGCTCCAATCTGCAGTGTTATCATCCCAACCAGTGGTTAGTAGGAAGACAATCAGAAGTTCTCCGATCTACGATTTGGTGCGCTGCACTAGTGAATCCTCACCGGGTTTGGTGAGGGGTGGACGTAGGACTGGGGATTCAGTCCGAACCACCTTAAAATCTCTTGTGTTGTGGTTTGCTTATGTGATTGCTTTGTTCTAGATGCATGCTTAGGTTCAATATCTATATTACTTATTCATCCTGCTAAGCCAATCATTGTATCCTTCATTAAGCTAGTTGTATTCCGCTGCTATTCTTTTTATCTAGCTTTAAAGAGGGGTGTTCTGCGAAAAGAGGGGCAGATCTATTCACCCCTCCCCTCTAGATCCGCCATCCACTACTCAACAAGTGGTATCAGAGCCTAATATCTCATTATGGGGTCCAACGACCTTGAGAAAAATGGTGGATTGGCATCCAAGGGTTTGTTACCTGAAGGACATTCTGTGAATATGCCTCCTTATTTCACTTGATCTAATTATCCTTATTGGAAACAACGTATGCAGGTGTTCATTTGCGCCCAAGATTATGAACTCCGGCGAGTGATCAGCAAAGGTCCGTACGAGCTTACGGATGATGAGGACTTGTGGACCTAAGAACAAATAAGAAAATCCACTGTCAACTAGAGTGCTAGACACTTCATGTAATGCTCACTCCATCTAGTAGAATTCTCAAGAGTAGCTACCTGCGCAACTGCAAAAGAAATGTGGGACAGGTTAGAAGTGATTTATGAAGGAACCTTTAGTATGAGAAACAAAAGCTAACATTTTAGTTTCTGAATATTAAATGTTCAGGATGAGGCCTAATGAGTCAATTCAAGACATGTATGCTCGCTTAACTGTGCTTACTAATAGTCTAACTGATCTGGGAAAGAAATATTGAGAGCAGAAAATTGTAAAGAAGATTCTCATATCACTGACCCCAGCATGGCATACGAAGGCTACCGTGGTTGAAGAATCCAGAGATCTCGCAACTACTAAGGTAGATGAACTCATCGGGTCATTGATGACCTATGAGATCAACCTAAAGAACAAAGAGGCTGAAGTACCTAAGAAAAATTCCCTAGCCCTTAAAGTAGGACCCAGTGGTCAAAGCACTTCTGATGAAGGTGAGGCTTCTGCAGGTGAGCGAGATGAGGATGACGTAGCCATGCTCACACGTAAGTTCAGAAAATTTCTGAGAAAGGAAGGTAAGAGCTTCATGAGAGGAAGGTCACAGGTAAGGAAAGGTTTCAAATCCAACTCTGAAACTTTAAGAAAGCTGACAAGATCATTTGTTATTCTTGCAGCAAACCAGGGCATTTCAAGACTGAATGTCCTGAAAAATTCAAAAAAGTTGACAAATGGAAGGGCAAGAAGAAGAATAAGGCCATGGTGTCCACATGGAGCGACGAAGAAGAAAGTGATGATGGAACCAGTTCCTCGGACAAGGAAAAAGAAGATCTCTGTCTTATGGCCAGAGGTGACGAAGAAACTGAGGTACACTCTCCATTTGAAAATTTCACAATTGATGATTGGGAGGAAGCATATATACAGCTCATGGAGAAATATGACATGTACAAAAAAGAAAAATAAATCATTGAAAAAGAAAATTAACTTATTTGTGCATGATCATGATATGAACCATAAGACTACTTCACTTGAAACTGAAAGTGAAGACCTTAAGAAAATGATTGAGAACTTGAAAGAGGGAAGAAAAGAAATGGCTGACTTGGAAACTGAAACTGAAGACTTAATAAATGAGATTGATAGCATGAAGCTAAAAATGCAAACCTATGAAAAGAACAACAAATTGAGTAATAAGAAGTATGAAGCTATCAAACAAGTCAACACTCAACTCCTTCAAAACATTAAAAATCTACAAAAAGAGTTGAAGGATAAATAACAATCTTTAGAAAAGTTTGTAGATGGAAAAGAACATCTAGATGCATTGCTGGGTACTAGAATGAATTTCAACAAGGAAGGGTTGGATTTTGATCCCACAAACAAAAGACCAATTGGATTAAAAACTGTCACATTTGGTTCCTCTTCTGATACTTCTACCTCAAACACAACACCCACTCAAAATCAACAAAAAACAAAATGATAAAGGAAAAGAAAAGGTTGAAGATGAAGCCACTAAAATCCTCAAAAAGATTGCTCAAAAATCTCAGAAGAGTCGACCTTCCCCACAGTACAGATCAACACTTCCTTGGCCATCGCTCGCTCAGCCTTCCAAATGCCACTATAACTGGGTTGCACGTAGGACAGGTCTACACTGCCATTCATACAGGTCGACACCACCCTGCTTTTGGGGCAATTGTGATTCCTTTGTGCATAAATCTTATAAGCTTCAATCCCCTAGGTGGCAAAACAATCACTTTCAACCCAAAATCAACCAGTGGCCTCAATGGTTTAAGAAGCAGACTTCCTCAAACATCCGCAAAATCCAACAAAGAGCCTATAAACAGAAAGTGAATGTCAAAGCTGAAAAGAAAAATCAAATCTCTACTCTAAGCAAAGAAAACATGAATGCAAGGAAAGTTTGGATTCCAAAAGAGATGGTATCATGTTTTGAAAATCTGAAGAAGTTGGTGGGACCCAAGTTTTGTTGGGTTCCAAACCCCAGTGCTTAATTCCTTGTGTAGGAGTGTCTTGCAGCCATGCATAATCGGTGGTACCTTGATAGCGGCTGTTCAAGACACATGACTGGAGATAAAACTAAATTCTGTCTCTTGGAGAAAAAGGAAGGAGGACGCGTCACATTTGGAGGGGACAACAAAGGAAGAATCATTGAAATAGGTAATGTAGGTAAGAACCTCTCTAACTCCATTGGAAACGTGTTGCTAGTTGAAGGTTTGAAATACAACTTGCTCAATATAAGTCAATTGTGTGATAAAAGTCACAAAGTGTTGTTTGACTCTCATGAATGTAGAATCTTTGAACCAAAATCTGACAAGGTAAAATTTTCTGGTAAAAGAGTCAACAATGTTTACATGATTGGCTTAGATGATCCTGCTCACATAAACCTCTATCTTGCTGCACCAAAATCTGAGCTTGCATGGTTATGGCATCATAAACTAGGGCATGGTAGCTACAATGTCTTACATAAACTTTTAAAGCATCCTATGGTGAAAGGTTTGCCCGAACTATCTTTTAAACAAGAAAATAAATTGTGTGATGCGTGTGTCCTAGGTAAACAAACAAGAAAATCCTTCAAGGCTAGATCTGCAAATATGTCATCCAAACCACTCAAGTTGATTCATATGGACTTGTTTGGTCCAACCAAAACTACTAGTTTAAGTGGTAGAAAATATGGATATGTCTTGGTGGATGATTTCTCTAGGTTCACATGGGTTTTCTTTCTCACACATAAAATGATGCTTTTGATGAGTTTCAGGCACTCTATATGAAGATAAAGCAAGACGGTGAGTTTAAAATCTCCAACCTTCAATCTGATCATGGTGGTGAATTTGAAAATACTAAATTCTATAATCTTTGTAGGGCTGAAGGTATTTCACATCGATTTTCTTCACCAAGAACCCCTGAGCAAAATGGTATAGTTGAAAGAAGGAATCAGACACTCATAGAGATGGCAAGGACAATGCTTGCCGAACGGCAACTCCCAAGGAAGTTTTGGGCTGAGGCAGTAAACACGGCTTGTTACATTATCAACCGATCTATGGTAAGACCACACACCAAAAAGACTCCTTATGAGTTGCTGAAAGGTAACAAGCCCTCTCTCTCTCATATGAAAGTGTTTGGGTCTAAATGCTTCATCCACAATAATGACAAAAGAGAATTCGATAAATTCGAGCCCAAGAGCGATGAAGGTATATTCCTTGGATATTCTGATAGATCTAGGGCTTACAAAATTTACAACATTAAGAGTCAAACTATGGAAGAATCACCTCATGTTTCCTTTGATGAATATCATGATGATTCAAAAAATGATAACTATTGCAGGAAAAATGATGAAGATGGGGAATTCCTAAGCATGAAGGAAAAGAATAATCCTCCACAAGAAGAAACAAGAGAAGATGTTGACCTAGTTGAAACAAGCAATGCAAGAGATCAAGCTCCAGAAGAAGGTAATGATTCTACAGATGTTAGAATTCTTAAGGATCATCCTTTAGAAAATGTCATTGGAAGCTTGAATGATACACCTAGAACTAGGTCACATTTTAGAATTGTGGAAGAATTAGATCATCTTGCTCTTGTCTCCCAGATTGAACCCAAGAATATTGATGAAGCATTAAAAGATGAAAACTGGATAAACTCAATGCAAGACGAATTAAACCAGTTTGAAAGAAACAAAGTTTGGCATCTTGTTCCTAGACCATCATCACAATCTGTCATTGGCACTAAATGGGTATTTAGGAACAAACTCAGTGAGGATGGCAAGATAATAAGAAATAAGGCTAGATTGGTGGCTCAAGGGTATCATCAAGAGTTTGGGGTAGACTTTGAGGAATCTTATGCCCTAGTAACCAGACTTGAGGCCATCAGAATTTTACTTGCCTTTGCATGCTCCCTTAGAATAAAGGTGTATCAAATGAATGTAAAAAGTGCCTTCTTAAATGGTTTGATCAAAGAAGAAGTATATGTGGGGCATCCCCCTGGCTTTGAGAACTCTAAACATGCAGATTTTATATACAAGCTAGACATGGTGCTTTATGGGCTGAAGCAAACACCAAGAGTTTGGTATGAGAGACTAAGTGTAGCAACCCTAATAAATGAATAATTGAAATGAATTAAAACATATATATTACAGAAGTAATATATAAAAGGAATAGGGTTAATTGGACGAAATAAAACAAAATTAAAAATAACGCCTCTTATTAAGGCGTTAATTTATAAAGAAACGCCTCTATCCATGGCGTGACTAAAGAAAGGACGCCCACACATGCGGTCGTCAGTTCTCATGCGACCAAATGGGTAAGTAAAAGAAACGCCCCTATCTTGGGCGTGTTTTAAAACACGAAACGCCCTTTTTCAAGGCGCTTTTTAAGAAACGCCCTAAAGTAAGGCGTCAATTAAATAATACACGCCCTGACCAAAGTCGTTAATTCCATTCGGAACCGTTCGAACCCAGAACTTATCCAGGGTAAGTGATAACTATGAGAAAGAGTTCGAATGTGGTAATAACTCAATCTTGGAAATATTACTTTCAATCAAACACTACTTTTGTTAGGACTCCTAAATCCTATAAATAGTCTTGATCGAACGAACCCTAAACCTATTTGATCGATCATCTGCTATGGTGAGTAAAGAACTGAACGTTCTTTTCTTTCTATCACATGAAGAGTTACTGACTCTTCATCTCTTTCTCTTCTATACAGGTTAGGGAAAGCCGCATACGTGAAGAACAAAGTACTGTTCTTCCTCTTTCTTCTCCTCTGATTATGTGTGATGAAGAAACTTATGACTGCAGTTCTTCTTCTATAGGATCTACAATGAGTTGACAAAGTGAAGAACGAAGGTCCTTCATCAAATAACTTATTCGTCTGCATCCTCTTCTGTGCGTCCTGCTGCGGTTGATTGAGGTCGGAAGCCTTCATCAGCATCAACTTTTCTTCTTCCGAGAAGACTCTGTTACAAACAGAGTATTGTTCCCTATCAAGTTCTTCACGTGTCCTTCATCCAGACCATACTAAGGTAGGTTTTCTCAAGTTACTGTAGCCCAAATGAAATTAATGCAAGATATATATATATAAGCATGTCATGCATATGATTATTATAGTTTTCATGCGTTTTCTGAAATATTTTGAAAGAGACGCCCCTGTCAAGGGCGCTAATTTACAAGACACGACCATGTCCAGGTCGTCAATTTAATATTTGACGCCCTGTACACAGGCGTTAATTTCATGTAAATCTTCAGAACGGATTATCCATGCAATTACATGAAATCAATCAATAATTGTTAACGGTTAAAAGTCAATAAGCATGAAACATCAAATCTAAAATACTGCATCTGATTTCCTGCCAATTTCCTGTCATGACTATATGATTGTTATCATTGATTATCGTGCAAATCTTGCTTTCCCAGTATCTCTTGAATTCACGACCTAGACTAGGTCGTTTTCCATGTGGTAACGCCCCATCACAGGGCGTGAATAAAAAAATAAACGCCCCTTACTAGGGCGCGTATCTGTTAAAATCCTGGAATATATATTCTGTGAAAATAAGAATTTAATGATTAACGCCCCTGACAAGGGCGCGTTTTTGATAATTTCTGAAAATAAATATGTTCTGAAAAATATTGTAAATAAAAAGACGCCTGCTACTGTAGTCGTCAACTCTTGAAGAAACGCCCCTGCCGAAGGCGCTTTTTAAATAAATTATTGAATTATTGAAAATTCTGCAAAACGGACCATGTGTAAACGCCCTTCTGTTAGGCGTTAATTACTTGAGAAACGACTTGACCTAAGTCGTTATTTTACTGTAAACCGATTTTTCCTCTGATTTGCTAACCGATGGTTTATATATTATACATATATATATATATATATCGGCACTATTCTCCACTCCGTGAGTATAGTCCCACTTTTCACGGCGTTTTATCGATCACACTCAATTCTCATTGACATACAAGCTCTCCTTTGGACATTCCGTTCCTTGGGACTAGCGAGTTAGTCATAGAGACCTCCGTAAGACTCCTCGTAGCCTTGGATTCCCTCAAGGCCGACTGAGCTGGTTGTACCCTAAAAACCCATTACACCATTGATGCCATGTCACTCTAAAGAAACATGGTATACCGGCCCTTATGATTATACAAAGAGTATATCATAAGAAATTCTTAATGGGATGATGATATCCTGCCATATCATGTCGTTCTTGTAAACCTCAATTCTATGATAAGAATGAGGGTATCTTACCTTTGATATACTGTTCATGTGGACCTCAATTCTATATAAAGAATATCCATACTGATTTGTCATGGTACCCAAGTTAAGGGAATCATATTCTACCTAGTTTTATCGATATCGTGATTATACCGTTATTATCGCCATTCTATGTCCTTTGTCATATTTTGGACTCTTTTCTATCAAAGTTGTCATACGTGTCTACAAGCTTGATTATTGAAATTCTATGTTGGCTATAAACAAGAGTGGATGTCAAAACACATGATAAATGCCTGCGCATATAGGGCCCGATCTGGTCCTGGGAGGAGCACCCGAAAGTACTTGTGCCCATGGGAGTTAAAATGATAAGGTATCTGGCATTATACCGAGTACTTGACTTGCTTGATTGGACATTCCACACACATCTTGTACTTGAATCGTACTTGACTTTACATGAAATGCGTGGCCCGAAAGAGGGTAATTTACTTGCTTGATACATGATAGCCAAAGTTCTTGACATGACTCGATAATTGTACTTGCTTGAATATCTTGAATAAACTTGTTATCTTGTTGAAAGTTCATGATTAAGTTCATCTTATTTCTTTGATGTTACATTCTCTCTATCTTGTCGTTTCATGCGAGCATGCATAGCTTTATTGCATTCATGAAAGATGTAATTACTTAAACCACTTGCTAGTACTTGAGATATAATTTCCTACTGAGCGTTCGCTCATTCCGTTTGTCCCTTTCTACTTTTCAGGTAAGTCCGACGACGATGGAAGTCAATCGGATGGGAATGATCAAGAGTGAAAGAGATAGAGATTCTCCAAGTGTCATCTAGTCTTTTCTATAGTTTCTTGAGTCAAAGATGTATTCTTTTCCTTTTTATTAAACAGAGTATTGGATTTGTAATAGTCTATCCGTTATGAAATAAAGGATTGGGTTATCTTGCTATTTTGCGCATCTCTGTCTTTGTGTCGAATACACGACCACTCTGATTGACATGATTGATATAGACATGTCGCGCATCTCCGGGTATCTTCCGCGCTCGGGGCGTGACAGTCTTTGTGGTATCAGAGCCTAAGGTATTCAATTCCTAGGAAACCCAAGTCCAAGGATAGGTTTCAAAACCTTTAACCAAGGAGAGTGGGTAGAACCAAGGGTTAAATGATCAATGAGTCCTTTATAAGATCATAGTGATATAATACTAACATAGCTATTGTAATTGTAGGATAATGGCTGCCGAACGTGCTCAATGGCGCAACATGCAGCGTACCCTTCAAGGGATGACCCAAGTGCTACAACAGGTAGCACAAGGTGGTGCTCCACGAGCTGGAAGCTTACACCAAGCATTCAAGAATATGAACCCCCCGAAGTTCATGGGATCGACCGATCCAGACGATGCCGAGCATTGGGTTCGGGAGATTGAACGTATATTCCGTGTCATGCAATGCACGGATCAGGACAAAGTCTTATTAGCTACTTTCCAGTTAGAAAAGGATGCTAGATGCTGGTGGGAGTCGATTGAAGCTACTATTGACCCAACTCAAGTTACATGGGGTGAATTCGTTGAATATTTCAACGCCAAATATTTCTCTGATAGGGTCCAGGAAAAGAAGGCCGCCGAATTTGCCGCATTAAAGCAAAGATCTTTATCGGTGGCTGATTATGAAGCACAGTTCTCTAGACTGTCTAGATATGCTAAGCATTTAATTAGCACGGAAAAGATGAAAGCCCGTAGATTTCTTAATGGGCTTAGGCCTCACTACATTACTCAATTGGCGCCTATGGATATTCAAGTTTATACTGAAATGGTGCGCCGAGCTCAGTTGCTTGAAGATGCCACGGAATTATCTGATAGGATCCGTGGGAAAGACAAAAAGGAGCAAGTCACAAGTTCGGGTTCTTTTAAACCCAACTTTAAGAAGAGGCCCAATAATGGAGGTTCTTCCTCTCAAGATCAGAAGTACAAGAAATCCAAGCCTTTCTCTATCACCACTACCCCTTCAAACGTAGTATGCAAGCATTGTGACAAGGCTGGTCACAAAACAGAAGAATGCTGGAGGAAATTAGGAGCATGTCTCCGTTGTGGGAGTCGTGAACATCGGATTCCCGATTGTCCATTAATGAATGACCAAGACGGTGAGGGTAAACGCCCAGTGACAAGGAACGCGCGTCTTCATGCAATCCAAGAGACCGAACCAGAAGAAGAAGGCGGATTGGTGGAAGGTACATTAAAAATTTGTTCCAAATATGCACATGTCTTATTTGATACGGGTGCATCGCATTCCATTATTTCCAAGAAGTTTGCTGACCCATTACCTCTAGAACCAGAATGGATGAAAATAGTGTTGTCTACTCCTCTCGGAAACGAGACGGATATCACGCATCATTACCAAAACTGTGAGGTGTTGGTTCGAGGAAAGAATTTTCCTATTGATCTTATCTGCTTAGATCTAAAGGAATATGATGTTATACTAGGAGCAGATTGGTTATCTAAGTACCAGGCAACGGTTGATTGCCGTAATAGCAAGATTGTTTTCAAAGAATTTCCAGAACTGACTTATACTAGTCCTAAGAGTCGAAGCAAATCCCCTCTTATTTCGGCTCTTCGAGCAAGCAAGCTCGTCAGGAAAGGATGTGTATCCTTCCTTGCTTTTGTCACTATTAAAGAAGCTAAGGAAACCGAGATAGAAGACATTCAGGTAGTGCGAGAATTTCCAGACGTATTTCCGGAAGAATTGCCGGGATTACCCCCGCAAAGAGATGTGGCCTTTACCATCGACTTAGTCCCTGGTGCTGGTCCTGTTTCAAAGGCACCATATAGAATGTCCCCTGCTGAACTCAAGGAGTTGAAGGAGCAGTTGATGGAACTAATCCGAAAAGGGTTTATTAGACCAAGTACTTCCCCGTGGGGAGCACCAGTCTTATTTGTAAAGAAGAAGGATGGATCCATGAGATTGTGTATCGACTATCGACAGTTGAATCATCTTACTATCAAGAACAAGTATCCACTGCCGAGAATCGATGAATTATTTGATCAGATTTCAGGATCCAAATATTTCTCCAAGATTGATCTCCGGTCGGGATATCATCAATTAAGGATCAAGGATGATGACATTCACAAGACCGCATTCAGAAGCAGGTATGGCCATTACGAATTTGTTGTTATGCCTTTTGGACTAACAAATGCCCCTGCTGCCTTTATGCAGTTAATGAATAGCATATTCAGGCCTTACTTGGATCAATTCATAGTAGTCTTCATTGATGATATATTGATATATTCTAAGACTAAGGAAGAACATGAAGAGCATTTGAGGATTGCATTGCAAGTCTTGAGGACAAATCAATTATATGCTAAACTCAGCAAATGCGAGTTCTGGCTTGAAGAAGTGGCCTTTTCTCGGACATGTCATATCCAAGGACGGTTTATCTGTAGATCCGTCAAAGGTTGAAGCTGTGAGAAACTGGGAAAGACCCACTAATGCAAGCGAGATCAGAAGTTTCTTAGGTCTTGCAGGCTATTATCGGCGATTTATCAAAGATTTCTCTAAGATCGCCGTGCCCCTTACAAGGTTAACTCGCAAGGAGATCCGATACGAATGGAGTGAGGAATGTGAAAGAAGTTTTCAAACTCTCAAGGATCATCTCACCACAGCTCCGGTCTTAGCTCTACCGATAGAAGGAGAGAAATTCGAGGTCTACACTGATGCTTCTGGCATTGGCCTCGGATGTGTCCTAATGCAACAAGGAAAGGTCATAGCATACTCTTCACGTCAACTGAAGAAGCACGAGGAGAATTACCCCGTCCATGACTTGGAACTGGCCGCGGTAGTATTTGCCCTAAAGATATGGAGACACTATCTCTATGGGGTACAGTTTACTGTATACTCCGATCACAAAAGTCTCAAATATCTATTTTCACAAAAGGAGCTGAACATGAGACAAAGACGTTGGCTAGAATATCTCAAGGACTTCGACTTCAGTATACAATACCATCCCGGAAAGGGTAATTATGTGGCTGATGCCCTTAGTCGAAAGCCGAGAGCAAGGATAGCAAATTGTATGATACAAGAATGGAGGTTACTTGAACAATTCTCCGAGCTCAATATAAGCTTGGACACGGAATCCAAATTTGTCACACTATCCCATGTAAGCATACAGTCAGATTTGTTATCTGAGATACAAACACTTCAGGATGATGATCCTATGTTAGTAGAAATCAAAGGCAGATTAGAAGGACAATCTGATTTTCAACTAACTTCTGATGGAAGATTATCGTTCAAAGATAGAACTTGTATACCCGATTGTCCGGAATTAAAGAAGAAGATCTTAGATGAAGCTCACAGATCAAGATACACTATTCATCCTGGATCAACTAAAATGTACCAAGATGTAAAGAGGAACTTTTGGTGGCCCAATATGAAAAGAGAAATAGCGGACTATGTATCACGCTGTCTCACATGCCAACAGGTCAAGGCGGAACACCAAAAGCCTGCGGGAAAACTACATCCTCTAGATATTCCTAAGTGGAAATGGGAGGATATTGGTATGGACTTCATCATGGGTTTGTCTAAATCTAAAGGAGGACATGATGGAATCTGGGTTATCATTGACCGATTGACTAAATCGGCACATTTCTTGCCAATCAAAAGCGGATGGTCAATTGATGTGCTAGCTGCACTATACATTAAAGAAATAGTCAGGATACATGGAATTCCTGTCTCAATCGTGTCTGATAGAGATCCCCGTTTTACTTCTCATTTTTGGAAGGGATTACAACATTCGTTGGGGACAAGGCTCAACTTTAGTACTGCTTTTCACCCACAAACGGATGGTCAGACCGAGCGAACTAATCAAGTTGTTGAAGATATGCTGAGAGCATGCATTATTGACTTTGGAGGAAGCTGGCATGACCACTTACCTTTAGTTGAATTTGCATATAATAATAGCTACCAAGCTAGTATCCAAATGGCACCTTTCGAAGCCTTATACGGAAGGAGTTGCCGATCTCCCATATGTTGGAACGAAGTTGGAGAGAAACAACTATTAGGTCCAGACATGGTAAGGGATACAACTGAGAAGATACAGGTAATCAGAGAAAGATTACAAGTTGCTCAGACCAGACAAAAGACTTATGCAGATACAAGAAGAAGAGATCTTGAATTCCAAATCGGAGATCATGTATTTCTTAAAATATCCCCTGGACGTGGCATACGAAGATTTGGTGTTAAGGGCAAGCTTACGCCAAGATTCATCGGACCATTTGAGGTACTCGAAAGAGTTGGCGAGGTTGCTTATCGCATCGCGTTGCCTCCTCAGTTGTCCGAGGTACACAATGTATTTCACATATCTATGTTGAAGAAGTATGTGCACGATCCGTCACATATTATTGAGCATGGAGATCTGGTGATCCAGAAAGATCTCACATATGAACAGAGGCCCTTGAAGATATTAGATCGAGAAATACGAGCTCTAAGGAATAAGGTTATTCCCATGCTCAAGGTGCAATGGAATAAGAATCCTGAACGCGAAGCGACATGGGAGACCGAGGAATCTATGAAGAAACGATTTCCCGAGTTATTCTAAGAGGTATATGTCCTACACTCTCCGCGTGTATAATTATATATATATTGAATTTGGGGACCAAATTCTTTTAAGTGGGGGAGGGTGTAGCAACCCTAATAAATGAATAATTGAAATGAATTAAAACATATATATTACAGAAGTAATATATAAAAGGAATAGGGTTAATTGGACGAAATAAAATAAAATTAAAAATAACGCCTCTTATTAAGGCGTTAATTTATAAAGAAACGCCTCTATCCATGGCGTGACTAAAGAAAGGACGCCCACACATGCGGTCGTCAGTTCTCATGCGACCAAATGGGTAAGTAAAAGAAACGCCCCTATCTTGGGCGTGTTTTAAAACACGAAACGCCCTTTTTCAAGGCGCTTTTTAAGAAACGCCCTAAAGTAAGGCGTCAATTAAATAATACACGCCCTGACCAAAGTCGTTAATTCCATTCGGAACCGTTCGAACCCAGAACTTATCCAGGGTAAGTGATAACTATGAGAAAGAGTTCGAATGTGGTAATAACTCAATCTTGGAAATATTACTTTCAATCAAACACTACTTTTGTTAGGACTCCTAAATCCTATAAATAGTCTTGATCGAACGAACCCTAAACCTATTTGATCGATCATCTGCTATGGTGAGTAAAGAACTGAACGTTCTTTTCTTTCTATCACATAAGAGTTACTGACTCTTCATCTCTTTCTCTTCTATACAGGTTAGGGAAAGCCGCATACGTGAAGAACAAAGTACTGTTCTTCCTCTTTCTTCTCCTCTGATTATGTGTGATGAAGAAACTTATGACTGCAGTTCTTCTTCCATAGGATCTACAGTGAGTTGACAAAGTGAAGAATGAAGGTCCTTCATCAAATAACTTATTCGTCTGCATCCTCTTCTGTGCGTCCTGCTGCGGTTGATTGAGGTCGGAAGCCTTCATCAGCATCAACTTTTCTTCTTCCGAGAAGACTTTGTTACAAACAGAGTATTGTTCCCTATCAAGTTCTTCACGTGTCCTTCATCCAGACCATACTAAGGTAGGTTTTCTCAAGTTACTATAGCCCAAATGAAATTAATGCAAGATATATATATATAAGCATGTCATGCATATGATTATTATAGTTTTCATGCGTTTTCTGAAATATTTTGAAAGAGACGCCCCTGTCAAGGGCGCTAATTTACAAGACACGACCATGTCCAGGTCGTCAATTTAATATTTGACGCCCTGTACACAGGCGTTAATTTCATGTAAATCTTCAGAACGGATTATCCATGCAATTACATGAAATCAATCAATAATTGTTAACGGTTAAAAGTCAATAAGCATGAAACATCAAATCTAAAATACTGCATCTGATTTCCTGCCAATTTCCTGTCATGACTATATGATTGTTATCATTGATTATCGTGCAAATCTTGCTTTCCCAGTATCTCTTGAATTCACGACCTAGACTAGGTCGTTTTCCATGTGGTAACGCCCCATCACAGGGCGTGAATAAAAAAATAAACGCCCCTTACTAGGGCGCGTATCTGTTAAAATCCTGGAATATATATTCTGTGAAAATAAGAATTTAATGATTAACGCCCCTGACAAGGGCGCGTTTTTGATAATTTCTGAAAATAAATATGTTCTGAAAAATATTGTAAATAAAAAGACGCCTGCTACTGTAGTCGTCAACTCTTGAAGAAACGCCCCTGCCGAAGGCGCTTTTTAAATAAATTATTGAATTATTGAAAAATTCTGCAAAACGGACCATGTGTAAACGCCCTTCTGTTAGGCGTTAATTACTTGAGAAACGACTTGACCTAAGTCGTTATTTTACTGTAAACCGATTTTTCCTCTGATTTGCTAACCGATGGTTTATATATTATACATATATATATATATATATCGGCACTATTCTCCACTCCGTGAGTATAGTCCCACTTTTCACGGCGTTTTATCGATCACACTCAATTCTCATTGACATACAAGCTCTCCTTTGGACATTCCGTTCCTTGGGACTAGCGAGTTAGTCATAGAGACCTCCGTAAGACTCCTCGTAGCCTTGGATTCCCTCAAGGCCGACTGAGCTGGTTGTACCCTAAAAACCCATTACACCATTGATGCCATGTCACTCTAAAGAAACATGGGATACCGGCCCTTATGATTATACAAAGAGTATATCATAAGAAATTCTTAATGGGATGATGATATCCTGCCATATCATGTCGTTCTTGTAAACCTCAATTCTATGATAAGAATGAGGGTATCTTACCTTTGATATACTGTTCATGTGGACCTCAATTCTATATAAAGAATATCCATACTGATTTGTCATGGTACCCAAGTTAAGGGAATCATATTCTACCTAGTTTTATCGATATCGTGATTATACCGTTATTATCGCCATTCTATGTCCTTTGTCATATTTTGGACTCTTTTCTATCAAAGTTGTCATACGTGTCTACAAGCTTGATTATTGAAATTCTATGTTGGCTATAAACAAGAGTGGATATCAAAACACATGATAAATGCCTGCGCATATAGGGCCCGATCTGGTCCTGGGAGGAGCACCCGAAAGTACTTGTGCCCATGGGAGTTAAAATGATAAGGTATCTGGCATTATACCGAGTACTTGACTTGCTTGATTGGACATTCCACACACATCTTGTACTTGAATCGTACTTGACTTTACATGAAATGCGTGGCCCGAAAGAGGGTAATTTACTTGCTTGATACATGATAGCCAAAGTTCTTGACATGACTCGATAATTGTACTTGCTTGAATATCTTGAATAAACTTGTTATCTTGTTGAAAGTTCATGATTAAGTTCATCTTATTTCTTTGATGTTACATTCTCTCTATCTTGTCGTTTCATGCGAGCATGCATAGCTTTATTGCATTCATGAAAGACGTAATTACTTAAACCACTTGCTAGTACTTGAGATATAATTTCCTACTGAGCGTTCGCTCATTCCGTTTGTCCCTTTCTACTTTTCAGGTAAGTCCGACGACGATGGAAGTCAATCGGATGGGAATGATCAAGAGTGAAAGAGATAGAGATTCTCCAAGTGTCATCTAGTCTTTTCTATAGTTTCTTGAGTCAAAGATGTATTCTTTTCCTTTTTATTAAACAGAGTATTGGATTTGTAATAGTCTATCCGTTATGAAATAAAGGATTGGGTTATCTTGCTATTTTGCGCATCTCTGTCTTTGTGTCGAATACACGACCACTCTGATTGACATGATTGATATAGACATGTCGCGCATCTCCGAGTATCTTCCGCGCTCGGGGCGTGACACTAAGCTCATTCCTCATTGAGAAAGGGTACACGCAAGGTAAGGTAGACCAAACACTTTTTACCAAGAAGCAAGGTAAGAATATCTTGATTGTTCAAATTTATGTTGATGATATTGTGTTTGCTTCTACTAAATCTGAAATGTGTGAGGAATTTGCTAACCTCATGACTAGTGAATTTGCGATGAGCATAATGGGAGAACTCTAATTTTTTCTCGGTTTGCAGGTCAACCAAGAAGAAGATGGGTGCTTCATAAGTCAAGCCAAATACATCAAGGAGCTGCTGAAAAGATTCAACATGGCAAGCTGCAAAATAATTGCAACTCCTATGAGCACCACAACATCACTGGATTCGGATGAAAATGGTAAATTAGTGGATGCAAAAATCTATAGAGGTGTAATCGACTCCTTACTTTATTTGACTGCATCCCAACCAGATATCCAATTTAGTGTTTGCCTCTGTGCTAAATTTTAAGCTAGTCATAGAGAATCCCATTTGACTGCCGTCAAACGTATCCTTAGATATCTTGCCGGAACTCAAGATTTGGGATTATGGTATCCGCCATCATGTGATTTATCTCTTATTTCTTATTCTGATGCAGACTACGCTGGATGCAAGCTGGATCGTAATAGTACTAGTGGCTACTGCCCGTTTTTGGGTGGGTGTTTAGTTTTTTGGGCCTCCAAGAAACAACACTCGGTTGTCCTCTCAACCGCAGAAGCATAATACGTTACTGCGGGGAGCTGAGGTACGCAAGTGTTGTGGATTAAACACCAACTCCAAGACTACTTAGTGGATCTTGGTTGTGTCCCGATTCTGTGTGATAACACGAGTGCTATCAACCTTGCAAAAAATCCAATCCAACACTCTAGGACCAAGCATATTGAGATTAGGCATCACTTCATTAGAGATGAGGTCTTTAATAAAAACTTTGAAATATATTTTGTTGATACACTAAATCAGATTGCTGACATCTTCACCAAGCCCTTGTGTAATGACAGGTTTACAACACTCAGAAGGGTGCTTGGTCTTTGCAGACCTCAAGCTAATAAAAATTGAAATGATGATCTTCTTCAATTTGGTTGTGTGTTTTTGCTGATTGGTATCCATGCATTGTTTATATGTAAATATGTCATTCTACTTGTGGTGTAGCATTGCATGTGGTCACGATGCATAATAAAGTAGAATTCATGTTCACAATGCATTGCATATGGTGTAGCATCATTCTTGCATGGCCATGGTATATTAAATGTTGAAGTGTGGAAATGCAGGTTATGCTTATCTAGAAACATTCACCATGCGTAAGGATTCACCTCCGCCAAGTACCATGTGTCACTATAGCATATAGGCCATACAGTAAGGGGGAGTTGTTTCCTTGAAGCATTACTGCATATGTTTCATCCTCATTTTGTTACCCTTAATAAGTGTACAACCATGGGCCGGGTCATGCATTTCATTTCTGCCAACTTCATAAGTGACCAGGTCGATCTCTCCTTGGCCCTCAGGTCGACATCTGATTTTTTTAAAATAAACAATACCAGTGGAGAAGCCAAGGAGAGCGCACCCCTACCTCAGAGAGGAGAGATGATACCACTCCACCTGACACCCCCAAAGGCACTAATTTTCATTAATCAGAGTAATGTGTTACAAAGACAACCACCAAGGCCCTATATAAGCGGCCAGAACACAGGCATACAATGTAGACACGAGAGAACTAGGACTAATAAGATTACCGAAAACTAGGGAGACCCACTTTATAGGTCGACATCTGATCATTCCCCTTGATTGCAAACATAACTCCTTGAATGCATTCACTACATATCCTTAGGGGGAGTCTTGCTGCTTCTCTTAATCTCTTGCAATCTGAACTTCAATGGCTTACAGTCTAAACTGTGATCATGAAACAGACAGCACTATGGCATAATAGCTCTCTATTATATGAACTGATGATTATCCATCCAACATAAATGGTTCAGATTTAATGATTTTCTTGAAGCTCTGATATATATTTGAAATCATCTATGTTTCGTGGTGTTAATAGACTTTAACTAGCGATTACATGTTGTGCCTTGAATGACTATCCTGAAATCTAAAATTTCAAACTTCATGGCAACCTTGGAGATACACTAAAGCTTAGTATTATTTTTAAACACCTTGATGAGCTGGAATTCTTGATAGTAAAATTGACAGAGCAATGATATTGTTGCACAGAGAAATATGTCACGTCCTCAACACAAGTGACGAATGATATGTCATGATGTGCCCCTGTTATCTCTGTCTTAATTAAATTAGACTCAAGGCAGAGCAATGGCATAATTACTGAGAAATATATCTCCTCATCAAAGAAATGAGGTCAGATATGTCATGAGGTGACATTGCTATCTCTGTTCAATCTGAAGCATAACAGTCAGTCTTACAAAATACCTAGGAATACTGGCGTCTAAACAACATGTATTCTTACGTATAGGAGGCATGTACTAGACTCGATTGCTCGTAAAATATGAGTCATGTGCATACAAATGCAAAAGATCATGTAAAACAATGCTGAAATCATAAAATTCCATGCTTTAGTCATGCTTGTTTAACCTCAATACTAGTTTGTGCCATTCCCGATGAAGTTATTGAATATGGATGTATACGACAACGGAAGGTTAAACACTGTCATGATATGCACTTCTGGTTCATTTCTATTAAAACATGGATGTAGATGCTTTTCGAACTCTATTGTTGATCTCAGATTTCATTAGCTTTGAACCATGTATATTGCTCAAGGCATGTTTCAGGTCTGCATATAATGGCTTGCTCTACACTCCTATTCAGCTCTGCTCTCTAACACATTTGTCACAGTCTCTGCCTTATCCCTCCTTTTTGCTGTTGTCAAAGGGGGAGAATACGTTTGTGAGTTGCCTTTGTGAGTTGTCAAAGGGGGAGAATAACTTTGTGTGATGGGGGAGAGTAGCATCCATAATCAGGAGGAACTTGAATAGCATTCATTCACATGCTCTGATTCACATGCTTAGATCCTCCATGCATCATCACTCTATATCTTAAGCTGCATATGTTACAAATCATCGATGCATAGCATAATCGTCATCATGTATCTTGAGCTGCATATGTTATATATCTTGGACATTACTGTCAAATAATGACTCACAGTGTTGCCATCATCAAAAAGGGGGAGAATGTTGTGCCCCTATGGTCATTTGACATTCATGATTTTGATAATGGCCAAACACTATAAGTCATTGATGTTCCCCACTCTCATATGATTGAAATACTTGATACTTTTTCATGACAGATAAGCCAAGGAATGGAGTGGAGATGGCAAAAGTGAAAGTCCAATGATCATGCCCAAGCAAGGATGTAAATCCCTTCAAGAAGCAAGAGTCAACTCTTCAGGCTGGACAGCTATCAGAAGATCAGGTTGGCTTCAAGAAGAGTCGACACTCGGCACAAAAGAGTCGACACTTCACATAGTCAAGGTCGATGCACAATGAAGAACACACGTGGCTTCAATGTCCAAAGGTCTGAGCATTCATTAAGGAAAGGTCAAAGACACAGTAGACATCCTCAAGGTCTAAGAGGTTGATGCCACAGACTTGAATGGACTGCAAATGGGTTTAAGGGGTTGAATGAAGCAAATCTGTGAAAAATCAAGATTTCGGTCGACCGCCGGTCATAGACCGGTCAACCAAAATTGCCAGCAACGAAATTCTTCAAATCTGTAAACTTCCAGTCAACTGACCACCTACCTCCGGTCGACCGACAGCCCCGATGCAGCTATTGTGGACTTAGTTTTTCACCTCGTGGGCAGCCCCTCTTCTTGGATTTGTTTAATCCTAAAGTCACCCAACCTCCCATGATTTGTGGATCTAGTCTATGGGTTGTCTATGGACCATTCAAAGAGATATAAAACAAACACAAGGGGGTTAGAAACCTTAATGGATCAAAGGGAGATCAAGAGAGGCTAGAGGAGGTTGTCCAATGGAAGAAGAAGAGGGTACTGTAGCCATGAACAGTACTTCATGCAGTAGTTCAACATCCATTTCCAAGGTGATTCAAGCTCATATCTGAAGCCAGCAACCTCCAAGGAAGTGGAGAAGCAAGCAAGGCTATCAAGAGGATCCAAGGAAGCTCATTTCACAAGGAAGAAGAAGCCATTGCTACTGAATCAAGGGAAGAGCTTTGCGAAGAAGAAGAAGCCTCTATTGGTGATCTACATCGTGTGAAGATAAGAAAAAAATGAGGCAGCCCTTGCTGAAGCATCAGATTCAGGCTCTCGCATTTCAGACAAGATCTACTTGATTTTAGCATATCTCCATCTCTTGTCTGAATATTTTCATCTTGTTCTCTTTTCATTTTGTTCAAGCTACTGAAATTGAGAATCATCCCTACCGCAGTTAGTAGGAAGGCAGTTGGAAGGTGCTCTAATCTGCGGTGTTATCATCCCTATCGGTGGTTAGTAGGAAGGCAATCAGAAATTCTCCGATCTGCGGTTTGGTGCGCTGCACTAGTGAAGCCTCACCGGGTTTGGTGAGGGGTGGACGTAGGACTGGTAATTTAGTCCGAACCACCTTAAAATCTCTTGTGTTATGGTTTGCTTGTGTGATTGCTTTGTTCTAGATGCATGCTTAGGTTAAATCTCTATATTACTTATTCATCCTACTAAGCCAATCGTTGTATCCTTCGTTAAGCTAGTTGTATTCCGCTGCTATTCTCTTTATCTAGCTTTAAAGAGAGGTGTTCTGCAAAGAGAGGGATAGATCTATTCACCCCTCCCCTCTAGATCCTCCATCCACTACTCAATACCACCAAAATCAATAATGTAGGCTCTTAGCATGTCTTCTACGGCTTGATTCGTTCTCTCGGTCTGACCATCCATTTGAGGATGAAAAGTAATACTAAAGTTAAGTCTCATCCCCAAGGAATGTTGTAGACCCGTCCAAAAATGAGAAGTAAAACGCAGATCTCGGTCAGACACGATTGAAATGGGAACTCCATGCAGTCTGACAACCTCTTTGATGTAGAAAGTAGCTAGAACATCAATGGACTATCAGCTCTTTTTAGGCAAGAAGTGTGCTGACTTGGTCAATCGATCTATGATAACCCATATTCCGTCATGTCCGCCTTTAGATTTAGACAAACCCATGATGAAATCTATGCCGATATCTTCCCACTTCTGCTTGGGAATGTCTAAAGGATGTAACTTACTAATAGGCTTTTGCTGTTCCGCCTTGACTTGTTGGCATGTGAGATAGCGAGAAATAAAGTATGCTACCTCCCTTTTCATGTTGGGCCACCGAATGGTCCGTTTTAAGTCCTGGTACATTTTGGTAGATCTAGGATAAATTGTGTACCTTGATCGGTGAGCTTCTTCAAAGATTTTCTTCTTCAAATCCGGACAGTCCGGTACACAAGTCCTTTCTCGGAACAATAATCTCCCATCTGACGCTAGCTTGAAATCAGGTTGCTCTTCTAACTTGCCTTTTATTTGAACCATCATCGGGTCGTTGTCTTGAAGCTCCTTGATCTCGGAGAGTAAATCCGGTTGTATCCTCATGTGTGATAGAGTAATACACTCTTTCTCCTTGTCCATGCTTATGTTAAGCTTAGTGAATTGCTCCAGCATTTTTCATTCTTGGATCATACAGTTGGCCAATAACACTCTCGGCTTTCGACTAAGTGCATCAGTAACGGGATTACCATTTCCATGATGGTATTGTATAGTGAAATCGAAGTCCTTGAGGTATTCAAGCCAACGTCTTTGTCTCATGTTTAATTCCTTTTGAGAAAATAGATACTTGAGACTCTTGTGATTGGAGTACAGGATAAACTGCTCTCCGTAGAGATAGTGTCTCCAGATCTTCAAAGCAAATACTACCGCGGCCAACTCTAGGTCATGCTCCGGGTAGTTATCCTCATACTTCTTTAATTGTCGGGAAGAGTAAGTAATGACTCTCCCTTGTTGCATTAAGATACATCCGAGGCCGATACCAGATGCATCGGTATATACCTCGAACTTCTCTCCTTCAGTTGGTAGTGCCAAGACTGGGGCAGTTGTCAGATGATCCTTCAAGGCTTGAAAACTTTTCTCACAGTCTTCGTTCCACTTATAAGGAATCTCCTTAAGGGTTAGCCTAGTAAGAGGAACCGTGATCTTGGAGAAGTCCTTGATGAATCGCCCGTAATAGCCAGCTAGTCCTAAGAAGCTTCAGATTTCAGTTGCATTTGTTGGCCTCTCCCAATTCTTTACAGCCTCGACTTTTGACAGATCAACAGAAATCCCATCCTTCGAGATCACATGCCCTATGAGAGATACTTCCTTGAGCCAGAAGTCGCATTTGCTAAACTTGGCGTAGAGTTGATTGTTCCTTAATATTTGTAATGCGATCCTCAAATGCTCTTCATGTTCTTCCTTGGTCTTTGAATATATCAATATGTCATCAATAAAGACTACGACAAACTGATCTAGATGAGGTCTGAATATACTGTTCATTAACTGCATAAAGGCTGTAGGGCATTCGTTAGTCCAAAAGGTATAACTGTAAATTTGTAATGCCCATACCTACTCTGAAATGCCATCTTGTGTATATCCTCATCTTTTATTCTTAATTGATGATATCCCGACCTTAGATCAATCTTTGAAAAATATTTGGCTCCATATATTTGATCAAATAATTCATCGATCATCGTTAGTGGATACTTATTCTTGATGGTAAGGTGGTTCAATTACCGATAATCGATGCAGAGTCTCATCGATCCATCCTTCTTCTTTACAAATAGTACGGGCGCTCCCCACGGGGAAGTACTCTGCCTGATGAATCCTTTCTTCAAGAGCTCCATTAATTGTTCCTTCAATTCCTTGAGCTTGGCGGGGGACATCCTATAAGGTGCCTTAGAAATCGGGCCAGCACTAGGGACAAGGTTGATGGTGAAGGCCACTTCTCTTTGTGGGGGTAATCAGGGAAAATCTTCCGGAAACACATTAGGAAACTCCTAGACCACTCGGATGTCTTCTATCTTAGACCCCTTAACTTCTGTGGTAGACACAAATGCCAGGAATGCCACACATCCTTTCTTAAGAGCTTACTATCTCGGAGGGCCGAAATAAGGGGTGACTTGTTTCGACTCCGAGGACTAGTGTAGACAAGTTCCGAGAATTCCTTAAAAGTTACCTTGCCATTTTGGCAATCTATTACGGTCTTGTGTGTGGATATCCAATCGGCTCCTAGTATGACATCGCACCCGTCCATATCTAGGCATATCAGGTCGGTAGGTAGATTTTTCCCTTTTACCATAACTTCACAATTTAGATAATGATGTGAAATCTTGGAATCGTTTCCGAGAGGATTTAAATAACTACATCTATCTACTCTGGTTCCATAGGTAATGGATCAGCAAATCTTTTGGAAACAAAAGAATGAGTCGCGCCGGTATCAAGCAAGACACAAGCAGACTTAGAACAAATCTTTAATATACCTTCCACAAGTCCACCTTCATCGTGCTCTACCTCTTGAAGCGCTTGTAGACGGGCTTGCTTCTTGACCGGGCACTTCTTGTCTCGACTTGATCATTAAGTAGAGGACAGTCGAGAATCCAGTGATCACTGCTCCTGCAACGGAGACATGTTCTCAATCGCCTCCAGCATTCCTCGGCCTTATGGCCGGCGTTGTCACAATGTTTGCACACCTCTTTGGAAGGTGTGGTAGTAATAGAGAAGGGCTTGGTATTCTTCTTAAATTTCTTCTCTTGGGAGGAATCTCCTCTATTGCTTGACCTTTTCTTGTTGAAAGTAGGTTTGAAAGTGCCGGAGCTTGTGACGTGATCCTTCTTGTCTTTCCCACGGATCTGGTCGGATAACTCCATGGCATCTTCTAATAATTGTGCGCACCTTATCATCTCTGAGTAGACTTGAATGTCCATCGGTGCCAGTTGAGTAATATATTATAACCGAAGCCCATTAAGAAATCTCCTAGCCTTCATCTTCTCGGTACACACTAGATGTGGTGCATACCTCGATAGTCGGGAGAATTGGGCCTCATACTCGGCAACATATAAGGTCCTTCGCTTGAGTGCGGCAAACTCTGTGGCATTCTTCTCTTGTATACGGTCCAAGAAATGTTTGTTGTTGAAATATTCTACGAACTCGCCCCACATGACTTGCTCATGGGGTAAGGTAGCCTCTATCGACTCCCACCAAAAATGAGCATCCTGCTCTAGTTGGAAGGTTGATAATAAGACCTTTTCTTCATCCGTGCATTGCATGACACATAATACACATTCGATTTCCCTAATCCAGTATTTGGCATCGTTGGGGTCGGTTGAGCCAATGAACTTTGGTGGATTCATGTTGTGAAAACTATGGTGGAGATCTCCTGCTCTACGGTTTGCTCCGCCCTACCCCACTTGTTGTAGCGCCTGGGTAAGGCCTTGAATGGTATGTTGCATGTTGCGCCATTGAGCACGTTTGGCGGCCATGGTCCTACAAGATTTAAGTTACTATATTAATATATGATTAACTAACGGTATTATATTCCTAGGTTAACTTAACCCATGGCTCTACCCAATCTCACTGGGTGAAGCTATAAACTTATCCTTGGACTTGGTTTCCTAGGAATTGAATATCCTAGGCTCTGATATCACAAAAACTGTCACGTCCCGAGCGCGGAAGGAACCCGGTACGCATGATGAGTTTATATCAATCAGAGCATAATGAATTCGACCTTATAGATAAAGCGCGCAAAAGTAGAGATAATAAACTAAATCCTTTATTCATTAATAACACCAATATCCAAAAGTATAACCATTACACAATCCATTGATGACTAGACTCAAATGAGAGGAAAAATACAACAATTGGCTCAAGAAATAGGAAAAGACACGACTGGATAACATCTCCAATAGTTGGAACGGATCTACGCTCTTCACTCGTGTCCATTCCTATCTGAGTGATCTTCATCATCGGAATTACCTGAAAAATAAGGGAAAAACTAGGGTGAGCAAACACTCAGTAGGAATTATATCTCAAGATCAAGCTTGCTTTAAGTAATTTACATATTATATGAACTATGCAAGTATAGCGATGCATGTACGCAAGATAAAGACGAGTGTAGAGTATCAAGAAACATCATAGATGAATTAGCAAGATTACAAAGTGTTCATGTGAAGTATATCAAGATTGTCAAGCATGTAAATATCAAGTCATGTCATGTGAATTGGCTATTATAATATCAAGCAAGTAAATATCCATTCTGGACCACACAAGTCATGTCAAGTCAAGTCAAGTATGAGTCGTGGAATGTCATCAATCAAGCAAGTCATGCACTTCGGTGCAATGCCACACCGTGATCAATATAGCTCCCATGGGCACATGTACTTTTGGGTGCTCCTCCCAAGACCAGATCGGGCCCTATATACACAACCATTAAGTCATGTATATTTTTAGACAACCACTAAAGTTTATAGCCAATATAGAGTTCCAAAGGAATAAGCCATTATAAGATGATAAGGTAGATTTCACAAAATGATGGAGTTCGAGGACAGAACTTGAACAAGTATGACATACTGATAAATCACATGAAAAACTAAGACATATCATGAAACTACATAATTGGCGTCCACTCAGTCACCATCAATTATAGAAATAGCGTCCACTAGCTGGTCGCTCATTCATGTTAACAGTACAGGCACGAAGAAATAGCATCCACTTTCAGGTCGCTAAATCAGTGATATAGCGCCACTGGCCTGGTCGCCAATTCCTTCTGGCGTCCAAGTAATGGTCGCTAATTACTGACAGAGACAGACTTCTCAAACGAGGGTGGAAATAGTGCTCTACGAGGGCTATATCATCACGTTTCTTCAGAGTGACGTGACAAGTAAGGGTTTCAGGGTTTTTAGGGTACAACCCGCTCGATTGCCTTGAGGGAATCCAAGGCTAGCGTAGACTTAAGGAGGTCTCAATGAAGAAAGTACCAGTCTGAAGGAAGGAATATCCCGCGGAGGGTCCAGTCATCACCAAGAGTTAGTGTGTAATTGATAGAAAATAAAACAAGGACTCCATCTGTGGATGTGAGATGAGAGTGCCAAGTAAACCCACGTTATGGGCTAGAAAACTGATAAAAGCTGAGAGATAGGAATTGGCGTCCATTCATAAGTCGATATATCATGAAATAACGGCTCTCTGAAAGGTCACTCAATCTTATATTTAACAGAAATTCAAATTAAAATACTAAGAATTAGCGACTCTGTGAACAAGCGCAAATTCTAGTAGATTTCAAAATTCAACAGAATTTAATTAGAATTGGCGACCGTATACGACGGCGCTCAATCTATAAATAACGTCCATTACTGTGTCGCAAATTCATGATTTTCCATATTCTTTTCTATTTTACTATATTTTAAGAAATAACGCCTCCTTACAAGGGCGTTCATTTGTTAATTGGCGACTTCGTGTCAGTCACCCATTCTTTTATTGATACACATCGGGCAGGAACGTTTACAGACTCATGATACTATTCATTTCTTTTAATTGTACATATGCAGTAGCATTTTGCTATTTACATGAAATTTCTAGAAAGTGTAGACATGGATAGCTAGAGAAAAATATAGAGAATCTAGAAACATGCTCATGCAAAAACTTTAACATAAGGTTTCATAGATATTAAATTGTTAAACATGGGCAATTGTTACGTCTGTTTACAGTAAATAGCGGCAAGGGAAGGGTCGCTCATTAATGGGCGACCAGAAGACTATCGCGGATTCATAATTTGTGACCTTTTATGCGGTCATTCATTAATAGGTGGCCAGTACTTGGTCGCTATTTTCATGCAGGACAAAAAACTTAAAAAGACTATGTAAACCGAATAGTAGAGGATATAAAACTATGATAATTTGATTATATGCATGCACTACACTTATACTATGGGTTTATGCTTCAGATCTTGAGAAAACATACCTCTTTTGGAGTTTTGGACGACGGACAAGAATCTGAGAATAATAAGAATAGCAGCAACACCGCAACTGCTACTGCAATAACCATAGCAGCTGAAGCAACTTCAGCAGCAGGAACACTAGCAGAGGGAATAAGATGGAGAAGCAAGGCTTCTTCACGGCAATACGACAGCCGCAATAACAACAACTACAGTAGCAGACGGTCAGCAACAACTACAATAGCAATAGCAGCAGTAGCCATACACGTAGAAGAAGAAAGATTCACCTTCCTCCTTCAGGACCCCTTCCTTAGTAGCAGCGATACGCAGGAAGCAGTAGAGGAGGAAGACGATGTCTTCGTAGGGATTTCCTTTGAACACAGCAGCGACAATAGCCTTTGCTCGTTCGATAGGGGGTTGATTTATAGGGTCGGGGTTTTAAGCTTCCTAACGGGATTTAACCTTCCCACGTAAGAATCCTAGTTGTTTTAAAATTTCCTATGCATATCCCATTCTATCTAAATCTGCAGCCACTCTCCCGGTTCAGGTTAAAAGCCCTAAATCCTATTCATATGCAGCTTCGAACGTGAGTTGTGGTTGTCAGAAAGGCCTAAGTGCTTTAGGTATTAGAGATATACCCCTTGAATCTTTTATCTTCCTCAAAGCCCATTAGTCTTTGTATGTGAGGCCCATTTGAGTTGAGGTTCAGGGGTGATGTGGGTTGGGCTTTAAACCTTATTTGAATTGGGCTCTTGTCTTATTCATTAAGAGATATTAATTTCTCTAGGAAAATTAGTATTCCTATATTTTTATCTGGGGTGCTACACAGCTGCTTCCTTATATCCGGTGGATCAAGCCAAGCTCTATTGATGGAGGTCTGTGGTCAAAGAAAACCTTTTTAATTTGAACCAGACTTCTTGGAGGGAAAATCCTCCACCAGCTCTTCTATAAAATACTTGAAGCTTTTATTGGAGAAGCTGCTACTGCCTTAGAAGAAAGCCACGCCCTTGAGCATTCAAGAAGAATCCATGAGAAAGAAGAGAAGGGAGTGAGAGCAGCCCAACATCTGCCTAATTTGGTCCAGTGTTGAAAGAGTGAAGAGAAAATAGAAAAGAGAAAAGAAGAAGAGAGATCAGCCTTGAGAGAAGAGCAGCCCTGCAGATATGTAAGCTTGAAGAGAAAGATCTTCGGATCTGTATTTGAAGCTGCAGCCACCAGCTTCCAGATCTCTATCAGAAGCCACAGCTGGTTTTTCCTTCATTGTTCTAGTTTTCCCACTACACTTGCAGTTTACTTTCTTTTTCTCCTTTTTCTTGTTCGCATATGTAATTGGGGCGTCGTCCCCGGGTGTTGTGGTTGCAGCATTAGGACTCTGTCCTCGTGAGGACTCCATCCTCATGGGTGCTTGGGGTTAGTCCCCGTGGGGCTTGTCCCCGTGCTATGTTTGCAGCGTGCAGTGAAGCCTCACCAGGTTCAGTGAGGGGTGGATGTAGGTTGTGGAGTTGCAACCGAACCACCTTAAAAACCCTTGTGCCATGGGTTGTGATTTATGTGTTTGCTCCATATCCTCTACCCCCATTCACAGGTATGCATGAGCTCCAACGTATTCTATTCCAACTGATTTCCATCGCACACTCTAGCCTTCTGATCTGCACACTGTCTGTCTTGCATGAACACCACTTTCCCCTCACGCCACACTTGTATTTCCTCAGCTGCCTGCCGCAACCTTGCACACAGGCACTAGGGAGTCTACTCTAGTCCGGGGAAGTTACCTTTGTTAAACACACACTCTAGCATTGACTTCTGACATACAGGTAGCCTGTTCACTCATCTCTTTGGAGTCTCGTGAGATCGCTATAGACTAGTGCAGTAGATCTCCCTTAGCTCTGAGCTTGCTCTGAAGGAGTGTCGACCTCACTGTATGGTGGTGTCGACCTTAGTAATAAGTGCATTGTGCTTTGCCGTTTGCATTTGAGCTATTCCCATTTGATTTGTTGTGCATTGTGCCTAGTGTATCTTATTTGCATTATAGAAGTGGGTTCTGTTTTATGAAACTATTTTTTTTAATTGGGCCATAGTTTTCGGAAGGATCTATTCAACCCCCCCTTCTAGATCCATTGCACCTAAGGGACCCAACATTCCCTTCCTACCTTAATTTCTATTTTATAAGATCACATATAGCGCGTATTCCGGTACGTTGCTATTAGTTATACTTTACACTTAATAGGCACATTTTCTTGGACTTGTGATCCTCTCCGTCAGATATTCCTCCCATCGAACTAGGTGATCTTGTTTCAAGGCCTCCGTAAGACTCCGCGAGCCTGGGATTCCCAATAGGATGCCGAGCTGGTTGTACCCTAAAAACCCAAAAGTTAGAGAGCACTTCATGTTTTCCATGATTCTGTGAACGGACATGATCACGCCCTATGTCCCTGTCACGTTAATGAGATATCGTGGCGGTTACTATAGTCGTGTTATTATTCAGCCACATACCTTTCCTCGAGTCGACTCGACTTGCTTTCTGCGTCGACTCTATCTTGATCGCGACATTCTTGTATACCGCGATTAATGAATTATCGCGACCCTCAAGAGCGCCGCGTTACTTAACTTCTGTCCAACCCAAGGTCTGACCTAAGGGTTGAACTTATTCTATTCTTAGATGGTCTTCTGATTATCTAGAACCTAAAACCTTGTTTAATAAGTCATTTATAAACTATAGAAATCTATGAATGTACCGTTATGCTGCCGGAATTCCTCCGTGGCATAATAGTCAATTAATTCATCCTTGAACTCTCATGATTTCTATTTTGGTACATTCTTATCTTGGTATTTGTTATCATGAACCTATTGTTTGAACTTTACATTATTGGCATGTATTTATATTTCTCGTGGAAGTAGCTTGATTTATAACGTGAAGATGCAAGAGCAGGACGGACAGTGTCCAAGGGCTCGACATTAGCCCCTCGGCAGATGGCCAGAAACATACTAAAAATCATGGGGTATGATGAACACTAGCGTCGTACTGCACCGGGAGTACTTTTTTATAAACGGGTGAAAACCACGAGGCTCATCATGAAAAATTATACATTCTTGTTACATGTCTTTCTAGTGCATAGCCTTTATGGTTATAAAAAGTATATTCTCGTTACATACTAATACATTCTCATTACATGAAAGGACACATTATATTCTTGCTTAATCATGCTCTCAATCTACATGAAATCTCACATCTCTATAGTATGTACCTTGTTACTTGTGTCATTACCTTGGTTTTATCGCGCATTTTACCGTATTCCATTTATCTCACTTTCTAGAGCTAAATTGTTAATTACTTAAACTTGCCTTCATGTTGATACGAAGATACCTACTGGACTAGTGTGCTCATTCCTACTTTTCCAATCTTTTAAGAAAATTCAAGTGAGTCAGATTCGGACTATGCTAGTGATGGGTCCGAGAGCGAATGATGGATCGAGAGAAGACCTAGAGTTGTCAAAGAGTCTAGTCATGTTATGTAATTTCATTTTTATTGAGTCTAGTTATGAAAAGAGTCAACATTATGTAAACTTTTAATTATTATCAATAAAAGTTGGATTTTTGTTAATTATTGTGCATTCCTCTTTATGTGTGAATGTTTAGTGCTATGATTATCTTGATTTCGAGAGGCTTATCTTGCCGGCCGTTCATGTCCCCGATATTACTTTCGCTGTACATATATCTCGGGGTATGACAGTTAAAGTGGTATCAGAGCCTAGGCATAAGTAAGTCCTAGGAAAATGCCATGTCATAGGTTAAGTCCAAGGTTAAGGACCTACACCCATGAACTAGGAAAGAAATTTCTGAACCCATGTGAGAATTGGGTAGAGCCTGGGATGAGATAGTTTATTTAGAAATTATCTATTGGTTAACTCCCGCCCATAAATTACATAGGAAAATAATTAAGTGTTTATGTTCTTAGGCACCTTATTCTCGAAATGGCTCACTGTGCAAATTGGGAAGCGATGTAACAAACCGTTGCGGGCCTCACCCAGGCCCTCCAAACCGTGGCCCAAGCCGGAGCTCGAGCAGGCGCTAGTGATTTACATCAGAATTTTTAGGGTTTGAACCCTCTGCGATTCTCTGGATTCTCCAATCCCGACGAAGATGAAAATTGGATCGACGAGATGAACAGGATATTTGAGGTCAGGAAATGCACCGACTAAGAGAAGGTCCATCTCACCACATTCCAATTAAACAAAGATGCGCGTACTTGGTGGAAAGCCACTTCGGCACAGCTTCAAAATGATCAACTTACATGGGAGGGATTTCTTACACTTTTCTGAGTAAAATACTTCTCTTAACATGTCAATGGGAGGAAAGCTATGGAGTTTGCCTTCTTAAGGCAAGGAATGATGTCCGTTGAAGAGTACGAACTCCAATTCTTCCGTTTGGCTCCTTATGCTCCTCATTTGGTTAGTACCGACCTATTAAAGGCTAACCGATTCATAGACGGATTGAGGCATGTCTTCATAAATCAACTTGGACCTCAAAACTTCCGGACATATACGGAGATGGTCCAATGAGCCCACTTATGTGAATGGACCTTGGAGAAGGTAGAGAAAATAAAAGGGAAAGATGAAACGCCGAGCCAAAACCATGATAGGCGAGAGGAAAAAGAAGAAAGGTTTAGCATCACGGAGGATGATGAACCCCATAACAACAAGAAGAGGTCTCGCAATGGGAACGGTAATGGAAGAAGGAACGGCAATGGTAATAAAAAAAGGAACGGCAATGGTAATGGTAATGGCAAGAACGAAAGACTCAAGGAGGAAGAGGATAAGTAGGTCATGGCGGATTGCTCATTCTGTGAGAAGTTCGGTCACTCAGCCGAAGAGTGTTGGAAGCGCCTAGGTGCTGTAGGCGCTTTGGAATGGCGAGGTGGAACGGATCAATGTGAAAGGGGTAGACGTATCCTTCCTTCCACACTTCTCTCTCTCCCAGCTTGGCTCACGTCCACGTTCGTGTAACGAAGGGGGTTAGAATGTATATAACAACGTGATCACCAGAGGTGTTTACCTGAACCTCAAAGGAGCAGAATGATCGCTTGGAAATAACTCAAGTAGGGAGAACGTAGGGTCTCGATTTCTCCATCCTCAGCCGGCCAAGGGCGGAGAGCCCTGCTACGTCCCGAAGTGCCAAAAACCCTATGAACAAGGACCAAAGCTCACAGAAACAAAGAAAAGAAGGCCATTAGTCTCATGCAGTGTAGTAACAGTTCTAATAATCAATGAAAGAAGGATTATGGGGGCGTGATTACTTGGGGGTGGTGGGAAGGGGGGATGGTCGAGACTTTCGACCACCTTCCTTCTCATTTGTTTAAAAGGGAAACCTCTTTATAGGATTCTAGGTAGTGCTAATATGCTATGAATGCAAATGGGAAAGGGGATTGCCAAACAAAATGGGAAACAACGAGATGGAGAAATCAAACCCAGAGGATGGCCGAGCTCACCGCCAGCCAGCAGTGCGGTTTGGGGAATGTGAGGAACAACCTTCTTGCTTTAGAGCCTTGCTCTTACGCTCCAACCGTTCCTTGCTGGGGTATCCTTCCACCACCCTTGTCCAACCTGCAAGACAACAAGAGCCGACTAGGAAATGAAATCCCACCTTCCAAAAATAGAAACCTTCTCCCAAAGTCCGAAGCCACCAACCAACCAATCAACCCCCCTTCCGTCGTCCACCCCAGAGTTTTATACTTCGAGGTTCCATCTAGAAGTCTCGAATGGGTTGTGGGATCGATTGTGGGCGACAAGGGAGGATCGGTCCGAGCGTGGTAGGAGATACATGCCACGTTCTTTGACCAACAGTTGCCAGACGGCAGCTAGGGTGCTTGCCTCCCACCCGGGGATGGGCGGCCAACACTTGGGCCTTCTAGCAACTTGGGCGGCCAACATAGTGGCCTTCTTGGTGTAAGGGCGGCCAGCATAGTGGCTTCCTAGGGGGAGTGGGTAGCCATCGCCGTTGCCTTCTAGAGAGATGGGAGGCCAGTGGTTTGGCTGCCCAGCCCATGGGCCCTTGGCCTCTTCAAGTGAGAGTGACCCATTAATGGAAATGTGTTTGGGCTGGACTTCAAAAACATAAACGCTGATAAACTGGGTAAGACGACTGCATCACCTATATGATGGTCTAACTGGGGATCTGCGGGATGTCTGAAATTAGGCATCTACAAATGCCCCTCCAGAACGCCCATTTTGCAAGGGAGCCCGGCGGACTGATAAATGGGTGTTTCGGTAAATAAATAAGCTTAAGGAGGACAGCACGCTTAAGGTGATTCTCGAGCGGAAATCGAGCTTCATGCAGGGTCGTATGAGCATTAAGCGATTGGATAAGTCATTGGAGAGGGAGGAAGGACAATTAAACTAAGAGGGCTTGTATCTGCGGTCACATGGGACCCCCTAGCATAGCGCTGCGGGACTTGAGGGGATGAACACAATCCAGCTCAAGGAGACACACGACCTAAAACGGGAGTAAATGAAAATCAGGATAGGAGAAACAATGACTTGTCGAATCTCGGAATACTCAAAATGATCATACATGAAACATGCTTTCAACTGTGGAATCTCGTAGGCTCATTCATATAAGTTCGGCAATATCGAGAAACTCAAAAAATCGTCGCGAGACCAAAGGATCATGGGGTGGTCAAAGCAACGTGACCTTCCCCGTTTCGCTTGCAAATCCCCCAGATGATATGCATGCATGCATTTTTTTCGTGCTTTCTTGTTTTGTTCTTTTTGTTTTGTTTTAGTGGTGGGACTAAAAAGAACCTATATGATGGATGCTAGTTCAAAGAGAAAAAACCTATTCTAATGCGAAGTCGGAGGATTTACGAATCGGTCAAGAGTTCGAGAAGTCTATCATCCCGTGCTTGGTGACAGACGTAGTCCGGAACCTGATGGGGATCCATCGTTCCACGTTCGCCATTCAACATAGTCAAGAATTCGAGAGGTCTGTCATCCCGTGTTGGGTGCAGGCGGCCATCGAATAGCTTAAGGAGTATAAACCATTCACAGTTTTTATTAGAGAGGAACTCAGGGTTTATATGCCCGAAGCTATTAGCCTCCGACGTTATAGCTAAAATGCAATGATAATCTGACGACGTTACGCTGACGCTTGGATGGCCATTTATTGACTATAGCTGCACTAACACACATTAGACAAGTTCAAAAAATAACCATGAATAATAATAATGAACATGAAGCATTAACCATCATTCGATTAAATGAACTTGAATCCAACATGACCCAACCTTTTCCTGGGTTCTAGGCGGCCCAAGGCCTTGCCTTCTTGAAACAGGGGGCGGCCACATATGTGGCCTTGCAGAATGGGGTGGGTGGCCAATGGTTTGGCCGCCCATCTGTTCTTATCCCGTGAAGCCTGAGAGTCCAGAGTAGATGGGGCTCTTCTTCCATAAATCATCGGGATTGGGTGCCCCTTGCCATCAAGCTAGGGTTCACGATGAAGGGAAGAAAGCAAGAGAGGAAGAATCACAAGATGGCATCCTCCTCCTATAATCCATCCGGAGACAGAGAACTTACTATCCTCTCTGACATGCAGGGGCACTTAAGCACCTTGGTGAAGGATGTCCAGGTAAGGGCGCGACCAGTATGTGTGAACTCTGATACAAAATGATTTTCTTCTTCTTTTTCCTTTTTTTTTGATTTTGTTTTGTTTTTTGATTGATTGTTCTCTTCTCCTACTGTCTCAGTCCATCCCAACCTTCCTGGGGGCAAGGCATGCCCGCCTCTACGGCTGGCTCTACGGTCTATTGGCAGTCGTGACACCCGCCATGAGGGTGTATATGCACCAGTGGCACCTCACGTGCCTGGTGGTCATGGGGAAGCGTCTCCATAGCATGAGGTGGAACTGGGAGGCCCTGGGAACACTGGTCGAATTGTAACACCCGGATACTCACACCTTCGTATTTCCTGAGTTTGAAGCCTCGATGTTAGTGGAAGAGGTTGACTTCCTGTTCCAATGGAGCGACCTAGAAGTAGGTGACCTGCTTGATCTCCCCGCTTGGGAGGAAGTCCTGGTAGAGATAGTTAGAGACAAACGCGAAGTTCGGCGGATGACAGATCAATGAGGGATCCTAGTCGACTGCCTAGCCTAGTGGTTACTAAGCCAGGTGAAAGACAAAGCAGTTGAAGCAGATCGGCTGATGCGCGGAGTGACATTGTGCCTCGGCGGGGCATTGCTCTTCCCCACGACTAGAGATGTACTGAGGCGAGAGCATGTAGGACCACTCACTCTCCTATGGATGGGGCACTCCCTCTCCCGTGCAGTGCTCGCTCACTTGTACTGTGGACTCAGTCAGATGAGCTTGGGTGGCAACACCATGGGAAACCTCTACCTTCTACAGGTGTGGATGGAGATCCACCTGAGTTTTGACTTCGATGATATAGTGACTATAGCTTCCCAAATCTTCGAGAAGAGCGCACTTTAACCAGCTAGGGCAATCTTTGGTCTTGAAGATCAGGTGATATGCAGGACTGGGCTGCTATAGACCAGAGATGACTGGCGAGACTATTTAAACTTCCTACCCGAGGACCAGTTTGTGTTCATGCCGATGATGTATCGACGTGAGGAGTTCAAGATG
This sequence comes from Amorphophallus konjac, assembly GCA_022559845.1. Classification (NCBI taxonomy): domain Eukaryota; kingdom Viridiplantae; phylum Streptophyta; class Magnoliopsida; order Alismatales; family Araceae; genus Amorphophallus; species Amorphophallus konjac. Next base: position 288,074,377 of record CM040123.1, on the reverse strand, counting down.
CGCGGGACGCAAGAGTAGGGATTGTTGCTTGTAGGAGCTCAGGACTTGGTGTTGTACCAGGCCCATCGCTGTCATCGCCAGGTGGGGCTACCTAGACTGATCCCGAGGGCTGCCTCGAAAGGAGCTTTAATTGTGAGGCGTCTTCTGTGGACTAAGGAGGATGGACGGCGGCTTCATAAGAGCGGGAAGGTGTGGAGGCTACATGCCACCATGACCAAGGTTCGGATCGACATGGAGGAGGACCCAAATGAGTTGAAGAGGTACCTTGACTATCTGCAGGGTTTTAGGCCTAAAGTGAATGAGTTTTTCATGAGGCGGCGCACTTGATTGTTAGCGCTCGTTCAACATTTTATTTGAATTTGATATGTAAGAAAAAGTTATTAAATGGAATAAGGCTACATGCATTTTTGTTTGATTTTGTTGTGAGTTGTGAGATTAAATGCCAAAATGTGATGTTAAACTAAGCCTGAGAAGATATCCATTTTCTACATTTTTTCTTATTATATTATTATTATTATTATTCTCTTTTTTTTTCGCTGAACAGGGGGAGGGCGGACAGGGTGTTGGTCGCCTCCAAATTTGGTGGGCGGCCAAGGTATTGGCCGCCCTCCCTATTAGAGGGCATTAAAAGTGGCCGGCCTCTTCATAAGCGGCCATCCCGATTGACATTCTATTCTCTCCTACAAGTGTCTGAGTTTGGGGAGAGTGACTCCTGGGGTGTTCCTCTTGCTGTGTGAGAGGGATCTAGGTGCTTGAACTAGTGAGGAGGGAATAGGGCCGCGGCGAACTCGGTTGGATATCATGGATGAAGCTCCATCCTCAAGCAAAGCAGAGGAGAGCGAAGCTAGAGCTAGCTGGTAGACATCAGCTGCTTCTTCTCATGATGATGGGGAAGGAGGAGAAGGCGAAGATGTGCCCGTGGAAGGTGGCCCTTCCGTCCATGGCGACGATGAGGAAGGAACGGAGGATGAAGATGAGTCTCCACCGGATGCCGCTGAAGGTGGAAGAGAGGATGAGGCAGCACCACGACAACGGGTAAGTCCCATGGTTTGTTATGTCCTCCAGTTGATTTGGATGTGTGGGAGATGGGTGATGTATCATGGAGCTAGCTTACCAAACGGAGGGGGGAGACGTGGGGTCTAGTCCGTGGGCTGCCAAAGTGATGTCCATCCACAGCCCTGGGCAGCCAAGGTGCTGGCCATCCAGGAGAACAAGGCGGCCTTCACTTTGGCCGCCTAGAGAGCCAGGCGGCCAGGTCTTTGGCCGCCCTGATCTCAGGGCAGTGGATCGATGGAGGGGTTTTGGGGTTTGATTGTGATATGGATGGTTTGGAAGTTTGGAAATTAATCAACTGGTTATTGCTTCGTGTGTGCAGGGTCGGCTGAGGATACGAGCCCGAGTCTCATAGGACTTGGTGTGGGCATGGCACGATGCCCTATCACACGACCAGTGACGGCAGGTGGACCGCATGGGGTTTGGTCCCTTCTTTCGGATTAGGCCTTTTCTCGTCGACGCTAATTTCCTAGCGGCTCTTCACGAGAGATGGGTAGACGGCAGTAGGGTGTTTGTGATGCCATGGGGACACATGATCCCCATGCTCGAAGATGTGGCCTATCTGATAGGACTGCCCGTGGCCGGGGCCCCGGTGTTAGGGTAGGAGCTGCGTGACTACCGCCGGGAGATCGACCAGTGGTTGGGTGTGCGGTTGATCAGTACAGTGAGATCGATGACCACCCCACTGATGCGCACAAAACTCATCGTTAAAAGCCGTGCCATAATTTTAAAATTAACCGAACTCACTCCCTAAAAAGATAGAAAATCTAAGCAGAGTGGTAAGTACGGGTCGATCCCACGAGAAGGAATATTTTCATTTGAGCATGAGTTGGAAAATTCTTATATTTGAGAGTTTCAAATTTTGAGTGAGATTAACCTAATAGAAAAATAAAATTGCATGAAAATAAACGAATCTAAAGAAATAACAAAATTAAATGTGAAATAAAATAGACGAATTGAGATAGATTTGGTGCGACCGTGGTGTGATAACGGCGTCGTCTCCTCGAGCCTTTGATTTACGAGTCGTCGGGAACGACCACATACACTCGACTGGATCGGAACCGCTTCTCTTGACCGTCTTTCGAAGAATTTTAAAAAATGATAGAAATAGTATTGTGGAAGAATATTAGAGAGATGGAGAAGGATTATGCAACAAAATTAAATAAAACTACAATGCAACGTAAATTAAATCAAATCACAAATGCATACATGAATAAATTACAACAAAGTTGAACAAACACTAAGGGAAATAAAATAAGAAATCCTAAGCCTAAACTAAGGACTAAGAGTGGAGGGTGGGTGGAGGAGAATGAAGCTATCTACGTACTATGCCTACTGCCTATTAGGGAGAAGAAGTGACTCCCATGCCTTCCTTTTATAGGCTCCAAGTAGCACTATTTCCCCATGTGAATACACCAAGTCACCATTTTCTTTAAACACCAAACTTATTTCTCTTTCTCTCTCTTTCTCTCTCTTTGGCCGACTGTGTGTAGCATTTGAATGCCCGCCATGTGTTGCTTTGGTTGAAGGAGGCTTGGTGTTTAGTGAAGCCTCCTGCCGACATGAAGAGCCGGTGTGGACTTGCCATCGTGTGAAATCCAAAGCCTGCCAGCCGACTAAAAAAGCTGGCCCATGTGCAAATCCCTCCGAAGTGTGTTGAGCATCGTATGAAGCCACCTCCATGCCTCAGTGACCCTGCCAACCTTTTGTGCACTGCCCCATTGTGGGGCCTGGTCCAAGCCTCCTTGCCTGCGAACCATGCAGCCAGCTGCCGTCTGTTGAAGCCGCCGCGTTGCCTTGTTTCCTTGGCCTGCATGTTCATCGTGGCCCCAACCGACATGAAGCGTGGAGAGGTTTGTTTGGTGTTGCATGCTTTGTTGACTACCGCAATGCATGTGGAGATGGAGCCGCCTCCTGCCGACCAAGTTGCATGTTGCTTGCGTGGACCATTGTGTTTGCTGTGTTTGGACATTCCAAGTGAAGAAGCATGCATGCCTTGTGAGAACGCTGGCTGCCATTGTAGAGTTGTGGGGTCACTTTGCATTTTGAAGATTCCATTTTGCTCTTGCCCACCATGTGAAGGTTGGTTGGCCATTAGCCCACGTGAGGCCCTACGTGAGGCTTCCAACCTTGTAACCTGCATGACTATGCCCATGCTTCCAACCTTGTAACCTTGACATCTTGCTTTGCTGCCAACCTGCCAATTGCTCACGTGGAGACTTTGAACCTTGTTGCACCTGCACATTGCATGTGACGACCCGGATCCCGGATACCAGGTATACCCGGTAGCACTACCGAATACACATGATACCACTTGGAACCCGCGAGGCCTCCCAAGAGCGGGAAAGCTCCGAAGGGATAAAGGCATGTGTAGAGTACATTGAAGCCACAGAGATATAACAGAAGCAATTAAATTTCATTAGATCGGTTATCTAAAGTAGCAGAAATAAAATTACTTTTTAAATAACCGTTCAATTTAACAATTATATACCAGAGTCAAGTCTAAAGCTAAAGACAGCAAGTCTAGCACAATACAGTCGATAGAAAAGAAAGACGTATCGTTAAGTCGGGGGAAACCTGACACAGGTACCAGCTGGCCACAACGACACGCTACGAGCAAGCGCTCCAGGAACCACGCGGAAGCAGAACGAACGACGTCACCCCACTTGAAGAGCAGGGGTGAGCCTCGTGTCACTGGCTCAGTAGGGGTCACGCGGATCCCCACTGAAAAATACGCAGTAACACGAACAACAAAACAACAGGAGGAACAGCAGGTGTAGCAAAGCAAAAAAACTACACTACAAAGCTGTAAAGCTACTCTAGAAGCAGTAGAGAACAGACGGGGAGTAGGAGTAGGGAACAAGTACGAAAGGGAAGAACCCGCGCCAGACAAGTGGTGGCCGAACTAACCACGGCACCCCAAACTACTCCCAATAGTGACAGAAGGGCGACTCTGATCTAACAAAATTAGGAGTTACCGATCTGCCAACTCGGCACCAGGCCTAAGATGAAGACCTGCAAGGACCGACAAAAGGTCTAGAAAAGACCCACGCAGACGACCGACAGACTCGACGACACACCCACGACTAGAAAGTCGTGCACACCACGCTGACCTCGAGTAGGGCCATGAGAGGGCTAACTCGGAAAGGTCACAATGCGCAAGAAACACAAAGAGCAGTGGAGAGCCACGCGTCACAGACGGACGCACCTCCCCCCCAGAGCAACGGCCAGCTGCGTCCACAGACGTCTTATGCTGCGCCACGAGTGTCTCGCCTACAATACCGCTGAAGCCATGGTAGAGTCGCAGACACGCGCACTGAACCAAACATGAACAACAGCATCAAGTAACCAGTCAGGGTCACGCCCATCGACGTAAGTCCAAAGCCCCTGACCACGTGTGCACACACTGGCTCTAGCCTAAGCCAGGTACTCCAGCTAGTTTTCTCTCTCGGTAGGACGCTACCGTTGGCTGGGAGCCCACGGAACTAGCTTACAAACCGTATCTCGAGAACACCCCTCTGCCATCCAAGGCGGGTCGGCAACTCACAGGCCTTAGGGCAACAACAATCGGAGGCACACAAAACACAAGACTCCGAAACAAGGGCTGTAGTACAAACAGGCAAGGGAGCACTATCGCACGTACTACGAAGCACCAAGGTAGCAAGACAACTGCCAACAGACTCGGGACTAGGCAACTAGACCTACAACGTAACGATCCTTGAGTCGGACGACTCAAAGGCAAGATCGTCACAAACGGCGGAACAAGCCGCCAATCGGTCTAATCGTAAGCCACGGGAAGCAACGCTCCGCAGAAAATGACTCACGGAGACCTGAGGGAACACCGGAGACCCTCAGACACGCCTGGATACGCAAGCCAAGGTAAAACGATACCTCGAGGCATCCAGAACCAGTGTCTCGGACTGGACAGAACCGCCAAGACACCCACACAAGGTCGCCTGTCAACCCCTGGGTCACCCCGGGTTGACCGGAACCAAACAACAACGACTCAACAGTAGGAAAGAGAATCCTACCTCAAGCAAGAAGACTCCAGGCCACCTCACAACATAGTCTTAGCCCTCATAGGGTGTCAGGAGACATCCACGGGAAAGCGGGCAGACCACAAGGATAAGCCAAGACAGTCAGAAACCAAAACGATGGAAATCGAGCTCAAAGGCTGTAACGCACCACCCCTAGACCGTTACACGAACCTGATGGTCTAGCGCTGAGCCGTTACACACCCACTGTGGCGGTCTATCGCAGACGCGCTACAGAAACATGACGGTCGCCTGGGGAGCCGTCACACACACTGCCCTAACCAACATCTAAAACACACAAGGCACGTAACGGCCTACACCAGGCGCGTTACACCGCTCTGACGCGCCCGACCCGAGCCGTCAGGGCCAACAGACCTCAAACTCAAAACGACAGCTCGAACCACGTAACGCACGAGACCAAGCGCGTTACACAGCCTAACGCACCAGGGCAGGCGCGTTAGGGCCAACTGGCTCAAGTCAAGAAAACAATGGCCGAAAGGCATGTAACGGTCCATCATGAACACGTTACATAAGCCTAACGCACGAGGGCGTGGCCGTTAGAGCCAACGGCACAACCACCCAACTCTGCCAAAACAGCACGTAACGGCCTGGGGCAGGCGCGTTACAACGTTGTGACGCACGGGGACACCACCGTTACACAAATCACCTCAACGGTCAAACTCCAAGTCAAACGCAACGTAACGGCCTACACCAGGCGCGTTACAAGACTCTGACGCACTAGGGCAGGCGCGTCAGAGGAACCACCTTAACCAAAACGCTAAACGACAAAATAGGCGTGACGCATCACCCCGGACGCGTCAGAGAGCTGTGACGCGCCTCCCCTGGGCCGTCACACTCCCAAGACCACGAAGAACTAAAAAAGCCCAGACGCTGTGACGGTCTATCGTAGGGCCGTCAGGGACCTCTGGTGGTCACTGAAACGACCGCTACACCGGTCACGGCGGGAAAACAGTGGATTGGCCAAATCGAGACGTTCCACGCCCCATTCATGCAGAAGCGCAGGGGAAACAAGACTAGACAATGAAAAATAACATCGGGAGGTTAAAAGCCCACATGCACGCATTAAAACACTAGATCGGGGCGATTTAGACAAATTGACCCTAAACGAGTCACCGAGGTTCCCGGACTCCTACCGGCCCCGAATGACAACCGATCGACACAAAACTAGCATGGATGGGATCCAGACATCCCAGCGGTCAATTCAACACTAACCACACCATAAATGGTTGCCGTTTTCCAGCGAACCCTGAAAACTCCAAAAACCACAGTTTTCACAAAACCGGCCCGATCTCCCCCGATCGAGCACCAAATCATGCACGGAAACAGAGGAAACGTGCAGAACAAGGTGGCGGTCCGTCTCCCTACCTCCACCGAAGAAATCATGCCTCGAAGGGACTAAACTGTGCCAAAAACCACGCCTCGAGTTCAAACACCGGCTTTGAATCCACCGTTCGGGATCGCGCCAGAACCACCCCATCCTCACCCTGTCGCACACCCAGTCAGCTCCACAGCATCCCCAACACTCGCTCCTAGGTCCTCCGTCTGCAGTCGGAGCCGAGGAAGCTCGAGAGGAGAGAAAACGGGAGAGAGAGACGGCGGCGGTGAAATGAGAAGGGAGGAGAGAGGAAGGAAAAGAAATTATGAATTTTCCTAATTTTTGAAAAATCTGATTTCTGGCCCTATCTCCAAAAAATACGTAAAAATAGTCGAAACGACCGGCTCGAAGAGTACATCATCGCTGCAGCATTCACGAGTCGAGGAACTGACAACTAAACTCACCGTTGTAGATTATAAAAAATCCACTTAATGAAAAAAGAAGAAGAATAATAGGGAAAATATAAAGGGGATGAATGGGAGCATGCGTAGGATGCTAAGGGGAATGTGATCGCCAGAGGGGTTACCTCAAAGAAGAAAAGAATGATCGCATGTACCTTGTGTTGAGCGGGTGAGATTGTGGATCCTTTCTTCCTCCTTCTACCGGCCAGTCGATGAAGGGGGTTCTTAGCTTTGATTACCTTGTAAGAACACACACAAAACAAATAAAAGAGTGGATTAACCAAAGAGTGTAGTATCAATGCTCTAAGAATATGAAATCAATCAATTTGAACATGAACACACCTTGTGTGTTTTGTTTTTTTTTAAACCCCTAAGAGGAGCAACAAGGTTTGAAAAATATGGATGAATATGCTAATGCAACAAGATAGATATGATGTGGGATCTAGCAAAGAGCTAGAAAAGAAGGATGCGTGATAATGATGACATGAAAACCAACTAAATAATTAAAGAGATGGATCCTTTCTGCTGTGCGTGCAGCAGTAAAGGGGAGAAAGAGCTTCAATATGCAAGAGGGGTAGCAGAGGATCGTCAGTAGAAAGGAATCCGCCAGGAAGAGGAGCTTGGATAAATCACCTGCAATCAAAGAAACACTCTTCTCTCTGTTAACTCTGTATGTTTCTCTCTGCCTTTTTGCTCCTTTTCCTCTCTTGCCTCTCTTTCGTTCCCCTCGCGCGAAGAGAATCAGGAGGGGTATTTATAGGGCCAAATATCCTTGCAAGACAAGGATTAAAACAAGGTAATGATCCTCCATCAAGAAACACTCTTCCCAATCGAACACAAGGTTTAAAATGGGGAAAGATTCATTACTAGAAAGAAGGGGTCAAAAGGGATACGGAATTGAAAATGACGACCCCTATGAGGGCGTCAATTAAAAATGACGACACGACCAAAGGCGTTAATTAAAATAATGACGTCCATAACGTCGTCAATTCCTGGATTTAATTATAGAAACAATTAACTTTCCTTATTTAAAATGATGAACTGACGCCGGTCAGACGGACGTCAAATAATCAACGCCTTCCAGAGAGACGTCAATTCCTCAATTTTCATTTAATTTACGATCCGTAATTTCCAGTAAATCCAGAAAATGACACCCGTATTGGTAGTCGTCCATTTTTCAAAGAGGCGCCCTTGTCAATGTCGTCAATTTAAAAGACGCCCCTACTTAAGGCGTCAATTCCATTCAATCAACGAAAAAAATGGCAAGAAATCACAATTAATTCATGAAAAATAGAAAAATGTCATATTAAATCAATATTGAAGTCTGCTTTGGGGCGTCATATGGTGACATGAGATTTACTCAACATAGCATCAATTTTGGCATCTACAATTAACTCCCCATCCCCTCCCAAATTCAAATTTCAAATTTCATCTCCCACATCCCAAGATAGAACCCATAAATCCCCAAGCCACTTTCCAACCCCAACCACTCACTCCCCTTCCCCATGCACAAACCCACATCCCAAGGCTAAAGGGGCATATCCCTAGGCAAAATTCAAATCTCCCTCCCCCTAACTCCCCATCCCCTCCCCAATTCAAAATTTGAATTTCCCTCCCCTTGCTGGCTGTTTCCCTCCCTTCTCCATCACCCCCCATCACTTGGTCATTTCTCCCCACTCTTTCGCCCACTCCCTACCAGACTCAGAATCAGTTTGCAGGCAACAAAGGAGCACCCAGTTGTAGAGCCGGCCATGTCTTCATCGCACATATTCTAGAAATATACCTGACATTTATGGAAAGCTCGTCGAAGCAGCTTCGCAGGCTAGGTGGTTTTGCTGGCATCCGACATCATTGCTGCCCAGAGGAGCCATTCTCCCTCGACTGCGCAAAGCTGCTCAGGCAGGGAACTTGAGGCCAAGAGAAGAGAGCCATGGCTACTCCAGGACCACTTTGGACGTGATTTTTGGCTGAAGTCTTCTTCTTTAAGCCCTCTATCAGCACCAACAAGAAGGGAGCCATTTGAATTCTGGAGCACAGATTTCCAAATTTTATCGCCAGAGTGCGCAGGTCAGCTTCCCCTGAGCCAGATCCGACCCTTCCCACCATTCTGGTTCTCGCGGTCTACTCTGACCACCTCCGGCAACCCAGTTGGTCTCTGATTGAAGATGACTCGTCAACGATGGCAACGGCTGTGGTCTGACCTCATCGAACCCCTGAGTGTTTATTGCAGCCACTTCTTCCAGTAGCAGAAGTTCTGGGACATGCAGAGCCAGGTCCGACCAGCCTTGGTCCTGTCCCTGTCTCGGCCACCGTCGACATCAGAATAATATCCAGAAATTTGGGCGTCTTCCTGGGCCAACCCATGACATTTTGGTGCTAGTCCCATCATCATATGAAGTCGGTGGAGGCCATGGCGGCGCCGTCATCGGCTTTCTATCCTGCTGTTCCAGAGCGGACAGACCAAGCTTATTTCGCCGATTCGGTCTTAGTTTAGTTCCTCCCACCCCCGCCTGGCCGGATTAAAGCCCCTCCCTGCCGGAGGTAGTGTTTGAGTGTATGCTATCACTTCCCTACCCCTTGTCCACCTTTCTTGCATGAGGTGTAGTTATTGTTCTAGCAGGTCGCCATCCGAAGCTACATCGGCGCGGCGTGCGGGTGCATACCCACGCCTCTTTGCTCGCCATCGTCTCCGGCCGGGATTGGCGTATTCATGCTGATTAGGTGAGCTTCTGGCCCCCTCTCTTTGCTGGCTTATCTTGCTTAATTAGTATTGCCTCTTAGCTCCGGCGGACAGTAAGAGAGTGCCCGATCCAAAAGTCATCTAATTGAGTGCCACCGCGAAGCGAGTGGTGAGAGAGTCCCTACATCCCACGCCCTCGACGTGCTGGCCACCCATTGGTTTGGGCATCCTAGACCTTTAGGGGTTCAACCTCAAGCTAGCCAAACCCCGGAAAAGTGAGGTCCTTCTTCGGACCCTCTCCACTATTGTCGGTTGGCCTACGGGCAATTGTGTGCGCTATGCGAGTGAGCTCGCCCGAGTGAGTCCACTATCAAAGTTGCATGCTTGCTGGTCATAGGTCTAGGGAACATTGGCCTAGTGGTTGCCATTCCTAGGCCATGTCACATCAAGTGGTATCAGAGCAAGTCATTGACTTGTCTCCATAAGTCAAGTCCTAGGGCGCATTTGCATTCATCTCCCACTGTGTCACCCTTGCCCACCAACATGGCCACTTCATACCAATCATACCCCGCCACCTTCTCCAGGGGTCATAACCCCCGGGTAGACCTAGATCGAGTTCACTTGAGGCTCTTAAAAATCAAAACCCCCGCCTTTGATGGATGCCACGGTCTAAGCCATTACCTAGAGTGGGAAACTTCGGTGGGCCAATTCTTTCAATGGTACTCCATGACCGAAGGAGAGAAAGTGAACCTCGCCAAAATGCACCTATCAAAGTGAGCCAGTGATCATTGGTCAACTGTTGAGGGTTTAAGGAAGCTCCGCGGACAAGCCTCAATTGCCACTTGGGAGGAAATGAAGGCCGAACTTAGGAAAGTCTACGCTTCCCCAAGGAGCCCTACCACCCCACCATCCCCTCAATGCCAACCCAAGTCCACCCGAATTCCCCAATCCCCCACACCCCAACCCAAACCCCCTCAACCCAACCATATCTCTCTCCCTACCCCAATCCAACCCCAATCGAGGCCTCCACTACTCCAACTACCAATCCCGACCCAAGTCCGACCTTGCTCACCTTCTCGGGTGCGACATGCACCGGCTATCACCAACCCACCTACCATAGACCTTCCTACCCCATTATCCTTGGAAGTTGTGGCCCATGCACCCAACCAAGCGGAGATGGAGGCCAATCCGGATCCGCCGCCCACCATAGAGAAAATCTAAGAGCCACACATCTCACCCACCCCACCTAGTCCGGATCCTCAAGAGCCACACACCCTCACCATGAATGAGTCCATGCTCCAATGGCTCAAACAAGGCCCCACCATTCCTAACTAACCCCCACACCTCTCACCCTTGGGATATCAATCCCAAATTGTGCCCATGGGCTCCTCTCACACCACGATCTAATCTTACTATGAGGGAGAGGGTTGGGATGATCTCATCAAAGGCCTACAATGGCAACTTGAGCTGACTTGCTTGTTGACCCTAGGGGCAGACCAACACAAGAGCCTTGACCTCATCCACCCATGTGACGGGTCTATCACCTCAGTTTGCACTATCAAGTGCTACACTAGCGACCTCCTTTTCTTTCTCCCCATGGATGAGAAACCCATCTCGGTCCACTCCCCTCCCATTGAGATCCCAAGTGCTTTGATCGGCCAACCCACTATCGACCTTGGACCAATTATATTGGAGGAGGATGACCCAACTTTTGTGAACCTTGATGATGTGGGATGCCTCTCTCTAGGTGAGTCATATCATGATCCCTTTGACCCCTTCTAATGGAAGCCTAGTTACCCATGTGACCCACCCACCTTACCCACTACCCACCTTTCCCTACCCCAACCAACCATGTTGAACCAAGTCCATCTCTTCCAAGACTCGGGCCACACAAAAGAAACCATGATCATGGGCGGCATATACCTTGATAACAAGGAAGTGCCCCTCTCTAGGATGTCCACCTTCCTAGACCCCTTCGACCCTTTCCAGTGGAAGTTCAAAGGCCATCCCATAACACCACACATGAAAGTCATTTTCGGGATAGGAGTGCCTATGTCTTGGCGTACCACACCACTTGGCATGATTAGTAAGTTGGGTCCATTCATTCATATCACCCACATGTCAAGTAGGAAGTACGAGTGGTCCATATTTGGGTGTAGTGGCCCTTCCCCATTAATCATTGGTCATACGTATGTTAGGAGCACTCATGGATGTCTAGGTCCCCCGGCATTTACCATCCCCATGCTTGATTGGAACACCTATGGATGCCGAGGCCCTCCTAGGTCCATCCAAGTCTACATGGCAGTATTGCATGATAGGTCCACTTATGGTTGCCCCGGTCCACCTTTGCACACCATACTTTTCACACCCACATCGCATCATAGTGCATGGCATACGCATTCACACAAGCATCTAGCAGCGAGCGGTGAGGATCACAAAGAGCAAGCAACAGCTTATAAGCGCCACTTGGGATTCCAAGTAGGGAACTTGGTGCTGGTGACATTGGAGTGGCTCTACCCTAGGGTAACCTCCAAATCGCGGGCACGAGGACTTGGACCTTCTCGAGTTCCGAGTGACTTTGGCAACCCGGCTTATGGGTTGGGCTTATCGATGGGTTTAGGGATTCACCCCACTTCGACGTGGCGGACCCGACACCCTATACGGGCACCGCTGTGGATCCAAGCGAGTGCCTCAAGCCCCTACCTTCCTTGAGAGAGACACCCCGGAGAGCCACAACATATCAGCTTGTGAGCCCGACGTGAGCACAAGGCGGCAATACTGGGCAAGCAAGGTATCATTGCCGACAAAAGGGTGAGCCCGAGCCACCTTGAGAGGCTTAAGATCTGTCCCCCGGCTATGGACGCGGGGTCGAGTCAGGAGATCATGGTTCACCTGGAGATGCTTGGGTGTACCACTTTCCTGGTGGACCCATACTCAACGGGGTCGAGTTCTCCACACCCCAGGGGTATGATGAGGGCATCCCTTGCCCCTCCACATTTTTTAGAGGCTCGGATTGTTCTTCGTCTTGCGCCATTGTGTTTGTCATATTTTTCTGAGTCTAATCATGTAATTTTTATATTTTATTTGAGTCCTAAACTGTGTAATTTTCCTTTTATTTGAGTCCAATTTCTCTTATTTTGTATTAATGGGACATAGCATCCTAGTTTGGGCCCATATTGGTTGCCTAGGATAGCTTTGGTCTTTTGTATGAATGCCAAGGGCATTTCGATCATGTAAAGAGTTGGGTGCCTATAAATAGGACCCAACCCCCCCCTCCATTTGTAACAATGGATGCATGAGAAATTGAATTCCACTTTGAGTGAATTCTCCCTCCCCCTCTAGGAGTGTGACTCTCCTTCTCTCTCTCTCTCTCTCTCTCTCTCTCTCTCTACTCTCCATCACCTTCCCCAAGACTAATTTGAATTTGTATCTCCCTCCATTCCAACTTCCCAAGACCCCCTCCCACTTCCCGAGAGACCCCTCCCTCTTCCCAAGGCATCCTCCACCCTTGCCTAGGCACCCATTAACTCCCCATCCCCTCCCAAATTCAAATTTCAAATTTCATCTCCCGCTTCCCAAGACAAGCCCCTCCCTCTTCCCAAGGCCTCCTCCACCCCTCCCTAGGCACCCACTAACTCCCCATCCCCTCCCCAATTCAAATTTCAAATTTCATCTCCCACATCCCAAGATAGAACCCACAAATCCCCAAGCCACTTTCCAACCCCAACCACTCACTCCCCTTCCCCATGCACAAACCCACATCCCAATGCTAAAGGGGCATATCCCTAGGCAAAATTCAAATCTTCCTCCCCCTAACTCCCCATCCCCTCCCCAATTCAAAATTTGAATTTCCCTCCCCTTACTGGCTGTTTCCCTCCCTTCTCCATCACCCCCATCCCTTGGTCATTTCTCCCCACTCTTTCGCCCACTCCCTACCAGACTCAGAAACAGTTTGCAGGCAGCAAAGGAGCAGCCAGTTGTAGAGCTGGCCATGTCTTCATCGCGCATATTCTAGAAATGTACCTTACATTTCTGGAAAGCTTGTCGAAGCAGCTTCGCAGGCGAGGTGGTTTTGCCGGCATCCGACATCGCTGCTGCCCAGAGGAGCCATTCTCCCTCGACTGCGTAAAGCTGCTCAGGCACGGAACCTGAGGCCAAGAGAAGGGAGCCATGGCTACTCCAGGACCACTTTGGATGTGATTTTTGGCTGAAGTCTTCTTCTTTAAGCCCTCTATCAGCACCAACAAGAAGGGAGCCATTTGGATTCCGGAGCACAGATTTCCAAATTTTATCCCCAGAGTGCACAAGTCAGCTTCCCCTGAGCCAGATCCGACCCTTCCCACCATTATGGTTCTCGAGGTCTACTCCGACCACCTCCGACGACCCCGTTGGTCTCCGATTGCTTAATTAGTATTACTTCTTAGCTCCATCGGACGTTGAGAGAGTGCCCGATCCAAAAGTCATCTAACTGAGTGCCACCGCGGAGCGAGTTGGGAGAGAAACCCTACAACCCACGCCCTCGGCGTGCTGGCCGCCCATTGGTTTGGGCATCCCAGACCGTTAGGGGTTCAACCTCAAGCTAGCCAAACCCTGAAAAATTGAGGTCCTACTTCGGACCCTCTCCACTCTCGCCAGTTGGCCTAGGGGAAATTGTGTGCGCTACGCGAGTTAGCTCGCCCGAGTGAGTCCGCCGTCAAAGTTGAATGCTTGTGGGTCATAGGTCCAGGGAACATTGGCCTAGTGGTTGCCATCTCTAGGGCATGTCACATCAGAACCCCTAGCATGTTAGCATTTCGTTCTCGTTAGTTTCGTTGCAATTGGTTGTCATGTAGGACCAGTATGAGCCCAGGAACCCACGTGACTCATTTTGGGTCGATTCGGTAGAATCACCCATTTCTTGTCGTTTATGCATCGATTGGATCCCTTCTAGCTTATGGGAGGTTTATTTCATCCCTAGGATTGGTTCCCCTTCGTTTTAGGGTGAACGGGGCGTGGAAAGGCCGGGTGATGAGGACATCACCAGCTTTCCCCTTTGTTCGAGGATCCAGATGCTCGCCAGCTATGCTACATCTTGTCCGCCACTATATTTCGAGTCATATGATGTAATTTTCATTTTCTTATCATGTACTTTTCCTTTTATTTGAGTCCAATACCTAGGTTAGGTATCTATTTACCTAAGTCTAGAGTCATTATGTTGGTTAATGGGCCCAATTATATGGGCTAGGCCCAAGGGCGTCCCCTTCCCCTTGGTTAAGTGTTAGTAGTCCAAAAGTCGGGGACTTATGTGAAAATGTGGGATTCCTATAAATAGGACCCCAATCCCTCATTTGGAGGCTAATGAAGTATTGATAAAATTGCCACAAGAATTTGTGCCTCTCTCTCTAGCTCTCTCTCTCTATTTCTCTCTCTCTCTCTCTAAAGGGGGCAAACCCCATTCTCTCTCCTCCCCACCCCCAAATTAGAAATTCACTCTCTCTCCTCCCTATTCACCTCTAATTAAGACCCCTCCCCCTTCCCCATACCTCCCATTTAAGTCCCCTCCAACCCCTAGGTGGAATCCCCTTCTCCTAGGCACCTCTCCCTCCTCCCAAGCAACCTTTCCCCTTCCCCATACAACCTTTCATTTTCCCAAGGGAGAATCCCTTCTCCCAAGCACCCCTTCCCCTCCCCAAGGCAACCCTTCCCATTCTCTAGGCCCCCATTAACCCCTCCTTTAACCCACCATTCAAAACAAAGGACAGATCTCTCCTCCCTCTCTCCTTCCCAACACAAATTCACATCTCCCCCTCCATCCACTTGCTAGACCACCTCCCAGCCCCCTTTCTGCCCTTCCCACACCTTGAATCACCCCCTAACAGACCCCCACATAGTCAGGTGTCACCCCCACACCAATCCACCCCATTTCCCACCCCATCTACTCCGTCTCCCATCACCTTTCATCACCCTATCCATCTCAGTTCGCAGGCAGCAGTTGGATCCCGACTTGCAGAGACTACCCCGGTGCTGTCCGACGTCGTCTAGAGGTGCGCCATACATCACCGGAAAGGTCTTCCAGTCTTCTTCACAGGAGAGGTCGAATCGTCTCGTTCCGACTTCACTACAGATCGTGGTGCCCATTCTCGTCCGACTGCGCAACCGGGACCAGAACCTGGACCAGAGCTGCAGTGCAGAAGCTACCACGGCCACACCCCTCAACTTCTGAAGTCGCCACTTGGCCAAGAGCTGCTACCACAAGGCATCTACTATCACCAACAAGCGGCATCCCTTTCGGCTTGAGGAAGAGCCTTTTCCAATTTTTCTCTCCGGGGCGCGCAGAACAGATCGTTCAGGTCCTGCCCTGACCCTTCCTCACTCAACGGACTCCTTCTCGCCACCCTGACATCGTCTGGTGCTCTGCTTGGTTGCTGCTCGAAGAAGACTCGTCCACGGTCGTCCTCAACTTGGTCTCGCATCAATCAGACTTCAGGAACGGTCGTGGTGACTACATCCATCTGCTGCTGCACCCTGGGAATAGTACGAATCTGAGCTTAGGGGCCCTGTTCCAGAGCCTGCCCCAGCCGGTGACGACTTCAGGACTGCCCACAAAAATTCACAGACGTGCCTGAATCCGTCAGCGTCGTTTCAGTGCTGGTCTCGTCGAATTATGAGTTCGGAGGAGTGCAAAGCGATGACTACACCGACCCCCTGTCCTACTGTCCCAGACCTGGACAGATTCGGCGGGGTGCTTCATCGGTGCTAATCAAGCATAACTCCTTTCCCCGCCTGGCCGGCTTAGTGCCCCTCCCTGCGTGGAGGTAGTGTTTCGTTTGTAACCTCATTTCCCCACCCCTAGTCCACCCCCTCTATGAGGGCGTAGTGATTGTACTAGCAGGTAAGCGGCCGAAGCGTCATCGGCGCGGCGTGCGGGTAGCCCACGCTTCCCCGCTCGCCCTCGTCTCCGGCCGGGATCGGCGTCCTCACGCCGATCAGGTGAGCTTCTGGCCACTTCCTCTGCTGGTTTTACTTTTGCTTGTCTTAGTATTGTTTCTAGTTGACCGTCGGCGGTGAGGTGAGCGTCCGATCTCAAACGCCATTGAATTGTGTGAACACCGCGGAGTGAGTTGAGAGTGCGACACTACAACCCACGCCCTCGGCGTGCTGGCCGCCCTTGAAATTGGGCATCTCTGGCCCATTGGGGACCATCCCTAGCTGGCCATACCCTTGGAACCTTGAGGTCCAACCTCGGACTCTCCCCATCATCGCCGGTCCGCCTACGGACCCGGGTGTGCGCGACGCGGGTGAACCAGCTTGAGTGGGTCCGCCGTTCGGTTCGGTTGCTTGCAATTCTAGGTCCGAGGGGTCGTGTCTCATCAAATTGGTATCAGAGCATCATCATCCTTAGGCGTGTCACATCAATTGGTATCAGAGCAAGTTTTAGACTTGTCTCTACGAGTCTAGTCCTAGGGCATTATCAATTGAGTCTCCCTTGCATCATGTTTTCCATCACTCCATTGCATGACCACCCTAGGGAGATGCCCCAAATATCCATGGACCGATTTTACACTGTCACTAACAAGATTCATAACTATCTTGATACCCTCACCACCCGACTTGACCGGCTCGAAACAAAAAGGAACCACGACCCTAGAGCTTGGTCACCTCGGGATGAATTTGGATGGGAAACCAAAGGACCTAGATACCCATGGGAAGAGATGAGGATTGAGATTAAGAATATCTTCACTCCCCCTTTCCCTCCCAGTCAACCCAAGACCTCCCTTAGGGCCCAAACTCCACCACCCCAAATAATTCCAACCCCGATCACCACCACCATTCAAACCAAATTGGCCACCACCCAACCCACAAATCCTCCTCCCACCCCTTTCCAAAAGGAACTTAAGGAGGTGACCGAAGTCTATGAGGCTCCCCTAGATTGGGAAGAAGAATATGAAGCCCAATTGGGTCAAGAGGACTCATTCCTTCCCAAAGAAAATCCATTGAGCCAAATTGGGTGCACCTTCCCCTATGAGTTACAAGATGCCCAACCTAGGCCTCCACTACTACCCCTCCCCATTCTATCCCAAGTCCCCCATTACCCACCACCCAAAGAGCACCACATGCCAGTCATCATCACCCCACCCACAAAGGACCTACTCACCTCTTTGGTAGAGGAAACCATGATCCCCACACCCGACCCCCTAGTAGGGAACACCCCAGAACCACTCCCCATCTTGGAGGAAAGTCATGGCCAAAAAGAGGAAGAAACTTCACCTTTCATGCCACCCCCAATTTGGAGTGAACTGATCATAAGTGGGCCCTTGGTTAGATGGCTTGTGGAAAACCGAGCTCACCCTATCCTGCCCCTTGCTTACCCTTCCATGGAACAACACCTCCCCATAGTACCCTTATCCACCTATCACATCACAATCCAATCATCCTATCAAGTGGAAACATTAGGGGATCTACTTAAGGGTATAGCTTGGCAAATGGAACTAACTGGCATGTTAACTACAATAGCCGACCGACCTAGGAGCCTTGACCTCCTACACCTATGTGTCGGATCCATCTCCTCCATTTACACTGTGGGTTGCTACACTAGCAACCTTCTTTTACTCCTCCCTACACCCGACGAGCCCGTTGCTATCCACAAACTAGAGTTACTTGTCTCGGGTAGAACATCTAGTCCTCCATTCATGGCTGACCATCCCACCAAAAACTTTGGTCTAATCACTTTACTAGAGGAGGAGAGTCCGCCATCAAATGGTTGTGAGGACCATGAGGACCTAGAGTTCCTCTCCTTAGGTGACCCTTACCATGACCCCTTCAATCCCCTCCTATACCCCCCCACCTTACTCACCACCAACCTTTTCCTACCCCAACCGACCTTATTGGACCAAGCCCACTCCATTTTCCTAGACCCCTTTGACCCCTATGAGTGGAAAATCTCACACCAAGCCATATACATAAGAGAAACCATTTGGATGGGAATGCATGTGCCACTACATTTTGCATCATTTGGTAGGGCTAGTAAGCCCAGTCATCTCATACATGTCACGCACACTTTAGGCCCAATGCATGACTGGCTCACATTTGGATGTGTTGGTCCTCCCTCATTCATCATTGATCATATGCATGTTAGAAGCATCTACGGGTGTCTAGGTCCCCCGGCATTCATCACCACTTTGTGTGATAGGTTCTCCTACAGATACCATGGCCCTCCCACCATTGTTATGAAGCCCATGCATGATAGGGCCACTAGTGGTTGCCCCGGTACACCTAAGTTCATCAAGGTCCACATGGCATCACAGCATGATAGGTCAATTTACGGTTGCCCCGGTCCACCTTTACACACCAAGCTCTTCACACCCACACCGCATCATAGTGCATGGCATACGCATACACGCAAGCAATTTGCAATAAGCGGTGAGGTTCACAAAGAGCGGATAAGAGCTCACGAGCGCCACTTGGAATTTCAAGTAGGCGATTTGGTGATGATGGCATCGGAGTGGCTCTACCTTAGGGTCACCTCCCATTCGAGGGCACGAGGACTTGGACCTTTCCCTGTTCCTAATGGCTTTGGCAACACAGCTTGTGGATTGAATTTACCAATGGGTTGTGGGATATACCCCACTTCTCACGTGGCAGACCCGGCACCCTATATGGGCACCACGGTGGATCCTAGTGAGTGCTTTGAGCCTATACCTTCCTTTAAGAGGGACACCCCGGAGAGCCACCACAAAATAGCCTTGAGAGCCCGACGTGTGCACATAGGGGCAATACTATGCAAGCAGGGTTTCATCGCCAGCAAGAGGGTGTGCCCCAGCCACCTTGAGAGGATGAAGGACCGTCCCCTGGTCACAGATGCGGGTTGAGTTTGGAGGTTGAGGGTCGCCCAGAGCTGCTTTGGAGGACCGCTCCCCCGATGGGCCCATACTCGACGGAGTAGAGTTCTCCGCACCCCGGGGGTATGATGAGGACATCACCAGCTTTTCCCTTTGTTCGAGGATCCAGATGCTCGCCAGCTATGCTACATCTTGTCCGCCACTATGTTTCGAGTCATATGATGTAATTTTCATTTTCTTATCATGTACTTTTCCTTTTATTTGAGTCCAATACCTAGGTTAGGTAGCTATTTACCTAAGTCTAGAGTCATTATGTTGGTTAATGGGCCCAATTATATGGGCTAGGCCCAGGGGCGTCCCCTTCCCCTTGGTTAAGTGTTAGTAGTCCAAAAGTCGGGGACTTATGTGAAAATGTGGGATTCTTTATAAATAGGACCCCAATCCCTCATTTGGAGGCTAATGAAGTATTGATAAAATTGCCACAAGAATTTGTGCCTCCCTCTCTAGCTCTCTCTCTCTCTATTTCTCTCTCTCTCCCTCTAAAGGGGGCAAACCCCATTCTCTCTCCTCCCCACCCCCAAATTCAAAATTCACTCTCTCTGCTCCCTATTCACCTCTAATTAAGACCCCTCCCCCTTCCCCATACCTCCCATTTAAGTCCCCTCCAACCCCTAGGTGGAATCCCCTTCTCCTAGGCACCTCTCCCTCCTCCCAAGCAACCCTTCCCCTTCCCCATACAACCTTTCATTTTCCCAAGGGAGAATCCCTTCTCCCAAGCACCCCTTCCCCTCCCCAAGGTAACCCTTCCCATTCCCTAGGCCCCCATTAACCCCAGCATTAACCCACCATTCAAAACAAAGGACAAATCTCTCCTCCCTCTCTCCTTCCCAACCCAAATTCGCATCTCCCCCTCCCTCCACTTGCTAGACCATCTCCCAGCCCCCTTTCTGCCCTTCCCACTCCTTGAATCACCCCCTAACAGACCCCCACATAGTCAGGTGTCACCCCCACACCAATCCACCCCATTTCCCACCCCATCTACTCCGTCTCCCATCACCTTTCATCACCCTATCCATCTCAGTTCGCAGGCAGCAGTTGGATCTTGACTTGCAGAGACTGCCCCGGTGCTGTCTGACGTCATCTAGAGGTGCACCATAATCGCCGGAAAGGTCTTCCAGTCTTCTTCGCAGGAGAGGTGGAATCGTCTCGTTCCGACTTCACTACAGATCGTGGTGCCCATTCTCGTCCGACTGCACAACCGGGACCAGAACCTAGACCAGAGCTGTAGTGCAGAAGCTACCACAGCCACACCCCTTAACTTATGAAGGCGCCACTTGGCCAAGAGCTGCTACCATAAGGCATCTACTATCACCAACAAGCGGCGTCCCTTTCGGCATCAGGAAGAGCCTTTTCCAATTTTTCTCTCCCGGGCGTGCAGAACAGATCGTTCAGGTCCTGCCCTGACCCCCCCTCACTCAACGGACTCCTTCTCGCCACCCCGACATCGTCTGGTGCTCTGCTTGGTTGCTGCTCGAAGAAGACGCGTCCACGGTCATCCTCGACTTGGTCTCGCATCAATCGGACTTCAGGAGCGGTCGTGGTGACTACATCCATCTGCTGCTGCACCCTGGGAACAGTAAGAATCTGAGCGCAGGGGCCCTGTTCCAGAGCCTGCCCCAGCCGGTGACGACTTCAGGACTACCCACAAAAATTCACAGACGTGCCTGGATCTGTCAGCGTCGTTTCAGTGCTGGTCTCGTTGAATTCTGAGTTTGGAGGAGTGCATAACGATGACTACACCGACCCCCTGTCCTGCTGTCCCAGACCTGGACAGATTCGGCGGGGTGCTTCATCGGCGCTAATCAAGCATAACTCCTTTCCCCGCCTGGCCGGCTTAGCACCCCTCCCTGCATGGAGGTAGTGTTTGGTTTGTAACATCATTTCTCCACCCCTAGTCCACCCCCTCTGTGAGGGCGTAGTGATTGGACTAGCAGGTAAGCGGCCGAAGCGTCATCGGCGCGGCGTCCGGGTAGCCCACGCTTCCCCTCTCGCCCTCGTCTCCGGCCGGGATCGGCGTCCTCATGCTGATCAGGTGAGCTTCTGGCCACTTCCACTGCTGGTTTTACTTTTGCTTGTCTTAGTATTATTTCTAGTTGACCGTCGGCGGTGAGGTGAGCGCCCGATCTCAAACGCCATTGAATTGTGTGAACACCGCGGAGTGAGTTGAGAGTGTGACACTACAACCCACGCCCTCGGCGTGCCGGCCGCCCTTGAAATTGGGCATCCCTGGCCCATTGGGGACCATCCCTAGCTGGCCATACCCTTGGAACCTTGAGGTCCAACCTCGGACTCTCCCCATCATCGCCGGTCCGCCTACGGACCCGGGTGTGCGCGACGCGGGTGAACCAGCTTGAGTGGGTCCGCCGTTCGGTTCGGTTGCTTGCAATTCTAGGTCCGAGGGGTCGTGTCTCATCAAATTGGTATCAGAGCATCATCATCCTTAGGCATGTCGCATCATCGGGTTTTGGCCATTCCTTTGGTTTTCCCGCCGTAATGCCTTAGCGGTCCTTTCAGAGACTGTTTGCATGCCTTAAGCGGTCCAGTGGCGACCATTTTATGTTATGCCGGTTCAGGTCTAAGCGGTTGTGCGATAGACCGTTTCTGTTGGCTTGCGGCCCATTGGAGGATCGCTAAGCTCTGTGAAGTGGCCCCTTGGAGACCGCTAGGCTGTGTGTGGTATGTCGATTTAGCTAAGCGGTCATGCGATAGACTGCAAGGCTGGCTGTGTCGGTTTGTGGATGACCGCTAAGTTTTGTTGAATTTGGTCAACGATTTTAAGTCGGTTCGGGCTAGCGGTCTAGCTCCAACCGCATGATGTCCTTGGTGGCCCTTTGGGTGACCGCCTAGCTTTGTGAAACGGTTCTAAGTAGACCATTCGGTGATTTTGACCGGTTAAGTCGGTTTCACTGTGTGGAGTTTGACTGGGCGTAGCGGTCTAAGGCATGACTGCTAGGGCCCCTCTTGCGGCCATGAGGAGACCATTTTTTGGCAAGAGATGGTCTTAGACAGACCGCAAGGCTCCTACTTTTCTGGGTTTTAAATCTAGGGTTTCTCTTGAGGGTAGCGGCCCTTCGTCTGACCGCCTGGTTCACCTAGCGATCAGATGAATGACCGTTTCTTTCCCAGAGTGCTGATTAGTGTTGTTTTTCTGA
Source organism: Amorphophallus konjac (assembly GCA_022559845.1). Lineage (NCBI taxonomy): Eukaryota > Viridiplantae > Streptophyta > Magnoliopsida > Alismatales > Araceae > Amorphophallus > Amorphophallus konjac. The sequence continues at coordinate 288,051,783 of CM040123.1, read as the reverse complement.
TAGTTTGGCCTCCAATTGTCTTGTCTTAATCTTGTGGTTTACCCGTTGTTCCGTGGATGTCTTGGACGTCCTATGAGGGCTGTGACCATGTTGTAGGGTGGCCAAGAGTGCCATTACATCGAGTAGTGTTCTGCACTGTTTCGAAGTTATTATTGGTTTCTAGTCAACCCGGTGTGACCCAGTGGTTGACATGTGACCTCGTGAATGTCTCGGTGGTCCTGTATGGATTGAGACATGATTTTAGATGTCTTGAGGTGCTGTCTTACCTCGGTTTGCATGTCCATGTGTTTGAGGGTCTTCGTGATCTCTCATGTCTCCGTGATTCATGTCACGCGGATGTGTGGATCCGGCTATCTTGTACCGTTTCCTTTATAAGTGTTTTACTGTGAGTTGGCTTAGGGATTAGGCTGATTGGCGGCATGTTATCACTTTTGTGCGACACACTTGACCCTGAGTCTTGTGACTCAAGGATCGTTGTATCAGTAGGTCTAGTTATTATCTTGAGTCCGGTGGCAGTTTGGTGTGCTGCCTTGTGTCTTGTGCTTGGTGTTCCATGGTATGTGCGACAGTGCATGCTTAGCCTATCCGTACTCCAGCACTGATGTTTTGAGAGTCTCTGTGTCTAGTGAGCCTCCACTAGTCGTAGCCTGACGACACTTTCCTGTGTGTCGGCCCACCTAGGAGTGGTGGCGAGGCAGTTCCCGACAGATGATTTTTAGGCTAGTTTCTGTGGGCCCCCTTGCCTTGCGGTAGCGTCCTACTGAGGGGAAAACTAGCTAGAGGCCTAGCCCAAGGCATTGAGCTTGTGTGTGCACACGTGGTCAGGGGTGTTTGGATGAGCGCCGACGGGCGTGACCCTGACTAGTCACTCGTTACTATTGTACCTTATACTTGGTTCGGTGTGTATCTTAGTTACCGTTGTCCCAAGCATGTGGGAGATACTTGCCGCGCAGTGTAAGACGTCAGTGGATGCTTCTGGCTATTCTTCTAGTGAGGAGGTACTTCTGTCACCTGACACTTAACTCATTGTGTTTTTGTGACTGGTTCCCATCATGATTGACGTGACTTGTCGGGTAGTCTGTGTTGGCTCCCCCCGCGGTCTAGTCTTGTGTAGCGTACACGACGGTGAGCTTGTGTATGTATGTGCCTTTGACTGTGTAGGTCTTTTGTAGGGCTTTTGCATGTTCTTGTAGGCTTTCACTTTGGAGGTAGTGCTTTGTCGACGGATCGGTAATGCCTGACTTTGTGAGATCAGGGTTCACCTTTCTATTGTTGTTTGGAGTAGCTTAGAGAGCCGAGGTTCGTTCGACAGCCGCATTTCTATTCGGTACGGCTTTACTCTTTCTTTTAGCTGTTCTTACTCCTGCTTTTACAGCTTTACTGTTGTAGTTTAGTACTGCTGTTACTTCTACTCCTGCTTTACTATTCAGCGCTGTTGTCTTGTGTGTTACTGCGTTGTTTCCTGTGGGGATCTACGGGACACATATTGAGCCAGTGACACAAGGCTCACCCCTGCTTTTCAGGTGTGATCGTTCTTTTTCCTCGTGGTTCGTGGCATAGTGCATCGATTCATAGTTGCCAGCGTTGCCTGTGTCGGGTTTCCCCCGACTTGAGAGTACGTTCTCTTTCCTGTTGGACCATACTTTCCTTATTTGGACTAGACTCTGTTAATTTAATTGTTAATTGAAAAAGTAATTTTATTTCTACTACTTTAGCAAACATGATCATTGAAATATTAATTGCTTACTACTTTATCTGGAACTGCAATGTACTCCACACACTCCTTTTATCCCTTCATTTCACCACTCTTAGGAGGCCTCGCAGGATCCAAGTGGTATCGGGTTTACTCGGTATACAGACCCTGGGTCGTCACAGCTACCCTCACCCGAGAACCAAAACTCTCAGGTGTCTCTGTTCTTTCCCCCTTGCGGTCTTTCGATAGGCCGTTAAGCTCCTTCTGGGGATCTAATGGCGACCGCATGCCTCACCCGAGGGTCAAAAACACATAGTTTTTCTATGCCTCTTCCCTTTGCGGTCTATCACCAGACCGTTAGGAGATCTTGGCGGTCCTTTGGTGGACCGTTTTATAAACAGAGAACTCTACTCTATCTGATTATTCATGCCAAAAGGGAACAATTTCACAAACAATGGTCCAATTAATCCTTCTACTTCATTCACTCAAGGGTCATGATACATCATTCTCTTAATAAAATAAAATGCATGATCATGGAACTCAAGCTACATTCAATTTCCCGTCCGCGTGGGGCCGGATTTTGCGTAGTGCCTTCACGTAAGATCGGTAATCCTCCTCATTTTCTGTCACTTCCACATGCAGGATACGGATTCGACTGATCTCCCACATGGTCAGGGTGCTTCGGACTGTCTGCTCATCCTCCTCGGTCCCAATTTTCTTAGCTTGAAGGAGAGGGTAGTGTGATAGTGCTGGAACCATACTGCGAGGAAGTCCAACTTGTAAGCAGCACCGGTGGGGGTTGTAGAGTGCCATGGTGGTGTTTCCCACTAGCTGAAGGTCCAGGCTCAGTCGCCGAGGTAATCTAAAAGTGGTGCCTTGAAGAGCCTGTGGTCGCATCATGAATTTGTCAATTGGCAAGGTATTGAGGAAGTTGCGCCAATCGTCCCTTGTCTTCTTATCCGCGATCCGACATTCAACCTGTTGAGAAAACCCGGATGCTCCTCCAATAAAGTAGAGTGGGTGGCTCCCAAATCTGCGGCTAGCTGATGGCACATCCTCCTTGGGTAGAAATTTTGGCCTAACACCCATCCAACACTCTAAGACAATCATAGACCCGAAGAGGGGACCCCGAAGAGAAGCTGAACTAAAACCTTCATAAAGGAAAGAAAGGATGGCTTGGGAGATGGATAAACCCTGATGCAGGATGAGATGCGAATCAAGACAACTAGGGACTCTAGCTCGCGGATGCCCCTAAGCGAGGGAAGCGTGCGGATGTGCGCGGTTGAGAAACCGGTAATGAGTCAAGGGTATCGGCTTTTTCACGTGCTCGGATTGAGTCACGGGACGGGTTCCACTCACTCACTCTCGCAGCGGTGATAAAATTGATATAACAAGCTAATTAACCTATCACTGATGCAGCGGCATATAAAAATATATACGAGTAAACCAAATGCCAAAGAGGGGAGCGGAAACGATACCTCCACACTCCAGGTGTGGGAAGATGACCCCGGCCGAAACTCGTACTCCCGGTACACAGTAAATAAATAATTACAGTGGTAATTTTATGGCCCACTCCACGCAGGGAGGTAAAGGGCAACAACAATAATCTGGGAATACCAAGCTTGGGTTGATAGTCAGCAATTTGGAACGCTCCCGGGCCGGAGATGGGCTGCTGGTCCGGCTCAGTTCTACGGGGCCCGCGAGATAGCAGGTGGGTCCGACTGCAGGGATGGTGGTACCCAGGCATCTCCTTGCTGCGGCGGTTGACTGGGACGCTGCTGATGGGTTTCCGATCAATGTCTGGGAGCGATGGTCGCCGAAGCTATCCCAACGTATTTTACCGGGATTAACCGGTGGACTGATCTGCTAGCCTATTCTCGGATCAGAAATGCGCACCTCCACGAAAAGTATTTCTGCGCCCAGATCCGATGTCGGATCGAGGCAAAATTAGCACCGATGGATAGAGGACTCAAAGGGCTACAACATATAATTATTTCAGATCCATCCAGTAGACGGATTAGAAATGAAAATGACTATTCCCAAGGTTTTTTTACTGACTCATATTACAGATAGTCAGAACAGAACAAGTTCTATCTGAAAATGAATTTTGACCGACACAAAAACGATGGATCTAGACTCTGAGAAAATTATGGGTAGAAGAGGGGGATGTGAGGAACACGTATGATTTTTTTGGGAATTTTTGGAGATGGCTAAGGGTGGGGGGAAAATACGACAATAGGACACTATCCTGCAGATCTGCTGATGGGCAAACTATCAGGGGTGGAAATAAAATTATGGGAAATGACACAAAATTTGAACTGGGGTTGGGGGATGATACGTGGAACAAACCCTCAAAATTGGAGCTCGAACAGATCTCCTGATTGGGAGTTAAAATTTGGCTTCAAGCTTCTATCTAGGAGTGGACAGAACTTCGATGAGGCGGCGGCGGTGGTGCGATGGCGGCTCGATGGCGGTGGCGGTGGCGGTGCCGAGCTTCTCACTTAGAGAGGGGGTGGTGGGAAGGCTTCACACCTCTGAAAATTCGGAGCTATCACAGCTCCAAGGGGAAGAGAGGGTGCCCTTGGGCAAATTGAGCAACAAATGAGATTTTTCTTCATTAATTGCTAAGGAATTCACAAAATACATGGGTTATATAGAAATGGAAAAAAGACATAAACTACCCCAAGATCTAGGGTTAGGAAGGGGTAAACTAGGGATAGGATAATTAATCCCCCATGTGGTCAAATGACCAAATTAAATAAAATACAACAAGGAATAAACAATAGTAAAGGGGGGAGCATCTTGGACTTTGCTTGGTCCAAGTTTGAATTTTCTTCCACATTGTCCCCCCCTTGGTGCAAGTCCAATCTTGGACTTTGAACTAGCCCCACATGGGTCCTAGATCCAAGGTGGACCAATGGAAAATAAGGTGGGGGCCCTACTGGACCTACTGGCAAATTACATAGAAACCCAAAGGCTTTTTGGCAAAGAAACCCAAGGATTCCTAATGACTAAACCTTTGGCTTATAATGCCTTACAATTGTAAACCCAATTAGCCAAGGATATAAATACAAACAAAAAGGACATAAATGCAAAAATAAAAGGTTAGTGCTCGGTGTTAATTCCCATCAATTCTCCCTGGGTCGGAAGAACTCGACCCCGTCGAGTAAGGGGTGCGGCTGCTTGTGTGGCTTATGCGGATCGGACACCATACCAGGTAGCGCGGAGTGCGCTCCACTCCAAGTAATCGTCACCTACTCATCCCGTATATATTCGATATGCTCACGCTGCTGTGGGAAGGAGGCTAGTGGTGGACACTCCGAAGTGGGGTCACTCTCAAAGGAAGGAGACGGCTCAATGACTAACTAGGAATCACCGTTGGGTCCCTATATGTGACTAGATCTGAGATATTGAGGTAGAGCCGATCCCAAATTCTGGCAAGTCTACAACGTACGCATTAGATTCGACTTGCCTCACGCTCGAAAGGGACTGACATTGCGAGCTGACATTAGACCGACTCATATGCAGACTCTCACAGACTGTATGAAACAAACACTCACACATGACCCTAGGCCATACATGACCTTAGGGAAACTTAGACACTCATAGTAATAACACGGACAGAAGGAGAGACAAAGCCTAACGATTTCCTAGGACTGACGACAAGCACACCGGACGCTCCAAGGAAGACCAGGTAAGCATGTTGGACACCGTCGGCATACTCCAAGTGTAAAGATAGACTCACCCATAATTTGATGTTGTGAGTCTCAACTCTCGTCAACCGTCTCCTGTTGGAGAAGACTCGTCCTCGGGTACATAAATGTGTGAGGATAAGGAGGTGGGTGATGGGAAAGTCATTCGGACGTTTGGTGTGAAGCACGACAAGAAGGAAGTCCAGATGTTGTCTCTCATACGCATGGCAGAAATCAAACCATACCCCGTCAACGAAAGGTGTCGACAATGGTACGGTAGTCACTAGCGGCTGCACAACCGTAGGAGAGACGGGTAGAAGTGGAATGGCTGACTGTGTGGGGTCGGCGGATGGCTCATCCACCGAGGATAAAGTGGGTGGGACAGACAGCTCCAGGACGACCGGTGGGGTTGGGGTGACTAATAGACCCTGGCCCTCTATTAGATCGCTCTCTAACCCCAAAACATCAGCGAGGTACTCCTCCACCTACTCTTGGTCAGCCTCATAACTCACTAGAATAGGCCTGGGTGAGGCATCCTCCGAATGGTTGCCCTCTAAGGTAGGGGAATGTGAAGGACACGGGTCGGAGAAAGGGCTAATCCCACTATAGGGGGCCACAGGGTAGGCTCCGAGAGAGGTGGCAGGCGTGAGTCTGGAGGCAGAACGGGCCGCTGGGGCGGGGTGGGTGGTGACACGGAGGTGTTCGGCTGAATGCCATCGTGGAAGATGAACTCGCTGGGTAGGTGCGGTGGGTATAAGGTGCAGGTCCTCCTATCCCGGTCAAAGGTCGCTCTCCTCTCTTGCAACCAATTTTTCCCTAAATTGATGCATGGGGCAGTAAGTGTGTCGACCTTGCACCATGCTCCATCGTCATAAAGAACTGGGCCAAACCTCCATTGGAACTCTACGAATGTGAAGCCACCATTGAGAATAATCTCCCCGGTCTTGGAGAGAGAATCCACTATGTCATGTAAGACACAGTTAGATGACACCTTACTAATGAAGTCGATCTCCGTATGCAACCCATTCGGGAAAATGGCGGTGGACACTATAGGGCGGTGGAACGACTCGGTTGTTGGCTTAGGGGTCAGGTGTCGGGCCATGAAAGCATTGAATTAGGCCACCAGGGATGACCAATTGGACGCATGGCCTCGGGGAATGGCCATGGGGGTGGCAGGTAGTAGACATGCAGACACACGGGACAAGACCGGCTGACTCTTTATTGGACTAGACACGACCCTGAGAAAACAATGCAAAGTTTGGAATGTTGACTTGACTACAAACCTAGACTCAACCAATATCTAGAACGTGGCGGAGGTGTGATCCAAAGACCGAACTCACGCAAGTGTGCAACCTTCCCAATAGGCTTAACCTATCGTTCTGGGAACACCTTTTGATATACCAGGTGTTGACACCCATTTTATACCCAATAAGTCGGGTCATCTCCTTATTTCATTCTATATGATGCTCCGAGTTGTTCACTCTTCATTGAGTCTCTTGATCAGTTGAAGCCTATTTTTTGGGTCTTTATTCCTGGATTAAGATGTGGCTCCCGGTGGCATTTCGTTGGATGAAGCTTAGCAAAACCCTTCACTCTATTTTTGGAACCTCAATGATAATAACGGTCTCAGTCAGGCGCGTTGCTTCCTTCTGACGGATAGATCCTGGGCCGTTACTCTTTGAAGAGTCTTAAGGCTTGAGACCTCATTTTCAGTGCTTATCCCTTAATTTTCACGTTGATGATGACGGTCTGTCGTGCAGCCGTCGTTTCATTCTGACGCCCTATGCCTTGGCCGTCGCTTCCTTGAAGAGTCCTATTGTTTGGATCTTCTTCCCGTTGATCTTATCTCTTTGGGATAGGGTTGAAAATGGCGGTCGTTCCTTGATGCGTTACTTCCAAGTGGCGGTCTGTCGTGCAGCCGTTACTTCCTTCCGAGAGTCCTGGCAGTTCAGGCCTTTTTTCTGCTACTCCGTGGTCGAGATAAGGATTTGGATTGACATTATCTCTTTCAAATCTGATCCTCAGGACCTCCCGTTCGATCCTATGGACTCTTGGTGATATTATCTTCGAGGATTTGCTAAGAGTTATCTCCTTTCACGTCTGAATTATCCTCTGCTCGACCTAAGAGTTTGAGGGTCTATAAATAGAACCCTTGACTTCATGGCCAAGGGGGGGAGATTTCGAATTCACGACGAAGTGCTGCCAAACTCAGGAGCCGTCTTCATCCAAGAGGAACTGCTTCCCACGTCCATCCATCTCATAATCAAGGGAGTACTTTAGTTTTGGTCTTTCAAGTTCATCATTGCATGCTTGAGTCCTTCCTTGGTTTTTCCTCAATCCAAGCATTGTCCCTCCTCTTTCTCCACGTTTTTCATTGTTCTTTAAGCATACAAACATCTTCCCAAACTTTTAAAACACCCAGAGGGGTTAAAAAACCAAAACTCCCCGGTAATTCCCTCTCCTTTTGATGTTCTTAAACTCCTCAAGAATTGATGCTATGCTTGTGAAAAGGGCTAATTGAGGTTGTCTTGTCTTGTCTTTCCACATCTTTGGCAGGTTTACAGGTTCATTAGCACGAGGCCCAAGTCTTCTAGCCGGCTGGAAGAGTTGGAGTTAAAAGAATTCAAGCTTTGTTACTGCAGGTTACCTGACGGTCTGGTGCAGGCGCGTCACTATCTTCCGGCGGTCTATCGTACGGCCGTCGCTTCCAAGCGACGCACGGGGTTCTGGCCGTTACTTCCAAGTTGATCTGCAGGCTTTCTCTGGTTTTCTCTCCCGTGGGCGGGTGTTTCATCCACCTATTTCCAAGGTATATTCAGGTTTTTGACTTGTGTTTACTTTGGTGGCGATCACATCTTTCCTTGGTATTGGGCATTAGCTGTCTTCTTCATCGACAATCTTTATTTTCCTTGCTTGTTCCACCTTCACGGTGTGTTTTTATTTATTCCTTGCTCCACGCCCCGGCGTGTGTTTTTCTTTTCCTTAGCGTAGTTTGATTGAGATAGCGTGCCCATGCTAGAGCTAGCTATGATTGCCTAGGTTCATGTTCACATGTTCATAGGTTTGAGTAGATCTTTGATTGCTTGTTTGTCATCTTGCCATATTACTTTGCAAACCTCAAAAGAAAAGATAAAAGATAGGCAAATAAATATCAACAGATAATTTTTTGGCGATCACGGTGGGACAACTTGTGCCAATCGTGCTTTTGATTCTTGTTTAAACCTGCCATCATCTGCTTGTGGAGTTGCCTTTTGTTTCCCCTTTGATTACTGCTCATTCTGGTTTTCTGAGTTCTCTGACGGCCAGGTGTCCCCGCGTCACAGTTCTCTGACGCAGGGGCATTAGACCGCCACTTTGGTTCTGCTGTGTGAGCTTCCACGGGCTTTCCGGTTACTTCTGTCTGGTTTTGGTTCCCTGGCTCATCTGACGGTCTCATCCCCCTGCGTTATATCTTATCTGGCGGTCTGTCCTTGGACCGTTATTATTCTCTGACGCAGGGTCCTTCGACCGTTACTCTCCTGGCAGGTACGCATCTGAGGTGCATTTATTTCCACAGTTTTTGCTGTGATTTATTGCTTGGGTGATACTTGACCTCCTCCTTGCTTTGCTCATATCTCCATATCATTGTGTGCATCATTGATTGCTAGATTTTAGGTTAGACTTTGCATGCACTCCGGTGCACATAGGGTCATTCATCTTGTCATATCTTAGATTGCATTTTCCTACCTTGTTGTGAGGACCTCTCGTCTCCATATTCCTTGGAGCCGACCAGGAAATCATAACAGGGACCTCCGTAAGTCCCCGCAAGCCGTGGATTCCCACACGGACGCCGGGCTGGTTGTACCTTTCCCACCCCGTGTCTAGGGTTGCATAGGTGAAGGAGTGGTCACACTTAGAGTCAAACCAAGTCCCATATTCATCTCCTACTAGGAACCCATTGTTGAGAGCACATATCAATCAATCCGCTAAAGTTCCAAAGGAGAAATCATAAGAACCTTGTTGCATCATCTTAAAACAATTTGGTTGATATTTGAGTGTCTTCATCTTTTATCACTTACATCTTGTTAGAATCACCTAAGTTTGGTTGCTTATTGTGTGTTTTGTGTTGGTTGTTTTGCATTTTGTCAAGGTTGCCCGTTGCATGTGGGGTTGTTTTCGTCCGTCTGAATCATCTTCTCGAGTCAGTTCCGTCTTCACGTTCTATTCTAATCCCCTCTTCGAGTCCACCATGGCATCTTTCAATCCTCCTCGCTCCCAAGAGGACTCTCTTCCTCAAGGGCTCCTTGAAAACCCCCCTAGGGTTATTACATTTTCCTCTGGAGAGGGGACTGCCCCCCTCCCATCCTCCACCTCTATGGAAGGAAGTCAAGTTACCCCTTCTCTCTCTACGCCTTCCGCGGGCTCCGTCCTTCATATGATGGCCCAATTGGATCCGACCCAACTCCAAGTTTTATATCAAGCTATGCAAGGGTCCAATACTTCTCCCTCTGCCACTATCCAAGGTCAATCTAATCCTTCCAATATTGGGCCGCCCGTTCAGCCCACTCCGATTGACCTCACTCCGGTCCAACCCCGGACCATCACTTTCGCTGGCATGGAGATGGGCCAATCTTCCAATTCAGCCCATCAGTCTTTTGATAAAGGGAAATCGCCTATCCCTTCTTTTGTCCAGGTGGATCATCACAATTCTGGTTCGGTGGCTTCACAGCTTCTCATGAACCCTTCTGATTTCTTACACCCTCAGCAAGGGGTGGCCCAAACTCACTCCCATCCGGGTATATCTCAGGCCCAATATCCTTCTTACGGGCCCCCTATTTCCACTGTCTATCCTTCTACTCATGCCTATGGGCCTCCCCCTTCTGCTACAGTCATTCCATCCGCTCCTCAAAAAAAATCGGTGTCCTTCACTACCCCTGCTCTCTCCCAAGAGCAGGACTTGCTTGACAAGTGGGCCGCCATGCAGCAACAACTCGACTTCCTCCAGAAAAGGGTTGGCCCACAATCCTTGGCCGATATTCCTATTCCGAGCTTCCAGAACATTCGGTTCCCTCCGCAATCAGAGCTCCCCAACTATCGCAAGTACGATGGGAACAGCAATCCCTTTATCCATGTGAGGGATTTTCTATATGAATCGGCGCAGTTCCAATATGATGATCGCCTCATGGCGTATTTATTCCGCCGATCCTTAGATGGAGTTGCTCTGGAATGGTTCTATTCTCTGCCACTGGAAGAGGCCGAGAGTTTCAAGGTAGTTAAGGACAAATTCATTCAGCGGTTTCAAGACAGGGTCGGACCAGAATACTCATTCACAGACCTAGTAGCCGAAAAAATGAAACCGGAAGAAGAGTTCGCCACCTATGCAGACAGGTGGAGGCAGATGGCCGCTAGAGTGCCTGGCCATATTCCGGAGGAAGAGAAAGTCAAACTGCTGATCTCCAATGCCACGCCGACTTTCCGCAACATCTTGGCAATGAATGATATAGCTAACATGCATCAACTCTATAGCCGGGCGCGCTTTATACAGACTCAATTCAAGGACTCCCCTATCCATTCTCTTTTCGAAAACCAAAAGCCCAAGTACCACAAGAAACCCCAAGGGCCGGTTACTGAGGGAGTCCAAACAAATGAGCAAGTACAAGCCGTTGCTTTTCCATATCAGGCCGCACCTTTCCGCTACAACCAAAACCCCCGCAATTCACAAAACGCCGCTCCGCAAAACTTCCAAGCCACTCCACAAAACCCTCCACCCGCCTTCACCATTCCACAAAACACCTTCGCCGCACCCCAACAACCATCACCGCCACCACAATACCATAACGTCCCTCCACCCAACGGCTACAACAACAACAATCCAAATAGCAAGCGCCCGGCTCCCCGGAGAGCCCAGTATCCTCCATTGCCCGAGACACTTACGGATATCTTCTCGGCACTCATGTCAGTGAATGCAATCCAACTTCCTCCGGAACGGCCTGTTTGGAACCCGGCAGTCGATCAGACTAAGTATTGTATGTTCCACCGGCAGCCAGGCCATACCATAGAAGGATGTTTTCAGTTCCGAGATCTTGTGTATGACCTACATGAGGGGCAGAGGATCGACTGGGCCGAAATGCATAGGGCCATTGTTGAGATTAAAGAAAAAAGAAGGCAGCCGCAGGGGCAGCAAGTGCAGCAGCATCAAGCACCACAGCCGCAGCAGCCACCACAACAGCAGCAACCGCAGCAAGTACAAGACCTGGGCATCCATCAGAACCCGATGCCGAATCATCCACCCGCTCCTCAGCAGCAGCCGCCGGCACCAGCACAAGTAAACGTGGTTCAACCACCGGCCCCCAACGCCGGGTGGTCTTTTGATGATGATGGCGCCACACCGCAAGTAATGGCCTTCCACCACAACCCCCGCAACCCTTCCTTCATCCTCCCTACACAACCAACACCCTCTCCGCTCGTCCTACCATCCACACCCGCTCCAGCAAACCCTCTACCGCTCTCCATCCCATCATACCCTCCAACACTTACTCCCCTCGCCATCATCACACCACCACCTAATCCTTCGCCCACTCTCAAACATCCGCTAGCCTTCCCTCCACCCGCATCTACATCCATCACCACCCTGCCTTCCACCAATCCTTCATCCATCATCCGCGCACCGCCCATTAAACTCACCAACCCTACGCTCCACCAAACCGCCTCCCCCGCACCACCAGTTCCATTCACCCATCCCGTAGGGCCCATCATACTATCTTCAGATGCCGCAGCAAGCTGTGCTTTGAGGAGCGGGAAGATGTTCCATCGGAATTACGTTACTACTTCTAATCCCCAGTCCTCTCAGCCGGTGGCCGAGCAAGAAGAAACTGGACCTTTGCCGGGTACTCAATATGACTTGCTGCATCATCTGGATCGAGTGCCCGCCAAAATATCTGTGCTGGAGCTGATCAAAAGGTCTACCCTTCATCAAGATGCACTGAGGGATTTTCTACAGAAGGTAATGGTTAGCGAAGACATGGCAGTTGATAGCCTACCGACGGCACTGGCAACCATCTCCAAAGGGCCGGCAATCACGTTCTCTGAAACCGAGCTTGCACCTCCGGGGGCTCGGCAAATGCCGCTCTGCATAACAATTACTCTGAACAAAGTCGACATTGAGGCAGCACTGGTTGACACAGGGGCCTCAATTAATGTTTGCCCACTCAGCACCCTCCGGGCATGCAACATATCTGAAGAGTTACTGCGGCCTACCCCCACCACTATAGCGGCATATGACAACTCAAGGCGGGCATGTCACGGGGTAGTCACCATTCAGGCAGAGCTCGGGCCCCTTACTATGGCCGTGGAATTCTATGTTCTTGATATCGACCCTATGTTCAAGGCTATCTTGGGTCGTCCCTGGATTAACACACTCGGCGCCGTGCCCTCCACCGCACATCAGTGCATTAAGTTCCCCTTTCAAGGGAGGGTCGTCAAAGTTAAGAGCTTATCCACAGTGCAGTCAGTAAAGGCTATTTCAGAGCAAGTTCTTCCCACACTTTGGCCAAGCAGCCGGCCCGTTCTGTCAGTGCTGGATTTGAACTTTCCTTGGGCTTATACATCCCCTAAGCCCGTCGCTACTCCAGTTAATGTCAAAGTGAAGCCGCAGATTCGGGATTCAAAGGGGTGGAACATTATATTGAAACTGGGCTATCAACCGGGGAGAGGCCTCGGTGCGCAACTGCAAGGGATGACTAAGCCTATACCTAAGGGAAGGAAAATGGGTAGGAGAGGTCTCGGCTACAAGGAGACAGCATTATCTATGATAAGTGATTCTGGGCCGCTCACCTGGGATTATCGTCAGCATTTTGTCAAAGGGCCTCTCCAGCCTGGCACATTAGCTCCAAAGCCGGTTCAACAAGAAAGGAATACAGTTTGTCCAATTGCCAGTCCGCCTCCCTTGCCAAGAGGGTCAGATGATGACATGCTCGACTACAGTCAGGCCTTGCAGGGGCTCTTTTATGAGGAAGAATCTCAGAGGAAGCAACAAGAAGTTCGGCTTATGCAGTGGAGGCTGAAGAAGCAGCTTATTGTTAATCTATAGAAGGAGGAGAGCTCTCCAGTTGTCTGTTCTTGGTCTCTCTCACGCTTCCAATCTATCTTTCAACAAAAGGAATTCGTACCCCGCCTTCCTCCTGTCATGGTAAATTCATCTTTTATTGATCCACCGGAGATTATATTCATTCCTTGTACTAGCGGGAAGTGTCCACGCATTGATCTATCCACTCTGTTTACTCCTCCTCCTCCCAATGCTCAGCTCCACGAGATGTGGTTCTCTTCTTCTGATCCCTTCTTTGATTGCATCTTCCCCGAGCTGTTCCCTATGCAGCTCCCACCTCCTCCATCTTGCTGTGTAGTCTCTGCTGATCTCCAAAAAAAAATGTCAAACTTGAAACGGAGATTTCAGTGGAAGATTACATCTTGTCTCCATCCTCCCAAGGGCACGAGTCCCCTGCTCCTCCCATTCCACTAGGTCTTCTGTCCCCTAGGTTAGGATTAGGGTCCGTCGAGTCTAGAGGAGTAGAGTCCGTTAGGTCTAGAGAAGTAGGGTCTTGTTCTGGGTCGTCCAACCCTTTCCATTCTGAACCGCGCTCGCTTGCGCATCCGTCCCGATCTGTTCCTGATAGGTTCTTGCAAGATATAGCTCAGCGGTGTCATGCTCTTTTGAAGTGTCCGAATTCGTCGCTACAGCAATCGTGATTGAGGATGAAGAGGAAATAGAAGGGGAATGGAGCGACGACGGATTAGGCGTCTATGAGGTTTTGGATGAGAAGGATCCAATAGATGAAGACAGCAATGTAGATGACACTGCCGACTTATATGCACAAGGACTAAAAAGATTCGACCAGCCGTCGACGGCAGTGGATGAACCTACAAAGGAAATCAACTTGGGAACAGAAGAAGACCCAAGGCCCGTCATTATTTCTGCTGATCTCCCTTCACAGGTAGAAGAAGATCTAATTAAGGTATTGAAGGAGTATAGCGATTCTTTCGCCTGGTCTTATGAGGACATGCCAGGTCTTGACCCCTCCTTAGTGGAACATCGACTCGTGCTTAAACCAGGGGCAACACCTGTGAAACAACGGTCAAGAAGATTTCACCCCCACATGGCCTTAAGGATCAAAGAAGAGGTCGACAAGCTATATAAGGCCAGGTTCGTCAGAGTGGTTTTATATCCTCAGTGGGTGGCGAACATAGTCCCTGTTCTCAAGAAGGATGGAAAAGTACGCATATGCATTGATTTCAGGGATCTAAACAAAGCATGTCCCAAAGATGATTTCCCGCTACCTCATATAGACGTCCTAGTGGATAACACTGCCGGGTATGAAGCTCTGTCATTTATGGATGGGTACTCGGGCTACAATCAGATCCGTCTCGCTCCGGAAGACCAAGAGAAAACTTCCTTCACCACACCCTGGGGCACGTATTGTTATGTAGTTATGCCATTTGGTTTAAAAATGCAGGTGCCACCTATCAAAGGGCGATGATGGCCATTTTCCACGACATGATGCACATATACATGGAAGCTTACGTGGATGACATCTTGGTGAAGTCAAGAACAAAAGAAGAGCACCCCTCTATCCTGGCTAAAGTGCTGCAGAGGGCCAGGGAGTATAAGCTTAAGATGAATCCGAAGAAGTGTGTGTTCGGAGTCTCCTCAGGGAAGTTGTTAGGGTTCATAGTGAGCAAACGGGGGATCCAGATTGATCCTAATAAAGCACAGGCCGTCATGGACATGCCTCCGCCAAAGAACATTACGGAACTTCGAGGATTGATTGGTAGACTGCAATTCATTAGAAGATTTATATCTCAGCATTCTCAGAGGTGTCGTCCGTTTTATGAGTTGCTTAAGGCAGGCGTCAAGTTCGAATGGAATCAAGATTGTCAAAAGGCCTATGACGACCTCAAAGAGTATCTGTCCAATCCCCCGGTTTTGCAACCTCCTGTCCCTGGGAAACCCCTAATCCTATACATCTCGGTTATTGAGGACTCCCTAGGGGCGGTCTTAGCACAAGTGGATGATGAAGGGAAAGAGCGGGCTGCGTACTACCTTTCTCGACTGTTTAATCCAGCTGAATCCAAGTACACCGCTATGGAGAAGACTTGTGCCGCCTTAGTGTGGGTAGCTCAGAAGCTTAGACATTACTTCCTTGCCCACCCAGTTAGGTTGATCTCTAGAATGGACCCGGTCCGTTATCTCTTAGAAAAACCCGTCCTTTCTAGTAGGTTAGCTCGATGGCAGAGCTTCCTCTCTCAGTTCGACATCACCTTTGTCGTTCAGAAGGCAGTCAAAGGATATGCCATTGCTGAGCATCTGGCACATCTCCCTATTCCTCATACCGATTCCATTCAGGATGATTTCCTGATGAGCATCTCTCTGTCCTTTCTCATCATCCCTTTTGGTCTCTGCACTTCGATGGTGCGCTCAACTCCCAAGGCCAAGGGATCGGTGCTGTCTTGCTTACCCCAGAGGGAGTAACCATCCCCTTCGCTTATCAACTTCGATTTCCTGCCACCAACAACATCGCTGAGTATGAGGCTCTCCTGGCCGGCTTGAAGCACGCCTATCTCCTAGGCGCGCGCTATTTAAACATCATAGGAGACTCTCAGCTCGTTCTACGGCAAGTTCTGTCCACTTACCGTACTCGTGACCCCAAGCTCAAACCTTATCAAGATTTGGTCACGCTCATTGCTAAGCGATTCCGTAAGCTGATCTATATCCATACTCCCCGTTCTCTGAACATTCTAGCTGATGCTTTGGCATCTCTTGCTTCCTCCTTATCTTTTCCTCTCAGTCGTAGTACTGAGACCATCGTCATCCAGAGATTGGACGCGCCTTCTCTTCAAGATCCTTGGTTCATCAACCTCAGGAAATCTGTAGAGGCGAGAGTTGAGAAGGAAGATCTCAAGGAAGTTTCATTAACAGAACTGGAGGAGATTCTGGACGAAGAAGAATTGCCTTGGTATCATGAAATCGAATTGTTTTGTAAAGAAGGGTCATTCCCAGAAGGGGCAAAGGCCGAGCAGCGTAAAGCAATAAGAAGAGCCGCCGCAAGGTACACTATCATTGCAGGAGAACTGTATAGGCGCGCTACTAATGGAATGCTCATGAGATGCTTGGATGATGTAGAAGCTTGGAAAGTGGCTGAAGCGCCCATTCTAGCGAGTGTGGAGGTCATGTCAATGGCCAGGCCCTAGCGAAGAAGATCCTTAGGCAGGGCTACTATTGGCCCACTCTAGAGGAAGATTGCTCCCTCTATGTCCGGAGGTGTCTTAAATGCCAACTCCATGCTGATAAAATTCACTCTCCAGCTTCGTCCCTCCATCCTATGACTGCTCCTTGGCCATTCTCTATGTGGGCTTTCGACGTTGTCGGCCCGCTCGGTGATCCTAATTCTCAGATCAAGCAAAAATCCTTCATCCTCACCGCTACTGAGTACTTCACCAAATGGGCCGAAGCCGAGGCGTACGCAGAGATCAAAGCTACAACGGTGTGCCGCTTTATCATGAAGAATATCATCTCGCGGTTCGGAGTGCCAAGCAGCATCATCACCGACAACGGACCCCAGTTCGTCTCCCAAGAGCTTAAGGACCTATGTAAGAAGTTCAATATTGCACTGCATCATTCGTCTCTATATTACCCTCAAGGCAACGGTCAAGCCGAGGCCACTAATAAAACCCTTCTTAAAATCATCAAGAAAACATGCGAAGCACATAAATTTTCTGATTGGCCTGAAAGATTGGTGGAAGCTCTGTGGGCTTACCGCACCTCCGTCCGTACCCCTACAGGGCAAACTCCCTATTCCCTAACCTATGGGATGGAGGCGGTGCTCCCCTATGAGATCTTAATCCCTTCCCTTAGAGTGCAGCTCGATAAGGAACTTAATCTCGATGAGCGTCGGGAGGCGTTGCTGGTCCAGTTGGAACTCTTGGATGAGAAGAGGATGAATGCGGCTGATCATGTTTCTGTTTATCAAAAGAGGGTTTCGCGTTATTTTCAAAAGAAGGTAATTGAACGTAAATTCATGACGGGTGATATTGTTTTGAAACGCAAATTCATTCGGTCTGCAGGTCCTAGGTCCAAGTTGCAACCTAACTGGGAAGGGCCATTTGTAGTAAAGGAGGCTTATCCAGGAAATGCTTATCGTTTAGTAAACGCGGAAGGTGAGGAGCTCTCTCACCCGTGGAATGGGTTGTATCTTAAGCGTTTCTTTCCTTAAAATCTAAACCATGTGCTTCTCCGGTAATAAGAACTTCCTCCCTATCTTCGAAAAGAGGGTCCCGAGTAAGGCAATCACACACTACACGGCATCCCTGGTCGGGTTCCTTGCTTATAAGACACCGTTTTCCTCGGCCATGCTTTAGGGGAAAGTCGAAGTCCCTGTCCGCTTCATTCTTCGGCTGAATCCAGGGGCAAGGAGTAAATAAGGAGGAGACAACCAATCCAAACTCCCTAACGAGAAGAGGTCTCAAACAGGGGCAAGTCCGTTATGACCTGACGCCACAAGAAAGAAAGGACAAGAAAAGAAAAGGAGTGCTCTTTACAAACAAAATCAAAAGCATCATCTCAAAGTCTGTGAATGAATTTTCAAAAGCTCCAAAGAAAAAAAGAAAACTAGGCATGACAAGAGTGGCAGTACAGTTCCCCACGGGACGTTATGAGCCCGGTCGCATGCATGCCTAAGTGGACAAAGGTTCGATGACGAACATAAAAGCCCCGGCACAACAGACCAAATCTCTAATAGGGTTGTACGATGAGGGAATCAAGTTCTAAAAACTCCCATATCTGACCTAAGCTTACCCCCATGATCCTTTTTTCCTTTTAGGACTGAGATGAGTACCCTAGGTATGGCATTGGTAAAAACACCGTCACAATGATTAGGTCTCGGCCAGGGGTTGTCACACTATTGCACGCCGATCTCAAGACTCAACCTAAAACAAGGAAGGTCTCGTGTTGCTAGAGAGGCACTGGTTTTTCAAAATCCAAAAACATCAAATATTTTCAAAATCCAAAAAACATCAAATATTTTCAAAATCCAAAAACATCAAATATTTTCAAAATCCAAAAATATCAAATATTTTCAAAATCCAAAAAACATCAAATATTTTCAAAAATCCAAAACAAAACAAATATTTCCAAAATCCAAAAACATTGAATATTTTCCAAAACTCCCACAAATACCATCATATGCATAGCATGCATCGCATTTTTATTATGTTTTCGCCTATTTAATAAGGCTCCACCCCTTGACCAAACATCAAGAAACGGTCATTATCTAACTTGCTTCAAGGCAAGGGGTTGAGTCTAAGAACAGATCTAACTTGTTTCATGTTTGAGTATGTGCAGAATACAGGGACAAGTCCAAAAGCAAAAGCTCACAACTATGCAGGTTCAAAGTGTGTAACGCGCCAGCATCAGACCGTTACAGTCATATAACGGGCCCATCTTTGACCGTTATTTCCCTTCAGGCATGGGCCTTCTTCCTTTTCGTTGAACCATCACTTTAGCGGTCTGAGATCTACCGTTACTTGAATATAACGGCTCAAGACCCATCCGTCATATCCTTCAGAGACAGGGCTCTTATTATTTTCATTATGACGGCCTGCCGTAGGACCGTTATTTCCTTATGGCGGCCCAGTGCATATCCGTCTCTTACTCCAGAAGCCCTGTCTGCTCACATCATTCTAGCCTTTTCAAACTATGGAACTCAAGATCATTCAAATATGGCAATCTCATCTCATTCAAGCAAAGATTAATGAAATATAATTCTTGATAAATTCAACTTCGATTGTCAATTACGTGATATCTCTCATGAACAAAAAGAAAAATCAAGATACATTCAATTTCTTATCCGCAAGAGGGCGGATTCTTCTCAACTCTTTCATGTAATCTCGGCGTGCTTCGTCGTTCTCTTCAACTTCTGCTTGCCACGGACGCACCTTGCTGATCTCCCACATGGTCAGCGCGTTCCGGACTGCTCGTTCATCTTCCTCGGTCCCCATCTTCCTAGGTAGAAGGGGAGGGTAGTGTGATAGTGCAGAAACGCTGATTCGAGGTAGTCCGATATGAAGATGGCATCGGTGCGGGTTGTAGATCGCCATGGTAGTGTTCCCTACTAGCTGGAGGTCCAGGCCTTGACGCCGCGGTATTTTGAGAAGAGTGCTTCGGAGGACTCTTGGTCGCATGATGAACTTGTCTATTGGAAGAATGTTAAGGAAGAGGCGCCATTCGTCCCGAGTTTTCTTATCCGCCGTCTTGCATTCAACCTGAGGAGAATATCCAAATGCCCCTCCAATGAAGAAGAGAGGGTGGCTCCCGAAGATCCGGCTTGTTGAAATTATGTCTTCCTTTGGAAGGAATTTGATTCTTATTCCCATCCAGCACTTAAGGAGTATCATGGAACCAAACAAGGGGCCCCCTATGCAAGCTGAGCTTAGTCCTTCATAAAGGTATGAGAGGACCGCTTGAGAGATAGACATTCCCCGCCACAGCCCGCTAATAATGCCAAGATTTTGGATGTCTAAGAGGTGGTCGGTAGTAGTAAAAAGAAAGACTCCACACAAGCAAACCGCCACCGCCTTGGCTATTGCTTCATGTCTCTCCCACTTATTTTTACAATGAGACACTATCCATTGCGCCAAGGGTATCAAGTGAATGTGGTGTGGGCTGATCATGGTCCTCACGTCCTTTGGATTGTGAATGAAATCACTCAAGATCAAGGACGGGTCGATAGGCTCTATTGTGTAGCAAACCCGGTCTTCATCCCCCACCTTAGTCTTAGGAAGGGCTAGGTAGGTCTCTACCTCTTCTAAAAGGACGGTTGCTTCAAAGGAAGGGAAGATAAAAGTATGGGTTTGTGGATGCCATAGTTCCACAAGTGCTGAAAGGCTTGGCCAATCGAAGGATAATTTCTGGAAATTCTTGTCTAAAACCAAGAGGGGTTGAAGATGCCATTCTTTAAGGATTGAGGTGATCTCTATGGGAAGTGCCTTTACCATGGGAGCCACCCACTTCAGATTGGAATAGCACCTTGGACCAGGAAGGGGCTTGAGAAAAGAAAGAAGGAAGTCATGAAAAGAATAAGTGCAGCAAAATTCTGAACTTTGGGTGAGTTGTAAGAACTTACCACTCTTTGGGCATTGGAGCTTAAGTGCTTGGGAATTGATGTCAGCCGCTGGAGTTCTCCATACTCTTTTCTTGCAGCTTTGGGGCCGGTGTAAGCTTTCTCCTCCATAGCCATCACCTCGAAGCTCCTCTTCAACATGCTTTCTGCTCTTTGGAAGAGCTCTTCAAACCCTAGAACAGAGGTTTCAGCAAAGCTGCGATTTTGATTAAGGTTCCAAGTTGCTAAGACTTATATTTAACTTTGGAAGGATAAGATTCAAACTAGAAGGCTTTATCTTCAATCAGGATAAGTTCTAATGATGAACTAAGCGGCTAAACCTTGGGTTTTAGTTATCTCGGCTCAATCTGTTTCGGATTACAACCCAGATTCTAACGGTCCATCGTGCGGCCGTTACTTCATTCCGACACGCCAGCCCTTGGCCGTCGCATTTTCTGTGGGTTTCAATTCCCCGAATCATGTTCTGTGGAGAGTGACGGTCTACGGGTCTACCGTCGCTTTCTGTAACGCGCAAACCCTGAGCCGTCGTATTCCCAGCACTCAGTTCCTTCTTTTCTGGGCTAAATGCTTCCTGACGGTCCTGCTTATGACCGTCTCTTAAGTCTGACGCGTCACCTTCAGACCGTCGCATTTCCTGCTGGTTGCCCTGACCAACTATCGTTCTGCCATGATCAACAGTCTGACCCTTGGCCGTTATTTGTCTTTGACGCACCCTCGGTTGGCCGTCGTTTATCCTGATGCCCCACTGCCAGAGTGGGCCTCTGATGATTAACGGTCTCTCACCAGAGCGTCGTTTGATTATGACGGTCAGATATTAGACCGTCACTTTCTCTGCTGCTGAGTTCAGGCTATTCCTTATGCCCTTGCCTAGACCTGGCGGTCTTTCACATTGTACACCTCGTCCTCTTCCCATTTTCATACATTCCTGCATACATCTCATTCATTCATTCACATTTCGTCCATCCTGCATTTTTCACATTCATTCATTCACGCTTGCATAAAATTAAAACAAAACAGAAAACTAAAAAGAAGGGATCTCATTCCATTTTGCCAAAGTTCTATACAAAAGATAAGAAAAAAAACATAAATACATCATTCGGTCGGCTTATCCGCCGGACCGCCCTCATCCTCTCTATCCTCGGGTCTCCTCACGGGTGGTGGTGCTATGGAAGCACTCTCCTCCTGCTGTCCTCTCTCTGCCCTTTCATTCCTCCGCTGGGCAGAGGAGCTGACAAGGAAATTTCCTACTGAGTCGCTCGGGGCGGCACTTCTATGTACCCCACTCTGGGAGGCGCTCTGCTCCGGTCCCCGGCCCATCATCCGAACCGTCCGCTCCAATGTCCGCAGCTCGATCTTCAGTGTAAAGATCTGACGCCGCGTCTCCCGTGCCTCGGTCCGGTAGCGATCCAAGTCGGCTGTCCCGATCTGAAGCTCCTCCACCTCAGCTCGTGCCCGCGCTAACTCCTTCCGGAGTTGTTCCATCTCTGCATCATCTGGGCGTCGCAGGGTCTCCGCTCTCAGCCGGGCCATCTCTGCCCGTACCAGCTCCGTCTCTGCTCGGGCTCGATCGGTCTCGGCCCGGCTTCTCTCTACCTCTGCTCTCGCCTGGCTGGCCTCGGCCACTGCTGCTGCTAGATCCCTCGCCTGTAGATTGCATTTTATATCATTAGTCATGAAGCATTTAATTAGGCATAATCATAAGCATTTTTAGTCTCTTACCCGCTCCGCGAGGGTGGCCTCCGCCTCCTCGGCCCGGGCAACCGCCCGAGCAAAGTCGGCCTCCTGCTCAGCCCTGCCTCCCGCAGGCTGCGAGGAAGACGATGGGGCATCCGGTCCAGCACGTTGGGTTCCCTCGGCCCGCTGCATTTAGAAGTCATGGTTAGTTGACATTGGCATTTGCATCATGAACATCATTGCATAAATCATGAGCATTTAAGTTTTTAGTCTCACCAGGAGCTCCAGGGCAGACCGGTACCCGTCCCGCTGCTGGATGGTGGAGTGGAGTAGCCCTTCCAGCTCGGCTATCCGTCCCTCAGGGTCTAGCTGCATTTTAGAAAGCATGAGTCAGCATATATCATATTGCACATTGCATAATAAAAGTTTAGAGTTTTAGAATTGCATACCGGTCGTCGGGTACCTCGGTACACCCGGTCACCGTAGAGTCGAGCGAAGGCCTTCAGATATGCCTCGTCGCTCTCGTCTCGCTCCTTCACCGCTCGACCCCGCCTATTCCAATCGTGGATGTACTTCGCCTTCCGGGCGCACCAATCCACATTGCCGCTGATGCCCCTTGCTGATTTGCCGGGGTGGTCATCGCTGTGGCGTGGAAAGGTCACCTCGGGCTGGTGTAGTCCCCGGGTCCGTAGGATCAGCCTGTAGTGCAGAGGCTCGATGATATGGATGCAATGCAACCATATGTCTCGCCCCCGGTACGATAAGGCCGCCTCCACCCATGGCTGTCCCGTATAACCCTCGTCGCGATATGGGGTCCATCTCACCTGAGAGCATTTAGTTCATTCATTAGCATATAAAAGCATTAAAGTATTAGAGATATTTAGAAAGCATTTAGAAAGCATTTAGAAGCATTTTAGAAGCATAAAATCATTTTTGAGTTCTAGACTTACCGATGTATGCGGGAAGGAGTCCAGGTCGTCCTGGATCGTCCGGGTCAGTCTAATGATCGACCCTGTGTCCCTCGCCACCGACCAACGCCTCGCGATCGGTATGCGGCCGGGATAGAGTAATGCGCCTCTCCCGATGCCCGGGAGGTACATATAGCTCCAGATCTGCATTTAGAAGTCGAGTCAGTCGCATCATTGCATAAATCATTTGCATAAATCATGGCATCAATATTCATGGTATAATAGAACACATATGAAGTGCATTTACCTGTAGGAAAGGCGAGAAGCCGCCCAGCATCGTCTGCCGGTCCGTAGTGCTGAGGGACTCGAACAGGAATGCGAGCACTGCTGCTCCCCAGGCGTATCTCCTGACTCTGCCCAAATACTCTATCATCGGCAGCAGTCTGCAGCTGATGACATCCGCCCGGGTCGCGAAGAGGAGCTTCCCGAATAGCAGCATCAGGAAGCGTCTGAGCACCCTGTCTCCCTCTGGTCCAGCCTCCGCCGCCACGCGAGGGCGCACCTGGTCTATCACTCTCCCCAGATGCTCCTCGGGTAGCTCTCCCATGGTGATCACCGCTCCTCTCAAGCCTAAGCTCTCCTGCAGCACTGACCTCGAAAGCTGAGAGGAGGACTGTGCCGGCCTGATCAAATCCAGCCCGAGCAGCTGCTGCGCCATCTCTCGGTAGTCGCCGTATGTCCACCCTGTCACCGCGGCTCCGTGGACTCTCAATCCAGTAATCCTCGCTATGTCTTCTAGCGTGGGGATCATGTGGCCCCACGGGAAGATGAACACCCTGCTGATCAGGTCCCATCTCTCGTGCAAGGCGTACAGCAGCGGCGTGTCCATCCGAATCACCTCGATGCTGAGCACCTCGGCGAATCCCATGCCGGCTAATCTCTCTCTCTGGTAGTCGGGCAATGCCTGGTACACTGCCCGGATCTGTAGCCAGAAGATCCGCGACCGTCTCTTCCCCTACATTACATATTAGATCATTCATTAGTCCAAATTGCATCATATAATCATTGCATAATCATTCATAATTGAAAACAAAACAAAAATTTGAAAATTGAAAACCCTAAAAAATAGTTTAATTCCCTGGCTAAAGTGACGGCCCTGGGGTGGGGCGTCGTTTGACTCTGACGGACGCAGCCTGATGCGTCGGGTGTGTGACGGTCGCTGGCAGGACCGTCACATTATCTGCATTTGGGAAATTTTTCCCTTGCATCCCCGTGGTCTCCCACTATGGCCAAATGGCCTACAATTGCTCCTAGTGGGTTCGTAGACCCATTTCTACCCCTTTCCCTCACATGCATGCATAAATAAACATGAAAAAATCAAAAATTGGAAAATTAGCGCGGGGTCCTACCTCACGGTCCATGTCTCTCCTCCTCTTTTTCTCTGGTTTTTTGGGCTCCTCTGCACCCAGTGAGGTTTCCCCTTGGTCCTCCGTGGCCGTGGGAGCTTCTTCTTCCTCCCTTGGATTTCTCCTCGCCGGTTGTTCATCTTCCACCGGCAGGATCGCCTCCCGTTCAAGACGGCGGTGGAACCGCCGTATTGCCATTCTTTTCCCTCTCTCTCTCTTCTTTGGTGGCGGCTGGGGTGCCTCGTCGCCGGCCATTAGAGCGGTGGGGGTGGAATCGCCGGAGCTCTCGGTTTTAAGGTTTTTTTTGGGCGTTGAGTGTTGGAATGAACGGGCCGTGACCGTTCGGTTGTTTTTTTTGAAAACTCAGGAAATGCGACGGTCTATCGACCGGCCGTCACATCATTCTGACGCCTCTTGAATAGGCCGTTACATGTGTTGGACTATTTTATTGAAGAATGTGAACCGCCTGATTTATGATGGATCAAGGGTGATCCGTTGCTTGATGTGACGCCCTGTCGTCAGACCGTTATATGCTTGCAAGTTTCTTGATGAATTGAAAGGTCTAATTGATGCTTAAAAGACCCTATTTTCTATCATGAATGCTATTCCTTGCACGTACAATGGTTATGCCTTGATTCTTATTTTTATTTATTATTGGCTAACCTATCTTTCATGAAGGAATTATGAGTGAAGTCGTCCTTTATCGTCCGTCAGGCAGGTAGGTCAGGTATTGTATCTTGTTCCCTCACTCCCTTAATGCATTACTATATGTTACCTATGATATATTACCTCGAGAACCGGCTGGTCATTCACGTGTCCTGGGATCTGATGTTCCCCTTAAACAAAAATGATGATGATCTAAGTTCACATGATTAATCGTTGGATAGGCCGTTAGATTGGAAAATTTGGGGACGATGGTTCTATCTTGCACGCCGTGGTTGCAGATAGTGTCCTGACTCCGATTTCTCCAAACTAGCAATATTATTCTCGAGTATTTGATATTTTATCTTTCTTTGCATCTGTTTTGAAGATTTCTTTTCCTTTAACCCAGCATGCATCATACGCATTCTTTGAGCATTCATGAAGCTTCATTTGTTCAAAGTGTCTCGTTGATGGTGAACGGCTGTGTTGATTATCCCAAATAAGAAGAATTATTCCACTCTGGATTAGAAGGTTTCCTTCGATCTGCTCGCTTGATCTGGTTCGCTGAGGATTTCTGTCTGGAGTTTAGTCTCTTTCCTTTCCGTTGCCTCCGGCGGCTAGCCGTGTTTCCTTTCCTTAGTTAATTAGTTCCTCCAGACTCGCGTCCTTTGGCTGGCTATTTCCTTGTGATCAGTTTGAAGTTTTCCAGAAAATTCCTATCGCTTGTTGGTGAAGAACGGGTGTCGTTTACCTTAACGCCCTCTTTTTGATACACTCCGCTTCATTTCCGCTTCATCTTCATGTTCCATTTCACTTCCGCCTCACCTCCACTCGCTCCCCTGCAAAGAGGACGTTAAGGAGAGGCATCTGTTGACACCCGTTTTATACCCAATAAGTCGGGTCATCTCCTTATTTCATTCTATATGATGCTCCGAGTTGTTCACTCTTCATTGAGTCTCTTGATCAGTTGAAGCCTATTTTTTGGGTCTTTATTCCTGGATTAAGATGTGGCTCCCGGTGGCATTACGTTGGATGAAGCTTAGCAAAACCCTTCACTCTATTTTTGGAACCTCAATGATAATAACGGTCTCAGTCAGGCGCGTTGCTTCCTTCTGACGGATAGATCCTGGGCCATTACTCTTTGAAGAGTCTTAAGGCTTGAGGCCTCGTTTTCAGTGCTTATCCCTTAATTTCCACGTTGATGATGACGGTCTGTCGTGCAGCCGTCGTTTCATTCTGACGCCCTATGCCTTGGCCGTCGCTTCCTTGAAAAGTCCTATTGTTTGGATCTTCTTCCCGTTGATCTTATCTCTTTGGGATAGGGTTGAAAATGGCGGTCGTTCCTTGATGCGTTACTTCCAAGTGGCGGTCTGTCGTGCAGCCGTTACTTTCTTTCGAGAGTCCTGGCAGTTCAGGCCTTTTTTCTGCTACTCCGTGGTCGAGATAAGGATTTGGATTGACATTATCTCTTTCAGATCTGATCCTCAGGACCTCCCGTTCGATCCTATGGACTCTTGGTGATATTATCTTCGAGGATTTGCTAAGAGTTATCTCCTTTCACGTCTGAATTATCCTCTGCTCGACCTAAGAGTTTGAGGGTCTATAAATAGAACCCTTGACTTCATGGCCAAAGGGGGGGAGATTTCAAATTCACGACGAAGTGCTGCCAAACTCAGGAGCCGTCTTTATCCAAGAGGAACTGCTTCCCACGTCCATCCATCTCATAATCAAGGGAGTACTTTAGTTTTGGTCTTTCAAGTTCATCATTGCATGCTTGAGTCCTTCCTTGGTTTTTCCTCAATCCAAGCATTGTCCCTCCTCTTTCTCCATGTTTTTCATTGTTCTTTATGCATACAAACATCTTCCCAAACTTTTAAAACACCCAGAGGGGTTAAAAAACCAAAACTCCCCGGTAATTCCCTCTCCTTTTGATGTTCTTAAGCTCCTCAAGAATTGATGCTATGCTTGTGAAAAGGGCTAATTGAGGTTGTCTTGTCTTGTCTTTTCACATCTTTGGCAGGTTTACAGGTTCATTAGCACGAGGCCCAAGTCTTCTAGCCGGCTGGAAGAGTTGGAGTTAAAAGAATTTAAGCTTTGTTACTGCAGGTTACTTGACGGTCTGGTGCATGCGCGTCACTATCTTCCGACGGTCTATCGTACGGCCGTCGCTTCCAAGCGATGCACGGGGTTCTGGCCGTTACTTCCAAGTTGATCTGTAGGCTTTCTCTGGTTTTCTCTCCCGTGGGCGGGTGTTTCATCCACCTATTTCCAAGGTATATTCAGGTTTTTGACTTGTGTTTACTTTGGTGGCGATCACATCTTTCCTTGGTATTGGG
Source organism: Amorphophallus konjac (assembly GCA_022559845.1). Taxonomy (NCBI): domain Eukaryota; kingdom Viridiplantae; phylum Streptophyta; class Magnoliopsida; order Alismatales; family Araceae; genus Amorphophallus; species Amorphophallus konjac. The sequence goes on along the minus strand of CM040123.1, from coordinate 288,024,283 downwards.
CATTAGCTGTCTTCTTCATCGACAATCTTTATTTTCCTTGCTTGTTCCACCTTCACGGTGTGTTTTTATTTATTCCTTGCTCCACGCCCCGGCGTGTGTTTTTCTTTTCCTTAGCGTAGTTTGATTGAGATAGCGTGCCCATGCTAGAGCTAGCTATGATTGCCTAGGTTCATGTTCACATGTTCATAGGTTTGAGTAGATCTTTGATTGCTTGTTTGTCATCTTGCCATATTACTTTGCAAACCTCAAAAGAAAAGATAAAATATAGGTAAATAAATATCAACACCAGGTAGAGGAATGCAAATGCAAACTTTGGACTGACTATCTAGACTCGACTTAGCTCTGATACCAATTTGATGCGGGACGGGATATGAGTCGAGACAACCAGGGACTCTAACTCACGGACGCCCCTAAGCGAGGGAAGCGTGCAAATGTGTGCGGTTGAGAAACCGACAATGAGTCGAGGGTATCATCTTTTCCGCATGCTCGGATCGAGTCACGGGACGGGTTCCACTCACTCACTCTTGCAGCGGTGATAAAATTGATATAATGAGCTAATTAACCTATCACTCATGCAGCGGCATATAAAAATATATACGAGTAAAGCAAATGCCCAAGAGGGGAGCGGAAACGATACCTCCACGCTCCAAGCGTGGGAAGACGACCCCGACCGAAACTCGTACTCCTGGTACATAGTAAATAAATAATTACAGCAGTAATTTTATGGCCCACTCCATGCAGGGAGGTAAAGGGCGACAATAATAACACGGCAATACCAAGCTTGGATTGATGGGCAGCAATTTGGAACGCTCTCGGGCAGGAGACGGGTTGTGGGTCTGGCTCAGTTCTGTAGGGCCCGCAGGATAGCAGGTGGGTACGACTGCTAGGACGGTGGTAGTTGGACCGAACTCCAACGAGGCGGCGGTGGTGGTGCGATGGCGGCTCGATGGCGGCGGCGGTGCTGAGCTTCTCACTCAGAGAGGGGGTGGTGTGGAGGCTTCACACCTCTGAAAATTCGGAGCTATCACAGCTCCAAGGGGGAGAGAGGGTGCCCTTGGGCAAATTGAGCAACAAATGAGATTTTTCTTCATTAATTGCTGAGAAATTCACAAAATACATGGGTTATATAGAAATGGAAAAAAGACATAAACTACCCCTAGATCTAGGGTTAGGGAGGGGTAAACTAGGGATAGGATAATTAATCCCCCATGTGGTCAAATGACCAAATTAAATAAAATGCAACAAGGAATAAACAATAGTAAAGGGGGGAGCATCTTGGACTTTACTTGGTCCAAGTTTGAATTTTCTTCCACCTTGTCCCCCCCTTGGTCCAAGTCCAATCTTGGACATTGAACTAGCCCCACATGGGTCCTAAATCCTAGGTGGACCAATGGAAAATAAGGTGGGGCCCCTGCTGGACCTACTGGAAAATTACGTAGAAACCCAAAGGCTTTTTTGCAAAGAAACCCAAAGGTTCCTAATGACTAACCCTTTGGCTTATAATGCCTTACAATTGCAAACCCAATTAGCCAAGGATATAAATGTAAATAAAAAGGACACAAATGCAAAAACAAAAGGTTAGTGCTCGGTGTTGATTCCCATCAAACCCCGCCATAGCCCGCTGATGACGCTAAGGTTTGGAATGTCTATGAGATGGTCGGTTGTAGGGAAGAGTAGAACCCCGCATAAGCAAATGGAAGTAGCTTTGGCTATGGCTTCATACCTTCCCCACTTGTTTTTGCAATGAGAAGTAACCCATTGGGCCAAGGGTATTAAATGGATATGGCGGGAGCTAATCATGGTTTTCACATCCTTTGGATTGTGTATGAAATCCCCCAAGATGAGTGATGAGTCTATAGGGTCGACCGTGTGACACACTAGGTCTTCATCTCCAACTTTAGTCCTTGGAAGGGCTAGGTAACTCTCAACTTCCTCGATAAGAATAGTAGCATTGAAGGTTGGGAACACAAAAGTGTGTGTTTGAGGATGCCATAACTCCACTAGAGCTGAAATGCTAGGCCAATCTAAGGAGATTTTTTGGAAATTTTGGGCTAGAACTAGTAAAGGGTGGAGGTGCCAAACCTTTAAGATTGAGATGGCCTCTAAAGGAAGTTTCTTTATCATAGGAGCCACCCACTTCAGGCTAGAATAGCATCTTGGTCCAGGAAGGAGCTAAGGAAAAGAGAGGAAAAAAGAGAGAAGAAAAAGAGGAATGATATGAGAAGCTTAAAGAATTCATGAAATTAATGAACTTTTTTTTATTAGGCTTACCTCCCATGAATAGCTTGAGCGCAGATGCTTGGGGATAGAAGTCAGTCGATGTAGCTCCCCAGGCTTCCTCTGTCACGCCCCGAGCCTTTAATTACAGCGGAAGACTCGCTCGGGGAGCGTAAACAGTCGGCATGGTAAGTCTCTTGCAAGCAAGAATCAATCAGAGTGCAAGACAATCACATAAATAAATACAATTGCACAATAATATTCAAACTCCAACTTTATTTCATAAATGATCAATATTCAAGATACAATCACTAATTTTATTTCCATTTTACTAGACTCAAGAAATAGGAAAATTACATTGACTCAATCTAGACACTTTAACTTCCTAAGTCTTCACTCTCATCTTTATAACACTTTCACTCGCTTTCGGACCCGCTACTAGTATAGCCCGAATCCGAATCCGAACTATTTCCATCTCCTGAAAAACATTGGAAAATAGGTCATGAGCACACTTGCCCAGTAGGTATCTTCGTATGAACATGAAGGCACTATTTAAGTAATTATCATTTTTGCTCTAAAGAAATAAGGTAAAATCATGCGAATGCGAATCAATCATGCGATCAAATCAATAGAACAAGATAACCATGTAAGATAGAATGATCAAGAATGAGCTAGCAAGAATATAACAAGAACATGATATTGGCCTTCCATGAACAAGAATGTAACGAGATTGTACTAGCAAGCCACATATTCCTCACTTTAGCATCTTATGCTTAAGAGCAAGTGCTTCGTGAATTTCTGTGGAATATCAAGCAAGAATATCATGTCGTGCCGTGGATCTTCACTTATTTATAGAAATAGTACTCCCAGCGCAATGCGACGCCAGTAGCATCATACCCCATGGTTTATAAAATAGTATGTTTCCGGCAATCAGCCGAGGGGACTAGCATAGAGCCCTTGAACACAATCAATGCTCGATCGCATCTTCAGTTATAAATTAAGCTACTTCCACGCAGTATAATTGTAACGTATGGCCAAGAATATAGCACTTCCAATAATTCCATGATAACTAAAATCAATGAATGAATGCTTCAATTTTGAATATATGAGATCAAGAATGATATTTAAACTAAGTTATGCTTATAGAATAAATCGACAGCATAACGGTATTTTTCTTAACTTCCATTTCTTTTAGATCAATTTAAGCAATATGACAAGTTCTAGATCATCAAGGTTTATCTAGAATCATTGAAATATCAACCCTTGGTCAAACCTTGGGTTAACATAAACAAGCTATGTAACGGTCATACGCTGGGCTGTTACATTATGTAACGCGCTAGTAATGGGCCGTTACAGTGATCCAAGTCCAGAATGATAAAAATAGACTCAGAGGAATGTGACGGTCTGGCACTGGGCCGTTACGTGAGCCTGACGGTCCAGTTCAAGGCCGTTAAATTTCAAGAATCAAAACCACGATATAGTGTTCTAATTAATGGGCTTTCATTGGTATAACCACCACGGCATCCTAGTGGGAATCCTAGGCTCGCGGAGAATTACGGAGGCCTTGAAACAATGATTTCCTAGTCTATTGGAAGGATTATCCAATAGAGAGGTCCTCATGTCCAAGATTATGTTCCTATAGTGCAAAGTGTGAACTAATGACAACATACCGGAATATGTGCCATGTACTTATAGAATTGACTCTATTGACAGAGAGAGAGAGATGTATAATCAATGTGAAAATCATGATAAAAACTCCGTCAATACAATGTTAAAAAGTCATGCTTTATAGTACAAAACTATAGAATTTGGTTTAACATAACTTAAGTAGAAGTGATGACAAAACATGCAATACCTATCATGAATAATCAAATATTCTTAAAATCACATGATTATGTTTAAAACTTAGGTAACTAGGTTTTAACCATAATAAGATTGGCAGGTTGTATTCAGTCATAGGGTTGACAGAACATAGGATATAACGGTCTGGAGATGGGGCGTCACAGTGAAAGTGACAGTCAGGACCCAGCCGTTACATGATTGTAACGCGTCTGTCCAAACGCGTTAGGAACAACAGTGCAATTCAAATATCACAGAGTGTGTAACGGTCTGTCGTAGGGCCGTTACTTGAAAGTGACGGTCCTATACTAGTGCGTTACAGTATCTTCTAATAGAAAACAATCATAGAAACTAAGAGATCAACTCACATCATGTCTTTTATCAAAACATGATGAGCTTCTAGTCATGTTAACGAAGTAAGGCCATCTACATGCATAGGTAATCATGAATAGATGAATAGTCATGTTTTAATTTCTTAATTTGGCTAAGAGGTGCATGATGTGCATAGAACAAATAAAACATGAAATCAATGCTCTATAATGCATGGAATTCAATCAAACCAGAGGGCTTTTAGTCCTATCATGCTATTTTTACCGTTCATGAGATAACCTACCTCTTACTTAGACTGTAGTTTCTGAATTTGGTTGAGAACCCTGCCCTAGATCCCTTCCTTCTCTTGTGACTTTTTCAGCAACTTCTTTAGGCTCTAACTCCACGCCCTCTTGACCTAAAGATGTGAAATTCGGAGGGGAGTTAGTCTAAAGTATTGTAAACAAATTATTCTAAAGAACTTACTTGAGATAATGACTCCTTATCTTGCTTCTTTACATCCAAAAAGTAAGGGTCGCACAGTTCAGAACTATGCCCTAGTTATAGAGTTTAGGCTAGGGTTTGAGGATTAGATCGAGTTTAGAGTCCTTATTTCATCAAATCCTAATCTCTAAGAGTCCTTAGAGTCTTTACAATCCTTCCCAAGTCGATCCATAGTGGATAGGAACATCAAGTTCCAATCTTTTCATGAGTCCCTTCACTTACAGAACTAACAGGAATGTAACGGTCGAGTGCCCATGCGTTACATGGCTGTGGCGGTCTTACGATAGACCGTTACAGTCATCGTAGCTTAGAGTTTCAATTTATAAAAACTCTTTTGTTAATTATCCAAATCATTATCTTATATTATTAGTATTTATCGTTAATATCCATGGATAGTCTTAAATACCTTCTAGAATATGGGCCATGTTGTGCCCCATGTGTTTTGTTGATGATGTGGTGTTTTAATGATAGCAACATGAATGAGTCATCACATTGTTTTGAATATATCTGACCTATTCTGTGGAAGAATGCATGTGTATAATGCATAACTGATATACTCTGTGGAGAATGCATGAGTGTGCTGGAATGAATGAATGATTTGCATGTCTGTACATCGTGCATGCCTATACACTGCTCCCTCATATAGGAAGTATGTACATTGCATTGTCTATAGTATTTTGAAGTCTGTACATCATGTTCATTCAAGTTCACTTCATGTCTGTCAGCCGTGTGCATTGGTTTCCAAGTCTATACAGCCTCTGTGTGTTCTATGCATCTCACAAGTCTAGACACTCAGCATAGTCTATACATTGTGTTGTGTTTGTGTTTCGTTGAGAACACAAGTCTATACAGTCATGCATTGTTGCTGAAGTCTATACATCGTCCGTCTCATGCATTGTCTCAGGCGAAGTCTGCACATTGCATTGATGCTTTGGTCGCTTGAGTTGAAGTCTAAACATTGGACCGTCTCCTTCAGCGTCTCAAGTGGACACAAGCGTGTACACTGCCTGCATTCGCTGTGAAGACTAAGTCCATACATTAGACCGTCTCACTTAGCGTCTTATGCATAGGCTAAGTCTCCATGTCTATACATCCGAGCGTCTCATGCAAGTCTAAGCATTACTGTTCATGCATCAGTCTTCATATGCTAAGTCTGTACAGCCTACGTCTCATGCAGCGTGAACGCTGTGAGCATTCTCAAGTGTACAGCGTCAACGCATGAAGTCTGTACATCAGTCTTAATATTCTAAGTCTGTACAGCCATTGGCTTTGAACCTCAAAGTCTGTACATCCGAATTGCCCTTGATCTAGTCAAGTGTGTACACTCATTCACTGTAGCTTTCACATATTCAAGTCTATTCATTGGCTCATGCTTACAAGTCTGTACAGCGTTAAGTTCTCTTTGGGAAGTCTGTACAGCATGAAGTCTACACATTGGCACTATAGCTCGCTTGTGTAAGTCTGTACATTGACTTCGTATCTGCAAGTCTATACACTGGACTTCATTTCACCAACTCTATACAATGGTCTTCACACTTCAAGTCTGTACTTCCTCCACCAAGCTTTGAAAGTCTGTACAGCCAAAGTCTGCACATCCTGTTCAGTTAAGTTTGTACATTGCATCATAGTGTTATGCAGTGTCTGGGTGAAGTCTATACAGACTGTTCATGCATTCAAGTTCAAGTATATGCATCCGTCCGTCTCTGTTAGCGTCTCATGAACGTCTATACAACGCATCAGCATTTAGAAGTCTGTACATTGGCCTTTGCATTAAGTTTCAAGTCTGTACAACCTATCTTCAAGTGTTTGGCCAACTCTGTACATCCGTGTTGCCCTTTCATTGTTGAGGCAGAGTCTGTACACTGGCTTAGACTTCCCAAGTCTACACATTGGGTTGTCAGGCTTCAATTCTATACACTCGTTGTTAGAGTCCTGAACTTTACTAAGTCTATACACTGGACCTTGGTTTACCAAGTCTGTACTCTCGCTGCACTGCATCAAGTCCATACAATGGCAACTCTGCTTAAGTATATACATTTGTCTGAACTAAGTTCATTTTCCTCTGTCTGTTTGCAGATGATTCAGGCCATCAAGACTTGGCACGTGATCCAAGAGGCTGAAATGCTGACACGTGGACACAGCAGTTCAAACAATCTAGAAAGAAGCTCCTGGATTATTCTGGTGTGTCAACGCCTTGATCAAGTAGCGTGGATGCAGTAGTTCAAAAATTCAAGAAAGAAGCTTGTGGATTACTCTGGTGCGTCAACGCATTGATCAAGCAGCGTCGACGCAGCAGTTGAAGAAGCATTCAGCCTCACAGGCTATTCCACTGCGTCAACGCCACAATTAAGCAGCGTCGACGCAACAGCTAAAGAGACGAGGCTAATGGCTACTGGAATGCCTCACTGCGTCAACGCCACGGGTCGGAAGCGTCGACGCAGCAGTTAAAAAGGCTAGGCTGTTTTGTTCACTAGAACGCATCAATGCGTTAACGCCATTGCTGATAACGTCGACGCAGCACGCCCATCTGTTGAAGACTTGATCACTGGATCACAGATGCGTCAACCCCTTTAAGCAAGTGGGTTAACGCCACCTGACTCTAGTTGTTGAGCGTGCTAATAAAGGGCACGTGATCCGAGGTGGCTGGCTCGTGAACCAGGATGCTGTCACATGGTTCGAATTTTTAGGGCGAGAGCTGTGGAAGCCACACGCGCCCTGGCTGCTACTGCTGCTGCTGCTGGTATATAATGAAGCCTTCGTCTTCAGATGGAGGTTGATCGAAGAAGAAGCCTGAAGAGCAGAAAGCCCTTCGATCCAGAAAAAGAGAAAAAGGAGAAAAAGAGAAGAAAAAGCAGAGTGGAGAGAAGCTGTCGATCTAGCACAAAATAAGAAAGAAAAGAGAGAGAAGAGAAGAGCAGAGAGTGAGAGATTAGAAGAAGTAGAAGAGAAAGATGATGTGAAGAATTAGTGAAATCGAGAGAGAAGGGAGTAGCTGCCTGAAGATTAGTCTTCACTGGCCGTGGATCAAATCTAGGCCAGTCAGCTCTTTAAGAGCCGCATTGTGCTTTACGTTTACAGCTTTCCGATGCTATTATCTTGTCTTTTGTTTTCTATTTTACATTTTCTTTCAAGCTGTTAGCCAGCGGTTTGCAGAGGAGGACTCCTCTGGACAGCAAGCTGTGTTGCTCAGCGGGTAGTGGAGGTTTCCACTGGACGGGTAAGCTGTAATCCCCAGCGGTTGCCATGGTGGATTCCACTAGACGGCAAGCTATGAGGCCCAGCGGTTGTAGGCTAAGCTGTATTGCCCAGCGGACGCAAGCTGTGTTGCGTAGCAGTAATCCACACTCGAGTTGAGTGTGGGGTGGATGTAGGTCTGCTGGACCGAACCACCTAAAAACCCCTTGTGCATTGTGGTTTGTTTTGTTCCATTGTGCTTCCGCTAGATGAATGCATAGGGGCGCTCCATGTGTTTGGATTTTGGTTGAGAAGAAGAGTTAATTAGTCTTCTTAGAATGTTTTAATTTGTCAAGAGAGCGAAATTCTAGTTGAGCAATTCTTTGTCTAAATCAGCCTAGTTAGCATTCTAGTGATCTCACTGTGTGCTTGTTTTGCTCTGCAACTGATTATTAGCTTTTAAGCTTGTCTAGTTTGCGAACTAGTAATTCTAGTGAGCATCATATTTTAATTGGGCGAAAGTTTTTTAAAGGGCTATATTCATTCACCCCCCCCTCTGAATACTGCATCGAACCCAACAATTGGTATCCGAGCAGGTCTCTGACTAAACAGATCTAACAATCTACAGAGGATCCTGCTAGTCCTTGGTGCATTTCAGAGTGTGTTTTCAGTGCTCGATATTTTGTTTCATCGACTTGTGCATTGCTTTGCTCATCTGGTTCTGCTGCATTCCCTGTCATCTGGTCTACTACGCTGAATCTGGTTTCCTCTTACTCAAATGGGTCGACCTCCGGTTTATGACGGTTCTAACTTTGATAGTTGGCTAGGAGGCCTATGTGTGTACGTAGACTCCATAGATCCCAAACTATGGAGGCTACTATCTAAAGGCCCACACAAACTGCCTCATGATGAGACCAAGTGGTCTAAAGAGGACAGTATAAAGAACCGTGACAATGTCATAATCCTTAACATATTAAGAGCTGCAATCAATACTGATATGTACCCTTTTGCTCTCAGGTGCACATCTGGAAAGGAAATATATGACAGAGTCGTTTCTACGCATAATCAACAAGGTGATAGCTGCTTGATGGCCAACCGGGATGATGAAGATGACATCTCATCTCAGGTAAGCTCTGAATCAAATGGATACTCCTTTGATGAATTGATAGTGATGTATGAAGATTTGTTCAAAGTATCCAAGAAACTAAAATCTGAGAATAGAAAGCTGAAAAAGAAATGTGATCAGATTAATTCGAATGCTCATTGTGAAAAATGTCAAGATCTGAGAAAATCTCATGAAATGTGCTTAGCTAATCTGAATGTGAGTAAGGAACAAAGTTCTGTTCTGGAAAACAAAAATCATGAACTCACTGCCAAGATTTCTGAACTTGAAGATAAGCTGAATTCATTAGGAAATGATCAAATCTTAACTAATGAACTAGTTCAGAATGAACAAACTAGAAAGGAGAATGAAGAACTGAAGCTGCTTAATTTTGCTATGTCTGAGAGACTCTTAATGTTTGAAAGAGGAAAAAGTTCAATTGAAAATGAACGTGAGAGAGTGACTGCATTAATAGAAGAGATTGATAGCTACAAAGCCATTAATGTCTTACTTAATGAAAAGATCACAGATTCTGAATTTCTCATTTCCTCTCTCAAAAATGAAATCACTGAATTGAACAATTCCCTGTCTGAGTCATTTAAAAACAAAGAAAATTCAAAGGCTGCTTCTAAGAAGAAAGTCTCTGATGGAGGCAGTAAGCAGGAAGAGAGAAAAAGAATGTATACAACCTTTGTGCGTAGCTCTGAGTTAGCTAGCACTTCAGCTTCTCCTTCATGTCTGCCTGCGAATCAGATAGAAAAACAAAAGAAAATAAAACAGAATAAAAATTTGTATGCTGAAATTTCTCAGGCCAAATTGTCTCATGTTAAAAGAAAGAATGTGAAATGTTTCTAATGTGGTAAATCTGGCCATGAGATAGATGATTGCTTTGTCATGAGAGAGGATGAACTGAAATCAGATAGAATTCATGCTAGGAATTCTAAATCGAAGAAACCTTCTCATGATCAAAATAAGAGAATTCAATGCTTTTACTGTCATAGAATTGGCCACTTTATGCATGATTGTAGATTAAAGAAGCAAGATGATCTGAATGCTAAAGAGCTTCATGATAGGAATCATGCATATCTGAAAAAGAAACTTCATTGCTTTTACTGTAACAAATTGGGCCATGTTGCTGTAAATTGTTGGCATGCTAAGGGAAGAACAATTAACTCCAAAACTGCTATAATCCCTGTAATAAGACATGCATTCTATAAGAATCTTGACAGAATGAATTCTTCATGTTTTGAATGTGGAAAACATGGCCACACAGTCAAGGACTGTTGGCATGTTCAAAAGAATCATATTAACCCCCATGCTGTCAAATTCCATGCAAAACAATTTGTGAAATTTTCTTGTTTTAATTGTGGAAGACATGGCCACAAAGCCTCTGAGTGCTGGGTGGCAAAGTTCAGAAAACAAAATGCCCATGCACACAATAGAAATTTTGACGTTCATGCACATGAATTTAAAAGGAACTTAAATTCTGTTAGTTATCATGGTAAGTCTGGTCAATTTGGCTATTCCTTGTCCAGCTATAAGTTGATGGGCTATGATGATAATTCTATTAAGAGACCAGTCAGAACACCTGTTAGGGCTCATACAGGACCCAAGGCAGCTTGGGTTCCTGCAAGATCATATTAATTGATATGTTGCAGGTGTGCCTTGGTGAGAGAAATAAAAGGGGTAATTTAGCCAAGGCACTCAAAAAGGAAGCCCCAGAATTCTACATCTCAGGTTAGTTCTGAACTCTGTTTAAATCTCATAATCTGAAAAATACTGATTTGTCTGTTTTTATTTCATTATCTGAAATTATTGTTTTGCTTGGTTGATTTTTGATGCTCTTCTCATGCTGTTGTTTGCACTAAATAAATGAGATTGCTTTGCACTGCATATGTCATTTGCATGACCATCATGGTATATTAAATGGAACAGTGCTGAAGGGCATATGGAGTATGTATGGATGCTACTGCCATGTGTGAGGTGGTCCTTGGACCGAGTCCTCCGCCTAGTACCATGGGTCTAGTTTTCATATAGAGCAGTGTATTACATATCATAAATTTGAAGAAAATAATATTCGAAAAGAAATGATTCATTGCACATCATGCATTTTGTCAGGGGGAGCTTGTTTGCTGTTGATTGATCATCATGCTCTCCTTGTTAGAATTGTTGCATACTGCATATGTAGGATAGTGCATATCATAAAATTCTGAAAAATCTAAAAAGAAATATACTGCACTTAGACAGGGGGAGCATTCCTATTTCATATCTTCTTCACCTCATGAACTCCATCTGTTTAAGTAACCTGATTCATTCTCTTGACTATACCCTATTCAACTGAATTCTCTACTGGTATCTCTAAAATAGCTGATCAGTCTATATTCCAGACTCAGCTACTGTCTGATGATTAAAATCTCTTTTGATGCTCTTCTCTATTCCTGATTCACTCTTGCACCAGCTTATACTCACCTGTCACATTCTTCTCAGCTGATGTGACTGATCTACTTCAACTATTGATTGTTGGTTGCTGAATTCATTATTCTGATCTGAGGAACTTAAGCTGCATGTCATGCATTTCAGTCTGAGAACATTGTAGAAATTTCTATCATATAGGTTTAAGAATTATCACAGAATCAGACTGATATAAGATTAATGTATTCTCAGATTTGTAGTTAAATGAATTGAAAATATCTGAATGATAAGGTTTAATAAACTTTAACCACATGTTTCATGTAAACCTTAGACTCTCTCATCAGATATCTGAAAATTTGAACTCAGGGCTTCTTTGGTTAAGATGCATATAGTGTGTATTGTTGTTAACATTAATTTGAAAAATGTTGACTAAATGAGAAATTGTGAATTCAGAGCAATGACTCGGTCACTGAGAAACTGAGTTCTTTATCAATGAAATAAAGCAACTCATGTCATGAGGTGCCACAATTATCTCTGATTAAAATTTAGTGAAACAAAACCTGACAGAGCAATAGCTTATTTGTGTTGAGTAGCTGGGGAGTCTGGCCTCTGATAAAGGTGTCTTCTCATGTAAAAAGATACTCATATTGCTAACTCTGCTCTCAAAGTGAGAGGCAATGGCAGTTATCACACTGAGTAACTGGGTCACTTCAACTAAGACTTATTGTGCCTCATGTAACAAGGTGTTGATCAACTTAAATTGCTCAAGAAATATAATGTGCTTCGTATAAAATTATCTTGAAAAATCTGTCAACTCATGTTCTTGAAAAGTGTTTAACTTCAGTACTAACCTGTGTATTTTTTTCAAAAGTGCAATTGAGATCATATGTGTAAGATAAAAGATGATTATTTTTGAGTGTTTTCTGACTATTTGGTTCACTTTTATTAAAACTTGGATTCAGATATGAGTATTGAGTTTAATTTGACAAATTTGGTATACATCAAAATTAAATCAGATTGGTTAAGTTGCCACTTCATAACCCTTTATGATAGAAGAATCTACATCTTTTAAGACTTATTGAAGTGATGTATGCATTAAAATCCCTCATGATCAGATTTTCCAGATCGCCTGATCAGATTAAGTCTGATTATTCATTGAGATATCTTGTGATATTGTTGGAATCTTCCATCACCAATCTCTGTACTCTCCACACTGTTGGAATCTTCCATCTTATTCTGCCATAAGTTCTGATTCTGTAATGGCAGAATTTAGCTTGATTCATTGGATAACCAGAGTTCATTCTGTGCTTCAAGGGAAGTTATGGTTTCTTTGCATCTAAGGGGAGAGTAGTCAAGCCTGCATGTTGATAGGGAGAGAGATGTTTCATTGTCATAAGGGAGATCTTCATTTTAATGAACCATGACTCACTCTCTGCCTTTATGTGCTTTTCTGTGCATTGTATTTAACTATCAAACAATTTCCCTTCTTTTTGATTATGTCAAAGGGGGAGAATAGTTTGATGAGTCAGTGTGACTCATTATGTTAGTGTGACTCATTATGTTGCCATCATCAAAAAGGGGGAGATTGTTGTGCCCCCTGTGTCTTGTTGATGATGTGGTGTTTTAATGATAGCAACATGAATGAGTCATCACATTGTTTTGAATATATCTGACCTATTCTGTGGAAGAATGCATGTGTATAATGCATAACTGATATACTCTGTGGAGAATGCATGAGTGTGCTGGAATGAATGAATGATTTGCATGTCTGTACATCGTGCATGCCTATACACTGCTCCCTCATATAGGAAGTATGTACATTGCATTGTCTATAGTATTTTGAAGTCTGTACATCATGTTCATTCAAGTTCACTTCATGTCTGTCAGCCGTGTGCATTGGTTTCCAAGTCTATACAGCCTCTGTGTGTTCTATGCATCTCACAAGTCTAGACACTCAGCATAGTCTATACATTGTGTTGTGTTTGTGTTTCGTTGAGAACACAAGTCTATACAGTCATGCATTGTTGCTGAAGTCTATACATCGTCCGTCTCATGCATTGTCTCAGGCGAAGTCTGCACATTGCATTGATGCTTTGGTCGCTTGAGTTGAAGTCCATACATTGGACCGTCTCCTTCAGCGTCTCAAGTGGACACAAGCGTGTACACTGTCTGCATTCGCTGTGAAGACTAAGTCCATACATTAGACCGTCTCACTTAGCGTCTTATGCATAGGCTAAGTCTCCATGTCTATACATCCGAGCGTCTCATGCAAGTCTAAGCATTACTGTTCATGCATCAGTCTTCATATGCTAAGTCTGTACAGCCTACGTCTCATGCAGCGTGAACGCTGTGAGCATTCTCAAGTGTACAACGTCAACGCATGAAGTCTGTACATCAGTCTTAATATTCTAAGTCTGTACAGCCGTTGGCTTTGAACCTCAGAGTCTGTACATCCGAATTGCCCTTGATCTGGTCAAGTGTGTACACTCATTCACTGTAGCTTTCACATATTCAAGTCTATTCATTGGCTCATGCTTACAAGTCTGTACAGCGTTAAGTTCTCTTTGGGAAGTCTGTACAGCGTGAAGTCTACACATTGGCACTATAGCTCGCTTGTGTAAGTCTGTACATGGACTTCGTATCTGCAAGTCTGTACACTGGACTTCATTTCACCAACTCTATACAATGGTCTTCACACTTCAAGTCTGTACTTCCTCTGCCAAGCTTTGAAAGTCTGTACAGCCAAAGTCTGCACATCCTGTTCAGTTAAGTTTGTACATTGCATCATAGTGTTATGCAGTGTCTGGGTGAAGTCTATACAGACTGTTCATGCATTCAAGTTCAAGTATATGCATCCGTCCGTCTCTGTTAGCGTCTCATGAACGTCTATACAACGCATCAGCATTTAGAAGTCTGTACATTGGCCTTTGCATTAAGTTTCAAGTCTGTACAGCCTATCTTCAAGTGTTTGGCCAACTCTGTACATCCGTGTTGCCCTTTCATTATTGAGGCAGAGTCTGTACACTGGCTTAGACTTCCCAAGCCTACACATTGGGTTGTCAGGCTTCAACTCTATACACTCGTTGTTAGAGTCCTGAACTTTACTAAGTCTATACACTGGACCTTGGTTTACCAAGTCTGTACACTCGCTGCACTGCATCAAGTCCATACAATGGCAACTCTGCTTAAGTATATACATTTGTCTGAACTAAGTTCATTTTCCTCTGTCTGTCTACAGATGATTCAGGCCATCAAGACTTGGCACGTGATCCAAGAGGCTGAAATGCTGACACGTGGACACAGTAGTTCAAACAATCTAGAAAGAAGCTCCTGGATTATTCTGGTGCGTCAACGCCTTGATCAAGTAGCGTGGACGCAGTAGTTCAAAAATTCAAGAAAGAAGCTTGTGGATTACTCTGGTGCGTCAACGCATTGATCAAGCAGCGTCGACGCAGCAGTTGAAGAAGCATTCAGCCTCACAGGCTATTCCACTGCGTCAACGCCACAATTAAGCAGCGTCGACGCAACAGCTAAAGAGACGAGGCTAATGGCTACTGGAATGCCTCACTGCGTCAACGCCACGGGTCGGAAGCGTCGACGCAGCAGTTAAAAAGGCTAGGCTGTTTTGTTCACTAGAACACATCAATGCGTTAACGCCATTGCTGATAACGTCGACGCAGCATACCCATTTGTTGAAGACTTGATCACTGGATCACAGATGCGTCAACCCCTTTAAGCAAGTGGGTTAACGCCACCTGACTCTAGTTGCTGAGCGTGCTAATAAAGGGCACGTGATCCGAGGTGGCTGGCTCGTGAACCAGGATGCTGCCACGTGGTCCAAATTTTTAGGGCGAGAGCTGTGGAAGCCACAAGCGCCCTTGCTGCTGCTGCTGCTGGTATATAATGAAGCCTTCGTCTTCAGATGGAGGTTGATCGAAGAAGAAGCCTGAAGAGCAGAAAGCCCTTCGATCCAGAAAAAGAGAAAAAGGAGAAAAAGAGAAGAAAAAGTAGAGTGGAGAGAAGCTATCGATCCAGCACAAAAGAAGAATGAAAAGAGAGAGAAGAGAAGAGCAGAGAGTGAGAGATTAGAAGAAGCAGAAGAGAAAGATGATGTGAAGAATTAGTGAAATCGAGAGAGAAGGGAGTAGCTGCCTGAAGATTAGTCTTCACTGGCCGTGGATCAAATCCAGGCGAGTCAGCTCTTTAAGAGCCACATTGTGCTTTACGTTTACAGCTTTCGATGCTGTTATCTTGTCTTTTGTTTTCTATTTTACATTTTCTTTCAAGCTGTTAGCCAGCGGTTTGTAGAGGAGGACTCCTCTGGACAGCAAGCTGTGTTGCTCAGCGGGCAGTGAAGGTTTCCACGGGACGGGTAAGCTGTAATCCCCAGCGGTTGCAGTGGTGGATTCCACTGGACGGTAAGCTGTGAGGCCCAGCGGTTGTAGGCTAAGCTATATTGCCCAGCGGACGCAAGCTGTGTTGTGCAGCAGTAATCCACACTCGGGTTGAGTGTGGGGTGGATGTAGGTCTGCTGGACCGAACCACCTAAAAACCCCTTGTGCATTGTGGTTTGTTTTGTTCTATTGTGCTTCCGCTAGATGAATGCATAGGGGCGCTCCATGTGTTTGGCTTTTGGTTGAGAAGAAGAGTTAATTAGTATTCTTAGAATATTTTAATTTATCAAGAGAGCGAAATTCTAGTTGAGCAATTCTTTGTCTAAATCAGCCTAGTTAGCATTCTAGTGATCTCACTGTGTGCTTGTTTTGCTCTGCAACTGATTATTAGCTTTTAAGCTTGTCTAGTTTGCGAATTAGTAATTCTAGTGAGCATCATATTTTAATTGGGCGAAAGTTTTTTAAAGGGCTATATTCATTCACCCCCCCCTCTGAATACTGCACCGAACACAACAGGCCAAACCTAATGGTCTAGGTCCTAAACCCTTTTGGACTTCAATTAAGTGGGTTGGGTTAATTGATTAACACAATTTTGGCCTTATATTGATTATTTAGCCCAATTAATGCCAGAATATTATTTAAATAACTAGAAATTACTTTTATAAATTTTGGGGCTCTACACCCTCCCCCACTTAGAAGAATTTGGTCCCCAAATTCAATTCATGGATTGAGGAGAGTGTACTTACAATTAAATAATTCTGGAAATCTTTTCTTCATAGCTGATTCGATTTCCCATGTTGCTTCATAAGGCCATGCTTTCTTCCATTGAATCTTCACCATAGGAATGACCTTATTTCTGAGTTGACGTACTTCTTGTTCCAAAATCTTCATTGGCATTTGTTCATATGTCAAGTCCTTCTGAATCTCCAGATTGTCATAAGTGATAATGTGATCTGGATCATACACATACTTCTTCAACATCGAGACGTGAAATACGTCATGAACTCCTGCTAACTGTGGTGGCAAAGCCAATTTATAAGCCACTTCACCGATCCTTTCGAGGATTTCAAATGGACCGATAAATCTTGGAGTTAGCTTTCCTTTAATGCCAAATCTTCGAATACCACGACCCAGAGAAACCTTTAGATATACATGTTCTCCTACTTGAAATTCCAAGTCGCGCCTTCGATTGTCAGTATAAGATTTCTGCCTATCTTGTGCCATTTTCATCCTGTCCCGAATGAGCTTGATTTTCTCTGTAGAATCCCTGATTAAATTGGGGCCTAGAAATTGCCTTTCCCCTATTTCATTACAACATATTAGTGATCGACAACTTTTCCCATATAGAGCTTCAAAAGGTGCCATTTGTATGCTTGCTTGATAGCTGTTGTTATATGCAAATTCTACCAAAGGCAAGTGATCATGCCAACTTCCTCCAAAATCAATGACACAAGCCCTGAGCATATCTTCTACCACTTGATTTGTCCTTTCTGTTTGACCATCAGTTTGTGGATGGAAAGTGGTGCTAAAATTCAATCTAGTCCCAAGTGAATGTTGTAGGCTCTTCCAGAATTGTGATGTGAATCAGGGATCTCTATCTGATACAATAGGGACAGGGACTCCATGTAACTTGACAATTTCTTTTATGTATAGTGCTGCTAGAATATCTACAGACCATCGACTTTTTATTGGTATAAAATGTGCAGATTTAGTCAATCGGTCTATAATTATTCATATTCCATCGTGTCCACCTCTTGTCTTAGGTAGTCCCATAATGAAATTCATTCCTATGCTCTCCCATTTCCATTCCGGGATACTTAAGGGATGTAATTTACCTGTGGGTCTGAAATGTTTCGCCTTCACTTGTTGACATGTGAGACACCGAGATACGAAGTCAGCTACTTCCTTCTTCATATTGGGCCACCAAAAGTTTCTTTTGAGATCCTGATACATTTTTGTACCTCCTGGATGAATGGTATACTTTGATTTATGTGCTTCTTCTAAGATCAATTTCTTTGTATCTTCATGATCGGGTATACACATTCGGCCCTTGAATAGCATTCTTCCATCTTCGGATATAGAAAAATCCGGTCTTTGTTCAATATTGGCCTTAATTTCCAGTAAAATTGGGTCATCCTCTTGTAACTTGGCCAAATCCTCAATCAATGTTGGTTGAGCTCGAATATTTGCCATGAAACAATTATCATCCTTAATGTCAACATCTAGATTCAATTGAGCAAATTGAGGAACAAGGTTAGTCATACTAATCATGAGACTTGATAACATACCAATTGGTTTCCTGCTGAGTGCATCTGCTACAGCATTCGCCTTGCCAGGGTGATATTGAATAGCGAAATCGAAGTCTTTAAGATATTCCAACCATCTCCTCTGCCTCATGTTAAGCTCTTTTTGAGAAAATAAATATTTCAAACTCTTATGGTCTGAATAGACAGTGAACTTTTCTCCATAAAGATAATGACGCCAAATTTTTAAGGCAAAAATAACTGCTGCTAATTATAAATCATGTACAGGATAATTTTCTTCGTGACGTTTCAATTGTCTTGAAGAATATCAAATCATCTTTCCATCTTGCATAAGGACACATCCTAAGCCAATTCCAGATGCATCCGTATATACTTCGAATCCAGCACCCTCTATTGGTAATGACAAAACAAGGGCTGTTGTAAGATGATTCATAAGATTTTGAAAACTCTTTTCATAGTCCTTCGCCCAGATAAAAGGTTTTTCTTTTCTGGTAAGTCTAGTTAAAGGAACCGCGATCTTTGAAAAGTCCTTTATGAACCTTCTATAATAACCTGCTAGACCCAAAAAGCTTCTAACATCAGATATTGTCGTTGGTTGGCTCCAATCTCTAACAGCTTCTATCTTAGAAGAGTCCACAACAATACCTTCTTTTGAAATAATGTGGCCTAGGAATGAGACTTCCTTGAGCCAGAATTCACACTTATTGAGTTTGGCATATAGCTTATGTTCTCTAAGTGTTTGCAAAGCTATCCTTAGATGTTCTTCATGTTCTTCTTTTGTCTTGGAGTATATTAGGATATCATCGATGAAGACGATGATGAACTGATCTTAATATGGCTGGAAGACACTGTTCATAAGTTGCATGAATGCTGCTGGGGCATTAGTTAACCCAAACGGCATTACCACGAATTCATAGTGGCCATAACGACTTCGAAAAGCCGATTTGTAAATGTCCTCTTCTTTGATTCTAAGCTGATGATAACCTGATCTTAGGTCAATCTTAGAAAAATATTCTGCTCCCGAAAGCTGATCGAAGAGCTCATCAATACGCGGCAATGGGTATTTGTTCTTGATTGTAAGTTGATTCAATCGCCGGTAGTCAATGCATAACCTGAGAGAACCATCCTTCTTCTTGACAAATAAAACCGGCGCACCCCAAGGGGATGTGCCAGGTCTGATAAAATCCTTGTCTAGAAGTTCATGTAATTGCTTCTTTAATTCCTTGAGTTCTGTGGGGGACATCCTGTAAGGGGCTATAGAAACAGGTGCTGCACCTGGAATGAGTTCAATGGTAAAGTTTACTTCCCTCTCGGGCGGTAAATTAGGTAGTTCAGATGGGAATACGTCCGGGAATTCATTTGTAATAGGAATGTTTGCTAGGATAATTTCCTTAGATTCGGTGACAATGACTGAAACAAGAAAAGCTTTACATCCTTGCGAGATAAGTTTGCAAGCGTGTAGAGAAGACATAATGGTAGGATGCTTCTTGTATTTGATGCCAAGAAAGGAAAATCTTGGAAGACCTGACTTTCGGAAAGATATAATCCTATTTCGACAGTTGATATAAGCATCATGGTCTACAAGCCAATCTACCCCTAAAATGGCATCATAACCTTTCATATCAATGCATACTAAGTTTGCGGGGAGATTGTGTCCTTCTACCACTATCTCATAATCAGGATAATAGTTGGTAAGTTTAGTTCCAGATCCTAAAGGTATAGTAATAGCGAGATCTGATGGTAGGGGAACTGATGCAGTTGGTAAGGTTTTTGTAAAAGTGGTGGAGATAAAAGAATGAGAAGCACCAGTATCAAATAGCACGAATGCAGGACGAGAACAGATTTGAAGAGTACCTTCCATAAGCCCATCATTTTGATCCCTGGGCGCTTCTTCTTCATTTATAACTTCATTGAGGCGAGCCTGCCTCCTACGTCCTCCATTATTTGGTTGGTCTTTCATAAGGGGGCAATCTGGCACACGATGCTCCCTACTTCCACAGTGCAAACAAGCACCTAGGCGCTTCTAGCATTCTTCAGCCGAGTGGCCAAATTTCTCACAAAAGGTGCACGCTGAGGCGACTTGCTCTTTTTCTTCCTTCACCTTTTTACTACTCTTTTGAGAATTTCCACCGTTCCCGTTCCTTGATCTTTTCTTATTATCACGGCTTTTGTATGGTTCCGTGATGCTGAACTTCTCCTTCTTATAATGCCGATCAGAGCGCCGGCTAGATTCTTCTCCCTTTCCTTTCAACCTTTCGACCTTCTCTAAGGTCCTCTCGCATAAATATGCCCTTTGAACCATCTCCGCATAAGTGCGGATATTCTGTGTCCCCAGTTGTTGAATGAAACCGGGCCGTAACCCGTCCATAAATCGGTTTGCTTTTAATAAGTCTGTACTAATCAAATGTGGTGCATACGGTGCTAGTCTTGAAAACTGCAACTCATATTCTGCCACGGACATCATCCCTTGACGAAGGGAGGCAAACTCCATAGCCTACCTTTCATTTACATGCTCGGAGAAATATTTGGTACGGAATAAAGTGAGAAAAACATTCCATGTATGTGGCGCATCGGCTGGAGGTGCCGGAACCGATTTCCACCAAGTGCGAGCATCCTTGTTTAATTGGAACGTAGCTAGACGGACTTTCTCCTGATCAGTGCATTGAATAACATCAAATATCCTATTCATCTCATCGATCCAATTTTTTGCTTCGTCTGGATTGGAAGATCCATAGAAACGCGGAGAATTTAGACTCCGAAAATTGCGATGAAGGTCTCCTACGCTTGCCCCCGCACCACCTTGTGCTATAGTTTGCAGTGCCTGGGTGAGGCCGGCAACAGTTTGTTGCATACCGTCCCAATCTACACGATGAGCCATGATAAGAATAATAAGGTACCTGAGAGCAAATAACAACTTGTTATTTCTCATGAAATTGGAATGAATCAAAATAATTCTTAAAGCTAATTAGCTATCTTAATTATCCCGGGTTCTACCCAATCCTCACATGGGTGTGGAATTTTTCCTTAGTTCATAGGTAGGGGTCCTTAACCTTGGACTTATCCTATGACATGACTCTTTTCCTTAAGTCCTGAGACTTAGGCTCTGATACCAACTTAATTGTCACGCCCCGAGCCTTTAATTACAGCGGAAGACTCGCTCGGGGAGCGTAAACAGCCGGCATGGTAAGCCTCTTGCAAGCAAGAATCAATCAGAGCGCAAGACAATCACATAAATAAATGCAATTGCACAATAATATTCAAACTCCAACTTTATTTCATAAATGATCAATATTCAAGATATAATCACTAATTTGATTTCCATTTTACTAGACTCAAGAAATAGGAAAATTACATTGACTCAATCTAGACACTTTAACTTCCTAAGTCTTCACTCTCATCTTTATAACACTTTCACTCGCTTCCGGACCCGCTACTAGTATAGCCCGAATCCGAATCCGAACTATTTCCATCTCCTGAAAAACATTGAAAAATAGGTCATGAGCACACTTGCCCAGTAGGTATCTTCACATCAACATGAAGGCACTATTTAAGTAATTATCATTTTTGCTCTAAAGAAATAAGGTAAAATCATGCGAATGCGAATCAATCATGCGATCAAATCAATAGAACAAGATAACCATGTAAGATAGAATGATCAAGAATGAGCTAGCAAGAATATAACAAGAACATGATATTGGCCTTCCATGAACAAGAATGTAACGAGATTGTACTAGCAAGCCACATATTCCTCACTTTAGCATCTTATGCTTAAGAGCAAGTGCTTCGTGAATTTCTGTGGAATATCAAGCAAGAATGTCATGTCGTGCCGTGGATCTTCACTTATTTATAGAAATAGTACTCCCAGCGCAATGCCACGCCAGTAGCATCATACCCCATGGTTTATAAAATAGTATGTTTCCGACAATCAGTTGAGGGGACTAGCATAGAGCCCTTGAACACAATCAGTGCTGGATCGCATCTTCAGTTATAAATTAAGCTACTTCCACGCAGTATAACAATAACGTATGGCCAAGAATATAGCACTTCCAATAATTCCATGATAACTAAAATCAATGAATGAATGCTTCAATTTTGAATATATGAGATCAAGAATGATATTTAAATTAAGTTATGCTTATAGAATAAATCGACAGCATAACGGTATTTTCCTTAACTTCCATTTCTTTTAGATCAATTTAAGCAATATGACAAGTTCTAGATCATCAAGGTTTATCTAGAATCATTGAAATATCAACCCTTGGTCAAACCTTGGGTTAACATAAACAAGCTATGTAACGGTCATACGCTGGGCCGTTACATTATGTAACGCGCTAGTAATGGGCCGTTACAGTGATCCAAGTCCAGAATGATAAAAATAGACTCAGAGGAATGTGACGGTCTGGCACTGGGCCGTTACGTGAGCCTGACGGTCCAGTTCAAGGCCGTTAAATTTCAAGAATCAAAACCATGATAGAGTGTTCTAATTAATGGGCTTTCATTGGTACAACCAACACGGCGTCCTAGTGGGAATCCCAGGCTCGCGAAGAATTACGGAGGCCTTGAAATAATGATTTCCTAGTCTATTGGAAGGATTATCCAATAGAGAGGTCCTCATGTCCAAGATTGTGTTCCTATAGTGCAAAGTGTGAACTAATGACAACATACCGAAATATGTGCCATGTACTTATAGAATTGACTCTATTGACAGAGAGAGATATGTATAATCAATGTGAAAATCATGATAAAAACTCCATCAATACAATGTTAAAAAGTCATGCTTTATAGTACAAAACTATAGAATTTGGTTTAACATAACTTAAGTAGAAGTGATGACAAAACATGCAATACCTATCATGAATAATAAAATATCCTTAAAATCACATGATTAGGTTTAAAACTTAGGTAACTAGGTTTTAACCATAATAAGATTGGCAGGTTGTATTCAGTCATAGGGTTGACAGAACACAGGATATAACGGTCTGGAGATGGGGCGTCATAGTGAAAGTGACGGTCAGGACCCAGCCGTTACATGATTGTAACGCGTCTGTCCAAATACGTTAGGAACAACAGTGCAATTCAAATATCACAGAGTGTGTAACGGTCTGTCGTAGGGCCGTTACTTGAAAGTGACGGTCCTATGCTAGTGCGTTACAGTATCTGCTAACAGAAAATAATCATAGAAACTAAGAGATCAACTCACATCATGTCTTTTATCAAAACATGATGAGCTTCTAGTCATGTTAACGAAGTAAGGCCATCTACATGCATAGGTAATCATGAATAGATGAATAGTCATGTTTTAATTTCTTAATTTGGCTAAGAGGTGCATGATGTGCATAGAAAGAATAAAACATGAAATCAATGCTCTATAATGCATGGAATTCAATCAAACCAGAGGGCTTTTAGTCCTATCATGCTATTTTTGCCGTTCATGAGATAACCTACCTCTTACTTAGACTGTAGTTTCTGAATTTGGTTGAGAACCCTGCCCTAGATCCCTTCCTTCTCTTGTGACTTTTTCAGCAACTTCTTTAGGCTCTAAATCCACGCCCTCTTGACCTAAGGATGTGAAATTCAGAGGGGAGTTAGTCTAAAGTATTGTAAACAAATTATTCTAAAGAACTTATCTGAGATAATGACTTCTTACCTTGCTTCTTTACGTCCAAAAAGTAAGGGTCGCACAGTTCAGAACTATGCCCTATTTATAGAGTTTAGGTTAGGGTTTGAGGATTAGATCGAGTTTAGAGTCCTTATTTCATCAAATCCTAATCTCTAAGAGTCCTTAGAGTCTTTACAATCCTTCCCAAGTCGATCCATAGTGGATAGGAACATCAAGTTCCAATCTTTTCATGAGTCCCTTCACTTACGGAACTAACAGGAATGTAACGGTCGAGTGCCCATGCGTTACATGGCTGTGGCGGTCTTACGATAGACCGTTACAGTCATCGTAGCTTAGAGTTTCAATTTATAAAAACTCTTTTGTTAATTATCCAAATCATTATCTTATATTATTAGTATTTATCCTTAATATCCATGGATAGTCTTAAATACCTTCTAGAATATGGGCCAAACCTAATGGTCTAGATCCTAAACCCTTTTGGACTTCAATTAAGTGGGTTGGGTTAATTGATTAACACAATTTTGGCCTTATATTGATTATTTAGCCCAATTAATGCCAGAATATTATTTAAATAACTAGAAATTACTTTTATAAATTTTGGGGCTTTACACCCTCCTAGCCGGTCTTGGCCCGATGTAGACAACTTCACCCATGGTGCTAGCTTCAAAGGTTCTCTTCATGATGATTTGGGTTGTTCTTTTAAGGATTTTCAGGGCTTGAGAAAGGTGTTTTCTGTGAGCTGCGAGTTCTGGGTGTACTCCTAGTTATAGGGCTTTGGTTCTAGTCCTAGTGCATTTGGATTGAGGCTAGGGAGTCTCAATTTGGCTTAGGATGAGTCTTAGTGCTGATTGGGCGTTCTTATCCACGGGTTCGGACTATCCCGGAGAGTGCCGCTCAGATTTAACTGAATCTTCACCCTTGTGGTCTATCGCGCAACCGCTAGGCTTCCCTTGCTATCGCCAGATGACCATTTTTTTCTTCTTCCCTCACTGCCTTCCCTCTCGCTCCCATAACGGTCTCATCTTGACCGTTTTTGTCCCCCTTGCGGTCTCATGAAGACCGTTTTATCTCTTTTTTTTAATTTGTGATCATCTATCGTCGTGTTCTCTTCCTCATTCTTTCCATCTTTCTCTCCTATCTTCGCGCTCTTTCTCGCTCTATCAGTCTTAAGCGTCGTCGTTAGTGTTTGCATTTGCATTTAAGTCAAAAAGAATAATGATCATATATATATATATATATATATATATATATATAAGCATGTACATGTGTCTCAAAAGCTACATCAAGCGGGTCCCTCTCCTGGGCCACTACTGTCTCCAGTTCCCTCATGCCTCTTCACCGGCAGACCTATAGCCGTGCTCCCCTCCTCGCTGTGGCGTTGGCGCCACTCGTCCTCCTCGTTCCTCCGCTGGCCAGAAGAACCAGTAAGATAATCCCGATGACCGCTCCGTGCGCCACTCTGCGACACACTATGAGAGGATCGTCCACCCACCAGCCGGAGTGCTCTCTCCAGCGCTCTGATCTCGACCCTCAACTCTCTCACCTCTAGCCGAGAGTCCGTAGCCGCTGTCACCCCAGCTCTCAGTCGCTTCACCTCTGCACGGAGATGGACCACCTCTGTTGCCTCTACACGAAGGCGCTCTGTCTCTGCTCTACACTGCTCAGACTCCTCCCTCTACAGAGTGGTCTCACTCAGCACGGCTGCTAGCTCTCTAGTCTGCATAAGCACTCATCATGGTTAGTCATTTACATAGCATAAGCATTTAAGTCAAAAAAGGGAAGTTCGGTTGGTTTGCTTACCCTCTCTGCGAGAGTGGCCTCGGCCTCCTCGGCCCGAGCAATCGCCCGTGCGAAGTCAGCAACCCGCTCAGCCCTGTCCGCCGATGGCTGAGAGGAGGAAGATGGAGCATCTGGTCCCTGCCTCTGCGTTCTCTCGACCCGCTACATTTAGAAGTCAGTCAGTCAAGTTCATGAGCATTGCATATTAAGTCTGAGGCTAAGTAAAGCTCATCAGAAGCTCCAGTGAGCGCTGGAACTCGTCCCGTTGCTGTATAGTAGAGTGGAGGAGTCTCTGGAGTTTCGCTATCCATCCTTGGGGGTCTAGCTGCATGTAGAAAGTCAAGTCATCGGTGCATTTATGAGTCATTAGGAAGCATAAGTTTAAGAGTCATTCCGGTCGTTGGGTGCCATGGAAGACCTGGTCTCCATAGCATCTAGCGTAGGCCTTCAGGTAGGCCTCGTCGCTAGTGGCTCGGGCCTGCACTACCCGGCCTCGTCTGGTCTAGTCCCGTACCTGGTCCGCCGCCCGAGTGACCCAGTCAATCTCCCCAGTCAGTCCTCTTAAAGAACGCCCTACGCGCTCCTCATCTCTTGCTGGGAACTCCACCTCAGGCTGGTGGACGCCCCCGGTCCTCATGATCAAGCGGTGATGCAGTGGCTCGATGATGTTCATGCAATGTAGCCACACATCTCGTCCCGCGTATGCTTGGGCTACCTCCACCTAGGGCTGTCCATCGTGACCCTCGTCACGGTACGGTGTCCAGCGCACCTAAAAGGGAAGGCAATAGAGTCCAGAGTTAGCATCAAAAGCATTTGAGTGCATTTAGAGGTTTAGAGTTTAGAATCTTATCGATGCATGAGGCAATGTGTTCATGTCATCATGGATCGCCCGCACTAAGCGTCGTAGCGAACCGGTGTCCCATATCGCCATCCACCGCCTCGCGATAGGTACTCGGTCGGGCTGCACCTCCTTACCTCACCTTAGGCCTGGGAGGTACATGTAGCTCCATACCTGCATTTGTCAAGTGTCAGCATAAAGCAAGTCATAGAATCATAATCATAATTGCACAAGCATTTAAAGAAGAGCATTTTTACCTGAAGCAGAGGTGAGAACCCGCCCAGCATCATCTGCCGATCGATGGTGCTGAGAGAGTCGAAGAGAAAGGCTAGTGCAGCCGTGCCCCAGGCGTAGTCCCCAACTCCATCCAAGTCCCTCAGTAAAGGGAGGAGCTTGAAGCTCACTCCGTCCGCCCTCGTCGCAAAGATCAGCTTCCCGAACATCATTATCAAGAAGCGGCCTAGGACGATGTCTACCTCAGCTCTTGGTCCCGCAGCAACTCGCTCGCCGGCTCGGTCTGTTAGCCTCCCCAGGTGCTCCTCTGGCAGCTCTCCCACGGCTATCGCCGCTCCTCTCAATCCCAGACTCTCCTGGAGGGTCGCTCACGCCAGCATGGACGAGTGGTGTCCCGGTCTCGTCAGCTCTAATCCCAGCAGCTCTCGCGCCAACTCTCAGTAGTCAGCGTATGTCCTCCCACTCAATAGCGCCCCGTGAACTCTCAATCCAGTGATCCTCGCCACATCCTCTAGCGTAGGGATCATATGACCCCATGGGAACAAGAACGCCCTGCTGATTGGGTCCCACCGGTCATGAAGCCCGTAGAGGAGGGCCGTGTCTAGCCTCGTCACCTCTATCCCGAGGAACTACGTGAACCCCATTGCAGCCAATCTCTCTTTCTGGAAATCCGACAGGGCCAAGTACACTGCTCAGACCTGCAGCCAAGATATCCTCGTCCGGTGCTTTCCCTACATGCATTTAAACATCTTGAGTCGGTCATCCATATAGTTTAATATATGCATTGCATTTTAAAAAAAATATAATATATACCCTCAGAACCCCAACGGTCATCTCTTGACCATTTTTTTTGGCCTTAGCGGTCTGGGTTAGACCGTCTGGCGCCCCTAGCAGTCGTTGGAAAGACCGCTAGGCACTCACCACAACGGCGGTGTCTTCCTCATTTCCTTGGCTCTGGAAAAGGCTCCAGAGGGCCTTTTCATGTCTCCAATGGGTTCCTTAGCCCATTCCCTTCATAGTCTACCCGCATGCATGATCTAGAAAATTTAAAAATAGTTTTTGGGGTTTCGGCATACCTCAGACGGGGGGGTTCCGGTCGCTGTCCCCGGTGCGTCCTCCATCGTGTGGTCTCCTTCTTCATCTCCGGCGCCTCCCTCCGGTGCAGCAGTAGCCGTAGATGGTTCCCCGGCCTCGGTTTGAGCCGGCGGCGTCGCTTCCTCCTCCATTTGATCCGTCGGAGCCGTGGGTGCATTCTCCCTAGCTAGACGGTGTTGAAACCGCCATATCGCCCTCTTCTTCGTCATCCCGGAGTGTAGGTGAGTGTGAGTTTTTGGAATGGGGTTAGAGAATCACCGGGGGTGATGGTCACCGGCAGTGTGAGAAGAATGGGTTTGAATGAGATGAGAGAGGGAGTGAACGGTCGTTCATGGTTTTTGAAATCGCCCAGATCCTTGCGGTCGTGCGATGGACCATTAGGCTGTCTATGGCAGTCCTCGCTGGACCATTTTTATCAGGGTCATGCCCGTTGGGGAATGTGAACCACCTCAAGGGTAGTGGTCATTCTATGGACCGTTAGGCTTCCCTTTGCGGTCTTAGCACGACCATTTTTTGCTAAATGATATATATATATATATATATATATTATGTTTGCTCTTTGCATTATTTGATGCATCATGCTTATTTCTTTGGATTAATTACTGATGGCTAACCTCTTTATTATCAAATCATGAGCGCCACCATATCACATCATCACTTCCCATCAGGCAGGTAAGTCAGGTAAGTATTTCGATCCTTGGGCCCCTTAATGTATTACTATATGCTATCTATGATATATTATCTCGAGAATCGGCCGGTCATTCATGTGTTCTAGGATCTGATGTTTCCCTTTAACAAAAATAATGATGATCTAGGTTCACATGATTAATCATTGGATAGACTGTTATGTTGGAAGAATTGGGGGATGATAGTTCTGTATTGCACCCCATAGTTGCAGATAGTGTCTTGACCCTGATTTGTCTGGTCTAGCAATACTATTCTCGAGTATCTTTCTATTTTAATCTTTCTTTACATTCGTTTTAATGATTTCCTTTACTTTAGCCCAGCATTCATCATGCGCATCTTTGAGCATTCATGAGCCTGATCTATCCGAGGTGTCTCAGTACTGGTGGATAGCTGTGTCTATGGTCTTGGATAAGGAGAATCATTCCACTCTGAGTTGGAAGATTTCCTTTGATCTATTTTGCTCGGTTTGGTTAGCTGAGGATTCTTGTCTGAAGTTTAATTGCTCATCTTTTACTTTTCGCTGCTCTGATCGCCTATTAGCAGTGTGGTCCAGTGAGGAGGTTTGATACGGGACGGGACGCGACTCGATGCCAATTTGAATGAGAACCTGAGACTCTAGGCAAACTCACGACTCGTCCTAGGCGAGGGAAGCGTGCAGATGTGCACGGTTGAGAAACCGGCAATGAGGTAGGGTGGTCAACTCTCACTTTCATGCCCAGATCGGGTCACGGGACGGTCTCGCTCTCTCTCGCAGCGGTGATTGAAATTTGAGCGATCTAAGTTATCCTAACACTCTAGCAGCGGCATATAGAATTATATACGAAATAAGCAAAAATGCCGAGTGAGGGGAGCGGACACGATACCTCCACGCTACCGGGCGTGGGGAAGGTGACCCCGGCCAAGACTCGTATTCCCTGTACAATGGTAAAACTTAATTACAGCAAGGATTTTATTGTCCACTCCACGCAGGGAGGTAAAGGGCGACAACAATAACCTGGGAATAGTGAACTTGGGTTGACGGATAGCAAGCCGGAAGGGCTATCGGGCCGGAGGCGGGCTGCTGGTCCGATTCGGTACTGTTCTGACTCGCTAGACAGCAAGTGAACTCGGCTACTTGGACGGCGGCTTTCGGACATCTCCTTGCTGCAGCGGCTGGCTGGGACGCTGCTGGTCGATCCCCTAGAGCGGCGGTCGCTGGTTCAGAGCCAGGGAATTATGGGAGAATTAACTCCCAACTCCGTTCTGTAGTCTTGTCTTGGGACATATCTGCGCAACCCGGCGAAAAGAATTGTTCCGCCCAGATCCGGAGGCGGATCGGGAGGAGACCATCGCTGTTGGACAGAGGACTCAAAGGGATACAACATAAATTAATTTCACAACCATCCAGTAAACGGATTGGAAATGAAAAACTCTATGGGTTGTAGTTGTTTCTGGATCGGGATCCAGATCACACAGGACATAATGGGATCTGTCTGAAAATGAATTTTGACCCAAAGGAAAACGGTCGATCTGGACTCTAGGAATTTTATGGGTGGAAGGGGGGGATGTGAGGACAACACATAAATATTATTGGATTTTTTAGGGATGGCTAACAGGGAGGGAAAAATATAATAACAGACTACTATCCCGTAAATCTGCTGATGGGCAGACTGTCAGGGGTGGAACTAAAAGATTCGGAAAAATAGCAAACGACGTCTGATTGACATAAAAATTGAACTGGAGATGGGGGACGACAGGGGGAACAAACCCTCAAAATTTGATGCTGATCTGATATCTGGATCGGGAGATAAAACTTTTTTTTTTGCGCTTCAAGTCTGTAGGTCGCAGATCTGGACAGCAGGAGGAAGGTGGAGTTGTGGCGGCTCGACGGCGGCACGAATGGAGGCGGCGGCACCCAGGGGGAGGGATAGAACTTAGAATCCACCAAGTTTATGGCTTCACACCATAGAAATCATAGCAGTCCAGCTACAAGGGGGAGAGAGGAGAGAGGGGCGCCCAAGGCTCCAAGATCAAATTCTTGATTTTCTTCTCATTAATTCTCAAAATAATGAAAATACATGAGTTTTATAGACCTGACTAAATGACCATTACTACCCTCAAATCTAGGGTTAGGGAGGGATAATTAGGGGAGAGAAGAATTTTCTCCCATGTGGTCAATTACAATAATTATAAATAATTATAAAGGTGAATTATTTTAATTCCCACTTGGGGACAAGGGAGGGGGCGCCCCCCTCTTGGAGTCAACAAGAGGGGCTTGGTCAATAGTCTATCTTGGACCATAGACCAGCCCCACATGGGTCCTAGAGAGTCTAGGTGGCCCAATGGGAGAGAGGGTGGGGGTCCTGCTGGGCCTACGCAGCCTTTTTGTAAAGAAACCCACCAACTCCTAAGGACTAACGCATTGGCTTATAATTGCCATACAATTGACACAAGGATATAAATGCAAATAAAAAAATTAGTGGTCTTGCTTTCATGTCCCCATCAAGGTTGGTCGTGTTTTATTTTTTCTTAGTTGTTAGTTCCTCCAAGCATGCGTCATTCGGTTGGTTCGGAGCTTTATGGAAGATTCTTATCGCTCATTGGTTGAGGGCAGGTGTCGTTTACCTTAACACCCACTTTTTAGTCCACTTCGCTGCATTTCCGCTTCATCTCCATGTTTCATTTTTTCACTTTCGCTTCACCTCCGTTCGCTCCCCTACAAAGAGGGCGTTAAGGAGGCGCATCTGTTGACACCCGTTTTATGACCAATGAGTTTGGTTATCTCTTTATCTATTTTATAATGTCCCGGGTTGTTCATCGGTTAATAGGCCATTTTTTTGGTCATTTTGGGCTTATTTTATGGGTTGCTCTCTCTAGTTGGGCCTAATTCTTTTTATTCTCGTCATTTGAGCTTATTGGGCTTGGATAAGGGCTAAGGAGGATTGTATTGAGGATTTATTCGAAGATTTATTGGCATTTATCTCTTTTATCACGTCTCATAGCCTTGCGGTCTATCGCACGACCGTTAATGGGGCGTTGGCGGTCCTTTGCTTGACCGCTATGCGTGCAGAGAGACATGTAGGGTTTCTTTGGTCTTATCTCTTTGTGGGCGATTGAGCCTTGCGATCTATCGACAGACCGTTTTCCATGCCTTATGGTCTATCGCAAGACCGTTAGGCGACACAGAGAGTCCTGCTCTATCTGTTCTTCCTCTCTTCGGCTGTGGTCGAACTAGAGTCCATGATTTGATGTTTTCTCTCCGAGTGTTGATCCTCAGATGCTTATATTTATTTCTATGGATTCTTGGGAGTATTATCTTCAAGATTTATCAAAGTCTAGCCCTATTTTCGTGCTATTATCCCTCCAACTCGACCTAAGGTTTTGGGGGTCTATAAAAAGAACCCTTGACTTCATGGCTTGAGGAGATTGTTGGAGCTTGGCACGAAGTGCTGCTACGTTTTGGAGCGAGTACCGGCCAGGGAGAGCTTGTGTCTGCATCCTAGTGTCGTCTAGTCCAGGGAGTAGCAAGTTCTTAAGTTATTTTTTTGTGTTCTTCCTCTCTTAGTTTTGTGTTTCGTAGCATCATCATTGCATCAATCTCTCTTCTTCTACTACTTTCTTCTGCACTCACATCACGTTTTTAAACATCGTCCTACTGTTTTCACGCCCCACAGGGGTTAAAAAATCACTAACCACCCAGATATTCACCCTTCCTTTTATGCATATTAGCTTCATTGCATTATAGATACTACACTTCTTTAGGGCTAATTGGGTTCTTTTCTTCTTGTGTCTACACTCTTCTGCAGGTCTACGGAGATCATCACATGAGGCCCAACTCTTCTGGCTGGCCAGGAGGGGTGGAGATTCAAGTTCCATATCATATTTTTTATGGGTGCGCTTAGCGGCCATCGTCAGACCATTTGATGTTGGACGAGACGTGACTCGACGTTAATTTGAATGCGAACCTTGGACTCTAGGCAAACTCGTGACTTGTCCCTAGCGAGGGCAAAGTGCGGATGTGCGCGGTTGAGAAACCGGCAACGAGTCAAGGGTATTTGGCTCTTCCGTGCTCGGATCGAGTCACAAGACGAGTCACACTCACTCACTCTTGCAGCGGTGATCAAAATTGAAATGAGCTAATTAACATAACACATGCAAGCAGTGGCATATAGAAATATACAAAGTAAGCAAAATGTCGAGTGAGGGAGCGGAAATGATACCTCCATGCTCCGGGCATGGGGAAGGCGACCCCGGCCAAGACTCGTACTCCCAGTACAAACAATTATCAATAATTTACAGAAATGAATTTCACTGCCCACTACACGCAGGGAGGTAAAGGGCTACAATGATGACCCGGGTGTATCAAGTTCGGGCTGACGGGCGGCGTTTTGGGTAGCTTCGACGGTTCCGACACGCTGCTACTCAGTGTTACAGCTTGCTGTCCCGAAGTTGTTCTGCTGTTTCAACATTGCGCGACTCGGTGGAATAATTACTATGATCAGCTCCGTCGTCGGATTGACGTGAAACCAGTGCCGTTGCGAATCTCTCTTGTAGATCTACGACCACCTCGTGTTATAGGAATTTTCCTGTCTTTGTATCCTCCTTGGTGGAATTTAGAACATGCGCGTTTTCTATCTGAGGAAATACTAGGTAGATTGGGATCTACCTGAAAATGTGGTTTGACCGAAGGGCAAACGGTGGAATTGGGACTTGAAAATTTTATGGATGAAATAGAGGGATGTGTAGGTGACGCACAATTTTTTGGTAATTTTTGGAGGTGATTTAGGTGGTGGGATGGATTTTATGGTGGGCGTGGTCAGATCTGGACTGCAGAAGATAGAATAGAATCTAAATTTTGCAGAGATTTTTAAGTGGGGTAAACAAACTCCTAAAATCATGAACAAAATTGTGGAAAGGGGTTTTGGTGGACAGAAGTTTCAGTCCAAATTTCAGATAGATCTGAAATTAGAAAGGGGATCAAATTGGTAAAGTGGTGGGCTGCTAGAACATAGATCTGCAAAGGGAGAGATTGTGTAGACTAGGGGATTTTAAAAGGAACGGTGGTGGGCAACAAAAGGCGGATCGACTTGAAAATTTTTGTGGAGAGTAAGAACAACGTGGGGAACTCACCCTCCAATTTTGAGCTCTATCAAATATATGGATTGGAAGATAAAATTCCGGCTTCAGGCTGCTGTCCAGCAGAGAACAGATCGGAGACGATGAAGCGGTGGTGGTGCGACGACGGCTCGATGGCGGCGGCGGCGGCGGTGCTGAGCTTCTCACTCAGAGAAAGACCTTATATGGAGATATCACACCTCAAAGATGGCTGCAATCCCTGCTATAAATGGGGTGGAGAGGAGAGAGGAAAGGGGCGCCCTTGGGCTTCTCTTGTGCAAATGCAATTTTCATTCAATAATTCTTATGAAAATAACAAAATAAATGGGTTATATAACTCCAATTAAAAGACCTAATTACCCTCAAATCTAGGGTTAGGGAGGGGCACTTAAGGGATAGGAGAATTTTCTCCTATGTGGTCCAAAAAACAACAAAATAAAAAACTATATAAAGGGGGGTGCGCCCTCCTCTTTAAGAAGCGAAATTGGCTTTGTCTTCTACTTGGTCCAAGTCCTCTCATGGACCAAAGACCAGCCCAAGTGGGCCCTAGAACCAAGGTGGACCAATGGGAAAGAAGGTGGGGGTCCCGCCAGGCCAACATGGCCTTTTTGCAAAGAAACCCACTAATTCCTAAGGACTAACCCAATGGCTTATAATGACTTACAATTGCAAACCCAATTAACTCAAGGATATAAATGTAAACAAAAAAAGTTAAAGGTCTAGCTCTGATGTCCCCATCAATTCTCCCCTGGTGGGAGAAACTCGACCCCGTCTGGTAAGGGGTACGGCTGCTCACGTTGCTCCTGCGGATCCGTCACCGTACCAGGTAGCGTGGGTACGCTCCACACCTAGTAATCGTCATCTGCTCATCCTGTATATGTTCTTTATGCACACATAGCTGTGGGAATGAGGCTAGTGGTAGACACTCTGGGGTAGGGTCACTCTCAAAGGAGAGGAGATGGCTCGAAGACTCACTAGGAATCACCGCTGGGTCCCTGAGGGTGACTAGATCTGAGACATTGAGGTAGAGTTGATCCCAAATTCCGGCAAGTCTACAACGTACGCATTAGACCCGACTTGTCTCACACTCGAAAGGGACTGACACCGCGAGCGTGCACTAGACCGACTCGACTCAACGTATGCAGACTTCGACTTGACACATGCAGACTCCCAACAGACTGGATGACAACAAAAGAAAAGAAAAAAAGACTCACACATGACCCTAGACTCATACATAATGCAATGACATTACCCCTAGGTGGACATCATCCGGGTGCTGTGTCCTGGGTGCCGATAGGTTCCTCCTGGTCATCCTCACAAAATTCATCAGCTAATCCCTACTCGGCCTCATAGCTGACAGACACAAGCCCGGAAGGTGAAGCTTCTCCAACCCTTTTGTCCCCTAGGGCTGGTGATGTATGAGTGGGACACTGGCCTGCAAAGTGACCAAACCCCTGACAGCAATAACATTGCTGTCGTGACCCACTAGTCTCCCCGATAAGTGGTCCCTTACCCTTATCCTCCCAACGGACATGGGGTGTACGCAACAGGGGAGGAGGTGTGGGTGCCGGAGGATGGGCAATGGGTGCCGGGGGGTGGCCAATGGGTGCCGGTGGTTGGTGTGGAGGTAGATCCCTTGGCGGGGGAGGGTGAAGCCTTGGAGCGAATAGCTCCTGACGGGCGGGCTCCTGAGGTCGAGCCATGGGGCCCCTCTGATATGGGCCTAAAGAGCTACGGGGCTCGGCACTACGAAGAGGGACGGGGCCCAACCGTTGGGTAGACTCGAACTCTCCCTCAAACTGCTCCAACTCTAGAGCAACCTAATACACATCTTCCAACTTGGTCACGTTACAGCGAAAAAGCTCATACTGATAGTGGGGCCGCAGACCACGATGGAAGTGGGAAATGGGCATGGTGCTCTCTTCCGTAACTCCACATCGTAAATAGTATTCATCAAACTCAGCGATGTACTCGGTCACAAACCGATCTCCCTGGCTAAGGCTCTTCCACCTATCGATGAGTCGCTGACGGAATGTGACAGGAAGGTACTTTTGCCGGAGTTTGACCTTCATCTCACTCCATGTATCAACCTGGGGCTTTAAACGCTGAAACAATAGGCTCCCCACGTTCTTCCAGTAAGTATGCACCTGTCCTATCAGCTTCATGGTCGCGAATCGGACTCTTCGACGGTCCATCATATCGAACCAATCGAAGTACCGGTTCATGCTAGCCTCCAAATCTAAATAGACTTTCGGGTCCAAGGACCCGTCAAAAGTGGGAGTGTCATGCCCCGAGCCTTTATTGACAGCGGAAGACTCGCTCGAGGAACCTGAACAGCCGGCATGGTAAGCCTCTTACAAGCAAGAATAATCAGAGCGCAAGACAATCACATACATAAATGCAATTGCACAATAATTTAGTCAAACTCCAACTTTATTTCATTGATAATCAAATATTCAAATACAATGACTCTCATCTTCTTCCAATCTATCAGACTTAAGAAATAGAAAAAAACTACAGAGACTCGACCTAACATTGTAGACTTCTTAAGTCTTCACTCTCCATTTGATATGACTTTCATTCGCTCTCGGACCCGCTACTTGTATAACCTGAATCCGAATTCGAATCACTTTCATTTCCTGAAAAAGATTGGAAATAGGTAATGAGCACACTTGCCCAGTAGTTATCTTCGCATCAACACGAAGGCATCATTAAAGTAATTAACATTTTAGCTCTAAAGAAATAAGGTAAAATCATGCGAATGGGATCAATCATGCGATTAAACCAAAGTAACAAGATGATCATGTAAGATAGAATGAGAGCAAGTATGAACTAGCAAGAATGTAATAAGAACACGATATGGCCTTTCACGAACAAGAATGTAACGAGAATGCACTTTCACTTTTCACTTTCATAACCATAAAGGTTACGCACGAGAACGTCAATCATGTAGTAATTCACTAGATTTTCACGAGTGCTCATGGATTTCACTTATTTATAAAGAAAGTACTCCCAGCGCAATGCGACGCCAGTAGCATCATACCCCATGGTTTATAATAGTATGTTTCCGGTAATCAGCCGAGGGGACTAGCATAGAGCCCTTGGACACAATCAGCGCCCGAACTGCATCTTCACGTATAAATCAAGCTACTTCCATGAGTGTAACAATAAAGTATGGCCACGAATGTAATAAGTTCAACAAGTTCATGATAACAATAATTCAATTGAATGAATGCTTCAATTTTAGAATATGAGAGATCAAGAATGAATTAAGACAATGTTATGCTTATGGAAACAAATCGGCAGCATAACGGTACATTTCTTTAACTTCTATTCATTATATTAAGTTTCTTGATCAATATGATAAGTCCTAGACCATTATCAAGCCATCTATGAACTTTAGAATATCAACCCTTGGGTCAAACCTCGGGTTAACTAGCTCAAGCATTGTGACGGTCTTGTACTGGGCCGTTACGTTCACGTGACGGTCAAAGACTAGGCCGTTACACTAATGTGACGCTCCAGTATTGGGCCGTTACATTGGTTTGAATCTAGAATAATAGAATAGACTCAGTAAAATGTGACAGTCGTATAGTGGGCCGTTAGATGCTCCTGACGGTCTAGTATAGGTCCGTTACATTGCTAGAACCAGAAAACATCGATAGTGCTTTCTAATCAATTGGGTTTTAATGGTACAACCAACTCGGCGTCCTAGTGGGAATCCCAAGCTCGCAGAGAATTACGGAGGCCTTGCAACAAGATTTCCTAGTACATTGGAAGGAATATCTAATAGAGAGGTCCTCATGTCCAAGAATAATGTTCCTATAGTGTAAAGTGAACTAATGGACAACATACCGGAATATGTGCCATGTACTTAAAGAAATGACTCTATTGACAGAGAGGATGTGTAACAATAGGAAATCATGATAAAACTCCGTCAATACATCTTTGGAAAATCATGATTTAGATACAAAACTATAGAATTTTGGCACATGAAATTAACATAACTTAAAATAACTTAAGGTACCTAAATTATGTAATTTCTATCATGAATCAATAAATAATCTTAAAGACATGAAATCAGGTCAAAACTTAGATAACTAGGCTATTTTATCAATAAAATTGACTATTTTCCAATTCTATCTACAGTTCTCCTGACGGTCGAGAGTAGGTGCGTTACAGTGATTGTGATGGTTTATAGAGGGGCCGTTATAGTAGTGTAACGCTCCTGTTATGGTGCGTCCGAGACAACATAGCAATTAAAATGTAACAGAGGGTGTGACGGCTTATCGTAAGGCCGTTATAGAGTTGTGACGGTCTAAGCATGATGCGTCAGAGTCCCTACTAACAGTATAAAGAAATCAAAAGACTATGATTTGAAACCATGTCATGTTTTGAAAAGATTTAACTACCCCAATCATGACAAAACGAAGTAAAGGTCATCTAGATGCATAGGTTGCAGTGAATTGACAATATAATATCTTTGATCTTTGATTAGGGCTAAGGATATGTATGTATGCATGAGCCCACTAAAACATGAAGTTCATAGTCTATAATGCATGAAATCAAACATAATCAGAGGGCTTTTATCCCTAACAAGATATTTTTGCCAATCATGAGATAACCTACCCTTTTATCTGAGCTTTAAACTTCTAATTTGAGTCTGAAAGACGTGCCCTAGTTCTCCCTTTCCAGTGAGTTTCCAGCAACTTCACGTTGCTCTAGCTCTAAGCCTCTTGACCTAAGAATGTGAAATATTGAGGATACCAAGATGAAACTAAGGTGAACAAAAAGTTCTAAAGGATTGAACTCTAATTACCTCGTTTACACGTCCTAATCTCTTGATCTTCAGGGGTCTTACGTTCAGTTTTCTGGATTGCTAAGGTCGAACCAGCAACTTTGGAAGCATCAATCTCCTTGGTTGATTGATCTCCTAGCATGAAATTTGGAGAGCTATTAGTCTAATATATTATAAACAAAATCTTTTAAAGAACTTACCTGTAATTGTGACTCCTTACCTTATTTCTTCACGAGCCAAAAGTAAGGGTTGCTCAGTTCAAAACTAGGTCCTATTTATAGGGTTTTGGCTAGGGTTTGAAGATTAGATTGATTTTAGAGTCCTTAATTTGCCAGAACCTAATCCCTAAGAGTCCTTAGTAATGTTATAAGCTCTCCCAAGTTGATCTCCTACAGATAGGATCCCAAAGTTTCATTCTTTCTACGCGTTCTTCCATTCACGGAACTATCAGGGTGAAACACATCAGTCTAGGTGCGTTACGTGGCTGTGGCGGTCGCACGATAGACCGCTACATCCAACGTGCACAGAATTCAACATAAATCAAACTCTTTTGTTAATTATCCATATCATTATCCATAAAAATGGTATTTATCCTTAAAATACGTAAATAGGCTAAATAACCTTCTAGAATATGGGCCAAACTTAATGGGCTTGGTCCTTAACCCTTTTGGATTTTATTTAAATAGGCTAGGTTAATTATTTAACACAATTGGGCCTTATAATGACTCATAAATTCAACATTTATTTATTAATCCATTTTGGGTCTTTAAAATTACTAGAAAATAATTAAATATACCAAAAATAATTTAAAAAAATTCTGGGGTCTTACACCCTCCCCCACTTAAGAGAATTTGGTCCCCAAATTTAATATATGAGTTTTTATGGAGAGTACGTATTTTAATGTATTAAGAATTAACATAAGGTGAATGGGTTAAGAGAGTACCTTTTATCATCTCACCTCCCTCGTCTAGAATGGCATTTAATCGACCTTGCTTCCCGCGTCCGTTGTTATCCCTTGATGATTGTCCGTTGATGAAAGGACATGGGGGCAAGCAATGTTCCTGGCTTCCACATTTGAGACAAGCGCCGAGACGCTTCCAACATTGTTCTGCCGAGTGCCCAAACTTTTCACAAAATGAGCAAGGTGCCACGGCTTGCTCCTTCTCTTCTTTAACTTTCTCGTTCTTTCCATTTCCATTTCCATTTCTTTTTCCATTACCGTTCCCATTACGGAACCTCTTAATGTGATGATTTTCATCCTCATCCACTTCTTTCTCTTCTTGCCTATCATGTTTTCAGCTTGACCTCTCTCCTCGGAGCCTCTCCACCTTCTCCATGGTTCTTTCACATAGATGCGCTCTTTGAACCATCTCAGTATAGGTGCAGATATTCTCGATTCCAAGTTGTTGGATAAATCCGGGTCTTAAACCATCCATAAATCGGTTGGCTTTCAATAAATCCGTGCTTACCAAGTGAAGAGCATAAGGTGCTAGTCGAGAGAATTGTAATTCATATTCTGTCACAGACATCGCGCCTTATTTTAAGGAGGTAAATTCCATAGCCTTCCTCTCCTTTACATGCTCGGAAAAGTACTTGGCTCGAAAAAGTCTAAGAAAACCCTCCCATGTATGAGGTGCATCTGCAGGTGGTGTCGGAATGGATTTCCACCATGTACGAGCATCATTGTTGAGTTGGAACGGGGCAAGTCGAACTTTCTCCTGGTCGGTGTATTGCATGACATCGAATATTCGATTCATTTCGTCGATCCAATTTTCCGCTTCATACGGGTTAGAAGATTCAGAGAATCGTGGAGGATTTAAACTTTGGAAATTGCCGTGCAAGTTACCCGCACCAGCCCTTCCACCGGCTTGGGCCACTGTTTGTAGGGCTTGAGTAAGTCCCGCAACAGTTTGCTGCATGTCATCCCAATTTATACGATGAGCCATCGAGAATCAAGGTACCTGAGAATCATGGACATTTTAGTTATTTAGAGTCGGGAAGATTTATCCTAAGATAATTTCTATATAAATATCTCATCCCGGGCTCTACCCAATCCTCACGTGGGTGTGGAAGTTTCTTCCTTAGTTCACAGGTAGAGGTCCTTAAACCTTAGACTTATCCTATGACATAACTCTTCTCCCTAAGTCCTGAGACTTAGGCTCTGATAGCAACTTAACTGTCACGCCCCGAGCCTTTATTGACAGCGGAAGACTCGCTTGAGGAACGTGAACAGCCGACATGGTAAGCCTTTTGTAAGCAAGAATAATCAGAGCGCAAGACAATCACACACATAAATACAATTGCACAATAATTTAGTCAAACTCCAACTTTATTTCATTGATAATCAAATATTCAAATATAATGACTCTCATCTTCTTCCAATCTATCAGACTTAAGAAATAGAAAAAAATTACAGAGACTCGATCAAACATTGTAGACTTCCTAAGTCTTCACTCTCCATTTGATATGACTTTCATTCGCTCTCGGACCCGCTACTTGTATAACCCGAATCCGAATTCGAATCACTTTCATTTCCTGAAAAAGATTAGAAATAGGTAATGAGCACACTTGCCCAGTAGTTATCTTCGCATCAACACGAAGGCATCATTAAAGTAATTAACATTTTAGCTCTAAAGAAATAAGGTAAAATCATGCGAATGGGATCAATCATGCGATTAAACCAAAGTAACAAGATGATCATGTAAGATAGAATGAGAGCAAGTATGAACTAGCAAGAATGTAATAAGAACATGATATGGCCTTCCACGAACAAGAATGTAATGAGAATGCACTTTCACTTTTCACTTTCATAACCATAAAGGTTACACACGAGAACATCAATCATGTAGCAATTCACTATATTTTCACGAGTGCTCATGGATTTCACTTATTTATAAAGAAAGTACTCCCAGTGTAATGCGACGTCAGTAGCATCATGCCCCATAGTTTATAACAGTATGTTTCTGACAATCAACCGAGGGGACTAGCATAGAGCCCTTGGACAAAATCAGCGCTCGAACTGCATCTTCACGTATAATTCAAGCTACTTCCATGAGTGTAACAATAAAGTATGGCCACGAATGTAATAACTTCAACAAGTTCATGATAACAATAATTCAATTGAATGAATGCTTCAATTTTAGAATATGAGAGATCAAGAATGAATTAAGATAATGTTATGCTTATGGAAACAAATCGGCAGCATAACGGTACATTTCTTTAACTTCCATTCATTATATTAAGTTTCTAGATCAATATGATAAGTCCTAGACCATTATCAAGCCATCTATGAACTTTAGACTATCAACCCTTGGGTCAAACCTCGGGTTAACTAGCTCAAGCATTGTGACGGTCTTGTACTGGGCCGTTACGTTCACGTGACGGTCAAAGACTGGGCCGTTACACTAATGTGACGCTCCAGTATTAGGCCGTTACATTGGTTTGAATCCAGAATAATAGAATAGACTAAGTAAAATATGACGGTCGTATAGTGGGCCGTTAGATGCTCCTGACGGTCCAATATTGGTCCGTTACATTGCTAGAACTAGAAAACATCGATAGTGCCTTCTAATCAATTGGGTTTTAATGGTACAACCAACTCGGCGTCCTAGTGGGAATCCTAGGCTCACAGAGAATTACGGAGCCCTTGCAACAAGATTTCCTAGTCCATTGGAAGGAATATCTAATAGAGAGGTCCTCATGTCCAAGAATAATGTTTCTATAGTGCAAAGTGAACTAATGGACAACATACCGGAATATGCGCATGTACTTAAAGAAATGACTCTATTGATAGAGAGGATGTGTAACAAAAGGAAATCATGATAAAACTCCGTCAATACATCTTTGGAAAACCATGATTTAGATACAAAACTATAGAATTTTGGCACATGAAATTAACATAACTTAAAATAACTTAAGATACCTAAATTATGCAATTTCTATAATGAATCAATAAATAATCTTAAAGACATGAAATCAGGTCAAAACTTAGATAACTAGGCTATTTTATCTGTAAAATTGACTATTTTCCAATTCTATCTACAGTTCTCCTGACGGTCGAGAGTAGGTGCGTTACAGTGATTGTGATGGTTTATAGAGGGGCCGTTACAGTAGTGTAACGCTCCTATTATGGTGCGTCCGAGACAACATAGCAATTAAAATGCAACAGAGGGTGTGACGGCTTATCGTAAGGCCGTTATAGAGTTGTGACGGTCTAAGCATGATGCGTCAGAGTCCCTGTTAACAGTATAAAGAAATTAAAAGACTATGATTTGAAACCATGTCATGTTTTGAAAAGATTTAACTACCCCAATCATGACAAAATGAAGTAAAGGTCATCTAGATGCATAGGTTGCAGTGAATTGACAATATAATATCTTTGAT
Source organism: Amorphophallus konjac (assembly GCA_022559845.1). Lineage (NCBI taxonomy): Eukaryota > Viridiplantae > Streptophyta > Magnoliopsida > Alismatales > Araceae > Amorphophallus > Amorphophallus konjac. Next base: position 287,981,540 of record CM040123.1, on the reverse strand, counting down.
CTTTGATTAGGGCTAAGGATATGTATGTATGCATGAACCCACTAAAACATGAAGTTCATAGTCTATAATGCATGAAATCAAACACAATCAGAGGGCTTTTATCCCTAACAAGATGTTTTTGCCAATCATGAGATAACCTACCCTTTTATTTGAGCTTTAAACTTGTGATTTGAGTCTGAAAGACGTGCCCTAGTTCTCCCTTTCCAGTGAGTTTCTAGCAACTTCACGCTGCTCTAGCTCCTCAGCCTCTTGACCTAAGGATGTGAAATTTTGAGGGTACCAAGATGAAACTAAGTGAATAAAAAGTTCTAAAGGATTGAACTCTAATTACCTCGTTTAGGCATCTTAATCTCTTGATCTTCAGGGGTATTGCGTTCAGTTTCCTAGGTTGCTAACATCGAACCAGTAACTTTGGAAGCATCAATCTCCTTGGTTGGTTGATCTCCTAGCACGAAATTTGGAGAGATATTAGTCTAATGTATTATAAACAAAATCTTCTAAAGAACTTACATGAAATTATGACTCCTTACCTTGTTTATTCAAGAGCCAAAAGTAAGGGTTGCTCGGTTCAGAACTAGGTCCTATTTATAGGGTTTTGGCTAGGGTTTGAAGATTAGATCGATTTTAGAGTCCTTAATTTGCCAGAACCTAATCCCTAAGAGTCCTTAGTAATGTTATAAGCTCTCCCAAGTTGATCTCCTGCAGATAGGATCCCAATGTTCCAATCTTTCTACTCGTTCTTCCATTCATGGAACTATCAGGGTGTAACGCATCAGTCTAGGTGCATTACGTGGCTGTGGCGGTCGCACGATAGACCACTACATCCAACGTGTACAGAATTCAACATAAATCAAACTCTTTTGTTAATTATCTTTATCATTATCCATAAAAATGGTATTTTCCTTAAAATACGTAAATAGGCTAAATAACCTTCTAGAATATGGGCCAAACTTAATGGGCTTGGTCCTTAACCCTTTTGGATTTTATTTAAATAGGCTAGGTTAATTATTTAACACAAGTGGGCCTTATAATGACTTATAAATTCAACAATTATTTATTAATCTATTTTAGGTCTTTAAAATTCTTAGAAAATAATTAAATATACCAAAAATAATTTATAAAAATTCTGGAGTCTTACAGGGAGGGTCTGCATGAACGGTCCTGAGGGTCTGCTCGTCCTCATCATAATCATGATTCCACCGTTGAACACGACGGTTACGACCATATCCCCCATTCTCGTTATCAGACTCATAGTCAACCACCTCGGGGACTCAACGCCTCCTATCATCTACCCCTTGAGCCCTTGGAGCAGCAAGTTGCTGAACCGGCTCCTGTTGACCATTTGTCGGCACGGGGTGCGCCACTGGGGCTCTTTCTAGGTCGGTGACTCTCCCTACCAATCCCTGAATAGACTGGTCTGAATCTTCGACCCGACCCTCTAAGGTCTGCATTCTCTCTTCCAAGCGTGTGCCTAGGCCATCTACACGCGTACTCAACCCATCCAACTTATCCACTCGTGTACTCAACCCATCCACTCGTGTACTTAAACCCATCAATCTTTTCCATAAGAGTTCGGAACATGTCGGCCACGGATGGCTCATCGGGACGATGGACTCGGGGATCTACCATAGGTGGTGGTGGTGGTGAGTATTGGGTACCCCGACGAGTGGGCATGCAATGGATAAGGGGTTGGAATGCACTAACCAAGGTGAAATGAAGGACGACCTAGACTCCAATATTCGGTACGTGGCGAAGGTTTGATCCGAAGATCACACTCACGCAAGTGTGCTACCTTCCCAATAGGCATAACGTATCATTCCGGGATCACCATTCACTATACCGGATATAGAGATGCAATGTGACACCTTGGACCGACTACCCTAGACTCAACCTGCACTGATACCAATTTGATGAGGGACGGGACGCGACTCGATGCCAATTTGAATGTGAACCTTGGACTCTAGGCAAACTCGTGACTCTTCCCTAGCGAGGGAAATGTGTTGATGTGTGCGGTTGAGAAGCTGGCAACGAGTCAAGGGTATTTGGCTCTTCCGTACTCGGATCGAGTCACATGACGGTGTTGGGTTCGGTGCGTTGGATCCAGAGGGGGGGTGAATGGATCAACCCTTTAAAATTTTGCTCAATTAAAAATTCTAGTTCTCTAACTAGACAAACCTGAAGGCTAATAAGTAATTGTAGAATTAAACAAACACACAGTGTGCAATCAAACCAAAGCGCACCTAAGCATTCATCTAGCGGAAGCAAGTAAGAAATCAAACCACAGTGCGCAAAGGGTTTTTAGGTGGTTCGATCCTGCAGACCTACATCCACCACACACTCAAACCAGAGTGTGGATTCCGCTGACTCACAACTTGAACAGCTGGGCATCATAGCTTGCCATACAACCGCTGATACACAGCTTCGCTAGGCCTTACAGCTTGCCGACCAGAGGAACAAATCCTCTGCAACCGCTGGGCAATACAGCTTGGCCGTCCGAGGTATTCACCTCGCCCGCTGAGCAACACAGCTTGCTGTCCAGAGAATTCCTCCTCTGCAAACCGCTGACTAACAGCTTGAAGAAATGAGTTCAAAAGGAAAACAAAAACATAGACAACAGCAATCGGAAGGCTGTAAACGATGAAGCACAATGTGGCTCAAAATGAGCTGACTGGCCTGGATTTGATCCATGGTCCAGTGAAGGCAGATCTCTCTCGATCTCACTATCTCTCCTCTACTTCTTTCTCTTCTTCTTCTCTCGATCACTCTGTCTCTCTTTCTTTCTCTTTCTTTTCTTCACTCTATTTCTTTCTCTTCTGGATCGAACTCTCTATCTCTCTCTTTATCTTCTTTCTCTTCTGCTCTTCTTCTCTTTCTCTTTTTCTTCTCTGCTTCTTCTTCTTCTGGATCTGCTCGAGCTCTCTATCTCTCACTATCTCTTCTTTCTCTTCTGTTCTCTCTTTTTTCTTCTTCTTCTGGATCGTGTAGGCTCTCCTCTGCTTCAGTCGATCTCTTCTGCTAGAGCTCTCTGTCTCACGATCAGTCTTCTTCAGATGGAAGAAGCTTCATATATATAGAGCAGCAAGAATTAGGCATGTGCTCTCCACATCTCCCGCCCAAAGGCTTGAACACGTGGCAGCATCTCAGCCTACATCAGTACACGTGTCACCATCCTATCAGTCCTTCCAGCCTCGGATCATGTGCCAGTCTTGTTAACCTCATCTAGCAGTCCTGTCAGATTAGTCAAACAGAAACATCAGTTTAAGGTTTAGACGTTGTACAGACTATATGAAGGCAATGTTGAAGCAATGTATAGACTCTGTGAATGCGAAGCAATGCAATGTTCAGACTCTACATATGCAGGGCTATGGCATTGTATAGACTTGGTGAATGCAGAACAATGCCATGTACAGACTTCATATATGCAGTGCTATGGCCTTGTACATACTTCACGCATGCAAGACTGAAGCGTGTACAGACTTAGTGAATGTGACACTGAGGCATGTACAGACTTCACTTATGCAAGCGAAGCAGTACATGGCTGTACAGACTTTGTGTAATGTATGGACTTAGTGTGTGCGAGCATGCTAACATGCAATGTGTAAACACTGAATCAAATGATGCACAGGCTGTACAGACATTCTGTGCTTAACATTTAAGCCTGAATGCATGATGTGTAGATGTTGTATAGACTTGCTGAAGTGTGCACAAGGTGAAGTATGCACAACAGAACTGAATGCACTAACATGCCGTCGACTATTGTACAGACTTCATGTTCACTATGCATTATGCAACCAGACGATGTATAGACTTGCTCATGACTGTCTAGACTCTGCATGCGTGCTATAGCAATGTGCAGACTTGTTCTTGCTGAGCACAGGCTGTACAGACATTGATTAATGCATGCACAAGACGCTAAGTGACACAGTCCAATGTATAGACTTCAACCCGTGCAACCAAAGCCAATGTATAGACTTCAGGATGTATGGACTTGCCAAAGGAAGGGCTGTACAGACTTGAGCAAGGCAAGGGCTGTACAGACTTCAACTCAGCTGCAATGTATAGACTTGGCCAATGCAGCGATGTATGGACTTGCACAGTTCTAGCTAAAAGATGTACATACTTTACCTGATAGCCCAATGTACAGACTTGAGAACTGATGCATGCACAAGACAAAGATGTATAGACTTAGCCAAGATAACTGAACGATGTATGGACTTGCCAATTCAAGGGCTGTACAGACTTGAGCGATGAATGTGCAGACTTGATGCAATGCAAGGCAAACGTTCACAATGTATGGACTTGCCAAAGCAAGGGCTGTACAGACTTGAGCAAAGCACGATGTATAGACTTGATAAAGGAAGCTGGACGATGTACAGACTTGAGCAAAGTAAGGTCTGTACAGACTTGATGCAATGCAAGGCAAACGAATGCATAGACTTTGGCAAAGCAGGGGCTGTACAGACTTCAACTCACCTGTAATGTATAGACTTGCAGGTGCAACGTAGGTAAAGATCCCAATGTATAGACTTCCAATGCCTTCGTCAAATGCGATGTATAGACTTGCAATATCTGCTACATATGCAATGTACAGACTTGAAGAATGATGCATGACGCTGTACAGACTTAGAAAGTCAAGCTGTTGAATGTACAGACTTCACCGATGTATAGACTTGGAAAGTTAAACTATTGAATGTACAAACTTGGTTTCGTGCATGCTACAGGCCAATGTATGGACTTTGAATGAATGTGCATGCATTGTATAGACTTACGAATCTGGGGGGGGTCGACCCACTTCTGTCCAGACTATGCTGAGAGTGATGATGCATAGATGTATAGACTTGTGTTCTAAGCGATGCACAAACACAACACAATGTAATGTATAGACTCTATTGTTCATGCTGCAATGCAATGTGTAGACCTGCTATGAATGTATAGACTTAGCATGAGACAATGAGTGAAAGTGTGTACAATGAGAACCGATGCAAGAATGTATAGACTTTACGAACAATGCAAAGGGCTGTACAGACTTTGAGACTTAATGCATGGTGGCGAATGTACAGACTTTGCATGAGACGCTACAGTTAGACAATGTATAGACATTGGAAATGCTTGAAACACACAATGCAGCGATGTATAGACTTTGCATATGCTCTGACAGAATGCAATGCATCGACCAAGTGTTTGCATATGCAGTAACTAGCAGTAATGCAGTGTATAGACTTTAGCGTGCAGACAGGACCTCACATGCATCAGTGTATAGACTGTATGCCTGATGGATGCACTGATGCAGAGTATGCTAAACACAAAGACTATAGTAATGAATAGATCAGACAAAGCAAACTCATGCATCTCCACAGAACAGATCAGTCATATGCATTCATGTTGCTATCATTGAATGTGATGTTCCTAGCAAAACAATATGGTGACTCATTCATGTTGCTATCATTAAAACACCACATTATCATCAAGGCACTGTTGGGTTCGGTGCTAGTATTCAGAGGGGGGGGGGTGAATGAATATAACCCTTTTAAAAAACTTTCACCCAATATAAAATTTCGCTCAAACTAGAACTATGATGCTAACTAGACAGATTTACCAAATCTGAAAGCTAATCAACTATTATGTTCGACCAGTTAGCAAACACGTGGAGTGCCCCTATGCATTTTTCTAGCGGAAGCAAAAATGAAAAAAATAAATCACAATGCACACGGGGTTTTTAGGTGGTTCGGTCCTCCAGACCTACATCCACCCCACACTCAACCCGAGTGTGGCTTCACTAACCGCTGGGCAACACAGCTTGCCAACAATCCGCTGAGCAACACAGCTTGCTGTCCAGTGGAATCCACCACTGCAACCGCTGGGGATTACAGCTTACCCGTCCAGTGGAAACCTCCACTGCCCGCTGAGCAACACAGCTTGCTGTCCAGAGGATACACCTCTGCAAACCGCTGACTAACAGCTTGAAAGGAAATGTAAAATGGAAAACAAAAATAGAATGAAATAGCAATCGGAAAGCTGTAAATGAAGAACACAATATAGCTCTCAACAGAGCAGACTGGCCTGGATTTGATCCACGGTCCAGTGAACAAATCTTCAGACTTCACTCTTCTTCTCTCAATCTCACTACCTCTCTTTCTTTCTCTTCTTCTTCTCTTCACACTCTTCTCGAGCTCTCTGCCTCTCTTCTTCTCCTTATGCTCTTCTTCTTTCTCTTTTCTTTTTCTATCTGGATCGTGGCTCTCTGTATGAGCTTTTCTTCTCGCCAACTCGATCTCTCTTCATCTGTGGACGAAGACCTCCTTTTATAACAGCAGCTAGTAGGAGGGCAGCACTGGGGCGTGTGGCTTCCACATTTCCCGCCCAGAACTTTTGGCCACGTGTCAGCTTTCTGTCAGTCCTTCAACCTCGGATCACGTGCCCTCCTTAAGCTTCACGATCAAGGCACCTGTTAAACAGAGTATCGGAAAAGTCATCAGTTTAAAGAATAACTCTGTATAGACTTATCAGAAGAACATCATTTTTAGAAGAAACCTGGACGAGGTTAGAACGAAACAACACGAAGATAGAAATAACAAAGAAGACTCAGACGTAGAGACAGCACGAAGTGAAACGAGAACGACACGAGGTGCAGAGGTGACAGAAACACACACTACACAGAGAACAACACGAAGACAAAACAGAAACCAACACGAAGTGTGGTTTCAACATACGAAAGACACAAGGTCTAGGAAGAACAACACGAAGACATAATACAGAAACGACACGAAGTGAAATAACAGAAACCGTCACGAGTTGAAAACAACACGAAGATGAAAATAGAAGTTGACACGGGTTGAAAACAACACGAAGACGAAAACAGAAGTTGACACGGGTTGAAAACAACACGAAGACGAAAGACACGGAAAACGACACGAAGTCAAAGAAACAACAGTAACTGACACGAAGTGTGGTTACTAAACAGGAACGACATGAGGTCTACAGGGAAACGACTCGAAGTTCATCAGAACTATTCGAGCTGCCTCAGAAACACGACACGAAGTTAAGTGAGAACAGCACGAGGTGAAACGACACGGGCTGACCACAACAAGGATACAACACGAAGTCATAAAAATAGAAACGACACGAAGTATAACCTCATACAAGTTTTTCCTGTCAAACATGGAAATCAACACGAAGTGTCGTAAGCTCAGACGACACGAAATCTTTTCGTGTTAGTGAGGGGAAACAACACGAAGTGTGACTCAAGTGGCACTGAAAGCAACACGAGGTGAAACTTCACACTGTACAGACTTGGACTTTGTATATGAAGTGCGCTGTACAGACTTTGACGAAGCAGAAGGTTGTATAGACTTGGAGACCCAAAGCCATTGTATAGACTTTGATGCCCAAAGGCGATGAACAGTGAAACAGTGTATATACTTCAAGTAAAGACCAATGTGTAGACTTGAAGATTGAAGGCGATGTACAGACTTTGATGCCCAACACCAATGTATAGACTTAGGAGCATATGACACGGCTGTACAGACTTCGCCTAAGACGCTGTACACACTTAGCCTAAGACAATGCATGGGCTTGAACGAGAGTCCAATGTATAGACTTGCATGATGCACAATTACACAGTACAGTGTATAGACTTTAAAGAAATGCATGCCACAGTGCAATGTCTAGACTTGCTGTGCCTTCGCCAAATACATGCTCAGTTCACTGTATGGACTTAGAAGAATGATGCATGAGACGCTCAATGTATCGACCTTGAGCTTGCTATGCAGTGTATAGACTTAGAGCATAAACGCCACGATGCAATGTATAGACATGCTATAAGATGCAGAATGAGACGCTGAAGTCTGTATAGACTTCACCAAGACACTGCATAACACTATGATGCACAATGTATAGACTATGCACATAACAGAAGTCTAACACAAACAATATATCAGTCATACACATGCATTCTCCATCTGATATACCAATCACAATCATGAAGCTATCATCAAAGCACAATGTCATCAAAACACTCATTGTGTTGCTATCATCAACACAAAACAGCATTGCTATCATCAAATCAGCATAGCACATGCTAGTGCCTAAGGGGCACAACATTCTCCCCCTTTTTGATGATGGCAACACACGGTGACAGTGAGTCACACACAAAATTTTCTCCCCCTTTGACATGATCAAAAAGAGAAAAACAGTAAAAACATGAGTGCAAAGTGCAATATGCATGCAAGTTCCTCTAGAACATTCTCCCCCTGAATGTAAGACTCCCCTGAATTATTTCTCCCCCTAAATAAAAGCTCCCCCTTTGAGAAGGAATATGAACAGATAAATAAGGTTGAGAAAGTAGGAGGGTCACTTGACAACAGCTGAAACATAGGTTCAGAAAGGAAGCATGATTATAAACAACTGTTAAAGTATAAGAATCATCAACCTACAATTTTTAAAAATTCAGGTTTAACAGTGATAAATCTAGAGTAAAACACCTGACCCCTGAAAAAGAGTTTTAGATTCCATTTATAGCAATGAATCTAGGGCACATGGTATTAATAGATAAGTCAGACATAATACCCTTTTGTGATTAAACAAGGAAATTCAAGAGAGGCAACTTGAATATGTATTAATAAAAACAATTTCCACTCATATACTTTTGATTTTCAAAGGGTTACAGTAGTTTGATTTTCATTTTTCAATTTCTGAACCTGAACTGAGTAAATAGATCAGTGGCATTTATGCTGTTGACATTAGGTGTACACCTTGATCAGAGGCAGGTACCCCCAGTTACTAGACATAAACTACTAGACCTATTTCAGATCAAAACCCACAAAGAATAGTCTTCACTTTTGACATTAAGGGTACACCTTGATTAGAGGCCAGTACCCTCAGTTACTTGGTGAGGACTCCCCCTATAGATTTGACTCTATGAACAGAGATAGTCTAAAGCACTTCATGACATGTGAATTTTCCTACTTCTTTGGAGGAGTTCACAGTTTCTCAGTGCAATCAGCCATTGCTCTGTCACTATGTTCAGTTCTTAACATTAATGAACTTATTTACTGCTGCCCTTAATTCTTTTAGAGTGATTGTTTAAAAAATCAGTACACACTCTTATTAGCCTGTTCTAGACATATCCAGTTCAACACATTTAGGCATTAAAAAAAACTTTTTCTATTTTAGCTATGAGACAAAGATTAAGAGCTATAAAAGTTTTCTTTTATCTCAAATTCTGAAGTGCAGACACTTAACTCTCCAATTTATAAAGGTTAAACCTTTAGTTCTTTTCAATTTGTAAATGTGATTCTTATAAGTGAACAATTGTAATAATCACAACTCAATGTACTAAACCAGAAACAGAACAGTTGTTCAGAGAAGGTTAAGAAATGATAGCACTAGGCATTGAGTTCCTGGAGCACTTGATGTCAAATGATATGAAAGAACTAGATGGGGATAGTGAGAAGTAGCAAGGATTCAATGAATTGACAAAAAAAAAAAAAATTCTCAGCTCCCCCTGACATCATGATGCAAGGATATGCTATGCACTAGACTGTTCTACATGCAGACTATGCAACAATGATATATGAGGCAAGTATGCAATCAATTCAAGTTTATGCATCCAAGTCATGCACATTTTTATCATTTTTTAGATTTTTTTTTTCAAAAATATGATGCAGTACACTGTTCTACATGAGGACAAGACCCTTGGTACTTGGCAGAGAACCTGGTCTCAAGGACCATCTCACACATAGTAAGAGCCTCCAGGCAGATTTCCCTGCCTTTTAGTAGCTTACCATTTGATATACCAGGGTTATGTAAGACAATGCGACATAAAGTAGTCCTACATGCATTGAACAGCCTCAATGACAGTCATGCAAATAATGTATGCAGACATAAGACACATGCAATGACAATCAGTCTATACACAATCAGTCCAAGTATGCATTCAACAACAAGCATGCAATGCATCAACACAAAACACATGCATTGACACAAAGTCTATATAGTGCATCAACTATATACACTAAAGACCATTCAAACTCAGTTCAGCAATTGGCAGGAGATGGCAACAGAAGAGTATCAGCTATATCCAAAGTAAAACTCACTAGCTGAGTCTGGAATGTAGACTGATCAGCTAGACATGAAGAGAACATCCACAATCAATCAAGTAAATCACATGAAGCTCACATTTTTAGATAATGGAATTTTAAAACAGATTTCAGAACTGACCTGAATTGAATCATGGGGTTTTTTTTTTGAGTGCCTTGGTTGACCCCTCTTATTCATTTCCAAGGCACACATGCAGCATGTCATTCAATGTGATTTTGCAGGAACCCAAGAAGTCTTGGGTCCTGAATTACCCCTATCAGGTGTTCTAAATAATTTCTTAGCAATGTTGTCATCAAATTCCATTAGAGAGCAATCAGACATAGAATGTCCAAAATTTCCACAATAATGACATGAATCAACAGATTTTCTGGTCCTATGATGCATATCTGGAGCAACATGAGACCTATGAAACTGAGCATGAATTTTTCTGTTGTAAGCATGAATTTTTGATTTACCATTACCTGCCCACCAGCATTCAGAAGCTCGGTGGCCAGGTTTTCCACATTCATAACAAACAAGAGTCTTTTCTTTAAGACCAGCTTTATTTCTGCCCAAGAAATTTTTGTTTGGAGGGAATCTTACAAATTTGGAATTAAAATGATTTCCCTGAACAAACCAGCAGTCCTTGACTGCATGCCCATACTTGCCACATTCAATGCACCTAGGGTGCTTACCTCTTGAGCCAGTAAATCCCCATGAAGGCCTAAACCAACACTCAACAGCTTTATGACCACGTCTGTTACAATTGTAACAAATGATATGTTGGTTTGAGGAAGACATGTTTCTTTTGAGGTGGTGATGATTATTTGGAAATGTTTTATCATGCATCATATCATCACTTGTCATCACTCTGCAGTCATCCATATAATGACCATGCCTACCACAGTAGTAACAAGAGGCATCAGATTTCCTAGGAACATGGTTTCTATCATATGAGTTCCTAGATGCATGTGAATGAGTATAGGAAGCATGAACAGTGTGTACACCATCAGGCTCAACCGAGCTAGCAGCTTTCTGTTCATGAGCAGAAATAGTCTTTACCTTCTTTATTTGACTCTTTCTTTTCAATTTCTAATTATCCTTAACAGGTTCTGTTTGTTTTTCTATTTTCTGGGCTCTGAACTAGAAAATGGATTTTGAAGGTGATTTCTGATTTTCATTTTATTTTGGGGATTGCCTTGAAGTACCAGCTACATTAGAACTTTTCACAAAAGTAGCATATAGCTGGTTTTTAGTGATTTTCTTAACATCAGAACAGTAATTTGTTCCCCCTTCAAAGTTATCATCCTTCCTCTTCCCAACAGTTTTCATTTTTCCTTTAATCTTGGCAGACTCAATAGCTGAATTTTCCAGATTATGAATTTTATCTTCCAAGCTGGCAATGTGAAGTTCATAACTGGCTATTTCCTGTTCACTGCAATTAACACATTCACTTAGAACATGGTTTGCAGTTTTATACTTCTCAATTTCCTGTTCTAGACTGTTCAAAATTTCTGAATTTTCATCATAGACAGCTTTCCCTTTTTCTATAGTGAGAAGTCTTTCAGACAAGCCAGTGTTCAACCACTTTAGTTTTTCAACTTCAGCTTTTAATTCAGTGTTTTCTTCCTCCAGATTTTTATCCTGAATTTTATTATTAGCACATCTCTCTCTTCCAGACATGTGCTCCAATTTTTCAATCAGTTCATCTTCTCTTTCTTCTGCTTTAATTTTCTCAGCGAGCAGATTTTTGTGATCCTCTTTAAGTGAGATAATTTGTTTACTCAGCCATTCATTCTCACCATAAAGATCTTCATTTCGTTCTCTTAGAGCTGAGCACATATGGCAATTTAATTGAGCAGAAGAAGAATGTGAAGCCTCCCCATTGATTTCATTTATTCTATCCATAAGATTTTCAATTTTCTTTTGAAATTCTTCATTCTCAATTTTCAGTTTATCCAATTCAGAATTAACTTGAGTGAATTCCTGCATGCCTTTTAGATGCTCCTTTTTCTTATCATCCAACTGATTCTCTATTTCTGACATTTTATCCAACCATGTTTGTTTTTCCATTTTTAGAGAATCATTTTGTTTCTTAAGATTTTGGACATCTAGCATGCAAGCATCATAAGACTTTTTCATATTTGGACAGTTTTCACATGAATATTTCAGATTTATTCTATCACATTTCTTTTTCAACTTTTTGTTCTCAGATTTCAATTTCTTGGATACTTCTAACAAATTTTCATACATCTCTATTAATTCATCGAAAGAGTATCCTTCTGATTCAGAACTTACCTGAGATGAGATCTCATCTTCATCATCCCGGTTGGCCATCAAGCAGCTATCACCTTGCTGATTATGCGCAGAGACGACTCTGTCATATATCTCCTTTCCAGATGTGCACCTGAGAGCAAAAGAATATACATCAGTATTAACAGCAGCTCTCAAAATATTAAGAATTATGACATTGTCACGGTTCTTTATATTGTCCTCTTTAGACCACTTGGTCTCATCATGAGGCAGTTTGTGTGGGCCTTTAGATAGTAGGCTCCATAGTTTGGGATCTATGGAATCTACGTACACACATAGGCCTCCTAGCCAACTATCAAAGTTAGAACCGTCATAAACTGGAGGTCGACCCATTTAAGTAAGAGGCAACCAGATACAGCGCAGTAGACCATATGACAGGGAATGCAGCAGAACCAGATGAGCAAAGCAATGCACAAGTCGATAAAATAAAATATCGAGCACTGAAAGCACACTCTGAAAAGCACCAAACAAATCAGCAGGATCCTCTGCAGATTGTCAGATCTGATAGATCAGAGACCCGCTCTGATACCAATTGTTGGGTTCGGTGCTAGTATTCAGAGGGGGGGGGGGTGAATGAATATAACCCTTTTAAAAAACTTTCACCCAATATAAAATTTCGCTCAAACTAGAACTATGATGCTAACTAGACAGATTTACCAAATCTGAAAGCTAATCAACTATTATGTTCGACCAGTTAGCAAACACATGGAGCGCCCCTATGCATTTATCTAGCAGAAGCACAAATGAACAAAACAAATCACAATGCACACGGGATTTTTAGATGGTTCGGTCCTCCAGACCTACATCCACCCCACACTCAACCCGAGTGTGGCTTCACTAACATCTGGGCAACACAGCTTGCCAACAATCCGCTGAGCAACACAGCTTGCTGTCCAGTGGAATCCACCACTGCAACCGCTGGGGATTACAGCTTACCCGTCCAGTGGAAACCTCCACTGCCCGCTGAGCAACACAGCTTGCTGTCCAGAGGATACACCTCTGCAAACCGCTGACTAACAGCTTGAAAGGAAATGTAAAATGGAAAATAAAAATAGAATGAAACAGCAATCGGAAAGCTATAAATGAAGAACACAATATAGCTCTCAACAGAGCAGACTGGCCTGGATTTGATCCACGGTCCAGTGAACAAATCTTCAGACTTCACTCTTCTTCTCTCAATCTCACTGCCTCTCTTTCTTTCTCTTCTTCTTCTCTTCACACTCTTCTCGAGCTCTCTGCCTCTCTTCTTCTCCTTCTGCTCTTCTTCTTTCTCTTTTCTTTTTCTATCTGGATCGTGGCTCTCTGTATGAGCTTTTCTACTCGCCAACTCGATCTCTCTTCATCTGTGGACGAAGACCTCCTTTTATAACAGCAGCTAGTAGGAGGGCAGCACTGGGCGCGTGTGGCTTCCACATTTCCCGCCCAGAACTTTTGGCCACGTGTCAGCTTTCTGTCAGTCCTTCAACCTCGGATCACGTGCCCTCCTTAAGCTTCACGATCAAGGCACCTGTTAAACAGAGTATCGGATAAGTCATCAGTTTAAAGAACAACTCTGTATAGACTTATCAGAAGAACAGCGTTTTTAGAAGAAACCTAGACGAGGTTAGAACGAAACAACACGAAGATAGAAATAACAAAGAAGACTCAGACGTAGAGACAACACGAAGTGAAACGAGAACGACACGAGGTGCAGAGGTGACAGAAACACACACTACACAGAGAACAACACGAAGACAAAACAGAAACCAACACGAAGTGTGGTTTCAACATACGAAAGACACAAGGTCTAGGAAGAACAACACGAAGACATAATACAGAAACGACACGAAGTGAAATAACAGAAACCATCACGAGTTGAAAACAACACGAAGACGAAAACAGAAGTTGACACGGGTTGAAAACAACACGAAGACGAAAGACACGGAAAACGACACGAAGTCAAAGAAACAACAGTAACCGACACGAAGTGTGGTTACTAAAATGGAACGACACGCGGTCTACATGGAAACGACTCGAAGTTCATCAGAACTATTCGAGCTGCCTCAGAAACACGACACGAAGTTAAGTGAGAATAGCACGAGGTGAAACGACACGGGCTGACCACAACAAGGATACAACACGAAGTCATAAAAACAGAAACGACACGAAGTATAACCTCATACAAGTTTTTCCTGTCAAACATGGAAATCAACACGAAGTGTCGTAAGCTCAGACGACACGAAATCTTTTCGTGTTAGTGAGGGGAAACAACACGAAGTGTGACTCAAGTGGCACTGAAAGCAACACGAGGTGAGACTTCACGCTGTACAGACTTGGACTTTGTATATGAAGTGCGCTGTACAGACTTTGACGAAGCAGAAGGCTGTATAGACTTGGAGACCCAAAGCCATTGTATAGACTTTGATGCCCAAAGGTGATGAACAGTGAAACAGTGTATATACTTCAAGTAAAGACCAATGTGTAGACTTGAAGATTGAAGGCGATGTACAGACTTTGATGCCCAACACCAATGTATAGACTTAGGAGCATATGACACGGCTGTACAGACTTCGCCTAAGACGTTGTACACACTTAGCCTAAGACGGTGCATGGGCTTGAACGAGAGTCCAATGTATAGACTTGCATGATGCACAATTACACAGTCCAGTGTATAGACTTTAAAGAAATGCATGCTACAGTGCAATGTCTAGACTTGCTGTGCCTTCGCCAAATGCATGCTACAGTTCACTGTATGGACTTAGAAGAATGATGCATGAGACACTCAATGTATCGACCTTGAGATTGCTATGCAGTGTATAGACTTAGGGCATAAACGCCACGATGCAATGTATAGACATGCTATAAGATGCAGAATGAGACGCTGAAGTCTGTATAGACTTCACCAAGACACTGCATAACACTATGATGCACAATGTATAGACTATGCACATAACAGAAGTCTAACACAAACAATATATCAGTCATACACATGCATTCTCCATCTGATATACCAATCACAATCATGAAGCTATCATCAAAGCACAATGTCATCAAAACACTCATTGTGTTGCTATCATCAAAACAAAACAGCATTGCTATCATCAAATCAGCATAGCACATGCTAGTGCCTAAGGGGCACAACATACAAGGGGCACAACAATCTCCCCCTTTTTGATGATGGCAACATAATGAGTCACACTGACTCATCAAACTATTCTCCCCCTTTGACATAAGCAAAAAGGAGATGGTTTGAGAGACAAAATTCAGCACACAAAGACAAAATTCAGCACATAATGAAACATTGTTCACTGAAGGAAAGCATCTCTCCCCCTATCAATATGCATGCAGAACTACTCTCCTCTTAAATGCAGATAAACCATAACTCCCCCTGAAGCACATGAATGAACTCTGGTTATCCAATAAATCAATCTGAACTCCGGTTGTGGCACCTCACATATGCATGAACAGAATGAAACATGTGGAAAGTCCACATAATCAGAATTTGTTGCAAAACAAGATGGATGTCACGCCCCGAACCGATAGCAGCGGAACGTGTAGTTCGGAACGCGGCAGTGATACAGTCATGAATGATCAGAGCAAACATAAGACACAAAAATTTCACACTGGACAATGTGGGCCAATTTAATCCTTATTGATAATCAAATATTCAAATTACATATCTTGACTCAACTTACATAAGTGTAGGAAGGACTCACTATTACATTCTAATAAAGAGAAATGACTCAAATAATAGGACGAGACTCAAAGAAAAAAAACAAAAGACACCGACATGATTCTTCATTACACTCATCACTCTTGCCCTTCCCCATCTGATGGACCATCTTCAATGTCAATACCTGAAAAATGTTAAAGATAGGCTGGTGAGCGAAACGCTCAGTAGGATTTACATCTCTCATCAAGCAGAGTATAAGTGATTAACCAATTAACATGTTCATGATGATGCAATGCATGTAACTAGAAAATCGTGATGATCAACTTATCAAGAAAGATGAATACTAAAGTCAAAGGCAGATACGAGATCAAGAGATATAGGGACGAATTCCCATACAGAGTCAAGGACAAGTTATCAGAATATAACAAGGACAGATGCGCGGATGAACATAACTTCAGAATTGGCCAGAATATAACAGAGTTCAATAATAATAATGAGCAGATTAATCAGTCTAGCGGAATAACTGAATTTAACAGAATAACAGAATAACAAATAACAGAATATCCGAATAACAGAATATCAGAATTAGCAAAATAACAGAGTTAACAGATAACAGATCAGAACAGATATACAGACGTTGGTGCAATGCCACACCCAGAATTTTACCATGGTTACAGAATTGGACTTCCGTCCTTCCTGGCACTGAAAAAGTCGCGGACCCAGAGCCCTTATGTATTTCAAAATCAGATATGGCCAAATGTAGAGTCAAAGGGTTATGTTCTCGAATTAAGGATAAGTTCTAAGGATTCCAATGTCATGAAATGCTTGAAGCGACGGACCATGATTATGCATGATGTCTACTTATACGGGATCCGAGAAGAACCCGTTAATCAACACTCTATATGGTCACTTATTCTTTTGGATGATGTCTATATTATCAAAGTTACAATTTTCGGTTTATATAGCATCCAAAAATATGTCATGAAGACTATTGTTCCTCGTTTCATTAAAATGACATGATCGATAGTAACATGGGTTAAAAGGTACAACCTGCTCGGCTGCCTTGAGGGAATCCAAGGCTAGAGGAGTCTTATGGAGGTCCCAATGACTAACTCGCTAGTCCAAAGGAACGGAATGTCCAATGGAGAGCTTGTATGTCACCGAGAGTTGAGGGTGATCGATAAAACATCATGAAACGTGGAACTATACTCACGGAGTGGAGATATAGTGCCGATATACATATATATATATAGATATAATGAAACCCTCGGGTAAGAGTAACAGGTAAAACATTTTTACAGGAAAATAATGACTTCAGTAAGGTCACTACTCAAGTGATTAACGCCTTAGATAAAGGCGTTTATCTATTTTCCTATTTAACAGGAATTTCTCAAATTCAGTATTTCATCAAAAACGCGCCCTGGGCAGGGGCGTTTCATTTCAATTTGACGACGGACAGATTGGTCGTCCTTTCTGTGGACTTAATTTTACACAATATATATTTCCCTGAATTTTCAGAAAACGCGCCCTGGGAAGGGGCGTTTCTTTACAAGTAGCGCCCTGGTTCAGGGCGTTACCTTTTTAATAGACGTCCTTAATCAGGTCGTTACTTTCATATCCTCCGGACACAGCACGACGATATTTCAGAAAATGATTTATATTCATTATCATTAACTTACCAGTATAATATTCAGAGGATGATTTTAAG
Source organism: Amorphophallus konjac (assembly GCA_022559845.1). Taxonomy (NCBI): domain Eukaryota; kingdom Viridiplantae; phylum Streptophyta; class Magnoliopsida; order Alismatales; family Araceae; genus Amorphophallus; species Amorphophallus konjac. The sequence continues at coordinate 287,963,790 of CM040123.1, read as the reverse complement.
TTCAGGATGATAAAATTAACAGGATAATATTTCAGAAAATAATCTATGTCAGGATGATAAAAATTAACAGGATTTAATACATATGAACACTTAATAATTCAGATTAACAGCTTCTTAACAATTATGCAGAATTGACGACCATGGTGAGGGCGTCAAAACAAGAATTGACGACGTGTACTGGGTCGTTTTACGCATATAAAACGCCTATACTTGTGGGCGTCTTTTAATCTACACAATAAAGACCTGGTGAATTGACGCCTGTCTAGAGGGCGTTATATTGAAAAACGTCTTCATGTGGGTCGTTTTTAATTAAATACGCGCCTTCAACTGGGGCGTCTTTTACTGTAAACCTTCACAGGCACGAAGAACCTATATGCATGCTTGATAGAAATACTGAGAAACTCTAACAAGGAGCTAGGGGATATGAACTTGACAAAAGAAAACATGTCGATATCATCTTTGTTAATTTAATTTAGCCATCAGAGAGAAGACCTACCTTATGATCTGGAGGGGGAAACGTGAAGAGATTGATGAGAGGCCTAGCCTCTGCAGCAACCAACAGGACGGGTTTGTTCTGATGAAGAACCCTCGTTCTTCACACGTCAGGTCTTTCTTAACCTGTTAATAGGAGAAGGAAGATGGTGAATCAATACCCCTCGTGAAATCAAAGGACAGAGGGAAGGAAGAACTATACATACCTGTAGAGAATTCGAACGCCAAATAGCGTTCCTAATAGAATTAGATGAGTATTTATAGGGGTTTTGGAAATCCTATTAGAGTTAGTGTTCTAGTGGAAGTAATGCTTCCAATATAGAGTCCTTACCCTAGTAGATACTTACTAGATTAGCTTAATCCTTCCCTGGATAAGCTCCCGTGTCGAACGGAACTCGAATGGAATTAGCGCCCTAGGTCAGGGCGTCGATTCATGAATTGACGACCTGGTTCAGGTCGTTCCTTAAGAAGCGCCTGATATGAAGGCGTTCTTTGTTTTAAAACACGCCCAAGATGGGGGCATTTCTTGGCCTTACCGTTTATTGTTGTTGTGTTGGTCTAAAGTTGACGCCCAATGGTGCAGTCGTCCTTTTTAAATTAACGCCCTATGTGAAGGCGTTTCTTGTAAAATTAATGCCTTAAGCTAAGGCGTTATTTACATTTTGTTTTATTTTGACTCCTCGTTTAGTCTATTATCACTTATTTAAAAATCTTTATTTGTTATTATTATTTTTATCAGGATTGCTACACCCTCCCCCACTTAAAAGAATTTGGTCCCCAAATTCAATTTCCTATGCACATCATATGTTCATCTAATCCACGCTCCTCAATTCAACAATCATGACTAGCAAATGAACTAAGGAACTAAGGCTTACGAAAAAGGGAAATACCTCCATCCATTCCTTGACCAGCAGGGGTGACTTTTATTGCTTGAAGTTGTCCTTGATGACGTTCCTGATTACCGTCTCTTTCCGGCTAAGGTTGGTCTTTTGGAAGAGGGCAATTAGATACCTTGTGTTCTTTGCTCCCACATCGAAAACAAGCTCCACTCTTCCAGCGGCACTTCTCGAATGGATGACCTTCGTTATCACAGTGTTTACACTTTTCTTCTTTGAACTTCTTGCCACGGGAAACGTCGTTTTCTTCATTTGGCCTTTTGTGATTGTTACCCATTTTCTTCTTTTCCATCCTCATTCTTACCTTGTCGGATAACTCCATAGCGTCCTCTAATAACTGAGCTCTCTTAACCATCTCGGCATAAGATTGTATATCCATTGGTGCTAACTAGGGTATATACTGCAGTCTTAACCCATTCAAGAATCTTCTAGCTTTCATTTTCCCTGTTGATATTAAGTGAGGTGCATATCTAGACAACCTCGAGAATTGGGCCTCGTACTCGGCCACGGTCATGCTCCTTTGTTTGAGTGAAACAAACTCTCCTGCCTTTCTCTCCCGAATTCTCTCCGAGAAATACTTTTCGTTAAAATGTTCCAAAAATTCCTCCCATGTAACCTCGTCATCTGGCATGGTGGCTTCTACTGACTCCCACCATGCCCGCGCATCCTTTTCAAGTTGAAAGGTTGCCAACAACACCTTATCCCGGTCCGAACATTCCATGACCCGAAAGATCCTCTCCATCTCTTTAGTCCAATCTTCAGCCATATCAGGATCAGGAGTTCCACTAAACCTAGGGGGATTTAAACTCTGGAATTCACGATGCAATTCTCCGGCTCCACGACTGGCTCCACCGTCGGCTACTCGTTGAAGAGCTTGAGTCATGCCTTGGAGAGTGCGTTGCATGGCACGCCATTGAGCTCGTTCGGCAGCCATTGCTATCTATGTAGTTCTACAAGACATAAACAATCTTATGTAAGGTTTATCACATATCTCTTGCGAAATTTTACCAAGCAGTTTTTTCATGAGTTAATCTTATTAGTTTTCTAGCTTCTATTTTTAGCTCTTAGCCCAAGGTTCTACCCCATCTCACCGGGTACTTCTAAGATGACTGTCAAGGGAACTCGATCTATGACTTAGACTTAATGACCTAGGACTTAGAAAGCCTAGGCTCTGATACCACAAACTGTCACACCCCGAACCGATAGCAGCGGAACGTGTAGTTCGGAACGCGGTAGTGATACAGTCATGAATGATCAGAGCAAACATAAGACACAAAAATTTCACACTGGACAATGTGGGCCAATTTAATCTTTATTGATAATCAAATATTCAAATTACATATCTTGACTCAACTTACATAAGTGTAGGAAGGACTCACTATTACATTCTAATAAAGAGAAATGACTCAAATAATAGGACGAGACTCAAAGAAAAAAAACAAAAGACACCGACATGATTCTTCATTACACTCATCACTCTTGCCCTTCCCCATCTGATGGACCATCTTCAATGTCAATACCTGAAAAATGTTAAAGATAGGCTGGTGAGCGAAACGCTCAGTAGGATTTACATCTCTCATCAAGCAGAGTATAAGTGATTAACCAATTAACATGTTCATGATGATGCAATGCATGTAACTAGAAAATCGCGATGATCAACTTATCAAGAAAGATGAATACTAAAGTCAAAGGCAGATACGAGATCAAGAGATATAGGGACGAATTCCCATACAGAGTCAAGGACAAGTTATCAGAATATAACAAGGACAGATGCGCGGATGAACATAACTTCAGAATTGGCCAGAATATAACAGAGTTCAATAATAATAATGAGCAGATTAATCAGTCTAGCGGAATAACTGAATTTAACAGAATAACAGAATAACAAATAACAGAATATCAGAATATCCGAATAACAGAATATCAGAATTAGCAAAATAACAGATTTAACAGATAACAGATCAGAACAGATATACAGACGTTGGTGCAATGCCACACCCAGAATTTTACCATGGTTACAGAATTGGACTTCCGTCCTTCCTGGCATTGAAAAAGTCACGGACCCAGAGCCCTTATATATTTCAAAATCAGATATGGCCAAATGTAGAGTCAAAGGGTTATGTTCTCGAATTAAGGATAAGTTCTAAGGATTCCAATGTCATGAAATGCTTGAAGCGACGGACCATGATTATGCATGATGTCTACTTATACGGGATCCGAGAAGAACCCGTTAATCAACACTCTATATGGTCACTTATTCTTTTGGATGATGTCTATATTATCAAAGTTATAATTTTTGATTTATATAGCATCCAAAAATATGTCATGAAGACTATTGTTCCTCGTTTCATTAAAATGACATGATCGATAGTAACATAGGTTAAAAGGTACAACCTGCTCGGCTGCCTTGAGGGAATCCAAGGCTAGCGGAGTCTTATGGAGGTCCCAATGACTAACTCGCTAGTCCAAAGGAACGGAATGTCCAATGGAGAGCTTGTATGTCACCGAGAGTTGAGGGTGATCGATAAAACATCATGGAAACGTGGGACTATACTCACGGAGTGGAGATATAGTGCCGATATACACATATATATATAGATATAATGAAACCCTCGGGTAAGAGTAACAGGTAAAACATTTTTACAGGAAAATAACGACTTCAGTAAGGTCACTACTCAAGTGATTAACGCCTTAGATAAAGGCGTTTATCTATTTTACTATTTAACAGGAATTTCTCAAATTCAGTATTTCATCAAAAACGCGCCCTGGGCAGGGGCGTTTCATTTCAATTTGACGACGGACAGATTGGTCATCCTTTCTGTGGACTTAATTTTACACAATATATATTTCCCTGAATTTTTAGAAAACGCGCCCTGGGAAGGGGCGTTTCTTTACAAGTAGCGCCCTGGTTCAGGGCGTTACCTTTTTAATAGACGTCCTTAATCAGGTCGTTACTTTCATATCCTCCGGACATAGCACGACGATATTTCAGAAAATGATTTATATTCATTATCATTAACTTACCAGTATAATATTCAGAGGATGATTTTAAGTTCAGGATGATAAAATTAACAGGATAATATTTCAGAAAATAATCTATGTCAGGATATTAAAAATTAACAGGATTTAATACATATGAACACTTAATAATTCAGATTAACAGCTTCTTAACAATTATACAGAATTGACGACCATGGTGAGGGCGTCAAAACAAGAATTGACGACGTGTACTGGGTCGTTTTACGCATATAAAACGCCTATACTTGTGGGCGTCTTTTAATCTACACAATAAAGACCTAGTGAAATGACGCCTGTCTAGAGGGCGTTATATTGAAAAATGTCTTCAGGTGGGTCATTTTTAATTAAATACGCGCCTTCAACTGGGGCGTCTTTTACTGTAAACCTTCACAGGCACGAAGAACCTATATGCATGCTTGACAGAAATACTGAGAAACTCTAACAAGGAGCTAGGGGATATGAACTTGACAAAAAAAAACATGTCGATATCATCTTTGTTAATTTAATTTAGCCATCAGAGAGAAGACCTACCTTATGATCTGGAGGGGGAAACGTGAAGAGATTGATGAGAGGCCTAGCCTCTGCAGCAACCAACAGGACGGGTTTGTTCTGATGAAGAACCCTCGTTCTTCACACGTCAGGTCTTTCTTAACCTGTTAATAGGAGAAGGAAGATGGTGAATCAATACCCCTCGTGAAATCAAAGGACAGAGGGAAGGAAGAACTATACATACCTGTAGAGAATTCGAACGCCAAATAGCGTTCCTAATAGAATTAGATGAGTATTTATAGGGGTTTTGGAAATCCTATTAGAGTTAGTGTTCTAGTGGAAGTAATGCTTCCAATATAGAGTCCTTACCCTAGTAGATACTTACTAGATTAGCTTAATCCTTCCCTGGATAAGCTCCCGTGTCGAACGGAACTCGAATGGAATTAGCGCCCTAGGTCAGGGCGTCGATTCATGAATTGACGACCTGGTTCAGGTCGTTCCTTAAGAAGCGCCTGATATGAAGGCGTTCTTTGTTTTAAAACACGCCCAAGATGGGGGCGTTTCTTGGCCTTACCGTTTCTTGTTGTTGTGTTGGTCTAAAGTTGACGCCCAATGGTGCAGTCGTCCTTTTTAAATTAACGCCCTATGTGAAGGCATTTCTTTTAAAATTAATGCCTTAAGCTAAGGCATTATTTACATTTTGTTTTATTTTGACTCCTCGTTTAGTCTATTATCACTTATTTAAAAATCTTTATTTGTTATTATTATTTTTATCAGGGTTGCTACAATGGAAGATTCCAACAGTGTGGAGAGTAAAGTGATTGATGATAGGAAGGTGAGAGTAGACAACAATCATCACAAGACATCTCAATGAATAATCAATAGCAAGATTTATGTTGATCAGGCTGTCTGGAAAGAATCTGATCATGAGGGATTTTAATACTTGCACCACTATAATAAGTCTTAAGAAGAATAGACTCTTCTATCATAAAGGGTTATGAAGTGGCAACTTAACCAATCTGATTTAATTATGATGTATACCAAATTTGTCAAATTAAATTCAATACTCATATCTGAATCTAAGTTTTAATAAAGGTGAACCAAATATTCAGATAACACTCAAAATCAATCATCTTTATCTTACACACATGATCTCAATGACTCTTTTAAGGGTTACACATATTAGTATTGATGTTAAAAACTTTTTACAAGAATATGAGTTGACAGAATTTTCAATATATTTTCATTTGAAGCACATTATATTTTTCCTGAGCAATTTAGGTTGATCAACACTTTTTTACATGAGGCACAACAGACGGGTCACACTCACTCACTCTCGATCAAAAGTGAAACTAGCTAATTAACCTAACACATGCAAGCAGTGACATATAGAAATATATGAAGTAAGCAAAATGCCATGTGAGGGAGCATAAAAAATACCTCCACGCTCCAGGCGTGGGGAAGGCGACCCCGGCCAAGACTCATACTCCCGGTACAAACAATTATCAATAACTTACAGAAATAAATTTCACTGCCCACTCCACGCAGGGAGGTAAAGGGCTACAATGGCGACCCAAGAGTATCAAGTTTGGGTTGACGGGTGGCTTTTTGCAAAGAAGGTCGGGGTCCCTTCGGGCCAACATGGCCTTCAGGCCAACATGGCCTTTTTGCAAAGAAACCCTCTAATTCTTAAGGACTAACCCAATGGCTTATAATACCTTACAATTGCAAACCCAATTAACTCAAGGATATAAATGCAAACAAAAAAGTTAGTGGTCGTGCTCTGATGTCCCCATCACCGTTTCTTCTTCTTGCGATCTCTCGTTCGACCGTTTTTCAGAGCCTTGCGGTTGCATCAGGACCATTTTCGTGTCTGCACCTAGGTTTTCTCTCCCGTGGGTGAGTGTGCTTCACTCGACTTCTTTCCAAGGTACGTGGTGTAGTTTTGCTGCATTGCTTGCTTTAGTGGCAATCACATCTTTCTTTCTTGGGTATTGGTCATTATATTCTTCCATCTTGTTCTTTGTTTCCTTTGCTTTAAGTTGCTCAACACCTACTATGTGTGTTTACTTATTCCTTCTTTGCTCCACGCCCACGGCGTGTGTTTAGTTCTTCCTTTGTTTTATTCTACACTGTTGAGATGACATACCCACATGCTTCCTGCTTGATGTTATTGCTTGCTTGAGTTGGTGCACATCACATATCTCATACACCCTCATCATTCACACTCACACATTTAAAAAAAATATTAACATCAGTAAGCTGCCGAAGTTTGATAAATTCAATGGGCAAGGATCATCGAAGTAGCATATAGCCTATTACATGAACATGATAGGCGATCTGGCAGTGGACGAGTCCTACCTGCTGAAGTTCTTTGGGTCTTCTCTTACGAGACTCGCTTTCGAGTGGTACTCGAACTTGTCGGTCGGGTCCATTAGCGACTAGCCCGATCTGCAATGAAAGTTCCGGGAGCAGTTCCACGTTGCCGAAGGGGAGGTCACCATGGCCGAATGGTATGCTTCCATGTAGAAAAATGATGAAACAGCCCTGGAGTATATCAAAAGGTGGCAGAATCTCATTATGAGATGCAGGCGTCCGCCACATCAAGAAGATGCAGTACAGATTTGTAAACAGAATCTGTAGTGGAAAGTCCTCGAGAGGATGATAGGAATGAAAATCACATCCTTCCACCGATTAAACAATGTGGTGGTGGAAATCGAGGCCTTCCTCTCAAGATATTCTTTTGCCCCTACAGCTTCCAGTCAGAAAGCCAAATCGGCAGATAAGCGGACCGCGCCCAAAGAAGTTCATACTGGAGACTTCAAGGCGTTTGAGCAGTAGAAAGATAAAGACAAGGGAGTCGCTAACCCTCCTCCGGCAAAGCCAGCTGAACGTCAGGACGGCCCATCCTTATGGAATAAAATGAAGAAGTTGTACTCCTTCCTTAAGGAAAAGACCCGGTGTAACGCCCCGAGATCCGATTCCCAATTAATGGGCATCTTTTTTTTCATTTTTTTTCCATCGGACCTCGAAACATGACGTCATACATATCGCGGAAGCACACACACACACACACACACACACACACACACACACACACACACACACACACACACATATATATATATATATATATATATTTGCATGAGAGAGAGAGAGAGAAACCATAATTACATGAAATGTAAATAGCATCTCAACCATTCATAATCCAAAAAGATACATGTCCATTGTCCAAATACATACAAGTCCATACATGATAACCAATCCACAACCTATCCAAGATATGAAAGATAAATATCCATAGTCTACCCTGATGAAGGGAGGACTAGAACTACTCCTCGGCCACAGCCTCCTCCTCGACCTCCTCTACAGCGTCCCCCAAAACATATGACACAAGTGGATGAGTGTTATGCTCAGTAGGAAGCCTAATCAAATCGGGGTTAACTCGCATTTATATATCCAATTCATATACATAATTCAAATGTTCACAATAAAAGAGTACAAAAGACCCATATAATCTTTCTAGAACCCTCCAAGGTGACCCTAATAGGTTCATCAAGAACCCAAGGATAAATGGGTGAAGGATGGAACCTAAGTAGATCAAATTTGATGGGTTACATGAAATCGGATTGGCCATCGGTCGACCGAACTAGGACATCGGTCGACCGAACTGTAACAAGTTACAGACCAGCCAACACTGGCAAATTCGGTCGACGAAATGCCCAGGTCGGTCGACCGAACTCTGCTACAAATCTAGATAAGCAAGTAGTTCAGTCCCAAAGGTGAAAGACCAATGTTACTCAAAATCCATTCATTCTCATCCACTTAAAGGTAATCATACATGAAAAATACATGTTTATTATCTGACATATAAGATACCCGTGCATGCACTAAATCCACAATGAATAATTAGTTGCACATTTTCACATTTTCATGAGTTACACATTTTACGTTATTCATGGAAGCAAACAACTGCCGCAAACACAGGAGGCCCACACACACACAAACGAACGAAAGAGTATTGCGTAGACCCGAGAGTGAACTCCGACCTAGACTCCTGTCGCACGGGGCGTTACGTATTGCCGTCCCCTGGATCCTGTGGCATTATATATCACCGTCCCACAAAATGAACCAGCCAAATCATAGGATTTCAACCAAGGCATTACATATCGCCGTCCCTTGGGTTCTTTTACTTCCGCGGCGTTACGTAGCACCGTCCCGCAGAAGGGACCGAAGTCCAACCTCATAGAATGATGTTGTTTTCCATTTTTAACATTCACATCGCACTCACATTCATATTCATGTTAAAATATTCGCATCATACTTTAATTTTATGTTATCATAATGTAAGCATGCTTCCAAATAGTGTAAGTGGGCTAATCATACTCATATGCTTATTGTTGTAAAACATAACATGATCAGGTTACCAGCAAGGTTTCCATTTAAAATAAGACAGGTTTATTTCTAGGTTATACATGCGTAGAAAACAATTCATAACTACAAGTGCAAAATTTCTGAGAGCATAAAATTTTTACAGTGAGTTACTATCGTAGTCTTCCATCATTTTCTAATTTTTTAGATTTTTTTGAATTAGAATGGCCTCTCAAAACCCTCTTTTTCTAGGTTTTTGGAAAGTGGGACAGAGCCCTAGGTGCGTCGACACAGTCCAAGACTGTGTCAACACAGCCTTGCAGGTTTCAAAGGGGTGCATCGACCCAGCCAGGGGCTGCATCGACACAGTCAATCCTCTAAAAGAGGCTACGTCGATGCATCCAAGAGCTGCGTCGACGCAGCCAGTGCAGAGACCCTGATCTTCGATAAAAACTCAGAGGAACCTCACAAAAGCACGTAACTTGAAGGAAAAAATAGAAAATAAACATAGTACTTGATTGCACATACCCTTAGTCCCTCTTTAACGTGTAGAAACTATTTAGAAATCGTTCTAATACATCGTTGACCCCTAAGATTTGAGGATAGGTGCCTACCTTCAAGGTGTTAATCTGACAATCCAGGGATGAGATCCACACCCCAGATCCTCTCAAAGCTTTTCCCTTCGTCCTAAGCACTGCATGATCATCCTCCACACGCCGGATCATCCTCCCCCCGTAGAGTCAAGGTCCCTCACCCCTTTCTCACTCAAGAAGGACAGTAAAGGGTGGAGAGTTGAAGAGAAGGGTTGCTAAAGGCTTACTACCCATGAAACCCACCTCCTTATATGGTTTTCAAGCCTCCATAGGTTTTTTCCCATGACCCACGAGGCTTAATCCCGATTTCAAGGTCACTTGTTAGAGAGAAGTTAATGCCATGCACCTCTTCGGGTTTGAACAGATGTGACCCTTTGTCCATCGGTCATAAATGCGGGTGGATGCGCTCTTATGTTGAGATATGGGTAAGGACGTCTTACGATGAAGTTGAGAGGACTTCAAGATCTAACCTTGGGATATGGTTTCTTCGAATTTCATCAACTCTAGCACGAGTTATGATTTTTGCAAGATTAACATTTACTCTCCCTTGTTCTAGTCGTGACCTTTCGGTAGCCCGAGGTAATTCGGGTATAACTCCAGTATCCAGGTAGAATTTGGCCTCGATCTCAACAAAGAAGATGTAGCTATCATCTCATTCAAGATTATGGCCTTAGTTTCAGGTCATTTAAATAACTACAAGAGAAGTTATGAATTTCTAATTAATTACATGAAAATTTTCCCCAACAGTCACACCTCTACATGACAGTTGGTAACCATGGACTCAGAACCTAGGGTTCTGGTGCGAATTGGGTTTCCAACTCAAAAGAAGAGTTCGGGGAAGGGCCCCAAACTTTCTAATGGACTTAGTTTCAGCCCATTTGGTTGACTATGGGCCAAGATGTCCTTATTTCAACAGAGGATAGTGTTTTCTGTAATTGTTTCGACCTATTATCATAAACTCCTCTTATCTCCTGTTAGGCCTATTTTTTAGAAGTTATAATCTTCATGCAAGTTGCTCTTTACCCAAAGGCTATTGCATGGGCTTTGGTTTCACCTAATTTCGACCTTCTTAGGTTGAGTTATGAAATTCCCTAAAGATCTCCCAATATTCCATTTAGATTTCTAATTCATTGTGTTAATGGGCCTTAATTATACCCAATTGGGCTAGTGCCGAATTGTTGGTCCTAACATCCTCTCCCCATTAAAAATAATTCATCCTCGAAATTAGCTTGAAATTTAAGACTACTTATCGAAAAGTTGAGGATATTCCTGGTGCATCTTATCCTCCGGTTCCCAGGTTGCTTCCTCGGAATGAGAATTCTTCCATAACACCTTCACCAGTCGGATGGTTTTATTCCTCAACACATGTTCCTTCCAGTCTATGATCTCATTGGGCCGCTCCACATATGACAAATCTGCTCGAACAACTAAGGGCTCGTGCTCTATAACATGTGAGGCATCCGGGATATACTTTCTGAGCATGGGGATGTGAAAGACCGGATGTACATGCGATAGAGTAGGCGGAAGTGCAAGTCGATAAGCCACCTCGTCAACCGTTTACAAAATCTTGAAAGGCCCGATATATCTTGGACTGAGCTTTCCCTTCTTCCCGAATCGCATGACACCCTTGGTGGGAGACACCTTTAGGAACACATGGTCTCCCTCTGCAAATGCTAACTCCCTCCGTCGCTGATCTGCATAACTTTTCTAACGACTTTGGGCTATGAGGAGTCGCTTCCTGATCATAGATATCTTCTCTGAGCAGTCCTGTACCAACTATGGTCCAAAAAGCTGCTTATCACCAACTTCATACCAACACATTGGTGATCTACATGGCCGCCCATAGAGTGCTTCATATGGTGCCATTCTGATGGTGAAATGGTAACTATTGTTGTATGTAATTTCTATCAGGGGTAAATGATCATCCCAATTCCCCTTCCATTTAATACTGCATTCCCTCAGCATATCTTCTAAAGTCTAGATAGTGCGCTCGGTTTGCCCATCAATCTGAGGATGGAATGTTGAGCTGAACCGCAACTCTGTCCCTATAGCCTACTGCAGACTCTTCTAAAACCTCACTGTGAATCGGGGGTCTCGGTCAGAAATGATAGATAAAGGTGCACCATGCAACTGAATGATCTCAGCGATGAACAGTTTCGCTAGGGATTCGATAGGAGTCTGCTTGTTGATGGGCAGAAAGTGTGCAGTCTTTGTAAATCTGTCCACAATAACCCAGATGGCATCATGCTTCCTTCTTGTCATGGGTTGACCAGTCACAAAGTCCATTGTGACTTGTTCCCATTTCCATTGTGCGATCTCAATGGTCTGGAGAGGACCGCCAGGTCTTTGATGCTCAATCTTCACCTGCTGACAAGTGAGACATTTGGACATGAACTCCGCTGTCCCTCTTCATTCTTGACCACCAATACATCTGCTTCATATCTTGAAACATCTTAGTGCTTTCGGGATGGATGGAGAACTTTGATCTGTGAGCCTCCTGTATTAAGTCCCTCTTCAATTCCACGTTATCTAGTACACAGATCCTTTCTCAGAACATGACCAGCCCATCAATCCCCACATGTAAGCCCTGATGGCTGATACCATCATTCTCCCGGACTTGTCCTTCGGGCATTGGAAGAAGAATGTCTCCTCCCCCGGCTCCTGAAAGATCACTCTCTTCCGACAGCAGTCCAAGAGAGCTTAGTGCTTGACTAACCAATCCATTCCCAGAATGAGATCAAAGTTGGCCATATCTAGGATGTACGCTTCCCCTAGCAATATCCTCCCATTGATTTTGACCTCTATAGTAGGGATCACAAGCTTGGTGTGGACTTGTTTCCCAGTTGGTGTACTAACTACCATATCCCCGAAGAATGTGGCTGGGGGTCTGTTCTTCAGTTGCTTAGCAAAACTAGTGGATATAAATGTGTGTAGCCCCCGGGTTTAACAAAACCTTTGCATATACATTATTCACAAGAAGTGTACCTTCAGCCACGGTAGGGGTATTGTCTGTCTCTTCTTGCATTAGTGCATAAACTCGCCATGTATACTGAATCTTCTCTTGTTGTGGTACTGGCTTTTGCGGAACCTTCTTAGGGCAGTCCCTCGCAAAATGTCCAGCCTCACCGCATTCATAGCACTTACCTTTTGTCCTCCAGCATTCTTGCCCCGGATGGGTGCACCCACAATGGACATAGAATGGAACCGCCAGCTTGTTCCTTGGTACCAGCTCCTAGCGTGCCACCTTTTCTTTATCCTGCCTCCCTCCTACCTGCATAGGCCTTTTGCCCGTCGTCTTCCTCTCCTCGGTGAACCTATACATGGATATTCATTAGAACCTAACTTAATATGTCCCTTAAATCCTTATGGTTTCAATTATTACCTTACATTATCTTGCTTGGCTAGATGAGCAACCCTCAATGCCGTAGCGTAAGAGTCAGGGTCTTGGGTAGCCACATAGCGTCAGACGCTGCTACGCAGACCGTTGACGAATTTCTTCACCTTTCGATGTGCCTCATCAAATATGTGTGGAGCATACCGACCCAGAGCAGAGAATCTAGCCTTATAGTCGGCTACTGACATGTTTCCTTATACGAGGCCCAAGAATTCTTGCTCTTTTGCATCTCGTACTTGCTCAAGGAAGTACTTTTCTCATAAGAAAGCCAAGAATTCTTCCCATAATATGTCATCATTGTGCCCTGTGAAGGTGGTCCTCAGCTTGATCTTGTAGTACATAGGCCGCCAGATTCACTTTTTCTTCCTCGGGACATCGCATCGCACGGAATTTCTTTTCCATCTCTCTGAGCCAGGATTCAACCACCTCTGGACGGCTCTCCCCCTTAAAACAAGGAGGTGCCAGCCTCAAAAATCGATCAAGCGCAGGTAAGTCATGACGTGGCACATGCGCTGGCTGTTGTAACATCTGTTGTTGCACGGCCTGCATAAGTCCTTGGAAACTCTGCATGAATCCCTCCAGATTTATTCCTACATTGGGCACTTGGCCGCCCCCAACCACCGGAGCGTTGACTACCCCGTCATTCACCATATTGGGGTCATCAACCCCCGATCCTCTCTCCTCAGCCTAGGGAAGATCTCTTTGCCTTCTTGGTGGCATAGCTCTAACAAGATAACAATTATTAAGTGTGAGGGTTTGTTTAAAAATGGGTTCCAAACACACTACACCCTTTTCACTCTAGCCTATCTCTTCTTTTACTACTTGGACAATTGGAATGGTTGTAGCCATGATTTATCTCTCGTGCTCTGATACCACTTTGTAATGCCCCGAGATCCGATTTCCAATTAATGGGCATCTTTTTTTTTTCTTTTCCTTTTCCATCGGACCTCGAAACATTACTACATATCACAGAAGCACAAATATATATATATATATATATATATATATATATATATATATATATTCGCATGAGAGAGAGAGAGAGAAACCATAATTACATGAAATGCAAATAGCATCTCAACCATTCATAATCCAAAAAGATACATGTCCATTGTCCAAATACATACAAGTCCATACATGATCACCAATCCACAACTTATCCATGATATGAAAGATAAATATCCATAGTCTACCCTGATAAAGAAAGGACTAGAACTACTCCTCGGCCGCAGCCTCCTCCTCGACCTCCTCTACAACGTCCCCCGAAATGTATGCCACAAGTGGATGAGTGTGACGCTCAGTAGACAGCCTAATTAAATCGGGGTTAACTCGCATCCATATATCCAATTCATATACATAATTCAAATGTTCACAATAAAAGAGTGCAAAAGACCCATATAATCTTTCTAGAACCCTCCAAGGTGACCCTAATAGGTCCGTGAAGAACCCAAGGATAAATGGGTAAAGGATGGAACCTAAGTAGATCAAATTTGACGGGTTACATGAAACCGGATTGGCCATCGGTCGACCGAACTAGGCCATCGGTCGACCGAACTCTAACAAGTTACAGACCAGCCAACACTGGCAAATTCGGTCGATGAAATGCCCAGGTCGGTCGACCGAACTCTGCTACAAATCTAGATAAGCAAGCAATTCAGTCCCAAAGGTGAAAGCTCAATGTTGCACAAAATCCATTCATTCTCATCCTCTTAAAGGTAATCATACATGAAAAATACAAGTTTATTATCTGACATATAAGACACTCGTGCATGCACTAAATCCACAATGAATGATTAGTTGCACATTTTCACATTTTCATGAGTTACACATTTTACATTATTCATGGAACCAAACAGCTGCCGCAAACACAGGAGGCCCACACACACACAAATGAATGAAAGAGTACTGCGCAGACCCGAGAGTGAACTCCGACCTAGACTCCTGCCGCACGGGGCGTTACGTATTGCTGTCCCCTGGATCCAGTGGCATTATATATAGCCATCCCACAAAACGAACCAGCCGAATCATAGGATTTCAACCAAGGCATTACATATCGTCGTCTCTTGGGTTCTTTTACTTCCGCGGCGTTACGTATCACCGTCTCGCAGAAGGGACCAAAGTCCAACCTCCCAGAATGATGTTGTTTTCCATTCATAACATTCACACCGCATTCACATTCATATTCATATTAAAATATTCATATCATACTTTAATCTTATGTTATCATGACGTAAGCATGCTTCCAAATGGTGTAAGTGGGCTAATCATACTCATATGCTTACTGTTGTAAAACATAACATGATCAGGTTACCAGCAAGGTTTCCATATAAAATAAGACAGGAGAATTTCTAGGTTTCACATGCGTAGAAAACAATTCATAACTACAAGTGCAGAATTTCTATGAGCACAAAATTTTTACAGTGAGTTACTAACTTAGTCTTCCATCATTTTTTCATTTTTCAGATTTTTTTTAATTTGAATGGCCTCTCAAAACCCTCTTTGTCTAGGTTTTTGGAAATTGGAACAAAGCCCCAGGTGCATCGACACAGTTCAAGACTGTGTCAACACAGCCTTGCAGGTTTCAAAGGGGTGCATTGACCCAGCCAGGGGCTGCGTCGACGCAGTCAGTGCAGAGACCCTGATCTTCGATAAAAACTCAGAGGAACCTCACGAAAGCACGTAACCTGATGGAAAAATCAGAAAATAAATATAGTAGTCGATCCCACATACCCTTAGTCCATCTTTAGCGTATAGAAACTATTTAGAAATCGTTCTAATGCATCGTTGACCCCTAAGATTTGAGGATAGGTGCCTACCTTCAAGGTGTTAATTCGACGATCCGGTAATGAGATCCACACCCCAGATCCTCTCAAAGCTTTTCCCTTCATCCTAGGGACTGTAGGATCATCCTCCACACACCGGATCATCCTCCCCTCGCAGAGTCAAGGTCCCTCACCCCTTTCTCACTCAAGAAGAACAGTAGAGGGTTGAGAGTTGAAGAGAAGGGTTGCTAAAGGCTTACTACCCATGAAATCCACCTCCTTATATGGTTTTCAAGGCTCCCTAGGTTTTTTCCCACGATCCACAAGGCTTAATCCCGCTCCCAAGGTTGTTAGTTGGAGAGAAGTTAATGCCATGCACCTCTTCAGGTTTGAACATACGTGACACTTCGTTCATTAGTGATAAATGCGGGTGGATGCGCTCTTCTGTTGAGATATTTGGGACGTCTTGAGATGAAATCGAGAGGACTTCCATATCTATCATTGGGATGTGGTTTCATCGAATTTCATCAACCCTCGCACAAGTTATGATTTTTGCAAGACTAACATTTACTCTCCCCTGTTCCAGTCGTGACCTTTCAGTAGCCCGAGGTAATTCGGGTATAACTCCATTATCCAGGCAAAATTTGGCCTCGATCTCAACAAAGAAGATGTAGCTATCATCTCATTAAAGATTATGGACTTAGTTTCAGGTCATTTAAATAACTACAAGCGAAGTTATAAATTTCTAATTAATTACGTGTGAATTTTCCCCAGCAGTCACACCTCTATGTGACGATTCATAACCATGGGCTCTGGTGTGAATTGGGTTTCCACCTCAATAGAAGAGTTTGGTTAAGGGCCCCAAACTTTCTAATGGACTTGGTTTCAGCCCATTTGGCTGACTATGGGCCAAGATGTCCTTATTTTAACAGAGGATAGTGTTTTTTGTAACTATTTCAACCTATTATCATAAACTCCCTCTTATCCCCTGTTAGGCCTATTTTTCAGAAGTTATAATCTTCATCCAAGTTCTTATTGACCCAAAGGCTGTTGCATGGGCTTTGGTTTCACCTAATTCTGACATTCCTAGGTTGAGTTATGAAATTCCCTATAGATCCCCCAATATTCCGTTTAGATTTCTTGTTCATTGTGTTAATGTGCCTAAATTGTACCCAATTGGGCACTAGTTATGCTAGGAGGAAAGATGATCCTCGCTTCTACTTGTAGCATCAAATGCTCGGGCACCCCATAGAAGACTATTACGTCTTCAAGGACGTCATTGAAGGGCTGATTAAAAAGGGGGAGCTACAGATGGGCGAGTACGAGGTAGATCCATTGCGCCCGCCTGAAATGCCCACTCTGGGGGAAACTATTAATATGATATCACTATATCAGCAATTGCCAGAAGAGGTGGTGGAAGCTTGCACAAAGCACACCTATGAGGCTTTTGTGCTGACCCCAGTAAAAGACTAGGAAGACTGGCTTATGGTACCTACGAAGGCAAAAAGAAGACCAGCATCCCACCCTACTCTGGGAGTCCAAATTCATGGCGTAACGCCCCAGTTAGCTCCACCTATTGTAACCCTGGTTTGGCACGATACGACCCCTCGCATGGTCATCAGGAGGCCAACCGATAATAAGAAGAAGCAAGCCCCATTGTGGGTACATCAAGAAGTCAGCGTAGCAGTCTAACGGCTGCAAACGATTATTAATGGGTTAGATGAATATGAACAGCCCAACCTCCAACCAGTGCAGTTAAAAGAATATGTCCCTAGGGAACTTCTAGAGTCCCTCGAGCTAGAGCAAGAAGCTGAAGATGAATTTTGGAGAGGGATTGCCCCGAAAGATGCTCCATGCAAGCAAATGCCAGCTGAGAAAAGAAAGAAAAAGAAGAAATCAAAGAACAAAAATAAAGGTAGCACCATCTCCTGTAACACTTTGTCAGCTTTGTTTTGCATGGCCCAAAGCTCTGAAGAAGGTGATGAAGAAATCTGTTTCACACCGGCTGAAGCAAACCAGGCTAAAACTTCCACCTCCCATCATGCCACCAGGTCTGGGAGGAAGTGGGGATGCCTTCCCTCGGATAACGACAATATCATGTTCAGGGGTGAACAACCATACCAAATCCCTGAACCTGAGATAAAGGGCGCAAGAGTCTCACATCCACCGGGCCTTTACCCCGAAGATATAAGGGGCCAGGAAGTCCCCTCGTTCGATGAATTTATGTCAGCAAAGAAGGGCAAGCAACCATGCCAGCAGACCAAGTCAAAGGACAAGGATACCCCCACCCAGGCCTTGGGTGTGCTGTCTCTAACAGATAAAAGTAGTGAGGGCATCGCCCCGGTTGCCAAACCTCTCCAAATAAAAGAACCAGTTTATCAGATGTGCAGGGATTAGATAATTCCCAAAGAATAAGATAGGCCGCCTTCAGAGCCAACTACTCCGGCACCAGGCTGAAGCAAGCACAACAAAGCTGAAGAAGTGAGACTGGCCAATGTAAAAGCCGACGCTTAGATTTTGAAGCAACTGAAAATACTTCCAGCAAGATTCAACGTCTGGGAGATACTCTCCCAAGATGAAGAAACTCGACAAGCTATCATTGTAGCCTTGCAAACCCCGGTGCCTTTTGAGAGCTACTTTGTTGAGATGTGCTTGGAGGCCACTATCACCTTTGCCAATGAGGATATGCTCCTGCCAACGGCCAGCCACAATAGACGCTTATACATGAAGGTGCAATTAAATGGCCATCCCATAAATAGAATTCTAATTGACCCAGGGGAAGCAGTAAATATACTCCCTTACCGGGTCTATCAGAAGCATTACTTCAACATACACCTGATCAGGGTCAGGGATATGAAGATTGTTGGGTTCAACCAGAAATTTGAAGTCCCCAGGGGTGTGACAAAGTTTGAGCTTTCATTAGGAGACTTCACCACTAAGGTGCAGTTCCATGTTATCAACTTTGACACCTCATACAAGGCGCTGCTTGGCCGGCCGTGGCTGCATCAGAACCGGGTGGTGCCATCTACTTTGCACCAATACATCAAGTACCCCCGGGATGGAAAAGAATAAAGAATCTTTGCTGATTTACACCCCTTTGAGGTGTTTGAGTGCCATCTGCTCAACACCTCGCTCTACTTGGAGAAGCCCAAGGAGACTTCCCAGCCAACTCAGAATGAAGAAAAGAAGACAGCAGAGACCAGCGACTGGTTCCCTCCGCCCCCACCTGATTACATGGCTCAATAGGAGGTGTCACATATTGTTGAAGTCGAGGGAGTGCTCAGGGCAATCCCATATGATATCTATCACGAGCCAGAAGCGCCAGCTCTCAAGGATCTGCTAGGTTATGTGAAAGTCCCTCCGGGAATCACAAGACCGCTCATAGATATAGACTGTCCAACAGTTGAATTACTAAAAACCTTCGAGGTTCCCAATCCTGAGGGACAACCTATGATGTTTTACATGGCTAGTGAACAGCCAGTGAAAGGGGATGATGATTGTAAACTCCCCGAAGAAATTCAGGACTTAGTCGTCCCGATCATGGGGTGCTCGATATAACCGGCAAGGTGATAAAAATGGCCAGGAGGCACCATATTCCATTCTACCAAGCTGAAAGACAAAACCAGATGTTCAAAAGGTTGTGGTACCCACCCAACTTGGACAAAGAACTGTTGCAGATTACCCGGCACCCTACCCTGGGTTTCCTGATAGAAGAATTCTACGAAGCAGATATGATATCCATTTTTGCCCCAGTCGGTGATGACCCTATAGAAGATCCGGCTACGCAAGAAGCTAAGAGCCAGGAGCAGCATATGTCTTCGAATGGCAAAGTACGAGATGAAGTGCTACACCTTTGGAGTCTATCTCCACACAAGAATGTGGGTGTGTCCACTTCTGAAGGACCGGTCCCATCTAGTCATGGTGACAGGGTGTTGTTCCCCCTTCCCGATGCCAGAATAGAGGACGGTGGCCTGAGCCATGCTCCGAATTTCTCTAAATATAACCATGCCATGCTTGCATTACTATACGAGCAGTAGCATGATATTAAAAGATTGAAGAAGCAATTAGCTGAAGTGACCATACATTATTCCTAATTAACAAGGAGCATTCTTCCCCGGCAATGCTGTCCTACAGTGCCAAAGCATTCTCCCATGACCAAAGCGGAGCTATTTTTGTACAGGCAGGGAGAAGACGAACCTGTCCTGGATTACATCCAAAGGTGAAGGGGCTTTTGTGCAAGGTGCGAGCCTCCACTGAGCCATGAGGCTGCTATCCAGATCTACAAACAAGGTCTGAAGAAAGAAATTCAGCAAAGGATAATTGGCATCAAAGTCCAAACCTTTGACCAACTCAATACGGTAGTAGCCGATGTTGAAGCTTTTCTAGCGAAGTATTGCCCCACTACCGCTACGGTGAGGCGGGAGAACAGATCTGAAGCCGTTAATCTCGATGCTTTCGAGCAAATAAAGATGAAAACCCCAGAAGTGATTGGATCTTCAACCAACAAACCTACAAAGCAAATTTCCTCGTTGCGGGAGAAGATGGAGAAGCCCTACTCCTTCCCGAGAGAGAAGACACGGGTGATTTTTGAAAGGGCTTGTCATTATGACAAGATTACTCTCCCAGAGCTCAAGAATCCGGAGGATGCTAAAAGAAGTAATAACCCTCGATTATGCCCATATCATCAAATGTTGGGGCATCCTATCGAGGACTGTTACTTATTTAAAGATATTTCCCAAAGTCTGATCAAGAAGGGCAAACTTCAGATGGGAGAATACACAGTAAACCCACCACGCCCGCATGAAATGGGCACTTACACAAGGGGAGTGCATGTGGTCTCCATCCACTATCACACCCCCGAAAAGATATCAGAGGTTGAGCAAGATGGACCTCAAATCCGAAAAGAGCTGACCGGGTGGCCAAGGTCACCCATGAAAGAAAAGAAGAATAGCCACCCTTGTCCCACGGCAGGGGCATGTACCTCCACCTCGCTAACCATGGAGGCAGCTGGTTCGGCTGATGAAGAATGCTGCAAAGCAAATGTGACCTCCCTATCCACCGTGGTGAGTGAAGGTTCTTCGAAGGTAGTCTATGAAGAAGTCTTGCAGCTCTCAAGGCCAGGAGATATCCCGAAGCCCCGAACAGTAATGCAAGAAAGATAAGAAGTCGATGTCCCCTGCAAGTGTCGGGAATCTATTCTCACAGAGACTGCCACGACCTTTGATGAAGCCCCATAGGGACGAGAAGATAAAAAGCTCCTTGCAGCCCTCAACGGCGATTTATCTACGGGCCAACGATCAAGCTGCCCGGAAGTTGGATTGCCAGCTTCACTGCTGATTACCCAACAAACTCAATAGCCAGAGAAGGAAGCTAGTGATGTCCCGCCACTAGGCGAAATGAGGCAAGGAATCATGTAACGACCCGAGATCCGAATACGGGGAGAGTGGACCTCGATCCACGTGCTGACCCGTGGCCTGACTGATGTTGGGCATCATGTCGAGGCCAGGTGTTAGGGTACCGTGGGGTCTCGGGAGTTGTTGTTCTCGGCTTACGTCACCGTGAGTCGGTGTCGGTACGAGGAGCAGTCCTTGTACTTTGTCCGGTTCAGATGTTGCTTTCTGTTGACTAGAGAGTCTACTCTTTCAGTGACCCTCCACTAGTCGTAGACTTCCGACACGCGAGTGGTCCCACCAGGGAGTGGTGGCGAGGCTACCCCGAGAGACGATTTTTAGACTGGTTTTCGTAGGGCCCCAAGTCTTGCAGCCAGAGTCCGACCGAGGGGAAAACCAGTCAGAGGGCCAGACATGGGACGCATGGTCTGTGTGTGCACACGTGGTTGGGGGCGCTTGGACCTGCGCTAACGAGTGTGACCCCAGCTAGTCACTTGTTATGTTGTTACTTGTACGGTGTCTTAGTTCCCGCTGGGTCGGAGGGAGACACCTGAGGCGCTGTCTAAGCCGTTAGTGGACGCATCTGGCCTTGCTTCTAGTGGTTGGTACTCCTATCTTTGTGTGGTAGTGACTCTTGGAGGTTTTGACGAGTTGTCTCAATTTTCGTGTCGTGCGTTCGGTACCAGATGTAGTAGAGCTTTTCTGCTTATTCATATAAAATGTGTAATTCTGTAATTATTTTAGATTCTTGTGTATCTCCACACCATCCCCTTTAACCCTTCCAAGTCTTCGGGCTCGTGGGTGGTGGTTCGGGATTTGGGTTATCGGGCCTCTCCTGGTATTCGGATCCCGGGTCGTTACAGCTAGTATCAAAGCCAGGTTACAATCCTAGGACCTCGGCACCATACTCGCCTACTGCAAAAAGACAGAAGACATCAAAACTGAGACAACTCGTCAAAACCTCAAAGAGTCGCTACCACACAAAGATAGGAGTATCAACCACTAGAAGCAAGGTCGGATGCGTCCACTGATGACTTAGACCGCGCCTCAGGTCTCTCTCTCCGGCCCAGCGGGAACTGAGACACCGTACATGTAATCAAAGAACATGTGACTAGCTGGGGTCGCGCTCATCAGTGCGGGTCCAACCGCCCCCAACCACGTGTGCACACGCAGACCACGCGTCCCAGGTCTGGCCCTCTAACTAGTTTTCCCCTCAGTCGGACTCTGGCTGCAAGACGTGGGGCCCTACAGAAACCAGTCTAAAAACCGTCTCTTGGGGTTGCCTCGCCACCACTCCCTGGTGGGACCACTCGCGTGTCGGAAGGCAACGACTAGTGGAGGGTCAGTGAAAGAGTAGACTCTCTAGTCAACGAAAAGTAATGTCTGAACCGGACAAAGTACAAGGACTGCTCCTCGTACCGACACCGACTCACGATGACGCAAGCCAAGAAAAACACCTCCCGGGACCCCACGTCACCCTAACACCAGGCCTCGACATGATGCCCAGCATCAGTCAGGCCATGGGTCAGCACGTGGATCGAGGTCCACTCACCCGGGACTCGAATCAGTGAGGAAAGAAACACCGGTTACACAAACACAGTGAATGGTCCACCCTGGGCCGTTCTAGTGTACATGGTCTACCAACTGACCGCTTACAGACCACGCACACGGTCCTCCCTGGTCCGTGCCAAGAATGCACGGCCCCTCTTGGGACCGTTCCAGACAATGCACGACCAACAGGGGCCCGTGCCATCTCTGGACAGAACGGAAAGCCACATGGCCACATTCAGGCCGTTCAGGAACCACGCGGTCCAATGATAGGCCACTTGGGTACCTGGATGGTCCTCATTGGGCCGTCCAATCACCCAACGGCTCAAAAATAGAACGGCTAAACCCTGGCCGTTCAGGAATGGCACGGCCAGCCCTTAGCCGTGCAGGGAGATGAACGGACCCCACTGGGCCGATCAATCACCCAACGGCACAGAGACTGAACGGCTAGCCTTAGGCAATTCAGTGACTGCACGGCCAGCCCTGGGCCGTGCAATCCCAGCACTGTGCAATCGTCAAAAACCAACGGTCAAAAACCCACGAGGTGCACGGTTGGACATGGGCCGTTCAGTGTTACACCGTCGCCCGATAGGCCATGTAACCCACCGATGTGTTGTGCCCCTATGGTTTTGATGTCAGCAAGCACTATGAGTATGAATTGTTTTGATGTCAGCAAGCACTATGAGCATGATTGATTGATTGATTGATTTGAGAGTGGGCACATTCATCTCATTGCATTGTCTGTCTCTGCATTGGTGCAACTCTAGTTCCTGCATAACAAGTGTAGTTTGCATCGGTACATTAACTGTTGTTGCACGTCATATAGTCGATGCATGATCTGATAAATAGACTGCACTGTTAGTTCTCCTACATACATTGCATCTGTTCAATATCTGCCATATGCACACACTGCATCGATGCATTCGTCAGTCGCTTTATTTAGAAGTCGATGCATGTTCATTATGCATACATAGTCAGTACATTCGGTTGTTTCATGCATATACAATGTCTGCACAGTCTTTGCTGTTATGTCCATGCGTCATTTAAGCAAGTCTATACATGATGCATTGATTCTTAAATGCTAGGTAGCATGTCTGTACATTCTTTGACAGCATGCCTGAGCATTCATCTTTGCTGTGCATACTTGTTAGATGCAAACTGCATTTCACACGTTCAACGTCTGTACATTCTTCAGTGGCATTTGTGCAATCTTTCAAAACAAAGTCTATACACTCTTTAGCATGCTATCAAGTCTATACATTCTTTTGTGGCTTGTCCGTGCATTCACCTTCATTGTACATACTTTACTATATGCATACTACATTGAATTATCTCGCACATACACTAAGTCTGCACACGACTACCTTGATGTCTTAGCAAGTCTATACATGATGCATTCAGGCTTAAGCGTTAGGCACAGAAAGTCTGTACATCGTTTGTACATTGCACGCAAAGTCTGTACACTCGTTGATGGCATGTCTGTACATTCACTTTCAATGTGCATACTTCTCTATATGCAAAATGCATTACATGCATTCAAAGTCTGTACACTCGTGGATGACATGTCCGTGCATTCATTCTCGTTGTACATACTTTCTTATATGCACACTGCATTTTGTGCATCAAGTCTGTACATGCTCAGTTCAAATATCAAACTTACTCGATGCATCCTTTTCTTTTCCTTCAGATTGATTCAAACTGATATCAAGTTTAATCTGACAGGACTTATGTTCGAGGAACCTAATAAGGGCACGTGATCCAAGAATGGAGGATGTGCCAGGATCGTGACACGTGTAACGTAACAAGCTGAAATCCTTCCACGTGGTCAAGGCTCTAGGGCGGGAATTATGGAGGACACACGCCCACCTATCTGCTCGTGCTATAAAAAGAAGACTTCTCTATCTGGAGAAGATGCTCGTGCAGAGAGGATCAAAAGTTACATTAGAAAAGTAGAAGCATAAAGAGTATGTACGATCCAGATAGAAGAGAAAGAGAGAAGAAAAGAGTGAGCAGTAGAGAAGTATAGAGAAGCAGAAGAAGAGAAAGAAAGGAAGAGAGAGGTAGAGAGCTCTAGGGGAAGAAGAAAAGCTTCATCGGAAGATTTGTTTTCACTGGACTTTGGATCAGATCCAAGCCAGTCAGCTCCATGAGAGCCATATCTATGTTCCATCGTTTACAGCTTTCTGTCGCTGTGATTTATCATCTTTTGTTTTCTTTTGAACCTTTATTCAAGCTGTTAGTTAGCGGAGCAAGCTGTGTTGCTCAGCGGTTGCAGAGGAGGATTCCTCTGGTCGGCTAATCTGTATTGCCCAGCGGATCAAGCTGTTAGGCAGCGGATGGCTAAGCTGTATTGCCCAGCGGAAGCAAGCTGTGATGCTCAGCTGGTTGTAGGCAAGCTGTGAGGCCCAGCGGT
This sequence comes from Amorphophallus konjac, assembly GCA_022559845.1. Classification (NCBI taxonomy): domain Eukaryota; kingdom Viridiplantae; phylum Streptophyta; class Magnoliopsida; order Alismatales; family Araceae; genus Amorphophallus; species Amorphophallus konjac. The sequence continues at coordinate 287,938,424 of CM040123.1, read as the reverse complement.
TTAAGCTATGTATCAGCGGAAGCCACACTCAGGTTTGACTGTAGGGTGGACGTAGGTCTGCGGACTGAACCACCTAAAAACTCCCTTGTCTACTGTGGTTTGATTGCCTTATTTGACACGCTAGATGTATGCATAGACCGAAAATGTGGTTTGATTGTCATGTGACTTGTGTGCATCCTGTTCATCTCCTTTATCCGCCGTAGATGCATGTTTAGGATCGCTCACGTTCAGATCAACTAGAGTTGGTATTCCGTGATCGCTTTAGCATATCTTTCTGCCGTCCAGCAGCAGTTCATTTTAATTCCGCACTTGAACTTGTTGCAGTCAATTTTTATTGGGTGACTGATCTATTCACCCCCCTCTAGATCGTTCATAGACCCTCATCACGATGCTCCAAGGCCACAGAACGGTCGACGTCTGGGCCACTCCATGGTGTACACGGCTCCTGTTAGGACCGTGTACATCCCGGCGGACCGAGAACGGCAAACCCGTCGGAAAAACCCCATTTTCAGCACCAAACAACCCCGTTTGAGGGGGAAACGAAGGGGAACTCATCCCCAAGCAACCTAGCATGCATCTACACCCACAATTTGCAAAATCGCGGCTCAAAAGACTAGATCGGGCGCTCGAACCCCAAATCATGCTTTACCCTTCTCGGCACGAAACGACCCTCTCTCGACCTTGCCTCGGCCTATAAATCGTAGGGAAGGAAGACATGGAGCTAGAGAACGTCACCCTACCTCGATCTCACTTTGAGGTGCGTCGGATCATCCCCAAATCATGAAGAACGCCGTTGAAACCCTCGTTCCTTCAGGCTGCCCACGAACTCCGCATGCCCACGCGATCGTCTCGCCGTCGCCATCGTCGTCGCGCCGTCGCCCACCACCGTCAGCAGCCGGAGGGGCGCATCATGTCATCACCGGGAGAGGAGAGAGAAAGAGAGGGGGTGCGGGTGTGTCATGGCGGAAGGAGGAAGATGAAGGAAGAAGAAGAAGAAAAGAAGAATAAGAAAAGAAAAAGGAAATGGGATTATATAGAAAATCCAGGTTTTCCAAAAAATATGAAAAAATAGAAAAATATACCCTCGCGATCCTCGGAACACGCTGATCACCGTGGCACCATCCCGGAGTAGGTGAACGACCCGGTTCACCTACTACGGGGTTCCGTAGGTCTGCCGGAGAAAAACACGCGGGAACCGCGAAACACGTTCCGGGACCTCCGAAACTGATCCGAAACGCATGGATCCGAACAAGAAAGATTTTTGAAAAATAATTCTGGGCATAATGAGAACAAATTCTCTGAGAAAATAAATCCAAGACCCAAGAAGAAGAATCCAAAGGGTCCGGGATATTATAGCCCTCCCCCCTTAAATAAATTTCATCCTCGAAATTTAAAATAGAGCACGGGGAAAAGAAAGAGGAGACTTACTCGAACAAATAAGGGAACTGCTGACGCATCACGTCCTCACGCTCCCAAGATGCTTCGCCGCCAGAGTGTCGCTGCCATACCACCTTAACCAGGGGAATAACCTTTCTTGAGAAACTTCTTGACCTTGGAGCCAAAAGACGCAGATCCTGTCACTGACACCGCTGGTTTCAACGCTCCTGAACTACCCATAGTGAGCTGAAAGGTACCCTACTACTGGGTAGCCATCTACTGACTGTGGCCTAACTAGGACTACCTCTGGCCTCCCTGTCCTCAGACCTTCTGTATATCCAGCTCCAAAGATGCTGCCACACGAGATGCTATCTCCAAATCAGTAGCAGCGTTCGCCATCAAGAGGTAACTCAGGTCCTGCCTCAAACCCTAAACAAACTACTCGATCTTCAACCCCTCATTCTCCATGATATGAGCGCATAACGGCCTAACTCAACAAACTGAGCCCTGTACTGTAACACTGACATGTCGCCCTGCACCAGCTCCAGAAACTGACACATCTTCTACGTACCAACATAGGATGGGCAGTAAGTACACTCAAATACTATAACAAAGTCCTTCCACATGATCAGCTAGAGAGAACGCGATTGAAAAGACGTCTTCCACATCGAAGACCACCAATCTCGAGCCGTACCCTGCAACTGGTTACAAGCCAACATCACCATGTCCTCCTCAGCATAGAGCATGGAACTGAACACTCTCTCCATCTCATCAAGCCATCTCCTGGCCACATCGGGATCTGGCTGGCCATCATAGTAGGGTGGATGAAACTGCAAAAAGTCCCTCACACCACGACTGGGTCCACCCCTGGACGACGAGCCCTCACCAGCATCACTGCCAAACTTCTGAGACATGAACTGAAACATGCTCCGAAAGAAATCCTCTGCCCCCGAAACTCTCGCTGCATCCCCTACCTGGGTGGTAACTGGTGGCACTCTACTCTGCTCCTCCTGCACCTCAGTCGACTGTCCCTGCTGAGAGCGAGTCATATGCCTCGACGCCATACTCGCCTACTGCAAAAAGATAGAAGACACAGAAAATGGCAAAATCAATAAAACACACGATGCCCTAAGCCAGTGCCGACTGTACATCATCATTGTGGACTAGTGGACCACCACAATTATTTATCATTTCTATATATATCCACAACCGTTGCTCTATTTTATATTTTTAGGATGAAATTTATTTAAGGGGGGAGGGCTGTAATATCCCGGACCCTTTGGATCCTTCTTCTTGGGTCTCGGATCTATTTTCTCGGAGAATTTGTCCTCATTATGCCCAGAATTATTTTTCGGATATCTTTCGTGTTCGGATCCGTGCGTTTCGGATCAATTTCAGAGGTCTTGGAACATGTTTCACGGTTCCCGCGTGTTTTTCTCTGGCAGACCTACGGAACCCCGTAGGGGTTGAACCGGGTCATTCACCTACTCCAGAATATACCCCTCGATCCTCGGAACACGCTGATCGTCGTGGTACCATCCCGGAGTAGGTGAACGACCTGGTTCACCCGCTACGGGGTTCCATAGGTCTGCTGGAGAAAAACATGCGGGAACCACGAAACACGTTCCGAGACCTCCGAAACTGATCCGAAACGCACGGATCCGAACACGAAAGATGTTTGAAAAATAATTCTGGGCATAATGAGATCAAATTCTCCGAGAAAATAGATCTGAGACCCAAGAAGAAGGATCTGAAGGGTCCGGGATATTACAAATCATCTATGATGTCCTCGAAGCCGAAGAGGATGACGAAGGCTTCATTGACTTGCAATTGGCTCCCCCGGAGATAGAGGATGGCGGCCAGGCTATTGTTGATGAGCTGATCGAAGTAAACCTTGGCACGGAAATGGAGCCTAGGCCAACCTTCCTCAGCACTCTCCTTCCCCTAGAAGAGAGAAAGTGATACATACAGCTACTTCAAGAGTTCTGGGACTGCTTTGCTTGGAACTACATAGAGATGCTAGGACTCAACCTTGAAGTCACTCAACACATACTGGGTATCGATCCAAAAGCAGAGTCGGTGAAGCAGCGACCTTGGCGGATGACGCCCGTGCTGATAAACCAGATTTGCAAAGAAGTCGACAGGCTCATAGACGGTGACTTTATGGCATAAAATTAATATACCACATGGCTGGCAAACATTGTAGCACCCCGAGAATTTAATAAATAATATAAAGGGTAGTAATTAAGTAAATTAGTTACTATTAAATTGGAAATTTCTTTAGGTGAACTTTTAACTAATTTATAAAAATTTGGAAAATTCAAAATCAAGTAGAGGACCTAATTTCCAGACACTTTGTCTTCTTGGTCGAACCCTAAATAAAATTTCTATCAGTCCGAATTAATGAAATTAGAGCAAAATCAAGTTTGAACTAACCAGACCTTAGATTGCTTAATTCGATCCCAAATCTTGATCATTTGAGCCCAAACCAGGCCCATTCGAATGACCTTGATGGATAGCCCGTTTCCCCTCTCATTCCACGTGAAAACCCTAACTCTAGGAGCGTAATTTTGAGCGAGAGGCGGCGCGACTTGGTCAATGCGTGATTCCCGCGCGCGTCGAGTTCGTGGGACTCTTCCCAGCCTTATCTCGCCCCCTAATTCAAATTGCCTCCTATAAATCTAACCCTAGCCTGACCTAGAACCCTATTTTGCTACGGCGGCCGGTGAGGAGCGCAATCAAGGAGGGATTTCGACGAGATCTGGAGGGCGTTCGTCTCGCGGAACCGACGACCTTCATCCTCTTCTTCCTTCGATTTAGGTAGGTGATAGTGGACTAAACTCTATTAAGAATATATCATTGGAAGCGTCTTCGAGTCCTCTTTCGTTTGGTACTAAAAGCCCCAATTTTCATACCGTATAACATGCAAAATTCCTATTTTAGTCAAAGCATGTCAATTAGGGCACCGAACTCGTTAGTTCCCATTTATCTAGATTAATTCTAGGCTATAGCAAGCTCAAATCCTAATTAATCATGATGTGTCATGCGCCTTCTTGTCTTCTTTCTGTTCATAGCTTTTTGCCCAATTTTTACATATTGTACTGCGTGAATTTCATGTTGAAATTGACGTCTATCGGAGCTCGTCGGAGGCCAGACGTGGCGTCATGGTTACGGTCGCACCAGGAACCGCTTCTGACCCTGGGCAGCCTCACGATAGACTGTCTTTCACCTTTTGAAATGTTGAAACCCATTGCATGCTAGAGGCCTCGCGATAGACCGCAAAGGTTGGGTTGCGGCCAAATTCTGACCGCTTTTGATCACTAGCGGTTGTGCGACAGGCCGCCATATACTTATGGGTTTTTTCCAACTCGCTGTTTTATTAATTGTGTTCACCTTGTTTAGACAGTGTGTGTAGGATAGAAACACATTAAATAAATGGTTAGAATGGAACATTTGTAATACCTGAGTTAACAATGGTCATCCACAATCATGTCTAAATTCTTGCTTCTCTTGTCACATATAAAACCCTTCGATTATGAAATTATTACTTCATTATTAATGGATATTGTGGAAAAATTTACTAGGATTGTTTGACAGTCACCCCACTCCGGTGGTGCTGGCTGACTGCTATACTTTCATTTTCTGATGTTTATAACCTTTAATCTTGTAATACTTGGGACTTTCCATCGGATATTCCTTCTGCCAGACTAGGACCTCTATTATGAGACCTCCATAAGACCCCATGAGCCTGGGATTCCCACTAAGACACCAGGAAGGTTGTACCACCAACCCTGTACCGATTGATTCGATCAGACCACTTATTTTATAGCCCGAAATTTGGACTGTCTGGTTAAATGCGGCCCTTTGTGGGACTGCTACCCCCTAATAGCGGCCCAAGGTAGACTGCCCTATTCCAGGGTGTGGCCACTTGGCGACCGTATTTTTGATTTTGACCTGGCCTGTGTGCCAAGTTTGTCAGTCGACTTTCCATTGATTCCAGTAGACCTAGCCTTGTGTAAATCGACCTGAGCCCCTTGGATATGATCTGGGATGTGTGGATTGGACCCTGGTCTGGTTCCACCATATCCAGGTTGACCAAGGATTAGCTGAGCCGACTGGTAAACCATTGCTAGTCCCAACCTAGTTGTGGCCAGCTGTGGACCTTTTTTGTTTTAAGCGGCCTAGCAGGGACTATCTTTATCATTTTACGGCCCCTCTCTGACCGTTTTCTTCCTTCAACACTGGGCTTCGTCTCTATGGCCCAATTTTGACCTTTGCGGTCCAGTATAGACCGTTTTATTCCTCTTGGCGGCCCGCTCATGACCGAAACTTGTCCAGAGCTTGTTTTCATGTGTGTGTGTCTTGTGTGCTTTATTCCCCCTACTCTCATGGCTTCATTTCAATTATTGAAATGTCACTTGGTCCTAGATGATAAGTTACATAGCTTGACCTTGGAATTCTTGGCCGAATCCAATGAATGTCTAAGATGGTCACATGGGATCTTGGATCCACCAAATCAATGCCAACACATCATAAGGGCCTGGTCTGGTCCTGGGAGGAGCGCCCGAAAAGTACTAGTGCCCCGGGGAGTTGTAATGACATGGTGAGGTATTACACCGAGTGCATGACTAGCGTGTTGTCTATGACATTCATTATTCCTATACACCTCTACAAGTTTTGGAATTCCTCATGGAATTTATCTCTACACGACTTGCTTGTCTGCGTGCTTGATCGGCCAATTCTTGGAAATGATATATCTCTAATCTACTTATTTTGACTTGTTCTTTCTATTCCCTTCATGACTGGTAAATGTTATTAACTCATTCTTGTAGGTATGCATATCTCATATGGATATATCTCAAAATGCTGGTTGAAGGAGGTATGCATATCTCATATGGAAATGTAATCATTCTTATCAATTGCATTTTATACTTGTGTGACTTAACTGAAATTGAATTGCACTACATGCCTTGGATTGAAACATAGTTTATGGAATAGACTTGTATTCATTGCCGACTGATTGAATTAGAGTTAAGAATGGATTGCATGGAATCACTCATATGTATTATTGTAAATTAATGAGAATATGTATTGTGCAGGATCGATGAGGAAACAACGTTCTAATCCTAGAAATGATGGTAAGAACACAATTGGAGGTCGATCTCCAAGTGGTTGGAATGGCAGTGGGTCAAAGCTAGAAAAGACAAAATTATTGTGAGATTTCTATCGAAACTTATATGCCAATGGTAAGAAGGTTTGATCAAGTGTGTCTCAATATGCATGGATTGATTGCTAGTGGTTCAAAATTGGTAGATATGTTCAACTCTAGAAAATTCAGGTTCATTGTGAAGTTTTTCATTCAAATACTCAAGGCCATGGCAAGAATGTTTGATTAATTTGTTTTGAATGTGAATGGATTGATCAATGTTGAAATCAGGTTTTGAATATGTCAATCTGAGTTGTAAGTGCATATTGATTGATCTTGATTCCATGTTCCTCGATATGTGGAGTTTCAAGTGATTTTTAATTGAGCTTTTCCACTATCAGGAAAAGTGTCGACCCATGGGGTCGACACTTTATATTGGGTTAAGCCGTTTTAACTAAAAAAGAACCCCTGCTAAAAAAGGTCGACCCCATGGGTCGACACTTATTACCCTGGGTCCTGATTTCGTCTCAGGACAGAACCTCATGAAAAAAAGGTCGACCCCATGGGTCGACACTTTTGACTAGGTTCTAGATTTTCTATTTTTGGCAGAACTCGTTGATACGAGTGTCGACCCTAGAGGTCGACACTTTTTCTGGGATGTCCGGATCGTGGTTTCCAGATTGTCTACGAAATGCCCATTATAAGATCCGTTTGCTTGGGGTTTTTACACCTATACCCTTAGGGTTTCACCTTTGCCTTAGGTGTGGTTTAGAAATGTTTTCTCATGGGGCTTTTATGTCTATTTGGCTTGTTTAACATTGGCTATATATGGGCTACTATTTCCATTGGATGAAACATCCCCTTGGGCTGATATTGTTCTACTCCTGCGGGAACAGTGGAGAGGGCATCACACACTTGTGGAGGAGGAAGAAGAGGCTGCTGTGGATCACGTTCAAGAGCCTGAGCTCAGATCTGGTGGCGGCTGCGGCTGTTCTCCACCATCTGTAACCTAGGCATTCAGATCTACAAGGGACGGCTACTACTACTCTTTGGTTTATCCTTTCTAAGTGCACCCTTCCATTCTATCTTTGAGTTGCATTGAAGAATCTAAAGGGGGATCTCTTTCTCCTTCATTTCCATATTCTGTCTTAGCATATATATATATGGAGTATGATTTCCATCGGATGAAATAACCATTGAGCTTATGTTCTTCATTCGTGCTTGAAGGAAAAGAGGAAAAAGGAAGAGGAGGGCACCGCCCCACCTGGAGGAGGAAGAAGAAGAAGTGGAGGACGCCAAGACCAAGCCTCATCTACCGATTTGATGCACCTTCAACCAAAGCTGTTGAAGACAAGTTCTCCTTGGGCGTCTCCTACGAACGTATAAGCTTCCACTCCCTGGATAGATCGTTCGGTGCATCCCATTGTTCCTTTGGACGTGATTTCACTGATGATTTGAGGGGGATTCTTCTTCTCTCATCTCTATTTGTTCATTTCAGCATAGATATCTGTTTGAGGGTTTATTGTATATCTTTCCTTTTCATTAAACCAAGAACACTTGTGTGTGGGCGGAGTTGTATCTCCGCGTGTGTGGGGTTTTTGTGGGGAAAGATTCCCCGTGTGTTGTTGTGTGTGGACGGAGCTGCGACTCCGTGTGGTTGTCATGTCCGGGGTACGTTCCCCGAACGTGTGTGTGTGTGTGTGCTGCAGTGGCAGCGTGTTGGGGCTTGTCCCCGTGTGGTTATTGTTGCAGAAGCAGCGTGTGTGTGGTTGGGGTTCGTCCCCGTGTTGCTACGAAAGTAGCGTGTAGTGAAGCCTCACACGGTTGGGTGAGGGGTGGACGTAGGGAGCCCGTCGTGGTCCCGAACCACGTAAACATCTTGTGTCTCGTGTGATTGACTGTGTGATTGACCATTTCCTCTATATTCCTTCACCGGTCCATCAATTAGATTTTTAATTCACTACATCATCGCACATTGCTACCTCTGTTATCTGTGTTGAGCGTAATTTCCCTGATTAGTTGCATTAATTATTCGAGAGAGATCGGAAAGTTTGAGAGAATATCTTTAATCTCACTTGAGTTTTAGTTAATCAACGTAGTTAATTTTATATTTGTTGTAATAAGTTTAGAAAGTTTTTAAAATTTACCATCTCGACAAGGGGACAATTCAACCCCCCCTTCTTGTCGGCCATCTCCCTGGGCCAACAATTGGTATCAGAGCCTCGTCTCTGATTTTTTAGTCGACCTTGCGGTTGTAGTGTAAAGATCGTTTTCATGATGGCTAGTGTGGTCTCTATTCCTATCTTTGATGGTTTTGATTATACTTTATGGCTAGGAGAATTTTGTGTTTGGATTACTAGCATTAATCCAAAGCTTATGAGCTTAATGACTCATGGTCCTCATGTGTTACCCAAAAATGAGTTGAGATGGACCGATGAGGATAAGAGAAAGAATTCTGATAATTTGTTTGCTTTGAATGCTCTTAAGGCAGTAGTAAACATTAACAAATTTCCATTTGTTTCCAATTGTAGGTCTGCCAAAGAGTTTTGGGATGGGCTAAGAGAAGTCCAAGAACAAAGCTGGAAGAGTGATTGCCTCGTGGCAAACAAAGAAAATGAGTGCCAAAGCGAGGAAAACTCTAAGGTAAATTCTGATTCTGATGATGATGATGAATTGAGCTATGATGAACTGCTAAATGCTTATGATGAACTGTTTGAAAAATATAAATTGATAAAATCAGATTTAAAAAGGAAACATGACAACTCTTCATGTGGGAAATGCATTGAGCTTGAAAGGCTAGTTGAGTCCCAAAGCGTGTTGAAGAAAAACTAAAAGAAATGATTGCAAACCTTAGATCTGAAAATAACTCCTTGTTGGAAAAAATTTCAGAACATCAACATATGGGAAAAGATAATGAAAATTTGAAAGAATTGAATGGTGCAATGTCTGAAAAATTGCCTCTCCGTGAAAAGAAAAAAATGCATGTCTGTCGACAAATTTGAATGGTTAAGGGAGCTAAGACATGAAATTGAAAGCTTTAAAAACATGAATGATAAATTTGAATGCAATGAAACCATGAATAAAATGGTTGATGAAAATGTGAGTTATCAAAATAAAAACTTGCTAAAGAGATTGAGAAGTTGAAAAATCAAAACAGTCTCCTGGTTGATAAAATCCACATGTTTGAAAAAGGAAAATATGTAGTTGTTGATAATCTTGAAAACTCTCAAGTTTTAGAAGAAGAAATTGCAAGCTATAAAACTATTAATTCTTTGTTGAATCAGAAGCTTGCATTGTATGAAAAAGAAATTGTTGAATCTAACTTGAATATCTCATCATTGGAAGATGAGATCAAGAATTTGAATGAATCCCTGTCATTGTGTGATAAGCAAAATGAAAAATAGAAAAAAGATGTTGACTATTCTTGTATGCATGCAGAACCCTCATATGATAAACACAATCATGCTTCAAGAAAAAAAAGAAATGTTTCATATTTTTATTGTGGGAACTTTGATCACGACATGTACGATTGCTTCTTAACGAAGATTGATGATGATGAAGCTTTAAAATCAAGAATGAAAATGAATGTTGATTCTAAAAACCATGAGAAACTCACGAAGAAAACTCAGAACACTAACTGCTTTTATTATGGGGTGGATGGTCATGTTTTTGAAAATTATTTAACTAAGAAAAGTGATGATGAGTGGTCCATAAAGACAAACTTCTCTTGTCACTATTGTCGTCAAGTTGGACACATGATGGATAATTGCCCCTTGTTTAAATATGATGAAAGGTGGTCTATGAGAAGAAAATCTTCTCACTATTTTTATTATGGCCTGAATGGACATTCAATGGATGATTGTGCCATGATGAGGGCTGATGATGAATGGTATGAAAGGAAAAATAAAAAGAATACATTTGGTCATGTTAGAACTAACCCCTCGGGACCCAAGATGGCTTGGGTACCCAAATCTCCAAAATGAGACTCTATTTTGTAGGGGCGCCTTGAGATCAAGGATTGGTAACAAATGAAGGGATCTCAAGATGAGAAAGAAAAATTGTTTGGAATTGAAATTCATTTTGCATAGACTTACTTTCAATGATCAACAAAGGTAAAACTTTGTGTTTTGAGCTATTTCACATCGTGTGAACAAGTCTGGTTCTTGAATGCTCTTCTTTGGACATACATAGCTAGTTTTCATACACACCTTCTCTTGCCATGTAAATAATGATTCGTCATTGAATGCCCTAGTCTGTGCATAGAGTCTTTTACTCTTTTGCTTGCTTACTTCTTGCAAATGTCAATTTAGGTTTGAAAGCTTTGGTCTGCGGATAGAATCTTTTACTATTTTAATCACATCCTGTAAATAATGGTTCACTTTTGCAAATTCACTTTACATATTTAGTTGCATGATACTCATTGCACATATCATACACATCTTTGTATACTTGTGAATAGGAATAATTTTTCAATCATCTTTTCAAGGTATATGCATATACTTGCATATACTTCATACTTCTGTGCTTGAATGCCATGATTATTCGGTATATAAAATAGTGTCAGTGGAAGGTTGGATTATGTTCAGCCGGAAGCTTTCACTATGTGTGAGGTGGTCTTCAGACATACGTTCTCCGCCAAGTACCGATAATCAACTTGCTTGAAAATTTCAGTTCAATGCTTGTTTGAATGTATATAATATACAACCACTTTTTGACTCCTTCTATGACTCATCCCTTGCTAAATGAAATTACATTGATTAAGACATGTTTGTTATATGGCATATATTAAGGGGGAGATTTTTTATAACCGTGCATTCATTTAGGGGGAGACATTACTGTGATAAGGCTAATTCATCTTTTACATTCAATACAACCACCCACACAAAATGCACCTTTTTGAGATAATGATTCAATATAATAAGGATTACTATTTTCTACTCTACACTTTTGAGAACTATTGATTCTCTACGTAGAAATCACATGTCCCGTGAGGAAAGAGCTGTTTACCCCTTCAAAAACTTGTATAAGTGGAACGTGGATCCGAGTAGCCGGGAATCTCCCCTGAAAAAAAGGAGAAAACTCGCGTCGAAAGGAGAAACTAATCCATATTAAAATAAGTGTGATTTGCCACCGAGTAGCCGGGAAGTGTCCCTTAGACAAAGGATACAACTCGCGTCGAAAAGTGTCTCATCCATATCATAAAAAGTGACGAAACTGAGTAACCAGGAATTACCCCTGACATAAAAGGCATGACTCGTGTCAAAAGGTTAGTCAGACCTTTTTAGTAATTAAAAAAATTGGGGTCATACGTAGCTACCAATATTTGAGCATTGTGTATGGAAGTGTATGGATGAGAAGTTCTTTTTAGTGTTCTTTAGAAAATCTGATTTTCCATATTGACTTGATTTTCATTGCTCAATCTTCACTTATACACCTTGGGTTTGATTGTTTGAATGTCCATTATGAATCAGTCGTCTTTCATGGTTAATGTAGTACTTTATTTATGTAAGCATGACCTTCTTAGTATTATTCATGCACTTCATGTTCAACGATCAATTGCATTATCCTTACACTCGTCCCGAAGGGACTTGCATGAGTCTATATTTATTTATGCATGCTTGAGTGCCAGACTGCTCAATCCGTTTGATCATATCATACTTAAGTCCATAATCTGCATCTATAGGCTATACTTGTAAATAACAAGTTAAATAACCCATTGTCAGTTGGTTTTTGTTCTTAACAATTGGGGAGAATAACGTGCTTTTCAGCACTATACATTTTGTGCATAGTTGGGTTTCACTTTTGCATATAGTTTCTTTATACTACTTGTGCATAATTAGTTACACATATAGCAAAAATTACAAAAATTGAGCATTTACACTTCTTTCACACATCTGCTGATTGCACATCAAATTCCAAAATTTTACTTACTTCTTAGTTTATACACCTTCCCTTCATGGGAGGTTAATTGCTGGGTTCGTGCACTCATGTCTTATTCATTATTAGAAGCATCCCAGTTACTTTTCAGTCCCCCATTTTTTGATAATTCCAAAGGGGGAGAGAACTTTGAATAGTCACAATATATTATCATCATCAAAAAGGGGGAGATTGTTGGGTTCAGTGCGCCCCCTCGTTATCTTTGACAATGGTTTTGATGATTCCAATATATCGTGTGTTTTATGTTTACTCTAGAGTGAAAATCTTGTCTGTTTATGTTTAATGGCATCTTGATAATAAACAAGCTAACATCATGATATCTTGTTTTGCAGGTGGTTTAAACACATTGGTCCTTCATGATTACATCATTCTTGATGTTGATGATTGGATTTGTGCTCTCATGCATACTCTATGTTGGTGTTTTTAATGAACTGACAAATATTTGAAATATCTTGATGTCCATGGTTGTATTTGCTCTGAACTGCATTTATAATTCATGTTTATGAATTAATCTTGGTTAACATGAGACTTCATTGAGTTGCTTTGGAATGTGCTTGATGTGACTTCAATATGCATTGGACTGTCTAAAGCAGTATATCATTCCTCTTGGGATGGGTCGACCCCATGGGTCGACTCCTGGCTCTTTGAGCCCTGCATGTTGTTTTGGTCTGAACTGGAATGCCTTATTTTGGACTGATCCTGATTGTCCTGGACTGTATTGGTTTTATATGCTTTGGACTGACTTAACATTTATGAGAGGTTTGACTGTATTCAGCTGGTAAATGGAGTTTCCATGCTTGAACTTGTTATGGATTGAATAACAATGTCTCAAAATGCTGGTTGAAGGAGGTATGCATATCTCATATGGAAATGTAATCAAATCTCATATCCTGGTGGCCCCAGAAAAAGTGAGCACACATCTTGTTTATGATGCTAACGATAATAGAAGGCAAGCATGAGGCACTGGCAGTGTAAATGTCAGTGGGTTTCTTGGGCAAAAATCACAAAACCAGTTAAAGAAGGGGGTATTGGAATAAGAAGCCTGCTTCATATTCAGATTGCAATGGTAGCTAAACAGATTTGGGGAATCATCCATGGCTCTTCTTTATGGTCCAAATTTGCTACCTCAAAATATATCAAGGGACACCTCAGCACCATTGTTAAACCATTCCCAGGTGGTGTCCGAAGTGATATTTTCTGCAAAGCAAGGCAGCTAATTCTTGACAATACTCAGTTGATCCCCATGGATGGGAAATCGATTGACATCCTAAGTGACAACTGGTGTGGAAATGTCTTGGGCATTCAAGGGAGTACTCCAAAAGTTACATTGTGGGAAGCCAGTCTAAACCCAAGTCATGCAGTGTGGTCTTATATTCCTGAGCAAGTATATGAGGTTATCACCACAATCCAACTCAATCAGAGGCAGGACCAGTGTATATGGGCTTTAACCACAGATGGAAATTTCTCATGCAAATCAGCCTATAATGCAATTCGCCCTCATGGGAAACAAAGGATTCCACTTAAAAAGATCTGGGGTACTAACATTTCTCCGCGGGCCTCTCTATTTTGTTGGCGCCTCATGCACTTGGTAGTCTCTGTGGATAACATAGTAAGAGACTGTGGTATATGTCTTCCATCTAAATGTGTTTGCTGCAGAGATAACAACCAGGAGGAAAGTCTGAACCATCTGTTCATGGAAAGCCAGCTTGCAAGACCATTATGGAGGCATTTCTGAAGTCTCTTTGATTCTCACTGCAGAGCCACTGATTCCATTACTATCAGATGCTGGGATATTATACACTTAGCTAACACTGCTAATCCATATGGTTATGCATCCGTCCAATCTATGTTACATATTTTATGGGAAATATGGAAGACTCGGTGCAAATCTAAATATGAAGAAAAAGGCTTCTCTACTAGAACTCTACAGCAACACATTGTGGAGCAGGTGGCATATTCAATGAAGCAATGAAACTTCATCAAAGACCCATCAAGAGAGGAAAAAGCTACATTGGAACAGTATGGTTTCTTTTACAATATCAATACTAAGCCCCCAAAAATTGTTAGATGGATATGCCCGGACAATGGCTGTGTGCTAAATGTAGATGGTGCCTCTAAGGGGAATCCTTGTCCTTCAGGAGGAGGCGTCTGTATCAGGGGAAGCCGAGGAGAATTCATCTATGGATTTTCTTACTATTATGGAGTAGGGACGAACCTTGTGGCTGAGGCTAGAGCATTATTGGATGGTTTGAGAATGGTGGTTAAAATAAACTTCCGACTGCTGTTATTTTCACTGATTCTAAGACCCTGGCGAATATGATACACTCAAACGCAACCCCTCCATGGAAAATCAGCAAGTGGTTGGATGAAATTAAAGAAACTCTTCTCAGGAACAAGTGCAACTTGCAACATATCTACAGGGAAGGAAATTCTATAGCGGATGCTTTTACTTCTTATGCTTGTCAAACCCAGTCCAATTGTGATTTTAATAGCTGGAATAGTCTTCCTAGTCGGGCTCAAGGATGTGCAACAGTGAATGCTGCGGGTATTCCAAGTTGGAGGAATTGAGTTTGTCATTTCTTTACTTTGTTTCTTTGTTTCTTTGATGGCTTCTCAGGGGTATGCCCCGTTGAATTCTTGTATAGACCTCATCCTTTAGCAATAAACATAGGGCCGGGTGGCATTGGTGGAGGTCGCACAAATTGTGCTCTCCCCCAATAGTTCACCTCGGTCTCACTTCATAAAAAAAATTTTCTTATGAATTGCATTTCTATACTTGTGTGACTTAACTGAATTTGAATTGCACTACATGCCTTGGATTGAAGCTAAATTTATGGACTAGACTTGTATTCATTGCCGACTGATTGAATTAGAGTTAAGAATGGATTGCATGGAATCACTCATATGTATTATTGCAAAATAATGAGAATATGTATTGTGCGGGATCGATGAGGAAACAACGTTCAAATCCTAGAAATGATGGTAAGAACACAATTGGAGGTCGATCTCCAAGTGGTTGGAACGGCATTGGTTCAAAGCTAGAAAAGATAGAATTATTGTGAGATTTCTATCAAAACTTATATGCCAATGGTAAGAAGGTTTGATCAAGTGTATCTCAATATGCATGGATTGATATGGATTGATTACTAGTGGTTCAAAACTGGTAGATATGTTCAAATCAAGAAAATTTAGGTTCGTTGTGGAGTTTTTCATTCAAATACTCAAGGCCATGGTAAGAATGTTTGATTAATTGGTTTTGAATGTGAATGGATTGATTAATGTTGAAATCAGGTTTTGAATATGTCAATCTGAGTTGTAAGTGCATATTGATTGATCTTGATACCATGTTCCTCGATTTGTGGAGTTTCAAGTGATTTTTAATTGAGCTTTTCCATTGTCAGGAAAAGTGTCGACCCATGGGGTCGCCACTTTATATTGGGTTAAGCTGTTTTAACTAAAACAGAACCCCGGTAAAAATGATCGACCCCATGGGTCGACACTTTTTACCTTGGGTCCTGATTTCGTCTCACGATAGAACCTCGTGAAAAAAAGGTCGACCCCATGGGTCGACACTTTTGACTAGGTTCTGGATTTTCTATTTTTGGCAGAACTCGTTGATACGAGTGTCGAACTAGAGGTAGACACTTTTTCTGGGACGTCCAGATCGTGGTTTCCGGATTGTCTACGAAATGCCCATTATAAGATTCGTTTGCTTGGGGTTTTTACACCTATACCCTTAGGGTTTCACCCTTGCCTTAGGTGTAGTTTAGAAATGTTTTCTCATGGGGCTTTTATGTCTATTTGGCTTGTTTAACATTGGCTATATATGGGCTACGATTTTCATCGGATGAAACATCCTCTTGGGCTGATATTGTTCTACTCTTGCAGGAACGGTGGAGAGGGCATCGCACACTTGTGGAGGAGGAAGAAGAGGCTGATGTGGATCGCGTTCAAGAGCCTGAGCTCAGATCTGGTGGCGGCTGCGACTGTTCTCCACCATATGCAACCTAGGCGTTTAGATCTACAAGGGATGGCTGCTTCTACTCTTTGGTTTATCCTTTCTAAGTGCACCCTTCCATTCTATCTTTGAGTTGCATTGAAGAATCTAAAGGGGCATCTCTTGCTCCTTCATTTCCATATTCTGTATTAGCATATATATATATATGGGGTACGATTTCCATCGGATGAAATAACCATTGAGCTTATGTTCTTCATTCGTGCTTGAATGAAAAGAGGAAAAAGGAAGAGGAGGGCGCCGCCCCACCTAGAGGAGGAAGAAGAAGAAGTGGAGGACGCCAAGACCAAGCCTCATCTGTCGATTTGATGCACCTTCGACCAAAGCTATTGAAGACAAGTTCTCCTTGGGCGTCTCCTACGAACGTAGAAGCTTCCACTCCCCGGATAGATCGTTCGGCGCATCCCATTGTTCCTTTGGACTTGATTTCACTGAAGATTTGAGGGGGATTCTTCTTCTCTCATCTCTATTTGTTCATTTCAGCATAGATATCTATTTGAGGGTTTATTGTATATCTTTCCTTTTCATTAAACTAAGAACACTTGTGTGTGGGCGGAGTTGTATCTCTGCGTGTGTGGGGTTTTTGTGGGGAAAGATTCCCCGTGTGTTGTTGTGTGTGGACGGAGCTGCGACTCCGTGTGGTTGTCATGTCCGGGGTACGTTCCCCAAACGTGTGTGTGTATGCTGCAGTGGCAGCGTGTTGGGGCTTGTCCCCGTGTGGTTATTACTACGGAAGCAGCGTGTGAGTGGTTGGGGTTCATCCCCGTGTTGCTACGAATGTAGCGTGTAGTGAAGTCTCACCCGGTTGGGTGAGGGGTGGACATAGGGAGCCCGTCGTAGTCCCGAACCACCTAAAAATCTTGTGTCTCGTGTGATTAACTGTGTGATTGACCATTTCCTCTATCTTCCTTCACAGTTCCATCAATTAGATTTTTAATTCACTGCATCATCGCACATTGCTACCTCTGTTATCTGTGTTGAGTGTAATTTCCCTGATTAGTTGCATTAACTATTCGAGAGAGATCGGAAAGCTTGAGAGAATATCTTTAATCTCCCTTGAGTTTTAGTTAATCAACATAGTTAATTTTATATCTGTTGCAATCAGTTAAGAAAGTTTTTAAAATCCGCCATCTCGGTAAGGGGACAATTCAACCCCCCTTCTTGTCCGCCATCTCTCTAGGCCAACAAACTCCGTTTTTATTTATTCGCATGACCTTTAATTAAATTGGTTAATTACTTAAACTTTGCATGTTATTTCTTACTGAGTGTTCGCTCACCTAATTTTTCCCATTTCAGGTTGCTCTGGTGATGAAACGTAAATGGACGGGGATGGGCAAGAGTGAAGAGCCGGAGTGGACCCGTTAGATGTGAATTTGACAGTTGTCTTAGTAGAGTTGTGAAGTTGTCACATAGTGGTTTTGTCGAGTCATTGTTTAGTAATGTCATTAAGAGTTGTCGTTAAGGGTTGTAATCTTTTCTTTATTTCCTTTTCTTGGAGTCGTGATGTAAGATGTTATGAAGTTGTTGGAACAATTTTGTTCTCTTATTTATGAGTAAATTGGTATCTTTGGAGTAATTCTTTCTCTTTGCAATTATGCTCTTTTAATTCCATTATTGCTCTGTTTATCATGAATGTATATAACTGCTACGTTTTGATATTTCGCGTCGGGACGTGACAGTTTTATGGTATCAGAGCCTAGGTTTTCTAAGTTCCTAGGTTTCTAAGTGGTTTCGTAGAACCCGTGACTTTGTTAAAGTCTAAGGATCTAACCCGGTGAGATTGGGTAGAGACTTGGGGTTGAGTCAATTAATAAAGTCTAAAAGATTTTCGCTAGGCTATTCTAATTAATATTCCTGCACGTAGGAGCCTGTTCTGATGGTAGTTGAACGTGCACAATGGAGGGATATGCAGCGTACAGTGCAGGGTTTTACTTAGGCCCTCCAACATGTAGCACAGGGCGGCGTGCATCATGGGACCGGTGCTCTCCACCAGAATTTTCATGGATTGAATCCCCCACGATTTGGTGGATCGGCGGATCCCGACGAAGCTGAGCATTGACTGAAGGAAATAGAGCGAATCTTTAGAGTTATGCAGTGCGGTGACCATGACCGAGTTCTCTTGGCAACTTTTCAGCTGGAACGTGATGCACGCGCTTGGTGGGAAGAAGTAGAAGCTGTTGGGGAGAATGTTGTGCTAAAGTTGGGCATGTGTGGAACGTGAGTGTTTCTATTGTTTTGATGATGTCCAACTATGACTCAACTAATGATTGGTTCTATTGTTTTGATGTGATTCCAACTATGACTCAACTATGACTCATTTCTAGTGTTTTGATGATGTATGTCTTTAGAGTCATTTTGCTATTCATTATGCATTTGCTATGCATTTGATAAAATCAATTTGATATGCATTTTGCTTTTGCTATGCATTTGATAAAATCCATTTGCATACAATTCAGGTCATTATATTGCCAAGTGCACTTGCAGATCAAGAATGGCTTGCAACACACAAATCAAGATCAATCCAAAGGAGCAAGCCATCCCAGGAGGACGATCAAAAGTCACTCATGATGCCAAGTGCATGATGCCAAGTACACTTTGATTGGAGTGGAAATATCTACTGTGAAAGCTCAACAGAATGCAACCAAAGAATGGAATGGAGGTGGCGAAATGAAAGTGAAATGAACACGTCAAAGCAAGGCCAAGCAAGGAAGAAAATGCTCTAGCTAAGCAAGGCCAAGCAAGAAAGAAAAGGCCCAAGCAATGAAGCAAAGCTTCTACAAAGGACCGAGCATTCATCCAAGATGATCAAGGTTCAAATCCATGGTTCAACATGTTCTAAATTCAAAGAAACCAATGCCACGAAGTTGAATGGGTTTACGGAGGTGAAACGATTGAAATCTGGAAAATTCCCAGCTAGCGGTCGACCTACAGCAGCTAGCGGTCGACCTAAAATTCCAGGGACTGAAACTCTACAGGACAGGAGCTAGCGGTCGACCGCCAGCCAGTGGCGGTCGACCGAAATTCCCAGGGATCACCCGAATGCAAGTTTTACAGTAGCGGTCGACCGCCAGGAGCTGCAAGTCGACCTCCAGCCCCGAGCCAACCATGTTTGACTTCGAATTCCACCTCGTGGGCTGCCTAATTCTCATGATTTCTTTAATCCCAAAGAACCCCAAAGTCTCCCAATCACCCACAAATTGTGGATCTGGTCTAGGGCTTCTCCAAGGACCATTCAAGGTCTATAAAACCAACACATTGGTGGAGGCAAACCCTAATGCTTCATTTGGGATTAAGGGTGGCTGCAAGAGGGGTTTTCAAGAGAGAGGAGACGAAGTACTGTTCATATGAATAGTAGTTCGTGAATGAGTTCTTCATCCACTCAAGAGTTTCATGTAAAGATATGAAGCAATCCTGAAGCAATCACCTTCTACTCTTCAATCAACTTCCAAGAAGGAGAAGAAGCAAAGCTTTCAAGGCGATCCAAGAAGCTCATTTCTCAAAGTGATTTTCTTCATCCTTTCAAGTTCATCCAAGGTGATTTTTGAAGCAATCAATCTCCTACAAGCTATTGAAGAAACAAGATTCAAGGTAGAATCAATTACTCTCTTCATCCACTTCAAGAAGATACAAAGAGGAGATTGAAGAAAGAGTTACTGGTCACGTGAACATTACTCCGTGTAGAACATCTTCATCCAATCCAAGGTATTCAAGCTCATATCAAAGCGATCATCTTCCAATATCTGTGAAGAAGGAAGCAAGGATCAAGGTAGCATCTATTCACTTCTTCATCCATTCAAAGAGATCAAAGAGAGAAGATCAAGAGAGGATTGGAAGAACAGTTACTGTTCACACGAACAGTACTCCGTGAAGAACATTCATCCATTCAAGGGTGAATCAAGAAGATTGATTTGCAAGAAGAAGAGATCCCTGTTGCTGATCAACAAACCATTTCCATTCAAGGGCGAATTCCTTCTTACTCAATCTCTTGTTTTAGTTCCTTCACATTTGTTTTACTTTCAATATTGTTAAACATTGAAGTTGTGATTCGTCCCTACCGGTAATTAGTAGGAAGGCAATTGGAGGGTGTTCCAATTTGCAGTTGACGTCCCTACCAGGTGGTTAGTAGGAAGGCAATCAGAGGTGTTTCCGATCTGCGGTGTTGACGTCCCTACCGTTGGTTAGTAGGAAGGCAATCGGTGGTTTCCGATTTACGGTTTGGTGCGCTGTGCTAGTGGAGCCTCACCGGGTTTGGTGAGGGGTGGACGTAGGGCTGAGGATTCAGTCCGAACCACCTTAAAATCCATTGTGTTCATGGTTTGTTTGTGTGATTGCTTGTGCTAGATGCATGCTTAGGTTTAATATTCACATTACTTATTCATCTTGCTAAGCAACTCATTGTGTTCTTCGTTAAACAAGTTTTTATTCCGCTGCAATTCTTGCTATCTAGCTTTATAGAGGGTTGAATTACGAAAAGAGGTGCAGATCTATTCACTCCCCCTCTAGATCAGTCAGCCACTACCCAACAAGTGGTATCACAGCATACAACAAGTGGTATCAGAGCCTAGCTCTGCTATTTTTAGATCCTACGATCTGTAGGGAAAGATCCGGGTTCATTGTGATTTAAATGGCTTCTTGTGCTACACGTGCTTCGATGGTTTCTCTGCCCATTTATGATGGTTCAGATTTTTCTACATGGCTAGGGAGATTGTTCATCTATGTTAGCTCAATAGATCCACAATTGTGGAATCTTATATACAATGGTCCTCATGAGCTGCCATCAAATTAAATTGATTGGTCAACCGAACATGAGACCAAACACAATGATAATCTTGCTGCATATAACTTAATTATAGCTACAATGGATATTAGACTAACTCACATTGTGTCTTCCTGCAGCACAGCCAAGCAAGTACTGGACAAGTTGGTAAAAATCCATGAAGGAAAAGAACAAGAACAAGAATGCTTCATGGCCACCCGTGCAGAAGAGTCAAACAAACCATCCTCATCAAAGGTAAATTCTGATTCCGAGGAATTCACTGTTGAAGAACTTATGGAATCCTATGATGAGTTATCTACACAATACAAAAAGGCAATATCAGAAAATAAAAAGTTGAAGAAGGATCTCAAGAAAAATAACCAACATGAAAGCTTGATTTGTAAAAAGTGTTCTGCGTTTGAAGAGCTCTCTTTTGATCTAGACACACATAAACAAAGCATTGCATGTCTAAGAGATGAAAATGAAAATCTTCATGATGAAATCACTAGGTTGGAAGAAATTGTAATAAAACTTCAAAACCAACCTAAGGCAATCTCTAATGATCAAACTATGGCCGATGGGCTTATTCATGATGAGAGGTTGATTGAAGAAAATAAAAATTATGTTTCATGCTCTACTAATTTTGCATGTGAAAAATGTTCATTCTTGAGAAACATAAATGCTGGTCTCCATGATGATCTTGAATGGCAACAAAATTTGATTGATTCTCTAAAGGAAGAGAATAACGAGTTGTTGGAAAAGAAAAGTGAATGTGAAAAAGTTGAAGAAGAATTGCATGAAAAGTTGGCTGCACATGAAAAAGGCAAATCTATCATGGATGATCACTCCGAAACATTGCATGCTTTAGAACAACAAAGTCAAAATCTTAAAGCTGTAAATGCCATGCTCAATGAGCAATTGGCAGCATGTGAAGAGGGTCTTAATGAGTCTAAACAGCATATTTCTTCACTTGAAAATGAAATTCAAGGTTTGAATGATTTCCTGTCAATGTTTGCCCAAATCCAAGATTTTGGCTCACCGGAAGCCACCACTTCATGTGGTCACCAAAAAGGGCATACTACTCGAAAGAAAAGTAAAATTCAGCATTCTCATCCAAACATGTACCATAACATGCTCAATGCTAAATATCATATTTTCCACAAAAAGAATGTCCATTGTTATTATTGTGGTAGACATGGTCACACTGTGCATGATTGTTTTATCTTGAGAAATGATGAGCTTAGAGCAGGACAGCAAGTGAAAGAACAAGGAAAGAAAGAAGGACACCACCCTCATACCATGAATGGTAAGAATCATGCTCGTCCACAAAAGTATAGTCAACATGCACATGAACATAAAAAGGATAATCAATCTTTTGTGCGTTGTTTCTACTGTAGTAAAAATGGGCATGAGATGTATGGTTGCCATACAATGAGGGAAGATGATTTGATTGCCTTGAAAAAGATGAGTCAAGATGCTAAACCTGTTGCTAACCCACAAGGACCCAAGCAAGCTTGGGTACCTAAAAATTCCAAGTAAGAATTTTGGGTGCAGGATGCCTTGGACCTGAACAAATGAATGGTCAGGTAAATAAAAGCTCAAGGCACATGTATGTACATAATTTTTTTAATTTTAATCATCTTGCATGTTTAGTCCTAACATGTAGATAGTGCATCATAAGTCTGCCAAATGTCATTAAATTCTGCAAACTGAATTGCTCTTTGAAATGCTTTACCCCCATGGTGTGAGATGAACTTTTGAGCTAGATTTCTTGCTCATACCATGCTGGACCACAGCTGCTTAGTTCATGAAATACTTATTTTGCTGATGTTGCTGATATGATGATGAGTTGTTTAATTCTTGCATATAGGCCATATCGTTAGGGGGAGTTGTCTCCTTGATGCATTCATGCACATGCTACATACCATGAGTCGGGTCATAGCATTCATGCATATTTCTTTTTGCCCATCTCATGAGTGATCTAACTATTCCCGGCACATCCTAAGGGGGAGTCTTGCAATCTGAACATTCTTGGGTAATTATCTGATAATGGTGTAAGAGCTTTCTATTATATGCACTGATGATTGTCCATCAAATAACAATGGTTCATATTTAATGATTTCTTTGAAATTCTGATAAATATGTTTTTGAAATCATCTATGTCACGTAGTCTTTAATAGACTTTAACTAGAGGTTGCATGTTGTGATTTGAATGATCTTTCTGAAATCTGAAAATTCAAATGTCATAGTCAAGTTGGTTTAGTTGCTACAGTCTCGTATTATTTTTAAACAACTTGACACATTGGAATTCATAAAGGAAAAACTTTAGACAAAGCAATGACATTAGGTCACTGAGAAACATGTCTTCTCATCAAGGAAATGAGGCTAGATATGTCATGAAGTACCCTTGTTATCTTTGTTATCAATAGCTTAGACTCAAGGTAGAGCAATGGCTAAATTGCTGAGAAATATATCTCCTCATCAAAGATATGAGATCAGATATGTCATGAGGTGATTTCAGCTATCTCTGTTCACTATGAAGCATAACAGTCAGTTTTACCGAATACCTAGGAATACGGGCGTCTAAACAACGTGTATTCTTACGGCTAGGAGGTATGACTTAGACTCGATTGCTCGTAAAATATGAGTCTAATGATATGACTTTCATTGCAGAAGATTATGGAAAATATGTTGAATCAAAGCATTCCTTATAATTGTCATGGTTGTTTAACCTCAATACAAGTTGTGCTTTTCCTGATGACGATTATGAATATGGCTGTGTAAGACAATGGAGGATTACCATTGCTAGAGCATGCACTTTTGGTTCACTTCTATTAAACCATGGATATAGCTATTTTTTAACTTCTCTTGTTAATTCAGAATTCATTAGCTTTGAACCATACATATTCATCACGGCATGTTTCTAGTTGCTTATAATGGTTTGCTCTATACTCCTCTTTCCCTCAGCTTCCTACATAATTTGTTCATTCATTTAGATAGGAGGAGAAAGTTTGCATTCATTTCTATAAGGGGAGAAGGCTTGGTGACTTGGTGAGTCATTCATCATGCAGGG
Organism: Amorphophallus konjac; assembly: GCA_022559845.1. Lineage (NCBI taxonomy): Eukaryota > Viridiplantae > Streptophyta > Magnoliopsida > Alismatales > Araceae > Amorphophallus > Amorphophallus konjac. The sequence goes on along the minus strand of CM040123.1, from coordinate 287,914,120 downwards.
GAAGAATGTTTGCATATATTCTTGTAAGTGTTTGCATTGTGATGCTGTTTGCATTGTGGTTTGGTGAGCATCATATATAGGGGAAGAAGAACGAGAGGTACATGTCATCTTGTGAGCAAGGGGTTGCATAGCATGTGTTCATTCATTGTCATTGCATAGCATGGGTTAATTCATTTGAGAGCATATCATACATTGAACTCTTTGCATTCACATGCTCTACCTCATCTATGCATATCTGTGTTCACTCATGCATACATATTGGGTGAAATCACTTTGTGCTCATGCATACATATTTGCATTCTCATGTTTTGATCATCCTTGCATTGCACATATGGCTTGCATCTTGCTTTCCCATGCATTGCATAGAAAATCCTGAAAACCACAAAAAGCTAAAATCTTGAAAACCTCTAAAAATTGAAAAATCTGAAATCAAAATTGCTTTCTGGCTGTCTTATCTATCTCTTCTATTGGACCATGTTGGCATACTTCATCTCATTCATTGGTCTCACAAATGCAAAAGGGGAAAAAGATTTGATTCCTTCTTGCTGATCCCTTCTTGCTGATGGCAAAGGGGGAGAAGATTTGATGAGCCATTTCACAGATTTTGGTATTCTTTGTGTGGAGTCGATTTGGTTGAGCCATATGAATGGTTTTAATGAGCCATAGTGTTCTTGAATGTTCTTGAATCTTTTTATGACTCATAGTTGCCATCATCAAAAAGGGGGAGAATGTTGGGGAGAATGTTGTGCTAAAGTTGGGCATGTATGGAACGTGAGTGTTTCTATTGTTTTGATGATGTCCAACTATGACTCAACTAATGATTGGTTCTATTGTTTTGATGTGATTCCAACTATGACTCAACTATGACTCATTTCTAGTGTTTTGATGATGTATGTCTTTAGAGTCATTTTGCTATTCATTATGCATTTGCTATGCATTTGATAAAATCAATTTGATATGCATTTTACTTTTGCTATGCATTTGATAAAATCCATTTGCATACAATTCAGGTCATTATATTGCCAAGTGCACTTGCAGATCAAGAATGGCTTGCAACACACAAATCAAGATCAATCCAAAGGAGCAAGCCATCCCAGGAGGACGATCAAAAGTCACTCATGATGCCAAGTGCATGATGCCAAGTACACTTTGATTGGAGTGGAAATATCTACTGTGAAAGCTCAACAGAATGCAACCAAAGAATGAAATGGAGGTGGCGAAATGAAAGTGAAATGAACACGTCCAAGCAAGGCCAAGCAAGGAAGAAAATGCTCTAGCTAAGCAAGGCCAAGCAAGAAAGAAAAGGCCCAAGCAATGAGCAAAGCTTCTACAAAGGACCGAGCATTCATCCAAGATGATCAAGGTTCAAATCCATGGTTCAACATGTTCTAAATTCAAAGAAACCAATGCCACGAAGTTGAATGGGTTTACGGAGGTGAAACGGTTAAAATTTGGAAAATTCCCAGCTAGCGGTCGACCTACAGCAGCTAGCGGTCGACCTAAAATTACAGGGACTGAAACTCTACAGGACAGGAGCTAGCGGTCGACCGCCAGCCAGTGGCGGTCGACCGAAATTCCCAGGGATCACCCGAATGCAAGTTTTACAGTAGCGGTCGACCGCCAGCCCCGAGCCAACCATGTTTGACTTCGAATTCCACCTCGTGGGCTGCCTAATTCTCATGATTTCTTTAATCCCAAAGAACCCCAAAGTCTCCCAATCACCCACAAATTGTGGATCTGGTCTAGGGCTTCTCCAAGGACTATTCAAGGTCTATAAAACCAACACATTGGTGGAGGCAAACCCTAATGCTTCATTTGGGATTAAGGGTGGCTGCAAGAGGGGTTTTCAAGAGAGAGGAGACGAAGTACTGTTCATATGAATAGTAGTTCGTGAATGAGTTCTTCATCCACTCATGAGTTTCATGTAAAGATCTGAAGCAATCCTGAAGCAATCACCTTCTACTCTTCAATCAACTTCCAAGAAGGAGAAGAAGCAAAGCTTTCAAGGCGATCCAAGAAGCTCATTTCTCAAAGTGATTTTCTTCATCCTTTCAAGTTCATCCAAGGTGATTTTTGAAGCAATCAATCTCCTACAAGCTATTGAAGAAACAAGATTCAAGGTAGAATCAATTACTCTCTTCATCCACTTCAAGAAGATACAAAGAGGAGATTGAAGAAAGAGTTACTGTTCACGTGAACAGTACTCCGTGTAGAACATCTTCATCCAATCCAAGGTATTCAAGCTCATATCAAAGCGATCATCTTCCAAGATCTGTGAAGAAGGAAGCAAGGATCAAGGTAGCATTTATTCACTTCTTCATCCATTCAAAGAGATCAAAGAGAGAAGATCAAGAGAGGATTGGAAGAACAGTTACTGTTCACACGAACAGTACTCCGTGAAGAACATTCATCCATTCAAGGGTGAATCAAGAAGATTGATTTGCAAGAAGAAGAGATCCCTGTTGCTGATCAACAAACCATTTCCATTCAAGGGCCAATTCCTTCTTACTCAATCTCTTGTTTTAGTTCCTTCACATTTGTTTTACTTTCAATATTGTTAAACATTGAAGTTGTGATTCGTCCCTACCGGTGGTTAGTAGGAAGGCAATTGGAGGGTGTTCTAATTTACGGTTGGCGTCCCTACCAGGTGGTTAGTAGGAAGGCAATCAGAGGTGCTTTCGATCTACGGTGTTGACGTCCCTACCGTTGGTTAGTAGGAAGGCAATCGGTGGTTTCCGATTTGCGGTTTGGTGCGCTGCGCTAGTGGAGCCTCACCGGGTTTGGTGAGGGGTGACGTAGGGCTGAGGATTCAGTCCGAACCACCTTAAAATCCATTGTGTTCATGGTTTGTTTGTGTGATTGCTTGTGCTAGATGCATGCTTAGGTTTAATATTCACATTACTTATTCATCTTGCTAAGCAACTCATTGTGTTCTTCGTTAAACTAGTTTTTATTCCGCTGCAATTCTTGCTATCTAGCTTTATAGAGGGTTGAATTGTGAAAAGAGGTGCAGATCTATTCACCCCCCCTCTAGATCAGTCAGCCACTACCCAACAAGTGGTATCACAGCACACAACAGAAGCTACGCTCGGAAATAGGCGTGCGACGTTGCATGAGTTTAAGGAGCATTTTAATAGCAAGTATTTCTCAGATCGTGTGCAGGAAAACAAGGCGGTAGAGTTCACTACTTTGAAGCAGAGAAATTTATCAGTTGCTGAGTACGAGGCGCAGTTTGCCAGGTTATCCCGCTATGCGACACATTTGGTATCTATAGAAAAGATGACGATGGGAATCAACACCGGGCACTGACATTTTTAATATACATTTGTGTCCTTTTAGTTTATTTTTATATCCTTGAGAAAACATATGTGCAATTGTATGGCTTTATATGCCAAACTGTGAGTATTTAGGTTTTAGTGAGTTTTTGTGCAAAAGTCCAGTAGGACCAGCAAGGGCCCCCCTCACTCCTTCTCCATTGGTCCACCTAAGCCCTAGGGGTCCATGTGGGGCTGGTCAAATGCCAAGGTGGCTTCTAGAATGATTATTTCCTTCTTGGACAAGTCAAGGGGACAATGGGCGAAATATGTCCAAGATGCCTCCCCTTATGTCAAGGGGGCGCCTCCCATTAAAATGACATTTTGTATTTTCTTTTTTTAGGCCAATTGACCACATGGGGGAAGAAAATGCTACCCGTCCCCTCTCTCCCATGAAATTCCAACCCCCTCCCCCTTCCTCCCCTTCTATATAAACCCATGTATAGTGTTTTGTAAGGTTTAATGACGAATGATGAAAATTTAGTGAAATTGGCTTGAGCCTTGAAGGGTGCGCCCCTTGTTCCTCTCTCCTCCCCCTCTTACAGATGGATTTCTGCCATTCTTAGGGTGTGATGCCCTTCTAGCTTCTCCTCAGCCCCTCTATTTTCTGTTTCTGCCGCCGCAGCCATCGCACCACCATCACGCCACCGCCACCATCGCCGGAGTTCTATCCAAATCAGGACAGAGGTGCCATGTTTAATTTTTAACTCCAGATCTACTGATCTTCTGGAGTCCAAATTTTGAGGGTAGGTTCACCACGCCAAAACCCTCTCCCAAATTTTTTTTCTATTTTCTAGCCTTCATTTTCTATTTTTTCAATTCCGTGTTCTTCTGCCTTCCAATTCTGTCTATACTCAGTTTTGTGTCACAGCATCTATGTGTTTCCGTAGTTCGACCCCTTTTCCTTTATTTGTTTGAGTCACCAATTTCATTGGAAGTTCTGTCCACCACACCCATCATCCATGAATTTTCTTGGAATTTCTGGAGTCCTTTTACTATTTTTAAAAATCACTGTCTTTTCCCAAATCTGTTATGTCCTGTGGAGTTCAGATCCAACCCTTGTCTAGTATAAAATCATTTTTCCCTGTAAAACCTCCTCTAGAAAATCCACAAAAATTATCCCTGTCTTCCTTGCTTCTTCCTCTACAACTTTCGTGAAGAGTCCAACTTCCGGATCTGAATCTTGAGTCACGGTCAACGCAAGTTATTAGGAAACTCTATTTCTATCCTAAGTTTTCTGAGTCTGTCAGTCTGTCCATTGAAAAATCCACCACAAAAAATCCAGATCCACAGAAATTCTTTCCACAATCCATGGTCGAAGGATTTCAGATCCGCTTTCCAACGATACCACTTTCACGTTGATCTGACGTCGGGAGTGATCGCAGCAGTTGATCTTGCTGGGTCACGCGCTGCAAAAATAGAACTCTAGATCCGTGGATAGCAACTCCCACACGTGCCGATCGGAGTCGACTCGCCTTCCACAAGGCGAACCAGCGTGCCACCGCCCCAGGGAGCGTCTCTCCAAGAGCCACCATCACAGCGGTACCACTCCGGGCCCACTCGGACCTACCGACCATTACGTGGGCCCCACAACTAGCAGCTTGCGCCGGCCGAACCACGCCGATGGGGTGATCAAGTGCTGCCGGTCAACCCAAGATCGGTCCTACCGGGCCCACTTGTGTAGTCCTTTACCTCCCTGCGTGGAGTGGGCGATAATTCACTGCTATAATTATTGTAATATTTAGTTACCAGAGTTACCACACTTGGCCGGGATCATCTTCCCCACGCCCGGAGCGTGGAGATAAATTCGCTCCCTCTCTCTTCCGCATTTGCTTTACTCGTATCTATTTGTATATGCCGCTGCGAGTGTTATGATTCTTAGCCCGATATATAGTTATCACTGCTGCGAGAGAGCGAGAGTGAGTAACCCGTCTTGTGACTCGATCCGAGTACACGCGGAAAGCTGATACCCGAGACTCACTATCGGTTCCTCAACCGTGCACGGTCCAGCACATCCCTCGCTAGGGACACCCGCGAGCTAGAGTCCCAGGTCGCGTGTCCATCCCGCATCAATTTGGTATCAGAGCGCCAGTTGAGTCTAGGGTAGTATTTGGTTCAAAACACACACACAAAAGAGTCATTTAAGTCGAGTCTAAGTCTAAGTGTCTCACTTGCATACCATTGTTCGGTATATAAAAAGGTGTCGCCCGACCGTTAGGTTACGCCTATCAGAGAGGTGATTCACTCGCGTGAGAGGATGTTTGGATCCCCGGATTCCACCAGGTACCGGATCTTGGTTGTGTCTAGTTTCATAGTTGAGTCTGCATTTCAACTTTGCATCGAATTTAGAGTCGTGTCTAGGTGCTTGCATTAGTTTGCATAAACTTTTGCTTATAAAACAAAAACCAAAAAATGCCGTTGCATGCCCACTCCTAGGATCCGTTCCCATCTTTTGGCAACTATGGTCAACCCATGCCGACCCGTCCAAGGTGACAAGTCTGTGTCCGAGTACATTAGGGACTTCGAAGTGTACCGGTTTGGAAACGGATTTGGAGAGGAGAGCACCACGACTGCCTCTCAGTTCCGGAGAGGTTTGCGACTTCATTTCTGATATGAATGTCTTTTTCGCGATGCATTCTCTCTAGCGCAGTCATATGAGGTCGCTCTCGAGGTTGAGCCTTTCGAGGCAAGGTTTGATGCCGCCATTCGACGAGCAGATGCCGCCCTTCAACAAGCATCTACCTCTCCGTCGATTCTCGAGCCGGTAGGATAGCTTGCCCCACGGCCTCACCCACCGCAGCCCAAGCCACCCGTGTTTCTAACAGGAACACTTTTCATCACCGAGTCACTGCTTAGTTGGCTCAAGATAGGCTTGGTCCCTAGGCCACCTTTCCACCCATCCATGGACCCTACACTACCAATAGTACCCGTCAACTCCTACCACACAACATTCCGGTCTAGTCACCATGTCGATACAGTGGATGACCTTATTATGGGATTAGACTCACAAATGAAGTTGACGCATATGTTGGCCCGAGGCTTCGACCAACCCACAAGTCGTAGCTTCACCCACCCCGTCTTAGGGTCCATTACCTCCGTGTACACCGTGGGTTGTGTCACCATGGAGATTCTCCTATTCCTTCCCTTACCGGATGAGCCTAACTTCATTCCATTTACCCCGAGGGAGGAACTTTACCTCCTATATGAGATCACCGTCCCCTATACCCTAGTGCACGAAGGTGACCACGTACACCTTCAAGATTTCCAAATGTGGGACCATGACTTATGGGAGCCCAGTTCAAGGGGTCATACCTTCTTTGATCCCATCGATCCCTTCCCTAGTGACCCACCTTATCTATTCCACCTTGTTAGGGAAGCCGCCTATCACATCTTTATCCCGCAGGCTAGTCCACCTACATCCAACTTGGGGACCGTTCCACGGTCATCCTATAGGGGTAAGGAAGAAAGAAACTTTGGATCTCTTAGCCCTTCTCCACCCAAATCCCATGGGATGACCATGCATGGTTGGGTCATACTTGGACGTCTAGGTGTCCCCCATGCCACGAACCTCCGGTTACATAACATGCATGCATGGCACACATTCGGGTGTCCTGGTCCACCTTGCATATGTTTGGGTGGGACTAACCATAGGTTGTTTAGGGTCATGTGTGAGTCCATGTTTTCCTTTCTTGTCGAGTGCATAGTGAGTCTACATGCATCGGGTCGAGTTGGTCTTTTGTATGCTCGCGTTGTCAGTCCCTTTTGAGTGCGAGACTTGTCAGACTTTGGGATCAGTTCTACCACACATATCGGATCTAGTCACATAAAGGGACCCAGTGGTGATTCCTAGTGAGTCTTCGAGCCGCCTTCCCCCTCTTTTGAGAGTGACCCCACCCTGGAGTGTCCACCTCTAGCCTCATTCCCCAGCAGCGTGTGCATATCAAATCTATACGGGATGAGCAGGTGTCGATTACTTGGAGTGGAGCGTACTCCGCGCTTCCAGGTTCGGTGACGCATCCACCGGAGCTACTCAAGCAGCCGCACCCCTTACTCGACGGGGTCAAGTTCTTCCCACCCGGAGAGAATTGATGGGAATCAACATCGGGCACTGGCATTTTTAATTTACGTTTATGTCCTTTTAGTTTATTGTTATATCCTTGTAAAAATATATGTGCAATTGTAAGGCTTTATAAGCCAAACTGTGAGTCTTTAGGTTTTAGTGGGTTTTTGTGCAAAAGTCCAGTAGGACTAGCAAGGGGCCCCCTCACTCCTTCTCCATTGGTCCACCTAAGCCCTAGGGGTCCATGTGGGGCTAGTCAAATGCCAAGGTGGCTTCTAGAAGGATTCTTTCCTTCTTCGACAAGTTAAGGGGACAATGGGTGAAAAATGTCCAAGATGCCTCCCCTTAAGTCAAGGGGGTGCCCCCATTAAAATGACATTTTGTATTTTCTTTTTTTAGGCCAATTGACCACATGGGAGAAGAAAATGCTACCCCACCCCTCTCTCCCATGAAATTCTAACCCCCTCCCCCTTCCTCCCCTTCTATATAAACCCATGTATAGTGTTTTGTAAGGTTTAATGATGAATGATGAATGATGAAAATTTAGTGAAATTGGCTTGAGCCTTGAAGGGTGCGCCCCTTGTTCCTCTCTCCTATCCCTTTTGCATATGGATTTCTGCCATTCTTAGGGTGTGATGCCCTTCTATCTTCTCCTCAGCCCCTTTGATTTCTGTTTCTGCCGCCGCCATCGCGCCGCCATCGCGCCACCGCCACCATCGCCGAAGTTCTGTCCAAATCAGGATAGAGGTCCCATGTTCAATTTTTAGCTCCAGATCTACTGATCTTCTGGAGTCCAAATTTTGAGAGTAGGTTCACCACGCCAAAACCCTCTCCCAATTTTTTTTAGATTTTCTAGCCTTCATTTTCTATTTTTTTCAATTTTATGTTCTTCAGCCTTCCAATTCTGTCTATACTCCATTTTATGTCATAGCAACCCTGTGTTTCCTCAGTTCGACCCCTTTTTCTTTATTTGTTTGAGTCACCAATTTTATTCGATGTTCTGTCCACCACACTTATCATCTACGAATTTTCTTAGAATTTCTGGAGTCCTTTTACTATTTTTAAAAATCACTGTCTTTTCCCAAATCTGTTCTGTCCTGTGCAGTTCATATCCGACCCTTGTCCAGTATAAAATAGTGTTCCCTTGTCAAACCTCCTCTAGAAAATCCACAAAAATTATCCCCGTCTTCCCTGCTTCTTCCTCTACAACTTTTGTGAAGAGTCCAAGTTCCAGATCTGAGGTTTGAGTCGTGGTCAACGCAAGTTATTAGGAAACTCTATTTCTATCCAGAGTTTTCTAAGTCTATTAGTCAGTCCATTGAAAAATCCACCACGAAAAATGCAGCTCCACAGAAATTCTTTCCGCAGTCCATGGTCGAAGGATTTCAGATCAGCTTTCCAACGATACCACTTTCGTGTTGATCCAACGTTAGGAGTGATCGCAGCAGCTGATCTCGCTCGGTCGCGCGCTGTAAAAATAGAACTCCAGATCCGTGGACAGCAACTCCCACACGTGCCGATCGGAGCCGACTCGCCTTCCACAATGCGAACCAGTGTGCCACCGCCCCAGGGAGCGTCTCTCCAGGAGCGATCGTCACAGTGGTACCACTCCGGGCCCACTCAGACCCGCTGACTAGTACGTGGGCCCCACAACCAGCAGCTTGCGCCAGCCGAATCGCGCTGACGGGGTGATCAAGTGCTGCCCGTCAACCCAAGATCGGTCCTACCGGGCCCACTTGTGTAGTCCTTTACCTCCCTGCGTGGAGTGGGCGACAATTCACTGCTGTAATTATTGTAATATTTAGTTACCTGGAGTTACCGCACTTGGTCGGGATCGTCTTCCCCACGCCCGGAGCGTGGAGGTAAATTCACTCCCGCTCTCTTCCGCATTTGCTTTACTCATATCTATTTGTATATGCCGCTGCGAGTGTTATGATTCTTACCCCGATATATAGTTATCACCGTTGCGAGAGAGCGAGAGTGAGTGACCCGTCCCGTGACTCGATCCGAGTACACGCGGAAAGCCGATACCTGAGACTCACTGCCGGTTCCTCAACCGCGCACGGTCCAGCGCATCCCTCGCTAAGGACACCCGTGAGCTAGAGTCCCAGGTCGCGTGTCCGTCCCGCATCAGATGAAAGCCAAAAGGTTCCTGAATGGATTGAAGCTCCATTATATCAACAAATTGGCGCCGATGGAAATTCATAACTATGCCGAGATTGTGAGGAAAGCTCAAGTCCTTGAGGATACCATGGTGATGACTGAGAGGATCTGAGGAAGGAACACCAAGAAAGAGCAGACCACTAGTTCTGGGAGTTTCAAACCCAGCAATGGCAAGAAGAGGCCCACTAACGGATCTAGTTCATGAAAGGATAAGAAGCCGAGAAATGATGACAGGAAGTCAGGTCCGGTTGCATCATCAAAAGCTCTTTGCAAGTATTGTGATCGTCCGGGTCACAAGATGGAGGAGTGCTGGAGCAAGCTAGGCGCCTGTCTGCGTTATGGGAGCAGGGACCATTGTATCCTTGAGTGTCCTCTTCTGTCAAATCAAGCTACACCGAACAAGCAGTAAGGAGACCAGAAACGGCAAGGCAACCCTACAGGAAACCGAGACAGAAGCCACCGAGGAAGGTGGATTGGTTGAAGGTACACTTGTTATTTTTGATAAGCCTGCATTTGTTCTCTTGGATACAGGAGCAACACATTCTTTTATTTATCAAAGTTTTGCTAAGTCTTTATCTGCGAAACATGTACTGATGAACTTTCAACTGGAAATATCAACCCCTATTGGTTCGGGTTCAACAATTAAGTACTATTATCCTTCTAGTAAGATTTTGGTTAATGGGCTGAATATGCCAGCTGATTTGGTCTCTATGAAGATGAAGGATTATGATGTAATCCCAGGAGCAGATTAGTTAGCTAAGTATGAGGCTAGTGTTCATTATAAATCTGGCACCGTGTCTTTCGTTGGGCACCCCGAGCTTTCTTTTGTCGGGGTTAGGCATTCAAAGTCTGTGCCACTTATATCGGCACTTCGGGCCGAGAAGTTGTTGAGGAAGGGATGTCAGGCATTTCTGGCCTTGGTCTCTTTGACCGACAAGAAGGAGTTAGAGTTCGAGGACATTCCGATTATCCAAGATTTTTCAGATGTGTTTCTTGAAGATTTAACATGACTTCCCCCCTAAGAAGGAAGTAGTTTTCTCCATTGATCTAGTTCATGGTGCATCACGAGTTTCTAAAGCTCCGTATCGTATGTCTCCTGCGGAGTTAAGAGAATTGAAAGAGCAATTAATGGAGTTGCTTGAGAAGGGGTTTATTCATCCGAGTAGATCCCCATGGGGAGCCCCAGTGTTGTTTGTAAGGAAGAAGGATGGCTCTCTGAGGCTGTGTATTGATTACCGCCAGCTTAACCAGCTTATTGTCAAGAATAAGTACCCGTTGCCGAGAATAGATGAGTTGTTCGATCAGATAGCGGGAGCACATTATTTTTTCAAGATTGATATGCGATCAGGGTATCATAAGTTGCGGATCAAGGATGAAGATATATCTTTAAAACGGCATTCCGTAGTAGGTATGGGCATTTCAAGTTTGTTGTAATGCCTTTTGGTCTAACGAATGCTCCTACAGCCTTTATGCAGTTGATGAATAATGTGTTCCAGCCATACTTAGATCAGTGGGTCATGGTTTTTATCTATGATATTTTAATATACTCCAAGAGCAAGGAGGAGCATGCGGAGCACTTGAGGATGGCGTTGCAGATATTGAGGGACCAGCAGTTCTACGCCAAGTTTAGTAAGTGTGAATCATGGCTGCAAGAAGTGTCTTTTTTGGGGCACATTATTTCTAAAGATGGAATCTCTGTAGATCCGTCTAAGGTAGAAGCAGTAAAGAACTGGGATAGGCCTGCGAATGTAACTGAAGTGAGAAGTTTTCTAGGCCTAGCAGGTTATTATCGAAGATTCATTAAGAATGTCTCCAAGATTGCAGTACCTCTAACTAGATTGACCCGCAAGGAGAATCGATTTGAGTGGTCGGAAGTTTGTGAACGTAGTTTCCAAACTCTAAAGGAATGTTTGACCACTGCCCCTGTTATGGCCTTGCCTTCGGGAGAAGGAGGATTTGAAGTCTATACTGATGCCTCAGGCGTTGGCCTAGGATGTGTGCTTATGTAGCATGGAAAAGTGATAGCTTATTCTTCTAGACAGCTAAGGAAGCATGAAGAGAATTATCATGTCCATGACTTCGAACTCGCGACAGTGGTGTTTGCCTTGAAGATTTGGAGGCACTATTGTATGAAGAGACTTTCACTGTATTTTCTGATCATAAGAGCCTTAAGTGTCTGTTTTCTCAGAAGGAGCTTAATATGAGGCAGAGGAGATGGCTTGAGTATTTGAAGGACTTTGACTTCTCTATCGAATATCACCCCGGGAAGGGCAATGTAGTGGCTGATGCTTTGAGCCACAAGCCGATAGCAATGTTGTCTAGTCTCATGTTCCAAGAATGGAGACTGTTGGAGCAGTTGGCTAGTCTAGACATTAATGTTAGCAAGGATCGGGTCATGATCGCTCAATTTCAGCTTCATCTCGAGCCGTTAATGGAAATTAAGACGCTGCAAGATAACGATCCAGTGTTAGTAGAGATCAAGGGAAGCCTAAGTAATCGACCAAATTTTCTATTTACTGATGATGGAAGGTTGTTGTTTCAAGGAAGGACTTGTGTCCCCGATTTAGCCAAGGTGAAGAACAAGATCCCTGAAGAAGCCCATAGATCCAAGTATACTATTCATCCTAGAGCCACTAAGATGTACCAAGATTTAAAGAGGACATTTTGGTGGCCAAATATGAAAGGGGAAGTGGCAGAATTTGTAAGTAGATGTCTGGTATGTCAATAAGTGAAGGCTGAGCATTTTAGACCTGCTGGGAAGTTAAAACTGCCCGATATACCACAGTGGAAGTGGGAGAGCATCGGCATGGATTTTATAATGGGCTTACCAAGAACTCGTGGAGGTTTTGACGCCATTTGGGTAATTGTGGATAGGTTGACTAAATTATGCGCATTTCTTGTCCATTAAGTCGAAGTGGATAGTAGATGTTTTGGTTGCTTTGTATATAAAGGAAGTTGCAAGATTACATGGTGTACCTGTGAACATTGTGTTAGACAGAGACCCCAGGTTTACCTCACATTTTTGGAGAGGATTGCAGGAGTCCTTGGGAACCCATCTGAACTTCAGTACCGCATTTCATCCTCAGACAGACGGGCAAACCGAAAGAACCAATCATATTGTTAAAGATATGCTAAGGGCTTGCATGATCGACTTTGGTTGTAGTTGGCACGAACATTTGGCCCTAATAGAATTTGCCTACAATAATAGTTATCAGTCCAGTATCTAGATGACACCGTTCGAGGCTCAGTATGGAAGGAGCTGCTGATCAACTTTGTGCTATGATGAGGTAGGCGAGAAGCAATGGCTTAGACCGGATCTCATTTTAGAATCATCAAAGAATATCCGGGTTATCCGAGATCGTCTGCAAGTTGCATAGTGATGCGGGATGGACCACGGACTCGACTTGAATTAGGAATGTGATCCTCGAACTCTAGACGAGCTCGTGATTGTCCCTTAGCGAGGGAAACGTGGCACCGGGCACGGTTAAGAAACCAGCCGTGAGTCACGGGTATCGGCTTTCCGTGTAGACTCGGATCGAGTCACGGGACGGTAACACTCAAACTCGCTCTCTCGCAGCGGTGATACAAGTATATCTAGCTAGAAACCTACTCTCGCAGCGGCATTGAAAGCTATACAAGATAAGCAAATGCAATAAAGAGTGGGGAGCGAGTGTACCTCCACGCTCCGGGCATGGGGAAGACGTTCCCGGCCAGTTACGGTAACTCCCTGTTAACAACAGTAAAAAACTTTAATTACAACAGTAATTATATTGCCTACTCCACGCAGGGAGGTAAAGGGATACAGTGGGGCCCGGGAGGACCGACCCTGGGTTGACGGGCAGCAATCTGGAGGCGAACTCAGCACGAACTCGGCCGGCTGGTCCGACTCGGCTCTATTCCAACTCGGTGTTGCGCCAACTCGGTAGCTGACTCGGTGGACAGCAAGCAATCCGTTCCAAAGGAACGTTGCCTTCCTGACGTTTTCTAGAGGCGCCGCTTGGCTGGGACGTTGGCGGGATGTCTCTGATCGACTCTCTGAAGGGGCGGCTCCTGAAGTTGACTTTTGAGACTTGTTCTTGAATTTTTTTCAGACTGTAATTTCGGACCTGCACACAGGACAGATCTGTAGGCCTTGACAGTAAAAATGCTTGTGCCCAGATCCGGAGGCCGATCGAAGTGTGTCTGGTACCGTTGGAAAGAAGACTCAGAGATCTACAACATACTTTTTTTACAGCTTCATCCACCACAAGGATTGAAAATGAAAACTTCTGCAAACTGACTTTGTTTCCTGACCCGGACTGACAGACACACAGGGCAGCAAACAATCTTCCTGAAACACACCTTTGACTGAGGGGTAATCGATTTTTTTAGACTCCAAGAAAATTATGGTGGAAGGGGATATACGTGGGTAACACTCAGTAAGTTTTTGGGATTTTCTAAAAATAGATAATGGAGTGAAAAAAATAGAACAAGATGACTCTGTACTGTAGATCTGCAGAATGACAGATTGACATGGGTGGTATAAAGATTGTGGGAAAAATACCAAACGAGATCAGAATGGGGCATAACATATATGGATGGAAAGATAACAAATAGAGGAACAAGCTATCAAAATTTTAGCTCGATCAGACAACAACATAAAAAGATAGATCCACAGAGGTGGGGTTCTGTCCTGATGGAGATAGAACTCCGGTGGCGACGACGGTGGCGCGACGGCGGCGGCAGTAGAAAGGGAAGCTAGAGGGGCTCAGGAGAAGGGGATTCAATCCCTGGAGGGCTGGAGGAAGGGGAAGAACAGCAGGAGGAAGAGAGAGGGGTGCACCCTCCTTGGAACTCTCTTGGGGCAAATGCCAATTTTTCCTTCATTAATCTAACTAAATCACAAAATACAAGCTATATATATGAAATGGCAAATGGCTCAAATTGCCCTCAGACCTAGGGTTTAGATAATATTAAATGTTTCAAACAAAATAAAAAAAATCCTAATTATATCTAATGGGGGGCCCTTGACCAAGGGGGGGTGGTAGGTGGAGGTGGGTGTAGAATGTTGACATTTTTCACCCTTTATCCCCCATGTGTCAATTTGACATTCAAACCTTCTAGATAGTCATCTAGGATGGTTGACTAGCCCCACATAGCTTAGGTCGCCCAATGGAAAAGGGTTGGGGCCCCCCTTGCTGGACCTACTGCACATTTGCATAAAAACCCACACAATCCTAGGGAATGACACATTGGCTTACAAAGCCTTACAATTGCACATATACTTTTCCAAGGATATAAAAGTAAATAAAAGGACTCAAATGCAAAATAAAAAGTTAGTACTCAGCGTCGATTCCCATCAAATCTCCCCGGGTGGGAAGAACTCGACCCCGTCGAGTAAGGGGTGCGGCTGCTCGAGTAGCTCCGGCGGATCCGTCATCATACCTGGAAGCGCGGAGTACGCTCCACTCCAAGTAATCGACACCTGCTCACCCCATATAGATTCGATATGCACACGCTGCCATGGGAATGAGGCTAGAGGTGGACACTCTGGGGTGGGGTCACTCTCAAATGAGGGAAGGCGGCTCGAAGACTCACTAGGAATCACCGCTTGTCCCTTATGTGACTAGATCCGATATGAGGTAGAACCGATCCCAATAGTCCGACAAGTCTCGAACTCGAAAGGGCTTAACAACACGAGCATACAAACCGACTCGACTCGATGGATGCACAGACACACAAGACCCTAGACACACCTAATGTTAGTCCGACCCGTACATGGGTGACGGCGGACCAGGACACCCGAATATGTGCCATGCATGCACTAGTGGCAACCGATGGTTGGCGGAGAGTGGGACTCCTAGGCACCCTACTTTGTCCCTAACATGCGATTGCCTATTGGATTTGGGAGACTCGAGAGGGCTAGGTGAGCCGGATGTAGGTGTATCATGGACGGGCTTGGTGGGTATGGAGGACCCGGCCCGTAGGAAAGGGGTATGAAAGTGGACTATCCCGACAAGGTAGAATGGAAGGGGTGGATCACTAGGCCCACTAGAGAAGGGGTCGAATGGGTCCAATGTTGTGTAGTGGACAGCGGATCTAGAGGGGAGGGGTGAATAGATCTGCCCCTCTTTTTGCAATGGAACCCTCTAAATAGCTAGATAGAACAAATCACAACGGAATATAACTAGCTAAACGAAAGACATAGTGATTTGCTTAGCAAGATGATTACTAATGTATCGATTCGAACCTAAGCATGCATCTAGAACAAAACAATCACACAAACAAACCACAACACACAATATTTTAAGGTGGTTCGGACTGAATCCCTAGTCCTACGTCCACACCTCACCAAATCCGGTGAGGCTCCACTAGTTCCACGCACTGAACCGTAAATCGGAAAGACCACCGATTGCCTTCCTACTAACCACCGATAAGGACAATCTTTAATTCCAAATGTTTGAATGAAATGGAAAAGAACAATTATGAAAATACTCAATCAAGATATGAAATATGCTCAAGGAGAAGGATCTTGTCTGAGATTGCTGGGGCTTGAATCTTCTTTTGAAGTAGCTTGAATCACTTGGAGATTTGATGAAGAACTTCTTCATGGAGTACTGTTCACAGCTACAGTACTCGAACTCTTCTCCATTGAACACACCCTTGCAGCCTCCTTTGATCTCCCTTATTAGCCTTTCTTGCTTCTACTCTTCTTTGGAGGTTGCTGGATTGAGATATGAACTTGAATCACCTTGAGTTGATGGAGAGAGTGTTGGATGTAGCTTTGATCTTCCTTTTGATCCTCTTGAGTTGATGAAGAGGAAGAAGGATGCAGTTTAGATCACCTTTGAACCCCTTGATTGCTTCTTCTTCCTTGAGGTTGAGATGGCTTCAGATCTGGACTTGAATACCTTGGAATGGATGAAGAACTCCTTCCCGAAACACTGTTCACGGAGGTGCGACAGTACCTTGAAAATGGCCTCCCTTGATCTCTCTTGAAACCTTGAAGCATTATGGTTTCTAACCCCTCAAGTGTTGGTTTTATAGACCTTGAATGGTCCATAGACACTCTCCAGACCAGATCCATAAATCATGGAAGATTAAGTAAGGTTTGATTAAACAAATCCATGGAAAGGGGCTGGCCATGAGGTGGAATTCGAAGTCAAACAAGGCTGCATCGGGGCTGGCGGTCGACTTGCAGCTCCTGGCGGTCGACCGCTACTGATAAATACTGTAGACGAATGGCCCCTGGGATTTCTGGTCGACCGCTATTGGCTGGCGGCCGACCGCTACTGAAAGTCATGCAGTCTGGCGGATCCTGGCCGGGGCGGTCGACCGCCCCTGTGCTGGCGGTCGACCGCCAGCTGGGCTGATTCCGAGCTTGCCCGGGTTAGTCCGTTATCCGCCTTAGCTCCGTCGTTCAACTTCATTAGCAGCCCGTGCATGTTTGTGGCATCACCCTTGATAGTCTAGAAGGTATCAACTGAGTCTTTAACGTTGGATTCTCTTGGCTATACTTCTTTGTGCATTGACCTTGGATGAGTGACGAGCCGAATATGAAATGTCGACTTTTGCTTGTAAGAGAGATGAGATTTGCATCCTTACTTGGGTGCGATCAATGAGCTTTCACTTTGGCCATTGCCACTTGATTCCTTGTCCATTCATTGGCACATCTGTCATGAATAAAAACATCACGTATGTCAATCACATGAGAGTGGAAGATGTCAATGACTAATAGTGTTTAGCCATTATCAAAACCAAGAAAACTCATATGACTATAGAATGATGTCGAATGACCCAAGTGACCAGAGGATGACTCAAATGACCTCAGGGACACAACATTCTCCCCCTTTTTGATGATGACAACATTGTGAGTCATTATGTGATAGAAATGTCTAAAATGGCACAAGTTATAACAAATGCAACATATGCAGCTCAAGATCCATGATAGTAATAGCATGTGAAGGCAATTATGATATGAATGCTATGCAATTATGCAAACCTCATCACATACACATATGAGATGCAAAGTGAACAATGGATTCTCCCCTTGGACGCTCCCCGTACACCATCCACACATCCCCCATGACAACTCACAAAGCACATAAGCTCTGCCCTTTGACAATGCGATAACGCATATAGCTCTTACAAAGGACTCACACAAAGAATTCTCCCCCTTTGCCAACAGCAAAAAAGAGTGATAATAGTAAAATGTCTGTGAGACCAGAGCTGAAAGGAGTTAAGAGCAATCCATTTTATGCAAACCTGAAATAGATAGTGAGCAAGATATATGGTTCAAAGCTAATGAAATCCGAATTCATCAACAGAGTTCGAAAAGCAGCTACATCCAATAGGTAATAGAGATGAACCAAAGGTGCATATCATAGCAATGTTTAACCGTCCCTTTATCTTATATATCCATATTCAGTAACTACAAAGGGAATAACACAAAAAAATGAGTATTGAGGCTAAATAATCATGACTAAAGCATGGAATTTTATGAGTTCAACAAATTTGATTTTCAATATCTTTTGAATTTGAAGGCACATGACTCATATTTTACGAGCAATCAAGTCTAGTACATGCCTCCAAGCCGTAAGAATACACGTTGTTTAGACGTCAGTATTCCTAGGTATGTGGTAAGACTGACTATGATGCTTCAAAATAAACAGAGATAGCAAAGTCACGTCATGACATATCCAAACTCATTTCATTGATGAGAAGATATGTTTCTCAGCAATTATGACATTGCTCTGCCTAGAGTCCAGATGAATTAAGACAGAGATAACAGAGGCACATCATGACATATCATTCGTCACTTGATTTGATGACGTGACATATTTCTCCGTGCAACACTATCATTGCTCTGCAAATTGATTTTCAAGAATTCCAGCTCATCAAGTTGTTTAGAAACAATACTAAGCTCTAGAGTATCACCAAGATTGTCATGAAGTCTGGATTTTCAGATTTCAGGGTAGTCATTCAAGACATAACATGCAGTCTTTAGTGAAAGTCTATTAAAACTACAGAACATAGATGATTTCAAACAAGATATATCAAAACTACAAGGAAATCATTAAATCTGAACCATTTTCATTGAATGGATAATCATTAGGGCATATAATAGAAAGCTCTTACACCATATGTCCATCTGTCTCATGAACTCAAACCGGACTGTAAGCCACTGAAGTGCAGTTTGTAAGAGGTTAAGAGAATCAAAAAAACTCCCCCTAAGGATATGCAATGGATACGCGAAGGGGTTATGTTTGCAATCAAGTGGAATGGCAAAGGAGGTTGACCTAGTCACTCATGAAGGTAGCAGAAATGAAATGTATGACCCAACGCATGGTTGTACACTTATTAAATGCCACAGAATGAATATGCATGAATGTTGCACAAGGACAACTCCCTCTTACTATATGGCCTATATGCGACATTGACACATGGTACTTGGCGGAGGTGAAACCTCACGCATATTGAGTGCTTCGAGGTAAGCATAACCTGCCCTTCCATACATCAACATTTGATATACCATGGCCATGCAAGAATGATGCGACACAAACCATGCAATACATTGGGAACATAGATTCAACTTGATTATGCAACTACATGCAATGCGATACCATATGCAAAAAGACATATTGACATATAAATAATGCATGAATACCAACGTGCAAAACACACAACTAATTGAACATGATCATCATTTCAAATTCTTATTGGCCTGAGGTCGGCAAAGACCAAGCTCCCTTTTGAGTGTTGAAAACCTGTCATTACACAAGGGCTTGGTGAAAATATCAGCAATTTGATTTAGAGTATCAACAAAATGCAGTTCAAAATTTTTCTTACTGACCTTGTCTCTAATGAAGTGATGCCTAATCTTAATATGCTTAGTCATAGAGTGCTGGACTGGATTTTTTGCAAGGTTGATAGCACTAGTGTTATAACACAGAATCGGGACACAACCAATATCCATCAAGTAGTCTTGGAGTTAGTGTTTAATCCACAACACTTGGGTGCCACAGCTCCCCGCAGTAACATATTCTGCCTCCGCGGTTGAGAGGGCAACCGAGTGTTGTTTCTTGGAGGCCCAAGAAATTAAACACCCGCCTAGAAATTGGCAATAGTCACTAGTACTCTTACGATCCAGCTTGCATCCAGTGTAATCTGCATCAGAATAAGATATAAGAGATAAATCACATGATGACGGATACCACAATCCCAAATCTTGAGTGCCGGCAAGATATCGAAGGATACGTTTGACGGCAGTCAAATGAGATTCTCTAGGACTAGCTTGAAATCTAGCACAAAGGCATACACTAAACTGGATATCTGGTCGGGATGCAGTCAAATAAAGCAAAGAACCAATCATACCTCTATAGACCTTTGTATCCACCAATTTACCATTTTCATCTGAATCTAGTGAAGTTGAGGTGTTCATCGGAGTTGCAATGATTTTGCTGTTTGCCATGTCAAATCTTTTTAGCAGCTCCTTGATGTATTTGGCTTGACTTATGAAGCAACCATCTTCTCCTTGGTTGACCTGCAAACCGAGAAAGAATTGAAGTTCTCCCATTAGGCTCATCTCAAATTCTCATGAGGTTAGCAAATTCCTCACACATTTTAGATTTTGTAGAACCAAACACAATGTCATCAACATAAATTTGAACAATCAAGATGTTCTTACCTTGCTTCTTGGTGAAAAGTGTTTGATCTACCTTACCTCGTGTGTACCATTTTTCAATGAGGAACGAGCTTAGTCTCTCATACCAAGCTCTTGGTGCTTGCTTAAGTCCATAAAGCACCATGTCTAGCTTGTATACAAAATCTGCATTGTTAGAATTCTCAAAGCCAGGGGACTGCTCAACATAGACTTCTTCTTTGATCAAGCCATTCAAGAAAGCACTTTTGACATCCATTTGATACAGCTTTATTCTAAGGGAGCATGTAAAGGTAAGTAAAATTCTGATGGCTTCGAGTCTAGCAACTGGGGCATAAGATTCATCAAAATCTATCCCAAACTCTTGATTATACCCTTGAGCCACCAATCTAGCTTTGTTTCTTATTATCTTGCCATCTTCACTTAGTTTGTTCCTAAAGACCCATTTGGTGCCTATGACAGATTGTGATGGAGGTCTAGGAACAAGATGCCAGACTTTATTCCTTTCAAACTGGTTTAATTCATCTTGCATTGAATTTATCCAGTTTTCATCTTTTAATGCTTCATCAATATTTTTGGGTTCAAGCTGAGAGACAAGAGCAAGTTGATCTAGTTCTTCCACAATTCTAAAATGTGACCTTGTTCTAGGTGGGTCATTCAAGCTCCCAATGACATTTTCCAAGGGATGATCCTTAAGAATTCTAATATTTATAGAATCGCTACCTTCCCCTGGAGCTTGTTCCCTTGCATTGCTTGATTCAGCTAGGTCACCATCTTCTTTTATTTCTTCTTGTGGAGGATCACTCTTGTCCTTCATGTTTAGGAATTCTCCATCTTCATCGTTTTTCCTGCAAGAGTTATCATTGTTAGAATCATGATATTCATCAAAGGAAACATGGGGTGATTCTTCCACAGTTTGACTTTTGATATTATAAATTCTATAAGCCCTAGATCTATCAGAATATCCAAGGAATATACCTTTATCGCTCTTGGGCTTGAATTTATCTAAGTCTCTTTTGTCATTGTTGTGAATGAAGCATTTCGATCTAAACACTTTCATATGTGAGAGGGAGGGCTTTTTACCTTTTAGCAACTCATAAGGAGTCTTTTTGGTGTGTGGCCTTACCATAGAGCGGTTGATAATGTAACATGCCGAGTTTACCGCTTCAGCCCAAAACCTCGTTGGAAGTTGCCGTTCAGCAAGCATGGTTCTTGCCATCTCTACAAGTGTCTGATTTCTCCTTTCAACCACACCGTTTTGCTCCGGCGTTCTTGGTGAATAAAATCGGTGTGAAATCCCTTCGGCCCTGCAAAGGTTATAGAAGTTAGCATTTTCAAATTCACCACGTGACCAGATTGAATCTTGGAAATTTTAAACTCACCGTCCTGCATTATCTTCATGTAGAGTGCCTGAAACTCATCAAAATCATCATTTTTGTGTGTGAGAAAGAAAACCCATGTGAACCTAGAAAAGTCATGCACCAAGATATATCCATATTTTCTACCACTTAAGCTAGCAGTTCTGGTTGGGCCAAATAGGTCCATATGAATTAGCTCGAGTGGTTTGGATGATGTATTTTCAGATCTTCCTTTGAATGATTTTCTAGTTTGTTTACCTAGGGCACATGCATCACACAATTTGTTTTCTTTTTTAAAGGATAGTTCAGGCAAACCTTTCACCATTGAATGCTTCAAGAGTTTATGCAAGACATTGTAGCTAGCATGTCCTAGTCTACGATGCCATATCCATGCAAGTTCAGATTTTGGTGCAGCAAGACAAAGATTTAAATGAGCAGGATCATCTAAGTCAATCATGTAAACATTGTTAACTCTCTTATCAGAAAAATTTACTTTGTCAGATTTTGGTTCAAGAATTCTGCATTCATGAGAGTCAAACAACACTTTGTGACCCTTATCACACAATTGACTTATACTAAGCAGGTTATATTTCAATCCTTCAACTAACAACACGTTACAAATGGAGTTGGAGAGGTTCTTACCTACATTACATGTTCCAATGATTTTTCCTTTATTGTTTCCTCCAAATGTGACATATCCTCCTTCCTTTTCCTCCAAGAGACAAAATTTTGATTTGTCTCCAGTCATGTGTCTTGAACAGCCGCTATCAAGGTACCACCTGTTATGCATGGCTGCAAGGCATTCCTGCACAAGCAATTAAGCAATGGTGTTTGGAACCCAACCAAATTTGGGTCCCTTCAAGCTTTTTAGAATTTCAAAACATGAAACCATTTCTTTTGGAATCCAAACCTTCTTAACATTCATGCTTTGTTTGCTTAGAGCAGGGATTTGATTTTTCTTTTCCATCTTGACATTCATTTTTTATTTAGAAGCTCTTTGTTAGATTTTATGGAAGTTTGAGGAGATTTGCTTCTTAAACCATTGAGGCCGTTGGTTAGTTTTGGGTTGAAACTGATTGTTTTGCCACCTATGGGATTGATGAACATAGAAATCATAATTTTTCCAAAGATATGGTGATGCTGGCCTATATGAGTGTGCAATCCAATTGTGGTGAAATCTGGAAGGTTGAGCATGCAATGGCCAAGGAAGTGTTGACCTATGCTGCGGGGAAGGTCGACCTTTCTTAGGTTTTTGGACAGGCTTTTTGGGAATGTTGGTGACTGCCTCTTCAATCTTTTCTTTCCCTTTCTTCTTTTATTTTTGCTGGTTTTGTGTGGGAGTTGTGTTTGAGGTGGAAACTTCGGAAGATGAAACAAATGTGACAGTTTTTATCCCAATTGGCATTTTATTTGTTGGTTCAAAACCTAACCCTTCCTTATTGAAATTCATTCTAGAACCTAGCAATGCATCTAGGTTTTCTCTTCCATCCACAAACTTTTCTAAAGATTGTTGTTTATCCTTCAACTCTTTTTGTAGGTTTTCAATATTTTGAAGAAGTTGAATGTTGACTTGTTTGACAGCTTCATACTTTTCATTACTCAATTTACTATCTTTTTCATAGCTTTACATTTTGAGCTTCATTCTATCAATCTCATTTGTCAAATCCTCATTTTCAATTTCCAAGTCAGCCATTTCTTTTCTTCCTTCCTCCAAATCCTCAATCATTTTCTTAAGATCTTCAATTTCAGTCTCAAGTAGAGTATTCTTATCATTCATATTATGATCATGCACAAATGAGTTAATTTTCTTTTTCAATGATTTATTCTCCTTTTTGTACATTTCATATTTTTCCATGAGTTGTATATATGCATCCTCCCAATCATCAATTGTATAATCTTCAAATGGAGAATTTACCTCAGTTTCTTCATCACCTTTGGCCATAAGGCAAAAATCTTCTTTTTCTTTGTCCGAGGAGCTAGTTCCGTCATCACTTTCCTCTTCATCGCTCCATGTGGACACCATGGCCTTGTTCTTCTTCTTGCCCTTCCATTTGTCGGCTTTTCTAAATCTGTCGGGATAATCATTCTTGAAATGTCCTGGTTTATTGCAAGAATAGCAAATGATTTTGTCAGATTTCTTAGAGTTTTCAGAATTAGATTTGAAACCATTTCTTACCTTTGACCTTCCTCTCATAAAGCTCTTACCTTCCTTTCTCAGGAATTTTTTGAACATACGTGTGAGCATGGCTACGTCATCCTCTTATCGCTCACTTGCCGAATCCTCACCTTCATCAGAAGTGCCATGACCGCTAGGTCCTGCTTTAAGAGCTAGGGACTTCTTCTTAGGTGCCTCAGCCTCTTTGTTCTTGAGGTTGATCTCATAGGTCATCAATGACCCAATGAGTTCATCTACCTTGGTAGTTGCGAGATCTCTCGATTCTTCAACCATGGTAGCCTTTGTGTGCCATGCTGGAGTTAACGATCTGAGAATTTTCCTTAAAATTTCTTGCTCTGAATATTTCTTTCCCAAATCAGTTAAACTATTAGTAAGCACAGTCAATCGAGCATACATATCTTGAATTGATTCATCAGGCTTCATGCGGAACATTTCATATCCAGAAACTAAAATGTTGGCTTTTGTTTCTCGTACCTGAGAGGTTCCTTCGTAGATTACCTCTAGCTTGTCCCACATTAGTTTTGCAGATGCGCAGGTAGCCACTCTTGAGAATTCAACTGGATGGAGTGAGCATTGCATGATGTGTTTGGCACTCCAGTTGACAGTGGATTGCCTTATCTGTTCTTTGGTCAACAAGTCCTCATTATTCGTAAGCTCATACGGACCTTTGCTGATCACTCGCCAAAGTTCGTAGTCTTGGGCGCGAATGAACACCTGCATACGATGTTTCCAATAGGGATAATTAGATCCAGTGAAATAAGGAGACCTATTCACAGAATGTCCTTCAGGTAAATAACCCTTAGACGCTGATCCACCATTTCCCTCAAGGTCGTTGGACCCCATAATGAAAGATTAGGCTCTGATACCACTTGTTGTGTAGTGGACAGCGGATCTAGAGGGGAGGGGTGAATAGATCTGCCCCTCTTTTTGTAATGGAACCCTCTAAATAGCTAGATAGAACAAATCATAGCGGAATATAACTAGCTAAACGAAAGACACAGTGATTTACTTAGCAAGATGATTACTAATGTATCGATTCAAACCTAAGCATGCATCTAGAACAAAATAATCACACAAAAAAACCACAACACATAATATTTTAAGGTGGTTCAGACTGAATCCCCAATCCTACGTCCACCCCTCACCAAATCCGGTGAGGCTCCACTAGTTCCACGCACTGAACCGCAAATCGAAAAGACCACCGATTGCCTTCCAACTAACCACCGGTAGGGACGTCAACACCGCAGATCGGACAAATTCTGATTACCTTCCTACTAACCACCGGTAGGGAAAATCTTCAATTCCAAATATTTGAATGAAATGGAAAAGAACAATTATGAAAATACTCAATCAAGATATGAAATATGCTCAAGGAGAAGGATCTTGTCTGAGATTGCTGGGGCTTGAATCTTCTTTTGAAGTAGCTTGAATCACTTGAAGATTTGATGAAGAACTTCTTCCCGGAGTACTGTTCACAGCTACAGTACTCGAACTCTTCTCCCTTGAACACACCATTGCACCCTCCTTTGATCTCCCTTATTAGCCTTTCTTGCTTCTACTCTTCTTTGGAGGTTGCTGGATTGAGATATGAACTTGAATCACATTGAGTTGATGGAGAGAGTGTTGGATGTAGCTTTGATCTTCCTTTTGATCCTCTTGAGTTGATGAAGAGGAAGAAGGATGCAGTTTAGATCACCTTTGAACCCCTTGATTGCTTCTTCTTCCTTGAGGTTGAGATGGCTTCAGATCTGGACTTGAATACCTTGGAATGGATGAAGAACTCCTTCCCGAAACACTGTTCACGGAGGTGCTACAGTACCTTGAAAATGGCCTCCCTTGATCTCTCTTGAAACCTTGAAGTATTAGGGTTTCTAACCCCTCAAGTGTTGGTTTTATAGACCTTGAATGGTCCATAGACACCCTCCAGACCAGATCCATAAATCATAGAAGATTAGGGAAGGTTTGATTAAACAAATCCATGGAAAGGGGCTGGCCATGAGGTGGAATTCGAAGTCAAACAAGGCTGCATCGGGGCTGGCGGTCCACCTGCAGCTCCTGGCGGTCGACCGCTACTGAGAAATGCTGTAGACGAATGGCCCCTGGGATTTACGGTCGACCGCTATTGGCTGGCGGTCGACCGCTACTGAAAGTCATGCAGTCTGGCGGATGCTGGCTGAGGTGGTCGACCGCCCCTGTGCTGGCGGTCGACCGCCAGCTGGGCTGATTCCGGGCTTGCCCGGGTCGGTCCGTTATCCGCCTTAGCTCCGTCGTTCAACTTCATTAGCAGCCCGTGCATGTTTGTGGCATCACCATTGATAGTCCAGAAGGTATCAACTGAGTCTTTAACCTTGGATTCTCTTGGCTATACTTCTTTGTGCATTGACCTTGGATGAGTGACGAGCCGAATATGAAATGTCAACTTTTGCTTGTAAGAGAGATGAGATTTGCATCCTTGCTTGGGCGCGATCAATAAGCTTTCACTTTGGCCATTGCCACTTGATTCCTTGTCCATTCATTGGCATATCTGTCATGAATAAAAATATCATGTATGTCAATCACATGAGAGTGGAAGATATCAATGACTAATAGTGTTTAGCCATTATCAAAATCAAGAATACCAAAGAACTCATATGCCTATAGAATGATGTCGAATGACCCAAGTGACCACAGGATGACTCAAATGACCTCAGGGACACAACATTCTCCCCCTTTTTGATGATGGCAACACTGTGAGTCATTATGTGATAGAAATGTCTAAAATGGCACAAGTTATAACAAATGCAACATATGCAGCTCAAGATCCATGATAGTAATAGCATGTGAAGGCAATTATGATATGAATGCTATGTAATTATGCAAACCTCATCACATACACATATGAGATGCAAAGTGAACAATGGATTCTCCCCTTGGACGCTCCCCGTACACCATCCACACATCCCCCATGACAACTCACAAAGGACATAAGCTCTGCCCTTTGACAATGCGATAACACATATAGCTCTTACAAAGGACTCACACAAAGAATTCTCCCCCTTTGCCAACAGTAAAAAAGAGTGATAATAGTAAAATGTCTGTGAGACCAGAGCTGAAAGGAGTTAAGAGCAATCCATTTTAGGCAAACCTGAAACAGACCGTGAGCAAGATATATGGTTCAAAGCTAATGAAATCCGAATTCATCAACAGAGTTCGAAAAGCAGCTACATCCAAGAGGCAATAGAGATGAACCAAAGGTGCATATCATGGCAATGTTTAACCGTCCCTTTGTCTTATATATCCATATTCAGTAATTACAAAGGGAATAACACAAAAAAATGAGTATTGAGGCTAAACAATCATGACTAAAGCATGGAATTTTATGAGTTCAACAAATTTGATTTTCAATATCTTTTGAATTTTAAGGCACCTGACTCATATTTTACGAGCAATCAAGTCTAGTACATGCCTCCAAGCCGTAAGAATACACGTTGTTTAGATGTCAGTATTCCGAGGTATTTGGTAAGACTGACTATGATGCTTCAAAATGAACAGAGATAGCAAAGTCACGTCATGACATATCCAAACTCATTTCATTGATGAGAAGATATGTTTCTCAGCAATTATGTCATTGCTCTGCCTAGAGTCCAGATGAATTAAGACAGAGATAACAGAGGCACATCATGACATATCATTCGTCACTTGATTTGATGACGTGACATATTTCTCCGTGCAACAGTATCATTGCTCTGCAAATTGATTTTCAAGAATTCCAGCTCATCAAGATGTTTAGAAACAATACTAAGCTCTAGAGTATCACCAAGATTGTCATGAAGTCTGGATTTTTAGATTTCAGGGTAGTCATTAAAGACATAACATACAGTCTTTAGTGAAAGTCTATTAAAACTACAAAACATAGATGATTTCAAACAAGATATATCAGAACTACAAGGAAATCATTAAATCTGAACCATTTTCATTGAATGGACAATGATAGGGGTAAAATCAATTTGGAATTCTGTTGTGGACCCATTGGGTAAAGTGGCTTTAGTAATGAGAGTGGTAAAATCCAAGGGTCGGGCCATGAAGGCCTTTGCTTGGGCCACCGGGGATGACCACTTGGACGCATGGTCTTGGGGAACGGCCATGGGGTGGGTGGATAGTGGACATGCAGGCACACGGTGACAAGATTGGACCCGTGGACTAGACACGACCCTACTATGCGATGCAAAGTTGGAATGCAGACTCGACTTGCAACCTTGACACAACCAAGACTCGGTACGTGGCAGATATAACTGATCCGAAGATCACTCGCGCAAGTGCGCGGCCTTCCCGATAGGCGTAACCTAACGTTCGGACAACACCTTTTGATATACCGAATAATGGTATGCAAATGCAACACCTAGGAACGACTTAGACTTCAGACACCTAGACCGACTCAGACCTAAATGACACTTTTTTTTGATTATTTTTTTGACACCCTAGACTCAACTTCGCTCTGATACCAAATTGATGCGGGATGGATCACGGACTCGACTAGAATTAGGAATGTGATCCTTGGACTCTAGACGAGCTCGCGATTGTCCCTTCACGAGGGAAACGTGGGACCGGGCACGGTTAAGAAACCGGCCGTGAGTCACGGGTATCGGCTTTCCGTGTAGACTCAGATCGAGTCACGGGACGGTAACACTCAAACTCGCTCTCTCGCAGCGGTGATACAAGTATATCTAGCTAGAAACCTACTCTCGCAGCGGCATTCAAAGCTATACAAGATAAGCAAATGCAATAAAGAGTGGGGAGCGAGTGTACCTCCACGCTCCGGGCGTGGGGAAGACGTTCCCGGCCAATTACGGTAACTCCCGGTTAACAACAGTAAAAAACTTTAATTACAGCAGTAATTATATTGCCCACTCCACGCAGGGAGGTAAAGGACTACAGTGGGGCTCGGGAGGACCGACCCTGGGTTGACGGGCAACAATCTGGAGGCGAACTCAGCACGAACTCGGCCGGCTAGTCCGACTCGGTACTATTCCAACTCGGTGCTGCGCCAACTCGGTAGCTGACTCGGTGGATAGCAAGCAATCCGTTCCAAAGGAACGTTGCCTTCCTGACGTCTTCTGGAGGCGCTGCTTGGCTGGGATGTTGGCGGGAAGTCTCTGATCGACTCCCTGAAGGGGCGGCTCCTGAAGTTGACTTTTGACACTTGTTCTTGAATGTTTTTCAGACTGTAATTTCAGACCTGCACACAGGACAGATCTGCAGGCCTTGACGGTAAAAATGCTTGCGCCCAGATCCGGAGGCCGATCGAGGAGTGGCTGGTACCGTTGGAAAGAAGACTCAGAGATATACAACATAATTTTTTTACAACTTCATCCACCACACGGATTGAAAATGAAAACTTCTGCAAACTGACTTTGTTTCCTGACCCGGACTGACAGACACACAGGGCAGCAAACAAACTTCCTGGAACACACCTTTAACTGAGAGGTAAACAATTTTGTTAGACTCCAATAAAATTATGGTGGAAGGGGATATACGTGGGTAACACGCAATAATTTTTTGGGATTTTCTAAAAATATATAATGAAGTGAAAAAAATAGAACAAGAAGACTCTGTACTGTAGATCTGCAGAATGACAGATTGACAGGGATGGTATAAAGATTGCAGGAAAAATACTAAACGAGATCAGAATGGGGCATAAGATATATGGATGGAAATCTAACAGGCAGAGGAACAAGCTCTCAAAATTTCAGCTTGATCAGACAACAGCATTAAAAGATAGATCCACGGAGGTGGGGTTCTATCCTGATGGAGACAGAGCTCCGGTGGCGGTGGCGGCGGCGCGACGGCGGTGCGACGGCAGCGGCAGTAGAAAGGGAAGCTAGAGGGGCTCAGGAGAAGGGGATTCAATCCCTAGAGGGCTGGAGGAAGGGGAAGAACAGCAGGAGGAAGAGAGAGGGGCGCACCCTCCTTGGAGCTCTCTTGGGGCAAATGCCAATTTTTCCTTCATTAATCTAACTAAATCACAAAATACAAGCTATATATATGAAATGGCAAATGACTCAAATTACCCTCAGACCTAGGGTTTAGATAATATTAAATGTTTCAAACAAAATAAAAAAAATCCTAATTATATCTAATGGGGGGCGCCCCCTTGACCAAGGGGGGTGGTAGGTGGAGGTGGGTGTAGAATGTTGACATTTTTCACCCTTTGTCCCCCATGTTTCAATTTGACATTCAAACCTTCAAGATGGCCACCTAGGATGGTTGACCAGCCACACATAGCTTAGGTGGCCCAATGGGAAAGGGCTGGGGGCCCCCTTGCTGGACCTACTGCATATTTACACAAAAACCCACACAATCCTAGGGAATGACACATTGGCTTACAAAGCCTTACAATTGCACATATACTTTCCCAAGGATATAAAAGTAAATAAAAGGACTCAAATATAAAATAAAAAGTTAATACTCGGCGTCGATTCCCATCACACAGTCAAGACAGAAAAGCTATGGAGATAATAGAAGGAGAGACTTGGAGATTTTAGTAGCGAGCATGTATTTTTGAAAGTCTCGCCTGTGAGAGGAGTTTGAAGGTTTGACATTCGTGGTAAGCTAAGTCCGAGATACATTGGCCCATTTGAGATTCTGGAGAGAGTTGGAGAAGTTACCTATAGGTTGGCTTTGCCACCCCAGTTATCTGGAGTACATAATGTTTTCCATGTGTCTATGCTACGGAAGTACGTTTATGACCCCACGCACATCATTCAACATGTGGACCTAGAGTTGAAAGAAGATTTGACTTATGAGGAGAGACCTATCAAGATTTTGGACAGGAAGTAACAACAACTCAGCAATCGGTCCATACCGATGATCAAAGTTCAGTGGAGCTGACGTGGGAGCGTGAAAGCTACTTGGGAATCTGAAGAAGCTATCCGAAAGTAATACCTTGATCTATTTTAAGGTCAGTAATCTTATTTATCCCCATTTTGGTAAGTGCAGTGAATTTGGAGGACCAAATTTCTTAAAGTGGGGGAGGGTGTAGCACCCCGAGAATTTAATAAATAATATAAAGGGTAATAATTGAGTAAATTAGTTACTATTAAATTGGAAATTTCTTTAGGTGAAATTTTAACTAATTTATAAAAATATGAAAATTCATAATCAAGTAGAGGACCTAATTTCCAGACACTTTGTCTTCTTGGTCGAACACTAAATAAAATTTCTAATAGGCCGAATTAATGGAATTAGGGCAAAATCGAGTTTAAACTAACCAGACCTTAGATCGCTTAATTCGACCCCAAATCTCGATCATTTGAGCCCAAACCGGGCCCATTCGAATGGCCTTGATGGATAGCATGTTTCCCTTCTCATTTCACACGAAAACCCTAACCCTAGGAGTGCAATTTTGAGCGAGAGGCGGCACGACTTGGTCAATGCGCGATTCTCGCGCGCGTCGAGTTCGTGGGACTCTTCCCCGCCTTATCTCGCCCCCTAATTCAAATTTCCTCCTATAAAACTAACCCTAGCAAGACCTAGAACCCTATTTTGCTGCGTCGGCCGGTGAGGACTGCAATCAAGGAGGGATTTCGACGAGATCTGGAGGGCGTTTGTCTCGCAGAACCGACGACCTTCGTCCTCTTCTTCCTTCTATTTAGGTAGGTGATAGTGGACTAAACCCTAATAAGAATATATCATTGGAAGCGTCTTCGAGCCCCCTTTCTTTTGGTACTAAAAGCCCCAATTTTCATACCGTATAACATGCGAAATTCCTATTTTAGTCAAAGCATGTCGATTAGGACACCGAACTCGTTAGTTCCCATTTATATGGATTAATGCTAGGCTATAGCGGGATCAAATCCTAATTAATCAAGCTATGTCGTGCGCCTTCTTGTCTTCTTTCTGTTCATATCTTTTTGCCCAATTTTTACATACTGTACCGTGTGAATTTCATGTTGAAATCGACGTCTATCGGAGCTCGCCGGAGGCCAGACGTGGCGTCTTGGTTGCGATCGCACCAGGAACCGCTTCTAACCCTAGGCGGCCACGCAACAGACCATTTTTCACCTTTTGAAATGTTGAAACCCGCGGCATGCTAGCGTTCTCGCGACAGACCACAAAGGTTGGGTTGCGGCCAGATTCTGACCGCTTCTGATCACTAGCGACAGCGTGACAGACCGCCATATACTTATGGGTTTTTTCCAACTCGCTATTTTATTAATTGTGTTCACCTTGTTTAGACGGTGTGTGTAGGATAGAAACACATTAAATAAATGGATTGAATGGAACATTTGTAATACTTGATTTAACAATGGCCATCCACAATCATGTCTAAATTCTTGCTTCTCTTGTCACATATAAAACGCTTCGATTATGAAATTATTACTTCATTGTTAATAGAGATTGTGGAAAATTTACTAGGATTGTTTGACATTCACCCCACTCCGGTGGTGCTGGCTGATCGCTATACTTTCATTTTTCGATGTTTATAACCTTTAATCTTGTAATAGTTGGGACTCTCCGTCGGATATTCCTTCCGTCGGACTAGGACCTCTATTCTGAGACCTCCATAAGACCCCGCGAGCCTGGGATTCCCACTAGGACGCCGGGCAGGTTATACCCAACCCTGTACCAATCGATTCGATCAGACCACTTATTTTACAGCCCAGAATTGGGACTGTCTGGTTAAATGCGACCCTTCTGGGATCGCTACCCCCTAATAGCGGCCCAAGGTAGACCGCCCTGTTCCAGGGTGCGGCCACTTGGCGACCGCATTTCTGATTTTGACTTGGCCTATGTGCCAAGTTTGTCGATCGACTTTCCCTTGATTCTAGTCGACCTAGCCTTGTGTAAATCGACCTGAGCTTCTTGGATATGATCTGGGACGTGTGGATTGGACCGTGGTCTGGTTCCACCATATCCAGGCTGACCAAGGATTAGCTGAACCGACTGGTAAACCATTGCTGGGCCCAACCTAGTTGCGGCCAGCCGTGGACTGTTTTTATTTTAAGCGGCCTAGCAGGGACCTTCTTTATCATTTTGCGGCCCCTCTCTGACCGTTTTCTTCCTTCAACGCTGGGCTTCATCCCTATGGCCCAGTTTTCACCTTTGCGATCCAGTATAGACCGTTTTATTCCTCTTAGCGGCCCGCTCATGACCACAACTTATCCATAGCTTGTTTTCATGTGTGTGTGTCTTGTGTGCTTTATTCCCCTTAATCTCATGGCTTCATTTCAATTATTGAAATGTCACTTGGTCCTAGATGATAAGTTACATAGCTTGACCTTGGAATTCCTGGCCGAATCCAATGATTGTCTAAGATGGTCACTTGGGATCTTGGATCCACCAAATCAATACCAACGCATCATAAGTGCCTGGTCTGGTCCTGGGAGGAGCGCCCGAAAAGTACTAGTGCCCCGGTGAGTTGTAATGACATGGTAAGGCATTGCACTGAGTGCATGACTAGCGTGTTGTCTATGACATTCATTATTCCTATACACCTCTACAAATTATGGAATTCCTCATGGAATTTATCTCTACACAACTTGCTTGTCTGCGTGCTTAATCGGCCAATTCTTGGAAATGATATATCTCTGTTCTACTTATTTTGAGTTGTTCTTTTTATTCCCTTCATGACTGGTAAATGTTATTAACTCCATTTTTATTTATTCGCATGACCTTTAATTAAATTGGTTAATCACTTAAACTTTGCCTGCTATTACCTACTGAGTGTTCGCTCACCTAGTTTTCCCCATTTCAGGTAGCTCTGGTGATGAAATGCAAACGAACGGGGATGGGCAAGAGTGAAGACCCGAAGTGGACCCGTTAGATGTGAATTTGACAGTTGTCTTAGTAGAGTTGTGAAGTGGTTACATAGTGGTTTTGTCGAGTCATTGTTTATTAATGTCATTAAGAGCTATCGTTAAGGGTTGTAATCTTTTCTTTATTTCCTTTTCATCGAGTCGTGATGTAAGATGTTATGAAGTTGTTGGAACAATTTTGTTCTCTTATTTATGAGTAAATTGATATCTTTGGAGTAATTCTTTCTCGTTGCAATTATGTTCTTTTAATTCCATTATTGCTCTGTTTATCATGAATGTATATAACTACTGTTTGATATTCCGCGTCGGGGCATGACAAACAGCGTGCCTGTCAATAAGAAGAATGGCCAAATCTGGATATGCGTGGACTTTCGGGACCTAAACAAAGCATGCCCAAAAGACGATTTCCCAGTGCCGATCACTGAAGTAATGATCAACAATTGGCCACGAGGCGCTATCATTTATGGATGGCTCGTCAGGATACAACCAGATATGGATCGCCGAGGATGAAAGAGTTCACACGCCTTTCCGATCACCCAAGGGGATATTTCATTATAATAGAATGCCCTTTGGCCTCAAAAATGTTGCCGCCACTTACCAAAGGGTGATGACGAAGATATTTGATGAGCTTCACTTTGACAAGGTCGAATGCTACATTGAT
Organism: Amorphophallus konjac; assembly: GCA_022559845.1. Taxonomy (NCBI): domain Eukaryota; kingdom Viridiplantae; phylum Streptophyta; class Magnoliopsida; order Alismatales; family Araceae; genus Amorphophallus; species Amorphophallus konjac. The sequence continues at coordinate 287,879,955 of CM040123.1, read as the reverse complement.
GACTTGGTCGTCAATACCAAAAGAAGAGAAGACCACCTGAATGATCTCAGGGTCATATTCGAAAGGTTGCGGTAGTTTGAGCTAAAGATGAACCCGATGAAATGTGCCTTTGGCATCTTAGGAAATTCCTTGGCTTCATCGTGAAATATCGGGGAATTGAAATAGACCCCTCTAAGATAAAAGCTATCCAGAAGCTGCCCCCTCCGAATAATTTGACAGAATTACGGTCATTACAAGGCCGATTAGCTTACATCTGCAGATTTATTTCCAATCTGTCCGGACGATGCCAGCCATTCCACAAGCTAACGAGGAAAGATGCACCATTCTGTTGGAGCAAAGAGTGCCAAAAGGCCTTTGACTAGCTGAAGGAATATCTGAATACCCCACCAGTGCTAGGGGCACCTGTCAAAGGGCAACCATTGATTCTATACATAGCCATCATGGAATGATCATTGGGGGCAATGTTGGGCTAGAACAACGACGAGGGGAAAGAGCAGGCGCTTTACTTCCTTAGTCGAAGATTAGTGGGGGCAGAATCAAAATACACCCCGATCGAGAAGTTTTGCCTCGCATCGATCTTTGCAGTCAAGAAGGTGAGGCATTACATGTTATCATATGAAGTACAACTGATATCAAGGGCTGATCCAATCAAATATATATTGTCCCAACCAGCTTTGAAAGGACAACTGGGCAAGTGGGCTGTCATATTGATGGAATTTGATATCACATATGTGCCGCAAAAAGCCATCAAAAGCGAGGCCATAGCTGATTTCTTTGCAGCACATCCGGTGCCTGAAGGCTCTCCATTGAGCATAGAACTTCCAGATGATGAAACACTAGAAGTGGATCAAGTCCATCAAGCCGTATGGCAGCTTTATTTTGACGGGGCATCCAGAATAGAAACATCCCAAGCGGGGCAGACAAGAATAAGAGCTAGAGCAGGCATCGTCCTCAAATCCTCGGATGGAGAAGTGTTGCATACATCATGCGCAATCAATAAGCCGGGCATAAATAACGAGGTAGAATATGAAGTCCTGATTATCGGCCTTCAGATTGCTCTTCATGTGGAGATCCAGATGTTGTAAGTATTGGGCGATTCCATGTTGATTGTCAAGCAGATACAAGGATAGTTTGACGTCCGAAAGCCCGAATTACTTCCTTATTGTGCCAAAGCAAAGAAGCTCGTGCAACGATTCTACTTCATTGAAATAGGCCATGTTGGCCGGAATCAAAATGCTCAGGCAGATGCACTAGCAAAGCTAGCAAGCTCATTGGCAGTCCCACCAGATAGGTCTCTCAATATAACTGTGATAAACAGATGCCAAGTTCCCAGCATGATAGAGGAGCCAGGTGACGAAAATGTGAAGCTACAACAGCAGAAATAGCCGGCTCATCCAACTAGAGAGAACCTCTGATACAATGGTTCAAATACCATCACCTACCCGAGCGAAGGGAAGAGAAGATCAAATTGATCAAAACAAAAGATTCTTATGAATTCAGGAATGGGACTTTGTTTCAGATTATGGCAGATGCCAAAAGAAAAGTACTCCTCTGATGTCTATCAATGGAGGAGGCTTGGACAGTTATGAAAGAAGTTTATGCCAGATCAGCTGGTGCCCATCAAGTCGGGCCGAAGATGAAGATTAAAATCAAGAAATTGGGATATTATTGGTCGACTATGTTCGATGACTGCTGCAAGCATGCCAAGTCATGCCATAAATGCCAGGAACATGCTACGGTCCCAAGAAGACCCTCGATACACTGACATCCGATAGCACTTAGCAGGCAGTTTGCTCAATGGGGCACTGATGATGTGGGCCCGCTACCCACATCCTCGTCAAGATGTAAATACATCCTAGCAGCAATGGATTACTTCTCCCGCTGGGCGGAGGCTATAACTCTAAAAGAAGTGACAGGCGAAATCGTGGTCAGATTTGTCCGTCGAAACATTATATTTCTATTTGGCGTGCCCGATTGAATCATCTCCGACAACGGAAGCCATTTTCGGAACCAGAAGGTCTACAAGCTGGCCGATAAATTCAAGATTAACTAGAGGACATCCACTCCGTACAACTCACAAGTAAACGGGTTGGCTGAAGCTTTCAACAAACCCTCTGCAGACTTCTCGCTAAGACGATCAGCTCTAGCAAGAAGGACTGGGGAGATAAGATGTACGAGGCATTGTGGATGTACCGCACTATGTATAAGACCCCGATGCGTTGCTCACCCTTCGCGATGGTGTACGGCTTAGAAGCAGTCGTCCTGATAGAGCTGGAGATACCCTCGTTGCGGGTCGCAATCCAGCATGAACTAGTCAAAGACAGCCAGGCAAATATAGAAAGAAGACCAGAGGAGCTCTCTGATTTAGAAGAGCAACGGCTCAAAGCCCAGCAAAACATATAGGTCTACCAAGCCCGTATGGTACGCACCTTTGACAAGCTTGTCAAAGACCGTGAATTCAAGAAAGGAGACCTTGTCATGGTCAAAAGAAAAGAAGTGATGACAGCCAACCCAAAGGGCAAATTAAATGAAAATTGGATAGGACCTTATGTGGTCCAGAAAGTCTACGAAGGTTGAACTTACGTCCTCATCAACCATCGAGGAGAAGTTCAATTCTCACCCCTCAATGGGAAGTACCTAAAGCTGTACCATGTGCCACTACCTCAGTTCAGCGATCAGCTAAAACCCACATCCCACAATAAACAAACATCTACTTCAGAACTCCTTTGACGAGTTGCTATCTAACACCAATTTTCGGTCCCATCGAAATAGGTGAGTCCTCGCTCGGCATTGTGCCAATGTCGATGATGTCACTTTAATCGGCGCCCATGGCCCCTTCTGGTCTTAGCCGAGGGGTTATGACTTTGACCTTACGTCTAAGTCAACAACACATGATTTCCTTGCGTCGATACGATCCCAGTACCGATGATTTCGTTAACTCGGTGCCCATGGTCTTTTGGTCTTAACCGAGGAATATGGCTTAGACCCTCAGTCAATGGCCAGATGAAACCTGAATCCTTATTGTTGGGTTCGTTGCGCTCCCTTTTTGTCCTTGGTGTTGGTTTTGATGATAACAAGATATTGTGTGTTTGTTCTGTGAAAAATGTCCTTTGGTTCCTGCGTATCATGAATGTGGCTCTTGTATAAAGTTCATGGGACATTTGAGTTAACAGGTTGTGTCATCATGTTTTACACATTTCTCCTAAGATGGCTATGAATTCACTATGAATTTAATTGATTTCAAGTTGACACTAAATAATTGCATAGATGTTTCACTTCATGTTCTTAATTGAGGAAAATCTGGGTTTCAAGAGGTTTTAAGGCTCACTTTTGGACTTCTACTTTTTTCGTTTAAAGCTGTTGGTTTGGATGAAGGTAAAGTCAACTTTTGATGAACTCAAAGTCAACTTCTGCTAGCTATGGTTTTGGATGTAGTTTTCGCTGCACACTATTGCTTAAGCTTTGATTGTGTACATGCATATTTTTCTTGAGCTCTTAATGCAATGGATATGCTTCATGCATTCTCTTAGAGGTTTCATGAATGGTTTTCATGAGTGATGCATGACATTTAATTTTGCTGAAATGGGTCCTAAATTGGCCTTCCATATTTGTGTGTAGAGAATGAGTTCAGCATGCTTGGACTGAACTTTGTGTTTTTGAACTGGTTTTTTTTAACCAAAAACTGACTAGACAAGATAGACACTGGTCGAGTGCACCCTCCCTTAGAAAGGGAGAATGTTCTCACTCCCCCAGGCTGTAACTGTGGCCCTAGATTTTATTAATATTGAAGAAAGAGTACAAAAGCTTCAGGGCATACCCCTGAGTAAACAAGGGGCAAACAATAGCCGTTGAGAGAACCAAGAAGATAAAGAGGGGCAAGGGACTTGAGATTAGAACCAAAGGAAACTAAGGGAAACGGATGGCGGGCAGCCCAGCCTTATCCATTCTAAGGGCTCCCTTGGCTAGCCGTGGGAGATCCCCTACTTGGGTAAAGACAATGTTATCTGGAGCACTACATGCATAGGAAGCTGGGGAGTCGGCTACTTGATTCCCCTCTCTGAATGTATGCTGAAGATTTTTTTGAACTAATTTGAAATAGCCTTTCAATGCATGATCTATGCTTTGATATGTGAGCTTGTGAAGCTCGTGTAGAAATTGGTTTGGACTGCATATGTAATTCATGTGAGAATTGATTCAATATCAAGTGGTCAAGGTACATATGCTTGAGTTGGAAATGGCTTTCCATGCATGAATCTCTATTTGAAATGAGAGCTTGTGTTGTGGAAGAATTGCCATGTAGTTAGTTTCTTCAAATGCACTGGTTGAATATTGACATGAACTTGAGCTCTTTATAATGCAGGTTGAAATTGGAAGCTTGAGTTTGTAAATGGATTTGATAATGCCTTGATAGCTTTAACCCTCTTGACAGTTCATGTTGAGCATGTGAAATTTGGAATCCTGAATGAATAACTTGAAAGGTGTGGGCTTTGGAGTAAAAGCTTTTTGAAACAAAATAGTACATGGTTAAACTGCAAAAGCTCAATGTACAGGTTGCAAGATTCATTCACATGACAAAATGCAAGGTAGTTGTCTATTTTCTTTGCATTGATTGGAGAATGACTTGAATGGTTCTGTATGTAAGTTCAGGTTCCTTTTTGCCCACTAATCCTTTGGATCCTTGGTAAGACTTTATTTCTCAATCTAATTTTTATTTGGCTTGAATGGAGTTATTGCATACCTCATGGTTTTTGGGCTTACTGTCAAACTAATCCTTGTTTTTATTAGGAGCTCATGGTTGCATAATGCTCATATTGGTTCCTATACCTTCATTGGAAATTAAGGTTGAATATAGTTTTTAAAACATTCAAGTTCATGTCATTTATGTGGACAGATCATGCTTTCATATAGGGTCATATGGTCTTTGATTTGGTTTAATGGCATTGGGTGGTTTTGGGGTGAATTGGACTGCCATTAGGCAGTTTTCCATTTCCCCACTGCAAGTGTCGACTCCTGGAGTCGACACCCAGCTCACTGGGGCTTCTTTTAACGTGGACAGAACATTTCCCAGGAGGTGTCAACACCTATCCACTGGGTGGTCTTTCTTGTGGCTGGCCAGAACACCTGGTTCTAGGTGTCAACACCTACACCCTAGGTGTTGATTTTTGTGTTTGAACAGAACTTGCTATATTGGGTGTCGACACCAGGTGTCGACACCTGTACAGGGCGTCCAGAAACGGGTTTTCCGGATTGTTTTCGAAACCCATTAATCCTAACCCTTTTGCACCCAATCTTTACCCTATTACCCTTAGGGTTCTTATACATATTTGAGAGGGGTTTTGAGAGGGTTTTGCAAGGGCTTTGTAGTCATTTATACATCATATTGTGCCACTATATAGTAGCTGTGATTTTCATACGATGCATTCCCTTGGGGGCTTAACATTTTCTATCCTATTGCAAGGAAAGGAGAAAGGGGCGACGCCACCACCTGGAGGAGGAAGAGGAAGAAGAGAAGAACGCCTTCCACAAGCTTTCATCTGCCGATCTGATCTATGTTCAAGCGTGGTTGCTGAAGACTATACCTGCAGCTTCTCCGACAAGCTTGGACGACTTCCATTCCGTGAGCAAATGCTTCCAGTGCACCCCATCACTCCAATGGACGGGATATACTACAGATCTGAGGGAAACTTCCTCTTCTCTCATTTCTATTTTTACATTTGAGCATAGATTGTTATTTGGGTGCTTATTGTATATCCTCTTTGTTTATTGAACTCGATATTACTGTGTGTGAGCGGAGCTATGTCTCCGAGTGTGTGGATTTATTGTGGGGAAAGTTTCCCCGAGTTTTGTGAGTGTAGACGGAGCTGCATCTCCGTGTGGTTTTTGCGTCCGGGGTGTGTTCCCCGACTTTGTGTGTGTGAGTGCTACGGTGGCAGTGTTTTGGGGCCAGGCCCTGTGTGTGGATTGCTGCGGAAGCAGCGTGTGTGGTGCTGGGGCTCGTCCCCGTTTTGCTACGATTCGTAGCGTGGTAGTGAAGCCTCACCAGGTTTGGTGAGGGGTGGACGTAGGGAGCCTGTCGTGATCCCGAACCACCTAAAAATCTCCGTGTTACTTGTGACATGCCTGTGTGATTGTCCATCTCTCCTATCTCCATTCACATGTTATCTTATTGATTTTTATTTCACTGCACCACTACGCTTTGCTACTCTGCTATTCGTGTTAGGATTTATTTCTACCATCTTTTGCATAGTTTATTCGAGTGAGATCAGAAAGCTTAAGAGAACATTATAATCTCACGTCTATTTAGGCTAATCAATGTACTTAATTTTAATTCTGATGTGATTAGTTTAGAAAGTTTTTAAAATCTGTCATCTCGGCAAGGGGATAATTCAACCCCCCTTCTTGTCCACCATCTAGTCTGGGCCAACAATTAGTATCAGAGCCTAGTCTCTGATTTTTATTCAGCGGAGATCACGGTCTAGGAGAAAAGATCTTTTTCATGATGGCTAGTATGGATTCAATTCTTGTCTTTGATGGTTTTGATTATGCTTTATGGCTTGAAAAATTTTGTGTGGGGATTACTAATACTAATCCGAAGCTTATGAATCTAATCACTCATGGTCCTCACAGTCTTCCTAAAAATGAGTCAAAGTGGACCGATGAGGATAAGAAAAAGAATTTTGATAATTTGTTTGTCTTGAATGCTCTTAAGGCTGTAGTGAACACTGATGAATTTCCTTTTGTTTCATCTTGTAGGTTAGCCGAAGAGATCTGGGATCAGCTAAGCGAAGCTCAAGAAGAAAGCCGAAAGAGTGAGTGCCTCGTGGCAAACAACGACAATGATCATCAAACCGATGGAAGTTCCAAGGTAAACTCTGACTCCAATGAGGAAAATGAACTGAGTTATGATGAACTGATGAATGCTTATGACGAGTTGTTTGATAGATATAAAATAATGAAATCTAAAAACTGAAAAATTAAAAAGAAAATTGAAAACTCTTGTGTTAATAGTTCTTCATGTGAAAAATGTACTGAGCGTGAAAAATTAGTTGAATCTCACATGCATGATGTTGATGTTCACAAAGAAACAATTTTATGTTTGAGAAAAATAAAATTCTGGTCTTAAGAATATAATTGCTCAAATGGAGAGAACTGAAAATGAGCTAAGGAACAAAATAGAGATGAATTCTATTGATCATGATTTGTGTAATGAACTTGTTATGAATGACAAACTTGCTAAGGAGAATGAAGAATTGAAGCACTTAAATACAAGAATGTCTGAAAGATTGCTTGCCCTTGAAAGAGGAAAAGGTGTGATTGTTGATGATAGTGATAAAATGCATAGTCTTGAACAAGAAATTGAGAGCCACAAAAGTGTTAACTTTTTGTTAAATAAGAAACTTGCACTGTGTGAAAAAGAAATTGTTGATCTTGAAATGCATATTTCTGCATTGCAAAATGAAATCAAGAATTTCACTAAGTCTGTGTCTTTATGTGAAAAAGATAAGCAGAAACATGAAAATGTCATTGATTGTTCATGTGTACATGTAAAACCCTCTACTGTTAAACATGTGCATGCATCAAGAAAGAGAATGAATGTCTCATGTTATTATTGCGGCAAATATGGCCACGAAATGTATGATTGCTTCCTGATGAAATCTGATGATGATGTGGCATTGAAATCAAGAATGAAAGTAGTTGCTGGTTCAAAAGATCATGAGAAACCCATTAAGAAAATATTCAACTCTCATTGCTTCTATTGCCGTTTACATGGTCATATTTTTGAAAATTATTTCACAAAGAAAAATGATGATGAATGGTTTATCAAAAAGAATTTTTCATGTCATTACTGTGGGAAAAATGGACATATGATGAATAATTACTTTTTAATGAAAAATGATGAAAAATGGTCCATGAAAAGAAAAACTTCTTATTACTTTTATTGTGGTGAGAATGGTCATTCTATAGATGATTGTTCCACTATGAGAATTGATGATGATTGGTTTGCTGGGAAATATAAGAATCCACTTGCTCGTGTTGTAACTAACCCCTCGGGACCCAAGATGGCTTGGGTACCCAAATGTCAAAAATGAGAATCTGTTTTGCAGGGGCACCTTGAGGCCAAGGAATGTTGATAAATAAAGGTTACTCAAGGCGAGAAAGAAAATGATTTAGATTTGAACTTTATTCTACTTAGGTTTTCCTTGAAAAATTTGTAAAGGTAAAAATTATGTTTGGAGGAAAGTGTTTGCAATTAAATAGTTGCAATTCTACTTCACTGATTTTGGCATCTTTTGAAATGTTGAGATCTTGTGAGTCTGATGAATAGTTGTCTTGAATACTTCTCTCTGCGCATCTTGTGAATAATTTTAGCCTTTAACTACTTAACATTGCGCATATAAGGTCCTTCATACACACTTTCTCTTTCGGTTTGTAAATAACAATTCAATTTTTGAATGTCCTTGTCTATGCATAAAGTCTTTCACACTTTTGCTCATATTATGCAAATATCAATTCAGTTCTTGAATGCTTCAATTTGAACATAAAATTCTTCACACTTTTAATCACCTTTTTCTAAATAACAGTTCACATGTGCATATATAGTTCACATACGCATTTTCATGCTCATATCATGCATGCCCATGCATATTTGTAGATAGAAATGATTTTCAATCATCCTTCAGTTTACATGCATACACTTGCATATACGTTACATACTTGTGTGCTTGAATACCATGATTATTCGGTATATCAAATGGCGATAGTAGAAGGTTAGATTATGTCTAACTGGAAGCTTTCCTCATGCGTGATTGGTGATCTTCGGACATACGTTCTCCGCCAAGTACTGATAATCAAATTGCTTGAAAATTTTGAAAGGTCCTTGGTTGATTGCATGTATATACCTTATACAACCATTTCTTGACATCTTTCTATAACCTTTTTCTATGATAAATGAAATTGCATTGATTTAGACATGTTTGTTACATGGCATATATTAAGGGGGAGATTTTTTTTAACCGTGCATACACTTAGGGGGAGACATGACTGTGATGTGGCTAATTCATCTCTTACATTCAATACAACCACCCACATACTTTGCACCTTTTTGAGCTAAATGATTCAATTTAATAAGGATTTCAGTTATTCCTCTCAACACTTTAGAGGACTCATGAGTCTCTACATGGAAATCGCATGTCTCGTGAGGAAAAAGCTGTTTGTCCCATCACAAATCTGTTTAAGTGGAATGTGGATCCTAGTAGTCGGGAATCTTCCCTGAAACAAAGGAGGAAACTCACGTCGAAAAGTGAAGCTAATCCACATTTACAATAAGTGTGATTCACCACCGAGTAGCTGGGAAGTGTCCCTGAGACAAAGGATACAACTCGTGCCGAAAAGTGACAAAATCCACAGTTAATATAAGTGACGAAACTGAGTAACCGGGAAGTGTCCTAGAGACAAAGGATACAACTCGTGTCAAAAGGTTAGTCACACTATTTATAGTAATAATAAAGAAAATGGGGGCATACGAAGCTACCAATATTCGAGCATCGTGTATGAAAGTGTATGGATGATAAGTTCTTTTTAGTGTTCTTTAGAAAATCTGATTATCCATATTGCTTTGGAATTCATTGCTCAATCTTTCACATATACACCTTGGGTTTGATTGTGTGAATGTACGTTATGAATCTGTCAACTTTCATGGTTTATGCAGTACCGTCCTTTTGTAAGCACGACCTTCTTAGTATTGCACATGTTCCTCATGTTCAACAATCAATTGCATAATTCTTACACTTGTCCCGAAGGGACCTGCTCGAGTATATATTTTATTATCCATGTTTGAGTGCCTGATTGCTTGATCCTTTTTGTTCATACCATACATCATGTCATATTGATACATCCTTTGATCATACTATTCATAATAGCTTAAATAATCTCATTATCAGTTGGTTTTTGTTCATGACAATAGGGGGAAAATAATGTGCTTTTTAGCCACACATTTGCATATAGTTCATTCAGTTATACTTTTTTGTGCATAGTTTGGTGACACACTTGCACATACTTTTGTCATTTTGCATACAGTTCGATCATACATACTGCATATAGTTCACAACTGAGCATTTGGATTTTTCTTCAAATACCTTCCTTTAATGGTAGGTTCATTGCTGGGTTCGTGCGCCACTCATGTTAAAATTTCATATTTGGTTGTTCCTCTAGGTCCCCCACTTTTTGATAATGTTAAAGGGGGGGAGAGAGTTTTGGTGGCCATAATATTTTGTCATCGTCAAAAAGGGGGAGATTGTTGGGTTCGTTGCTCTCCCTCTTTGTCCTTGGCGTTGGTTTTGATGATAACAAGATATTGTGTGTTTGTTCTGTAAAAATTATTTTTTGGTTCCTGCGTATCATGAATGTGGCTCTTGTATAAAGTTCATGGGACATTTGAGTTAACAGGTTGCTTCATCATGTGTTACACATTGCTCCTAAGATGGCTATGAATTCACTGTGGATTTAATTGATTTCATGTTGACACTAAATGATTGCATAGATGTTTCACTTCATGTTCTTAGTTTAGGAAAATCTGGGTTTCAAGAGCTTTTAAAGCTCCCTTTTGGACTTCTGCTTTTTTTGTTTAAAGCTGCTGGTTTGGATGAAGGTAAAGTCAACTTTTGATGAACTCAAAGTTGACTTCTGCTAGCTATGGTTTTGGATGTAGTTTTCGCTGCACTCTATTGCTTAAGCCTTGATTGTGCACAAGCATATTTTTCTTGAGCTCTTAATGCAATGGATATGCTTCATGCATTCTCTTAGAGGTTTCATGAATGGTTTTCATGAGTGATGCATGACATTTAATTTTGCTGAAATGGGTCCTAAATTGGCCTTCCATATTTGTGTGTAGAGAATGAGTTCAACATGCTTTGGACTAAACTTTATGTTTTTGAACTGAATTTAAAATAGCCTTTCAATGCATGATCTATGCTTTGATATGTGAGCTTGTGAAGCTTGTGTAGAAATTGGTTTGGACAACATATGTAATTCATGTGAGAATTGATTCAATATCAAGTGGTCAAGGTACATATGCTTGAGTTGGAAATGGCTTTCCATGCATGAATCTCTATTTGAAATGAGAGCTTGTGTTGCGGAAGAATTGCCTTGTAGTTAGTTTCTTCACATGCATTGGTTGAATATTGATATGAACTTGAGCTCTTTATAATGCAGGTTGAAAGTGGAAGCTTGAGTTTGTAAATGGATTTGATAATGCCTTGATAGGTTTAACCCTCTTGACAGTTCATATTGAGCATGTGAAATTTGGAATCCTGAATGAATAACTTGAAAGGTGTGGGCTTCGGAGTAAAAGCTTTTTGAAACAAAACAGTACATGGTTAAACTGCAAAAGCTCAATGTACAGGTTGCAAGATTCATTCACATGACAAAATGCAAGGTAGTTGTCTATTTTCTTTGCATTGATTGAAGAATGACTTAAATGGTTCTGGATGTAAGTGCAGGCTCCTTTTTGCCCACTAATCCTTTGGATCCTTGGTAAGACTTTATTTCTCAATCTAATTTTTAGTTGGCTTGAATGGAGTTATTGCATATCTCATGGTTTTTGGGCTTACCGTCTAACTAATCCTTGTTTTTATTAGGAGCTCATGGTTGCATAATGCTCATATTGGTTCCTATACCTTCATTTTTTTTATCAAAAACCTTACCTAGGTACATTGGGAGGTCCAATCCACATCTAGGAGGTGACTTTTATTTATAATGGAAGATATAAATAATTACATCAATCGGATGCTAGGCATTCCTAGCTTGTCCAACCGGGCATCACCTTTGATATAGCTAGGAAGTTGCTGCTGAGAAGAGAAAAAAAGATTACATTTTGTATTGCAAGCTAGATTAGCCAAAGAATCTGCCACCTTATTCGCCTCACGAAAGATATAAATAATTGAATCATTAGCTGAAAGATGATCTGAATTTGCCTAACATATATGAGAATCTCCCAGGGGCAAAGAATCTTCTTGTTGATTACTTGGACCAGCACTTGTGAGTCACACTCAATTTGGCTCGGATGAAATGTGATAGTTCTTAAATATTTTAGACCATCCATTAGAGCTCTAGCTTCAGCCATCATACTACTAGCTTGATCATAGAAATGAGAATAAGCAAATATGATTGAACCATGAAAATCCCTTATTACTCCACCACCACCTGAAACTGCAGAATGCATTGATGCACCATCCGTGTTCAATTTTAGATAAGGCCATGGTGGGAATTGCCACTTAATGAGCTTAACCCTTGGGCCATTTCTGGTAGAACACTGAATACCACATGCAGACAAAACAGTCTTTCTTTCATATTTGTTTTCCTGGAGCTTGGAAAGGATGAGAATTTGCTTAACCTGTGATAGAATTTTATGTATCATGTTTTGTGGCATTGAGACTTTACCCTCATGAGTTACAGAATTTCTAGCAGTCCATATCTCCCATAAGCAGTATCCCATCACAGTAATAGTGAAAAGGCCAAATAGAGATTTACCTGAGGCAATATGTATAGCTGTTAAAATTAAATCTCTGATTGTTCTACCCTCAATCTCCAATCCTTTAGACTGAAAGAAAGACCAAATGGCCACACCCCAATCACTCTTTGTAAATAAATGGTCATTATTCTCTTCAAAATGGTTCTGACAGCATCTGTATTTAGAGCAAATAGGGATACCACAAGCTTGAATATTCTGATCAGTGGGCAGACAGTTGAAGAATACCTTCCATATATGGATTGATATTTTGGTTGGAATCCATTTAGACCATATGCGATTCCAATTTGGATTCCTATACCTTCATTGGAAATTAAGGTTGAATAGAGTTTTTAAAACATTCAAGTGCATGTCATTTATGTGGACAAATCATGCTTTCATATAGGGTCATATGGCCTTTGATTTGGTTTAATGGCATTGGGTGGTTTTGGGGTGAATTGGACTGCCATTAGGTAATTTTCCATTTCCCCACTGCAAGTGTCGACTCCTGGAGTCGACACCTAGCTCACTGGAGCTTCTTTTAACGTGGACAGAACATTCCCCAGGAGGTGTCGACACCAGGTGTCGACACCTATCCACTGTGTGGTCTTTCTTGTGGCTGACCAGAACACCTGGTTTTGGGGTGAATTGGACTGCCATTAGGTAATTTTCCATTTCCCCATTGCAAGTGTCGACTCCTGGAGTCGACACCTAGCTCACTGGAGCTTCTTTTAACGTGGACAGAACATTCCCCAGGAGGTGTCGACACCAGGTGTCGACACCTATCCACTGGGTGGTCTTTCTTGTGGCTGACCAGAACACCTGGTTCTAGGTGTCGACACCTACACCCTGGGTTTTGATTTTTATGTTTGGACAGAACTTGTTGTATTAGGTGTCGACATCAGGTGTCGACACCTGTGCAGGGTGTCCGGAAACGGGTTTTCCAGATTATTTTCGAAACCCATTAACCCTAACCCTTTTGCACCCAATCTTTACCCTATTACCCTTAGGGTTCTTATACATATTTGAGAGGGGTTTTGAGAGGGTTTTGCAAGGGATTTGTGGTCATTTATACATCCTATTGTGCCACTATATAGTAGATGTGATTTTCATACAATGCATTCCCTTGGGGGCTCAACATTTTCTATCCTATTGCAGGGAAAGGAGAAAGGGGCGAGGCCACCACCTGGAGGAGGAAGAGGAAGAAGAGAAGAGCACCTTCCACCAGCTTTCATCTGCCGATCTGATCTATGTTCAAGTTTGGTTGCTGAAGACTATACATGCGGCTTCTCCGACAAGCTTGGATGACTTCCACTCCGCGAGCAAATGCTTCCAGTGCACCCCATCACTCCAATGGACGGGATATGCTGCAGATTTGAGGGAAACTTCCTCTTCTCTCATTTCTATTTTTCCATTTGAGCATAGATTGTTATTTGGGCGCTTATTGTATATTCTCTTTGTTCATTGAACTCGATATATTACTGTGTGTGAGCGGAGCTGTGTCTCCGAGTGTGTGGATTTATTGTAGGGAAAGTTTACCCAAGTTTTGTGAGTGTAGACGGAGCTGCGTCTCCGTGTGGTTTTTGCGTCCGGGGTGTGTTTCCTGACATTGTGTGTGTGAGTGCTGCGGTGGCAGCGTTTTGGGGCCAGGACTCGTGTGTGGATTGCTGCGGAAGCAGCATGTGTGGTGATGGGCCTCGTCCTCATTTTGCTACGGTTCGTAGCATGGTAGTGAAGCCTCACCGGGTTCGGTGAGGGGAGGACGTAGGGAGCCCATCGTGGTCCCAAACCACCTAAAAGTCTCCATGTTACTTGTGGCATGCCTGTGTGATTGTCCATCTCTCCTATCTCTATTCACAGGTTATCTTATTGATTTTTATTTCACTGCACCACTACGCTTTTCTACTCTGCTATTCGTGTTAGGATTTATTTCTACCATCTATTGCATAGTTTATTCGAGTGAGATCAGAAAGCTTAAGAGAACGTTGTAATCTCACATCTGTTTAGGCTAATTAACATACTTAATTTTAATTCCATTGTGATTAGTTTAGAAAGTTTTTAAAATCTTCCATCTCAGCAAGTGGACAATTCAACCCCCCTTCTTGTCCACCATCTAGTCTGGGCCAACACTTGTATTATCATAAACCCAATGTTGACAATATCATCGTCAGTCCCACCGTGATTTTCACTATGAGAATCAATACAGCTCAACGGCTTGGACCTTTCGTCCAACGTCGGATTAAACAACATTCTTGCGTTGCCATATACCCAATGCCAATAATTTCATCAAGGTTGGTGCTTGACTTCTTGTTGGGACCAGCCGCAATAACCCAACGACTTAGACCTTCAATCTAAGCCTGGATTAACCGATATCCTTGCATTGGCATATACCCTATGCCAATGATTTCATCAAGGTTGGTGCTTGACTTCTTGTCGGGACCAGCCGCTATACCCCAATGGCTTAGATCTTCCGTCTAACGTCGGATTAAACGATATCCTTGTGTTGGCATATACCCAATGCCAATGATTTCATCAAGGTTGGTGCTTGACTTATTGTCGGGACCAGCTGGTATAACCCAACAGCTTAGACCATCCATCTAAGACTGGATCAAACAATATCCTTGCATTGGCATATATCCTATGCCAATGATTTCAACAAGGTTGATGCTTGACTCCTTGTCGGGGCCAGCCGCTATAACCCAACGGTTTAGACCTTCCATCTAAGACCGGCTGGAACGATATCCTTGCGTTGGCATATATCCTATGTCAATGATTTCATCAAGGTTGGTGCTTGACCTTTTGTCAAGATCAGCCGCTATAACCCAATGGTTTAGACCTTCCGTCTAAGACCAGATTAAACGATATCCTTGTGTTGGCATATACCCTATGCCAATGATTTCATCAAGGTTGCCGCTTGACTTCTCGTGGGGACCAGCCGCTATAACCCAATAGCTTAGACCTTCCATCTAAGGTCGGATTAAATAATATCATTGCGTTGGCATATATCCTATGCCAATGATTTCATCATGGTTGGTGCTTGACTTTTTGTCGGGACCAGCCACTATAACCTAACGGTTTAGACCTTCCGTCTAAGACCGGATTAAACGATATCCTTGCGTTGGCATATACCCTATGCCAATGATTTCATCAAGGTTGGCGCTTGACTTCTTGTTGGGACCAGCCGCTATAACCCAATGGTTTAGACCATCCGTCTAAGACCAGATTAAACAATATCCTTGCGTTGGCATATATCCTATGCCAATGATTTCATCAACGTTGGTGCTTGACTTCTTGTCGAGACTGTTGGATAAATGTTGTTTTGATGATGAGTATGATTCGCTATAATATCATTGAATTGATTCAACTATGCTCTAATGTGCATGATAATATTTTTGATGCTCCCAAGCTATGCTCATCATGAAAAGACTCTCTTGTGTAAACATCTCAGCCAAGTTGGATTAGGAAGCTACAGCAAGTAACGACGGATCAGAAGCAGCATTAGCCACGGCAACATGCCTTAGCATTAGAAGTAAAAATGGGATTGCAGTAAGGAGACTTGCAAGTGGTTTCTCAAAGGAACTAGAGCCAACCAAGGATTGAAAGTAACTCAAAATGCAAAGGCATAGAAATCAAGGCAACGGGCTGCACAGAAATCAAGACAGGTGATAAAATTATTGGTTTACACAGAAACCTAGAATAGGATGGCAAAAGAAAGGGAAATGAAATTGACAGTAGATTTCAACTGAGACCTTCAAGAGCTCAAGGCTGCGTCGACCCAATCTCCTAGCTATGTCGACACAATTAAGCAAAGCTAAGAAAATTGAAGAGTCAAAGTCAAGTCAACGCCATGACCAGTCAACTTCTCACTAGCTACAGTGATCCTGTTAAGTTGACCTCAGTCAACACTACTCCAGGCATGTTCAAAACGCTCAAGCTCACGATGGTGACAAACGAGGGAACAATGGTAATAAATGTGCAACAAGGGTGACAAATGGGGCAACAACTGTAACAAATATATAGTAGAGGTGACAAATGGCTAAAGGCGACGGCCAAGGCAAAGTGGAAAACATCAAAGGCGACGGCTCCCATGGCTAGGGGTGACAAATAGGTGTTAGCGCCAACAAATGGTCAGACAGGGGAGACAAATGGCTCATCAGGGTGAAAAATAGTTAGTTAAGGCTGAATAAGCAAAGGTGAACACTCAGCCGCGTTGACCTCATGGAGCTATTGTGTCAACCTCACTCTAGCCCAACTGAAGAAAAATGTAAGCATGCCAACAACTGCGTCGACCTCACTTCATCAGGAGGTCGACCTCAGTGTCTTCCAGAACCCGTTATATGGGCAGTTTCTTCAAGACAAGTTGACCTCATTCCAACTCCTCCCTTCAGAAGGTCAACCTTATGGTGCTTCCAGAAGCCGTTTTAAATGCGTTCTTACAAAGCCGCGTCGACCTCACTTTCACAGCAGGTCGACCTCACTGAAGGAAAACTCATAGTACTCTGTCAAATCTCTACTTTTTGAAAACCATACTACGAGCATTAATAGCAGACACAAACCTCCAAAAACACCTTTTTATGGTCTGGAAGATGATCCCAGGTCAGAGCTTCTGTCATCTCATTATAACATCTCAGAACAACTTTTTAGTAGAAGACTTGTCAAGGACAAAAATCTGAGAAAGACTTCTCTGCCAGAAGACTATCCCTTCTTTTCTGAAAGAGGACTGACCAGGTGGTATGCACTTCATTACACACTGGACAAAGCCACAAAAAGGTCTACTCTCTTCCTGCCACCATCCTATCCTAGGACAGAACTGAGAAGCCATGCCAGCTCAGGTCAACTTCCACAGAACATTTGCCTCAAAGGAATAGTAGATTTTGGAGGGAAAATTCCTCTCCTATCTGCTCCCTTATGCCTGGTGGATCAATTCAAGCACTACTGAAAAGAAGGTCAGAGCTCAAGGAAATCACTTCAATTTTGAATCAGTCTTACTGTAGAATTTCTTGGAGGGAAATCTTTCTACCTGGCTCTTCTATATATATATGAAGCTTCCATTTGAGAAGCTGCTGCTGTATCTACTCCCCTTGAAGAGAGCCACGCCCTTGAGCATTCAAGAAGAAATTTGTAAGAATGAAAAAGAGGGAGTGAGAGCAACCCAACCCTGGTCTGACCCAGACCAGTGCTGTAAAGAGTAGAGAAAGAAGAGAGACCAGCCGTAAGAGAAAGCAGCCCTATAGAAGCTTGAACCTAAAAGAAAGAATATGTTTGTTCTTTGTCTAAAGCTCCAACCACCAGTTTCCAAATTTCTATCGTAGCCACAGCTGGTGCTTTTCTTTTTTCTAGTTTTTTCTGCTGCACCTGTAGCTTACTTTCCTTTTCCTTTGTTCGCATATGTGAGTTGGGCGTCGTCCCCGTGTGGTGCTGCATTTTGCAGCGTGTGGTAAAGTCTCATCAAGTTCGGTGAGGGGTGGACGTAGGTTGCGGGTCTGCAATCGAACACCTTAAAAATATCTGGTGTATAAAAATATCTGTTGCAGTGGATGTGCTTTTGTGGGTTTGATCTATCTCTTCTATCCCCATTCACAGGAATGCAGGGATTTCTATTCTGCACTTACTCTGCTCGGCCTCCACACTATACATTTGTGTGTTTGTTCCTGCACCTGCATATCCAGTTCTTGCTTGCTACATATCTTCATTCAGTTCTACAGAACCCAATAGGAACACTTGTGTTCCACTTGTTTACATGTTTATAAGGGAGTCCTCAAAGGTGCGTTGACCTTAGCTACTCTGTTAAGCTGAAGGTGCGTCGACCTCTCTGAACTGGTGCATCGACCTCATCAGTTTATATATGTTGTTTTTGCTCTAGCCCTAGAACTACTCTTACTGAATCCACTGTGCTTTGAGCTCAAGTGTTTTATTTATTCTGCTGTAGTGGTTCTTGTTTTAATCAGTTAAGTTTTAAATTGGGCATAGTTTGTACCCGAGCTATTGACCCCCCCTTCTAGATCTGGTTGCACCTAAGGGACCTAACAATTGGTATCAGAGGTAAGCTCTGTTATACTCAAATCCAACGATCTGCAGAGAAAGATCTTGATGCATTTGATTTAATGGCTTTATCCGTTGAACAAGTTTCAATGAGTTCCCCGCCCATATTTGATGGTTTTGATTTTACCATGTGGCTAGGGAAGATGTGTGCCTTTGTCAACTCTATTGATACAAGGTTATGGAATCTCATCTATCATGGTCCGCACAAGCTGCCATCAGATACATTTGAATGGTCTGCTGAACACAAGACCAAAAATATTGATAACCTTGCTGCATTCAATCTGATAAAAGCTGCAGTAGATGTCACAATGTTTCCCTTTTTTTCCTACTGCAACACTGCTAAGGAAATCTTGAGCAGACTGGCCAGGATCCACGAAGAATAAAATAGGAATCACTGTCTAATGGCCGATAGCCCGGATCAGCCAAGCAACCAATCTTCATCTCATGTAAGCTCTGATTCAGAGGATATTACTTTTGAAAGGCTAATGAATACATATGATGAGTTGACTATGAAATACAAAATGTTAAAATCTGAAAACAAAAAATTGAAAAAGAAGCATGAAAGTAACTCTATTGATAGTCTTCCTTGTAAAAATTGTTCTGCTCTTGAGCAAGTAAATGAAACTCTCATGATTGACATAGATATACATAAAGAACACATTGCATGCCTGAAAGATGAAAATGGAATCTTGTTAGCTGAAATCACTAAATTAGAAGAAACTATAAGACAGTTTCAAGATGAATCTAAGTCCTTGCCAAATGACCAAGATTTGACTGAAAATAAGGCTCTTGCTGAAGAAAATGAAATTTTGAGAAAGCACAACAATGAGTTACTTGCTAAGCTACATGCTTATGAAAAGGGCAATGATGTAAGTGTTGTTGACTCAGAAAAATTGGTTGTCCTTCAAAAAGAATTTGATTACTGCAAAACTGTGAACAACATGTTGAATGAGCAACTTGCTACTTGTGAGAAAGACTTGGCCAATTCGGAACAGCACATCCTCTCACTTGAAAACCATGTCCAAGACCTAAAAAGCTCACTGTCAAAATCTATTAAGGGCCAGGAAAACTTGAATAGACAATCAAGGACAAAAGTGAACTTCCGGAGAGAAGAGCTATGGGACTGTCCAGTAAATAAAAAGGTTTTTAAAAGCAAATCATCTACATCGTGTAGTTCCAGTTCGGATGTTGCCTCCTCTTCCCAATCACCCCCAAAATAGTCTGCGGCCTAGAAAAATCAAAATCAAAATAGAAATCAGAAAATGAAAACATTAAAATAAAAATAGAAAAATGGCTTTGCTTATTTTGCTGAGAATGATAGACACCATGCCTTCCAAAAAAAATATGCTTCATGTACTTATTGTGGTCGATATGGTCATTTGATGCATGATTTCTATGACAAGAAAAATGATGAACTGATAGCATGCAAGGCTAATTTTGGTTTCAGTCACCATAAGAAATCGGCCAAGGGTGGCCAGCTCTCCTACTGCCACCACTGTGGGAGGTTTGGACACAATATGACAAATTGCTGGGAGTTGAAAGTTATGAAATCTTTTGCTCGGTGTTATCATTGTAAGGAGCATAGCCACATAGTCAAAGACTGTTGGCAAAGAAGAAGGAAGGACAATCCTCATGCCAAAGCTATGAGCATTCATAGTATCCCACGAAAACTCACCACACACGGTCATGAGAAGAATGAAAAAACCTTTGTGTGTTGCTCTTACTGTGGGATTGTAGGACACGATGAAAATGGCTGTCACACAATGAGGAAAGATGATATGACTGTCTTGATAAAGAAGAGCAATCTAGTTAAAAATGTTGCTAACTCAAGGACCAAAGAAAACTTGGGTACTGAAAAATTCCAACTAAGAATTTTGAATGCAGGAGTGGCTTGGAGCTAAACAAAGGATGATCAGGTAAATAAAAGCTCAAGGCATAGGTTTGTGAAAAAAAATTTGAACTTATTTTAATTTTGCATGATAGGCATGCCTTGTAGTTATTGCATTATAGGCCTGTCTTATTTTCAACAAATCCTGCAAGCTGAAACTGTCTCCCTAAATTGCTGAAACATCCTCCATGGTTTTAGATGATCATCTGAGTTGGATTACATGCTTTACACTCAATCTGAGTTTCTGGTATATTGAATGGTGATGTGCAGAAAGGCAAGTCAAGCTTGCCTGAAACTCTCACTGTGCGTGAGATGGGTCTTCAGATAAATACCTCCGCCTTGTACCAAAAATCAATAATTCTAGATGCTTAATCCATGAGGAATCTATCATGCTGATGGAATTGATATGATGATGAGTCATTGTTTGTTTATTGCTACTTCCATTTTTGCAGCCATAAGAACTTCCTATTTAGAATTGTTAATCATTTGCCTTTGATGTTGTCTGTCATGGCTGCATATGTTTCAATTCATCATTCATGTGGATTTCTAACATTGTTTAATTATCTTGATCTCCATAAGCATTAGACAAAGGGGGAGCTTGAGAGTTTGCACTTTGTTTCGAATGCATTGCACATGCCTCGAGTCTGTATGAGTTGTGGACATTAAACATCATCTTGTGGTCTTATGCACTCCAATGCATATCATGCCAAGGGACCCAAAGTCATATGTTGCAAATTCTATTGTCAGCCCATGCACAAGTTGAGGGGGAGTCCACATAAAAGTCAAGTATGCATTCTTGCATATCTTGTTGGCATATGATTTGACTGCATATTCTTAGGGGAAGCTCGATTCGCTTTTGACAAATTGTTCATATGAGCTGTGGTGTGCCTCATGACTAATGAACTTTTGATAAAAAGGAAAAAGTTTGAGTCTCAAGCAAACGAAAAACCATGTTTGAATGCATATGTTTGACATGTGGTTTTCAACTGTCTTGCATGAAGAATTAAAGTTTAAAAAAAATGTTTGCTGCATGCTTTTGAAATCTGGCAAGATCCTATGCCATCAAAACTTCAAAGTTTGTTGAAATCCTTCTGGCTACTTGATCAGGTCGACCCAAGAAACTCTCAGGTCGACCTAGCTTTGTTAGAAACTGCTTTGTTGAAAACCTTGTGTACTGCTTGCTAGACTACGTCAACGCATAGAGCTTGTAGCGTCAACCCTGCAGTTGATTCTTCCAGAAACAAGCCTTCTATCTGAGCCTTCTCCGTCGACGCCCTGATGAACCTACGTCGATGCATCAGTTCACTTGATGATCTTATTCACCTCCTTCAATTCCCATCTTCAGATTGAAAAATGATCATTCTTGTCTGATGAGCATTACTACCCCTGCTCCACCTGACAACCTTCCTGCAAGCCACTCATTAAGGGGGAGCCTTTTTACTGAATTCTTATGATTTATCCTTTTGCCATATGTCCTCATCGGCTTGTAACATTATCTGTCTGCTCAAATGTCTGGCTGCCTACTCCAAATTGCTTGAACCTCTAGAACTCTTGGGAGAACTTCTATTTGTTACTGAGTTCTTTTATCAGAGTAAACCTTAAAAAAGGAATCTTCCTTTATGGAGTTCTATGATTACCCTGAACATGAAAGCTATTGGTTTAAACTTAATGACTTCTTGAGTTTCTTTTGCTAAATAGTCTTGAAAGTGGCTGTATTCAGACTTAATGGACTTTAACCATTATCCCATTCCTTGACATGTTATGCCTTCCTTAATCTGAAAGTTTATTTTTAGTACAAAGGCATCCTTAGTTGAGGAACTTCATTGTTGTATTGTTTTTAAATATTTGTCAAATCTGAAGATTTCAAAAGGGCTGCAATGAAAGCAATGAACTTCAGTCATGCTAAGTAACTGGGGATATTGGCATCTGATAAACATATATCCTTATGTAAAAAGGTGTGTGCTGAGTTTAGTGCTCTTAGGCAGATCAATGGAAATTGTTTCACCGAGAAACCGAGTCCCTTCATCAATGAAGTGGAGTGGATAAGGTCATGAAGTGCCTTGCTACCTCTGTTCTATGTGAAGCAGAATGGTGAGCTACACTGAGTAACTAGGATGTTGGCGTCTAATCAACATACATCCTCACGTCAAAAGGTGCTGCCACACCTGTATGCTCTTGAAAAATGAAAAGCAACAACAGTTGGTATCAAACAGTGGTTTCAAAAG
The DNA here is from genome assembly GCA_022559845.1 of Amorphophallus konjac. NCBI lineage: Eukaryota > Viridiplantae > Streptophyta > Magnoliopsida > Alismatales > Araceae > Amorphophallus > Amorphophallus konjac. Next base: position 287,857,295 of record CM040123.1, on the reverse strand, counting down.
AAAAATATGAACTTGTAGTGCCCATGGATAAAATCAAAAACGTCTAGGTGTTTGACCTCTATATTATTTGTAGTTACTCTCAAAGGGGCTAATGGATTTGAATGAGTAAGGTGAGAGGAGGTTAACCTGATCTCTATATGTATTTCTGGTTCATTTCTAGTAATTTTGATTGCGAAAATTTTCAAATGCTTATTATTGAGAAACTAAGAATTCATCAATTTTAAACCAATCGGAATATAGGGGCTTTATCTTTGAAGTTCTATAACTGGAGATTCTGAAAAATCTGTAACTTTGTTCTCATGTACTTGGCTTCAGAATGAAGATCTCACATCCTAAGTTTTCCTGAATCTGATCCTTGTGTCCAGATTTCTTGTTGATCCATGCTCTTGGCTGCATTGAAAACATCTCCACTCTCAAAAATTGGTATCAAGTTCATCTCATGTATTTGGATGATTTGCATTTTCCTCCCTCCATGCATTGCATGGAAACACACTAAAAATCTGGAAACCAGAAAACCTAAAAATCTAAAAATCCGAAATAACTAAATCAGTTCTATGGTTGTCACACTGCTCTCTGATTGCATCTTCCTGCTATGCTCAATATCTTCCATATATATGTCTCTCTAATTCAATCTATGTTGCCCTGCTATGACTTCATGTCATTCATTGCCAACTTACGTGATTTGTTTACACCATGCCTTGGGATCCAATACCTAGACGGAACCTATCAATCTAGCACTTCCCCTCTACATCACTATTGAATGCATATATGCCCTATCTGCTCGCCTGCTTGTGTTGTATTGGCTTTAATCTAAGCCCTCTTTGCTGATGGCAAAGGGGGAGATATGCCTTGATGAGTCTTCATCTATTTCATGATTTCATTATTTAGGTAACACATAATGTCCGCATAGTTGCCATCATCAAAAAGGGGGAGAATGTTGGATAAATATTATTTTCATGATGTCTGAGTATGATTCACTACAATATCATTGAATTGATTCAACTATGCTCTAACGTGCATGATAATACTTTTGATGCTCCCAATCTATGCTCATCATGAAAAGACTCTCTTGTGTAAACATCTCAGCCAAGTTGGATTGGGAAGCAACAGCAAGCAACGACAGATCAGAAGCAGCATTTGCCACGGCAACATGCCTTAGCATTAGAAGCAGAAATGGGATTGCAGTCAGGAGCCTTGCAAGTGGTTTCTCAAAGGAACTAGAGCCAACCAAGGATTGAAAGTAACTCAAGATGCAAAGGCACATAAATCAAGGCAACGAGTTACATAGAAATCAAGACAAGTGAGAAAATTGTTGGTTTGCACAGAAACCTAGAATAGGTTGGAAAAAGAAAGGGAAATCAAATGGACAACATATTTCAACTGAGAACTTCAAGAGCTCAAGGCTGCATCGACCCAATCTCCTAGCTGCGTCAACGCAATCAAGCAAAGCTAAGAAAAATGAAGAGTCAAAGTCAAGTCAATGCCATGACCAGTCAACCTCTCACCAGCTACAGTGATCCTGTTAAGTTGACCTCAGTCAACACTACTCCAGGCATGTTCAAAATGCTCAAGCTCATGATGGTGACAAACGAGCGAACAATAGTGATAAATGTGCAACAAGGGTGACAAATGGGGCAGCAACTGTAATAAATATGCAGTAGAGGTGACAAATGGCTAAAGGCGATGGCCAAGGCAAAGTGGAAAACATCAAAGGTGACTGTTCCCATGGCTAGCGGTGACAAATAGGTGTTAGCGCCAACAAATGGTCTGACAGGGAAGACAAATGGCTCATAAGGGTGAAAAATAGTCAGTTAAGGTTGAATAAACAAAGGCGAACACTCAACCGCATCGACCTCACGAGGCTATTCCGTCGACCTCACTCTAGCCCAACTGAAGAAGAACTTAAGCAGGCCAACAACTGCGTCGACCTCACTTCATCAGGAGGTCGACCTTAGTATCTTCTAGAACCCATTATACGGTCAGTTTCTTCAAGACCGATTTACCTCATTACAACTCCTCCCATCAGAAGGTCGACCTTATGGTGCTTCCAGAAGCCATTTGAAACGCGTTCTTACAAAGCCGTGTCGACCTCACTTTCACAGCAGGTCGACCTCACTGAAGGAAAACTCAAAGTACTCTGTCAAATCTCTGCTTCTCGAAAACCATACTGAGTCTATTAATAGCAGACGTAAACCTCCAAAAACACCTCTTTTGAGGTCTAGAAGATGATCCCAGGTTAGAGCTTCTGCCATCTCATTATAACATCTCATAACAACTTTTTAGAAGAAGACTTGTTAGGGACAAAAATTTGAGAAAGTCTTCTCTATCAAAAGACTGACCCTTCTGTCCTAAAAGAGGACTGGCCAGGTGGTATGCACTTCATTACACACTGAACAAAGCCACAAAAAGGTCTACTCTCTGCCTGCCACCGTCCTATCCTAGACTGAACTAAGAAGCCATGCCAGCTCAAGTCAACTTCCAGCAAAACATTTACCTCAAAGGAATAGAATATTTTGGAGGGAAAATTCCTCTCCTATCTGCTCCCTTATGCTCGATGGATCAATTCAAGCACTACTGAAAAGACGGTCAGAGCTCAAGGAAATCACTTTAAATTTGAATCAGTCTTACTGCAGATTTCCTTGGAGGGAAATCCTTTTACCTGGCTCTTCTATATATACATGAAGCTTCCATTAGAGAAGCTACTGTTGTAGCTGCTACCCTTGAAGAAAGCCACACCCTTGAGCATTCAAGAAACATTTGTGAGAAAGAAAGGGAGGGAGTGTGAGCATCCCAACCCTGGTCCGACCCAGACCAATGCTGTAAAGAGTAGAGAAAGAAGAGAGACCAGCTGTAAGAGAAAGCAGCCCAACAGAAGCTTGAGCCTAAAAGAAAGAATCTGTTTGATCTTTGTCTAAAGCTCCAACCACCAGTTTCCAGATTTCTATCTGTAGCCACAGCTGGTGCTTTTCTCTGTTCTAGTTTTTTCTGTTGCACTTGCAGCTTACTTTCCTTTTTCCTTTTCCTTTGTTCGCATATGTGAGTGGGGCGTCGTCCCCGTGTGGTGCTGCATTTGCAGCGTGTGGTAAAGCCTCATCAGGTTCGGTGAGGGGTGGATGTAGGTTGCGAGTCTGTAACCGAACCACCTTAACAATATCTGGTGCAGTGGATGTGCTCTTGTGGGTTTGATCCATCTCTTCTATCCCCATTCACAGGAACGTAGGGATTTCTATTCTGCACCTCCTCTGCTCGGCCTCCACACTATACATTTGTGTGTTTGTTCCTGCACCTGCATATCCAGTTCTTGCTTGTTGCATATCTGCATTCAATTCTACATAACTTAATAGGAACACTTGTGTTCCAGTTGTTTGCATGTTTATTAGGGACTCCTCGAAGGTTCGTCGACCTTATCTAATATGTTAAGCTGAAGGTGCGTCGACCTCTCTGAACTGGTGCATCGACCTAATAAGTTTATATATGTTATTTTTGCTCTAGCCCTTGAACTACTCTTGCTGAATCCACTGTGCTCTGAGCTCAAGTGTCTTACTTATTCTACTGCAGTGGTTCTTGTTTTAATCAGCTAAGTTTTTAATTGGGCATAATTTGTACCGAACCTATTCAACCCCCCTTCTAGATCCTGTTGCACCCAAGGGACCTAACAAGGACCAGCCGCTATAACCCTACAGCTTAGACCTTCTATCTAAGACCAGCTTAAACAATATCCTTGCATTGGCATATATCCTATGCCAATGATTTTGTCAAGGTTGGTGCTTGGATTCTTGTCGGGACCAGCCGCTATAACCCAACGGCTTAGACCTTCCGTCTAAGGCCAGATTAAATGATACCCTTGCATTGGCATATATCCAATGCCAATGATTTCATCAAGGTTGGTTCTTGAATTCTTGTCGGGACCAGCCGCTATAACCTTATGGCTTAGACCTTTCATCTAAGACTGGATTAAACGATATCCTTGCGTTGGCATATACCCTATGCCAATGATTTCATCAAGGTTGGTGCTTGACTTCTTGTAGGGACCAGCCGCTATAACCCAACGGCTTAGACCTTCTGTCTAAGACTGGCTTAAACGATATCCTTGCGTTGGCATATATCTTATGCCAATGATTTCATCAAGGTTGGTGCTTGACTTTTTATCGGGAGTAGCCGCTATAACCCAACAGTTTAGACCTTCCGTCTAAGATCAGATTAAATGATATCCTTGCGTTAGCATATACCCTATGCCAATGATTTCATCAACTTTGGCACTTGGCTTCTTATCGGGACTAGCCGCTATAACCCAATGGCTTACACCTTTTGTCTAAGGCCAGATTAAACAATATCCTTGCGTTGGCATATATCCTATGCCAATGATTTCAACAAGGTTGGTGCTTGACTTTTTTTCGGGACCAGCCGCTATAACCCAACGGTTTAGATCTTTCATCTAAGACCAGATTAAACGATATCCTTGCGTTGGCATATAGCCTATGTCAATGATTTCATCAAGGTTGGCGCTTGACTGCTTGTCGGGACAAGACGCTATAACCCAACGGCTGAGACCTTCCGTCTAAGGCCGGATTAAACAATATCCTTGGGTTGGCATATATCATATGCCAATGATTTCATCAAGGTTGGTGCTTGACTTTTTATCGGGACCAGCCGCTATAACCCAACGGCTTAGACCTTCCGTCAAAGACCGGATTAAACGATATCCTTGCGTTGGCATATACCCAATGCCAATGATTTCACCAGGGTTGGTGCTTGGCTTCTTGTTGGGACCAACCGCTATAACTCAATAACTTAGACCATCCATCTAAGACCCGATCAAACAATATCCTTGCATTGGCATATATCCTATGCCAATGATTTCAACAAGGTTGGTGCTTGACTCTTTGTCGGGACCAGCCGCTGTAACCCAATGGCTTAGACCTTCCGTCTAAGACCAACTGAAACGATATCCTTGCGTTGGCATATATCCTATGCCACCGATTTCATCAAGGTTAGCACTTGACTTCTTGTCAGGACCAGCCGCTATAACCCAACGGCTTAGACCTTCCGTCTAAGGCCGGATTAAATGAAATCCTTGCATTGGCATATACCCTATGTCAATGATACCACCATGAATAGCACCTGACTCTTTGTTACAGTTCGTTAATCTAGTCCCACCCGGGTCCACCCCAATTCGTTATTGTAGGCCTTCCGTCTATCCTATACATAAACTTCTCCTCCTTGCTGCGGCAGTCTACACCCGTGTGCCCCGCACACTCATCCCTCACTTGCGCCACCCACGAGTGGGGGGCATTTGTCGACGTTTAAAGTTTGGCATCAAAAAGCCACGAAAAGTCAACTGTAGAACAAGGGGAAGGTGGGTCGATGCACTCAGAAGGTTGCATTGACCCCGCAGTGCCGTTCAGGCTAAAAAGGCCCTGGATGATGGGCTGCGTCGATGCAGAACCCCAGCTGCGTCGATGCACCCTTGAAAAGCAGGGCTGCTGACCAAATTGGACAATACACTACGTCGACGCAGCGCACATCCTACATCGACACATCTGAAGATGAAGAGCAAAGCTGCAGATGATCAAACATTGCGTCGACGTAGCCCATATCCTGCGTCGACGCCATCTAAAGATGAAGAAGAAAAGCTGCCCGCGCCAATAGGCTGCGTTGACGCAGCTCACTGCTTGCGTCGATGCACTCTCACACGCATGAACGTTGTACCAGCGTCGTACCAGCCTTCTCATAATAAAGATTAATGCCCTTTTGGGCAATATTAAAATAATAAAATCTTAAATATATTAAAAGATTTAAAACCAATGATAAAAGTTCAACTCATATACACTTAAAACATATAATAAAAAGGGGCCAAAATGAATAACGCCTCCGATCAGGTCATCTTTTAATTGAAGACTATTCACGCAGGCGCTAATTTAAAAATGACGCCCTCTTGACAGGCGTCATATAAAAAAATTGAAGACTGTGTACAGAGGCGTCATTTTAAAATAACGCCCCAACCTTAGGCGTCATTTACAAACTGAACCCGTTGGTGTTTGGTTCAAACAGGGATGTTATCCGGGGTAAGTTTTGATTAAGAAAGGGATTGATACGTGTATATTTAAGTTTAGTAAGGATTCTACCTAGGAAATTTTAGTTCTAATAAAACTGCTAGAATCTATTAGGATTCCTTCTCCTATAAATACCATCCCCTCCATCGAACCCATGTTGACACTATTAGCCAAAGATGTCCTGCTACTGCGATTCGTCTTCCTCTTGCTGCTACCTAGAGCATGAAGAACATAAAGAAGTTCTTCAACTTCTTCCTCTTCCTACTACTACGGCGAAGGCATCATCTTCTTACTGGGAACGTGGAAGCATCATCTTCTTCTTCCTTGTTCTACTGCTGCTTTGATGTTGCCGTGGGAAGCCTCTGCTTCTCTATTTTCCTCCTAAAGGGGTTGCGGCATTGCTGAAATCATCTTCATGTAGCTCCATAGAAGGGGCACTGATATTACCTTTGATAAGAGCTGTTGCTCTTGATAGTTCAACCAAGCTTCGTCTTCATATTGCTGCTGCCGAGATCTTTGTTGAAAACAGAGTATCGGAATATTGCATATCTCATCACCGTTCTGCATTGATCATCAACCAAAACTTCAAACAAGGTAGGTTTTCTCAAGTGTTAAGCCAAATTTATTAATTTTAGGCTTGTACATGCATATAGGTCTGTAAGAGATTGTAGCTATCGCTCCGGATTGAGTTTTTAATTATTTTACTGCATGAATTAAATTAGCGACCTTGTCTAGGGCGCTATTTAATCTAACGACCGTGCAAACAGTCGCCAATTTGTTAGATAATTAATAATTACACAATGTTCAAATTTTAATAATTGTGAACCCTTACATGTAAACTAATGCGTGATCATGTCCATAAATTTCTACTATTTTTCTCTATCAGTTCATGTCTTTAGAATTTTGATTGGACATACTCTAAGAACCATGTGTCTACGATTGTACCTGCCTGGTGCAAATCGGATGACAAAGAAATAATGACCGCTTCTAGGTCGTCAATTAAATGAACGCCCCTACACGCGGGTGCTATTTAGTGAAAATCTAGAAATTTTGAATTATTTCTGGTCTGATTACCATATTGAAAATAACGACATGTACCATGCCATCATTTTGATATATAACACCCCTAACAAAGGTGATGTTTACTAAATTGAACACTTAATCTAAGTCACCATTTACATAATATCTGAAACTTGAGAATATTTACATATTTTAATATTAACAGTATCTGGATGCAGCGACTGTGCGAACAGTTGTCACTTATTGAAATGACGACCCTGACAAGGGCGCCATTTCATGAAATGAAGACGTGACCTAAGGCGTCAATTCACTGTATTACTGATTTTCATGATTTTCTGTAACCACTGTCGGTTAGTTGTATATCGGCACTATATTCCATTCCGAGAATATAGTCCCATGTTTCACGTTGTTTTATCGTTTACCCACTATTTCTCGGTGATAGATGAACCCTCCATGGGACATTCCGTTCCTTTGGACCGGTGACTTTATCGTAGAGACCTCCATAAGACTCTGCTAGCCTTGGATTCCCTCAAGGCAGCCGAGCAGGTTGTACCATCAAAACTCATGACACTACTTGATTTCCACGTCACTCTAAAGAAACCTGATATACCGGCCCTCATGATATGCTATTTTGATGTCATGAGAATACTCTTTAATTAATGGAATGGGAAACCATGTCATTAATACTTCTTAAGAATGATGTGCCATACTCGTGGACACTAATTCTATCTACCTTATCGTGTACAAGAACGAGCGGCCATCCCTATATGAGCGCTTATTCTTATTGTCATGGCACCCAAGTTAGGGAGCCAATTCCACCTAGTTTTAATACGAATCGTGGTTATACCGTTATTATAATCCCTACATGTTCAATCCTTGTGATTCTATTCTACAAGATCTACCTTAAAAATCCTACAAGCATATTCCTTTGAAAATCTATGTTGGCTATACTATAGTGGATGTCGAAAATACATGATCAATGCCTGCGCATATAGGGCCCGATCTGGTCCTAGGAGGAGCACCCAAAAGTACTAGTGCCCATGGGAGTTGTAATGATCACGGTATGACATTGTACCGAAGTGCATGACTAGCTTGATAGACATTCCACAAATCTCGTACTTGACTTGACTTGACATGACATGACTTGCGTGATCCGAAAAGGGTATTTATTGTACTTGCTTGAAACATGATAGCCAATTCTTGACATGACATGATCACTTGACATGATAGATATACGTGCTTGATTATCTTGCTATCTTAACATGAGTTCTTGTAAGACTTACTAGTTCACTCACTATCACTTGATATACATTCTCTATTCTCTTGTTATACATTCTCTATTGTCGTTTTATGTGAGCATGCATAGCTTATTACATTTCATGTAACATGTAATCTACTTAAAGCAAGCTAGCTCTTGAGATATAATCCCTACTGATCGTTCGCTCACATAGTGTTTCTCCCTTATTTTTTAGGTAAGTCCGAGGATGAAACTCAATCTGATGGGAAAAGTCAAGAGTGATGAGATTAGAGCTACTCCAATTATCAAATCGTCTACTAGTCTTATACTTTCTATTTTCTTGAGTCTTCTGTTGTATTTTTACTTTATTTGAGTCCCAGTATTCTCATTAAGAGGATTGTAATAGAAGGACTTTGAAGGTTTTGATGAAATAAAAGATTGGGTTATTTTACTCTTGCGCGCTCTGTCTTTGTGTTGAATACACTAACGCTCTGATTGACATGATTGATATAAACTCGTCACGCATCTCCGGGTTCCTTCTGCGCTCGGGGCGTGACAGTTTTTGTGGTATCAGAGCCTAGGATATTCAATTCCTAGGGAACCCAAGTCCAAGGATAGGTTTAAAACCTTTAACCGGTGGGATTGGGTAGAACCATGGGTTAAGGTAATCTAGATACTCAATTCTTGGTCGAATATCATATTAATTAGTTATCTAAAATCCTTGTAGGACAATGGCTACCGAACGTGCTCAGTGGCGTAACATGCAACACACTATTCAAGGCATGACGTAGGCACTTCAACAGCTGGCACAAGGTGGTGCGCACCGTGGAGCGGGAAATCTCCATCAAAGCTTTAGAAACATGAACCCTCCTAAGTTCATGGGATCCACTGATCCGGATGACGTCGAGCACTGGATCCGAGAGACGGAACGTATCTTTAGAGTTATGCAATGCACGAACCAAGAGAAGGTCTTATTAGCCACATTTCAACTAGAGAGAGACGTCCGATGCTGGTGGGAGTCAGTAGAAGCCACCTTAGAGCAAGGCCAAGTTACTTGGGAGGAATTTGTTGAACATTTCAACACTAAGTATTTCTCAGATCGAATTCAGGAGAAGAAAGCTGCCGAGTTCGCCGCTCTTAAGCAACGATCCTTATCGGTAGCATAGTACGAGGCACAATTCTCTAGGTTGTCCCGGTATGCTAAACATCTAGTTAGTACCGAGAAGATGAAAGCTAGAATATTTTTTAATGGACTCAGGCCCCAATATATCACACAGCTGGCACCGATGGACATACAAGTCTATTCGGAGATGGTACGACGAGCCCAGTAATTAGAAGATGCCACGGAACTATCTGATAGGATTCGTGGGAAAGATAAGAAAAAACATGTCATTAGTTCTGGTTCCTTCAAACCCAATTTCAACAAGAAGAGGCCAAATAATGGAGGAACTCCTTCTCAAGAGCAAAAGTTCAAAAAGACCAAACCTTTCTCCATTACCACCACCCCTTCTAAAGTGATGTGTAAACACTGTGACAAGGCCGGACATAAGGCCGAAGAATGTTGGAGAAATCTTGGAGCTTGTCTCCGTTGTGGGAGCCATGATCATCGGATTCCCGACTGCCCGTTGCTCAATGATCAAGTCGGTGATGGGAAACACCCGGTAACGAAGAATGCATGCCTCCAAGCTATTAAGGAGACAGAACAAGATGAAGGCGGACTAGTGGAAGGTACACTGCAAGTTTGTTCCAAGTCTGCATATGTCTTATTTGATACTGGTGCATCACACTCATTTATTTCCAAGAAGTTTGCTGACCCATTACCTATGGAACCGGAGTGGATAAGATTAGTTATTTCAACTCCTCTTGGAAACGATGCCAATATTGTTCACCATTACCAAAATTGTGAAGTCCTAGTTAAAGGAAGAAACCTTCCTATCGACCTCATATGCCTAGATATGAAGGACTATGATATCATATTAGGAGCTGATTGGTTATCCAAGTACCAGGCAACTGTTGATTGCCATAACAGCAGGTTACTTTCAAGGAGTTTTCGAAACTAGTTTATACTAGCCCTAAGAGTCAGAACAAGTCACCTCTTATTTCGGCTCTCCTAGCTAGCAAGCTAATAAGGAAAGGATGTGTATCTTTCCTTGCTTGTAGAGTGAAGGGCCCGGATTCAGAGGGGCGGTGAATGAATCCCAAAAAGAAATTTGCACAATTTGAAACTCAGATCTTGATTAGTACTGAACTTACAAAATCTTGCGAAAATAAAACTATGATTCAGTAATGCAAGTGTTCTAGCAAGATCCACACTCAATGCGTCAGCCAAAAGCAAGCCCAAATAGCGTTTTAGAAAAATGGAATGCAGTAAATTAACTTGATCTTAAACAGACGTTCTAACGAGACACAAGATAGAACACGTAACCTGCATCCATAGCAAACCCGACGATTCTAGGCATTTGAACTGATCTTAAGCATTCATTCACCGTGGAAGAAAGGTAGTTAGGTCGCGATCCTAAACATGCACTTAATAATCTTAGAGAAGAGATCAGATCACAATGCTCAAGGGGTTTTAGGTGATTCGGTCATCAGACCTACATCCACCCCACACTCCAACCAGAGTGTGGCTTACTGCTGCCTCACAGCTTGAAATCGCTGGGCACCACAGCTTGCCTACAAACGTTGCCTAACAGCTTGAGCCAAAGGAACACACTCCTCTCTTCTTCCAACCTGGAAGGTAACGATAGTGACACCCAGTCACTAGCAACCAGAGACCCAAGTCTCTCTTCCCCTGAATCCACAGGAGGAACCCCGATCCCAAACAATGGAAACAGAAAGCAATAAGGATATGAAAAAGAACAATTAAATGGATAAAAGAAAGACTAATCAGTGTATAGCTACAATGAGCTTGATGGCTCTGTATTTGATCCACGAGGCCAATCTTGAAACAGATCTTCAATGTGCTTCAGCTGCTTCTTCACTGTCCCTCCTCTCTTCTCTACACTCTCTTTCTCTTTCTTTCTTCTTCTTCTCTCAGTATGCTCTCTCGCTCTCCTGGCGACTCCTCCTTCTTTTTCTTCTTCTCAGACTTCGGCTCACTCTCCTTTTCTTTTTCTGCACTAAGACTCTCTTCTTTGAAGGGTAATGTAGCTTTATATAGGAACAGGGGCTTCGTATGGATCAAGCAGCAGAACCCTACTGAAATTTCATTGGTCCACGTGTTGAGGAATAGAGAGTTCCTCTCCTCGGATCACATGATTATCATTTGCCCCCTTTTATCCACGAGCCAGCTTTCTCCCATCTCAGAGGACACGTGCCTCTTCTGCAACATAATTTATTCCCTGCAAAAGACAGAGTATCGTTTTAGGATCACTTGCAGAATATTCGAGTTTATAATGTGGAAGAGCATACCTTGTCCAGACCTTAGGCTTAATTAAACCTACACTGACCGTGAAATGCATAAGCAGACATATGCACAGACTTAAACTAAGTGTGCTACAATGCATTGCACCGACTATATCCCTTGATCGGGCATGAACCGACATAGTGGAATGCACAATCCTTGTAAAAACTTGCACCGAGTTCTGCTTAGTGTAATGCATGGAGTTGCCTATGTAAAGTGCTGCACAAACCTACAGGTCGGTGCAAAGATTGCACCGAGGCAGAGGATGCAGTGACCTTTACAAGCTAGGTGCAAAGATTGCGCCGAGGTAAAGAATGCACGGACCTCCTCCTCTATGCTTAAGAAAAACATGCACCGAGTTATAGGTTGCACGGACTTGGGCACTGGTAGCAACCAAAATGCACCGACGTCTACAGTGATTGCACCGAGTTGTTATCTGCACCTACCCCGCAAGGCAAACTATGCACCAACCTGGTGAATGCCTTAGGCAAATTTACGCATGGACCTTGTGAGTGCTTTATACAAGAACTTACACAGATGATGTATGGTGACACAAAGCGTGCACTGACCTAAATATGCACCGACTAGGAAGCACATGTACACAAGATTTGCACCGAGTTCATTTTTATACCTTAAACAAAATATGCATCGATTATATGAATGCATAAGGCTAAAATCTACACCGAGATAGAATAAGCACCGACCTCTTATATGCTTGTAAAAGACATGCATTGACCCAATGAGCAAAACTTGCACGGACTCTAGTATGCACAGACTTATATGTTGCATTAGCCCAATGCATGCAGCATGAAAAATGCATCAATTCTAAGAAAAATATATATCTCTTGCAAATGCATATGACGACAACATTAATGCACAAAAGTCAAAGCATAACAAACAATCCTCATCACTGCACAGTGTAATGACCAGAAGCAAATGAATATGATGACAACATTAATGCACAAAAATCAAAGCACAACAAACAATCCTCATCACTGCATAGTGTAATGACCAGATGCATCATCTTTCAAACTTTCATACAAGCACATGATGACTCATAGTGTTTGCTATCATCAAAATCACAGGAGCACAACAATCTCTTCCTTTTTGATGATGGCAACACTATGATATGAGAATAAAGCAAGATAAAGATGCAGACACGCATGTCTAATCATGTCAAACTTCTTCTCCCCCTTTGACGTCATCAAAAAGAAAGTAGTTTGATACGAGAAATACAAACATGCATGATATGAAGGAATCAAAATCTCCCACTGAGGTAAATGACACAATGAAACGTTTTCTCAGTAACACACCCCTTGGATGAATGAATCAAATCAGCAAAACACAGGGGCAATCAAAGATGAAATCGGCCCATGACAGATTCTATGGGACTAGCTGACACCAATGGAGACAAATTTTTGGAAGAACAAGGATAATCAGAATGAGCAAGGTTAGTCATACAGTTCAAGAATTACTTATGCTCCCCCTGAATTCAAGACAGGGTGAAGATTAGTCAGTGAGCAATGATAAAGACTAACCACAGGGTTTACAATGAGGTTCAATCAAGATTTTCAATGAGATACCAAAACCATAAATCTAAGAGAGTGAATATTTCAGAGTCTTCAATTATAAGGGCTTGTGAATGAACTTTATTAATCAGCATGGTTTAAACATTATGCATATATAGTTTGTCAAAAAGTTCTTTACTCATATCTGAGTTCAGATTTAATAAAAGCGAACCAAGCCCTCATGCTAACATGTTGATTAACCTCCCTACATCTTACTCAATCTATTTCAATGACTTATTTAGGAAAAACAATCATGAGTATTGAGGTTAAACAATTTGACATTTCTAAAAAAAAATAACCATTTGGGTTCAACAAAGTTTTCATTTCTTTTCATTTTCAGAATAGTCAGGAATAATTCATGCCTTCCGTCGTAAGGGTAGACGCTGATTAGACGCCAGTACCCCGAGCTTACTCAACAGAATGTACCATTCTGTTTCAGGTATAGATATCACCTTTTTACGTAAGGGTACACGTTTACCAGACGCATGTACCCCTAGATACTCAGTGAGACTAACCTTTGTTAATTTTCTGAACAGAGTAAGCTAAGAAGCATCATGACTTTGGGTCCATTGTCTTTGACAAGGATCCTAGTTTCTCAGCGCATTTAGCCATTGCTTTGCCAATTACATTACAGAAATAACATCTAGATACAGCTACCTATAAGGTTTTGAAAGAAAAGACTTGTTTAAAGGCAATACAAATTTCATGTATTTCAACCAAAGAGGTCATGATTTCAAAATTTTAGATTATAGAAGGTTTTTCAAGGTATAACATGAAACATTTAGTTAAAGTTTATTAAAAAACTTATTCAGATATTTTCATGGCATTTAAGAGGCAAGTTGAAAATACATTAAACTTAAACCAATTTGATCTTTTCAGAACATTCATAGTTCCATATAATGGAAGATTCCTAGTACAGATGTCTTTCAGATTTATGAATGAGGTACGCATATTGAAATCTTCCTGAATTTTAGATTGAAGAGAAGAGAGATTCAGATTGAAGAAGGAACAACTCAATTCAAGGAGGTGAGCAAACAATTCGGACTAGGACAAGAGCTCCCCCTAAGAGTATGCATGGCTATAGCTCTTTTTTAGTATTTTTAATATGAATGCTATGCAATAAACAAAGTGTATGCGAATGCATTGAACCATCACATATGACATGAAGACCATTCAGGAGAGGTTTAAACTAACCAAATATGTGTGAAGCACAAAAATTATCTAGACAGACTCCCCTTATCTATATGCCAAACGAAACATATGCATGAGGCACAACCAGTGCAATAATCAAATGCATAAATAAACATTTAAGCACGAAGGTTCTAACTAACCAATCAGGAATGGTATTTAGCTATCTAAAAGGAATTCAAATTACCAAACCTGTAGAGAGCAAAATTTGGGGTTTTACTATACTCGGCTATCTTGGCCTATTGAACTCCCCATTTTTGTTTCCAAGGCACTCCTGCAAAACAAAAATCTTATTTGGGAATTTTAGGTACCCGAGAATTCTTGGGTCCCGAAATGTTAGTGCCACTATCTAAGGAGCCTTTCAGAAGTCTTTGGGCTTTCAGATCATCATATTTCATAAGATGACAATTATCCATAGAATGTCCAAACCGACCACAGTAATGGCAAGACAGAGTAGATTTTAAACTCTTTTCATGCACATTGGTATTAACATGGAATCTAAGCGCATGTTCATGAAAATTTTTGTATTTATCATGGAGGATATTTCTTTTGTTGCCCCCAAACACATTCTCATTCACGGGAAATCTGGGATATTTAAAGTTCACATTTCTTCCCTAGACATACCAACAGTCCTTGACTGTATGGCCAAACTTCCCACAATTAAAACAAGACGAGTAGTTTCTCTTTTTAATGACAGACCAGCATTCACTAGCCAGATGGCCTGAGTTTCAGCAATTGAAGCACCTAGAAGATTTTCTTTTGAAAGCAAATTCATCTCTACCGATGGCATTCTGATTTGCATGGAACCTAACTTGTTTAGAGTTAACTTTTCCGTGAGCATTCTAGCAATGGGCAGCAATGTGGCCCATCTTGCCACAATGAAAACATTGAATTTTCTTATTTTCAAATCCATGATTCTCGAGATGAATTTTCTTAGTATGCATTTTACTGGCATTCAGATCATCTAATTCCATTAATTCACATTCATGCATTTGATGACCAGCCTTGTGACAGTAATGACATGCCATGGTTTTCTTGCGTGCATATGTGTATGCGGGTGATTTATGAACAGCATGCACAGGGGTGGTAGAGTCCTTTTTGTTCTTTTCTTTTTCTTTTTCAGATTTCTTCGTGGATTTTTGTTCAGAAAACTGGAAAACAGATGAGCTCGAAGAGTTGTGAGGAGTAGAACTAGAGACAAAAGATGTTTGAGGTTTATTTTTATAGTTCTTTTCATCAGCAGGGTTATAGCCCAACCCTTCCTTCTGAAAATTAACCTTTGTTCCAAGAATCTTGTTTAGATTGTCCTTACCTTTGACAAATTATGATAGAGAATTTTTTAAATCTTGAATCTCAGAATTTAAGGCAACAATATTAACCTCATATCTGGACAGGTCAGTTTCACAGGAAATTACTTGTTGATGTAAGGCATCATTCAGACTTTTGAGTTTTTCAATTTCCTATTTTAATTTTGTTTCATTGTCAGCTTCGACTTCTTTTATGACACTGTTGTAGCCCTGCCCTTCCTTCCTGGCATTAGCCTTGACTCCTAGCAGCTTGTCAAGATTCTCTTGCTCATCAACAAATTTAGATAGGGACTCGTTAAGATCATCAACCTCTTGTCGAAGGGATGTAATAGTAAGTTCATATTCAGCTATTTTCTCTTCACAGGAAGTGACATTTCCACTCAACATCTGGTTCATGATTTTTAGGCTCTCAATTTCTTATTTAGCATCCACCAACCTATCAGAATTGTTCATGCTCACGCACTTACCTTTTTCAATTGTTAGTAGTCTGTCTGATAGCGTGGTGTTTAGATGTTTCAGCTTGTTAATTTTCTCTTTCAGTTTACTATTTTGCTCCTGGAGTTCATCATCAAACACAGACTCACATAAGGAAGTCTGGCATTCATTGAACACTTCTTGTTGATTTTCTGATTGAAATTTGTCAAGGTTTTTCCGAAGCTCTAAGTTTGTAGCTTTAACATCCTCCAGCTCTTCAGAGATCAGTCTATTTTCACTTTCAAGACTCATTGTCTTATGTTCATATTCCTGAACCTGGTTTTTGCGCTTCTTGTCTTCAGATTTGGGATAATCAAGCTCAGAGCTAAGAACATCAAGATCTGTCTGTTCTCTTCTAAGAACACCATTTTCAGTTTTCAGTGTTTCATAGTCCTCTATTAAGGATTCAACTTTTTCAAATTTTCTAAGTTTCCTTTTTAGAGTTTTATTTTGGTTTCTCAGCATTTCAAAAGACTCTAACAGCTTAGCATATGCATCTTCCCAGTCTTCTAAAGTAAAAGAAGAGAAAGGATTGTTTACCTCTTCTTCATCCTTGCCTTCATTTTGATCTTCGCTTTGATCAATGTCATCTGCCACCAGACACTTATTTTTACTATTCCAATGAATTGCTGTCATTTCGTCCAAGACCTCCTTGGCGGACCTGCAATCACAGATATGTGGAAATTTGTCAGTATTTATGGCGTTTCTCAAAATACTTAGAACTCTAATATTCTCAGCATTTTTCATCCTATGTTTATCTGTCCATTTGGACACATCTTTAGGCAGTTTGTGTGGTCCTTTGGAAATAAGGTTCCAGAGGTTGGGATTCATTGCATTTATAGACGTGCACACACTGCCTAGCCAGGTAGGGAAATCAGACCCATTAAACACATAAGGATGAGCCATAGGTGAATCAAAAGCAATCGACCGAGAATGATAAATGACCAATCGAAGAAGCACCGAGACTCACATGACCTACTGCAGATCGTTGGATCTGTAGAGCCAGTAACCTGCTCTGATACCAATTGTAGAGTGAAGGGCCCGGATTCAGAGGGGGGTGAATGAATCCCAAAAAGAAATTTGCCCAATTTGAAACTCAGATCTTGATTAGTACTGAACTTACAAAATCTTGCGAAAATAAAACTATGATTCAGTAATGCAGGTGTTCTAGGAAGATCCACACTCAAGCACTCAATGCGTCAGCCAAAAGCAAGCCCAAATAGCGTTTTAGAAAAATGGAACGCAGTAAATCAACTTGATCTTAAATAGACGTTCTAACGAGACACAAGATAGAACACGTAACCTGCATCCCTAGCAAACCCGGCGATTCTAGGTGTTCGAACTGATCTTAAGCATTCATTCACCGTGGAAGAAAGGTAGTTAGGTCTAGATCCTAAACATGCACTTAATAATCTCAGAGAAGAGATCAGATCACAATGCTCAAGGGGTTTTAGGTGGTTCGGTCATCAGACCTACATCCACCCCACACTCCAACCAGAGTGTGGCTTACTACTGCCTCACAGCTTGAAACCGCTGGGCACCACAGCTTGCCTACAAACGTTGCCTAACAGCTTGAGCCAGAGGAACACACTCCTCTCTTCTTCCAACCCGGAAGGTAACGCCAGTGACACCAAGTCACTAGCAACCAGAGACCCATGTCTCTCTTCCCCTCAATCTACAGGAGGAACCCCAATCCCAAACAATGGAAATGAAAAGCACTAAGGATATGAAAAAGTACAAATAAAAGGACAAAAGAAAGACTACTCAGAGTATAGCTCCAATGAGCATGATGGCTCTGGATTTGATCCACGAGGCCAATCTTGAAACATATCTTCAATGTGCTTCAACTGCTTCTTCACTGTCCCTCCTCTCTTCTCTACACTCTCTTTCTCTTTCTTTCTTCTTCTTCTCTCAGTATGCTCTCTTGCTCTCCTGGCGACTCCTCCTTCTTTTTCTTCTTCTCAGACTTCGACTCACTCTGCTTTTCTTTTTCTTCACTGAGACTCTCTTCTTCGACGGGTAATGTAGCATTATATAGGAACAGGGGCTTCGTATGGATCAAGCAGTAGAACCTTACTGAAATTTCATTGGTCCACGTGTTGAGGAATAGAGAGTTCCTCTCCTCGGATCACATGCCTATCATTTTCCCCCTTTTATCCACAAGCCAACTTTCTCCCATCTCAGAGGACACGTGCCTCTTCTGCAACCTAATTTGTTCCCTGCAAAAGACAGAGTATCGTTTTAGGATCACTTGCAGAATATTCGAGTTTATCACGTGGAAGAGCAGACCTTGTCCAGACCTTAGGCTTAATTAAACCTGCACTAACCGTGAAATGCGTAAGCAGACATATGCACAGACCTAAACTAAGTGTGCTACAATGTATTGCACCGACTATATCCCTTGATCGGGCATGAACCAACATAGTGGAATGCACAGTCCTTGTAAAAACTTGCACCGAGTTCTGCTTAGTGTAATGCATGGAGTTACCTATGTAAAGTGCTGCACAAACCTACAAGTCGGTGCAAAGATTGCACCGAGGCAGAAGATGCAGTGACCTTTACAAGCTAGGTGCAAAGATTGCACCGAGGTAAAGAATGCACGGACCTCCTTCTCTATGCTTAAGAAAAACATGCACCGAGTTGTAGGTTGCACGGACTTGGGCACTGGCAGCAACCAAACTGCACCGACGTCTACAGTGATTGCATCGAGCTGTTATCTGCACATACCCCGCAAGGCAAACTATGCACCAACCTGGTGAATGCCTTAGGCAAATTTACACATGGACCTTGTGAGTGCTTTATACAGGAACTTACACAGACAATGTATGGTGACACAAAGCGTGCACTGACCTAAATCTGCACCGACTAGGAAGCTCGTGTACACAAGATCTGCACCGAGTTCATTTTTATACCTTAAACAAAATATGCACCGAGTATATGAATGCATGAGGCTGAAATCTGCACTGGGATAGAATAAGCACCGACCTCTTATATGCTTGTAAAAGACATGCATTGACCCAATGAGCAAAACTTTCCTGGACTCTAGTATGCACAGACTTATATGTTGCATTAGCCCAATGCATGCAGCATGAAAAATGCATCAATTCTAAGAAAAATATATATATCTTGCAAATGAATATGATGACAACATTAATGCACAAAAATCAAAGCACAGTAAACAATCCTCATCACTGCACAGTGTAATGACCAGATGCAAATGAATATGACGACAACATTAATGCATAAAAATTAAAGCATAGCAAACAATCCTCATCACTGCACAGTGTAATGACCAGATGCATCATCATTCAAACTTTCATACAAGCACATGATGACTCATAGTGTTTGCTATCATCAAAACCACAGGAGCACAACAACTTTTGTCACCATTAAGGAGACTAAGGAGACTAAGCTAGAAGACATCCCTGTTGTGCAAGAATTTTTAGACGTGTTTCCGAAAGATTTGCCTGGACTACCCCCACAAAGAAAAATGGCCTTCACCCTCGACTTGGTCCCTGGTGCTGGTCCGGTTTCTAAGGCACCTTATAGGATGTCCCCTGCTGAACTCAAGGAGTTAAAGGAACAATTGATGGAGCTTTTGAAGAAAGGATTTATCAGGCTGAGTACTTCCTCGTGGGGAGCACCTGTACTATTTGTGAAGGAAAGGATGGATCCATGAGGTTATGCATCGACTATCGATAGTTGAATCATCTCACTATCAAGAACAAGTATCCACTACCGAGAATCGATGAATTATTTGATCAAATATCTAGATCCAAATATTTCTCGAAGATCGATCTCAGGTCGGGATATCACCAACTAAGAATCAAAGATGAGGACATTCCTAAGACCGCGTTCAGGAGCAGGTATGGGCACTATGAATTTGTTGTTATGCCTTTTGGACTAACCAATGCCCCTGCTGCCTTTATGCAGTTGATGAATATTATATTCAGGACTCATCTAGATCAATTCATAGTGATTTTCATTAATGATATATTAATCTATTCAAAGACCAAGGAAGAGCATGAGGAGCATTTGAGGATTGCATTACAAATATTGATGATGAATCAGCTATATGCGAAGCTCAGTAAATGTGAATTCTGGCTAGAAGAAGTATCCTTCCTAGGACATGTGATTTCAAAGGATGGTTTGTCCGTAGATCCATCAAAGGTTGAAGCTGTAAGGAATTGGGAATGACCGACCAATGCTAGCGAGATCCGTAGTTTCTTGGGTCTTGCGGGCTATTACCGGTGATTCATTAAGGATTTCTCCAGGATCGCCGTACCACTCACTAGACTAACTCATAAGGAGATCTGTTATGAATGGAGCGAGGAATGTCAAAGAAGTTTCTAAGCCCTCAAAGATCACCTAACTACTGCCCCAGTTTTAGCTTTACCAATTGAAGGCGAGAAATTTGAGGTATACACCGATGCATCTGGCATTGGCCTCAGATGTGTTTTAATGCAACAAGGGAGAGTCATAGCTTACTCATCTCGACAGCTAAAGAAGCATGAAGAGAACTACCCAGTTCATGACTTAGAGCTGGCCGCGGTAGTGTTTGCATTGAAGATATGGAGATATTATCTATACTGATGGGAATCGACGTCGAGCACTGACTTTTTATTTTTACATTTGTGTCCTTTAGTTTATTTTTATATCATTGGGAAACTATATGTGCAATTGTAAGACTTTATAAGCCAATGTGTCATTCCCTTGGATTCTTTAGATTTTTGGGCAAATTGTTAGTAGGTCCAACAAGGGGGCCATCACTCCTTCCCCATTGGTCCACATAAGCCATATGGATCCATGTGGGGCTGGTCAAAGTCCGAGGTGGCATCTAGAAGGTCAATTGGACACATGGGAGACAAGTGGTTGAAAATGTCAAAGGGAGGCCACCTACCTTACCTACCTAGTCAAAGGAGTGCCCCCTCCATATGTAATTTATTTATTTTGGGTTTTTGACCACATGGGAGAAGAAAATGGCCTATTTCTCACGAAATTCCCAGCCCCCCACCCCTTGTCATTCTCTATATAAGCCTATGTATAGTGTCATTAGAGATTTAATGAAGAATTAAGCATTTTTGCCAAGAGCAAGCCCAAGGGGCACCCCTTGTGTCTCTCCTCTCCCCCTTGCAGCAGTGATTGCTGCCCATTCTAGGATGTGAAGCCCTCATCTTGGTGTGACTCCAAGATCTCCAACCTCTGCTGGATGCGACTTTCGGCCGCCGCCTTCCGTTCGTGCCGCCATCGCGCCGCCACCGCCATCGCCGGAGTTCTGTCCAAATCAGGATAGAACCTCTCCTCCAAAATTGTATCTCTGGTTCTTGTTGTCTGATTGAGTCCTAATTTTGAGGGTTTGTTCTGTCCATCTTCCCTAACCTCCGGTTGAAATTTCGTGTCATTTGGAGTCCATTTGATATTTTCCCCGTATTTTTATTTGTCCTCTCAGTAATCTGCCCTTTTACATATCTACGGGACAAGGTCATTTTCTTGTAATTTCTTCACCCACATTAAAAATTTTATAAAATCCACAAAAATTCCCTAGTGTTCCTCACGTATACCCCCTTCCACCATAATTTTCGTTGAGTCAACAAAAATCATTTAGCCCTCGATCAAAGGTCTGTTTCAGGTAGATCCAACTCTGCCCTGTGTGTCTATCAGTCCGGGTCAGAAAAAAAGGCAATTTGCAGTCATTTTTATTTTTAATCTGCTCTATGGATGGATCTATAAAAAATATATGTTGTAGATCTCTGAGTCCCCTATCCATCGGTACCTCTTGTGCATCAATCCGACATCGGATCTGGTCGTAGGAATTCTTTTCGTGAAGGTGTGCAGAGTAGATCCGAATTCAGCCAACACAACTCAGTCCGGGAGAAAATTCAGAAATAAATATCAAAGTCAACTTCAGGAGCCGCCCCTTCAGGGAGTCGATCAGGGACATCCCGCCATCGTCCCAGCCAAGCGGCGCCTCCCAAAGATCTCAGGAAGGCAACGTTCCTTTTGAAACCGTTGCTTGCTGTCCAATGAGTCAGCAACCGAGTTGGAATAGTGCCGAGTCGGACCAGTAGGCCGAGTTCGTGTCGTACGCACCTCCAGATTGCTGCCCGTCAACCGAGGGTCGGTCCTCTCGGGCCCCACTTGTAGCCCTTTATCTCCCTGCGTGGAGTGGGCAATAGATTTCACTATTGTAATTAATTTTTACCGTTGTTACCGGGAGTTACCGTAACTGGCCGGGAACGTCTTCCCCACGCCCGGAGCATGGAGGTACACTCGCTCCCCACTCTTTATCGCATTTGCTTATCTTGTATAGCTTTGAATGCCGCTACGAGTGTAGGTTTCTAGCTAGATATACTTGTATCACCGCTGCGAGAGAGCGAGTGTGAGTGTTACCGTCCCGTGACACGACCCGAGTTAACGTGGAAATCCGATACCCGAGACTCACGGTAGGTTTCTCAACCGCGCCCGGTCCCACGTCTTCCCTCTCTTAGGGACGATCGCGAGCTAGAGTCCCAGGTCGCGTGTCCGTCCCGCATCATATACGGAGTGTAGTTCACTTTATACTCTGATCACAAGAGCCTCAAGTATCTCTTCTCTCAGAAGGAATTGAATATAAGGCAAAGACGTTGGCTAGAATATCTCAAGGACTTTGACTTCACTATACAATATCATCCTGGAAAGGGTAATCCTATAGCTGATGCCCTCAGTCGAAAGTCGAGAGCACTATTAGCCAATTGTATGATTCAGGAGTGGAAGTTGCTAGAACATTTCACTAGACTTAATATAAGCATGGACAAGGAGAGTAGGTGTGTCACATTATCCCATATGAGCATACAGCTAGATCTACTCTCAGAGATACAAGGACTGCAAGATAATGACCCGGTATTAGTGGAAATCAAGGGCAAGATGAAAGAGCAATCTGATTTCAAATTAGCTTCAAACGGAAGATTGTTATTCAAAGATAGAACTTGCATCCCAGATTATCTAGAGCTAAAGAAGAAGATCTTAGATGAAGCTCATAGATCAAGGTACACGATTCATCCAGGATCTACCAAAATGTACCAAGATTAAAAAAAGACCTTTTGGTGGCCCAACATGAAAAGAGAAGTAGAAGACTTTGTGTCTCGATGTCTCACATGCCAACAGGTCAAGGCAGAACACCAAAAGCCTACCGGTAAGCTACAACCTCTTGATATTCCTAAGTGGAAGTGGGAGGATATCGGTATGGACTTCATTATGGGACTATCTAAATCTAGAGGAGGACATGATGGAATTTGGGTCATCATAGACCATCTGACCAAGTCGGCACATTTCTTGCCAATCAAGAGCCGATGGTCAATTGACGTCCTTGCTGCATTATACATTAAGGAGATAGTCAGGTTACATGGAGTACCTGTCTCAATCGTGTCTGACTGAGACCCTCGTTTTACATCTCATCTTTAGAAAGGTATACAACATTCGTTGGGGACAAGACTCAACTTTAGTATTGCTTTTCATCCTCAGACGGATGGTCAGACCGAGAGAACAAATCAGGTAGTAGAAGATATGCTCAGAGCTTATCATTGATTTTGGTGGAAGCTGGCATGATCACTTACCTTTGGTTGAATTTGCATACAACAATAGCTACCAGGCAAGTATACAGATGGCACCTTTCGAAGCCTTATACGGAAGGAGTTACTGATCACCCTTGTGCTGGGATGAAGTTGGCGAGAAACGACTATTAGGCCCAGACATGGTAAGGGATACCACAGAAAAGATTCAGATGATTAGAGAGAGACTTCAAGTAGCTCAGTCTAGACAGAAGGCTTATGCTGATACAAGAAGAAGAGATCTCAAATTCCAAGTCGGAGATCATGTATTTCTCAAAATATCACCTGGACGTGGAAAAAGGAGATTTGGTGTTAAGGGCAAGCTTACACCAAGGTTTATCGGACCTTTTAAGGTATTAGAAAGAGTTGGCGAGGTTGCTTACCGCATTGCTTTACCTCCTCAATTGTTCGATGTCCATAATGTATTCCATATATCCATGTTGAAGAAGTATGTGCACGATCCGTCACATATCATCGATCATGGAGACCTGGTGATTCAAAAGGATCTCACTTATGAACAGAAGCCCATAAAGATCCTCAATCGTGAGGTTCGTACATTGAGGAACAACACAATTCCCATGCTAAAGGTGCAATGGAGAAAATGCTCAGAGCACGGAGCCACATGGGAGACCGAGGAGTCCATGAGGAAGCGATTCCCAGATTTATTCTAAAGAGGTATGAGTCCTACACTCTTCGTAAATATGTGCGATTGAATTTGGGGACCAAATTCTTTTTAAGTGGGGAAGGGTGTAGCAACCCTGGTAAATTAAAAGAATAAAATCTTAAATAGATTAAAAGATTTAAAACCAATGATAAAAGTTCAACTCATATACACTTAAAACATATAACAAAAAGGGGCCAAAATGAATAACGCCTCCGATCAGGTCGTCATTTAATTGAAGACTGTTCACACAGGCGCTAATTTAAAAATTGACGCTCTCTTGACAGGCGTCATATAAAAAAATTGAAGACTGTGTACAGAGGCGTCATTTTAAAATAACGCCCCAACCTTAGGCGTCATTTACAAACTGAACCTGTTGCTGTTTAGTTCAAACAGAGATGTTATCCGGGGTATGTTTTGATTAAGAAAGGGATTGATACGTGTATATTTAAGTTTAGTAAGGATTCTACCTAGAAAATTTTAGTTCTAATCGAACTCCTAGAATCCATTAGGATTCCTTCTCCTATAAATACCATCCCCTCCATCGAACCCATGTTGACACTATTTGCCAAAGACGTCTTGCTACTGCGATTCATCTTCCTCTTGCTGCTACCTAGAGCGTGAAGAACATAAAGAAGTTCTTCAACTTCTTCCTCTTCCTACTATTACGGCGAAGGTATCATCTTCTTACTGGGAACGTGGAAGAATCATCTTCTTCTTCCTTGTTCTACTGCTGCTTTGATGTTGCTGTGGGAAGCCTCTGCTTCTCTATTTTCCTCATAAAGGGGTTGCGACGTTGTTGAAATCAACTTCCTGCAGCTCCATAGAAGGGGCACTGATATTGCCTTTGATAAGAGCTGTTGCTCTTGATAGTTCAACCAAGCTTCATCTTCATATTACTGCTGCCGAGATGTCACGCCCCGAGCCTTTAATTACAGCGGAAGACTCTCTCGGGGAGCGCGAACAGCCGGCATGGTAAGCCTCTTGCAAGCAAGAATCAATCAGAGCGCAAGACAATCACACAAGTAAATGCAATTGCACAAGATTTAATCAAACTTCAACTTTATTTCATAATGCTCAATATTCAAGATACAATCACTAATTTGATTTCCATTCTACTAGACTCAAGAAATAGGAAAATTACATTGACTCAATCTAGACACTTTAACTTCCTAAGTCTTCACTCTCATCTTTATAACACTTTCACTCGCTTCCGGACCCGCTACTAGTATAGCCCGAATCCGAATCTGAACTATTTCCATCTCCTGAAAAACATTAGAAAATAGGTCATGAGCACACTTGCCCAGTAGGTATCTTCGCATCAACATGAAGGCACTATTTAAGTAATCATCATTTTAGCTCTAAAGAAATAAGGTAAAATCATGCGAATGCGAATCAATCATACGATCAAATCAATAGAAACAAGATAACCATGTAAGATAGAATGATCAAGAATGAACTAGCAAGAATATAACAAGAACATGATATTGGCCTTCCATGAACAAGAATGTAACGAGATTGTACTAGCAAGCCACATATTCCTCACTTCAGCATCTTATGCTTAAGAGCAAGTGCTTCGTGAATTTCTGTGGAATGTCAAGCAAGAATGTCATGTTGTGCCGTGGATCTTCACTTATTTATAGAAATAGTACTCCCAACGCAATGCGACGCCAGTAGCATCATACCCCATGGTTTATAAAATAGTATGTTTCTGGCAATCAGCCGAGGGGACTAGCATAGAGCCCTTGAACACAATCAGTGCTCGATCGCATCTTCAGTTATAAATTAAGCTACTTCCACGCAGTATAACAGTAACATATGGCCAAGAATATAGCACTTCCAATAATTCCATGATAACTAAAATCAATGAATGAATGCTTCAATTTTGAAGATATGAGATCAAGAATGATATTTAACTAAGTTATGCTTATTGAATAAATCGACAGCATAACGGTACTTTCCTTAACTTCCATTTCTTTTAGATCTATTTAAGCAATATGACAAGTTCTAGATAATCAAGGTTTGTCTAGAATCAATGGAATATCAACCCTTGGCCAAACCTTGGGTTAACATAAACAAGCTATGTAACGGTCATTGGCTGGGCCGTTACATTATGTAACGCGCCAGTAATAGGCCGTTACAGTGATCCGAGTCCAGAAGGATAAAAATAGACCCAGAGGAATGTGACGGTCTGGTACTGGGCCGTTACATGAGCCTGACGGTCCAGTTCAAGGCCGTTACATTTCAAAAATCAAAAACCACGATAGAGTGTTCTAATTAATGGGCTTTCATTGGTACAACCAACTCGGCGTCCTAGTGTGAATCCCAGGCTCGCGGAGAATTACGGAGGCCTTGAAATAATGATTTTCTAGTCCATTGGAAGGATTATCCAATAGAGAGGTCCTCATGTCCAAGATAGTGTTCCTATAGTGCAATGTGTGAACTAATGACATCATACCAGAGTAAGTGCCATGTACTTATAGAATTGACTCTATTGATAGGTAGTGACATGTATAATAAATGTGAAAATCGTGATGAAAACTCCGTCAATACAATGCTAACAAGTCATGCTTTTATAATCATGCTTTAATAGTACAAAACTATAGGTTTTAGCTTCATAAAATTAGCATAGCTTAAAAATAAAAGTGATACAAAAATATGCAATACATGTTATGAACGATCAAATATCCTTAAAATATGAGATCAGGTTATAACTTAGATAACTAGGCTTAAACAATGGTAATATTGGCAAGTTATAATCTGTCAATGGTTGACAGTACACATGATATAACGGTCTGGAGATGGGGTGTCACAGTGAAAGTGACGGTCAAGACCCAGCCGTTACATGATTGTAACGCGTCTGTCCAAGCGCATTAGAAACAACAGTGCAATTCAAATATCACAGAGTGTGTAACGGTCTGTCGTAGGGCCGTTACTTGGAAGCGACGGTCCTATGCTAATGCGTTATAGTTTCTGTTAACAGAAAATAATCATATAAACTAAGAGATCAACTCACATCATGTCTTTTATCAAAACATGATGAGTTTCTAGTCATGTTAACGAAGTAAGGCCATCTACATGCATAGGTAATCATGAATAGATGAATAGTCATGTTTTAATTTCTTAATTTGGCTAAGAGGTGCATGATGTGCATAGAACAAATAAAACATGAAATCAATGCTCTACAATGCATGGAATTCAATCAAACCAGAGGGCTTTTAGTCCTATCATGCTATTTTTGCCGTTCATGAGATAACCGACCTCTTACTTAGACTGTAGTTTCTGAATTTGGTTGAGAACCTTGCCCTAGATCCCTTCCTTCTCTTGTGACTTTTTCAGCAACTTCTTTAGGCTCTAACTCCACGCCCTCTTGACCTAAAGATGTGAAATTCGGAGGGGAGTTAGTCTAAAGTATTGTAAACAAATTATTCTAAAGAACTTACCTGCGATAATGACTCCTTACCTTACTTCCTTACGCCCAAAAAGTAAGGGTCGCACAGTTCAGAACTATGCCCTATTTATAGAGTTTAGGCTAGGGTTTTAAGGCTTAGATCGAGTTTAGAGTCCTTATTTCATCAAATCCTAATCTCTAAGAGTCCTTAGAGTTTTTACAATCCTTCCCAAGTCGATCCATAGTGGATAGGAACATCAAGTTCCAATCTTTTCATGAGTCCCTTCACTTACGGAACTAACAGGAATGTAACGGTCGAGTGACCATGCGTTACATTGCTGTGGCGGTCTTACGATAGACCGTTATAGTCATCGTAACTTAGAGTTTCAATTTATGAAAATTCTCTTGTTAATTATCCAAATCATTATCTTATAGTATTAGTATTTATCCTTAATATCCGTGGATAGACTTAATTACCTTCTAGAATGTGGGCCTAACTTAATGGGCCTGAGTTAAAAATCTTTTGGACTTTAATTAAGTGGTTTGGGTTAATTGATTATCACCACTTGGCCTCATAATAACCATTTATAAATGTATTTAGGCCTTTATAATTTCTTGAAAATTATTTAAAATTTCTGGGGCACTACACCCTCCCCCACTTAGAAAGAATTTGGTCCCCAAATTCAAAACATGTATTGAGGAGAGTGTACTTACAATTAAATAATTTCGGGAATCTTTTCTTCATAGCTGATTCGATTTCCCATGTTGCTTCATAAGGCCATGCTTTCTTCCATTAAATCTTAACCATAGGAATGACCTTATTTCTGAGTTGACGCACTTCCCGATCCAGAATCTTTATCGATGTTTGTTCGTATGTCAAGTCTTTCTGAATCTCCAGATTGTCATAAGTGATGATGTGATCTGGATCATACACATACTTTTTCAGCATCGAGACGTGAAATACGTCATGAACTCCTACTAACTGTGGTGGCAAAGTTAATTTATAGGCCACTTCACCGATCCTTTCGAGGATTTCAAATGGACCGATAAATCTTGGAGTTAGCTTTCCTTTAATGCCAAATCTTCGAATACCACGACCCGGAGAAACCTTTAGATATACATGTTCTCCTACTTGAAATTCCAAGTCACGCCTTCGATTGTCAGCATAAGATTTCTGCCTATCTTGTGCCATTTTCATCCTTTCCTGAATGAGCTTGATTTTCTCTGTAGAATCCCTGATTAAATCGGGGCCTAGAAATTGCCTTTCCCCTATTTCATTCCAACATATTGGTGATCAACAACTTTTCCCATATAGAGCTTCGAAAGGTGCCATTTGTATGCTTGCTTGATAGCTGTTGTTATATGCAAATTCTACCAAAGGCAAGTGATCATGCCAACTTCCTCCAAAATCAATGACACAAGCCCTGAGCATATCTTCTACCACTTGATTTGTCCTTTCTATTTGACCATCAGTTTGTGGATGGAAAGCGGTGCTAAAATTCAATCTAGTCCCAAGTGAATGCTGTAGGTTCTTCCAGAATTGTGATGTGAATCAGGGATCTCTATCTGATACAATAGCGATAGGGACTCCATGTAACTTGACAATTTCTTTTATGTATAGTGCTGCTAGAATATCTACAGACCATCAACTTTTTATTGGTATGAAATGTGTAGATTTAGTCAATCGGTCTATAATTACCCATATTCCATCGTGTCCACATCTTATCTTAGGTAGTCCCATAATAAAATCCATTCCTATGCTCTCCCATTTCCATTCCGGGATACTTAAGGGATGTAATTTACCTACGAGTCTGAAATGTTCCGCCTTCACTTGTTGACTTGTGAGACACCGAGATACGAAGTCAGCTACTTCCCTCTTCATATTGGGCCACCAAAAGCTTCTTTTGAGGTCCTGATACATTTTTGTACCCCCTAGATGAATGGTATACTTTGATTTATGTGCTTCTTCTAAGATCAATTTCTTTGTATCTTCATGATCGGGTATACACATTCGGCCCTTGAATAGCATTTTTCCATCTTCGGATATAGAAAAATCCGGTCTTCGTTCAATATTGGCCTTAATTTCCAGTAAAATTGGGTCATCCTCTTGTAGCTTGGCCAAATCCTCAATCAATGTTGGTTGAGCTTGGATATTTGCCAATAAACAATTATCTTCCTTAATGTCAACATCTAGATTTAATTGAGCAAATTGAGGAACAAGGTTAGTCATACTAATCATGAGACTTGATAACATATCAATTGGTTTTCTGCTAAGTGCATCTGCTACAGCATTTACCTTGCCAGGGTGATATTGAATAGCGAAATCGAAGTCTTTAAGATATTCCAACCATCTCCTCTGCCTCATGTTAAGCTCTTTTTCAGAAAATAAATATTTCAAACTCTTATGGTCCGAATAGACAGTGAACTTTTCTCCATAAAGATAATGACGCTAAATTTTCAAGGCGAAAATAACTGCTGCTAATTCCAAATCATGTACAGGATAATTTTCTTCGTGACGTTTCAATTGTGTTGAAGAATAGCAAATCACCTTTCCATCTTGCATAAGGACACACCCTAAGCCAATTCCAGATGCATCCGTATATACTTCAAATCCAGCACCCTCTATTGGTAGTGACAAAACAGGGGCTGTTGTAAGATGATTCTTTAGATTTTGAAAACTCTTTTCACAGTCCTTCGACCAGATAAAAGGGTTTTCTTTTCTGGTAAGTCTAGTTAAAGGAATCGCGATCTTTGAAAAGTCCTTTATGAATCTTCTATAATAACCTGCTAGACCCAAAAAGCTTCTAACTTCAGATATAGTCATTGGTCGGCTCCAATCTCTGACAGCTTCTACCTTAGAAGGGTCCACGGCAATTCCTTCTTTTGAAATAATGTGGCCTAGGAATGAGACTTCCTTGAGCCAGAATTCACACTTATTGAGTTTGGCATATAGCTTGTGTTCTCTAAGTGTTTGCAAGGCTATCCTTAGATGTTCTTCATGTTCTTCTTTTGTCTTGGAGTATATCAGGATATCATCGATGAAGACGACGATGAACTGATCTAAATATGGCTGGAAGACACTGTTCATAAGTTGCACGAATGCTGCTGGGGCATTAGTTAACCCAAACAGCATTACCACGAATTCATAGTGGCCATAACGACTTCGAAAAGCCGATTTATAAATGTCCTCTTCTTTGATTCTAAGCTGATGATAACCTGATCTTAGGTCAATCTTAGAAAAATATTCTGCTCCCGAAAGCTGATCGAAGAGCTCATCAATACGGGGCAATGGGTATTTGTTCTTGATTGTAAGTTGATTCAATCGCCGGTAGTCAATGCATAACCTTAGAGAACCATCCTTCTTCTTGACAAATAGAACCGGTGCACCCCAAGGGGATGTGCTAGGTCTGATAAAACCCTTGTCTAGAAGTTCCTGTAATTGCTTCTTTAATTCCTTCAGCTCTGTGGGGGACATCCTGTAAGAGGCTATAGAAACAGGTGCTGCACCTGGAATGAGTTCAATGGTAAAGTTTACTTCCCTCTCGGGCGGTAAATTAGATAGTTCAGATGGGAATACGTCCGGGAATTCATTTGCAATAGGAATGTTTGCTAGGATAATTTCCTTAGATTCGGTGACTATGACTGAAGCAAGAAAAGCTTTACATCCTTGCGAGATAAGTTTTCAAGCGTGTAGAGAAGATATAATGGTAGGGTGCTTCTTGTATTTGATGCTAAGAAAGGAAAATCTTGGAAGACCGGGCTTTCGGAAAGATATAATTCTATTTCGGCAGTTGATGTAAGCATCATGGTCTACAACCCAATCTACCCCTAAAATGGCATCATATCCTTTCATGTCAAGGCATACCAAGTTTGCGGGGAGATTGTGTCCTTCTACCACTACCTCACAATCAGGATAATAGTTGGTAAGCTTAGTTCCAGATCCTAAAGGTGTAGTAATAGCGAGATCAGAAGGTAGGGGAACTTATGCAGTTGGTAAGGTTTTTACAAAAGTGGTGGAGATAAAAGAATGAGAAGCACCAGTATCAAATAGCATGAATGCAGGACGAGAACAGATTTGAAGAGTACCTTCCATGAGCCCATCATTTTGATCCCTGGGCGCTTCTTCTTCATCTATAACTGCATTGAGGCGAGCCTGCCTTCTACATCCTCCGTTATTTGGTTGGTCTTTCATAAGGGGACAATCTGGCACACGATGCTCCCTACTCTCACAACGCAAACAAGCACCTAGGCGCTTCCAGCATTCTTCAGCCGAGTGGCCGAACTTCTCACAAAAGGTGCATGTCGAGGCGACTTGCTCCTTTTCTTCCTTCACCTTTTTACTACTCTTTTGAGAACTTCCCCCGTTCCCGTTCCTTGATCTTTTCTTATTATCACGGCTTTTGTATGGTTCCGTGATGCTGAACTTCTCCTTCTTATAATGCCGATCAGAGCACCGGCTAGATTCTTCTCCCTTTCCTTTCAACCTTTCGACCTTCTCAAAGGTCCTCTCGCATAAATATGCCCTTTGAACCATCTCCGCATAAGTGTGGATATTCTGTGTCCCCAGTTGTTGAATAAAACTGGGCCGTAACCCGTCCATAAATCGGTTTGCTTTCAATAAGTCTGTACTAATCAAATCTGGTGCATATGGTGCTAGCCTTGAAAACTGTAACTCATATTCTGCCACGGACATCATCCCTTGACGAAGGGAGGCAAACTCCATAGCCTTCCTTTCCTTTACATGCTCGGAGAAATATTTGGCACGGAATAAAGTGAGAAAAATATTCCATGTATGTGGCGCATCGGCTGGAGGTGCCGGAACCGATTTCCACCAAGTGCGAGCATCCTTGTTTAATTGGAACGTAGCTAGACGGACTTTCTCCTGATCAGTGCATTGAATAACATCAAACATCCTATTCATCTCATCGATCCAATTTTCTGCTTCGTCTGGATTGGAAGATCCATAGAAACGCGGAGGATTTAGACTCGGAAAATTGCGATGAAGGTCTCCTGCCCTTGCCCTCGCACCACCTTGTGCTATAGTTTGTAGTGCCTAGGTGAGGCCGGCAACAGTTTGTTGCATACCGTCCCAATCTACACGATGAGCCATGATAAGAATAATAAGGTACCTGAGAGAAAATAACAACTTGTTATTTCTCATGAATATTGGAATAAGCAAAATAATTCTTAAACTAATTAGCTATCTTATCCCAGGTTCTACCCAATCCTCACATGGGTGTGGAATTTTTTCCTTAGTTCATAGGTATGGGTCCTTAACCTTAGACTTATCCTATGACATGACTCTTCTCCTTAAGTCCTGAGACTTAGGCTCTGATACCAACTTAACTGTCACGTCCCGAGCCTTTAATTACAGCGGAAGACTCGCTCGGGGAGCGCGAACAGCCGGCATGGTAAGCCTCTTGCAAGCAAGAATCAATCAGAGCGCAAGACAATCACACAAGTAAATACAATTGCACAAGATTTAATCAAACTTCAACTTTATTTCATAATGCTCAATATGCAAGATACAATCACTAATTTGATTTCCATTCTACTAGACTCAAGAAATAGGAAAATTACATTGACTCAATCTAGACACTTTAACTTCCTAAGTCTTCACTCTCATCTTTATAACACTTTCACTCGCTTCCGGACCCGCTACTAGTATAGCCCGACTCCGAATCCGAACTATTTCCATCTCCTGAAAAACATTAGAAAATAGGTCATGAGCACACTTGCCCAGTAGGTATCTTCGCATCAACATGAAGGCACTATTTAAGTAATTATCATTTTAGCTCTAAAGAAATAAGATAAAATCATTCGAATGCGAATCAATCATGCGATCAAATCAATAGAAACAAGATAACCATGTAAGATAGAATGATCAAGAATGAACTAGCAAGAATATAACAAGAATATGATATTGGCCTTCCATGAACAAGAATGTAATGAGATTGTACTAGCAAGCCACATATTCCCCACTTTAGCATCTTATGCTTAAGAGCAAGTGCTTCATGAATTTCTGTGGAATATCAAGCAAGAATGTCATGTTGTGCCGTGGATCTTCACTTATTTATAGAAATAGTACTCCCAGCGCAATGCGACATCAGTAGCATCATACCTCATGGTTTATAAAATAGTATGTTTCCGGCAATCAGCCGAGGGGACTAGCATAGAGCCCTTGAACACAATCAATGCTCGATCGCATCTTCAGTTATAAATTAAGCTACTTCCATGCAGTATAACAGTAACGTATGGCTAAGAATATAGCACTTCCAATAATTCCATGATAACTAAAATCAATGAATGAATGCTTCAATTTTGAAGATATGAGATCAAGAATGAAATTTAACTAAGTTATGCTTATTGAATAAATCGACAGCATAACGGTACTTTCCTTAACTTCCATTTCTTTTAGATCCATTTAAGTAATATGACAAGTTCTAGATCATCAAGGTTTGTCTAGAATCAATGGAATATCAACCCTTGGCCAAACCTTGGGTTAACATAAACAAGCTATGTAATGGTCATTGGTTGGGCCGTTACATTATGTAACGCGCCAGTAATAGGCCGTTACAGTGATCCGAGTCCAGAAGGATAAAAATAGACCCAGAGGAATGTGACGGTCTGGTACTGGGCCGTTACATGAGCCTAACGGTCTAGTTCAAGGCCGTTGCATTTCAAAAATGAAAAACCACGATAGAGTGTTCTAATTAATGGGCTTTCATTGGTACAACCAACTCGGCGTCCTTGTTGGAATCCCAGGCTCACGGAGAATTACGGAGGCCTTGAAACAATGATTTCCTAGTCCATTGGAAGGATTATCCAATAGAGAGGTCCTCATGTCCAAGATAGTGTTCCTATAGTGCAATGTGTGAACTAATGACATCATACCGAAGTAAGTGCCATGTACTTATAGAATTGACTCTATTGATAGGTAGTGACATGTATAATAAATGTGAAAACCGTGATGAAAACTCCGTCAATACAATGCTAACAAGTCATGCTTTTATAATCATGCTTTAATAGTACAAAACTATAGGTTTTAGCTTCATAAAATTAGCATAGCTTAAAAATAAAAGTGATACAAAAACATGCAATACCTGTTATGAACGATCAAATAACCTTAAAACATGAGATCAGGTTATGACTTAGATAACTAGGCTTAAACAATGGTAATATTGGCAAGTTATAATCTATCAAGGGTTGACAGTACACATGATATAACGGTCTGGAGATGGGGCGTCACAGTGAAAGTGACGGTCAAGACCCAGCCGTTACATGATTGTAACGCGTCTGTCCAAGCGCGTTAGAAACAACAGTGCAATTCATATATCACAGTGTGTAATGGTCTGTCGTAGGGCCGTTACTTGGAAGCGACGGTCCTATGCTAATGCGTTACAGTATCTGATAATAGAAAACAATCATAGAAACTAAGAGATCAACTCACATCATGTCTTTTATCAAAACATGATGAGTTTCTAGTCATGTTAACGAAGTAAGGCCATCTACATGCATAGGTAATCATGAATAGATGAATAGTCATGTTTTAAATTCTTAATTTGGCTAAGAGGTGCATGATGTGCATAGAACAAATAAAACATGAAATCAATGCTCTACAATGCATGGAATTCAATCAAACAAGAGGGCTTTTAGTCCTATCATGCTATTTTTGCCGTTCATGAGATAACCTACCTCTTACTTAGACTGTAGTTTCTGAATTTGGTTGAGAACCTTACCCTAGATCCCTTCCTTCTCTTGTGACTTTTTCAGCAACTTCTTTAGGCTCTAACTCCACGCCCTCTTGACCTAAAGATGTGAAATTCGGAGGGGAGTTAGTCTAAAGTATTGTAAACAAATTATTCTAAAGAACTTACCTGCGATAATGACTCCTTACCTTGCTTCCTTACGCCCAAAAAGTAAGGGTCGCACAGTTCAGAACTATGCCCTATTTATAGAGTTTAGGCTAGGGTTTTGAGGATTAGATCGAGTTTAGAGTCCTTATTTCATCAAATCCTAATCTCTAAGAGTCCTTAGAGTTTTTACAATCCTTCCCAAGTCGATCCATAGTGGATAGGAACATCAAGTTCCAATCTTTTCATGAGTCCCTTCACTTACGGAACTAACAAGAGTGTAACGGTCGAGTGACCATGCGTTACATGGCTGTGGCGGTCTTACGATAGACCGTTATAGCCATCGTAGATTAGAGTTTTAATTTATGAAAATTCTCTTGTTAATTATCCAAATCATTATCTTATAGTATTAGTATTTATCCTTAATATCCGTGGATAGACTTAATTACCTTCTAGAATGTGGGCCTAACTTAATGGGCCTGAGTTAAAAATCTTTTGGACTTTAATTAAGTGGTTTGGGTTAATTGATTATCACCACTTGGCCTCATAATAACCATTTATAAATGTATTTAGGCCTTTATAATTTCTTGAAAATTATTTAAAATTTCTGGGGCACTACACGAGATCTCTGTTGAAAACAGAGTATTGGAATATTGCATATCTCATCACCATTCTGCATCGATCATCAACCAAAACTTCAAACAAGGTAGGTTTTCTCAAGTGTTAAGCCAAATCTAATAATTTTAGGCTTGTACATGCATGTAGGTCTGTAAGAGATTGCATCTATCGCTCTGGATTGAGTTTTTAATTGTTTTACTACATGAATTGAATTAGCGACCCAGTCTAGGGCGCTATTTAATCTGACGACCGTGCAAATAGTCGCCAATTTGTTAGATAATTAATAATTACACAATGTTCAAAATTTAATAACTGTGAACCCTTACATGTAAACTAATGCATGATCATGTCCATAAATTCCTACTATTTTTCTCTATCAGTTCATGTCTTTAGAATTTTGATTGGACATACTCTAAGAACCATGTGTCTACGATTGTACCTGCCCGGTGCAAATCAGACGACAAAGAAATAATGACCGCTTCTGGGTCGTCAATTGAATGAACGCCCCTACACTCGGGCGCTATTTAGTGATAATCTGGAAATTTTGAATTATTTCTGGTCTGATTACCATATTGAAAATAACGACACGTACCATGCCATCATTTTGATATATAACGCCCCTGACAAAGGCGCCGTTTACTAAATTGATGACTTAATCTAAGTCGCCATTTACATAATATCTGAAACTTGAGAATATTTACATATTTTAATATTAACAGTATCTGGATGCAGCGACTGGGCGAACAGTCGTCACTTATTGAAATGACGACCCTGACAAGGGCGCCATTTCATGAAATGAAGATGTGACCTAAGGCGTCAATTCACTGTTTTCCTGATTTTCATGATTTTCTGTAACCACTGTCGGTTGGTTATATATCGGCACTATATTCCATTCCAAGAATATAGTCCCATGTTTCACGTTATTTTATCGTTTATCCACTATTTCTCGGTGATAGATAAACCCTCCATGGGACATTCCGTTCCTTTGGACCAGTGACTTTATCATAGAGACCTCCGTAAGACTCCGCTAGCCTTGGATTCCCGCAAGACAGCCGAGTAGGTTGTACCATCAAACCCCATGACACTACTTGATTTCCATGTCACTCTAAAGAAACATGGTATACCGGCCCTCA
This sequence comes from Amorphophallus konjac, assembly GCA_022559845.1. Classification (NCBI taxonomy): domain Eukaryota; kingdom Viridiplantae; phylum Streptophyta; class Magnoliopsida; order Alismatales; family Araceae; genus Amorphophallus; species Amorphophallus konjac. Next base: position 287,819,803 of record CM040123.1, on the reverse strand, counting down.
TGATATGCTATTTTGATGTCATGAGAATACTCTTTAAGTAATGGAATGGGAAACCATGCCATTAATACTTCTTAAGAATGGTGTGCCATACTTGTGGACACTAATTCTATCTACCTTATCATGTACAAGAACGAGCGACCATCCCTATATGAGCGCTTATTCTTACTGTCATGGCACCCAAGTTAGGAAGCCGATTCCACCAAGTTTTAATACGAATCGTGGTTATACCATTATTATCGTCCCTACATGTTCAATCCTTGTGATTCTATTCTACAAGATCTACCTTAAAAATCCTACAAGCATATTCCTTTGAAAATCTATGTTGGCTATACTTTAGTGGATGTCGAAAATACATGATCAATGCCTGCGCATATAGGGCCCGATCTGGTCCTGGGAGGAGCACCCAAAAGTACTAGTGCCCATGGGAGTTGTAATGATCATGATATGGCATTGTACCGAAGTGCATGACTAGCTTGATAGACATTCCACAAATCTCGTACTTGACTTGACTGACATGACATGACTTGTGTGACTCGGAAACGATATTTATTGTACTTGCTTGAAACATGATAGCCAATTCTTGACATGACATGATCACTTGACATGATAGATATACGTGCTTGATTATCTTGTTATCTTAACATGAGTTCTTGTAAGACTTGCTAGTTCACTCACTATCACTGTATATACATTCTCTATTCTCTTGTTATACATTCTCTATTATCGTTTTATGCGAGCATGCATAGCTTATTACATTTCATGTAACATGTAATCTACTTAAAGCAAGTTAGCTCTTGAGATATAATCCCTACTGAGCGTTCACTCACATAGTGTTTCTCCCTTATTTTTCAGGTAAGTCCGAGGACGAAACTCAATCGGATGGGAAAAGTCAAGAGTGATGAGATTAGAGCTACTCCAATTATCCAAGCATCTACTAGTCTTATACTTTCTATTTTCTTGAGTCTTCCGTTGTATTTTTACTTTATTTGAGTCCCAATATTCTCATTAAGAGGATTGTAATAGAAGTACTTTGAAGGTTTTGATGAAATAAAGGATTGGGTTATTTTACTCTTGCGCGCTCTGTCTTTGTGTTGAATACACTAATGCTCTGATTGACATGATTGATATAAACTCGTCACGCATCTCCGAGTTCCTTCCGCGCTCGGGGCGTGACAGAGCTGGTCTTGGGATGATGTATGTTTTCTATGCAATGAAATGAACGAAATAAATGCTTTCGGGGTTTGAATGTTGTATGTTTATCTGAATAGAATTTCCTTCAATCCCAGCTCTCATTCCCACAGTTTACTATGATTCTGCTGTTATGTTTGCTTTGCTTTCTCGTTTGGAGGAGAGCGTTGTATTGTGAGAAGGGTTCAGGCCCAGCCTATCCAATGGCAATGGATTGGGTTTGGGTTTCTGTCCTTCTTGATTTACTAGATGATGGTTTGCTTTCAGATCTCATTCTGCTCTTTGGGGTGAAGCCAGTTGCGGGCTGCTACCCTGATCTCATAGTAAAGATTAACGCCCTTTTGGGTAATATTAATCTCGCAATCCCTTCCCCACTGCCTTGGGTAGGTCCAGATTATATGTTTTAACTCTCCATGCATCCCGTGTGCTTACTCTTCATGAATTTCACACGTGTATTATTTCGTTGTTGGGTGTAAATGATTTTTCATGGAGATGGCCATCTGCCCTCTCACCTATCCCTATGGGTGGTGGGGGCTCAGGCTCAATCCTAAATCTATTGGAACCCATGTTTTTATTTGCTTTTCCTTCTACCCAATCCCCGTTCATTAAGGAGCTGCTGTCCAACTGTCGTGGGGGTTTTTATCCCGATGACCGGGGAAGGAAGGAATATAGTGGGGAAGGAAAATACAGGAGTTTGATGTATCTTGGGTATCCTCCTTTATGGTTGTATGTCCCTCACGGCGGTACCGGGCACTCTCCTTTTACGGAAAGTAGAAAAGGGTCAAATGGCACAGAAATATTGGGGTGTAGGTTAGCTGGACAGGGTGCGGGTGTGCCAGTCGATTTCTCGACAATCACCTATGGAACCAAGGGTTGACCGGGGAAACATCGCCAGGACGCGGCACGTGGGCTCGAGAGATTGGGCGACACGTGGATAAAAGGGGTTCCACAGGTGCAATTGCACAAGCGATTGTGGGAATCGTGTACTCGACGTCTTTCCCCAACGACCGCAAGCGATCAATGTTTATTTACATCGGATTAAATCCGAACACCTTCGTTCTGTGCTGAAGAAATGTTTGAATGTGTTCTAAGCCATGGGTAGAGGGTCGGGATCTTTCTGCAGCTGTGGGTTCACTTTCGACTGTGAGGTGTTTGCTGGGGTGAGGGATAGTTTACACACGTGCTGAGTGGTGTAGGTGGAAAGCTGGGGCCCGCGTACGGGTACTTGTATTCAACTGGTTTGATGATGTATGAGAGCCACACGGGCTTTACAAATGGTCTGAGGGGGCCAAAGTACAATGGGCATAAGCAGCGAGACAATTCCGATGCGTGGGTCAGTCCCCGGGTCAATGCATTACAAAGCGGATATCCGCATGTTTTACAGAGGCTCTCCATGAGGAGATTGAGACAAGCCCGACTGCCTAGGTGGCAGGGGTGGTCGTGGGCTGGTGCTTGACGGAGGTTGGACGCGGCTCGAAAATGAGCTGTCGGGTCCTGGCCTCGGAAGGGAAATGTCGTCATGCTGGGAAGTTAAGGCCGGCCCCGGGAATATTGCTCCTGGTCCAATGGTCTGGTTAACTCGAGTCATCAGTCAGAGCGGTCGGCGTCCAGCTCAGGGCGAGCGATAGGCACGCGGTTCTGTGTCTAAAGTAGGTGCGGCATCATGGCGTGCGCATAGCCACTGTGGGTCGTCACACACGGGTGGACCCGGGATGCGGGTGTATTTACTGTTTTCATAACGCCTTACGTGCGACGAGAGTGGATAGGTGTGCGATGGCTAGACGCCGTATGAGGGGAGTACGTGTGACATACCCTCGGTGTGTACAAGCCGATCAATAAGCCAACCATGCTTGCACTTACCTCCTCGCATCCTCGACCCTTGTTGGATGCCTGCTGAGGAACTCCGAGGGTGCAGCAGTTAGGTCGTGGGTTCTCCTGTTGCTGTATGCATGCATGCCCCTTGAGCTTCTAAGGGGTGGAATTTATAGCAAGTTGAAGAGGCAGGGAAGAGTTTAGGCGGACCAAGTTGAGGGTTGGGTTTGGTCCGGGTAAACCCTTAGAAAAATATTTTTTTTTGTTTACGGAGTGGGGGAGGGAGGGTTTAGGTGGACCAGCCCAAAGGGGCTGGTCTGGTCCGCCTAAACCCCTTACGGAGGGGGTTTTATTTTATTAACAAAAACTTTTTTTATTTGGGATGGGTTTAGGCGTACCAACCCAAGGGGCTGGGCTGGTCAGCCTAAACCATGGGTTTAGGCGGGCTGGGGTCTTTTTGTTTTAAAAAAAAGCTTTTTTTTTTTGGATGGGTTTAGGCGGACCAGCCTGAGGGGTCAGGCTGGTCCGCCTAAACCCCCCCCCCAAGGGGGTTTAGGTGGACTGGAGGGAGAGAGATAGAGGCGGCCCCACCCTCTATAAAAATTGGATTTTTCCTATTTTTGCCCTACGCTTGACCAAGAAGAAGAGGACAAAAGGATGAGTGGCTTGAAATGGCTGGCTGGACGCTTGTACGCGTGGACTGAGAAGGTTGACTCGCGTGCTTTCGCGTGACCTCAGGCTTTGTCCTTCTCGACTCCTTTCACACACGGGTACGCTGACGAACCTTGCGCGAACCTCACGAATTGGGATCACGAACTGGGAGCAACTGGGACTGGGGATGGCCGTGGGGCCACCGGGTTGGGAGGAGGGCACGCTCTTCAAGAGAGGGGTTCACTCTCCCAGGGTGCGGCCACTCCCGGGGCAAACTCTCCCCGAGTGAGCCGTGGCCCCGAGGGGTGGCCCTAGGGGGTCTTCTTTCATTGTCTGGGGGTATCCTTTGAAGGACAGAGGGCTCCGGGATGCTGGGATTAGCCCATGGGGGCTATTGTTGTGGAGTCGTAGTTGTCACTTGCAAGGTGTTAGGGTAAATGCCCAACACCCCTCGGGATGTCGATCGGCTTAGGCGAATGACTGGCGGGCCTTAGATTTGGCCCGGGGCTGAGGGTATAAGCTAGTGGGAGCTGGGAAAAGGCATCTTGGGTATGTGGGCCCAGCCTCATGGTGTGTGCCACGTTGCACGGTGGGCTGGCAGAGTAGCCCCGGGTTGGCCCGGGAGCTAAAGGTAAGCGGCTCGTCGTCGCGTGTCTGAGGGTCAGGATCAGTCCCGACTTGCTAGAGGGTCATTATAGGACCCGACTGGTGTGTTGGAGCCGTGGGTTAACCCATGGCTTGCTATAGAAGGGCTGGGACATATGCGTCGACAAGGTGTTCGGGGATATGCCCGACACATGCGTGTGAGTCGTATATAGGCGTTGCGGGCCTCCAAAGCCTATAGTTGACTTAGTTTGGTCTCCCTTTGACCTTAGGGGGTTGGTAGAAGACATCTTGGGGCATGGGCCCCATCCTTGTTGCTAGGTGCCACGTGGCAAAACTTGTAGTCGGGGCGCCCCCAGGTTGGCCCGGGTGGCCCTGTAGAATGCGGAAAAAACCAGCCACCGAGTGATCGGGGATAGTCCCAACCAATTGTTGATGTCGCCGTATGTCACGGCTAACGGGCTGGGACCCTTGGTAGGGCCGAGCAGGTTATAGGAGAGGCTGGGTAGCCCATGCCTTAAAGGTGTTTGGGGAAATTCCAGAACCCTTATCCTTTAATATTTTGCTGGGAAATTATCTGGGTACAACAAATGCCCCCCACAGGGCATGCATCGGAGGCGGAGATGAGGGCGTACAGCCCGTGAGCTCCCCATTCTGGGTTGTTGTAGTTGTATTTTGACACTTCATATGCTTTTGTTTTCTTGCATTGTGTATATTGGCTTTCTGGTGTGCTGACCATTTCTGTGTGCTTTGTCTTACAGCTATGGCACGATTTGGTCGAGATGAGCGGGTCCCGAGTCGTGTGGCCCGGGAGGAGGATCACTGGGTGAGGAGGACTGAGCGGCCCATGCCTCCCTTGAGCCCGCTAGTCATCACTGTAGCTGGCGTGGATCAGTTCGACTCAGGGCACAGGATGATAGCTGAGGGACCCGTTGGCGAGCAGGCGAGCAGAGTTGGGGCTGTGGAGTTGTCCCGGATCTCAGAGGTGGGTGGGATCTACACCTACGACTGCAACGGAGGCTATCCAGCGGGGTTCCCACCGGACCGCCACCTGTTTGAGTTTGTCAGGAGCTACGTTCCATATGGCATGGAGGAGGGAGACTCTCGAGTTGCTGGGGCATGCCGTCGACTAGAGCGGGCGATTTTAGTAGGCAGGGACGGCCTGCACGGGGTCATTCTCTGTGGCTTCTCAAGTTTTTCCGGAGGCTACTTGAGGCAGTGTCAGTTTCCCAGTGCTGAGTGCCTGGGTTTCTTCAGCAGGGCAGACCAATTTGTGGTCCGTGTGGGGGTGATGGGTCCTGCCTCCTGGGACCTGCACGGCCACAACCGGGCCGACACAGAGGGCACTACAGGGTTGGTGTTGTAGCCATCCGGGCTGCAGCATGTTAGGGAACACTACGATGACCACAGCCTTCTGGCCAGGGTTGTGCGGCAGACTGTTGTTACCTAGTACAGCCGCTGGGCGATGATTCCTTCACACAGATACCGCCAGGGAGCTACTGAGTGGCTGATGGGGATTGTGCACCACTACCGGGTGCTACTGGACTGGGCCGACATTTGATATGCCGTTACTACAGCTTTGTACGGGTATCCCTGCTACACAGGGCTTCTATAGGCATTGGTAGAGCACTTCAACCGCCGGTGGAACACAGTAGCGACAGCTAAGGGAGAGACGTCACTTGACTTGTGGTCTCTATTTCAGATTTCTGGGCTATCGATCAGCGGTGAGGGATACGAGGAGGTCGTGCTGGATGACCTCCACTGCAGCCATACTGATGGGATGGGACGATATCGAGTTTCTTACAGCTATCGATATCTGTTGAAGACCTGGAGGGATTTTGGTGCGGACACCAGAGCGAGCGAGAAGCATGAAACATTGAACCATCGGTACCGTATGCACAACACCACTCAAGCTACATCGGCTTACCTTTGGCTCTGAGACAATCTGGTGTCTCTGTTCTGAGTCCTAGTATTTTTAGTATTTATTGTATTTTTATTTAGAATGTAATGTGTGCTTATTTGTATTTATTTGGGTTGAATAGAGTGTAATTAGGATAACTAAATGGGTTTTCTTGTAAAACGGGGCCCCCTGGGTCCCGCGGGCCCCCTCACCCCCTTCCCCATTGGGCCACCTAACTTCTGGGACCCATAGGGGCTGGCCCATTGTCCACCTAGGACATTGGACCATTGGACCAAAGAAGAAAAATGTTGTTTTATTTCTTTAAGGGGGGCGCCCCCTCTTTTGGCTCTATTAGGCCAAATTTTTTTATTTTGTTTGACCACATGGGAAATATATATTTTTGGCTTTCCCAAGGTGCCCCTCACCCACCCTAGATCTAAGGGTAGGCTTAGTCATTTACCATGGGAGGCCATTTCATATAAAAGGTTGTATTTTCCCATTTTCCACATAATAAATGCAAGAATTTCAGGAATTTTGTCCAAGAGCAAGGGATGCCCCCTCTGTCTCTCCTCTCCCTCCCTTGCATGCTGTGAAGGCTGCCTTCTGAGGTGTGACTTCTCATCGTATCAGTGTGTGAAGATTGTCACCGCCATCGTGCCGCCGTTGCACCGCCATCGCCGGAGTTCTGTCCAACTAAGGACAGCAAGCCATCTCCGGATTTTTAGCTCTCAATTTCATGATCTATTGAATCTGAAATTTTCAGGGTGAGTTCCCAAGGTCCATCCCACGTCCCATAACAATTTTCAGATTTTCCACCCTTCGTTTTCCAATTTTCCCATTTCGTTTCCCATAGCCCTCTAGATCTGCCACTGTTCTGTATTGTGTTCCAACAACCAAGTATTTCGCCCATGAACCCACCTTTATGATTTTAGAATGATCTGAAATTTGGACTGGGGATTTTATCCACCCAACCCCCATCCCAAAAATTTTCTTAGGAATTTTGAAGTTTGTTTTTCATTTTTAAAAACCACTGTGTTTTCCCAAATCTGTGCTGCCCCCTGCAGTCAAGACCCGGCCCACCAGTGTTAGAAAATCCATTTCCCCAACCAAACCTCCACCATAAATTACAAAAAAAATATCCACGTCTTCCTTACTTTCCCCTCTCTAGCTTTCATAAAGGGCCCAACACCCAGATCTGAAATTTGAGTCACAGTCAATGCACTTTCTCAATCAGATCTCAATCTATCCGGCTACATCTGAGACTGAGAACAGTCCTCTTCAAAATTCCACCATGAAAAGTACGGCCCAAAAAAAAATCCTGTAACACTAGAGCGGTGAAGTACTTCGAGTTAGCTTTCCAACGGCTCCAATTTCGCATCGATTCAACGTCTGTGCTGGTCGCAACAATTTCTGTCGCTGGATCGCGCAAGCCGAAAACAGCAACTCAGATCCGTGGACAGCAGCTTCAACACGTGCCGAACGGAGCCATCTCACCTTCCACGAGGAAAACCAGGGCCTCCCTCTCCTAGGGAGTGGCCCCCCAGTGGTCCTCTTCGCAGTGGGACCCACCTCGCCCAATTCGGAGGTTCGAGCAGTACGTGGGCCCCACAACCCGCAGCACGCGTCGTCCAGACAGCACTGAACCGTGCCTTTTCGGCACTGACGGAGCGCCCCAAAACGCTGCCCGTCAACCCAAACTCCATACTCCCGGGTCCCACATGTTACCTATTACCTCCCTGCGTGGAGTGGGTTAACTTTGTAATTTTTAAAAATTATTTAAACGGGAGTTCGACTTTGGCCGGGGTTGTCTTCCCCACGCCGGGTGCGTGGAGGTAATGATCTCACCTTCTTGACATTATATTTGCTTATTTAGTATATGATTATATGCCGCTGCTTGAGAGCGTTAATCAGAAATCTAGCTCGTGAGTTCATATTCACCGTTGTGAGAAAGTGAGTGAACCCGTCCCGTGACTCGATCCGAGCACGGAAGTGAGTTGACCACCCTTGACTCTACCGGTTTCTCAACCGCGCGGATCCACGTTTCCCTTGCTTTGGGACGACGGGTGAGCTCGCATTTCTATTTACGATGTATATCCCATAGGAACTCTTAGTGTCAGGGCCGAGGTCTCTCTATTGTTCGTGTGTCGTTGGTCGCGTCATCACTTAGAGTGCGAGGTTCGCATCAATTGGCATCGGGTCCCTCTGTCCGTCCCGCATCAGTTTGGTATCAGAGCCAAGTTAAAGTCTAGGGTCGTGTCTCATTGCATCCTTTACCCGGTATATAAAAAGGTGTCCCCGGAACGTTAGGTTACACCAATCGGGAAGGAACACACTTGCGAGAGAGGATCTTCAGATCCCGCAACTCTGCCACGTACCAGATATTGGTTAAGTCTAGGTTCATCTTTGCTTTAGTCTGTGTATCCCAGTCATCGTGTCACTTGCATGCCACCCATAGAGGCACCCAATACTCACCACCACCACCTATGGCGGATTCCCGAGCCCGTAGTTCCGATGAGCCTTCGGTGGCCGAGATGTTTCGATCTCTCATGGATCGACTCGATATGCGTATAGATGGGCTTAGTACACGTCTAGATGGCGTAGGTACGCGTCTAGAAGGGAGGATGAAAGCCTTAGAGGATCGGGCTAAAGCATCGGACCAGTCTATCTAGGGTCCAGTAGGGAGAATTGTTGTCCTAGAGAGGGCCCCAGTGGAGGCGCAACCCGCGCCGACAAATGGCCAACAGGAGCTGGTTCAGCAACCTACTGCTCCAAGGGCTCAAGGGGCAGATGATAGGAGGTAACAAGTGCTCGAGGTGGCTGACTATGCATCCGATAATGAACAAGGGGGCTATGGTCGTGACCGTCGAGCCCAACGACTGAATCGTGATTACGATGATGACGACCGCGTTCTTAGGAGCGTGCGTGCGGACCCTCCCCTTTTTGATGGGTCCTTGGACCCGAAGGTCTATTTAGATTGGGAGGCCGGCATGGATCGGTACTTCGAGTGGTTTGAGATGACGGACCACCGAAGGGTTCGCTACGCAAAGATGAAGTTGCAAGGACATGCGCAAACCTATTAGACAAATGTGGAGAGCCTGTTAATGCAGCGACATCAACCCCAGATCGATACTTGGGATGACATGAAAATCAAGTTGAGGCAGAAATACCTTCCTGCCACATACCACCAACGTCTCATAGACAAATGGCAAAGTCTCACCCAAGGGAACCGATATGTGACTGAGTACACCACCGAGTTTGATGAGTACCATTTGCGCTATGGACTTACTTAAGAGAGCACCATGACCATCTCACGTTTTCGAAGAGGTCTGCGGCCAAACTATCAATATGAACTTTTTCACCGCAATGTGACCACTTTGGAACAGGCGTATCAGGTTGCTCTCGAATTAGAGCAATTCGAGGCCGAGTTCGAGCCTACCCAACGGATGGGCCCCTTCCCTCTTCGTAGTGTCGAGCCCCGCGGCTCTTTTCATGCATATCTTAGGGCCCCCATGGCTCGACCTCAGGAGCCCGCCCGTCAAGAGCGATTCGCTCCTAGGCCTCGCCCTCCACCTCCGAGGGATTTTCCTCCTCGGCCCCAACCTACGGCACCCATCGCCCGTCCACCGGCACCCGCACCTCTTGCCCGTCCCTTGTTGCCTACAACTCCTATCCGTCGGGAGGATAAGGGTAAGGGACCTTTGATCGGGGAGCCTAGTGGATCCCGGCAGCAGTGTTTTCACTACAATGGGTTTGGCCACTTTGCCAATCAGTGTCCCACGTGTCAATCTCTAGTCATTGGGGACACACAGGTCGGGAACACCTCATCTTCAGAGTTTGTGTCAGTCAGCTATGAGGCGGAGCAGGAATTAGCTGACGAGTTCTTTGAGAATGAAGATGACGGCCAGGATGTTCAGCATCCAGATGATGCCCAGATAGGGGTCGTCAGGTGTATTCTCACCCAGCCACAGGCCAGTGATGACTAGCTGATGCGCTCGACAGTCGTCGTTTAAAAATGCCGTGCCACATAAATTTCAAAATTTATACAACCGCACTCACTCACTTAAATGATTTTGAAAATACGAGTAAAGTGGTAAGAACTAGTCGATCCCACGGAGAGGAAATTTGAATGTAAGTTGAAAAAATACCCTTATGTTTTGGAAAACCAATTGCTTTTGTTTGATTTGAGTGCAATTACAACTAACGGAAATGAAATTATAATTTGAAAGAACAAGAGATAAGTTAAAGAAATATTTAGCCAATGAATTGAAGAATGCCATCGTTTCCTCGCCGAGCCTTTGATGAAGATCGCTCCGCCTTGGAAATCGACGCCGTGAGATGATTTGAAGAAGACCGTCGCTTTGGGTGTGAGTGAAACACTTATGAAGAAATAGGTTGGATAGAACAAGTTTGAAACACTAAGTTGAAAATATAACAGAATTTCATTAAAAATAGGGGTTGGAAGAAATAGAATAACTTAAAATCTAAATGGAATTAGAAAAAATGGAATACATGAAAGTTGTAGAGAATTAAAAGATGAAGAAGTTTTATGAAGAACACAGAAACAGAAAACGAAAGGAAGACAATGAAAAACTTGAAAAATCAAGATTTATTGCTGCTGGTGAACAGTAACTGACAGAAAAATAGAACAGTAAAGAATTAATTCTAGAGCTCAAAATAAGAAGAATTTGAAGAAGTGGAAGAATAACAAAAGTTAGATCTATAGGAGAGTAACAACTTTCATGAATAACTCAGAGTAAAATTATGATTGTAAAGGCTTCACATTGGCAAATTGGTGGAGACTATCACTTCGGATGAACAGTACATGAACGGGATAACACTTAAAAACACAAAGAATAACTTTTAAACTGGAGGGAATTAAAGGAAATGATGAAAAGAGAAGTTGAAGAACACTTACAGATGGATAACTTTGTAGAAGACAATAAATTGAAATAAAGATCACACAAGCTTGTAAATTGATTATGAAGAGCTAAAATGGCTAAGAGTACAATGAAATCATTCAATACAAACTTAACACAAACTTCAAAACGTGAATACAAAAGGTTTCAAAATATATCCCTACCAAAGCCACAAAGTAAAAACTTGAAGAACACTTACAAACTTGATCAATCCATAGCTTACTACTCCTAGCAATCCTCTCTTCCTAACCTCCTAACAACCCCTTTCCATTACAAATGAACCCCTTTATATAGGGTAACATATAACACCCCCTCTCATGTGAACATTCTTGCCAATGTGAACAAACAAGTGCTGCTGTTTTTGACCCAATATTGTGTGCCAACATGTGTTGCACACATGGGCATTTTTTCTGATTTTTTCTGTAATTTTCTGACCTTTTTTCTAGCTCTTTCTCTCTTCTTTTCTCTCTCTTTCTCTCTCTTCTGCGTCCGGGTGCGCCCGCGTGCGCCGACCCTTCTCTCACCGCGGGTGAAGCGCGTCCGTGCACCGGCCACGCTTTCCACGTGCGCCGCCTTGCTTCCTCCGCTGCCGCGTGGCCCCCGGGCACTATGCGCCGGCCTCCCCTGCCTCGTCTTCCTTCGCGTGCCACCCGCGTGGGGCCGCTTTCGCCTCCCCTTCTGGCATCGTCGACCGTGCCCGCGTGCGAAGCACGCGGGTGCGGTCTCTTCCTGTAAAAACACACATTCGCACACACACACGTTATATAGTTATGTATTTAAAATATATATATATATATATATATATATATATGATTTGTGCATATTAATATATATATATATATCATATATATAGTTTGGAAAAATCCAAACAAATGTCGAATAAATTTATTTTCTTTTCAATTTTTTTCTTTTTATTTTGAACAAGTCCAAAAATTATTTTTATATTTTTTTATTATATAATTTTTTTCATTTTTATAATATATACACACATATATATAGATATATATATATTATGTTTATAACTTATTAAGGAAGAAAAAATATCAAATAAATTTTTTTTTTCTTTTATTATTTTTATTCTTATTGAACAAATCCTTGGGCTTTTAGCACATTTCAACATACATTATATTTTCTTGTTTTTCTTATTTTTATCGTTTTAAGTGTTTGTTAAATAAGGAAATATCTTTATTAAAATCAGTTAATTCAGAAAATTAATTATTTTACTCTAAATTAATAATAAGCGTGATAAGTGCATATTTATTATTCTTTAAGCCCATAAAAAATATAAATAACATGAATTAAGATGGGAAAATACACACTTATCACACCCCCAACTTACTCATTGCTAGTCCCTTAGCAATGCAAATAATTTCAAAATGTAAGGACTAAGAAGAGTTTATAAAGTTCATGTCTCATTTCCATATCATCGTTCATAGAATCTACTAAAGATGAGGAATCTGGAATTATTATCACATATTAGCCTTATGTAGGAAATTCAGGTACATGATCAAGAATTCTAATCAAAATTCAGTAGTACTTGTGCATGTGAATTGCTAAGTCTACAGTGAAGACAATTGCGTCCCCCATTTACTATTGCAAGCAAGTGTCTTTCAACTCTGCACTTCTTAATCAGAGCATTCAGCATAATAGCTTTTTATCTGCCTTATTGCTATGTCCCGGTTGGGATCTATATATATATTTTTTTTCTTTTTTTTTTACACACATGATGCTGCACTACCTTTCACTGTTTTACGCAAACCTCAACACGTCTTAGGTGAAGTAGGCCCGGTTACACAGATCAAAGTTCCCTTTTCCTTTTGACGCGAACCTCAACACGTCTTAGGTGAAGCAGGCCCGATTACTCAGAATCGGAGCATTTTTCATGGTGTTTTGCTCATACTTTTGTCACTTGTGCATAACATGGCAGAAAGCGTATAAATAAAAGATCTCTTCTTTAAGAAGTGCTGAATATCAGACAACATATTCAAAATAGCAGAAGGCTTGTCCTACTTGTTTCATTAGCGTGCAACGTGATTGTATTTTTCTAAAGTGCATATGAACTTTAAAGAGATTCTTTAATCAGTGTTCCATGGCTAGAGTCGATAAATGTTCCATCATCCGTCTCCCTAATCTTTTCCATTCCAGAATCACTTTTCATGAGACATGAATCAAGAACCTCTAACTGGGGATGTACTGTAAGGTGTTTCATAAAAAAAATTGGGGTGAAAATTTTAGATCAGAAAAAATTGGGGTGAAATTTTTAGATCAGAAAAAAGTGTCCACAAGGGCAGAATGTGAAACATGATTTCATGTCCCCCCAACTTAAATGACATTTTCCTCAATGGCATAAGCACTAGACAGATCAGAGAACAAGTAAATAGATAACACGGTTGGATGGAAGGATACAACCTGATGGGTGGGGCGAAATGATGAAGGCTCCTGCTCCGCGTGGCCGATCAACTGAAACACACTCAAGCAAAACATCAAATCACAAAATCTTGGATTCCCGCCCAGAAGCTATTGCTTAGCACACAAGGAGGGAACTTACCATGTCCATGAGTTGCAAAGGGAATCGGCCACCGATTTCAACATGGGTCACGGATCCGGATTTCCCGCAGAAATGTCCCCCTATTTCATGTGTATGCGAAAGGCCGTCACAACGGGACAATGAACACATGGAATCTTTGGGCCGAAAAAGTCAATAAAGCACGCCTCCGACTCGATCACTCCACATGGTAGAGTGGGCGCGAGAGTAAAGGGAGGAGGACTTGTCGCCAAAGCTGTTGCTAAAGGTGACGGGGATAGAGGCAGATCACCCTCTCTCCAATCCTATAAATACCTCCATTTCCGCTCAACTTAGGCACATCGAAGGCTTGAGAGTAGATGTTGAGGAGTGAAAGGTTGTAAAGGGAAGTAGTGAGTGTTGCTCAATTTTAGAATGGAGGTTGAATCTAGCTTCAGAGCAGAAGGTGAGTCCTCTCGCTCCTCGAAGAGAAGCAGATCGGACAGTAGTTCCAGGAGACTCTCAGAAGTCGAAGGACAACTGAGGGAGAGGACCCTATCACAACTTGTAAGTGGCTCCTTGCATTCCTTTCTTCATGCTTTCGTCTCCGTTCTTCCTTTGCAAAGCTCCCATTTCTCATTTCGTGTGTATGTGCAGAACGTGATGAGATCGCACATCTCGTGGGAGCTGGTAGTGGCGGCCTATCGAGGTCTCCCGGCCTTCCAGAAGGTGAGATTAGATGTGATGGGGTTCGGGGCCTTTCTCAGAATCGAGCTGATCAAGCTCGACCTTGCCCTGATCCAAGCACTACGTGAAAGATGGGACCCGACGAGTCGGGCATTCTTGATGCCGTGGGGGCACATGGTGTCCAGCCTGGAAGACGTGGTCTGGATTACGGGCCTCAAAGTAGATGGGGAAGCAGTGACTGGCTTTACCTACGCAGACTACCGATAAGGTGCCCAGAAGCTGTTGGGGATGGACTTAGACGGTCGGAAGAACATGTCAATAGCTAGGTCATCAATCATGGAGGCATTAGGGCTTACTGACATGCGTCCGCGTGATGATGAGTCCCTCGAAGAATTTATGGAAAGAGCAGAAAGAGGTGCCCGTGCTGTATATTGCGTGGACACCAGCAACTGGGAGAGGACCAACATGGATCTTAGGAGGTTCCTCCTCTTTCTTTTGGGCACCAAGGGAGACAGTATCCACTGTCGCTTCTTAGAGCTGCTTGTAGACTTGGAAAGAGTAGGACAATATGCCTGGGGAGCTGCCGTGTTGGCACATCTGTTTACAGGTCTGTCGCAAAGGACAGACCGAGAGATGACAATGAGTGGGTTTACGCCCTTCATCCAGGTAAAGAAATTTTTTTTTTGTTGTTGTTATTTATTTTATGCCCTTTTTTTTGAATTTATTGATATTAATGACACATGATGGTGTAGCTATGGAGCTACTATTACCTTCCAATGGGGAGAGCTCGTCACTGCCGGCCACTTTCGGTCCCGCTTGCTAGACGGTGGCAACCCATCATGAGCACAGCACCTCTATCCTACCAACTGATGGTGTTAAGGCGGGAGTTGCAAGAGTTCCCTGCAGCAATGGTATGATACTTTTTCTCCCTTTTTTTTGGTTTGTTTGTTTATCATCATTTTTTACCTAACCAAGAGGATGAGTACAACCCATCAAAGGTGAATTGGAGGCCTTTCTCGAACATGGTCGATGTTGACCAGCCGTGGGTTATTGGAAGCCGCGCCCGATTCGGACGGGACCTCTGGATCCATTGCTTGAATGAAATCGAGCCCCTCAGACTGAGATTAGCTATGAGGACCCTAGGGCTGGCCCAGGAATGGGTTGATATGACCATATCTCCCAGCGTCGGAAAGCAGACGCGGGGACCGGCAACCTGTGTCGATTGGAGGGTGCGCTTCTCCGAACAATATGAAGACTGGCAAAGGGGTGGCACGCTCGTGGAATCTCAAGCACAAGGCAGCGAGGATTACCTACGCCTCTATAGGGAAATGTATGCAGAGAGGCTCCAGCCTGGAGGGCTTGTAGAGGTTAAGTAAAAAGAAACCATGTTTTTATCTTTTACATTTTATTTTTGATTTTTTTTCATTTTGTGAACTCATAAGCCATAACTGTAGGATGCCCGTGATACCATAATAATGAACTTACGAGCTCATTTGGCGGACACGGAGCAAGAGTTGAGTGACACCCGAGCGGCTCTGGGTTCATCAGTAAGTGTTTATGTATACACTCTAGGTATGATTTGAGCTTCATGGCGCTAACCACTTAATGTCACCTCATATGTGTTGCAGCGTGTCCAGCTTGATGCAGTTTCATCGGCGATGGGGGCAGATGGCGTTTCGTCCAGTCTATGGATTCCTACTGCAGAGCTGGATCTACTCCACGAGCAGCTTGCTCATGCCACACAACGTGCTGCGGAGGCAGAAGGGATGCTTTCTGCACAGGTGAGGGTTTCACCATTTAATATCCCTTGTGCAAGCATTGCTATATGCCTAAGATGATATGTATGGCAGGAGAAAGAAACACAAGAGGCACTCACGCTCACCACCCAGAAGGAAGCTAGAATAACTGAGCTGGAGAAGGAACTACAGCGTCGTCCTGATGAGGACTCTTCTAGGGACGCTGTGGAGCTGAGGATCACCCTTCAGCTGGAGAGAGAAGACAGAGAGAGAGAACGAGCTGAAAGAGAAAGGGACAGGGACAGAGAGAAAGCTAAGAGATTGATCGAGAAAGAGGAGAAGAGGGCCCTGGAGGCCCAACTTTTTGAATTGAAGACCAGTCTCGGCCTTGCCGATCAATGGCTGAAGGATCGCGAGGAGAGCTATCGAAGAGCACGAGAGCGTGGCTTTCGTGTCAGTAGCTTCTTTGCTGCCCCCACTGATCGGCGCCGAGGAGTGGAGATAGAAAGAGGACCTCAGAGCGGTAGGAATACCGCTGCTCTCGGCGTGGGAACACCCTCTAGAGTTTCTTACCTAGAGAGTGGCAAGACGAGTAATGTGGAGAAAGAAGGTGGAACCTGATGTAATCTCTTTGTTGTTTGTTTAAACTTTGTAATCTCTGGTTGTTTGTTTCTGTTGTGGAGAGTGGAATAAAATATTTTTTTATGCTTGGTTCTCTCTTCTTTTTGGTCTCTTGAATCCTTGCACACATCTAGCTTCCAAAAAAAATTTGATTACCACACAAAAATCACTTAAACTTTGGGTTGCCTCCCAAGAAGCGCTAAGTTTTATGTCGTCAGCCAGACACAAGGTAGAGCACTAACCAACGTGTGGCATTCAGAATGAGCAACCACGTGATCTTGTCTTCCTTCAAATTCCAGCCCTTATGCCATTGGAAGGCAAGAGTAAACATGTACGGACCGGGGCTAGAAAGAGGCAGGACTCGCACATTATTAATTTTAACGTTAACCCTGTGTGTGAGCCAATTTTTAGCTTTAGGGATCCAGAAATGATCAATGGCCAATTTGTCGAGATCGAGGTGGAACCCTTGCACCATATCAATCCCTTGGTCCCCTTGTCCTGTATCATCTCTCCTGACTAACCCTTTAGTGACTACTTTCTCCATGGAAACTTGTTCAGGCCCTGGTAGCTTAGGAATAAGATTGTCATCCTTAGCCACTTTATTCTCAATAACAGCCTCTTGAGCTTTAAGAGCATTGATCAATTTGTCTTCCTGAGAGGAAGTTAAATCAAAGGTGAATGTGTTTGGCACATCCGCCTCAGATCCTAGAATGTCAAATTGGAAAGGCTCAACTGGCAGGGAAATCAAAGTAGAAGGAAGCACGAGCTCATTATCTAACTCGTACACAGATTCAGACTTCAGTGGATAGGCCTCCGGGGTCAGATCAAATATGAAATTTTCTAATGAAACCCCTTCATCATACCCCTCACTCATCTGAGGATTATTAACCAAATTGTCCAACAATGGGGTGGATAGAGGAAATGTAAATGATTCCAGTCCGGCCCTTTCATCATAGATCAGATCAAATGTGAATTTCTCTAAGGCGGACCCATCACCACACTCCTCACTCAACTGAAAATTATCAATCGAATTTTCCAGAAATGGGGCCGGTAGATGAAATGTAAACTTTTCTAATAAGGCCCCATTATCATGTTCTTCCAGGGAAGGAGGATATTCAGAATTTTGATCCATTAAATCAACCATATTATTACTTACAACGTAATCCTCCTCTTTATTCATTCCTCAATTGAGTTGTATGGGCCATTGTTCTTGACATTAATATTCTCAATCTCAAAACATTCATAGGATGGGGTGATATGATCATCATTATCCTTGAAGTCACCCCCTTCTTCTTTCCTTCCTTCATAATGGTATTACTTGCACACACCCCCTCACTCTCAATAGTGATATTGTGAGCCAAAATGACAGTCAGAAGACTGTCATCATCATCATCCACATATTTAGGGGGTTGGTGTAAGGTTGAAGGAGGGGGTTGATAAGTAGACTGAGAGTACATGAATTGAGGTTCAAAGCAATGGCCCGGTGAATCACCCCTAGTATCAATGTTGAATCCAAAATCTGGGTGAGATGAGTTGAGCTGAAGTTGAGAACACGGGGGTCGCCCGTGGCCTTCTTGGGGTGAAAGTGTAGACAAATGGGTTTGGATTGTTTGGTCCATCCAAGAAAATTTTAGGTGATTGCTCCAGCCAGACGTAGAATTATCGGAAAGGGTATCACACTGGCGTGGAGAGAATCCTAGGACATTGTGGACCTATGCTTGGATAACTGGAGAGAGTCGGGCAATAGTAGGACATTCACTCACATGGTGAGTGAGACTGGCACAGAATTCACAAGCTTTCGTGAAAGTATAGATTGGGTTTTCAGCCTGTTTGACATGTCCTACGGATTGTTGATGAGATGAGATGGAGGCACGGTTTATCGAATTTTCACTCAAAATCTCAAACAAATCATACGCCTCATCTTCACCTTTGCTCAAAAATGTCCCTCCACAATATATGTCCACCATTTGTCTATCATAATCGGATAACCCCTCATAAAATGCAAATATAATTTGCCATTTGGGAAACCCATGGTGTGGACATTGACTTATTAGATCCTTCAATCTCTCCCAAGATTCATGAATTTGCTCTCCCGGACGTTGAGTAAATCCTATAATCACCTTTCTCATCATGTTGGTCCGGTCTATGGGGTAAATTTTTTTTAAAAATTCTAACTGTATATCTTCCCAAGTCCTGATAATCTTTCCAAAACTCCTTAACCAACATTTTGCTTTATCTTTCATTGAGAATGGAAATAAGATCAACTTAAAGGCATCATCATTAAAATTCTGAATTTTGATCAGGGAGCAAACTTCTAGAAAATCATCTAGATGCCTATAAGGATTTTCATTGAGATTCCCATAAAAAGATGGGAGCATCTGGATGAGACTAGGGCGAATCTCATATTTATCAACAAGAATGTCAGGGAGTTGAATACAGGTTGAGGGCTTGTAAGTAGAAGGATAAAAGTGCTCCTGCATAGGCGTGGATTTGTGATTTTATTTTTTTTAAAAAATTTTTTTATGCAACCACAAACAAGTTAACACAAATTATCTAATGACCTAGATGCGACTCAGACCTACAAATAGGGTTTCACAAAGTAACTAAAGTGCAACTGAAGTTCACCCTCAATATTTCCACCGGCCAGGTAAGGGGTGGGGTAGTGGGAGGCTCCCCCTACTTTCGTAGGGACCTAATTATGTCAAACCACTAGCCCGCTTAAGGCGTTTGCCGTCCGACCGTCTTGCCTTAGGCACCGGTTTTCACAAGAGGGTAAACTCAAATCGTACTAAAATCACATTGTGATCCTAGGGCCAATGTTTACTGACTTTTATTTAAGGCGTAGGTCATGCAAAGATGTAAGGGAAATGTGATTTGTGGGCTAAGGAAGGGTGATGAAATCCCCACCTCATGTTATTTAAAGGTAGTGCCTTTAGAATATTTTGAAATGAAATGCACACCACAATTGCAAACAAGGGGTTCTTATGCAATATGCATGCCATAATAGGATAAGTAGAACGTATCTTGCCCCTCGCAATCTTCAAAATGCAATACAGGAATTAAACAAAGAAAAAAATTCTATGCTAAATGATGCATGACCTAAAACATGTTGTGTGGTTTCTATTCTTGGAATGAAATTTTTTTTATTTTGGTGCAAGTATATTTTTTTTTGTTTTTATTTAATGAACCTATCTAGCTAGCATAAAAATTTCTTTTGTTGTGATGTTTTTGATTTTTTATAGAGTTTTGAAGAATTTTTCAAAAAATTTTAGATTTTTCAGAAATTGGAAAAAACAGAACCTGTTCTGACGTTTCTACCCTTTAGCGATGCTTCCGAGCTTTTAACGACGCTTCATTTTCTGAGGACTTCAGGTCGGATTTTCCTCTTTCCTTGATGTTCTGACTTTTTGTTTCTTTTTCCTGCACAAAAATAGTAAAATCAATATACAAATATACAAATCAAACACAAGAATATCCAACTTCCAAAAATTCCATCCCCGGCAACGGCGCCAAAAATTTGATGGGCTCGACAGTCGTCGTTTAAAAATGTCGTGCCACACAAATTTCAAAATTTATACAACCGCACTCACTCACTTAAATGAATTTGAAAATACGAGTAAAGTGGTAAGAACGGGTCGATCCCACGGGGAGGAAATTTGAATGTAAGTTAGAAAATACCCTTATGTTTTGGAAAACCAATTGCTTTTGTTTGATTTAAGTGCGATTACAACAAACGGAAGTGAAATTGCAATTTGAAAGAACAAGAGATAAGTTAACGAAATATTTAGCCAATGAATTGAAGAATGCCGCCGTTTCCTCGCCGAGCCTTTGATGAAGATCGCTCCGCCTTGGAAGTCGACGCCGTGAGATGATTTGAAGAAGACCACCGCTTTGGGTGTGAGTGAAACACTTATGAAGAAATAGGTTGGATAGAACAAGCTTGAAACACTAAGTTGAAAACATAACAGAATTTCATTGAAAATAGGGGTTGGAAGAAATAGAATAACTTAAAATATAAATGGAATTAGAAAAAATGGAATACATGAAAGTTGTAGAGAATTGAAAGATGAAGAATTTTTATGAAGAACACAGAAACAGAAAACGAAAGGAAGACAATAAAAAACTTGAAAAATCAAGATCTATTGCTGCTGGTGAACAGTAACTGACAGAAAAACAGAACAGTAAAAAATTAATTCTAGAGCTCAACCTAAGAAGAATTTGAAGAAGTGGAAGAAGAACAAAAGTTATATCTATAAGAGAGTAACAACTTTTATGAAGAATTTATGAACAACTTTTATATCTAAAAACAGAGTACAATTTTGATTGTAAAGGCTTTAAATTGGCAAATTGGTGGAGACTATCACTTCGGATGAACAGTACATGAACAGGACAACACTTAAAAACACAAAGAATAACTTTTACACTAAAAAGAATTAAAGGAAATGATGAAAAGAGAAGTTGAAGAACACTTACAGATGGACAACTTTTTAGAAGACAATAATTTGAAATAAAGATCACACAAGCTTGTAAATTGATTATGAAGAGCCGAAATGGCTAAGAGTACAATGAAATCCTTCAATACAAACTTAACACAAACTTCAAAACATGAATACAAAAGCTTTCAAAATCTATCCCTACCAAAGCCACAAAGTAAAAACTTGAAGAACACTTACAAACTTGATCAATCCATAGCTTACTACTCCTACCTATCCTCTCTTCCTAACCTCCTAACAACCCCTTTCCATTACAAATGAACCCCTTTATATAGGGTAACATATAACACCCCCTCTCATGTGAACATTCTTGCCAATGTGAACAAACAAGTGCTGCTATGTTTGACCCAATATTGTGTGCCAACATGTGTTGCACACATGGGCATTTTTTCTGATTTTTTTTATAATTTTCTGGCCTTTTTTCTAGCTCTTTCTCTCTTCTTTTCTCTCTCTTTCTCTCTCTTCTGCGTCCGGGTGCGCCCGCGTTCGCCGACCCTTCTCTCACCGCGGGTGAAGCGCGTTCGTGCGCCGGCCACGCTTTCCGCGTGCGCCGCCTTGCTTCCTCCGCTGCCGCGTGGCCCCGGGCACTATGCGCCGGCCTCCCCTGCCTCCTCTTCCTTCGCGTGCCACCCGCGTGGGGCCGCTTTCGCCTCCCCTTCAAAAACACACATTCGCACACACACGTTATATAGTTATGTATTTAATATATATATATATATATATATATATATATATGATTTGTGCATATTAATATATATATATCATATATATAGTTTGGAAAAATCCAAAAAAATGTCGAATAAATTTATTTTCTTTTCTATTTCTTTTCTTTTTATTTTGAACAAATCCAAAAATTATTTTTATATTTTTATATTATATATTTTTTTCATGTTTATAATATATACACACATATATATAGATATATATATATATATATTATGTTTATAACTTATTAAGGCAGAAAAAATATCAAATAAATTTATTTTTTATTATTATTTTTATTCTTATTGAACAAATCCTTGGACTTTTGGCACATTTCAACATACATTATATTTTCATGTTTTTCTTATTTTTATTGTTTTAAGTGTTTGTTAAATAAGGAAATATCTTTATTAAAATCAGTTAATTCTAGAAAATTAATTATTTTACTCTAAATTAATAGTAAGCGTGATAAGTGCATATTTATTATTCTTTAAGCCCATAAAAAATATAAATAACATGAATTATGATAGGAAAATACACACTTATCACTAGCGTCGGACCACCATATTACATACAGACTGTAGGCTGGGCGGGAAAGTTTATAAGGTGATTATCGATAGTGGGAGTTGTATCAATGCAATCTCCACGGGCACTGTTTCTCGTCTTGGTCTTACTCCAGTGGACCATCCTTGCCCCTATCGAGTATCATGGGTGGATTCCACCTCCATTCCGATCAGGCTGCGGTGTCTGGTCCCACTACAGTTCCATGCCTACCGTGACGAGATATGGTGTGATGTCCTCCCCATGGAGGTGGGCAGTATTATTCTTGGTAGGCCATGGTTGTTTAATCGGGATGCCACACTCCATGGCCGGTCGAACACCTGTACCTTCGACCATGGTGGCCAATGGATCACCCTCCACCCCTCTCAGCCCAAGAGTCCTTCAGTTAGGGGTCCTATTGGTCCTAGTACTCCAGAGCATTCCGTCCCTGGACCCAGTACCCCATCCCCAGCTCAGGCCATGACCGTTACATCTAGCACAGGCGAGCCCTCATCTAGAAGGTTGATGTTGATTAGCTCCCGAGAAATGGAGCGGGAGGCTAGTAGGGGCAGCCTTGTGTTTGCTATCACGGTCCGAGAGGTGGAGCAAAAGTCTGGGGGTTAACTCCCACCCGATGTCATTCCCATTCTGCAGGAGTTTGCTGATTTCTTTCTCGAAGAGCTTACCGAGGGACTCCCACCTATGCGGGGTATTCAGCATGCTATCGACCTAATTCTGGGATCCTCATTGCCCAATCTTCCCCACTATCGCATGAGTCCCACGGAGCACGCTGAGCTAAAGTGGCAGGTCGATGAGCTTATGCAGAGGGGATCTGTTCGGGACAGCATGAGTCCGTGTGCTGTTCCCGCATTACTCGTTCCAAAGAAGGATGTCACTTGGAGAATGTGTATTGATAGTCGTGCCATCAACAAAATCACCGTGAAGTACAAGTTCCCTATTCCCTACCTAGATGATATGCTTGACATGATGGCAGGTGCCACTATCTTTTCGAAGATCGATCTTAAGAGTGGCTACCATCAAGTGAGGATTAGGCCAGGTGATGAGTGAAAGACCACATTTAAGACCAAGGATGGGCTATATGAGTGGTTGGTTATGCCCTTTGGGTTGACCAATGCCCCTAGCACCTTCATGCGACTCATGACTCAGCTCCTTCGACCTTTCAATGGAGTATTTATTGTAGTCTATTTTGATGATATTCTCATCTATAGTCGCACTATGGGGGACCACTTGGATCATCTACGGCAGGTCTGCCTACTCTTGAGGCGAGAGCAGTTGTTTGCAAACCCAGAGAAGTGTGCCTTTATGATTCCTTAGCTTACCTTCTTGGGTTTCATTGTGTCTAGTACTGGGGTCTCCGCTAATCCGGAGAAGGTCCGGGCCATTGTTGAGTGGCCGGAACCCCGCACGATCCATGATGTCCGCAGCTTCCATGGCCTCGCGACGTTCTATCATCGTTTCATCCGCAGATTTAGTTCTGTCACTGCCCCAATCATGGACTGTATCAGGAAGGGCACATTTGTATGGACGAAGGTCGCTGCTGCTGCCTTCAAGGACAACAAGGAACGCATGACCCAGACACCGGTCCTTCGATTACCAGATTTCTCGATGGTGTTTGAGGTCTCATGTGATGCGTCGGGTGTAGGAATTGGAGGAGTGTTGAGTCAGGAGACGCACCTGATTACATATACCAGTGAGAAGCTGAATGATGCGAAACTGCGATACTCCACTTATGATAAGGAATTCTATGCAGTTGTTCAGGCTCTTAGGCATTGGAGACATTATTTATTGCATCAAGAGTTTATCTTGTACTCCGATCATGAGGCTTTGAAGTTCCTCCATGCCCAAAAGAAGCTTAATGCGCATCACAGCATATGGGTTAAGTATCTCCAACAGTTCACATTCGTGCTTAAACACAAGGCCGGAGTGGAGAACAAGGTGGTTGATGCCTTGAGTTGGCATGCATGTCTGCTGACTACCATGAGTGCCGAGGTTATAGGGCTAGAAAAGATGAGAGAGGCGTATGTTGATTGTCCTGACTTTGGTCAGATCTTTGCCGCTCTCCAGGCTGGGCCCTCAAGAGATCATAGTGATTATGTGCTTTAGGAGGGTTACCTCTTTCGAGGAGGCATGCTTTGTGTTCCCCGAACTTCGGTTCGCGACTTCTTAGTCTGGGAACTTCATGCGGGAGGTCTAGCCGGCCACTTCGGTCGGAACAAGACTATCGAGGCTGTCGAGCATAGGTTCTATTGGCCGAGCTTGAAGAGAGATGCTGCCCACATTGTGGCCCAGTGCCGTACATGTGTTACGGCCAAAATGAAGAAGCAAAGCTCGGGCCTATATACACCTCTTCACGTGCCTGATGCCCCGTGGCATGATGTTAGCATGGATTTTGTCATGGGATTGCCACGCACCTCTAGGAAGCATGATTCGGTCTATATGGTAGTAGATTGATTCTCGAAGATGGCCCTTTTCATTCCCTGCTCAAAGACTTCGGATGCTTCGAGGGTAGCCTGCCTTTTCCTTACTCATGTGGTGTGTAAGTTTGGGTTACCTCGTACCATAGTGTCTGACCGTGATGTTAGGTTCACCAGTTATTTTTGGAAGACACTATGTCATATGTTAGGTACTCACCTCAAGTTTTCCACAGCATATCATCCTCAGACAGATGGTCAGACCGAGGTGGTCAATAGGAGTCTGGGTGACCTTTTGAGGTGTCTTGTCAGGGACCATGTAGGAGATTGGGATCTCATGTTACCACTGGCTGAGTTTGCATATAACGATTCGGTAAATAGGTCTACAGGTATGAGTCCGTTTGAGATTGTCACAGGTCGTAGGCCTAGAAAATTAGTGGATCTTGTTCCCATGCCCATTCATGCACGAGTGTCAGAGTCTGCCGAGTCATTTGCTAGGCATGTTAGGAGTCTGCATGACGACATCCATCGTCACATTGAGGCCAACAATGCATGGTACAAGGAGTTAGCCGATGTCCACAGACACCACCATGAGTTCCAAGAGGGTGATTATGTCATGATCAGGGTTAGACCTGAACGGTTTCCCTCTGGAACCGTCAAGAAATTGCAAGCTCGCATAGCCGGTCCATTTTCAGTGTTGAAACGCGTCGGATCCAACACGTATGTTGTGGACTTGCCCGAGGAATATGGGATAAGCTCTACTTTCAATGTTTTGGATCTAGTTGCTTATAGGGACCCAGCGGTGATCCCCAGTGAGCCTTTCGAGCCATCCCCCCCTCTTGAGAGTGACCCCACCCCTGAGTGTCCACCACCAGCCTCATTTCCACGGCAGCGTGAGTATATAGATCATATACTGGATGGGCAGGTGACTATTACCAGGAATGGATCCTACCCGTGCTACCTAGTGCGCTGGAGAGGGCGACCCGCCACCGAGGATACGTGGATTACCAGGGCAGAGCTGCAGAGGATAGATCCGGACCTGCTAGAGCGCTACAAGAGCGATCCAGACCCTTACTCGACAGGGTCGAGTTTCTCCCACCCGGGGAGAATTGGTGCAAACACCAGAGCGAGCGAGAAGCATGAACCGGTGAACCGGCGAACCGTCGGTACCGTACGCGCAGCACCACTCGAGCTACATCGGCTTCCCTTTGGCTCGGAAACAATCTGGAGTCTCCGTTCTGAGTCCTAGTATTTTTAGTATTTATTGTATTTTTATTTAGAATGTAATGTGTGCTTATTTGTATTTATTTGGGTTGAATAGAGTGTAATTAGGATAACTAAATGGGTTTTCTTGTAAAACGGGGCCACCTGGGTCCCGCGGGCCCCCTCACCCCCTTCCCCATTGGGCCACCTAACTTCTGGGACCCATAGGGGCTGGCCCATTGTCCACCTAGGACATTGGACCATTGGACCAAAGAAGAAAAATGCTTTTTTACTTCTTTAACGGGGGCGCCCCCTCTTTTGGCTCTATTAGGCCAATTTTTTTTATTTTGTTTGACCACATGGAAAATATGTATTTTTGGCTTTCCCAAGGTGCCTCTCACCCACTCTGGATCTAAGGGTAGGCTTAGTCATTTACCATGGGAGGCCATTTCATATAAAAGGTTGTATTTTCCCATTTTCCACATAATTAATGCAAGAATTTTAGGAATTTTGTCCAAGAGCAAGGGCCGCCCCCTCTCTCTCTCCTCTCCCTCCCTTGGATGCTGTGAAGGCTGCCTTCTGAGGTGTGACTCCACATCGAATCAGTGTTTGAAGATCGTCGCCGCCGTCGCCACCGCAATCGTGACGTCATTGCACCGCCACCGACGTCGCCGGAGTTTTGTCCAACTCAGGATAGCAAGCCATCTCCGAATTTTTAGCTCTCAACCTCGTGATTTGTTGGATCTAAAATTTTCAGGGTGAGTTCCCAAGGTCTATCCCACGTCTCCCAAAAATTTTCAGATTTTCCACCCTTCGTTTTCCAATTTTCCCATTTCGTTTCCCACAGCCCTCCAGATCTGCCACTGTTCTATCTTGTGTTCCAACAACCAAGTATTTCGCCCATGAACCCACCTTTCCGATTTCAGAATAATCAGAAATTTGGACTGGGGATTCTGTCCACCCAACCCCCATCCCACAAATTTTCTTAGGAATTTTGAAGTTCGTTTTCCATTTTTAAAAACCACTGTCTTTTCCCAAATCTGTGCTGCCCCTTGCAGTCCAGACCCGACCCACCAGTGTTAGAAAATCCATTTCCCCAACCAAACCTCCACCATAAATTACAAAACAAATATCCACATATTCCTTACTTTCCCCTCTCTAGCTTTCATAATGGGCCCAACACCTAGATCTGAAGTTTGAGTCGCGGTCAACGCACTTTCTCAGTCAGATCTCAGTCTGTCCGGCCAGATCTGAGACTGAGAACAGTCCTGTTCAAAATTCCACCATGAAACGTATGGCCCCAAAAAAAATCTTGTAACACTAGAGGGTTGAATTACTTCGAGTTAGCTTTCCAACGGCGCCAGTTTCGCATCGATCTGACGTCCGTGCTGGTCGCAGCAATTTCTGTCGCCGGATTGTGCAAGCCAAAAATAGCAACTCAGATCCGTGGACATCAGCTTCAACACGTGCCGAACGGAGCCATCTCGCCTTCCACGAGGCGAACCAGGGCCTCCCTCTCCCAGGGATCGGCCCCCCTGCGGTCCTCTTCACAGCGGGACCCACCCCGCCCAGTTCGGAGGTCCGAGCAGTACGTTGGCCCCATAACCCGCAGCACGCGCTGTCCGAACAGCACCGAACCGTGACTTTTCGGCATCGACGGAGCACCCCAAAACGCTGCCCGTCAACCCAAACTCGATACTCCCGGGTCCCACATATTACCTATTACCTCCCTGCGTGGAGTGGGTTAACTTTGTAATTTTCTGAAAATTGTTTAACCGGGAGTTCGACTTTGGCCGAGGTTGTCTTCCCCACGCCGGGTGCGTGGAGGTAATGATCTCACCTTCTCGGCATTACATTTGTTTATTTAGTATATGATTATATGGCACTGCTTGAGAGCATTAATTAGAAATCTAGCTCGTGAGTTCATGTTCACCGCTGTGAGAAGGAGAGTAAATCCGTCCCGTGACTCGATCCGAGCATGGAAGTGAGTTGACCACCCTTGACTCTGTCGGTTTCTCAACCGCGCGGATTCACATTTCCCTCGCTTTGGGACGACGAGTGAGCTCGCATTTCTATTTACGACGTATATCCCATAGGAACTCTTAGTGTCGGGCTGAGGTCTTTCTATGGTTCACGTGTCGTTGGTCGCGTCATCACTTAGAGTCCGAGATTCGCATCAATTGGCGTCGGGTCCCTCTGTCCATCCCGCATCAGATTTAGCCCTAGCTGGGAGAGAGAGAGCTACACAGACTCCCAGGGTACTGCTGAATGTGTGGATCCGCCACTTCTACAATGGGCCCTTCTGCTTTTACCAGGTGTTTGCGAGAGATCAGACTCCATGGGATGAGTGCACCGAGGTGGAGCAACAGTTTCGGATGTACACGAGGTACATCTACGCACTGCAAGAGGGGTGGAACCCCCACGGACTGCCAGATGTGACGCACTTAGCAGCGTACTGGTTGGCGATGTTCATAGTCCCACACAAGGAGGACAGCTGTCGACGCACTTTTTATTAAGATCGTTGTTTATTTTTTTATTGGGTTTATTAAGTGCGTGGGCGTGCCAGTCACAAAGTGACGATTTATTGTGCGCTCGATCTGACTAATCAGGCAATTGTGTAGTTCGGGTCGAGACCAAAACCTGCTGTGCCACAAAGGTCACGGCGTCATTTACATCCCCTCAAAGAGGGGAACACCCTTGATTAATCGCCGGGAATAAGGGCCTCATGGCCTAAAGAATCATGGTAACAAAGCAAGAGCAGAAATCTCGAATCATGTTTAAACAAACCCGCATGGGGGCGTAAATGTTCATAGATACGTGCATGTCGGTCACTGGCGGACCATTTCTTGTTCGTACGGAAGTCCGCATTTGTAGCGTAAGAGACGGTGACAAACCGTATAAATGTCTGCCATGAGTACGACAAGTTTAATGCAAGGGGGGATTAGATCGCAGTATATGTGTCGGTCACTAACGAACCATTCATTGTTCGGATGAGAGTCCGCATTTGAAGCATCGAAGACAACGGCAAAGCGATACGGATGTCTGCCGTAGGTACGACAAGTTTAATGTGGGTGCAAGATTGGATCCCGGTAGAGGTGGGTCAGTTTTGACGAACTTTTGGCCCGAGATGGTTTCGAACTATGGCCATAACGGGGTTCCCGAGGTCCACGTTCGATGCCACGGGGCGTCATTGCTTTTCTCTTCATGCACAGTCTGGGGAAGTGAATCGTTAAGTGTGAAGCCCGAACTCGCCAACGTGCGCCCTCGCATGCGGATCGACCTGGGGGCAGTGCCCCCGGAAGAAAATTTTGATTATGACAGGGGCGATATTTTGATTATTGGCTTCATATTCCTTTCGTTTATTTTTATTAGTTTAGGTCTCTTCTTTTGTTTTATTCATTAGTTTCAAACCTTTTCTTCTATTTTAGTTAATTTGTGTTTTCTTTTATGAGGCACGCCGGTTTAACGAAACAAATGGGTGCGCCGGTTAAGGGAATGCCAAGGAGAGTGAGGGGCGCACCGGTTAAGGATGCCCAAGAGGGCGCGCCGGAATAGGAGGTGCAAAGGTTGGGCGCGCCGGTTTAAGTGGTGCCATGGGGCGCGCCGGTTAATGGTCAAGAAGATGGAGGGGCGTGCCAGTAATGGCCAATGGACGAGGGTCGCGTCGGGTATACACCAAGAAAAATAAGGTAATTTTGAGTGTGAAGCTAAACCGGCGCGGGGGGGTACCACGCCGGATTAGCCCGCGCCGGATTAGGGGCGCGCCGGGATAGCTTCTGTGAGGTTTTCTTTCATCCTTCTTGGTTCTGTTTCTTCTTTCCTTCACCTGCAAGTTGATTTGATGATTGGTTTATTCACCCAATTGGTGGATTAAGTTTGTGGAGAGGAAGTTTAAGTATTTTAATTGTTTGTTAAGGTGAATTAGCATGAGGGTTCAAGTGTTTTGTTTAGAGAGGTTTGTGCAGGAATTGGGAGGTTCAGTTTGTTTCAGTGGCTTCCAACATGTGCTGTTCTTATTCTCAGGGAGTAGTTCGTTTGTTCATTCTTGCATGTTCTTGTTCCTTGTTAGTAGTGTTCTAGGCTCTAGCAAAAATTGGGCAGCATCTCCCTCGGACTGAGGCTTTGCCAGAGAAAATTAGAGGAACACCAAACGGATTACTCAGGGGTGAACCTCAAAACTCGGAGTAAGACCTTCGTTAACCCATAAGTGCGTGCGGAGGCTCGAGGACTAGCCTTCAGGAGTTCCAGCATCTCACGGGTGATGATTTCATGGAAGTTCCGCAGGGACGGATGTTCGCCATGAATGGCTATGAATATTCACCCTTGAAATGGGTTCCCTCAAAGGTCATGCCACAGAAGGGCAAGCTTCCGAGGACCCCGGGTGATGTAGAGGTGGGGAGAGGGAAGAAATCGATGAAGTATAACAATATGTGTTGCAAACGCTTTCCTTTTATTCATCCATAAGAAGAAAAGGGGAAACGGAGTACAACAAGGGGATCTACCCCGTAACCAAAGGAACAACAGAAAAAGGGAAAGCAAATACACCGGTGGAAGGGCGAATAGAGCATAAGCTCTTCCCCCCCAGGGTCACCTCTCACCCTCACTCTCCCCTCTTCACCTCACCTCTACGGCATAGAGACGAAGCTTTTTTTTTCTTCGGGTGGCCTTCTCCTTTCGCTATCAACCCTTGACCAACCGCCCAGCTATCCAGCAGCCAGCCGAGAGAGCTTCCAGTGGGGTGTTCGTTGCATATATATATCAGTGAAGTTGGGAGGAAGAAGCCCCTGAAGCCAGCGACATGTGTCTTCTCTTTCTCCCCAACCGAAGGCAATCGAGTGGCCTGCAGACGTGTAGGGCGGTAGAGTAGGGACGGTGCTCTTCAGGGATTGGCCGACGGCGACCGGTGGAGATAGGCGGCCGGTGCGGTGCTCAAAGATTGCCATTCAAGGGAGCTTCAGTGGTTCAGGTGGTTGCACACTGGTCGGGCACAGGAGACCTGACCATTTCAGAGGAAAGAAATGGCATTCCATTTGCGGAAAATTGGGGACCATAGGTAGGATGGGATGCCTTGGGGTTAAACCGGCACGGGTTTGTGCGCGCCGGGTTAACAGCATGAATGGGGCACACAGGTTACAAGCCATTGAATGGGGCGCGCCGGTTTAATGGCGATAGGAGGGGGGAGCGCCGGTTTAAAGCTCTTGCAAGGGGGGCGCCGGTTTAATGGCCGTACAGGTATAGCCTCGACGGTTTAAGGCCCATTAGATTTCTTCCCGGCTTAGCAGTGATTCGGATGGACGCCTGCCCTCTGTGTTGCTTTACTTGTGAGCCTCCAAGTCTCGGTTCAGGACTTTGAGTGATTTCCAGTGCATGCCAAACATGTGTTTGAATTCCCGCGTTTCTTTTGATTCGGCTTTCGGCACCGCCGATTGGGAAGCTGGGGCCGTCTCTTCTACCCGAGGGGCTTCTTTGATGGGTAGCGGAGCCCCCAGTACGCGCTCGCCCTGCTTGGAGGAATTATGGGGTTTATTCGGCCCTTCCTTCCTTGACTTGCTCTCGACTGTCGAGACGTACGTGCTGTATGATCATCATTTTTTTTGATGTCCACAATGGCCTACTGAGAGTCGAGTTGCTATGGCCTGCGTGCCTGCTAGTGGAGGGACGAAGGCTGGCTTTAGCTCTTGTGGCTTTAGCTAACATGTATCAGGGGTTGGGGGTGCTGGGGGTACATCCGGTGTCGCATGAGAGGAGTCTGCTTTTGCCGACCCACTACCTCAGTGTGTGGGCTGATCTGCTATTTCCGGGGATGATGACCCGAGCGTCGGTGGTGAACCAGGTGGCGCCCCTGCTGTTTAGCTTCATCGGGCAGCCAGACGGAGACGCGGTTGCATAGCTGGAGGGGGCTAGAAGAGTCCTATCTTATCTGCCCGACAGGGGCAAAGAGGGGCTTCCTTTTGACAACGCCGTGAGGGACTCCCATCTGATCTTCATGTTTTCGAACAGCGGGGTGGCATGTGCCCTCCCTTATCAGTGGGAGCCGGATACGGCGTTATATACAGAGTGGGTGATGAGCACCCGATCGGCGATACTGGCACTGTATCGGTCTATGATGAGCTACTTAGAGCCGTACTACCCGTACAAGTTTGCCTGGAACTTCGGGTACGACCAGGGGATCCCATCGAACCAGGAGTTTCCCTTAGCGGACCGACAATACAAGGGCCGGGACACCCACTTGCTGGCTGCAGCGTGGTGGGACTTCTACTGTCGCAGGGAGCCGGAGCGGCTGCCGACACCTGGGCTGGGGTGCAGAGGATGGTTCAACGTCCATTATGCCAAGTGGTGGTTCGAGCACAGCCACTTGTACTAGCAGAAGGCCTCGGTGATCAGGAAGGTCGAGGAGGATCGTCTTCTGAGGGAGGATCTACCTCCTATCCCACTAGATGACGAGCATCTGAGGACTCGCTTCTCTCAGATTTTCTGGGAGGTAGAGCGGCTAGCACAGCAGGTGCCCCGGGGCAGCTGGGGCTCATTGTCCGTGGGACGAGGCAGTAGCGGGGTGCTGAAGCCCCTTAGGCAGGTGCGGCTGGCACTTGCAGATGCTGGAGCTAAGGCGCCTCGACTGAGGGCGCCGAGGACTTGGTGGGCCCAATTCTTGGCCAACTGCGGCTTTAGGAAGAAGGGCTCCCTAGACCGGGTGCTCCCTGAGGGGAGCTTTGCTGATACGACGGTCAACGACTGGAGGCGCCACATCGCCCATGCGATATGGTCGGCTGGGCCCGTGGAGTTTGTGTCCCATGTTGAGTGTGGTTACACCCTGAGGGACATCAAGGAAGCGATCGCGAAGGCCCCACGAGCTGTGGGTTTAAAGCCGGAGCAGTTGGTTCCCTTGCCGTTAACCCCATTCGCAGCCTCAGGTGAGACACTTCCCTTAGCACGCTGTCTCAATTTTTTGGGATATGCAACTGAGACGTTATACATGGCTATGTTTGTTGACATGCCCTGTGGCGGAGGGAGATCACCCTACCACGGAGACATAGTCTGGGAACAGGGACGGGACTCTTCAGCCTAGGCGGAAGCGCCCTCGGGTAGATGCCGGAGTAGTGGGAGCTGGTGAGTCCTCACGAGGGCCCGAGGCTGGCGAGCACATCGAGGCAGAGCCGGCTTTGAGTAAGTGTCGTATCCCCCTCTCTCGTGTCCTGTTGGTTTAGCCATGAGGATTGACTGTAGCATTCTGAATTTTATACCGAATATCACAATATTATTTTATTATATTACTATTTTTCATGGCTCATATTTTTGAAATTTTAATAAAAATATGAAAAAATAAGTATCCTGTGTAAACCATTATTTCCTACCACTTTGTCTTAAGAAGCGAACCCAAAATAAAATTGGATTAAGCCCAATTTCAAAATTGAGGCTAAAAAATCATAGTTTTGTAAAGAACAACCTAAACCACTAAATTGGACCTTAATTCTTGCCCTAATGGGCTCTAATCGAATCCTAACCCTAGCCCAACCCTTGTTGACCAATTCTTCTTCCAAACCCTAACCCTAGACGCCTCAATTTGGCGCGGTAGTGGCAGATTTGATCTATCCCTAATTTTCGCCGTTTTTCACTCTTTGGACTCTTGGGTCGAATTTGATCTCTAGAGGCTTCAGTAGGGTCTATAAATAGAGGGCTTCGACTGCTGCTGACCCTCATTTGATGGTTTAGCAGGCGACGTGATCGATCGTGGCCGGACCTGGGCGAATTAGGGCTTTTGGTAGTGGCGTGCTTTAGGGTTCCGGCGAGCACGTTTTTCCCTTTGTCCTTTAATTAAGGTAGGTTTCTCTCAGGCCCAACCTAATTAAAACATGTGAACATGTAGTTCTCGTTCTTACCTTTCATTTGAATCTATTTTGCTCAAATTTAGCCTTCTATATCATGCGTATTTCTAATTTTATGAAGAACACATGATTAGTGTTTCTACTTTCATCAATTCCCGTTGATTTATATAGACTAATCGAAGCCCAATATTTTAATTGACCATGCTAAGTTGTGCGTTTTTAAGCTATCTATCTTCTGATAGTAAATTGTCCAATTTATATGCCATTAACATGCTATAATCATGCTTTTATTGTACCGGTGTCGTGTTCTTCGTGATTTGGGGCTCGGGTAAGTAGAAACGGTCCTAACATGGACCGCTAGGTTGAAAGCGGTCACGCGATAGACCGTTTATCATCTTCAGGCGGCCAAGCGGCCAGGCGGCAGACCGCTTCTGGCGGCGTGGTATTAAATAAAACTAGGGTTGACACAGGAGCTTGGCGGTCTTCCTCTTGACCGTTTCTATCTTCAGGCGGTCTGTACTTGACCGTTTTATCCCTGTTTCAGTAAAAAGGTATTGATCATCCTGGCATATTATGTCCTGTTAAATTTGTTTATCAGGTCATTTACATGGTATGAACGCACTAAAACTAGGGTTTATAAAACATATAAATTAAGTTTAACTCTCTTCCTTATAATTGTTCTTTTCATGACCATCTTTCATGTATTAAGAAATACTTAAAAAGGGAGTAAAATGGACCTAGTTGGTCGATTTAAATAAGTTTCTTGCCACTAATAAATTGCTCAATAATGTTCATAATATTCTGTTTGACAGTCTTGCCACTCCGGTGGTATTGACTGACTGCACCGTTCACGTTTTCCGTGTTTCTAAACCTTAATCTTGTAATAGTTGGGACTCTCCACCGGATACTCCTTCCGTTGGACTAGGACCACTATTATCAGGCCTCCGTAAGACCCCGCGAGCTTGGGATTCTCACTAGGATGCCAGGTAGGTTGTACCCTCAAAGCCTATACCGATCGACTCGTGATTTCATGTTGGGCAGACCAAGTTCGTATGGCCTATTTGTCTGGGGCAGAATACGGTCATGTCCTAGACATGAAACCAGTCCTTGCGGTCATTGCCTTGACCATTTTTGGGTTTACTGATCACTGTGACTCAGTAAGTTCTTAAGTTGATTTAACCTGATTTAAAGTGGTTAATGCCTCTCACTTGACCCTAGGATCTAGGTCTATACCCTGGATTGGTCCAGACATGTCTTTGGTCGAGTTGGGACTTATTTCAAGATGACTTTTAAACCTGCGTGGTCTGGCCTGATAGCGATCTCTAGAGGACCGTTTCATTTGATATGCGGCCCAACTATAGACCGCTAAGCATCCCTGGCTTGACCTGTCCGTGGGCCTACTAGTAGCAGCCTTGTGTCCGACCCTCAGTTTCCCTTGAGGTTTCTATTGATCGCAAGTAGTCTTTGACCTGATTTTCTTTGTGTTTTTGTGATAAGGCTAATTGATTGTGGTGTCCTCTAAGGCTACATTTATGGCTTATCATTATTGATTTTGGGCTATCGTGCCTATTCCATCTCTTTCCTCCAAGTAATCATGCTCTTAGAAATTTGAATTTGTGAGCTTAGCCTTGGAACTCTTGGCCATTATACGAGTGAATGTCTAGATTGGGATCTATGATCCAACCCCTTTCAATGCCAACGCAACATAAGGTCCCGGTCTGGTCCTGGGAGGAGCGCCTGAAAGTACTTGTGCCCCGGGGAGTTTGTAATGACAAGGTGTGACATTGCACCGCAGTGCATGACTAGCGTGATAATCTATGACATTTTACTTCATTCAATCATTTGAAATTTCTTGTGTGACGTGACGTGCATGCTTGACATGGCCAAATTCACATGGGATAACTTTACCTTGTTGTACTTGTAATCATTCTTCATTATCATCTATCTTTTCCTTCTCTTATTTGTCATTTATCGCTTGTTATTTTGATTTTTTGCATCGTCATACATGATGAAATGATTAATCACTTTAACTATGCCTGATGATAGAGATATAAAATCCTACTGAGCTCTCGCTCACCCAGTTTTCTAATCCTTTTCAGGTAGCACGGATGAGGATTTGTAAATCGATGGGGATGGGAACAAGTAAATATGGAGCGAGCCTCCTAGTTGTGTTATGAGTCTTTGGTCTAGTTATGTCGAGTCGTGTTGACTCTGGATCTATGTAATTTTCTTTTCTTTTAGTCAATGTAATGGTTAGTAAAGTCCACAAGATGTCGTTGTAATAAGCACATTTCCTCTTTATTATCAATGAAGTTTAGTTGGTTGAATGTTTTTTGTTGGCCTTTGATATTTGGTCTCTTGTGGCAATGAATGCTCTGATTGACATGAGTGATATAACTGCTGCGTTCTGATTTTCCGCGTCGGGGTGTGATAGTTTTTGTGGTATCAAAGCCGAGGTTTTCTTTAGACCCTAGGTTTCTAGAAGTGTTATAGAACCCGTGACATTAGTGAAGTCTGAAATATGACCCAGTGAGATGGGGTAGAGACTCGGGTTAAGTTAATTAACCAACTTTAAGAAATAGGTCCAATAGAATGTTCTTAATTAATTTTCTTTATGTTGTAGGAATTTCTCGTGATGGCAGCAGAGTGCGTGCAATGGTGAGATATGCAACGCACGATTCAGGGCTTGACCCAGGCCTTACAGCAGGTGGCTCAAGGAGGCGCGCATCATGGAGCCGGTGATCTCCACAGGAACTTTTGTATCTTGAATCCCCCTCGTTTTGGCGGCACAGTAGACCCCGATATGGCAGAGCAATGGCTGAAGGAGTTGGAGCGTATCTTCGGAGTTATGCAGTGTAGTGACCAGGATCGAGTCCTTTTGGCGACCTTCCAGCTAGAGAACGATGCACGTGCTTGGTGGGAAGCCGTGGAAGCCACGTTCGGTAATAGACGTGCGACGTGGGATGAGTTGAAGGAGTGTTTTAACATCAAATATTTCTCAGATCGAGTGCAGGAAAAGAAGGCGGCAGAGTTCGCTTCGTTGAAACAAAGGAACTTATCAGTTGTTGAGTATGAGGCGATGTTTGCTAGATTATCCCGCTATGCGCCACATTTAGTATCCACTGAGAAGATGAAGGCCAAGCGATTTTTGAATGGATTGAAGCTTCAGTACATTAACCAGTTAGCACATTTGGAGATCCATGTTTATGCTGAGATTGTACGAAAGGCCCAAGTTATTTAAGACACGATGGAGATGACGGACCGAATAAGAGGTCGAGACAAGAAGTGGGAGCAGACGATTAGCTCCGAGAAATCTAAATCCACCAACGGCAAGAAGAGACCCAATGGCGGGCCGAGTTTTTCGAAGGACAAGAAGCCTAAGGAAGGAGATAAGAAGGCTGGATCGACTGCTCCATCTAAAGCAGTCTGCAGGTATTGTGACCACCCCGGTCACAAGATGGAAGAGTGTTGGCGCAAGCTGGGCGCTTGTTTGAGATGTGGTAGTAGGGACCATCGAATCCCTGAGTGTCCCCTTATTAATGAACAGGCGACATCTGATAAGCCACAGGGAAGTCAAAGGTGGCAGGACAAGCTCCAAGCCCTCCAAGATGCAGAGACTGAAATCAAGGCTAATGAGGAAGGAGGTATTGTCGAAGGTACCCTTACTATTCTTTCTAAACCAGCATTTGTACTTTTTGACACTGGAGCTACTCATTCATTTATATCTCTAAAATTTACTAAGACTTTATCTGTGAAACCAGTATTATTGGATTCTCATCTGGTGATATCAACCCCTATTGGTTCGGGGTCAGAGATTAAATATTATTATCCCCCTAGCAAAGTCTTGATTGATGCTTGTAACTTATCGGCTGATTTAGTATGCATGAAGATGAAAGATTATGGTGTGATTCTAGGAGCGGATTGGTTGGCTAGACATGGAGCTAGTGTTCATTGTAAATCAGGAGTAGTGTCTTTTCTTGGACGCCCTGAGCTTTTCTTTTTTGGCTCTAGGCAATCTAGGCTTGTGCCACTCATTTCGACACTCCGAACGAACAAGATGTTGAGGAGAGGGTGTCAGGCATTCTTGGCCTTGGTCTCTTTGACCGATAAAAAGGAAGTGGAGTTGAAGGACATCTCGGTTGTTTGAGAGTTTCCGGACGTGTTTCCAGAGGAATTGCCAGGTCTTCCTCCTGAGAGGGAGGTGATTTTCTCTATTGATTTAATTCCTGGTGCTTCACCTGCTTCTAAAGCTCCGTATCATATGTCCCCTGTTGAGTTAAGGGAATTGAAGGAACAGTTGCTCGAATTGGTAGAAAAAGGGTTTATTCGTCCGAGTACTTCCCCATGGGTGCCCCTATGCTTTTCGTAAGAAAGAAGGATGGTTCATTGAGATTGTGTATTGATTATCGCCAGTTGAACCAGCTCACTGTTAAGAACAAGTACCCATTACTGAGGATCGATGAGTTGTTTGATAAATTATCTGGAGCCCAATTTTTCTCAAAAATCAATCTCAGATCAGGGTATCATCAGTAAAGAATCAAGGACGAGGATATTTATAAGATGGCGTTCCGTAGCAGGTATGGGCATTTTGAATTTGTTATAATGCCATTTGGACTAACAAATGCTCATGCAGCTTTCATGCAGCTAATGAACAGTGTGTTCCGACCCTACTTAGATCAATGGGTTATGGTATTTATTGATGATATTCTTATATACTCCAAGAGTTAGGAGGAGCATGAGGAGCACTTGAAGATGGCATTGCAGATACTAAGGGATCATCAGTTATACGCCATGTTCAGTAAGTGTGAGTTTTGGCGGCAAGAAGTGTCTTTTCTGGGGCATCTTATTTCCAAAGATGGAATTTCGGTTGACCATTCTAAAGTAGAGGCGGTACTTAATTGGGAAAGGCCTGTAAATGCAACTGAGATTAGGAGTTTCTTAGGCCTAGATGGTTACTATCGGAGGTTCATTAAAGATTTCTCCAAGATTGCAGTACCCTTGTCTAGATTAACTCGTAAATAGAATCGATTCGAGTGGATGGAAGAGTGCGAGAGAAGTTTCCAAACCTTGAAGGAGTGCTTGACCACTACCCCAGTGTTGGTCTTACCATCCGGAGAAAGAGGTTTTGAAGTATATACCGATGCATCAGGAATCGGCTTAGGTTGTATGTTGATGTAGAAAGGGAAAGTGATAGCTTATTCTTCCAGACAGCTGAGAAAGCACGAAGAGAATTACCATGTTCATGACCTGGAGTTAGCGGCAGTAGTATTTGCTCTAAAGATTTGGAGACATTACTTATGTAGAGAAACTTTCACAGTGTACTCTGATTATAAGAGCTTGAGATATTTATTCTCTCAGAAGGTTCTGAATATGAGGCAGAGAAGATGGCTAGAGTACTTAAAGGATTTTTACTTCTCGATTGAGTATCATCCTGGAAAGGGGAATGTTGTGGCAGATGCTTTGAGCAGAAAGCTGATGGCCAGATTAGTGAGTTTGATGCTTCAAGAATGGAGGTTGTTAGAGCATGTTGCAAGCTTAGATCTTAATGTCGCAAAGAAGGAAGATCGGGTTATGATTGCTCATGTCCAGCTTCATTCAGAGTTGCTGGCAGAGATTAAGCAACTGCAGGATAATGACCCGTTGCCTGTAGAAATTAAAGAGCAGATGGCTAGTCGACCAGACTTCGAGTTGGCCAATGATGATAGATTGTTGTTCCGTGGTAGGACTTGTGTCCCTAATTCTGGGGAAGTGAAGAAAAAGATTCTCGAGGAAGCCCATAGATCCAAGTATACCATTCATCCAGGAGCTACAAAGATGTATCAAGATTTGAAGAGAACCTTTTGGTGGCCGAACATGAAAAGAGAAGTGGTCGAATTTGTAAGCAGATGTTTAGTATGTCAGCAAGTCAAGGCCGAACATTTTAGGCCTACTGAAAAGTTAAAACCTCTCAAAATATCACAAAGGAAGTGGGAGAGTGTCGGCATGGATTTTATCATGGGCTTACCTAGAACTCGTAGCAGTTTTGATGCAATTTGGGTGGTTGTTGATCGTTTGACTAAGTCCGTGCACTTTTTGCCTATTAAATCTAAGTGGATGGTGGATGTTTTGGCTACCCTATATATGAATGAAATAGTGAGATTGCATGGAATTCTTGTATCCATCATATCTGATAGAGACCCCAGGTTTACCTCTCACTTTTGGAAAGGTCTGTAAGCATCATTGGGAACTCGTCTGAACTTCAGTACTGCTTTTCATCCTCAGACGGAAGAACAGACTGAGAGGACTAATTAGATTGTTGAAGACATGTTGAGGGCATGCATGATCAACTTTGGAGGTAGTTGGCATGAATATTTGCCTTTGATCGAATTTTCCTACAATAACAGTTACCAGTCCAGCATTCAGATGGCACCATTTGAGGCTTTGTATGGCAGAAGCTGTAGATCCCCTCTTTGTTGGGAAGAGATCGGTGAGAAGCAATGGCTCGGACTAGATCTTGTTTCAGAGTCATCCAAGAATATTCAAGTCATTAGGAACCATTTGAAGATTGCTCAGTCCAGGCAGAAGAGTTATGCTGATAACAGAAGAAGAGATTTGGAGTTTCAAGTCGGTGAACATGTGTTTCTGAAAGTTTCACCGTCAAGAGGAATTCGAAGATTTGGAATCTGAGGAAAGTTGAGCCCGAGGTTTGTTGGCCCATTCGAAATCTTGGAGAGGGTAGGTGAAGTTGTGTATAAGCTAGCATTACCACCGCAGTTATCGGCCATTCATAATGTCTTCCACGTGTCTATGTTACGGAAGTATGTTTACGACCCTTCGCATATCATCCAACATACAGACTTAGAACAGAAGGAGGATTTATCTTACGAAGAGAAGCATGTCAAGATTTTGGACTTCAAATAGCAGCAACTCAGGAATCGATCCATTCCTATGGTCAAGATCCAGTGGACTCGGCGTGGAACTGAAGAAGCCACGTGGGAATCCGAAGAAGCGATTAGAAAGTTGTATCCCGATTTGTTCTAAGGTTGGTATTTGTTATCTTCGTTAGTTAGATTCGATGAATTTGGAGGACAAAATTCCTTAAGTGGGGGAGGGCGTAGCATTCTGAATTTTATACCGAATATCACAATATTATTTTATTATATTACTATTTTTCTTGGCTCAAATTTCAAGATTTTAATAAAAATATGGAAAAATAAGTATCCTGTGTAAAACATTATTTCCAACCACTTTGTCTTAAGAAGCGAAACCAGAATAAAATTGGATTAGGCCCAATTTCAAAATTTAGGCAAAAAAAATCATAGTTTTGTAAAGAACAACCTAAATCACTAAATTGGACCTTAATTCTTGCCGTAATGGGCTCTAATCGAAGCCTAACCCTAGCCCAACCCTTGTTGACCAATTCTTCTTTGAAACCCTAATCCTAGACGCCTCAGTTTGGCGCGGCGGCCGCGGATTTGATCTATCCCTAATTGATGAGGGCATCTCACAGCGCTCTCTTTGGCTCGGATCGCCTGCATCATTTTGAGGAAGCCCCACTATGAGATCACATGTTATTTTCCTTTTCTTTGAGTCATATCTTATGTACTTTCCTTTATTGAGTCATGTTGTTTTA
This sequence comes from Amorphophallus konjac, assembly GCA_022559845.1. Taxonomy (NCBI): domain Eukaryota; kingdom Viridiplantae; phylum Streptophyta; class Magnoliopsida; order Alismatales; family Araceae; genus Amorphophallus; species Amorphophallus konjac. Next base: position 287,778,381 of record CM040123.1, on the reverse strand, counting down.
GTCATTTCTCTTGTTATGCTTATTTGGGCCTTAGTACCTTAGTTGTGGGCCCATAGGATTGAGTCTAGGATATGCTTGGTCTTTTGCCTAATTGTCAAGGGTACTTTGGTCATGTAAAGAGTGGATGCCTATATATAGGCCCCATCTCTCCTCATGTACTCAACTTTTGATGAATCAATTTGAATAGAAGCCTTTCCAAATCTTACTCTCCTCCACCAAAGTTCTTCTCTCTCTCTCTCTCTCTCTCTCTCTCTCTCTCTCCTCAAAGAAGGGGGCGAACCCCTCTATCTCTCCTCCTTCTCCCACCTACCACCTAACTCACCTCCCTCATTCAAAGACCCCCCCCCCAACTACCCACCACCCCCATAACTCCACCCCAGCCCCAAGGTAGCTTCCACCAATCCAAACCCCACCACTCAACCACCAACTACCCCATCCACTTCCCTAGGCACCTCCCCACCTCCCCAAGGCTGAAGGAGCTTCTCCCAAGGCCCATTTTTTGAATTTCCCTCCTATCATACATCCCCCACAGCAGGCTTGGTCGCCCAAAAACCAGCCCCCACACCAACCCAAAGTCACCCTCCCCTTCCCTCTCCATTGCCCACCTTGTGCAGCCCTCCCCTTCCCCTACCCACTCCAGCCAGCTCCAGATCCCTTCACCCACCCCTCCTTGTTTCTCCAGACACCACAACAGCCCTCCATCGACCCCCCTCCTCTCCCCACAGCCTTCAGCCACCCCATTCCCCCTACTACACCATCACCACCCCTTCACTCATATCCTCTTTCATTTTCAGATCCAGTCCTGGTTGCAGGTAGCAGAGTAGCAGCAGGTTGCAGAGGACACTACGTCGTCACTGTGGAGCTTCTGACAACATATCATACATCGTTGGAATCGTCATCGAGTCAGCTTTCCAACGGTGATGGTCCCGCGACCATCCAAGCTCCGAGCTATTCGGAGGAGCCGATCTCGCCGGACTGCACTTCCCGACTCCGGCAGGCAACCTGAGGCTGAGAGCAGAGGCTACCACGACCAGCTCGAGAAAGATCTGGGTGCCATCTTCGGAGGGAAGGAACTACGACCAGTCCTCTTTCAGTACCAGGAATAAGGAAGTCAATCGCCCACCCGAGCCCTCAGTTCCAATTTTTCTCGTCAAAGTGCGCAGGCTGCTCCCTGCTGTTCTAGGTTGGACCACTACCCAATCTTTTGATCAGAAGTTTCTCTTCCGACCTCCTTTTGGAGCCCCATCAGTTTTTGCTCGAAGCTGCTCCATCCACAATCGCATCAACATCAAGTTCGTCTCAATCGAAGTTCGGTAGAGTTTGAGGCACCTTCTGCAACAGACCTAATCGATTCTGCACCAGACAGAAACAGAATCTATCAGTCCGGTTCCAGACTCTGTCCAGGTCAGCCACGCCATCACAACATTCACCAAAAATTCATGCGTCATCCTTGGTCAGTGTAAAAAGTTTTGGCACTAGTTTCGGCTAATTCCGAGCTTGGCTGAGCCCGTGGCGGCATCTTCATCAACAACCTGTCAGGCTGTTCCTGAAGCTGGCAGAACCGGCAAAGCTCGGCGAATTGGTTTCTCTCTTAGTTTTCCCCACCCCGCCTGGCCGGCTTACAGTCCCTCCCGGCGTGGAGGTAGTGTTTGACTGTAACACATTAACCCCGACCCCTTATCCCACCCTCCTGCGTGAGGAGTAGTGTTGTACGTTATATATTCTCAGGTCAAGCGGCATCGACGCGGCGTGCGGGTGCGTACTCACGCCTCCCCGCTCGCCCTCGTCTTCAGCCGGGATCGGTGTCTTCACACCGATCAGGTGAGTGACTGGTCCCTACCTTGCTGTTCCATGCTTTGCTAGTTTAGTATTGTCTTTTATGCCCGTCAGTCGGTGAGGGAGTGCACGGACCCGTAATTGTTCGATTAGTGCACCCGCCGTGGATTGTGAGTGAGAGCCACCCAACCCCACGCCCCGGCATGCCAACTACCCACGAAGTTGGGAATTCTCAGACCCTTAGGGGTCAGCCTAAGCCCACCTAGTCCTTTGAATATTTGGGTCCCACCTCAGACCCTCGCCATCATCCCCCGGCCCCACCGGGTGATCGTATGTGCCGTGCGAGTGAACCGCTAATGTGAGACCGTTGAAAGTGCTTGTATGCTTGCGGGTCTAAGTCCTAGGTTCAACAAGTCTCTCATTTGTATCTTTGGGCTATGCCACATCAAGTGGTATCAGAGCGGTCATAGGCTTGTTCTTACAAGTCTAGTCTTAGGTTGTCTTCACACTAGGTCATTAATAGGTGCATTCGCACACCCGTGCATAGCCCACCCAACTTTGCATGACCACTCGTAGTGGAACTCATTATCAAACCAATCCATCCTCTTCCAATTCCACAATGAATCCCAATCCCCAAGGGAATCCCGCCAACAACGAGCATGAGCTTCCCGATCACATGAGATTCCTAGTGGAGGGTATGGCTAGTATCTTAGGATGGCTTGATGACATAACAACCCGGCTTGAGCAACTTGAGGAGAATAGGCCCGCCCCAAGGGTAGGTGATAGGAGGGCATCTCTCCCACATGAGGAACCAGCCATAGGAGAGCTCAACCTTGACCCTCCTCCCGAACTGGAAAGAGACCCACCTCCAAGGAGGAATGAAAGACCCCCCCCCCCCCCCCCCCCGAGACAACCCGGATGACCACCTTATGAGACTTGTGAAAGTAGATGCCCCCACCTTTGATGGATCTCATCACCCAAGCATCTATTTAGATTTGGAGGCAGCTATGGACCAATATTTTGTTTGGTACCCAATGACCGAGGATAGGAGAGTCCGGCTTGCAAAAATGCAACTTACCAAATTAGCTAAAACTCATTGGATAAACATTGAGGCATTAAGGATAGTTAGGAGGGAAGCTCCCATCACCACATGGGGGGCCATGAAAGAACAACTCAAACTCAAATATGTCCCTCCCTCCTACCATCAAAACCTCCTAGATTAGTGGCAAGCCTTAACCCAAGAAGGGAAGACCGTTATGGAGTACATTGAGAAGTTTGACTACTACCTTCTTAAGTGTGGAGTCCAAGAGGACCCCGCCGTCACACTATCCCGCTTTAGAAATGGGCTTCAATTCCACATAAAAAAGGAGCTATTCATGCGTCAAGTGGCCACTCTAGAGCAAGCCTACCAAGTAGCTCGTGATGTCGAGAAATTTTCTCGATACACCTGAACGTTTCCCCCTCGGGGGATGGACCCAAAATCCATGGTACCTCGGACCAACCCCCCACCTCCTCAACGAGCTCTCCTTCCCACCCCCATGGGAGCTCCTCCCACCCAGGCAGCCCCTCCTAGTGGCACCCCTCCTCCTCGCCCCACAAGTGGGCCCCAAAACCCACCCCCAATAGACTAAATCTGGCACCCACTCTCCCTCACACTAGGGCTGCCCCAAACCACCAAAGTGGGCAGCAATGCTTTAGGTGCCTTGGGTATGGACATTTCGCCAATCAATGCCCCACCAAGGGCGCATCTAGCTTGCTCATTGAGGAGACAACCCCCTTACCCCAAGATGAAGTTGTAGAAGAGGTTGAGGTGTATAAGGCCTCTCCCGATTGGGAGGAGAAGTATGAGAACCACTACATGGAGACCAATCAAGAACAAACCCCTCCATCTACCAACTCTCACCTTGGAGTGGTTAGGTGCACCCTTACTCAAACCCAAGAACATGATTGGAGAAGAAACACCATCTTCCATACTTACATCTGGATAGGGAGTCATGCTAGGAAGGTCATCTTGGACAACGGGAGTAGTGTGAATGTCGTGTCACCCGACACCGTCAAACTTTTGGGCCTTACCATCTCCCCACATCCACACCCATATCGGGTAGCGTGGATTGATGCCACATCCGTACCCGTTAGTACTCGTTGCCTTGTCCCCATCACATTCCAATCCTACCAAAGCCAAGTTTGGTGTGACATTCTACCAATGGAAGTTGGGAGTATACTCCTAGGGCGGCCTTGGATCTATGATGTAGATGCCACCTTCCTTGGAAGGATGAACACTTGCATTGTCACTCATGAGAGGAAGAGAATCCAACTCAACCCCTCTCCACCCTGCTCCCTTCCCAAGAAGGCATCTCCCTCCCTTGATGGATCCCTTACCCGTCCCACTATTCCAAACTCACCAAACCCACCAAGTCCTAATCCTAGTTTGACCATTGGGACTACTAGGAACCTACACCTCATCACTAGGAAAGAACTTGAGGAAGAAGTCAACCAAGGGGGACAAGTGTGTGCCATTATCATTTACCTTGGGGAATCCACCCTAACCGACCCACACCCAATAAAAATTCAACAAATCCTTGAGGACTTCCATGATGTGTTCCTCGATGAACTTCCGGATAAGCTACCACCCATGCGTGATGTGAAACATGCCATCGACTTTATGTTCGGAGCTACCTTACCCAACCTCCCTCACTATCGCCTCAACCCCACCGAGCATGCTGAACTTAGGAGGCAAATTGAGGAGCTCATCAAGAAGGGCTTCCTCCGCATTAGCAAAAGCTCATATGCCGTCCCAGCTCTCCTCACACCCAAAAAAGACAGAACTTGGCGCATGTGTGTGGATAGCCAGGTCATTAGCAAAATCATGGTCAAATATAGGTTTCCCATCCCTCGGCTAGATGACATGCTAGACATGCTTGCTGGAGCCACTATCTTCTCTAAAATCGATCTCAAAAGTGGCTACCACAAAGTTCGCATTAGGCCCGGGGATGAGTGGAAGACCACCTTTAAAACTAAGGACGGTCTCTATGAATGGCTTGCCATGCCTTTCGGCCTTTCCAATGCACCAAGCATATTTATGCGCCTCATGACCAAGGTCATTCGGCCCTTCATTGGCATCTTCCTTGTCGTCTACTTTGATGACATTCTCATATATAGCCAAACCAAGGAAGCCCACCTAGATCATCTCAAACAAGTTTGCACCGTTTTTAGGAAAGAAAGTCTCTTTGCCAACCCCGGGAAGTGTCATTTCTTGACTAATCAATTAGCCTTCCTAGGATTTATTGTCTCATCCCAAGGGGTATCCATGGACCCCGAGAAGGTCCAAGCCATTCTTGAGTGGCCCGAGCCCAAGACCTTCCATGAGGCCCGAAGCTTTCATGGGCTACCCACTTTCTATAGGAGATTCATCCGTGAGTTTAGCACTATCACCGCTCCTATCACGGATTGTGTAGACTAGGGCAGCCTCCAAAGCATTCCTAGAGCTCAAGGAAAGAATGACCCAAGCCCCGGTCCATTGCCTACCCGACTTCTCAAAAGTCTTCGAGGTCACTTGTGATGCATCCGGGGTAGGGATTGGAGGCATTCTTAGCCAACAGGGTCACCCAGTAGCCTATTTTAGTGAGAAACTTTCTGAGACTAGGACAAGGTACTCCACATATGACAAAGAGCTTTACGCTGTGGTTTGATCCCTTCAGCATTGGAGGCACTATCTTTTGCCCAAGGAGTTTGTGATCTTCTCGGACCACGAGGCCTTGAAGTTCCTCAACACCCAACAAAAACTCAATGCCCGCCATGCCCATTGGGTAGAATACATTCAAGCCTATACCTTTGTCCTCAAGTACAAGATGGGTTGTGAGAACCGCGCCGCCGATGCGTTAAGTAGGCGGGTAGCCTTACTTTCCACTATCCAGGTGGAAGTCACCGGGTTTGAGAGAATCAAAGGGGAATATCCAAATTACCCCGACTTTGGGACTCACTACAACACCCTCTCCACTCAGCCCCACAAGAAACATGAGGGATTCATACTCTAAGAGGGGTATCTTTTCAAGGGAGCTAGGCTATGTATACCCTGGACTTCACTACGAGACTTCTTAGTTTGGGAGTTACACAGTGGTGGCCTAGTTGGTCACTTTGGGGTCCAAAAAACCATAGAGCTAGTTGAGAGGCAATTCCATTGGCCCAGTCTCAAGAAGGATGTAGCCTACATTGTGGGACAATGTCGCATTTGTGCCTCAGCCAAGCAAGTGAGGCAAAACACTGGGCTTTACACACCCCTTCCCATCCCAGATCGACCTTGGGAGGATTTGAGCATAGACTTTATCCTTAGCCTACCTAGGACCTTACGCAAACATGATTCCATCTTCGTCGTTGTTGACAGGTTCTCTAGCATGGCCCACTTTATCCCATGTGCCAAGACTTCGGATGCTTCTAGGGTCGCCCGATTGTTCTTTGATGAGGTGGTCCGACTCCATGGACTACCTAAAACCATTGTGTCCGACCGAGATGTGAAATTCACCAGTTATTTTTAGAAAACTCACTGGCATCTAATGGGAACCCTCCTCAAATTCTCCACCGCTTATTATCCTCAAACAGATGGCCAGACTTAGGTCGTCAACAGAAGCCTTGGGAACTTGCTCCATTGTCTTGTAGGGGACCACCCTGGGAATTGGGATCTCCTCTTATCTCAGGCCGAGTTTACCTACAATGATTCCGTCAATAGGTCCATAGGCAAGAGTCCATTTGAGGTAGTACATGGTTATAGGCCTAGAAAATCCTCAGATCTTATTCCCCTTCCCCCACATGCTAGAGTGTCAGTCTCAGTTGAGTCCTTTGCACAGCATATCAAAGAGTTGCATGATGACATCCGCAAGCATATAGGGAAGAGCAACGAGGCTTACAAAAGATGGGCAGATGCTCATCCGCGCCACTACGAGTTCCAAGTGGAAGACTCGGTGATGGTGAGGATGGAGCGGCTCCTTCTGGGGCCTGCCTCCAAGTTGAGGGCACGAGGGTCGAGACCCTTTCGAATTCTGAGATGACTAGGCAGTAACGCTTTTGAGCTGGACCTACCTGAGGGTTTTGGGATACACCCTACCTTCAACGTGACAGACCTGGTACCCTACAAGGGCCCCGCGGTGGGACCTAGTGAGGAGCTTGAGCCTTTACCCTCCCTTGAGAGAGACACCCACGGTGTGACTCTACCTCCTAGCTTGACAGGCCGACGTGAGCAAGTGGAGGCAATACTGGATGAGCAGAGTACCATTACGAGGAACAAGGTATACCATCATTACCTAGTGAGGTGGAAGGGCTGTTCCCCGATCGAGGATACTTGGGTGAGCCGGGAAGACCTGCTGCGCCTTGACCCGGATATTTTGGAGCACTACCACAATCAGATGGACCCATACTCGACGGGGTCGTGTTCTCCCCACCCCGGGAGATTTGATGAGGGCATCTCACAGCGCTCTCTTTGGCTCGGATCGCCTGCATCATTTTGAGGAAGCCCCACTATGAGATCACATGTTATTTTCCTTTTCTTTGAGTCATATCTTATGTACTTTCCTTTATTGAGTCATGTTGTTTTAGTCATTTCTCTAGTTAGGCTTATTTGGGCCTTAGTACCTTAGTTGTGAGCCCATAGGCTTGAGTCTAGGATATGCTTGGTCTTTTGCCTAATTGTCAAGGGTACTTTGGTCATGTAAAGAGTGGATGCCTATATATAGGCCCCATCTCTCCTCATGTACTAAACTTTTGTTGAATCAATTTGAATAGAAGCATTTTCCAAATCTTACTCTCCTCCACCAAAGTTCTTCTCTCTCTCTCTCTCTCTCTCTCTCTCTCATTATCTCTCTCTCTCTCTCCTCAAAGAAGGGGGCGAACCCCTCTCTCTCTCCTCCTTCTCCCACCTACCACCTAACTCACCTCCCCCATTCAAAGACCCCCCCCCCAACTACCCACCACCCCCATAACTCCACCCCAGCCCCAAGGTAGCTTCCACCAATCCAAACCCCACCACTCAACCACCAACTACCCCATCCACTTCCCTAGGCACCTCCCCATGATGCGGGACGAGACCACAGACACGACAAGCTCGCGATTGTCCCTTAACGAGGAAGCGTCGGATGTGCGCGGTTGAGAAACCGGCAATGAGCTAAGGTGGTCGGCTCTCACTTGTGCCCGGATCGGGTCACGGGACGGTCACGCTCTCTCTCGCAGCAGTTGTGATATGAAAATAAAGTGAGCTACGATCCTAGAACATGCTCTCTAGCAGTGGCATAAACAAGTATATATGAAAATAAGCAAATGCCGAGTGTAGGGAGCGAGAACGATACCTCCACGCGCTCGACGTGGGGAAGACGGACCCGGCCGAAACTCGTACTCCCGTAACAATAATACACAATATTACAGCAATACACGTCACTGCCCACTCCACGCAGGGAGGTAAAGGGCTACACAATGGGGTCCGGGAGGACCGAATTCGGGTTGACGGGGGACTTCTCGCGTTGATTCCGCAGCACCCGAACTAGTGACGGTGGGGCCCACGTGCTGTCCGGAGGGGTCGAGTGGGACCCGGTGACACCGCTGTAGTGGGGACACTTAGGGAAGTGTTCCCCGGGCTGGCGGCACGCTGGTTCACCGGCCGGACGCCGGGCCGCTCCGATCGGCACCGGTCGGAATAACCGGCCACGGACCTGCCAGTTCTATTTTCCGGCGCGCGCTCCGACGAGAACGGACGCTGCGATCAGCCCCGACATCGGAATGCGACGAAACCGGCGCCGTTGGAAAGCTGCTTTGAAGGGAGTAAACCCTCTATGATTACAGAAAAATAACAAAGCATGTAGTTCTAATTGGCGAATTTGGAAGGTTGCTGTTGTACAGTGGCCTAACTCTCAGATCTGCATGGCTATTCTCTGAGAACTGCCGTTGACCGCAGGGTAGATGTCCGATTCAGCTCTTTAGGTCTTCATAAAAGTTGTAGGAAATTGAGCTAGGAAGACGTAAAAATTTCTTTTGAAAAGTTTGGAAGTGACTACGAATTGATAGGAGTTTAGTACTAATAGTGGGTCGGATCTGCAATCTGACTAAAAGCACTGTAGCAGAGATAGAACACGAATTTTGGAAAATAGGTAGAAGACTGATCAGAAATTAAGAAAATGCATGGATGTAGGGAATGATGGATAGAACGCCCAGTAAAATTGGGAGGGTTTGGAAAAATCACAAAGATGGTCGGAGGTGGGAAACACAGAGCTGCTGTCACTGTAGACAGAGACAGGACAGATCTGGGAGTGAAAGAAGAACGAAAATGTAAAGATATCAAACGAAGGATTTTGAACCTGAATGTTTTTGTGGAGATGGGGATACAAGATAGGAACAGCCTCTAAAAATTTCAGATCAAGAGGACGTCGTGGTTGACTGCAGAATTTCGTGGAAGTCACCTCTATCCAGCAGGACAGAACCTTGAAGATGGCACCGCGGCGGCTCATAGGCGGCACGAACGGCGGCGGCGGCGGCACTGATGATCATCGGAGGTAGGGGGAAGAAGATAGCACTCTAGAATGGGGGTTGGGGATGAAGAAACCAGAGGGAGAGAAAGGGGAGGTTGAAATTCACTCAAGGGGGGGGGGGTCTTGCACAATGCTTTTTCTCATTTCATTAATTCTAGAATAATAGAAATACATGACTTATATAATAAATAAAAAAAGACCATGAATACCCTTAGATCTAGGATCTGGAGGGGCATTTAAGGGACATCATATTTGATCCAAATAAAATAAAAAAAATGAAATTCCTAATTAATTCTAATGGGGGGACAAGGTAGGTGAGGTAGGTAGCCTACCTTTGAATTTTTAATCCACTTGTCTACCCATGTGGCATTTGACATTCAACCCTTCTAGATGGCCACCTAGGATGGTTGACCAGTCCCACATGGATGACATGGACCAATGGGAAAGGGCTGAGGGCCCCCTTGCTGGTCCTACTGACAAATTACGTAGAAACCCACACAATCTGTGGGAATGACGCATTGGCTTACAAAGCCGTATATTGCGCATATACTTTCCCAAGGATATGAAAACAAACTAAAAGGACATAAATGCAAATGAAAATGTACATGCTCGGCGTTGATTCTCATCAACTCTCCCCGGGTGGGAGGAACTCGACCCCGTCGAGTAGGGGTATGGATGCTCGAGTACTCCGGCGGATCCGTTACCGTGCCAAGTAGCACGGGTATGCTCCACTCCAAGTGACCGTCACCTGCTCATTCCATATATACTCGATATGCACAAGCTGTTATGGGCTAGAGGTGGACACTCCGAATGGGGCACTCTCAAGAGGGGAGGTGGCAGCTCGAAGACTCACTAGGAATCACCGCTGAGTCCCTGTAGGTGACTGATCCGGGTATAGATGTAGAACCGATCCCATACTCATCGAGCGAGTCCAATCGCCTCTTACTCATAAGAGAACGACAACGAGCTTGCACAAGACACATGCAGACTCTCAAACTACACACAAACCATGCAAACAAACCACACAAAACAAACCACACAAAGAAGAGATAATACCGACTCATATATGACCCTAGACATACCTAATGTTAGTCTGACCCGTACATGGGTGACGGCGGACCAGGACACCCGAATGTGTGCCATGCATGCATTTGATGTAACCGGAGGTTGACGTCATGGGGAACTCCTAGACATACTACGATGCACCAATCATGGACATTCGGCTTGGATGCGGGAAGTCCGGGAGGTGCGGGTGGCTTAGAGGGATCGGGGAAACCAAAGTCTTCCTTACCCCCGAATGATGGTTCGGACCTATGACTATGTGGAGGTTGCTTGGCCCGAGTGGAAAAGGCTTGATAGTGAACTCCGCGGAGGAAGTGGAGTGAAGATGGCGGCTCGAGAGATTCACTAGTGAGGGGATCAAAAGGGTCGAAGAAGGTATGACCCCGTGAGATGGGTTCCAACATGACATGGTCCCAAGTTTGGAATTCATAATCACCGCCATACATTATGATCGGTGGGACGACAGACATGTGTAGGAAATAAGATTCCTACCTTGGCAAAAGGGAACGAAGTCGGACTTGACCGGCATCAGGAGGAGTAGAAGAATCTCCGTGGTAACACATCCCACTGTGCACACGGAGTTAATGGACCCTAAGGCCGGATGGGTGAAGCTAAGACTAGCGGGTTGGTCAAAGCCTCACGCCAAAAGATGTGTCAACTTCCATTGTGAATCTAATCCCATGACAAGATAATCCAATGTGTCAACATGGTGACTAGATCGAAATGTGGTATGGAAGGAGTTGACCGGCACTAAAGAGAGGATGGGGTCCATGGATGGAAAGGGAGGTGGGACCAAGCCATCCTTGAGCCAACTAAAAAGTGGCTCGGCGATGTATAGCGTTCCCGTAAGAAACACGGGTGGCTCGGGGTGAGACGGCTCCAAGCATAATGGTTCCGAATGTAGAGTGGGCCGCTGGGGTTGGGTGGCTGGACATGTGAGGGTGATCTTGCCGGGTAGGTAAGGTGGGTATAAGATGCAAGTCCTCTTGCCCCAGTCATGATTGGCTCTTCGTTCTCCTAACCACGTTTGCCCAAAAATGATGCATGAACCAGCAAGTGTGCCGATCCTGCACCATGCGCCATCGGTGTAGAGAACAGAGCCGATCCTCTTATAGAACTCAACACAAGCAAAATCACCATCGCGGACAATCTCGCCTATCTTGGAGAGAGACTCCACGATGTCAAGAGAAACCCAATTATCCGACTCCCTATCGGTGAAATGGAGTTCCGTTGTGGACCCGTTGGGTAGAGCGGCTTTCATAGTGAGAGGGGTAAAACCAAGGGCTCGGTCCATGAGGACATTGACTTTGGCCACAAAGGTTGACCACTCGGATGTATGGTCTTGGGGAACGGCCATGGGTAGCGGATATGGACATGCATACACACGGTGACAAGACACTAGACCGACTATGCAAGTTTGGAATGCATGCACACTAAGGACCCTAGACGTAAACCAAGACTCGGTACGTGGCGGAGTTAATCGATCCGAAGATCACTCGCGCAAGTGTGCGGTCTTCCCGATAGGCGTAGCCTAACGTTCGGACAACACCTTTTTATATACCGACTAATGGTATGCAAATGCGACCCAAAAGTCACTTTTTTTGTTTTAAAACAATGATGACCCAAAACACGACGTAGATAATGACTAATGACTAGACGTAAATGACGCCTTTTTTTTGACACCCTAGACTCAACCTCGCTCTGATACCAAATTGATGCGGGATGAGACCACGGACACGACAAGCTCGCGATTGTCCCTTAACGAGGGAAGCGTCGGATGTGCGCGGTTGAGAAACCGGCAATGAGCTAGGGTGGTCGGCTCTCACTTGTGCCCGGATCGGGTCACGGGACGGTCACGCTCTCTCTCGCAGCAGCGGTGATATGAAAATAAAGTGAGCTACGATCCTAGAACATGCTCTCTAGCAGTGGCATAAACAAGTATATATGAAAATAAGCAAATGTCGAGTGTAGGGAGCGAGAACGATACCTCCACGCGCTCGACGTGGGGAAGACGGACCCGGCCGAAACTCGTACTCCCGGAACAATAATACACAATATTACAGCAATACACGTCACTGCCCACTCCACGCAGGGAGGTAAAGGGCTACACAATGGGGTCCGAGAGGACCGAATTCGGGTTGACGGGCGGCTTCTCGCGTTGATTCGGCAGCACCTGAACTAGTGACGGTGGGGCCCACGTGCTGTCCGGAGGGGTCGAGTGGGACCCGGTGACACCGCTGTAGTGGGGACACTTAGGGAAGTGTTCCCCGGGCTGGTGGCACGGTGGTTCGCCGGCCGGAGGCCGGGCGGCTCCGATCGGCACCGGTCGGAATAACCGGCCACGGACCTGTCGGTTCTATTTTTCGGCGCGCGCTCCGGCGAGAACGGACGCTGCGATCAGCCCGACGTCGGAATGTGACGAAACTGGTGCCGTTGGAAAGCTGCTTTAAGGGCTTATACCCTCTATGTTTACAGAAAAATAACAAAGCATGTACTTCTAATTGGCGAATTTTGAAGGTTGCTGTTGTACAGTGGCCTAACTCTCAGATCTGTAGGGCTGTTCTCTGAGAACTGCCGTTGACCGCAAGGTAGATGTCCGATTCAGCTCTTTAGGTCTTCATAAAAGTTGTAGGAAATTGAGCTAGGAAGACGGAAAAATTGGTTTTGAAAAAGTTTGGATGTGGCTACGAATTGATAGGATTTTAGTACTAATAGTGGGTCAGATCTGGAATCTGACTAAAAGCACTGTAGCAGAGATAGAACTTAAAATTTGAAAAATAGGTAGAAGGCTGATCAGAAATTAAGAAAATTTATGGATGTACGGAATGATGGATAGAACGCCCAGTAAAATTGGGAGGGTTTGGAAAAATCGTAAAGATGGTCAGAGGTGGGAAACATAGAGCTATTGTCACTGTAGATAGAGACAGGACAGATCTGGGAGTGAAAGATGAACGAAAATGTAAAGATATCAAACGAAGGATTTTGGACCTGAAGTTTTTTATGGAGATGGGGATACAAGATAGGAACAACCTCTAAAAATTTCAGATCAAGACGACCTCGTGGCTAACTACAGAATTTCATGGAAGTCACCTCTATCCAGCAAGACAGAACCTTGAAGATGGCTCCGCGGTGGCTCGTAGGCGGCACGGACAGCGGCGGCGGCGGCACCGATGATCACCGGAGGTAGGGGGAAGAAGATAGCACTCTAGAATGGGGGTTGGGGATGAAGAAACCAGAGGGAGAGAGAGGGGAGGTCGAAATTCACTCAAGGGGGGGGGTCTTGCACAATGCTTTTTCTCATTTCATTAATTCTAGAATAATAGAAATACATGACTTATATAATAAATAAAAAAGACCACGAATACCCTTAGATCTAGGATCTGGAGGGGCATTTAAGGGACTTCATATTTGATCCAAATAAAATAAAAAAAATGAAATTCCTAATTAAATCTAATGGGGGGACAAGGTAGGTGAGGTAGGTAGCCTACCTTTGAATTTTTAATCCACTTGTCTACCCATGTGGCATTTGACATTCAACCCTTCTAGATGGCCACCTAGGATGGTTGACCAGCCCCACATGGATGACATGGACCAATGGGAAAGGGCTGAGGGCCCCCTTGCTAGTCCTACTGATAAATTACGTAGAAACCCACACAATCCGTGGGAATGACGCATTGGCTTACAAATCCGTATATTGCGCATATACTTTCCCAAGGATATGAAAACAAACTAAAAGGACATAAATGCAAATGAAAATGTACATGCTCGGCGTCGATTCCCATCAACTCTCCCCGGGTGGGAGGAACTCGACCCCGTCGAGTAGGGGTATGGATGCTCGAGTACTCCGGCGGATCCGTTACCGTGCCAAGTAGCGTGGGTATGCTCACTCCAAGTGACCGTCACCTGCTCATTCCATATATACTCGATATGCACAAGCTGCTATGGGCTAGAAGTGGACACTCCGAATGAGGCACTCTCAAGAGGGGAGGTGGCAGCTCGAAGACTCACTAGAAATCACCGCTGAGTCCCTGTAGGTGACTGATCCGGGTATAGATGTAGAACCGATCCCATACTCATCGAGCGAGTCCAATCGCCTCTTACTCATAAGAGAACAACAAGGAACTTGCACAAGACACATGCAGACTCTCAAACTACACACAAACCATGCAAACAAACCACACAAAGAAGAGACAATACCGACTCATATATGACCCTAGACATACCTAATGTTAGTCCGACCCGTACATGGGTGACGGCGGACCAGGACACCCTAATGTGTGCCATGCATGCATTTGATGTAACCGGAGGTTGACGTCATGGGGAACTCCTAGACATACTACGATGCACCAATCATGGACATTGGGCTTGGATGCGGGAAGTCCGGGAGGTGCGGGTAGTTTAGAGGGATCGGGGAAACCAAAGTCTTCCTTACCCCCGAATGATGGTTCGGACCTATGACTATGTGGAGGTTACTTGGCCCGAGTGGAAAAGGCTTGATAGTGAACTCCGCGGAGGAAGTGGAGTGAAGATGGCGGCTCGAGAGATTCACTAGTGAGGGGATCAAAAGGGTCGAAGAAGGTATGACCCCGTGAGATGGGTTCCAACATGACATGGTCCCAAGTTTGGAATTCATAATCACCGCCATACATTATGATCGGTGGGACGACGGACATGTGTAAGAAATAAGATTCCTCCCTTGGGCAAAAGGGAACGAAGTCGGACTCGGCCGACATCTGGAGGAGTAGAAGAATCTCCATGGTGACACACCCCACGGTGCACACAGAGGTAATGGACCCTAAGGCCGGATGGGTGAAGCTAAGACTAGCGGGTTGGTCAAAGCCTCGCGCCAAAAGATGTGTCAACTTCCATTGTGAATCTAATCCCATGACAAGATCGTCCAATGTGTCAACATGGTGACTAGATCGAAATGTGGTATGCAAGGAGTTGATCGGCACTAAAGGGAGGATGGGGTCCATGGATGGAAAGGGAGGTGGGACCAAGCCATCCTTGAGCCAACTAAATAGTGGCTCGGCGATGTATAGCGTTCCCGTAAGAAACACGGGTGGCTCGGGGTGAGACGGCTCCAAGCATAATGGTTCCGAATGTAGAGTGGGCCGATGGGGTTGGGTGGCTGGACATGTGAGGGTGATCTTGCCGGGTAGGTAAGGTGGGTATAAGGTGCAAGTCCTCTTTCCCCAGTCAAGATTGGCTCTTCGTTCTCCTAACCACGTTTGCGCTAAAATGAGGCATGAACCAGCAAGTGTGCCGATCCTGCACCATGCGCCATCGGTGTAGAGAACAGAGCCGATCCACTTATAGAACTCAACACAAGCAAAATCACCATCGCGGACAATCTCGCCTGTCTTGGAGAGAGACTCCACGATGTCAAGAGAAACCCAATTATCCGACTCCCTATCGGTGAAATGGAGTTCCGTTGTGGACCCGTTGGGTAGTGCGACTTTCATAGGGAGAGGGGTAAAACCAAGGGCTCGGTCCATGAGGACATTGACTTTGGCCACAAAGGTTGACCACTCGGATGTATGGTCTTTGGGAACGGCCATGGGTAGCGGATATGGACATGCATACACACGGTGACAAGACACTAGACCGACTATGCAAGTTTGGAATGCATGCACACTAAGGACCCTAGACGTAAACCAAGACTCGGTACGTGGCGGAGTTAATCGATCCGAAGATCACTCGCGCAAGTGTGCGGTCTTCCCGATAGGCGTAGCCTAACGTTCGGACAACACCTTTTTATATACCGACTAATGGTATGCAAATGCGACCCACAAGTCACTTTTTTTGTTTTAAAACAATGATGACCCTAAACATGACGTAGACAATGACTAATGACTAGACGTAAATGACTCCTATTTTTTTGACACCCTAGACTCAATCTCGCTCGGATACCAAATTGATGCGGGACGAGACCACGGACACGACAAGCTCGCGATTGTCCCTTAATGAGGGAAGCGTCAGATGTGCACGGTTGAGAAACCGGCAATGAGCTAGGGTGGTCGGCTCTCACTTGTGCCCGGATCGGGTCACCGGACGGTCACGCTCTCTCTCGCAGCAGCGGTGATATGAAAATAAAGTGAGCTACGATCCTAGAACATGCTCTCTAGCAGTGGCATAAACAAGTATATATGAAAATAAGCAAATGTCGAGTGTAGGGAGCGAGAACGATACCTCCACGCACTTGACGTGGGGAAGACGGACCCGGCCGAAACTCGTACTCCCGGAACAATAATACACAATATTACAGCAATACACGTCGCTGCCCACTCCACGCAGGGAGGTAAAGGGCTACACAATGGGGTCCGGGAGGACCGAATTCGGGTTGACGGGTGGCTTCTCGCGTTGATTCGGCAGCACCCGAACTAGTGACGGTGGAGCCCACGTGCTGTCCGGAGGGGTCGAGTGGGACCCGATGACACAGCTGTAGTGGGGACACTTAGGGAAGTGTTCCCCGGGCTGGCGGCACACTGGTTCACCAGCCGGAGGCTGGGCGGCTCCGATCGGCACCGGTCGGAATAACCGGCCACGGACCTGTCGGTTCTATTTTTCGGCGCGCGCTCCGGCGAGAACGGACGCTGCGATCAGCCCCGACGTCGGAATGCGACGAAACCAGCGCCGTTGGAAAGGTGCTTCAAAGGGCTTAAACCCTCTATGTTTACAGAAAAATAACAAAGAATGTACTTCTATATGGCGAATTGTGAAAGTTGCTGTTCTAAAGTGGCATAACTCTCAGATCTGTAAGGCTGTTCTCTGAGAACTGCCGTTGACCGTAGGGTAGATGTCCGATTCAGCTCTTTAGGTCTTCATAAAAGTTGTAGGAAATTGAGCTAGGAAGATGGCAAAATTAGTTTTGAAAAAGTTTGAATGTGGCTACGAATTGATAGGATTTTAGTACTAATAGTGGGTCGGATCTGGAATCTGACTAAAAGCACTGTAGCAGAGATAGAACATGAATTTTGAAAAATAGGTAGAAGGCTGATCAGAAATTAAGAAAATGCATGGATGTAGGGAATGATGGATAGAACGCCCAATAAAATTGGGAGGGTTTGGAAAAATCACAAAGATGGTCGGAGGTGGGAAACACAGAGCTGCTGTCACTGTAGACAGAGACATGACAGATCTGGGAGTGAAAGATGAACGAAAATGTAAAGATACCAAACGAAGGATTTTGGACCTGAATTGTTTTGTGGAGATGGGGTACAAGATAGGAACAACCTCTAAAAATTTCAGATCAAGAGGACGTCGTGGCTGACTGCAGAATTTCGTGGAAGTCACCTCTATCCAGCAGGACAGAACCTTGAAGATGGCTCCGCGGCGGCTCGTAGGCGACACGAATGGCGGCGTCGGCGGCACCGATGATCACCGGATGTAGGGGGAAGAAGATAGCACTCTAGAATGGGGGTTGGGGATGAAGAAACCAGAGGGAGAGAGAGGGGAGGTCAAAATTCACTCAAGGGGGGGGGGGTCTTACACAATGCTTTTTCTCATTTCATTAATTCTAGAATAATAGAAATACATGACCTATATAATAAAATGAGAAAAGACCATGAATACCCTTAAATCTAGGATCTGGCGGGGCATTTAAGGGACTTCATATTTGATCCAAGTAAAATAAAAAAATTGAAATTCCTAATTAATTCTAATGGGGGGACAAGGTAGGTGAGGTAGGTAGCCTACCTTTGAATTCTTAATCCACTTGTCTACCCATGTGGCATTTGACATTCAACCCTTCTAGATGGCCACCTAGGATGGTTGACCAGCCCCACATGGATGACATGGACCAATGGGAAAGGGCTGAGGGCCCCCTTGCTGGTTCTACTGACAAATTACGTAGAAACCCACACAATCCGTGGGAATGACGCATTGGCTTACAAAGCCGTATAATTGCGCATATACTTTCCCCAGGATATGAAAACAAACTAAAAGGACATAAATGCAAATGAAAATGTACATGCTCGGCGTCGATTCCCATCACCCAACCTCCCCAAGGCTGAAGGAGCTTCTCCCAAGGCCCATTTTTTGAATTTCCCTCCCATCATACATCCCTCACCGCAGGCTTGGTCGCCCAAAAACCAGCCCCCACACCAGCCCAAAGTCGCCCTCCCCTTCCCTCTCCATTGCCCACCTTGTGCAGCCCACCCCTTCCCCTACCCACTCCAGTCAGCTCCAGCTCCCTTCACCCACCCCTCCTTGTTTCTCCAGCCACCATAACAGCCCTCCATCGACCCCCCTCCTCTCCCCACAGCCTTCAGCCACCCCAATCCCCCTACTACACCATCACCACCCCTTCACTCATATCCTCTTTCATTTTCAGATCCAGTCCAGGTTGCAGGTAGCAGAGTAGAAGCAGGTTGCAGAGAACACCACGTCGTCACCGGGGATCTTCTGGTGACATATCATACATCGTTGGAATCGCCATCAAGTCCGCTTTCCAACAGTGGTGGTCACGTTACCATCCAACTCGGAGCTGTTCGGAGGAGCCGATCTCACCGGACTGCGCTTCCCGACTTCGATAGGCAACCTGAGGCTGAGAGCAGAGGCTACCACGACCAGCTCAGGAAAGATCTGGGCGCCATCTTCATTGGGAAGGAACTACGACCAGTCCTATTTCAGTACTAGGAAGAAGGAAGTCAATCTCCCACCCGAGCCCTCAGTTCCAATTTTTCTCGTCGAAGTGCGCAGGCTGCTCCCCGCTGTTCCAGGTTGGACCACCACCCTGTCGTTTGATCAGAAGTTTCTTCTCCGACCTCCTTTTGGAGCCCCGTTAGTTCTTGCTCGAAGCTGCTCCAGCCACGGTCACGTCAACATCAAGTTTGTCTCAATCAGACTTCGGTAGAGTTCGTGGCACCTTCTGTAACAGACCTCATCGATTCTGCACCAGATAGAAATAGAATTAATCAGTCCGGTTCTAGACTCTGTCCAGGTCAGCCACGCCATCACGACATTCACCAAAAATTCCTACGTCATCCTTGGTCAGTGTATAAAGTTTTGGCACTGGTTTCGGCTAATTCCGAGCTCGGCTGAGCCCATGGCGGTGTCTTCATCAATAACCTGTCAGGCTGTTCCTGAAGCTGGCAGAACCAGCAAAGCTCGGCGAATTGGTTTCTCTCTTAGTTTTCCCCACCCCGCCGGGACGGCT
The DNA here is from genome assembly GCA_022559845.1 of Amorphophallus konjac. Classification (NCBI taxonomy): domain Eukaryota; kingdom Viridiplantae; phylum Streptophyta; class Magnoliopsida; order Alismatales; family Araceae; genus Amorphophallus; species Amorphophallus konjac. Next base: position 287,758,878 of record CM040123.1, on the reverse strand, counting down.
TACAGCCCCTCCCTGCGTGGAGGTAGTGTTTGACTGTAAGACATTAACCCTAACCCCTTATCCCACCCTCTTGCGTGAAGAGTAGTGTTGTACGTTATATATTCTCAGGTCAAGCGGCATCGACGCGGCGTGCGGGTGCGTACCCACACCTCCCTGCTCACCCTCATCTTCGGCCGGGATCGGCGTCTTCACACCGATCAGGTGAGTGACTGGTCCCTACCTTGCTGTTCCATGCTTTGCTAGTTTAGTATTGTCTTTTATGCCCATCGGTCGGTGAGGGAGTGCTCGGACCCGTAATTGTTCGATTAGTGCACCCGCCGTGGATTGTGAGTGAGAGCCACCCAACCCCATGCCCCGGCGTGCCAACTGCCCACGAAGTTGGGAATTCCCAGACCCTTAGGGGTCAGCCTAAGCCCACCTAGTCGTTTGAATATTTGGGTCCCACCTCGGACCCTCGCCATCATCCCCCGGCCCCACCGGGTGATCGTATGTGCCGTGCGAGTGAACCGCTAACGTGAGACCGTTGAAAGTGCTTGTATGCTTGCGGGACTAAGTCCTAGGTTCAACAAGTCTCTCATTTGCATCTTTGGGCTGTGCCACATCACTAATTTTTTGCCATTTTTCACTCTTTGGACTCTTGGGTCGAATTCGATCTCTAGAGGCTTCAGTAGGGTCTATAAATAGAGGGCTTCGACTGCTGGTGACCCGGATTTGATGGTTTAACAGGCGACGTGTTCGATCATGGCCGGACCTAGGCGAATTAGGGCTTTTGGTGGCAGCGTGCTTTAGGGTTCTGGCGAGCGTGTTTTTCCCTTTCTCCTTTAATTAAGGTAGGTTTCTCTCAGGCCCAACCTAATTAAAACATGTGAACATGTATTTCTCGTTCTTACCTTTCATTTGAATCTATTTTGCCCAAATTTAGCCTTCTATATCATGCGTATTTCTGATTTTATGAAGAACACATGATTAGGGTTCCTACTTTCATCAATTCCCGTTGATTTATATAGACTAATCGAAGCCCAATATTTTAATTGACCATGCTAAGTTGTGCATTTTTAAGCTATCTATCTTCTGATAGTAAATTGCCCAATTTATATGCCATATACATGCTTTAATCATGCTTTTATTGTACCGGTGTTGTGTTCTTCGTGATTTGGGGCTCGGGTTAGTAGAAACGGTCCTAACAGGGACCGCTAGGTTGAAAGCGGTCACGCAATAGACCGTTTATCATCTTCAGGCGGTCGGGGGGCAGTCCGCTTCTGGCGACGTGGTATTAAATAAAATTAGGGTTTGCACCGGAGCTTGGCGGTCTTCCTCTTGACCGTTTCTATCTTCAGGCGGTCTGTACCTGACCGTTTTATCCATGTTTCAGTAAAAAGGTATTGATCATCTCGGCATATTATGTCATGTTAAATAGCTTGTTGATCAGGTCATTTACATGGTATGAACGCACTAAAACTAGGGTTTATGAAACATATGAATTAAGTTTAACTCTCTTCCTTATAATTGTTCGATTCATGACCATCTTTCATGTATTAAGAAATACTTAAAAAGGGAGTAAAATGGACCTAGTTGGTCGATTTAAATATGTTTCTTGCCACTTATAAATTGCTCAATATTGTTCATAATATTCTATTTGACAATCTTGCCACTCCAGTGGTATTGACTGACCGCACCGTTCACGTTTTCCGTGTTTCTAAGCCTTAATCTTGTAATAGTTGGAACTCTCCATCGGATACTCCTTCCGTTGGACTAGGACCACTATTATGAGGCCTCCGTAAGACCCCGAGAGCTTGGGATTCCCAGTAGGACGCCGAGAAGGTTGTACCCTCAAAGCCTATACCGATCGACTCGTGATTTCATGTTGGGCAGACCAAGTTCATATGGCCTATTTGTCTGGGGCAGAATACGGTCATGTCCTAGACATAAAACCGGTCCTTGCGGTCATTGCCTTGACCATTTTTGGGTTTACTAGTCACTGTGACTCAGTAAGTTCTTAAGTTGATTTAACCTGATTTAAAGTGGTTAATGCCTCTCACTTGACCCTAGGATCTAGGTCTATACCCTGGATTGGTCCAGACCTGTCTTTCATCGAGTTGGGACTTATTTCCAGATGACTTTTAAACCTGCGTGGTCTGGCCTGATAGCGGTCTCTAGAGGACCGTTTCATTTGATATGCGGCCCAATGATAGACCGCTAAGCATCCCTGGCTTGACCTGTCCGTGGGCCTGCTAGTAGCAGCCTTGTGCCCGACCCTCAGTTTCCCTTGCGGTTTCTATTGATCGCAGGCAGTCTTTGATCTGATTTTCTTCATGTTTTTGTGATGATGCTAATTGATTGTGGTGTCCTCTAAGGCTACATTTATGGCTTATCATTATTGATTTTGGGCTATCGAGCCTATTCCGTCTCTTTCCTCCAAGTAATCATGCTCTTAGAAATTTGGATTTGTGAGCTTAGCCTTGGAACTCTTGGCCATTATACGAGTGAATGTCTAGATTGGGATCTATGATCCAACCCCTTTCAATGCCAACGCAACATAAGGTCCGGTCTGATCCTGAGAGGAGCGCCCGAAAGTACTTGTGCCCTGGGGAGTTTGTAATGACAAGGTGTGACATTGCACCGCAGTGCATGACTAGCGTGATAATCTATGACATTCTACTTCATTCAATCACTTGAAATTTCTTGCGTGACGTGATGTGCGTGCTTGACATGGCCAAATTCACATGGGAAAACATTACCTTGTTGTACTTATAATCATTCTTCATTATCATCTATCTTTTCCTTCTCTTATTTGTCATTTATCGCTTGTTATTTTGATTTTTTGCATCGTCATACATGATGAAATGATTAATCACTTTAACTATGCCTGTTGATAGAGATATAAAATCCTACTGAGCTCTTGCTCACCCAATTTTCCAATCCTTTTCAGGTAGCACGGATAAGGATTTGTAAACCGATGGGGATGGGATTGAGTAAATATGGAGCGAGCCTCCTAGTTGCGTTATGAGTCTTTGGTCTGGTTATGTCGAGTCGTGTTGACTCCGGATCTATGTAATGTTCTTTTCTTTTAGTCAGTGTAATGGTTAGTAAAGTCCACAAGATGTCGTTGTAATAAGTACATTTCCTTTTTATTATCAATGAAGTTTAGTTGGTTGAATGTTTTTTGTTGGCCTTTGATATTTGGTCTCTTGTGGCAATGAATGCTCTGATTGACATGAATGATATAACTGCTGCGTTCTGATTTTCTGCGTCGGGGCATGACTTTGACTAACCCTGCATTGTTGGCTTTGTGTCTTGTAGCTCCGCTGGAGACCGGGGCTAACAAGGCTTTCTCGCCGCCCCAGGAGGTCGACACATTCCCTGATGATAGGATTGAGTGTGGAATAGATATGGAGGGGTTCCTTCGTGTGATGGACGAGGTTGCCCCGAACATCAGGACCTTCCCTGACTTTCAATCGTGGAAGGCCTCAGAGGACGCCCAGCCAGGTATGGACTTCTGGGACTTGGCATACTCTAGTTATGGCTGTATTTGGCTCTAGACACTAACATAGTTGCTGGTATTATGTAGAAGTGACTGAGATGTCAAGGACCGCAGCTCCTTCTGAGGCACAAGGTGTGGTGCCCCTGTCGGTTAGAGGGCAGGAGCCAGCAGCGACCCAGGCTGGCTCAGGTAAGCATTGAATTGCTATGGAGGGGATTACCCTCCCATTGTTACACAGTCGTTGGGCCGGAGTTGTTGAATGTGCTTGTGTTTTTATTTGACAGGTGAGGATCTGGTTGCTACTCTTGAGATGATCTAGGAGTTAGTCAGTACCGGCCCATCGGTGGCCGTACCCTCTTTCGAGGTAGAGCCAGGAGCAGTGGACGCCTCAATCCCGTCTGTTATTGGGGGTGCACCGGGCTTGCTACCGCAGCTGCTGGCAGAGATGCCTCTCACTCCTTTACCAGCCGTGGTGTTTGCCTGCACCATAGGGCTGGTTGGGTCTTTGAGCATGGGACCCTCAGGTATGCGATGGGGACTGAGCCACTTATGGTTAGCTTTTTACGTCATCTATTGACGCTAGGCTTCTTTTGACATTGGTCACAGGTACTTCTTCCCCTTTAGAGGAGGGTGAGCTTCCCCGTGATATGACTGAGGTAGCGGAAGTAGGGCCCACTGCAGCGGCTTCGACTGGGGGTGACGAGGACATCGTCGACATTGAGAGGATCTTGGAGGGGAGTGTCCCGGCTGGTGAGTTTCTTGTTCGAAACCCTTAACTGGAGAGTTGTTTTTGCACGAGGTTAGGTCATATGGTAACCTCGTTTGCTATGTTGACTTGTAGGGGCCTCTAGTTCGGCCACCTCCGGGAGTTCATCGGAGGCTTTGTCAAGCTCTTTGGGCGACGGTAGCTTGGCCATGGAGTCGAGGAGAGCTCGAGCTCGAGCTCGAGCTCTTCCTGTTCTGGGGCCTCTTCTAGCGAGGAGGCTGAGATGGGGACTACTATCGGAGGTATGTGGGGTTCTCCCCCTCCCCATTCGGCATTTGTTTATGCTTTATGACGGAGTGCTGACACTCTTGGGTTTCATGCAGCGTCGGAGTCAGGAGAGGAACACGCGTCGGCTCTTGATGAGAGTGGCCAGGAGGAGCCTTCTGTCTCACCTGTGGTTGCTGGAGATGACCGGGTCATGGAGTAGTCACTGCCCTCTCTGACCCCGGTGGGTGGCGCCACCGAGATGGTGGAGAGGTTGCCTTCCCCCACCCCGACGGAAGACGCCACTGGTGCGGCAGGACTTGCTCTAGGTGAGAAACGAAAACTCATCTTTACTCAGGTTTTCCACCTTATTTATCGTAGGAAGTTTTGCATGTATTGCTCACTCCCTTTGGTGTTTGTTAAGGTTATGCAGGCTCCACTGGAGTGCTAGCTGCGACAAGTGACTTTTCCTTGGATTTAGGGATCGAGTGGCCTACGTCCGCTTCTCCACCAGAGCCACTGTTGGACATGAGCGCGGGTGCAACCTTGCTCCAACGAGCCCGGGGCTATCTGCAAGGTGACCCTCTTCCTTCTCCGGATGGTCTGAGACAGCGGCTAAGAGAGTGCACCTAGGGCTACCACACGCTCGGCTTCCCATGCGAGCTCTAGATGTTCGGGTTGGCTGGGATCTGGGCCGAGTACTTGCGACTCTATGAGGCTCAAGAGCAGAGGACTCAGAGGCTGGCAGCCATCCGAGAGGCGTAGGAGTAGCGGGCCCAGCTCGCATCGGTCGTAGCGGAGCAGAGGGGCCATGCCGAGGCAACCGCGTTGGTGTCTCGGGATCTCGCCGCATAGCTGGGAGAGGTGGAGAACCGGGTTGAGGCCTTAAGGAAGGCCTTGGAGGAGTAGCGGTCGGCCGCCGAGTGCGCCCGGGCTGAGTGGCAGATGGCCGATATGACGGCTGAGGCTAGCTCTCAGCTTTTGTCGACCCTGGAGGCGGAGCTTGCAGCTGCTAACTCTCGCCTTGCAGCATTGAAGGGGAGCGAGACTGGAGTCTGATTGTATCTCTTTTCCCCTTTTTGTTTGTGTCATCTGGACTATATGGATTTTGTCACCCGAAGGGCATGTCTTGGGACCCTTGTGCCGAGTGTTAATGACAACTTGCCGGATTTTTGGTTTTTTACTGGGTTGTTCCTCCTTTTCTCTGGTGGAACGATGTTGTATGCATGGACTGGCGACCACTTACTATTAGTCGGGCTTGTTTTTCCCACTATGCACTGGTATAAGTGACAAGGGGACTGGGTGTACTCACTTTCAAGCGCAGGAGTACAGGGGGTGAGTCTGGAGAATAGTGTAACTGGATGCTAGGTACTGGGTTCCGGGTACAGAGTGTTGGAAACTGGAGGCTGAGTACTGGGAAGTAGGGGAGAATGATTGGGTGTTGGGACTAATCATGTTGGAGGATAAAAGCCTGTGTAACATGAAGCCGACATGGACCCATGGGGTGTGACGGTCTATGCAGTTTAGGGCTACTGGGGTGATTCTGGGATGTATCGGTCACAGACCGAGTGATAGAATATTGGCTAGTATCATGTTGTTAGTCGGGAATGTAGTTCCCATTAGCTTGGGGGACCGGAGCTGAGCTGGCCGGGTGGCCCGAGGATGGCATTTCGGCCAAGAACTGGGACTGGGACTGGAGGTTGAAACTGGGATTGTTTCTGGAGTTGGGGACTAGAGTCGGGGACTGGAGTTGGGGACTGGAGCTAGAGCCGACCGGTTGGCCTGCGAAGGCGTTGTAGCCTGCGGTTAAGACTGGTGGCTGGGCGGCTGGTCTGTAAAGGCACTGTAGCCGAGAACTGGAACTGGAGACTGGGCGGCTGGCCTGTGAGGGTGTTGTAGCCGGGAGCTGGGACTGGAAACTGGGCGGCTAGCCTATGAAGGCATTGTAGCCAAAAACTAGAACTGGAGACTGGGCAGCTGGCCTATGAAGGCGTTGTAGTCGGAAGCTGGAACTGGAGACTAGGCGGCTGGCCTGTGAGGGCGTTGTAGCCTGGGACTGGAACTGGAGACTGGGCGACTGGCCTGTGAGGGCGCTGTAGCTGAAAACTAGAATTGGAGACTGGGCGGCTGGCCTGTGAAGGCATTGTAGCCGAAAGCTGGAACTGGAGACTAGGCGACTGGCCTGTGAAGGCATTGTCGCCAAAAACTGGGACTGAAAACTGGGCGGCTGGACTGTGAATGCATTGTAGCTGAAAGCTGGGGCTGGAGATTGGGCGGCTGGCCTATGAAGGCATTGTAGCCGGAAGCTGGGACTAGAAACTGGGGATGGCCTACCCTCGGGGGCGTGTTGGCCACCGTTGTTGCATGGTGTCACACCTTGAGCGCAGAATATACCCTGATGCATGATGTGTCTATATAGATCATGTCATTCATGTAAAGTCAGAGCATGCATAGTACTCGATAATTCTGTTGCCAACTCAAAGTTTGAACATAATACCATAATCCAATATGACAATTATTTAACCAGAATAATAACATCCTAAATTAATTCATAATGCTACATATTTTGGCATAACCCAATCCAACTTAATCATAACTGACCGAAATGTACCATACGATTACAAGCCTTAACAATAACTTGGAAAATACAAGGTAAGACACAAAGCTAGCTGACAGTACACCAATTGGTGACTCTAGCACTCATAACTCGATATCATTCCCATCCGGGTGGTAGTCGCTATCCAAATTTCCTGAAAAATGTTAGAATTGCAACTAGATGAGCGAATCGCTCAGTAAGATTTATATCTCAAGCTCTAACAATCTTTAAGTTAATTACAAGTTCATGCGGTATAATGATGCATGTTGGATCAAGCAAGAATATCAAGAATTGTATCAAGAGAGTATCACAAGAATTTCAATAAGCTCTATCAATAAAGAACTAGCAAGTAATTGTCAAGTATTTCCAATAAATCAGTATTTAATCAAGTATTTCAAGAATTTAACATTCGAGCAAGTCCTTCCAAGAAGGGGATAATCAGTATTCAAGCAAGTTATTTCAAGCTCGTGGAAAGTGAGAAAGTTCCCAATTGAACTAGAAAGAAAAAAGTCATGAATGCGAATAGAACATATGATTGATTGAATGAAGTGGCTGGCGTGGCGAGAAAAAGAAGTGTTGGTCCCATGGCACCATGCCTGCTCTTGTCATGCAGCAAGTAGTGTAACAGAATTGGCTATTTCATTCATTTCATTCAAGCAAGTAATTGCCCTTTTTCGGGCCAAGTCATTCATGTCAAATAAGTCAAGCATGTCACGTGAGAGTAAGTGGGAATGTCTCAAGTCAAGTCAAGCAAGCAAGTACTTCAATGTAATGCCAAACACTATGGTCAATAAACTCTCATGGGCACAAGTACCTTTGGGTGCTCCTCCCAGGACCAGACCGGGCCCTATATGCACAACATTTTATGTACACTTTTTGACATCCACTCTCATTTATATAGCCAATATTGAATTTCAAGAAGTTTACACATCGTAGGAACATAAGGTAGATTTTCAGGAATAGAGTTCAAGGGCATATCACATGTAAATGATGAATTATGACTAATCCACTTAAAATGCATGACACATAGACAAGTCTGGTGGATCTTGGCTCCCTTATCTGAGGGGTTTAAATCTTTGAAGTCCAAATCAAATTTTAGGGTTTTATAACTTGAGTCCACATGGCTTCAGTCATGAAAATTTCGTAGTTTTCAGTAGTGAGTTTACTGGGCTTTAGTACATGGTTCAGGGGTTCTCGGTCTGGCTCAGGAAAATGGCACCCTGGTACAGGGGTGCTATTTCCTGTCTCTTATATTTTTTTTTAAAAAAAATTATCCATTCTACATGAGGCAATGAAATGGCGCCCATGTGAAGAGTCTCTATTTCATTTAATAGAGTCTTCGCGGAAAGTCTCTATTTCAGTGCAAAAATAGAGTCGGTCCAGAGGGTCTCTATTTCAGTAAATAGAGTCTACGCGGAGAGTCTCTATTTCAATGCTGAAATAGAGTCTTCCCGGAGGGTCTCTATTTCAGTAAATAGAGTCTATCCGGGGAGTCTCTATTTCAGAAGGTTAACAATCTAACAGGGTAACAGGTTTACACGTACTGTGAACAGGTTTAACTAGCTAGGTGATTTGATAGGCTATAGGATTAACATAGCTTAATGACGGCTATGTAATTAACAAGGTTTGACAGGATATGTAATTACCAGGCTCTGAAATTAACAAGTTTAACAGCTAACAGGCTTAACAAGGTAAGTAATTACCAGGTTAACAGGTTTACAGGTTTAACATGTGTAACATGTAACAGGCAAATCAACAGGGTTTAACAGGTAACATGTTTAACAAGTAATAGGTTTAACAGGTTTAACAGGCTAATCAGCATGGTTCGACAAGTAAAAGGTTGAACAGGTAACATATTTAACAGGTTTAACAGTTTTAACCGGCTAATCAGCAAGGTTTAACAGATAACAGGTTCAACAGGCTAATCGATAGGGTTAACGGGCTAATCACACACTTGGGGAATGGCACCCTGGGTAGGGGTGCCCCCTTGAGAAATGGCGCCCTAGCCAGGGGCGCCCCATTAAATGGTGCCCTGGTCAGGGGCGCCTTCCCCTTGGGTGCCCACTAGACTCAAATCACTATTCATCATGCAAATTTTCATGAAATTTAGAAATGAATACATGATAAAATAAAGAAAAATCTGGGGACTTCAAAGTCATGTTCATGTAGGAATTTCATGATTTGGTTCAATAGATAAAATTCCTGAACATGTCGCTACTAATCACGTAAGTTTACTATTCATGGTTTATAATATGTTCACAGAATCAAGAAGTAGAGACATATATAGACATGGTAAAATGGCAGGATTACAAGGTCATGCTCATGCAACAATTTTTTGATTTTTAATTCCATAGATATTAGCTTTAAACATGGATCAATTCACCATAAATTGGGACATATTATGAGTGATGACAACTATAAAATGGGGTACTTGACGGAGGTAAGATCATAGATCTACTCACGCAAGAGTTAGTATTTCAGATAGTGTTGGCCCAGACTGGATGGCGGACAAGAAGGGGGGTTGAATTGTCCCCTTGACCTAGATGGCGGATTTAAAAATTCTCTTTACTGAACACAGTGGAATTAAATATCAACTACTTGATTAGCCTAAACACATATGAGATTTAACAGGTTCTCTCAATCTTTCCGATCTCACTCGTAATAACAATGCAAATGTTAGAGAAAATTATGCCTAGTACGAATAACAGAAGTAGCAGTGTGCAGTGGTGTAGTGAGTAAAAATCTATTAAACTAACCTGTGAAGCGAGATAGAAGAAAGGGACAAACACACAGGCAATCACAAAGGACACGGAGATTTTTAGGTGGTTCGGGACCACAAGGGCTCCCTACGTCCACCCCTCACCCAACCGGGTGAGGCTTCACTACACGCTACTTTCGTAGCAACACGGGGACGAACCCCAACCACACACACACACGCTGCTTCCGCAGCAATATCCACACACGGGGAAAATCCCCCAACAAGCTGCCACTGTAGCACACACACCCACACACAAAATCGGGGAACTCGCCCCGGACACTGAAAACCACACGGAGTCGCAGCTCCGTCAACACACAACAATCCACAGGGAAACTTTCCCACAATAATGCCCAGCACACGGAGACGCAGCTCCACCCACACACTATGACTTTCCGAGTTTGATAAAATGAAAGAATATACAATGAACACCCAAACTATTTATCTATGCTCAGCTAAAAGGATAGAAACCCTTGTAAATCAAAGATAGATGACTCAAATGGATGCAAACAAGATGCAACAATGAATCCCCATGAGTAGAGAGAGGTTTAAGAAGATCTTCTCTAAGCCCCAAGTCGGAGGGTAGCCGGATTCCAATGTTGAGGACGTCCACGCGATCCTCTCTTCAATCCGCTTCTTTCTTTCTTCAATCACGAGCTCAAACTCCTCCTGGATGTAGATGATATCCGCGTTCTTCTCCAGCTCCTCTCCTTTCCCACTTTCTTTTCCTACAAGACAAGGAGAAAAAGATAGCACGTTAGAGCTCTCCTTACTCTTTCTTCCAAATTTGCAACATATATATACCATGAGGATAAGTTGTGCAAAAGACCATTATACCCTTGTAAAACCCTAGCAAAACCACCCTAATATGTTCATTACTAACCCAAGGGCAAGTGTGTAAATTTTCAGCCCATTTGGATGTGATTTGGTCGGGTTACGGTGACTTACGAAAATCCCGCACGGAGATGCGAACAGGGGGGGTCGACCCACTTTGGAGGGGGGTCGACCCACCTGCCAGACAGAATGCTGTCTGGCAGGTTTTGTCACAGGGGGGTCGACCCACTTCTGAAGGGGGGTCGACCCACTTTCAGCCAGAGTGCTGAAAGTGCCCTGTTCTGCCCAGGGGACGACCCATTAGCATGGGGGGTCGACCCACTGACCTAGAAACTTGATCAAAAGGTTTCTAAACAATTTCCAAACATTCTAAACATGCAACCCAATAGATTAAAACAAGAATTGCATTAGAAAGTAAGTTCTCACCTTGTCATTCATGATTTTGAGAGCATAACCTGAAAAACTCAAAAACTTCATCTTCATGATGCATGAAACACATTTAATCTAATAATACCTCATAGAAGGTGTTCAGAAAACAACCCACACAATTACCACCTCTTCAATGCATTTCAACCTTGATGAACCTGCACATTAGTATGTTGAAAGTGCAACTATATGCACAACTGATTCAAACATTTCCAAACCATATTTTTCACAGGTTCACCTTTCAAATACAATTTAATCAAGCCAACATGAATTAGATGAATTGAGAGCAAACTCAAATCTCCACTTTGTATATGCATGAAACTGAATGTATAGACTTGGAAACTTGAAGGCACAAGACAATGTATAGACTTGGCAGAAGGCCAATGTATAGACTTGGATTGAAGGCCAATGTACAGACTTGGTGGCTTGAACCAATGTATAGACTTGGCTGATGAAGGCCAATGTACAGACTTTGAAATATGAAGCCCAATGTATAGACTTGAAGTATGAAGGCCAATGTATAGACTTGGTGGCCAAAGGCCAATGTACAGACTTGGCTGATGAAGGCCAATGTACAGACTTGGTGGCCAAAGGCCAATGTGTAGACTTGGATTATGAAGGCCAATGTATGAAACAGAATGTATGGACTTTGAGTATGCATGAAACACAATGTCAAGCATTTATATGAATTCATTAAAAGAGTCATGACCCAAATTGTGAACATGATATAACCAAGTTAGATAGCATGGTTAGAGGGTCTTAAGAACATCCAATAACCTTGGATCAAAAAGAATCATAAAAAGCATGTTAAGCAGAAATCCACATCAAGTGTCCCATATAGGACATGCATGAAGGCACCAATACAAACACCAACATCAAGGATGTGTGCATGAAGGATCATTGTGTTTGAACCACCTGCAAAACAAGATATCATAGTGTTAGTTTGTTTTACCATCAGGATGCCATAAAACATAGACAATCAAAATTTCCACTTTGAAGTAAACACAAAACAAGTAAACACAAAACACACGATATATTGGAATCATCAAAACCATTGTCAAAGACAACGAGGGGACGCACAGAACCCAACAATCTCCCCCTTTTTGATGATGACAATATATTGTGATAATTTTAAAGTTCTCTCCCCCTTTGTCATTAGCAAAAAAAATGGGGGACTGAAAAGCAGCTGGAAACCTTCCAAAAATGAGTTAGACATGAACGCACGAATCCAGCAATACACCTACCATGAGAGAAAGGTGTGTAAACTAAGAAGCAATCAAAAGTGTGGAATTTGATGTGCAATCAGGAGACGTGTGAAATAATTGCAAAGGCTCAATTTTTGTAAATTTTTGTTATATGTAAAACTAATTTTTCACAAGTGTGTGATTTAACTAACCTATATGCAGAAATCAAACCTAGCTATGCACACAGTGTAAAATGCCAAAAAGCACATTATTCTCCCCCAATTGTCAAGAACAAAAGCCAACAGACAATGGGATTATGTAACCTAAAGATGCATCTATGCAAACTTAAATGTGAAATGAAGTATGCAAGCAAGCAAACAAGCAAGCATGCATTGGAGTTAAGCACACATACAGTACTATAGCTCCCCCTTAATGGGGTAAGGGGATAGCAAAAGAACAGTTCATTCAAAATCAAAATGTGAGATATGAACCATAATCAAAAAAGGTAGTGCATTCATATATGCAAGGTACTACATAAGCCATGATAAGAACAAATTCAAGATATACAATCATCACAAAAATACCCAATTGAAATTTATGTAAATGAGCAATGAACTTCAAGTTTATATGGATATTAGCAGAGTTTCTAGAAAACACTAGAGGGTTCTTTCCTTCCTACACTTCCATTTTGATCCTCGACTATTGGTAGCTTCGCTCAACCCCTTTTTATTTTTCTTTTATTGGATTTCACTGTTCGGCGCGAGTCACCTCATGTGTCTCAATGGGGTTTCCCGGCTTACTAGGATTCATCACAAAATGTGGATTTTGTTTCACCTTTCGACGCGAGTTTCCTCATTTATTTCAGTGGGGATTCCCGGCTACTCAGTTAGACATACCACTTATTTAAGCATGCGGGGTAGGCAGCTTTTTCCTCACGATTCTCTCAATTTTCATGTAGAAATTTGTTTCCCATGAAGTGTTAAAAAAGAATTTCTGAAATCCTTATCAATCAAAGTCATATGCATCATTTTGGAATAATGTATGGGTAATTACTTTGGATGTAGAAGATGAATTTGCCTATACACAGTTATGACTCCCCCTAAATGTATGCACAGTTGAAATGAATCATCCTCCTTTGTATATGTCACTTTTCACAAATGATTAAAATCACTGCATTTTATATAGCAAGGAGGTGAGGTCTTAGAAGATTTGCAAGGAATTGTGTTCTAAAATTATATACATGCATTCAAGCAAGGATATAGCAAACTATTCAAACAAAGTGATTTTCGGTACGCGGCGGGGAACATAGGTCCGAAGACCACCATCACGCATAGTGAAAGCTTCCGGCTAGACATAATCCAACCTTCCACAAACACCATTTTATATACCGAAAAATCATAGCAATCAAGCACACGAATATGAGGAATATGCAAATGTATGCAAGTGAGGATGTATATGATATGTGCAGCATGTTTTATGCAACTTAAGCATGTGATCTATGTATGCACAAGTGAGTGATTATTTACAAAAAGTAAGTAAGAGTTTGAAAACTCTATGCACAATGAGAAGCATTCAAACCAAATTTTATTTACAAGAGTTGATTATAAGTGTGAAAACACTTTATGAGAAGAGTAAAGCATTTGAAGATAGAATTTATTCACATGGAGTGAAAATAGAAGTGATCAAGTCATTCTGACATGGAACTCAAAGATTCTCAAGATTTCCAAAAGATACCATAACCAGTGAACCAAGTTGGAAGCATTTTTCTCAAAACATAAATTTTACCTTTTTCAGATTTTTTAAAGAGAACCAAGTGAGACAAAGTTTCAAAACAAATCATTTTTGTTCCTCACCTTGAGATCCCAATATTTATTAATTTCTTCGACCTCAAGGTACCCCTACAAAATAGATTCTCAAGTTGGATGTTTGGGTACCCAAACCATCTTGGGTCCCGAGGGGTTAGTTTTAACATAACCAAATGTTTGCTTTTCATTTCTCCTCTCATACCACTCATCGTCGGCCCTCATCATGGAACAATTATCCATTGAGTGTCCATTCAGGCCACAGTAATAACAATGAAAGGATTTTCTTCTCATGGACAGCTTTTCATCATTTCCCATTACTGAGCAGTTGTTCATCTTATGTCCAAAGCTACCACAGTAATGACAAGAGATGTATTTCTTGAAAGACCACTCATCATCATTTCTCTTCATGAAACAATTATCAACGACATGACCATGCATTCCACAATAATAGCAATGAGAGTTGAATATTTTCCTAGTGGGTTTCACATGATCTTTAGACTCATTAACAGTTTTCATTTGTGACTGCAATGCTTTTTCATCATCAGATTTCATTAGAAGGCAGTCATACATGTCATGGCCATATTGTCCACAATAGTAGCATGAGACATTTCTTTGTTTTCTTGATGCGTGAGCATATTTAACAGATGGATGTTTTTCATGCATACAAGAATGAACAACAATATTTTTCGATTTCTGATTTTCTTTATCACAAGTATAGAATGACTCATTCAACCTTTTAATCTCATTCTCCAACGACAAAATATGCAGTTCAGACTTAGCCACTTCATCTTCACACAATACAAGCTTATCATTCAACAGAGAATTGATAGTTTTGAGACTTGCAATTTCTTATTCTAAAACTTGAGAGTTTTCAAGATTATCAACAGCAACATATTTTCCTTTTTCAAATATGTGGATTTTGTCAACCAGAAGATAGTTTTGATCTTTCAATCTCTGAATCTCTGCAGCAAGTTTTTCATTTTCAAGTTTTTCAAATGAGTTTTCACTCATAGAGATATGTTCAAGTTCATTCATTTGAAAATTCGCATTTTCACCAACCATTCTACCAATGGTTTCATTGTTTTCAAATTTGTCATTCAAATTTTTGAAGCTTTCTATTTCCTTTCTCAGTTCTTTCAACTTTTCAGAGTTGTCAGCATTCAAGGTAGCTTTTCCTTTTTCCAAAAGAAGTAGTTTTTCAGATATAGCGGAATTTAACATTTTTGGCTTTTCATTGTCTTCTTCAATGAGTTGAAATTCTGAAATTTTATCCTGTAAAGATTTGTTTTCAGATTTCAGATTTGCAATCGATTCTTTGAGTTCTTCTTCAACAAGCATGTGAGATTCAATTGATTTTTCATGCTCAATGCATTTTTCACATGCATAATTATCAACGCACGAGTTTTCTATTTTCTTTTTCATTTTTCTGTTCTCAGATTTTAAGGCTTTGTATTTATCAACTAACTCATCGTAAGCATCCATTAACTCATCATAGCTAAGCTCATCCTCTTCATCAGAATTAGAATTTACCTTGGAGTTTTCCTCGCTTTGACATTCATTTTCTTTGTTTGCCACGAGGCACTCATCATTGTTGTTGCTTCCTTCTTGGGCCTTGCTTAGCCCATCCAAGATATCTTTGGCTGACCTACAAGATAAGACGAAAGGATAAACATCAGTGTTCACTGCAGCCTTAAGAGTATTCGAAACAAAATGATTATCAGAATCCTTTTTCTTGTGCTCATCGGTCCACTTTGATTTGTCTTTTGGTAAAACATGAGGACCATCAGTCATTAAGTTCAAAAGTCTTGGATTAGTACTAGAAATGCAAATACACAATTTTCCAAGCCATGATGTGAAATCAAAACCATCAAAGACAGGAACAGAGTTCAGATTAGCCATCATAAAAGGATCGTTTCTCCTAGACCGTGAGGTCCGCTGAATAAAAATCAGAGACTGGGCTCTGATACCAATTGTTGGCCCAGACTGGATGGCGGACAAGAAGGGGGGTTGAATTGTCCCCTTGACCTAGATGGCGGATTTAAAAATTCTCTTTACTGAACACAGTGGAATTAAATATCAACTACTTGATTAGCCTAAACACATATGAGATTTAATAGGTTCTCTCAATCTTTCCGATCTCACTCGTAATAACAATGCAAATGTTAGAGAAAATTATGCCTAGTACGAATAACAGAAGTAGCAGTGTGCAGTGGTGTAGTGAGTAAAAATCTATTAAACTAACCTGTGAAGCGAGATAGAAGAAAGGGACAAACACACAGGCAATCACAAAGGACACGGAGATTTTTAAGTGGTTCGGGACCACAAGGGCTCCCTACGTCCACCCCTCACCCAACCGGGTGAGGCTTCACTACACGCTACTTTCGTAGCAACACGGGGACGAACCCCAGCCACACACACACACGCTGCTTCCGCAGCAATATCCACACACGGGGAAAATCCCCCAACAAGCTGCCACTGCAGCACACACACCCACACATAAAATCGGGGAACTCGCCCCGGACACTAAAAACCACACGGAGTCGCAGCTCCGTCAACACACAACAATCCACAGGGAAACTTTCCCACAATAATGCCCAGCACACGGAGACGCAGCTCCGCCCACACACTATGACTTTCCGAGTTTGATAAAATGAAAGAATATACAATGAACACCCAAACTATTTATCTATGCTCAGCTAAAAGGATAGAAACCCTTGTAAATCAAAGATAGATGACTCAAATGGATGCAAACAAGATGCAACAATGAATCCCCATGAGTAGAGAGAGGTTTAAGAAGATCTTCTCTAAGCCCCAAGTCGGAGGGTAGCCGGATTCCAATGTTGAGGACGTCCACGCGATCCTCTCTTCAATCCGCTTCTTTCTTTCTTCAATCACGAGCTCAAACTCCTCCTGGATGTAGATGATATCCGCGTTCTTCTCCAGCTCCTCTCCTTTCCCTCTTTCTTTTCCTACAAGACAAGGAGAAAAAGATAGCACGTTAGAGCTCTCCTTACTCTTTCTTCCAAATTTGCAACATATATATACCATGAGGATAAGTTGTGCAAAAGACCATTATACCCTTGTAAAACCCTAGCAAAACCATCCTAATATGTTCATTACTAACCCAAGGGCAAGTGTGTAAATTTTCAGCCCATTTGGATGTGATTTGGTCGGGTTACGGTGACTTACGGAAATCCCGCACGGAGATGCGAACAGGGGGGGGTCGACCTACTTTGGAGGGGGGTCGACCCACCTGCCAGACAGAATGCTGTCTGGCAGGTTTTGTCACAGGGGGGTCGACCCACTTCTGAAGGGGGGTCGACCCACTTTCAGCCAGAGTGCTGAAAGTGCCCTGTTCTGCCCAGGGGACGACCCATTAGCATGGGGGGTCGACCCACTGACCTAGAAACTTGATCAAAAGGTTTCTAAACAATTTCCAAACATTCTAAACATGCAACCCAATAGATTAAAACAAGAATTACATTAGAAAGTAAGTTCTCACCTTGTCATTCATGATTTTGAGAGCATAACCTGAAAAACTCAAAAACTTCATCTTCATGATGCATGAAACACATTTAATCTAATAATACCTCATAGAAGGTGTTCAGAAAACAACCCACACAATTACCACCTCTTCAATGCATTTCAACCTTGATGAACCTGCACATTAGTATGTTGAAAGTGCAACTATATGCACAACTGATTCAAACATTTCCAAACCATATTTTTCACAGGTTCACCTTTCAAATACAATTTAATCAAGCCAACATGAATTAGATGAATTGAGAGCAAACTCAAATCTCCACTTTGTATATGTATGAAACTGAATGTATAGACTTGGAAACTTGAAGGCACAAGACAATGTATAGACTTGGCAGAAGGCCAATGTATAGACTTGGATTGAAGGCCAATGTACAGACTTGGTGGCTTGAACCAATGTATAGACTTGGCTGATGAAGGCCAATGTACAGACTTTGAAATATGAAGCCCAATGTATAGACTTGAAGTATGAAGGCCAATGTATAGACTTGGTGGCCAAAGGCCAATGTACAGACTTGGCTGATGAAGGCCAATGTACAGACTTGGTGGCCAAAGGCCAATGTGTAGACTTGGATTATGAAGGCCAATGTATGAAACAGAATGTATGGACTTTGAGTATGCATGAAACACAATGTCAAGCATTTATATGAATTCATTAAAAGAGTCATGACCCAAATTGTGAACATGATATAACCAAGTTAGATAGCATGGTTAGAGGGTCTTAAGAACATCCAATAACCTTGGATCAAAAAGAATCATAAAAAGCATGTTAAGCAGAAATCCACATCAAGTGTCCCATATAGGACATGCATGAAGGCACCAATACAAACACCAACATCAAGGATGTGTGCATGAAGGATCATTGTGTTTGAACCACCTGCAAAACAAGATATCATAGTGTTAGTTTGTTTTACCATCAGGATGCCATAAAACATAGACAATCAAGATTTCCACTTTGAAGTAAACACAAAACAAGTAAACACAAAACACACGATATATTGGAATCATCAAAACCATTGTCAAAGACAACGAGGGGACGCACAGAACCCAACAATCTCCCCCATTTTGATGATGACAATATATTGTGATAATTTTAAAGTTCTCTCCCCCTTTGTCATTAGCAAAAAAAATGGGGGACTGAAAAGCAGCTGGAAACCTTCCAAAAATGAGTTAGACATGAACGCACGAATCCAGCAATACACCTACCATGAGAGAAAGGTGTGTAAACTAAGAAGCAATCAAAAGTGTGGAATTTGATGTGCAATCAGGAGACGTGTGAAATAATTGCAAAGGCTCAATTTTTGTTATATGTAAAACTAATTTTTCACAAGTGTGTGATTTAACTAACCTATATGCAGAAATCAAACCTAGCTATGCACACAGTGTAAAATGCCAAAAAGCACATTATTCTCCCCCAATTGTCAAGAACAAAAGCCAACAGACAATGGGATTATGTAACCTAAAGATGCATCTATGCAAACTTAAATGTGAAATGAAGTATGCAAGCAAGCAAACAAGCAAGCATGCATTGGAGTTAAGCACACATACAGTACTATAGCTCCCCCTTAATGGGGTAAGGGGATAGCAAAAGAACAGTTCATTCAAAATCAAAATGTGAGATATGAACCATAATCAAAAAAGGTAGTGCATTCATATATGCAAGGTACTACATAAGCCATGATAAGAACAAATTCAAGATATACAATCATCACAAAAATACCCAATTGAAATTTATGTAAATGAGCAATGAACTTCAAGTTTATATGGATATTAGCAGAGTTTCTAGAAAACACTAGAGGGTTCTTTCCTTCCTACACTTCCATTTTGATCCTCGACTATTGGTAGCTTCGCTCAACCCCTTTTTGTTTTTCTTTTATTGGATTTCACTGTTCGGCGCGAGTCACCTCATGTGTCTCAATGGGGTTTCCCGGCTTACTAGGATTCATCACAAAATGTGGATTTTGTTTCACCTTTCGACGCGAGTTTCCTCATTTATTTCAGTGGGGATTCCCGGCTACTCAGTTAGACATACCACTTATTTAAGCATGCGGGGTAGGCAGCTTTTTCCTCACGATTCTCTCAATTTTCATGTAGAAATTTGTTTCCCATGAAGTGTTAAAAAAGAATTTCTGAAATCCTTATCAATCAAAGTCATATGCATCATTTTGGAATAATGTATGGGTAATTACTTTGGATGTAGAAGATGAATTTGCCTATACACAGTTATGACTCCCCCTAAATGTATGCACAGTTGAAATGAATCATCCTCCTTTGTATATGTCACTTTTCACAAATGATTAAAATCACTGCATTTTATATAGCAAGGAGGTGAGGTCTTAGAAGATTTGCAAGGAATTGTGTTCTAAAATTATATACATGCATTCAAGCAAGGATATAGCAAACTATTCAAACAAAGTGATTTTCGGTACGCGGCGGGGAATATAGGTCCGAAGACCACTATCACGCATAGTGAATGCTTCCGGCTAGACATAATCTAACCTTCCACAAACACCATTTTATATACCGAAAAATCATAGCAATCAAGCACACGAATATGAGGAATATGCAAATGTATGCAAGTGAGGATGTATATGATATGTGCAGCATGTTTTATGCAACTTAAGCATGTGATCTATGTATGCACAAGTGAGTGATTATTTACAAAAAGTAAGTAAGAGTTTGAAAACTCTATGCACAATGAGAAGCATTCAAACCAAATTTTATTTACAAGAGTTGATTATAAGTGTGAAAACACTTTATGAGAAGAGTAAAGCATTTGAAGATAGAATTTATTCACATGGAGTGAAAATAGAAGTGATCAAGTCATTCTGACATGGAACTCAAAGATTCTCAAGATTTCTAAAAGATACCATAACCAGTGAACCAAGTTGGAAGCATTTTTCTCAAAACATAAATTTTACCTTTTTCAGATTTTTTAAAGAGAACCAAGTGAGACAAAGTTTCAAAACAAATCATTTTTGTTCCTCACCTTGAAATCCCAATATTTATTAATTTCTTCGACCTCAAGGTACCCCTACAAAATAGATTCTCAAGTTGGATGTTTGGGTACCCAAACCATCTTGGGTCCCGAGGGGTTAGTTTTAACATAACCAAATGTTTGCTTTTCATTTCTCCTCTCATACCACTCATCGTCGGCCCTCATCATGGAACAATTATCCATTGAGTGTCCATTCAGGCCACAGTAATAACAATGAAAGGATTTTCTTCTCATGGACAGCTTTTCATCATTTTCCATTACTGAGCAGTTGTTCATCTTATGTCCAAAGCTACCACAGTAATGACAAGAGATGTATTTCTTGAAAGACCACTCATCATCATTTCTCTTCATGAAACAATTATCAACGACATGACCATGCATTCCACAATAATAGCAATGAGAGTTGAATATTTTTCTAGTGGGTTTCACATGATCTTTAGACTCATTAACAGTTTTCATTTGTGACTGCAATGCTTTTTCATCATCAGATTTCATTAGAAGGCAGTCATACATGTCATGGCCATATTGTCCACAATAGTAGCATGAGACATTTCTTTGTTTTCTTGATGCGTGAGCATATTTAACAGATGGATGTTTTTCATGCATACAAGAATGAACAACAATATTTTTCGATTTCTGATTTTCTTTATCACAAGTATAGAATGACTCATTCAACCTTTTAATCTCATTCTCCAACGACAAAATATGCAGTTCAGACTTAGCCACTTCATCTTCACACAATACAAGCTTATCATTCAACAGAGAATTGATAGTTTTGAGACTTGCAATTTCTTGTTCTAAAACTTGAGAGTTTTCAAGATTATCAACAACAACATATTTTCCTTTTTCAAATATGTGGATTTTGTCAACCAGAAGATAGTTTTGATCTTTCAATCTCTGAATCTCTGCAGCAAGTTTTTCATTTTCAAGTTTTTCAAATGAGTTTTCACTCATAGAGATATGTTCAAGTTCATTCATTTGAAAATTCGCATTTTCACCAACCATTCTACCAATGGTTTCATTGTTTTCAAATTTGTCATTCAAATTTTTGAAGCTTTCTATTTCCTTTCTCAGTTCTTTCAACTTTTCAGAGTTGTCAGCATTCAAGGTAGCTTTTCCTTTTTCCAAAAGAAGTAGTTTTTCAGATATAGCGGAATTTAACATTTTCGGCTTTTCATTGTCTTCTTCAATGAGTTGAAATTCTGAAATTTTATCCTGTAAAGATTTGTTTTCAGATTTCAGATTTGCAATCGATTCTTTGAGTTCTTCTTCAACAAGCATGTGAGATTCAATTGATTTTTCATGCTCAATGCATTTTTCACATGCATAATTATCAACGCACGAGTTTTCTATTTTCTTTTTCATTTTTCTGTTCTCAGATTTTAAGGCTTTGTATTTATCAACTAACTCATCGTAAGCATCCATTAACTCATCATAGCTAAGCTCATCCTCTTCATCAGAATTAGAATTTACCTTGGAGTTTTCCTCGCTTTGACATTCATTTTCTTTGTTTGCCACGAGGCACTCATCATTGTTGTTGCTTCCTTCTTGGGCCTTGCTTAGCCCATCCAAGATATCTTTGGCTGACCTACAAGATAAGACGAAAGGATAAACATCAGTGTTCACTGCAGCCTTAAGAGTATTCGAAACAAAATGATTATCAGAATCCTTTTTCTTGTGCTCATCGGTCCACTTTGATTTGTCTTTTGGTAAAACATGAGGACCATCAGTCATTAAGTTAAAAGGTCTTGGATTAGTACTAGAAATGCAAATACATAATTTTCCAAGCCATGATGTGAAATCAAAACCATCAAAGACAGGAACAGAGTTCAGATTAGCCATCATAAGAGGATCGTTTCTCCTAGACCGTGAGGTCCGCTGAATAAAAATCAGAGACTGGGCTCTGATACCAATTGTTGGCCCAGACTGGATGGCGGACAAGAAGGGCGGTTGAATTGTCCCCTTGACCTAGATGGCGGATTTAAAAATTCTCTTTACTGAACATAGTGGAATTAAATATCAACTACTTGATTAGCCTAAACACATATGAGATTTAACAGGTTCTCTCTATCTTTCCGATCTCACTCGTAATAACAATGCAAATGTTAGAGAAAATTATGCCTAGTACGAATAACAGAAGTAGCAGTGTGCAGTGGTGTAGTGAGTAAAAATCTATTAAACTAACCTGTGAAGCGAGATAGAAGAAAGGGACAAACACACAGGCAATCACAAAGGACACGGAGATTTTTAGGTGGTTCGGGACCACAAGGGCTCCCTACGTCCACCCCTCACCCAACCGGGTGAGGCTTCACTACACGCTACTTTCGTAGCAACACGGGGACGAACCCCAACCACACACACACACGCTGCTTCCGCAGCAATATCCACACACGGGGAAAATCCCCCAACAAGCTGCCACTGCAGCACACACACCCACACACAAAATCGGGGAACTCGCCCCGGACACTGAAAACCACACGGAGTCGCAGCTCCGTCAACACACAACAATCCACAGGGAAACTTTCCCACAATAATGCCCAGCACACGGAGACGCAGCTCCGCCCACACACTATGACTTTCCGAGTTTGATAAAATGAAAGAATATACAATGAACACCCAAACTATTTATCTATGCTTAGCTAAAAGGATAGAAACCCTTGTAAATCAAAGATAGATGACTCAAATGGATGCAAACAAGATGCAACAATGAATCCCCATGAGTAGAGAGAGGTTTAAGAAGATCTTCTCTAAGCCCCAAGTCGGAGGGTAGCCGGATTCCAATGTTGAGGACGTCCACGCGATCCTCTCTTCAATCCGCTTCTTTCTTTCTTCAATCACGAGCTCAAACTCCTCCTGGATGTAGATGATATCCGCGTTCTTCTCCAGCTCCTCTCCTTTCCCTCTTTCTTTTCCTACAAGACAAGGAGAAAAAGATAGCACGTTAGAGCTCTCCTTACTCTTTCTTCCAAATTCGCAACATATATATACCATGAGGATAAGTTGTGCAAAAGACCATTATACCCTTGTAAAACCCTAGCAAAACCACCCTAATATGTTCATTACTAACCCAAGGGCAAGTGTGTAAATTTTCAGCCCATTTGGATGTGATTTGGTCGGGTTACGGTGACTTACGGAAATGTCGCACGGAGATGCGAACAGGGGGGGTCGACCCACTTTGGAGGGGGGTCGACCCACCTGCCAGACAGAATGCTGTCTGGCAGGTTTTGTCATAGGGGGGTCGACCCACTTCTGAAGGGGGGTCGACCCACTTTCAGCCAGAGTGCTGAAAGTGCCCTATTCTGCCCAGGGGACGACCCATTAGCATGGGGGGTCGACCCACTGACCTAGAAACTTGATCAAAAGGTTTCTAAACAATTTCCAAACATTCTAAACATGCATCCCAATAGATTAAAACAAGAATTGCATTAGAAAGTAAGTTCTCACCTTGTCATTCATGATTTTGAGAGCATAACCTGAAAAACTCAAAAACTTCATCTTCATGATGCATGAAACACATTTAATCTAATAATACCTCATAGAAGGTGTTCAGAAAACAACCCACACAATTACCACCTCTTCAATGCATTTCAACCTTGATGAACCTGCACATTAGTATGTTGAAAGTGCAACTATATGCACAACTGATTCAAACATTTCCAAACCATATTTTTCACAGGTTCACCTTTCAAATACAATTTAATCAAGCCAACATGAATTAGATGAATTGAGAGCAAACTCAAATCTCCACTTTGTATATGCATGAAACTGAATGTATAGACTTGGAAACTTGAAGGCACAAGACAATGTATAGACTTGGCAGAAGGCCAATGTATAGACTTGGATTGAAGGCCAATGTACAGACTTGGTGGCTTGAACCAATGTATAGACTTGGCTGATGAAGGCCAATGTACAGACTTTGAAATATGAAGCCCAATGTATAGACTTGAAGTATGAAGGCCAATGTATAGACTTGGTGGCCAAAGGCCAATGTACAGACTTGGCTGATGAAGGCCAATGTACAGACTTGGTGGCCAAAGGCCAATGTGTAGACTTGGATTATGAAGGCCAATGTATGAAACAAAATGTATGGACTTTGAGTATGCATGAAACACAATGTCAAGCATTTATATGAATTCATTAAAAGAGTCGTGACCCAAATTGTGAACATGATATAACCAAGTTAGATAGCATGGTTAGAGGGTCTTAAGAACATCCAATAACCTTGGATCAAAAAGAATCATAAAAAGCATGTTAAGCAGAAATCCACATCAAGTGTCCCATATAGGACATGCATGAAGGCACCAATACAAACACCAACATCAAGGATGTGTGCATGAAGGATCATTGTGTTTGAACCACCTGCAAAACAAGATATCATAGTGTTAGTTTGTTTTACCATCAGGATGCCATAAAACATAGACAATCAAGATTTCCACTTTGAAGTAAACACAAAACAAGTAAACACAAAACACACGATATATTGGAATCATCAAAACCATTGTCAAAGACAACGAGGGGACGCACAGAACCCAACAGATAGGCGTAGCCTAACCTTCCCACTAAATTCTTTTGATATACCCCTGACTTAAATGACCAAACTGAGGCTATGACAAGTTTAACTAGCATGCATGTTAACCTATATTAACTACTAGTTAAGTTAGATCTTGAGAACACCTACCATTTTGACGTGGTTAACTGGTAGAACCGTGGAATCCTAGCCCTCCACGTTCTCTACAGCCAAGCTTTCAGTAGCAGGACGTGGTACGTAGCCTGCACATGAAGAGAAAATGTTAAGCTCTCTCTTCAGTAGGTGGAGAAGAGAAAGGCATAAACAACCTTCTCTGTAGTGGCAGAGGAATGGCAGTAAGGTTTCTACGTCGGATGGGGGGAGTTGTTTATAGGAAACAATCTCTCTATGGGAAACCAGATCTAAATCCTTGCTGTACATGTTCCCTCATGGGTCCAATGCCAGCAAACGTAAGTTGTTCTTGTTTCCACTAACTGCTTAAATCCTTAAGTCTCAGGAAATGACGCCTCCCCAGGTGGTCTTTGTTTAGGTAAATAGCGTCCATTCATGTGGACGTTACATCCTCTGCATATATATACATATATATATATATTTATACTACTGGGAGAAGGGAAATGGCGCCCATGGCAGGGGCGCCCTATGGATATAGCACCCAGGTAAGGGGCGCTATTTCCATTTGGATGGAAAGGTCATGGGCCCTTCACGTGTTTGCCAGGTCTTCAAGAGATATAAGTATATATATTGATTGGTGGCCCGCATATGTAATTGATTAGTGGCATAAGTTGGTGGGGTTCCATATGTATACAGTGGCCTTGTGGCTAAGGAAAATGACGACCTTGTATAGAGTCACTATTTCAGTGAATAGTCCTTTAGGAAACCCCATTACGTATGATGACTTCATTGGTGTTATATTTATATAATGGCCCTCAATGGGCATTCTAACTTTTTATTTAACCCTCTTATAGTGTTGTCTCCTCATAGAATTATCTAAAGTTTTTATTTACTTGGAGAAAAAGTCTATATTTTATTATTATTTTTTTCTATCATTTTTATACGAGGTGCTACACCCTCCCCCACTTAAAAGAATTTGGTCCCCAAATTCAACTGCATATATGGAGACAAGGAGGGTGAGAAGTACTTACGGACTAGAATAATTATGGAAATCTTCTTCTCATAGACTCCTCGGTTTTCCAAGTAGCTTCTTGTTCTAAGTATCGATTCCATTGGATCTTCACCATAGGGATCGTCTTACTCCTTAGAACACGGACTTCTCGATCGAGTATCTTCATTGGCTTCTGCTCATAGGTAAGGTTCTTTTGTATCACCAAGTTAGTGTGGTCGATGACATGGAGAGGATCGTGCACATACTTCTTCAGCATAGAAATATGGAATACATTGTGCACCTCTGATAGTTGTAGAGGCAAGGCAATGCGGTAAGCCACCTCGCCTACTCTCTCCAATACCTCGAATGGACCAATGAACCTCGGTGTAAGTTTACCTTTAACATCGAATCTTCTAATACCTCGGCCAGGAGATACTTTGAGAAAAACATGGTCTCCGACTTAAAATTTCAGATCTATTCTTCTATTGTCAGCATATGACTCCTGCCTGGACTGTGCTATCTTTAACCTTTCCCAAATGAGGTGTATATTTTAAGTTGAGTCCCTCACCATATCTGGGCCTAGAATTTGCTTTTCACCGACTTCGTCCCAGCATATCGAAGATCGACAACTTTTACCATAGAGTGCCTCGAAAGGTGCCATTTGGATACTGGCTTGATAGCTATTATTATATGCAAACTCGGTTAGGGGTAAGTGGTCGTGCCAACTTCCGCCGAAGTCTATAATACATGCCCTTAACATGTCTTCAACAACTTGCTTTGTCCTTTCTGTCTGTCCGTCTGTCTGGGGATGGAAAGTAGTGTTGAAGTTGAGTTTCATTCCCAGAGAGTGTTGTAGACTCTTCCAGAAATGAGAGGTGAAGCGTGGGTCTCGGTCGGATACGATCGACACAGGAACTCCATGCAATCTGACCATCTCCTTGATATACAAGGCAGTAAGGACATCAACCGACCATCGGCTTTTGATAGGTAAGAAATGAGCCGATTTAGTTAGGCGGTCGATAATTACCCAAATTCTATCATGTCCACCTCTAGACTTGGGCAAGCCCATAATAAAATCCATGCCAATGTCTTCCCACTTCCACTTGGGAATATCTAGTGGATGTAACTTTCCGGTGGGTTTCAGATGTTCTTCCTTCACTTGTTGACATGTCAGGCAGCGAGATATGAAGTCCGCTACCTCCCTTTTCATATTAGGCCACCAGAAAGTCCTTTTCAAGTCTTGGTACATCTTGGTGGCTCCAGGGTAGATCGTGTACCTCGATCGATGAACTTCTTCAAGAATCTTATTCTTCAACTCGGGATAGTCGGGTACACATGTCCGTTCATGGAATAACATTCTTCCATCGGGTGCCAGCTTGAAATCAAGTCTCTTGTCTACCTTGTTCCTTATCTCCCCTAGTGTAGGATCTGCTTCTTGTAGCTTCTGAAGTTCTGGTAGCAAATCCGGATGGAGACTCATATGGGCTAGAGTAATACACCCGTTCTTCTCATCTGTACTGATATCAAGCTCAGAGAATTTCTCCAGCAACTTCCTTTCTTGTATCATATAGTTGGCCAATATTACTCTCGGCTTTCTACTGAGGGCATCGGCTATAGAATTACCCTTACCCGGATGGTATTGTATAGTGAAGTCGAAATCTTTGAGATATTCAAGCCATCGCCTTTGCCGTATGTTTAGCTCCTTTTTTGAGAATAAATACTTGAGGCTCTTGTGATCGGAGTATACAGTGAATTTTTCTCCGTAGAGATAGTGCCTCTAGATCTTTAAGGCAAAAACCACTACGGCTAGCTCTAAATCATGAACATGGTAGTTCTCTTCATGCTTCTTTAGTTGCCGGGAAGAGTATGCAATGACTCTCCCATTTTTCATTAGTACACACCCGAGGCCAATACCAGAAGCATCGGTATATATCTCGTACTTCTCTCCTTCAATTGGCAATGATAAGACTGGAGTAGTAGTCAAGAGATCTTTCAAAGCTTGGAAGGTCTTCTCACAGCCTTCATTCCACTCGTAAGGTATTTCCTTGCGAGTCAATTGGGTGCAAGAAACTTCAAATCTCCGTTGCGTTTGTTGGTTGCTCCCAATTCTTCATGGCTTCGACTTTGGATGGGTCAACGGAAATTCTGTTCTTTGAAATTATATGGCCCAAGAAGGATACTTCCTCTAGCCAGAACTTGCACTTGCTGAATTTGGCATATAATTTGTGTTCCCTCAATATTTGCAATGCTTGCTTGAGATGTTCTTCATGGTCTTCTTCAAACTTTGAATAAATCAAAATATCATCGATAAAGACCATAATGAACTGGTCTAAGTGAGGCCTGAATATGCTGTTCATTAACTGCATGAAAGCTGCGGGGGCATTTGTTAGTCCGAAAGGCATAACAGTGAATTCGTAATGCCCATACCTGCTTCGGAATGCAGTTTCATGGATGTCTTCTTCTTTGATCTTCAGTTGGTGATAACCAGACCGAAGATCAATCTTGGAGAAATATATAGCTCTAGATATTTGGTCGAACAATTCATCAATCCTCGGCAGTGGGTACTTGTTCTTGATTGTAAGGTGGTTTAATTGCCGATAGTCGATGCAGAGTCTCATCGATCTATCCTTCTTCTTGACGAATAGCACAGTTCCTCCCCATAGGGAAGTACTCGGTCGGATGAAACCCTTGTTCAATAGTTTCATTAGTTGTTCCTTCAACTCCTACAGCTCAACAGGGGACATTCGGTAAGGTGCCTTGCAAACAGGTCCAGCACCAGGAGCGAGGTCGATAGTGAATGACACCTCCCGCTCCGGGGGTAAGCCGAGTAATTCTTTTGGAAAAACGTTAGAAAAATCTCGAACTACACGGATGTCTTCAAGCTTAGATTCCTCGATGTCCGTGGCAGTTACAAATGCAGTAAAAGTCGTACATCATTTGCTTATCAGTTTACTTGCTCGGAGAGCTGATATAAGAGGTGATCTATTCTAAGGGCTATTATAAACCAGCTCGGGATAATCCACAAAGGTTACTTTGCCGTTTCGGCAATCTACAGTTGCTTGATATGTGGATAACCAATCAGCTCCTAGTATATGTAGCACCCCCGATAAAAACATTTGAGAAAAATTTAAAACTTCTTCCTAAAAGAATCCTACCTAAACGCCTTATATAAAGAACCCAACCTCATGAGGGCTATAATATAAATATACAAGCCAACACCACTTTATGCATAGTACATAATGAACTCCTTCCTAAAGAATCTTACATGAAAGGCCTTACAGAAAGAATCAAACCATAAGAGGACTAGCATATAAATGTATAAGACAACTTTAACACATGGGCACATGGGTAGTACGTAAGTGGGTTTCCACCTTTTCCAAACTAAGGGAATGGGCGCCACTTACCAAGGCGCCATTCATCCAATTGAAGACTGTCTGAACAGGCGCCATTTCCCTTGGGGCCACCATCCCACTATAGCATTAATATATATATATATACACCATGAAGGCCAACACGTGAAAGTGGCAGTTTTGTCTAAAATTAACGTCCTCTCGCAAGGGCGTCATTCTCATGAATAATGCCACCCAGATTAATGGACGCCCTCATGCAGAGACGTCATTTACATGAATAGTATCACCTAGATTAATGGACGCCCCCTTACAAGGGCGTCATTTCATCTGTGTTTTCTAGAAGGTTGAGGCACGAACAACCTCATTTAGCTAGCAAAGCACCATGTCTAGATCTTGTTCCCTCAACCGGACTCGCAAGGTAATAAACCCATGATTTGAGATTTCCTATAACTAATTTCCTCCGTAGCACTGGGAGAGCCTAATGCCATCATCAGTGCTGCTTGCAGAAGGGAATATTTCCCTTCTTTCCCTCGAAAGACGTGAAGTCTACGTCCTGCTACTAGAATCTTTACGGCGGCGGAGAACGTGTGGCTTCATCCTTGGATTTCTATTCTGTCATATGTACCTCGTAATCATGTCAAAAGGTAGGTGTTCTCAAGATCTTGCCCAACTAGTAGCTAAATAGGTTACGTAACATGCATGCTTAGAGTTAGATTAACTCATCTTTCGTGCTATATTACCCGGCTTTATCGTGATCAAAAATGACTAAGTATATACCATGTTACATAGATTTTTAATAACCTGTTACCCCTGTTATATATGATTTTATACACCATCTTTTACCATGATTTTGTGAGTTTTGATCATATCCTACTGCACTAGTTTTATAGCCTTGAAAAATCATATTTTAGCCTTAGTATATAACCTCTGTTACGTAAGATACAGACCTGTTTTAACCAAAAAAAAAATGAAAAGCCCAACCCTCAGGAGAATAGCGCCCCCAGCCAGGGCGTCATTCACTAAAGGGGCGCCCCCAGCCAGGGAGCCAATTCTTGAAGAGGCGTCCCCAGCCAGGGCGCAATGTCGTCAATTCCATTTCTGGAATTTTCAGTAATTATTAAATCAACGATTCAAAAATCCATAACTATTGAACTAAACCATGAATATTTTACATGAGTATACTTATGTGATCGTGATAATTTTCTCTACCTGTCCATGCCCTTGATTCCTGATTCAGAGAAACTTTGGAAAAATGAATAGTAACTTGTATCTCAGAATGTACCTCCCTGATAGAAGCATGACTCACTTGAAATACGGCTCAATTGGTGACTCTCCGCAGTGTCGTCAGTTAGTTGAGCCATGTATATCAATTAGTGACACCCCGAGGGATCTTCAATTAAATTAAGACTACTCGGAGGGGCGCCAATTCCATTTTTGAGAAATTAAAAATATAACATTAGAAAATTCATATCTGTGAAATGAAAACCCAACAATTATACATGAACATATTTCTGAACTCCCGAGAATTTTCACTACCCGTTCATGCCCTTACTTTCTATTTTCGAGAAACTTTTTTGAATGAATAGTGTTTTTGAGTCACATACGTACCTACTGGGTGAAAATCACCCAATGAAATTGGCGCCCCAAGCCAGGGCGCCAATTCATTGAATAGCGGCAGCCATGTCATCTTCAATTAATTGAAGACTCCTTGAGCAGACGCCAATTCCATTCTATATAAATAATTTCTGAAAAATGAAAATTCTGAAAGACTGGCCAACCCCCAGGTGCCATTTACATGAAAAAACCCATGTACCCCAGGCGCCAATTTACTGAAAAACCCCCTGTACCCCAGGTGCCAATTGACTGAAAGACCCCCTGTACGCCAGACGCCAATTGACTGAAAGACCTGCCAACCCCCAGGCGCCAATTGACAGAAAGAGGGGCTGACCCCCAGGCGCCAAATGCAGTGGCAGAGGCATCTGTTCCGATTCCCGATCTGTCTCAAAATTTGTACCGATATAACCCTAGTACATGTCCCTGCATCATATATTTTTGAACTCCATCTACCTTATATATCCTAGATGGTTAAATCTTGAACCTCTTAAAACTACCATTTGGGAGTGTGGGAGCTAAGTGCCATGCGGGGAAAAGTGCTACGTTATGGGAGCCACCTCTTGAGACCGTACGGCGTAAAGTGCTACACGACGGGAGCCACATCTTGAGCCTGTAGGGGCCACCTCTAGAGTCCTCCATAACCAAATGACTAGTTAATCTTTGTCTGTAATACTATGTTTCTTAATTTCTTGAAATTCCATATTGGCTATAAATAAGAGTGGATGTCAAAAGTAATACATGAAATGCTGTGCGTATAGGGCCCGGTCTGGTCCTCGGAGGAGCACCCGAAGGTACTTGTGCCAATGGGAGTTTATTGACAATGGTGTTTAGCATTGCACCGGAGTACTTGCTTGACTTGAGACACTCCACACTTACTCTCTTTACTTGCTTGCCTTGACTTGCGTGGCCCGGAATGGGCAATACTTGACTTGTGGCCCAAGAAAGGGCAAATTACTTACTTTATTGAAATAGTCAATTCTATTAACACGTGCTTGATATTACTTGCTTGAACATGAATTTTACTTGCTTGTACATGAGATTTACGTGTACATGAGTTCATACTTGTACATGAGTTCCTGCTTGCCCAAAAGTGGCATTTATATCTATAATTTCTTGAAATACTGCTTGTCAATTACTTGAAATCTTGCGATACTCTCTTTATACAGTTCTTGATCTCTTATTGTTCATCATGCATAGATTTACCTATATACCTGATTTTTCTCACTCGTACATCATGCATAGCTATACTGGTAATACATGTAACATGTAAATCACTTAAAGATTGCTCGAACTTGAGATGTAATTCCTACTGAGTGATTCGCTCATCTAGTTTCTTCCTAACATTTTCAGGTGATTCGGATAGCGACGCCCACAAGAATGGGTTTGAGACCGAGTGAAGAGTGCTAGAACATCATTCGCCTATCATTAGCTAGTCGCGTCTTTTGAATTTATTTGAATCCTACCTTTGTACTTCCAGTTATGTCAGTTTAGTGGTTTAAACCTTGTTAAGGCATGTAGCCGAGTGTTTGGCTTTTCAATTTGGAATTGTCAAGGACTATCTTTATTTTCTTTGGTTAATCAAATAATTATCTCTTTGGACTATTGGGATTATTTAGTCTTTTGCGCACTCCGTATTTATGTCAAAAACTTTATCGCTCTAATGACACGATCTATATAGACGCGTCATGCATCCGAGTATCTTCCGCGCTCGGGATGTGACAGTCTTCGTGGTATCAGAGCCTAGGATTTTAGTTTCCTAGGTAAAACCCGAGTCTAAGGATAGGTAAAACCCGAGTCCAAGGATAGTTGTACCTTACCCAGTGAGTTGGATAGAGCCATGGGTTAAGTTCTATAATCACTTTTAACCTTATAAATAAATCCTATCTTTATCCTCAACACTTTTGTAGGATCATGGCCGCTGAAAGAGCACAATGGCGCGAGATGCAGCACACCGTGCAAGGCCTTACATAGGCGCTGCAGCAAGTGGCGCAAGGTGGTGCCAACCGTGGAGCTAGTGATCTCCACAAGAGTTTTCGTAACATGAACCCACCAAGGTTCACGGGTTCGTCTGACCCCGAGGATGCCGAGAATTGGTTAAAAGAGATGGAACGAACCTTCCGTGTGATGCAATGCATGGACGAGGAGAAGGTTTTACTGGCCATATTCCAACTGGAGCGGGACGCTCGATGTTGGTGGGAATCCATAGAAGCAACACTACCAGAAGACCATGTCACATGGGATGAATTCATGGAGCATTTCAACAACAAGTACTTCTCCGACCATATCCAGGAGAAGAAGGCCGCGGAATTCGCCGTTCTAAAACAACGGGGCTTGAAAGTGGCCGAGTATGAGGCCCAATTTTCAAGACTGTCAAAGTATGCGCCCCACTTGGTGTGTACGGAAAAGATGAAGGCTATAATGTTCCTCAACGGGCTTCGGCCCCACTATATTACACAACTTGCACCGATGGACATCCAAGTCTACTCAGAGATGGTTCGCCGTGCTCAATTGCTAGAAGACGCCACCAAATTATCTGAAAGAATCCAGGGAAGGGACAAGAAGGAGCCTGTCACAAGTCCAGGAAATATCAAACGATCATTCAATCAGAAGTGGTTCTTCATTGGAGGGGAGCCCTCCAGGGAAAAGAAATTCCAGAAGAATGACAGGCCATTTTCCACCACCACACCCTCTCAGGAGATTTGCAAGTATTGTGATAAAGCTGGTCATAAGACCGAGGAATGTTGGAGGAAGTTAGGAGCTTGTCTTCGATCTGGGTGTCGAGAGCATCAAATCCCAGACTGCCTATTGATGAAGGAGCAAGTCACCAAAGATGAGAAGCATCCGATAAAGAAACAAGGCCGTCTGCAAGCTCTCCACAAGATGGAACCCACAGAAGGTGGAATTGTGGAAGGTACTCTCACAATTTGTTCTAAAACTGCTCAAGTTTTATTTGATGCCGGAGCAACTCATTCATTCATTTCCAAGGAATTTGCTGCTTCATTTTCTAAGAAACATGAACTATTAGATTTGGTCATATCTACACCTCTTGGGAATGAGTCCGATATCACTTATCACTATCCAAACTGTGAAGTGATAATTAAAGGAAATAACTTATCTGCTAACCTGATATGCCTAGATATGAAGGGTTATGATGTCATACTAGGTGCTGACTGGTTATCAGCATACCAAGCAACCGTAGATTGCCGGCATGGCAAGGTAATTTTCGTAGATTTTCCAGAGCTGGTTTACACTAGCCCTCGGAGTAGATCACCTCTTATATCAGCCCTCCGAGCTAGTAAACTTACGAGTAAATGATGTATCGCTTTCATAGTATTCGTGACTGCCATGGAAGTCGAGGAGATTAAACTTAAAGACATTCATGTAATTCAAGATTTTTCCAATGTTTTTCCAGAAGAATTACCCAGCTTACCTCCGAAAAGGGAAGTGTCGTTCACAATCGACCTCGTCCCTGGTGCTGGTCCTGTTTCCAAGGCACCGTATAGAATGTCCTCTGCTGAGCTGAAAGAGCTAAAAGAGCAGCTAATGGAGTTATTGAAAAAGGGTTTCATCAGGCCAAGTACTCCCCCATAGGGAGCACCCGTGCTATTCGTCAAAAAGAAGGACGGATAGATGAGACTATGCATTGATTATCGGTAGCTAAATCACCTTACAATCAAGAACAAGTACCCGTTGCCGAGAATTGATAAGATGTTCGATCAATTATCTGGAGCTACATATTTCCCCAAGATTGATCTTCGTTCTGGTTACCACCAACTGAAGATCAAAGAAGAAGACAGTCATAAAACTACATTCCGGAGCAGGTATGGGCATTACGAATTTACTGTTATGCCTTTCGGACTAATGAATGCCCCCGCAGCTTTTATGCAGTTAATGAACATCATATTCATGCCTTACTTAGACCAATTTATTATGGTCTTTATCGATGATATTTTGATTTATTAAGAGTCTGAGGAAGACCATGAAGAACATTTCAAGAAGGCGTTGCAGATATTGAGCGAAAATAAATTATATGCCAAATTCAGCAAGTGCGAGTTCTGGCTCGAGGATGTGTCCTTCTTGGGCCACATGATTTTGAAGAACGAAATTGATGTTGACCCATCAAAGGTCGAAGCCATGAAGAACTGGGAACGACCAACAAATGCAACAGAGATTCGAAGCTTCTTGGGTCTAGCTGGTTACTACCGGCGTTTTATCAAGGACATCTCCAAGATTGTTGTTCCTCTGACCAGGTTAACCCGTAAGGAAGTGCCTTATGAGTGGAATGAAGACTGTGAAAAGAGTTTCCGAACTTTGAAGGATCTCTTGACCACTGCTCCAGTCTTATCATTGCCAATTGAAGGAGAAAAATACGAGCTATATACCGATGCTTCTAGTATTGGCCTCGGATGTGTATTGATGCAAAATGGAAGAGTCATTGCATACTCTTCTCGACAATTGAAGAAACATGAAGAGAACTACCTAGTGCATGACTTAGAACTGGCCGTGGTAGTATTTGCCTTAAAGATCTGGAGACACTATCTCTACGGAGAACAGTTCACTGTATACTCCGATCATAAAAGCCTCAAGTATTTATTCTCCCAAAAGGAGTTAAACATGCGGCAAAGGTGTTGGCTTGAATATCTTAAGGATTTCGACTTCACTATACAATACCATCCTGGCAAGGGTAATTCAGTAGCTGATGTCCTTAGTCGGAAACCAAGAGCAATTTTGGTCAACTGTATGATACAAGAATGAAAGTTGCTGTATAAATTCTCCGAGCTTGATATCAGTACAGATGAGAAGAACATGTATATTATTCTATCTCATATCAGTCTACATCCAGATTTGCTACCTGAAATTAAGAAGCTTCAAGAAGAAGATCCCGCACTAGTGGAGATAAAAAGCAAGCTGGATGAGAGACTTGATTTCAAGCCGGCACCTGATGGCAGATTACTATTTCATGAACGGACATGTGTGCCCGACTGTCCTGAATTGAAGAAGAAGATTCTTGAAGAAACTCATCGATCGAGGTACACGATCCACCCTGGAGCCACTAAGATGTACCAAGTGGTGCGGACACCAGAGCGAGCGAGAAGCACGAACCGGTGAGCCGTCGGTACCGATACGAGGAGCACCACTCGGGCTACATCGGCTTCTATCTGGCTCGGAGATAGCCTGGAGACTCCCCCTTGAGTCTCAATATTTATAGTATTTATTGAGACTTTATTTGTGTGTCATGTGTGTTTATTGGTTTTTATTCGAATTGTAATACAGATTGCACTGAGGGTTTATTTATAATTTGGGACCACCCGGGTCCCGCGGTCCCCCCTACCTCTTCCCCATTGATCCACCTCATCTCTAGGGCCCATGTGGGGTCAGTCAACCTTCAAATAGTGGGCTTCTAGAAGAGTGGACCAAGGGGGGGACAAGAGGTTAACAAAGTCCAAGAAGGAGGCATTCTAGTCAAGGGGGCGCACCACATTTAGTATATTATATTAGGTTTGAATTTTATTTTATTTGATTCCAAATCACATGGGAGAATAAAAATGTGGACTCCCTCTTTTACCCTCCCCAACCCTAGATCTAGGGTTAATTAGTGTCTTTTGTCATTTCACATAAATACCTTGTATTTCTATTTTGAGTGGAATTAATGCATAAGAAGTCTTGAATTTTGTTGGAGCCTAGCAAGGGCCGCCCCTCTCTCTCTCTCTCCTCTCTTCTTCTTGCAGCTGGGAAAGCTATGTTCTGAGGTGGGAAGTCTCATCTATCTGGTGTGGACTTCGTCGTTGCCGCCGCCGCCGCCATCGAGCCGCCGTTGCACCGCCACTACCTCCATCGGTATTCTACCAATCGGGTGATAGCAGGCCATTCTCAGATTTTTAGCTCTCAACCACGAGTTCATATGGAGCCCAAACTTTCAGGGTGAGTTCCAGGGTTCTTCATCACATCCCAAAAAATTTGGTTGGGCTTCTAGCTTCCCTTTGGAATTTTCCATTTTCATTCTTTCTTTCCATCTAGATCTGCCAGCTTTCAGTCTAGATTCACAGTAGCTCTAAGTTTCCCCTCTTTGGACCTCTTCTTAATTTTTTCTTGAGTCCCCACTTTTACTGGAGGTTCTGTCCACCACCCCCTCCATCCACGAATTTTCGTGGAATTTCTAAAGGCTTTCACCTATTTTCTAAAAATCACTTTCAGATCTCCACTCAGTTTTATCTGCCTCTGTCCAGATCTGACCACCCATCAGTATAAAATACCTTTCCCCATCCATACCTCCACCAAATCGATCATAAGAATTATTGCCGTTTTCCTCTCTCTCCCCTCTACAACTTTAATGAAGAGCTCGAGGTCTAAATCAGAGGTCTACCCTACAGTCAATGCCAACTCTCAGGAAACTTTAGTTCTGCCCGGCCAAATCTTAAACTGAGATTAGTTCGGTTCTAAAATCCCTCATCAGAATCACGATCCCAACGAAGTTTCTAGAGTCATAGAGGGTCGAAGTACTTCGAACAAGCTTTCCAACGATACCTCTTGCGTGTCGATCCGACTTCAGGAGTGATCACAGCAGCAGATCTCGCTGGATCGCGCGTCGCAAAATAGAAGTAACAGATCCGTGGGCAGCAACTCCAAGACTTGGAGATCGGAGCCGATCGGCCTCCGACCCGTGTTCCAACCCTGCCGCCGTCCAGGGAAGCGCGCCACCAGAAGTCACCATCACAGTGGGACCCACTCCGTTAGGTCCAGAGGATGGGGCAGCGCGTGGGCCCCACGAACCCGGAGATCGCGCCATCCGGATAGCACTAAAACGCGGGTTTCGGTGCCGACGGACGACATCAAGATGCTACCCGTCAACCTAATTCCCGCTACTCCCGGGCCCCACATGTGACCTATTACCTCCTTGCGTGGAGTGGGTCAAATCTTTGTACCGCAGTGTATTTGTTTAACCGGGAGTACAGAATTGCCCGGGGTTGTCTTCCCCATGCCGGGAGCGTGGAGGTAACGATCTCGACTTCTTGGCAATTACTTGCTTAGCTAGTATATGGTCACGTGCCGCTGCTGAGTGTGATAGGAACCCAGCCCGTGAGTCCATGTCACCACTGTGAGCGAGAGAGTGTGTCACGTCCCGAGAGCGGAAGATACCCGGAGACGCGTGACGAGTTTATATCAATCATGTCAATCAGAGTATTAGTGTATTCGACACCAAAATCAGAGATGCGCAAAAATAAAGATAACCCAATCCTTTATTCCTTCATAAGAATATGTCTATTACAAACCCTTGAAGTACTAACTAAAATAAAGGGAAAAATACAAGGTTGACTCAAGAAAATATGAAAAAGACTAGATAACACGGAAGAAGCTCTATCTCTTTCACTCTTGATTTTTTCCATCCGTTCGAGTTCCCTCATCGTCGGACTTACCTGAAAAGTAGGGAAACACTAAGTGAGCGAACGCTCAGTAGGAAATTATATCTCAAGAACTAGCAAGGGGTTTAAGTGATTACATCTTTCATGAATGCACTATAGCTATGCATGCTCGCATAAAACGACAAGATGGAGAGAGTGTATAATAATAAGATAGCGACGAGAACTAGTCATGAACTTTCAAGAACTTATATCAAAAGATATCAAGATATTCAAGCAAGTGTATTCATCATGTCATGTTGGAATTTGGCTATCACATTTTAAGCACGCAAGTATGCAATTACCCTTTTCCGGGTCACGCAAGTCATGTAATATCAAGTCAAGTACAAGTACAAGATTTGTGCAATGTTCAATCAAGCTAGTCATGCATTTCGGTATAATGTCAATACCGTTATCAATCAACTCCCATGGGCACAAGTACTTTCGGGTGCTCCTCCCAGGACCAGATCGGGCCCTATATGCGCAGGCATTAATCATATATTTTAACATCCACTTTTGTGTATAGCCATTATGGAATTTTAAGAATAAAGCTTGTAGACATGTAGGATAAACTTAGATAGAATAGAGTCCAAAATATGATACTTGACATAGATAGGCGATAATAACGGTACAATCACGATTATCGATAAAACTAGGTGGAATTGGTTCCCTAACTTGGGTACCATGACAAACAAGTATGGACATTCTTTATATAGAATTGAGGTCCACAAGAACATCAAGTTTAATATAGAATTGGGGTTTACAAGAACATCATAACAATATTGATATAGAGTTGGGGTTTACAAGAACATCATGACAATGTTGATATAGAATTGGGGTTTACAAGAACATCATCAAATGGCATGATAACCTCATCCCATTAAGAGAATTCTCATGATACACACTTTGCATAACATGAGGGCCGGTATACTATGTTTCTATAGAGTGACATGGTAAAATAGTGTAATGGGTTTTTATGGTACAACCAGCTCAGTCGGCCTTGAGAGAATCCAAGGCTGCGAGGAGACTTACGGAGGTCTCTATGACTAACTCGTTAGTCCAAATGAACGGAATGTCCAATGGAGAGCTTGTATGTCAATGAGAATTAGTGGGTAAACGATAAATCATCATTAATCGTGGAACTATATTCACGGAACGGAATATAGTGCCGATTACATATATATATATATATATATATATATAACCCTTCGGTTGACAGTAATCAGTGTAAAACAGAAATACAGAAAATAGCGACTCAAGCTAAGTCATTAATTATCCAATTAACGTCGTACTCAGGGGCGTTTATTCACAATTTGACGACTTATACATTAGTCGTCCCTTTAATATTTCTATTCTGCAGAAAATCAATATTCTGGAATTTTAACAAAAACGCGCCCTAGACGGGGGCGTTACTTTTATATTAGCGCCCTGGTTTGGGGCGACCGTTCAATAAGAGACGACCTTGTGCTGGTCGTTAATTCAACAATTTATCAATTTTCAGATAATAAAATTTCAGGAAAACAATTTCATGGTCAGGACAAGAAAAATATCAGGATTAGGTAGGTATGATCATGCATTAATTTAGATTCATGGTTTCATAGTTATAGAATTTTAACCATGGATAATTATCAATTATATGAAATTGACGCCTTCTGGGTAGGGCGTCAAAACAAGAATTAGCGCCCTTGTCTGGGTCGCTTCTTTAAAATCACTCAGAAAATATTTGGAAACGCAGTAAAACTATATGCATGAGATCATGGATGAGTTTGTTTCATAATTTATACTAGTTTTTGGGCTACGTTCTTGAGAAAACCTACCTTATGAAGATTTAACTGATAAACGGATGAAGGTTTGGAGAAGAAAACGATGCTCTGTTCTCGAACAGAGATAACTTACAGGAGATGAAAGAGACAGAAGTCCTTGGTCTGATGCAGCTAAAAGTAGGTTCCCCACCGATACAGAAGATTTGCCTTCTGGTCAGCAAGGGGGAAGGAGAGGAAGACAACAGTCTTCACGTCCCTCCTGCAGGGAGAATATGGACGAGGAACGCTCGTTCTTCAGTCAAAAGGATGATTGTCTTCTTAACACAGACGACCTGTATAGGAAGATGAGGAAGGAAAAGAACATCAACGTTCTTTCAACACATACAACCAAAAATAAAGAGGAAGAACATTACCTGTTCTTCACGTCGATGACAGCAGCAACAGAGCTTCGACCAAATAGATTTTAGGGTTTGATGGACAAGGATATTTATAATATTTTGAGGATCCTAATAGGGTTAGAGTTGTATTGGAAGTAATACTTCCATGATAGAGTCCTTACTATATTCTACTAACTCGTACTAATCCATAAACTTTCTCTGGATAATGTTCTGGTTCGAACGGAACACAAACGGAATTAGCGTCTTAAGTGAGGGCGTCGAATTTTAAATTGACGCCTTGTCGAGCGTCGTTACTTATGTAAAACGCACCCATGTAGAGGGCGTTTCATTTCCTTTCCTTAATTTTATTTTCCCATCGTTTGAAATTTGATGCCCTATTGTCTAGGCGTCTCTTTTAAA
The DNA here is from genome assembly GCA_022559845.1 of Amorphophallus konjac. Classification (NCBI taxonomy): domain Eukaryota; kingdom Viridiplantae; phylum Streptophyta; class Magnoliopsida; order Alismatales; family Araceae; genus Amorphophallus; species Amorphophallus konjac. The sequence continues at coordinate 287,717,738 of CM040123.1, read as the reverse complement.
TTAACGCCTTAGACAGAGGCGTTTCCTTTTGAATCAGCGCCTTGATAAAAGGCGTTATTTTCCTCTTGATCAATGATTTACTCATTTAGGCTCTTTGTCATCTATTTACTTATCTTTTATTTTTAATTTGATTTATTTAAAAATCTTGTTTTTATCAGGGTTGCTACACCCTCCCCCACTTAAAAGAATTTGGTCCCCAAATTCAATAGTACGTATAAGTGGAGAGTGTAGAACATATACCTTTAAAATAATTCTGGGAATCGTTTCCTCACGGATTCCTTGGTTTCCCATGTAGCTTCATGTTCGGAGTTCTTATTCCATTGTACCTTAAGCATGGGAATAACCTTATTCCTTAGGGTACGTACTTCACGATCTAGTATCTTTATGGGCTTCTGTTCATATGTGAGATCCTTCTGGATAACTAAGTCTCCATGTTCAATAATATGTGATGGATCGTGTACATACTTCTTCAACATAGATATGTGGAACACATTATGAACATCAGACAATTGAGGAGATAATGTGATGCGATAAGCAACCTCACCAACTCTTTCCAATATCTCAAAAGGTCCTACGAACCTTGGTGTAAGCTTGCCCTTAATACCAAATCTCCGTATTCCACGTCCAGGCGATATCTTGAGAAATACATGATCTCCGACTTGGAATTCAAGATCTCTCCTTCTTGTATCGGCATACGCCTTTTGCCTAGACTGGGCAACTTACAGTCTTTCTCGAATCAATTGTATTCTTTCAGTGGTAACCCTTACCATGTCTGGACCTAGCAGCTGTTTCTCTCCAACTTCGTCCCAGCATAAGGGTGATCAGCATCTCCTTCCGTATAAAGCTTCGAAAGGTGCCATTTGTATACTTGCCTGGTAGCTATTATTGTATGTAAATTCCACCAACGGCAAGTGATCATGCCAACTTCCATCGAAATCAATGATGCAAGCTCTGAGCATATCTTCAATCACCTGGTTAGTTCTCTCGGTCTGACCATCCATTTGAGGATGAAAAGCTGTACTAAAGTTAAGCCTTGTTCCCAACGAATGTTGTAGTCCCTTCCAAAAATGAGAAGTAAAATGGGGATCTCTGTCAGACACGATTGAAACAGAAATACCATGTAATCTGAGTATGTCCTTGATGTATAACGCAGCCAACACATCGACTGACCATTGACTCTTGATTGGCAAGAAATGCGCTGATTTAGTCAATCGGTCAATAATAACCCATATTCCATCATGTCCTCCCTTTGATTTAGATAAACCCATGATGAAATCCATACCAATATCCTCCCACTTCCATTTAGGGATATCTAGAGGATATAGTTTTCCAGCAGGCTTTTGGTGTTCCGCCTTGACCTGTTGGCAAGTGAGACAACGTGATACATAGTCTGCTATTTCCCTTTTCATGTTGGGCCACCAAAAATTTCTCTTCACATCTTGGTACATTTTGGTAGATCCAGGATGAATCGTGTACCTTGATCTATGAGCTTCATCTAAGATCTTCTTCTTTAACTCGGGATAATCGGTATGCAAGTTCTATTCCTGAACATTAATCTTCCTTCACAAGTTATTTGGAAATCAGATTGTCCTTCCAATCTGTCCTTGATTTCCACTAATACTGGGTCATCATCCTGAAGTGCTTGTGTTTCAGTTAATAGGTCTGGATGAATGCTTACATGAGACAATGTGACACATTTGAAGTTCGTGTCCATGCTTATATTGAGCTTAGAAAATTGCTCCAGCAACTTCCATTCTTGAATCATACAATTGGCTAACAGTGTTCTCGGCCTTCGACTAAGGGCATCAGCTACATGGTTACCCTTTCCGGGATGATATTGTATATTGAAGTCGAAGTCCTTGAGATATTCTAGCCAACGCCTTTGCCTCATATTTAGTTCCTTTTGAGAGAAAAGATACTTGAGACTCTTGTGATCGGAGTATACAGTAAACTGCACTCCATATAGATAATGTCTCCAGATCTTTAGTGCAAATACTACCACGGCTAATTCTAAGTCATGGACGGGGTAGTTCTCTTCATGCTTCTTTAATTGACGAGAAGAGTAAGCTATAACCTTTCCTTGTTGCATTAGAACACATCCGAGGCCAATGCCAGAAGCATCAGTGTATACCTCGAATTTCTCTCCTTCCATTGGTAAAGCTAAGACAGGAGCTGTAGTAAGATGATCCTTGAGAGTTTGGAAGCTTCTTTCACATTCCTCACTCCATTCGTAACGGATCTCCTTGCGAGTTAACCTCGTAAGTGGTACGGCGATCTTAGAGAAATCTTTGATGAATCGCCTGTAATAGCCGGCAAGACCTAAGAAACTTCGGATCTTGCTAGCATTGGTCGGTCTTTCCCAATTTCTTACAGCTTCAACTTTTGATGGATCTACTGATAAGCCATCCTTTGATATAACATGTCCGAGAAAAGTCACTTCCTCAAGCCAGAATTCGCACTTGCTGAGTTTTGCGTATAATTGGTTTGCCCTTAATATTTGTAATGCAATCCTTAAATGCTCCTCATGCTCTTCCTTGGTCTCGGAATAAATCAATATATCATCGATAAAGACCACCACGAATTGATCCAAATAATGCCTGAATATACTATTCATTAACTGCATAAAGGCAGTAGGGGCATTCGTTAGTCCGAAAGGCATAACAACAAATTCATAATGGCCGTACCTGCTTCTGAATGCAATCTTATGAATGTCCTCATCCTTGATTCTTAACTGATGATATCCCGACCTAAGATCAATTTTGGAAAAGTATTTGGATCCTGAAATTTGATCAAACAACTCATCGATTCTTGGCAGTGGATACTTGTTTTTGATAGTGAGATGATTCAACTGTCGATAGTCGATGCATAACCTCATGGATCCATCTTTCTTCTTTACAAATAATATAGGCGCTCCCCATGGGGAAGTACTTGGTCTTATGAATCCTTTCTTAATGAGTTCCATCAATTGCTCCTTTAACTCCTTGAGTTCAGCAGGCGACATTCTATACGGTGCCTTAGAAACTGGACCCGCACCAGGAACTAAATCGATGGTGAAGGCCACTTCTCTTTGCGGGGGTAATCCAGGCAAATTTTTTGGAAATACGTCCGGAAATTCTTGCACAACTGGGATATCTTTTATCTTAGTTTCCTTAGCCTCCTTAATCGTGACGAATGCAAGGAAAGATACACATCCTTTCCTGATGAGCTTGCTAGCTCGAAGAGCTGAAATAAGAGGGGTTTTACTTCGCCTCTTGGGGCTAGTAAAGATCAGTTTTGGAAATTCCTCGAAAGTAACCTTGCTATTGCGGCAATCGACCGTTGCTTGATATTTAAATAACCAATCCGCTCCTAGTACGACATCATACTCCTTTAGATCTAAACATATAAGATCAATAGGGAGATTCTTACCATGAACCAATACTTCACAGTTCTGGTAATGGTGTGTAATATCAGTCTCGTTTCCTAGAGGAGTAGGTAAGACTAATTTTATCCATTTCGGTTCTAGGGGTAACGGATCAGCGAACTTCTTGGAAACAATTGAATGTGAAGCACCAGTATCAATTAAGACATATGCAGACTTGGAACAAACTTTCAATGTACCTTCTACTAGTCTGCCTTCTTCTTCTTGTTCGGTCTCCTTAATTGCGTGAAGACGAGCATTCTTGGTTACTGGGCACTTCCCGTCCCCGGCGTGATCATTAAGTAATGGGCAATCGGGAATTCGATGATCGCGACTCCCACAGCGGAGACATGCTCCTAGTTTCCTCCAGCATTCTTCTGCTCTATGGCCCGCTTTGTCACAATGCTTGCACACTATATTTGATGGGGTAGTGGTGATGGAGAAGGGCTTGGTCTTCTTAAACTTTTGATCTTGTGAGGAAGTACCTCCATTGCTAGGCCTCTTCTTGAAGTTGGGTTTAAAGGAACCCGAACTTGTAACTTGTTCTTTCTTGTCCTTCCCACAGATTCTATCAGATAGTTCCGTGGCGTCTTCTCATAGCTGAGCTCGGTGCACAATTTCCGAGTAGACCTGGATATCCATTGGCGCCAGCTGTGTGATATATTGGGGCCTAAGCCCATTTAGGAACCTCCTAGCTTTCATCTTCTCGGTGCTGACTAAGTGCTTAGCATACCGAGATAATCTAGAAAAATGGGCCTCGTACTCAGCCACCGACAAGGATCGTTGCTTCAGTGCAGCGAATTCTGCGGCTTTCTTCTCCTGGACTCGGTCCGAAAAATATTTAGCGTTGAAATGTTCAACGAATTCTTCCCAAGTAACTTGGTCTTGATTTAAAGTAGCTTCTATTGATTCCCACCAGCCTCGGGCATCCCTTTCCAACTGAAAGGTAGCTAATAAGACTTTATCTTGATCCGTGCACTGCATAACACAAAATATACGTTCCGTCTCCCTGATCCAGTGCTCTGCGTCATCCGGATCAGTAGTACCCATGAATTTGGGCGGGTTCATGTTTTTAAAGACTTAGTGGAGACTCCCTGCTCGTTGTGCACCTCCTTGTGCTACCTGTTGCAGCACCTGAGTCATGCCTTGAAGTGTACGCTGCATGTTGCGCCACTGAGCACGTTCGGCAGCCATCATCCTACAATTACAATAACTAGATCAATACGTGATCTCATTTAGAAGCTAGCATTTCTATGTTAACTTTAACCCTTGGTTCTACCCAATCTCACCGGTTAAAGGTTAAACCTATCCTTGGACTTGGGTTTTCCTAGGAATTGAATACCCTAGGCTCTGATACCACAAAAATTGTCACGCCCCGAGAGCGGAAGATACCCGGAGACACGTGACGAGTTTATATCAATCATGTCAATCAGAGTATTAGTGTATTCGACACCAAAATCAGATATGCGCAAAAATAAAGATAACCCAATCCTTTATTCCATCATAAGAATATGTCTATTACAAACCCTTGAAGTACTAACTAAAATAAAGGGAAAAATACAAGGTTGACTCAAGAAAATATGAAAAAGACTAGATAACACGGAAGAAGCTCTATCTCTTTCACTCTTGATTTTCCCCATCCGTTCGAGTTCCCTCATCGTCGGATTTACCTGAAAAGTAGGGAAACACTAAGTGAGCGAACGCTCAGTAGGAAATTATATCTCAAGAACTAGCAAGGGGTTTAAGTGATTACATCTTTCATGAATGCACTATAGCTATGCATGCTCGCATAAAATGACAAGATGGAGAGAGTGTATAACAATAAGATAGCGACGAGAACTAGTCATGAACTTTCAAGAACTTATATCAAAAGATATCAAGATATTCAAGCAAGTGTATTCATCATGTCATGTTGGAATTTGGCTATCACGTTTCAAGCACGCAAGTATGCAATTACCCTTTTTCGGGTCACGCAAGTCATGTAATATCAAGTCAAGTACAAGTACAAGATTTGTGCAATGTTCAATCAAGCTAGTCATGCACTTCGGTATAATGCCAATACCGTGATCAATCAACTCCCATGGGCACAAGTACTTTCGGGTGCTCCTCCCAGGACCAGATCGGGCCCTATATGCGCAGGCATTAATCATGTATTTTAACATCCACTTTTGTGTATAGCCATTATGGAATTTCAAGAATAAAGCTTGTAGACATGTAGGATAAACTTGGATAGAATAGAGTCCAAAATATGATACTTGACATAGATAGGCGATAATAACGGTACAATCACGATTATCGATAAAACTAGGTGGAATTGGTTCCCTAACTTGGGTACCATGACAAATAAGTATGGACATTCTTTATATAGAATTGAGGTCCACAAGAACATCAAGTTTAATATAGAATTGGGGTTTACAAGAACATCATAACAATGTTGATATAGAGTTGGAGTTTACAAGAACATCATGACAATGTTGATATAGAATTGGGGTTTACAAGAACATCATTAAATGGCATGATAACCTCATCCCATTAAGAGAATTCTCATGATACACACTTTGCATAACATGAGGGCCGGTATACCATGTTTCTATAGAGTGACATGGCAAAATAGTGTAATGGGTTTTTATGATACAACCAGCTCAGTCGGCCTTGAGGGAATCCAAGGCTGCGAGGAGACTTACGGAGGTCTCTATGACTAACTCGCTAGTCCAAAGGAACGGAATGTCCAATGGAGAGCTTATATGTCAATGAGAATTAGTGGGTAAACGATAAATCATCATGAATCGTGGAACTATATTCACGGAACGGAATATAGTGCCGATTACATATATATATATATATATATATATATATAACCCTTCGGTTGACAGTAATCAGTGTAAAACAGAAATACAGAAAATAGCGACTCAAGCTAAGTCATTAATTATCCAATTAACGTCGTACTCAGGGGCGTTTATTCACAATTTGACGACTTATACATTAGTCGTCCCTTTAATATTTCTATTCTGCAGAAAATCAATATTCTGGAATTTTAACAAAAACGCGCCCTAGACGGGGGCGTTACTTTTATATTAGCGCCCTGGTTTGGGGCGACCGTTCAATAAGAGACGACCTTGTGCTGGTCGTTAATTCAACAATTTATCAATTTTCAGATAATAAAATTTCAGGAAAACAATTTCATGGTCAGGACAAGAAAAATATCAGGATTAGGTAGGTATGATCATGCATTAATTTAGATTCATGGTTTCATAGTTATAGAATTTTAACCATGATAATTATCAATTATATGAAATTGACGCCTTCTGGGTAGGGCGTCAAAACAAGAATTAGCGCCCTTGTCTGGGTCGCTTCTTTAAAATCACTCAGAAAATATTTGGAAACGCAGTAAAACTATATGCATGAGATCATGGATGAGTTTGTTTCATAATTTATACTAGTTTTTGGGCTACGTTCTTGAGAAAACCTACCTTATGAAGATTTAACTGATAAACGGATGAAGGTTTGGAGAAGAAAACGATGCTCTGTTCTCGAACAGAGATAACTTGCAGGAGATGAAAGAGACAGAAGTCCTTGGTCTGATGCAGTTGAAAGTAGGTTCCCCACCGATACAGAAGATTTGCCTTCTGGTCAGCAAGGGGGAAGGAGAGGAAGACAACAGTCTTCACGTCCCTCCTGCAGGGAGAATATGGACGAGGAACGCTCGTTCTTCAGTCAAAAGGATGATTGTCTTCTTAACACAGACGACCTGTATAGGAAGATGAGGAAGGAAAAGAACATCAACGTTCTTTCAACACATACAACCAAAAATAAAGAGGAAGAACATTACCTGTTCTTCACGTCGATGACAGCAGCAACAGAGCTTCGACCAAATAGATTTTAGGGTTTGATGGACAAGGATATTTATAAGATTTTGAGGATCCTAATAGGGTTAGAGTTGTATTGGAAGTAATACTTCCATGATAGAGTCCTTACTATATTTTACTAACTCGTACTAATCCATAAACTTTCCCTGGGTAATGTTCTGGTTCGAACGGAACACAAACAGAATTAGCGTCTTAAGTGAGGGCGTCGAATTTTAAATTGACGCCTTGTCGAGCGTCATTACTTATGTAAAACGCGCCCATGTAGAGGGCGTTTCATTTCCTTTCCTTAATTTTATTTTCCCGTCGTTTGAAATTTGACGCCCTATTGTCTAGGCGTCCCTTTTAAATTAATGCCTTAGACAGAGGCGTTTCCTTTTGAATCAGCGCCTTGATAAAAGGCGTTATTTTCCTCTTGATCAATGATTTACTCATTTAGGCTCTTTGTCATCTATTTACTTATCTTTTATTTTTAATTTGATTTATTTAAAAATCTTATTTTTATCAGGGTTGCTACAGAGTGACCCATCCCGTGGCTCGATCCGAGCACGGAAGTGAGTCGACCACTCTTGACTCTGCTGGTTTCTCAACCGCGTGGATCCGCGTTTCCCTCGCTTGGGACGACGAGTGAGCTTACGTTTCTGTTAGCGACGTATAGCCCATAGGAACTCTTAGTGTCGGGCTAAAGTGTCTCCATTGTTGTATGTTGCTGGTCGTGTCCTCATTTAGAGTCCGAGGTCTGCATCACTTAGAGTCGGTTCCCGTCTCCATCCCACATCAGTTTGGTATCAGAGCGAGTCGAGTCTAGGGTAGTCGTTGCATAAGTCTTGCACGGTCTAAGTCGAGTCTAGGATCATCATTATTTTTCAAAAAAAAAGTGTTTTAAATTTGCATTTCATCCCGATAATTCGGTATATTAAAAGGTGTTGTCCGAACGTTAGGCTACGCTTATCGGGAAGGCCGCACACTTGCGGGAGTGATCTTCGGATCAATTAACTCCGCCACGTACCGGATATTGATTTAGGTCTAGGTGCATTAGTCGGTGTTTGCATTAGTTTGTGTCTCTTAGGTCGTGTGTCTTTGCATGCCCACCCGTCGAGGCACCCAATACTCGCCACCACCACCTATGGTGGATTCCCGAGCCCGTAGCTCCGATGAGCCCTCGACGGCCGAGATGTTCCGAGCCCTCATGGATCATCTCAATACGCGTATGGATGGTCTTAGCATGCATCTAGATGGCATAGGAACACGTCTAGAAGGGAGAATGAAAGCCCTCGAGGATCGGGCCAAAGCATCGGACCAGTCCATTCAGGGTCTTGTAGGGAGGATTGCCGTCCTTGAGAGGGCTCCAGTAGCGGCGCAACCCGTGCCGACCAATGGTCAACATGAGCCGGCTCAGTAACCTGCTGCGCCAATAGCTCAGGCAGTATATGTTGGGAGGCAACAGGTGCATGAGGTGACTGACTATGCATCTGATAATGAGCAAGGGGGATATGGTCGTCGTAACCAACGACAGAATCGTGATGACGATGATGACGACCGCGTTCTTCGGAGCGTGCATGCAGACCCTCCCCTTTTTAGCGGGTCCTTGGGCCCGAAGGTCTATTTAGATTGGGAGGCCGGCATGGACCGGTACTTCGAGTGGTTTGAGATGACAGACCATTGGAGAGTTCGATACGCGAAGATGAAGCTGCATGGGCAGGCCCAAACTTATTGGACCAATGTGGAGAGCCTGCTAAATCAGCGACGTCAACCCCCGATCGGCACTTGGGATGACATGAAAATGAAGTTGAGGGAGAAGTATCTTCCTGCCTCTTATCGCCAACGTCTCATAGACAAATGGCAAAGTCTCTCCCAAGGGAACTAATCTATGACTGAATACACCGCCGAGTTTGATGAGTATTATTTACGGTGTGGAGTTACGGAAGAGTGCACCATGACCATATCATGCTTTCAAAGGGGTCTGCGGCCAAACTATCAATATGAACTTTTTCACCGCAATGTGACCACTTTGGATTAGGCGTATCAGGTTGCTCTCGAATTGGAGCAATTCGAGGCCGAGTTCGAGTCTACCCTGTTGCATCTCTGTAGTTTTGATGATGACTAACACTATGAATCAAATTATTTTTATGATAATTATTTTGATGCTCCTTGATGAATGATAAAGATCCTGCATTGTTTAAATATTCTTAGGATCTAATGTTGTTGTCTTGCATTCACATCTATGGATCAAATGTTTTTTCATCATGCTTTTCTGATTTAATGGTCCTCTATCATGTTCACCCATAAGCTCATACTTATCTATCTTGTTTATATGGGTTCTGTGCATTTAGTGCATTGATGCACTTGGCTGGCTGCGTAGATGCAATAGTGCGTCTTTCGCTTGCTGTTTTGTCCACTGAGTCGACGCTGTCACCTGAAGCGTTGACGCATTGGCTTGGTGCCAAGGGCTTGAGCATCTCGCCTATGAAGCTGAGTCGACGCTGTCACCTGAAGCGTTGACGCATTGGCTTGGTGCCAAGGGCTTGAGCGTCTCGCCTATGAAGCTGAGTCGACGCTGTCACCTGAAGCGTTGACGCATTGGCTTGTTACCAAGAGATTGTGCATCTCGCCCAAGGAGCTGAGGTGACGCTACACAATGGAAGCGTCGACGCCTTGAGTTTATGACCAAAGGCTCTTTTGATCAACCACCAAGCAGAAGCGTCGACGCTGTCAACTGATGCGTTGACGCATTAGTGTGTTTTATCAAGGGACCTATTCTCCATTATATCCATTGCGTTAACGCCTCGGCTTTAGTGCGTTGACGCGTTCTTCAGTCCTTTGATAAGTCCCGTGCAATCTGTGTGAACAATGTATGACTTGAATATTTCTGAGATTGACTGAATGTTCTCTGAAACCTTACAGGGACTTAAAGACAAATTGGAACTTTATTCCAATCATGTGAGCACGTGATCCGAGGGAATAATCGTCTAATACGTGGCTCGGTTCATCTGGAAGCATTACTTCGCGCTTGTCTCCCAAACCCTCACTCTCTCGTGAGGTTGGATAAATATATGAAGGTTTCTGCTCCTGAAAAGCTGCCGAAGCCACAAGGAAAAGGGTGAGGCCAGAGCGAGAGGAAGGAGAGGAGAAGCCATCCTGATTCATTCGTTAAGCATACCTAGAAGAGAGATGTTGGATTTTGTGTCTTCCCTAAGTGTTTTGATGATGAGCAACACTATGTTAATTGTTGTTGATATTTTTGATCAGATATCTTGCACTTGAGTTATCCATGGTTTTATATGAAAAAGCTGCTAAGAGGTAACACTTCGTGTGTTCGTACAAGTTCGGTCTTCGTGCTGTTTTCCTTAAACCTCATGTCATTCTTACTTCGCGTTTTCACCTTGTGTCGAGTTAGCCATGTTGTCGTCTGATTGAGTGTTGTCTTTCACCTCGTGCAGTCTTTGATTACTGTGTTGTTTCCGTGTCATCCTTAGCTCATGTCATCCGTTTGTATTCCTGTCTTCGAGTCTATTTTCGCTGAGTCTCTAAGTCAGTCTAAGTTCAAGTGTTCGTTTCACTTCGTGTTGTTTTCTCTTCTCATGTCTTCGTGTCGTGTTCCTGAAGCTGCTCTAAAAGTTCTGATGAACTTCGAGTAGTTTTTTTTTTCTGTAGACCTCGTGTCGTTCCTACTTAGTAACCACACTTCGTGACGGTTAATGATGTCCATGTTTTCGTGTTGTGTTTACGTCTTCGTGTTAATCTGTCTTCGTGTCGGTTTCTACTTTTCATCTTTGAGTTGTGGTCACCCCGTGTTGTTTTCATCTCGTGCTGTTCTTACTATACTTCGTGTCATTTTCTGTGTAGTGTGTGTTTTTGTCACCACTATACTTCGTGTCGTTGTTCTTCACTTCGTGTCAACTTCACTTCGTGTTGTTTTCACTTCGAGTCGTCTCTTTATATTCTATCTTCGTGTTGGTCTCTCGCTTTAGACTTCGTGTCGTTTTCGCCTTGACCACACATTGTGTTGCCTTCCGTAGACCTCGTGTCTTGAATGTTTGCAACCACTTCGTGTCGGTTTCTGTCGTTAGCCCGTGTTGTCCTCGTGTTGTTTTTGCTTTCGTGACCTCGTGTCTCTTTTGGCTTATAACCTCACCTCGTGTCATTTCCTTCTGTGTGTCTGACCTGTTACAGAGTATCTCGTGTCGTTCTTGTGTCATTTCGAGTAATAGTCACGTCGTGTTGTTACTATATACCTCATGCAATTTTGGTCTTTGTGGCCATGCAGCGTATTAATGGATTTAATCTCATTACAGGTCTGAGGAAGAACATTCCACACTCCTGGGCTGCACGTGATCCGAGACAAGAGGAACCAATCTGATAAAGGCACGTGGCAGGAATATTCTGGATAGAGCGTGGGAGGCACACGCGTTCTGTGCCCTATCCACCTGCTGTTACTGCTATAAATAGAATCCTTCGTCCTCAGATGAAGGTGATCGAAGAAGAGTGGCATAGAAGAAAAAGCAAGAAAATAGAGAGCCCTTCGATCCAGGAAAAGAAAAGAAAGAAGAAAGAATAGCAGAGAGAAAAAGAGAGAGAGCAGAAGAGTGATTAGAAGAGTTGTTCTGACTTGCGGATCAAATCCGAAGTCTATTGCTCTGTATTGAGCTACATTGTTTCCATTTTCTGGCATTTGATTTCCTTCGATCGTATTTTTCGTTTATTGTTCTTACCTTTCTTCAACTGTTCTTGTTTGTGTTTCCGATCCTCTGGACTGAGGTCGGGGTCCTCCTGTGAGATCAGGAGAAGGGAGAGTCAATCTCCAGTCTGCAAGCAGCAGGTGGGCTGCTTGTAGGTTCCCTCCGGGTTGGGAGGAAGAGGGGTCTTCGACCTCTGGTTCACTAGTAGCAGGGCTGCTACTAGTGGGGTTCCCTCTTGGTAAAGAGGAAGAGAGACGAGAGTCTCTGGGTTCTAGTGACTTCTGGTCGCTAGAGGTTCCCTCCTGGTAGGAGGAAGAGGAGATGTTGTTCTCCTGGGAAGCTGTGTATCAGGAGTTGTTTGGCAAGCTGTGTTGCCCAGCCTTTAGTGAAGCCACACTCGGTTTGAGTGTGGGGTGGATGTAGGTCTGAAGGACCGAACCACCTTAAAATCCTCTGAGTCCTTGTGTGATCGATTGTGGTAATATTGTGGTATGCCTTCTATTTGCTTGAGCTATTAACTGCATTGCATCATTTTCGATAGTCGGAGCTCGAGGTTATTTGCGTTTAGCGATATACTCTGCAGTATTTTTTAATTCTACAAAAAATAGTGATCTATTCATCCCCTCCCCTTCTAGATCACTTCATATTGTACTTATCAGTTGGTATCAGAGCAGGTTTTTCCCAGAATGTGGTCCAACGGCCAGGGAAACGGATCCACTGGTCCTCGCAGTTTCATAGCTGATGGGCAGTCTATCACCCGTCCCCCCTTCTTTGATAGTAATAATTACTTCTTCTGGAAGAACAGGATGGAAGTCTTTATCAGGGCCCAAAGCCACAAGCTATGGAAAGTTATTACAGATGGTCCATACACCCTTCCACCGAATGAAGATATGTGGACAGAAGATCAGGTCAAACTCTCCGCACTGAATTGGACAGCTCTTAACATCATACAGTGCGCCGTCCACCCGGAAGAGTATTCGAGGATCTCAGCGTGCAAGACTGCAAAGAACATGTGGGATGATTTGCAGTTAATTCATGAGGGCACATCTCAGGTGAAGGCTACCAAGATCAACATACTTACAACTCAATATGAGTTATTTAAGATGAAGCCAGAGGAGCCGATCACAGAAATGTATGCCAGATTATCTGTGATCATCAACAGTCTGAAGGGCCTTGGAAAGGATATTCAACAAGAAGACATAGTCAGGAAGATCCTTAGGTCTCTAACTCCCGTCTGGGAAACCAAGGTGACTGTAATAGAGGAATCAAGAAATTTATCCATCATGATAGTAACCCAGCTGATTGGATCCCTCATGACCCATGAAATGAATTTCAAACATGGAAACGATGGGCATGACAGAAAGGGAAAGAATGTTGCTCTGAAGGTCTCACGACATGCTAAGAAGAACAACAGCAGCAGTAGCAGCAGTGATGATAGCAGCAAAGGCTCTGATGGATTCTCAGACCTGGACAAGGACGAGCGAGCTATGCTCACCAGGCAATTCAGAAAGTTCCTGAGAACTAAAGGAAAATTCTACAGGAGGAAGAAATTTAATGCTGCAATGAAGTCTCCTGAGCGAGGATTTGAGAAGAACCGGTCTGCTAAGAAGATCACTTGCTATCATTGTCAGAAACCCGGTCACATGAAAAGTGAATGTCCAGAGCTACAAGCTAAGGCTCCAGGACACCAGAAGAAGATGGTGCACAAGAAGAAGAAGGCCATGCTGTGCACATGGAGCGATGAGGAGGAGGACCCAGAAGCCACTTCGTCCAGTGAAAATGAAGAAAAGATCTGCCTCATGGCCGACCATGAGAAAGAGGTAACAAACTTATTTGAGAATTTTACCATGGATGATTGGGAGGACGCCTATGGCGACCTGTTAAGTAAATATAATTGTTTAAACAAGGAGCACAGAATGCTTAGACGTAAGTTTCATTCTCTGTCTGAAGAACACTCTTCTATTGTCACTGATAGCATGAAAACCAAGGAGATGGCCATTGAGCTAGACCAGGTTAAAGGTGAGATTGAGAGGTTGAGAATGGAAAGAGAGGAGAGTCTAGCTAGAATGGATGAGCTGAAGTGTAAAGCTGAAGAGTGTAAAGGAGAGATTAGACTGATGGCTGAAAAATATGAGGCAGTTAGAAAAGTTAATCAGGAACTCCAGGACAAATGCAATGAATTTCAGAAGGAGATTGAGGACAAAGAAAAATTGCTTGAGAAGTTTACAGAGGGGAGAAACAACTTGAATGTCCTTCTGGGGTCGAGGGTAAACTTCAATAGGGAGGGATTAGGATACAATCCTACTAGTAAAAAACCCTTTGAATTTAAGACTACCACGTTCTGCCCCGCCAAAGGCAAAGAGAAACTGGAAACACCATCCAATTCCAAATCTGTCTCTACAATGAAGTTTTCGACCGGCAAATTCATTCAATCCACTGGTCAGCAACCTAAGTCGGGAAATCCTGAAACAAGAACTGCTCATGTGCAACAGGTGGGGAACAAAGGTTCTCACAGAACCAGTCCTATTGATGTCACAAAAAGGGTGAAAAGTTTTGTTAAGAAAGCTCATCATGCTAATTATCAAGTAGAACATGGCAACGTTCACCAGGTTCAGCACAAATTTTATTGGAGTAAAAATGCTTACATGAATTATGCTCAACACACACGCGTATCCTCTAAGAGGCCAACCAACAATGTCTTTGTTCAGAAACAGCATAGTTCAAATAGGAATAAGCTTATTCAACACCCACCAAGAAACGACAAAAGGGAAGAATCAACCCACATAAAACCACTGAAGAGAACTATAAAACAAATGTGGATTCCCAAGTGTTTTTTGCATAATCTGAAAACTGGTTCTGGACCCAATTTGAATTGGGTCCCACATTACTCTGTCTGAATTTTTTGCAGGTCAGCCTGGCAGCTGAGCATAACAAGTGGTATCTTGACAGCGGCTGTAGCAGGCACATGACAGGAGACCGGTCCAAATTCAGCAAACTAAAAATGAAGTCTGGGGGCTTGGTCAAATTCGGAGGAAATAATAGAGGTAGAATAATTGGAATTGGTACGATTGGTAGGTCCTCCACTAACTCCATTGAAGATGTGTATCTTGTAGAAGGACTTCAGCACAACTTGGTAAGTATAAGTCAACTTTGTGACAAAGGACACAAGGTACTCTTTGACCACAACTCGTGCACTGTTTTTGAGCTGAACTCTGATAACATCATGTTCAAAGGTCATAGAGTAAATAATGTGTACATCGTTGATCTAGATGATAATTCTGAAACAAACTTGTGTCTGTCTGCTAATTCTGAACAGGTTGCTTTTGACTGGCATAGGCGTCTAGGCCACGCTAGTGTGTCTACTTTGAATAAACTGTCTAATTATAACCTAGTCAGAGGTTTGCCCAAAATAAAATTCCAGTTAGGGTCCAAGCTCTGTGATGCTTGTGCTCAAGGTAAACAGACTCGTGCAGTTTTTAAGTTGAGAACTGAAGGTCTCTCATCTAAACCACTACAGCACTTGCACATGGATCTCTTTGGTCCTACTCGAATACAAAGCCTGTCAGGTAAGAGATATGGTCTAGTCATAGTTGATGACTTCACTAGATTTTCTTGGTTGTTCTGTTTAGCAAATAAAAATGATGCTTTTGTTCACTTTGAAGAACTTTTTAATAAAATCAAACTGCAAGGTGAACATAATATCATTACAATTCAGTCTGACCATGGAGGAGAGTTTGAAAACTCTTCATTCTCTGAATTTTGCTCAAGAGAGGGAGTGACTCACAGATTTTCTTCTCCCAGGACACCGGAGCAGAATGGAATTGTTGAGAGAAGAAACAGGTCAATAATTGAAATGGCCAGGACTATGCTGATTGAGAGTGGACTTCCAAGGAGATTTTGGGCAGAAGCTGCAAATACAGCATGCTACATTTTAAATCGAGCCTTGGTAAGACCTACTCATAAGAAAACTCCTTATGAACTCCTCAAGGGTAACTTGCCAAACATTTCTTACTTTAAAATCTTTGGTTCCAAATGTTTCATCCACAATAATGGTAAGAATGGTTTGGATAAGTTTGAAGCAAGAAGCACTCCTAGAATTTTTCTCGGATATTCAGAAACCTCTAGGGCTTACAGAGTCTTCAATAAAGATGAGCAAACTGTTGAAGAAACACCTCATGTAGTGTTTGATGAGAATGTTCTATCTGACAAAAAGATAAATGATGACAGGGAGTCACCTGATGAGGGAGATTTCTTGGAGAAAATTGAAGAAGAAGAGATGCAGCAAACTGCTCAACCAGAAAACTTACAACAAGAAGGAGCAACTGAGGTAGGTGAACCCTCAGGTGAGGTAATATTTCACAAAGATCATCCTAGTGAAAATGTCATAGGTAATTTGCATGATCCCACTAGGACAAGGTCTCATTTTAGAACTGTCCAAGAACAGGACTTAGCTGCTTTGACATCTCAGGTAGAACCCAAGACTGTGGAAGAGGCTTTAAAGCATGATTCTTGGGTATCCTCCATGGGTGAGGAATTAAATCAATTTGAGAAAAATAATGTATGGAAACTAGTTCCTAGACCTGAAAACACTCATGTCATTGGCACTAAATGGGTTTTCAAAAATAAGATTGATGAAAATGGTGCTATCTCTAGAAACAAAGCAAGACTTGTAGCTCAAGGCTACAGTCAGGAATTTGGTGTGGATTTTGATGAATCCTATGCACCAGTAGCTAGGATGGAAGCTATAAGAATTCTGTTTGCATTTGCATGCTCTAGAAACATTCGGCTACAGCAAATGGATGTCAAAAGCGCATTTTTAAATGGGTTATTGAAGGAAGAAGTATATGTTGAACAACCTCCTGGGTTTAATTTCTCTGTTCAGCCTAACATGGTTTTTAGGTTGAATAAAGCCCTCTATGGATTGAAGCAGGCTCCCCGAGCCTGGTATGAGAGACTTTCTGAGTTCCTTGTGAGCAAGGGCTACACTCGAGGTAAGGTTGACCAAACCCTATTCACCAAAAGTCTCGGAAAGGAGTTAATTGTGGTCCAGGTATATGTTGATGATATCATTTTCGGATCTAACAATTCAAAATTATGTAAAGATTTTTCTGAGTCTATGTCCCAAGAATTTGAAATGAGTCTAGTTGGCGAACTAAAATATTTTCTTGGACTGCAGGTCAAACAAATGGAGGATGGTTGTTTCATAAATCAAACCAAGTATACTCTGGAGATGCTGAAAAGGTTTGGAATGACCAACCTCAAGACAATCTCAACACCCATGGGTACCAGCTCCTCACTGGATTCAGACGAAAAAGGTAAAGAGGTGGATGCTAAACTATATAGAGGTATGATCGGTTCACTCCTCTACTTAACTGCATCCAGGCCCGACATTCAATTTAGTGTAGGGATGTGTGCCAGATACCAGGCTAGGCCTACTGAATTGCATCTGGCAGCTGTAAAGAGAATCTTTAGATACTTATCTACCACCCATGATCTAGGTCTCTGGTATCCTGCATCATGTAAGTTAGATCTCATTGCATACACTGATGCAGATTATGCAGGATGTAAATTGGACAGGAAGAGTACTAGTGGTCACTGTGAATATCTAGGAGGATGCTTAGTCTCTTGGGGATCCAAGAAGCAACACTCTGTGGCTCTTTCTACTGCTGAAGCTGAATATGTAGTAGCGGGGAGCTGTGGCACACAGGTTATATGGATAAAACACCAGCTTCTGGACTACTCGGTTGAGCTAGGTTGTACTCCTATCTTTTGTGACAATACTAGTGCAATAAATATTGTAAAGAATCCTGTACTTCATTCCCGAACTAAGCACATTGAAATCATGCATCATTTTATTCGAGATGAAGTAGCTAAGAGGACTTTTGAGTTGATCCATGTTGGCACTAACTCACAAATTGCAGATATCTTCACTAAGCCACTGGATACTGAAAAATTTAGCACTTTACGCAGAGAACTAGGTATTTACAGAATTTCATGATTGAACATTTGATTTCTGAATACCATGTCATGTGTTATTGTGCTTATCATATTCATTGTCTGTTGCTGAAGAAATAACTTCATTATGAGTGTTTGGTGACTCACTCCGTTTTGATTGAATAGTCTGTTCAAACTTCATGGTGTTCTCTTTGAAGTGTTTTGAGGGTTGTCTTGGTTAAGTCTGTGTTGGGGTCAAGGTCTCAGGGGGAGCTAGATTTATAATAGGTGCTTTGGTCTTTGGCCTAATTTGAACATACTCCGAATGACATCTTGCTGACATCAAAAGAGAATCAGGTTGATTAGGTGTATAAAAGAAAGTGTTGGATGCTTTATCCTTTAAGACTGTTCATCTAATTTCTTGTTGGAATTTCAGCTGTTAGTCCCACTGAGATCAAAATCTGTATTCAAAGATTATCTTCCTACACGGTAACTGTCTTCTGATCTAGCCAGTATAGCATACCTACTTAGTCAATGTTGAGTCTGAAATGAGGTATTTTGTGCTCTAGTCTGAATCACCTTGGATCTGGTGTATTGTTCTCAAACGGACTCAAGCTTAATTAACAATGTTTTAAGAGCTGGTTAATAAAAAATAAAAAATTTCATAAAATTGTTGTCAACCTTGTTAACTGCTCATTGAGAAACTGGGATTTTCATCAATGAAGTGAAAAAACATCCCATGTCATGAGATGGCAGTACTTATCTGGTTTCTTATTAATTGTCTTGATCATACAGAGCTATGGTACATATCTGGTTAGTAACTGGGGTGTCTGGCCTCTGATAAAGGTGTCACCTTAATGTCAACACCAGTTAGAATACTATCTCTGTCTTCTTGTCAGAAGGGGTAATGTGGTCCTGCCACCGAGTAACTGGGGTTTCATGCCTCTAAACAAGGTGTCTCCCTAATGTCAAAGGTGTACTTGACAGACTTACCTTTGATGTTGACTATCTTTAAAGATCCTGCTCACTTGAAGTATAGCTCTTGATTTGTTTGTTCTCAATACCACAGGTCTTTGTCTTCAGACTGTCTTACTTTATACTCTCTCAGTAAAGACTTACTTTGATCAAACTGGTATCTTGTAACTCACTTGCTTAGAATCTGGTTCTGTGTATGGAGCGAATCCTTATTCACAGTTTTTGCACAGTCTGACTAACTGATCTTCAAAAATCCTCACATAAAATTAATGGCTTTCTTAATTGACTAAACATCTCAATAACCTCCATTTATCTACCTTACTCTGTCATGTTTTCTCTCTATAGTCAGCAATTTTCCTTTCTCTGTATCTTCAGATTTGCCCCTAGTTTTTGATGATGTCAAAGGGGGAGAGAATTGTGTGGTTTCGGTTTCAGAGTTTTTGTTGCATGCCATTGTGTTGAGGGGGAGTTAGTTATCAAGTCTGAGGTAATCTGTTGCTGTGTTCAGGGGGAGTGTTCTGGTGTCATCAGAGGAAGCAAGGAAGCTAGTGCGTTGAAAGTCTGCTTTAATTTGTCTGCATTAAATCTCTTGAAATGATCTCTTTTGAACTTATCTCTTATACTTAATATAGTGTTGCCATCATCAAAAAGGGGGAGATTGTTGGATTTTGTGTCTTCCCTAAGTGTTTTGATGATGAGCAACACTATGTTAATTGTTGTTGATATTTTTGATCAGATATCTTGCACTTGAGTTATCCATGGTTTTATATGAAAAAGCTGCTAAGAGGTAACACTTCGTGTGTTCGTACAAGTTCGGTCTTCGTGCTGTTTTCCTTAAACCTCATGTCATTCTTACTTCGCGTTTTCACCTCGTGTCGAGTTAGCCATGTTGTCGTCTGATTGAGTGTTGTCTTTCACCTCGTGCAGTCTTTGATTACTGTGTTGTTTCCGTGTCATCCTTAGCTCATGTCATCCGTTTGTATTCCTATCTTCGAGTCTATTTTCGCTGAGTCTCTAAGTCAGTCTAAGTTCAAGTGTTCATTTCACTTCGTGTTGTTTTCTCTTCTCATGTCTTCGTGTCGTGTTCCTGAAGCTGCTCTAAAAGTTCTGATGAACTTCGAGTAGTTTTTTTTTTCTGTAGACCTCGTGTCGTTCCTACTTAGTAAC
Organism: Amorphophallus konjac; assembly: GCA_022559845.1. Taxonomy (NCBI): domain Eukaryota; kingdom Viridiplantae; phylum Streptophyta; class Magnoliopsida; order Alismatales; family Araceae; genus Amorphophallus; species Amorphophallus konjac. Next base: position 287,697,720 of record CM040123.1, on the reverse strand, counting down.
CACACTTCGTGACGGTTAATGATGTCCATGTTTTCGTGTTGTGTTTACGTCTTCGTGTTAATCTGTCTTCGTGTCAGTTTCTACTTTTCGTCTTTGAGTTGTGGTCACCCCGTGTTGTTTTCATCTCATGCTGTTCTTACTATACTTCGTGTCATTTTCTGTGTAGTGTGTGTTTTTGTCACCACTATACTTCGTGTCGTTGTTCTTCACTTCGTGTCAACTTCACTTCGTGTTGTTTTCACTTCGAGTCGTCTCTTTATATTCTATCTTCGTGTTGGTCTCTCGCTTTAGACTTCGTGTCGTTTTCGCCTTGACCACACATCGTGTTGCCTTCCGTAGACCTCGTGTCTTGAATGTTTGCAACCACTTCGTGTCGGTTTCTATCGTTAGCCCGTGTTGTCCTCGTGTTGTTTTTGCTTTCATGACCTCGTGTCTCTTTTGGCTTATAACCTCACCTCGTGTCATTTCCTTCTGTGTGTCTGACCTGTTACAGAGTATCTCGTGTCGTTCTTGTGTCATTTCGAGTAATAGTCACGTCGTGTTGTTACTATATACCTCATGCAGTTTTGGTCTTTGTGGCCATGCAGCGTATTAATGGATTTAATCTCATTACAGGTCCGAGGAAGAACATTCCACACTCCTGGGCTGCATGTGATCCGAGACAAGAGGAACCAATCTGATAAAGGCACGTGGCAGGAATATTCTGGATAGAGCGTGGGAGGCACACGCGTTCTGTGCCCTATCCACCTGCTGTTACTGCTATAAATAGAATCCTTCATCCTCAGATGAAGGTGATCGAAGAAGAGTGGCATAGAAGAAAAAGCAAGAAAATAGAGAGCCCTTCGATCCAGGAAAAGAAAAGAAAGAAGAAAGAATAGCAGAGAGAAAAAGAGAGAGAGCAGAAGAGTGATCAGAAGAGTTGTTCTGACTTGCGGATCAAATCCGAAGTCTATTGCTCTATACTGAGCTACATTGTTTCCATTTTCTGGCATTTGATTTCCTTCGATCGTATTTTTCGTTTATTGTTCTTACCTTTCTTCAACTGTTCTTGTTTGTGTTTCCGATCCTCTGGACTGAGGTCGGGGTCCTCTTGTGAGATCAGGAGAAGGGAGAGTCAATCTCCAGTCTGCAAACAGCAGGTGGGCTGCTTGTAGGTTCCCTCCGGGTTGGGAGGAAGAGGGGTCTTCGACCTCTGGTTCACTAGTAGCAGGGCTGCTACTAGTGGGGTTCCCTCTTGGTAAAGAGGAAGAGAGACGAGAGTCTCTGGGTTCTAGTGACTGTTGGTCGCTAGAGGTTCCCTCCTGGTAGGAGGAAGAGGAGAGGTTGTTCTCCTGGGAAGCTGTGTATCAGCAGTTGTTTGGCAAGCTGTGTTGCCCAGCCTTTAGTGAAGCCACACTCGGTTTGAGTGTGGGGTGGATGTAGGTCTGAAGGACCGAACCACCTTAAAATCCTCTGAGTTCTTGTGTGATCGATTGTGGTAATATTGTGGTATGCCTTCTATTTGCTTGAGCTATTAACTGCATTGCATCATTTTCGATAGTCGGAGCTCGAGGTTATTTACGTTTTGCGATATACTCTGCAGTATTTTTTAATTCTATGAAAAACAGTGATCTATTCATCCCCTCCCCTTCTAGATCACTTCATATTGTACTTATCAAGAGAGAGTGATGAAGGAGAGGATGGTTTTCTGCTATGTTTTATCTATGCTTCTTTAAGAAGCTACATTGTTTCTCCGTTCGATTGTCTTCGATATTTCTTTATGTTTTCAGTTGTTTGTTCTTAAATTCTGATACTCTGTTTTATCGTCCCCTCTGGGTGTAGAGGAAGAGAGGTGAATCCTGTGGGTTGCATTGTGGTTCCCTCTGAATCAGATCAGAGGAAGGGAGGTGGTCTCCGGGGTTCTTGTGTTCAGATAGTAAGGAGGCTATCTGGGTTGTTCCCTCCGGCTGTGGAGGAAGAGAGACAGTGTCTCTGATTTGCAGTGAGTGTGGGTCACTGATGGGTTCCCTTTTGTCTAAGAGGAAGGGAGAGCTATCTCCGGGTCAGGTCTTGGGGTGTGAGACCTGGGTGCAAGCTGTGTGTTCAACGTCTGTAGGGATTTCGATCCCCAAGCTGTGGATCAGCGTGTTGTTGGCAGACTGAGTCTGCGGTTCTTTCTTGTGAAAGGGAAGCCTCACTCGGCCTTGAGTGAGGGATGGACGTAAGTCTGCAGATTGCAGACTGAACCATCTAAACCTCTTGTTCTTCATGGTGTGATTGTGCGCATCTTTTCTCTTTATGCTTTTGTTTGGTTTCATGAAGTAAGTGTGATTGTTGATGATCGAAACCTTGGTCTGACTGCTCGCTTAGTGCTTGTGCATATGTGCTGATGAAATTCTGAGTGATATATGTTCTGCGCTCGTGACCTGCTTTATCTTGGTTGAGGTTTCAGATTATTTTACATATAGTCATTCTTCCTAGCCCATCTCATCTTCTAAGATTACCTCGGCTAGGATAAATAATTTTTAAACGGTGATCTATTCATCCCCTCCCCTTCTAGCTCACCGTCCTCTTACTTAACAGTTGGTATCAGAGCGGGTTTACCCGAGATGTGGTCCAACGACTAGGGTAATCCTGGAACCAGTGGTCCTCGCAGCTACATAGCTGAAGGACAGTCAATCTCCCGTCCCCTATATTTTGATGGTTCTAATTATTTCTTTTGGAAAAACAGGATGGAAGTTTTCATCCGATCTCAGAGCCACAAGCTGTGGAGAGTCATTACAACTGGACCTTATGATTTACCTCCGAATGAGGAGATGTGGTCTGAAGAACAAGTCAAATTATCCGGACTGAACTGGTCTGCGCTCAACATCGTCCAGTGCACAGTTCACCCTGAAGAATATGCCCGGATTTTGGCGTGCAAGACAGCTAAGAAGATGTTGGATGAACTAGCGCTAATTTACGAGGGTACCTCTCAAGTCAGAGCTACCAAGGTAAACTACCTAACCTCTGAGTATGAATTATTCAAGATGAAGTCAGAGGAGAGCGCGACTGATATGTACGCTAGGCTGTCACTGATCACAAACAGCCTCAAGGGGTTTGGAAAGGAAATATCTGAAGGGGATATAGTCAGGAAGATCTTGAGATCTTTGACTCCAGCATGGCACACAAAGGCCACTGTGATAGAAGAATCGAAGGATTTAACAACCATGACTGTCACTGAACTCATGGGGTCTCTTATGACCTATGAGATGAATCTCAAGAAAACAGGAGAAGGTAGTGACAGAAAGGGCAAGAATGTTGCTCTTAAGGTTGAACAACACAGCAGCAGCAGCAGCAGCAGCAGCAGCAGTGGAGACTCTGATGGAATTCCAGACCTTGACAGGAGTGAAAAAGCCTTGCTCACACGACAGTTCAGGAAATTTCTGAAACTAAAGGGAAAATCATATGGCAGAAGAAGATACTACTCATCAGGTAAATATCCGAACAATGGCAATGACAAGGATAGGAATGCTAAAAGTGTGATGTGTTATCATTGCAGGAACCTTGGGCACATGAAGCAAGATTGCCCTGAGCTTCAGAAGAAGACACTGGATTACCATAAGAAAGGCTCCAAAGTGTACAAGAAAAAGCCAAAAGCTATGGTATGCACTTGGAGCGATGAAGAAGAAGACTCAGAGACTAATTCCTTAGGAAAGGAGACTGAAGGAGTATGTCTGATGGCTGACGAGGAAAATGAGGTAATCAATCCCTTTGTGACTTACTCTATTGATGACTGGGAAGATAAGTATGGTGAACTGCTAGATATGTACAATGCCTTAGCTAAAGAACATAGAGTCACCAAACGCAAACTCAATGTGGTTAATGAAGAACAAGAACTCATCAAGACAGAAAATTCCAAACTGATAGCTGAATTAGCTCAAATGGAAAATGTAAGAAATGAGAACCATCTTGTTAAAAATGAGCTTGAAAAACTTAGAAAACAGCTTGATGAAACCAATCAACATACTAAAGAAAACCTGAGACAAAATGACTTACTCAGGGAAGGGTATGAAGCTGTTAAAAGGGTCAATGATGAATTGCTGGAAAATAATATATGTCTGCGGAAGGAGTTGGAAGATAAGAAGAAAACCCTTGAGAGGTTTGTTTTGGGAGAGAGTAATTTGAATGCCTTGTTAGGCACCAAAGTAAACTTTAACAGAGAGGGGTTGGGTTTCAACCCAAGTAAGAAGGAAGCATTTGGGGTAAAAACCACTACTTTCTGCACTGAGAAAGGAAAAGAGAAACTGGACATTCCATCCAGTTCCAAAACTACTGAACAACAAAAGAACATCCATAGACAACATGCTGATTTTGGAAAAAAATATCTTCAAGAAATTCAACAAGCCCACGCACGAGAAGCAAGGTGTCTGTCAATTCAACAACTATGACTCTAATAAAAGAATGGGCTATTTTAAAAGCAACATGGGAACGTCTAACTACACACAGAATACTGTCAATAAAATGCCTTCATCTAGACAGGTTAAAAATTATGGTCTGGCTGGGACCCAAACCTTTATCAACAGAAACTGGACACAACTTGAGAAACAAAAAGAAACAAATGAAATGCACATCAATAACAAAACTGTCAACCCTCAGCACAGAAAGAAAAAGGAGTTAAAACAGATCTGGATTCCCAAGACTGTGCTTAATGAATTGAACGGTATTTTTGGACCCAACTTACCTTGGGTTCCAAAGCACACAACTTAAATTATTATTGTGCAGGTGAGCCTAGCAGCCGAGAACAGCAAGTGGTATCTCGATAGTGGCTGCTCGAGGCACATGACAGGGGATCAAAGAAAGTTCAGCAAGCTTGAATTGAAATCAAGAGGGTCAGTTAAGTTTGGAGGTAAAAACAAAGGTCAAATCATAGGGACCGGAACCATCGGTAAGAAAACCTCCAACTCTATTGAAAAAGACTTGTTGGTTGAAGGTCTGCAACATAATTTATTGAGTATTAGTCAGTTATGTGACAAGGGTCACAAGGTTCTTTTTGATGAGCATGCTTGTAAAATTTTAGAACCAAACTCCGATAAAATAAAGTTCATTGCAAATAGAGTCAATAATGTCTATATTGTGGATCTTGATGTTGAGTCTGAGTCTAATCTGTGTCTCACTGCTGATTCAGAGAATAACATGTTTGACTGGCATAGGTGACTAGGCCATGCTAGCTTTAACACCTTGCATAAATTAGCTAAATTTGATTTAGTTAGAGGCATGCCTAGCTTGAAGTTCAAATCATTCTCTAAGCCTTGTGAGGCCTGTGCTCTAGGCAAGCAAACTCAAGCTTCTTTTAAAATTAGGTCTGAGAGCTTGTCAACAAAGATCATGGAACACTTGCACATGGATCTCTTTGGTCCTACCAGAACCCAGAGTCTAAATGGTAAGAGATTTGGTTTTGTCATTGTCGATGACTACTCTAGATTTGCATGGCTATTTTTCTTGGTAAATAAGAGTGATGCTTTTCAAAAATTTGAACATTTTTTCAAAAAGCAAAAACATATAGGGAACAAGATCACGTTTATCCAATCAGATCATGGGGAGAGTTTGAGAACTCCTCATTTTCTAGCTTCTGTGACAAGGAGGGACTGACTCACAAATTTTCTTCTCCCTGGACCCCAGAGCAGAATGGAATTGTGGAGAGAAGGAATCGAACAATAGTGGAAATGGCAAGAACACTACTAATGGAGAGTCAGCTACCTAAGAGCTTTTGGGCAGAAGCGGCAAACACAGCCTGCTACATACGTAATAGAGCTTTGGTAAGACCCATACATAAGAAAACACCATATGAACTCCTGAAAGGTAAGAGGCCTAATGTCTCATATTTCAAAAATTTTGGTTCAAAATGCTTTATTCATAATAACAACAAGAGAGACTTAGATAAATTTAATGCTAGAAGTATTCCAGGAATATTCCTAGGATACTCTGAAACATCTAGGGCCTTCAGGGTCTTTAATAAAACTGATAGAACTGTAGAGGAAACCCCTCATGTTATTTTTGATGAAACAAAAATCTCTAATAGTCCAAATGATGATAACAGGTCTACAAGTCATGATGGAGAGTTCCTGGAACAAATGCAAGAGGAGGAAGTACAACCGGCTGAAGAACCCACTGATCTGAACCCAGTAAGTACAGCTGAACAAGGTGAGTCATCAACAAATGTCAGAGTTTTAAAAGACCACCCTGTAACCAATATTATTGGTAGTCTTAATGATCCCCCTAGGACAAGATCTCATTTCAGAAATGTTCAGAATCATGACTTAATTGCTTTAGTTTCTCAAATTGAGCCTAAGACCATTGAAGAAGCCTTAAGTGATGAGAATTGGGTAACTGCCATGTGTGAAGAACTAGGGCAATTTGATAGAAACAATGTCTGGGAGCTTGTACCTAGACCTGAAAATTTCAATGTAATAGGAACGAAATGGGTTTTTAAGAACAAACTGAATGAAGAAGGTGTCATCTCTAGGAATAAAGCTAGACTTGTAGCTAAAGGCTACAGTCAGGAGTATGGAGTGGACTTTGATGAATCCTTTGCTCCAGTAGCTAGAATGGAGGCTATCAGAATTCTATTAGCATTTGCTTGTTCAAACAACATAAAACTTCAACAAATGGATGTTAAGAGTGCTTTCTTGAATGGAATTCTAAAAGAAGAAGTTTATGTTGAACAACCTCCTGGTTTTCAGTTTTCGACTAAACCTGATCAAGTTTTCAGGTTAAACAAAGCTCTTTATGGACTAAAGCAGGCTCCTCGGGCCTGGTATGAAAGACTGACCAGTTTCTTACTGAATAAAGGATATAATAGAGGTAAAGTTGACCAAACCTTATTCACTAAGAATTCAAGACAAGATCTCATCATAGTTCAGGTATATGTAGACGACATCACTTTTGGATCAACAAATCCTGAACTGTGTAAAGAATTCTCACTGCTTATGTCAGCTGAATTTGAGATGAGCTTAGTTGGAGAACTGACTTATTTCCTTGGCTTGCATATAAATCAAATGTCAGATGGCTGCTTCTTCCACCAAACCAAGTACACGCTGGATATCCTAAAAAGGTTTGGAATGACTAACCTGAAGCAAATATCCACCCCAATGAGCACAAGCATGACCCTTAATGTAGATGAGTCAGGTAAACAAGTGGATGAAAAACTCTACAGAGGTATGATCGGATCCCTCTTGTACTTAACTACCTCTAGGCCAGACATACAATTCATTGTTGGTTTATGTGCAAGATATCAGTCTAGGCCTACTGAACTTCATTTGTCTGCTGTAAAAAGAATCTTTAGATATCTGTCTGACATACATACATTAGGCTTATGGTATCCTGCTTCACGCACATTAGATTTAGTTGCATACACTGATACAGACTTTGCTGAATGCAAACTAGATAGGAAGAGCACCAGTGGCCACTGCCAATTCTTAGGAGGATGCCTAGTTTCTTGGAGTTCAAAGAAACAACATTCAGTGGCTCTTTCCACTGCTGAGGCTGAATACGTGGCTGCAAGCAGCTGTGGCACTCAGGTTATCTGGATCAAGCATTAGCTTCAGGATTACCAAGTAGAGACAGGTTGCACTCCCATTTTTTGTGATAACACTAGTGCCATAAACATTGCAAAGAATCCTGTTTTACACTCACGAACAAAACACATTGAAATCAGGCACCACTTTATCAGAAATGAAATTGCAAATAAAACATTTGAATTAATTCATGTTGGGACTATAAATCAAATTGCTGATATTTTTACAAAACCTCTAGATACTGAAAAATTCACTTCCTTGAGAAGAGAACTTGGTATTTACAAACTCTGACTGATTTGAGGCAATGAATTCTGGTTCATGTTTTTCCATAAATTTAGTGGTAGTTTTGTCATACCTTTTCTGGTGGGGGTCCCTATGTGAGGGGGAGCGGGTGTGTGCTTTGAGTAAGGTCAATTCTGCTTCTCTGCTACTTTCTGGGTAGAATGGAAGATAGAGCTACTAGAGAGGGGGAGCTTGACTAATTAGAAACGCTTGAAAGATGGTTGTTATTGCTGGATTAAATGTTAGAATTGATCTTGAATATTCCTCTTAATAGAACCTCATTCATTTCCTACATTCTTAAGTTTGTGCAATTAAAGTCCAGCTAGAATCCTCTTCTAGTAAGTCTTAAGAGGCTAAGATTAACCTTCATAAGTATATCCTCTTACTTTGTTGCATGACTCATGAACAAGCTAGACTTGTAAGAAATGGTTTCTGTTTATGAGCTTCTCATTGGACATCTTGATAAGACCTCTAATATTTGCCCTGGTTTTTGTCTACAAACAACCCCTTGTTGAGCTAGTTAAACTGATCAGTGCTTAAAACTGCATACTGAGAAACTAGGAATCCCATCAATGAAATGAGAATTTTCTTTGTCATGAGGTATCAGTTCTCATAAACAAAATCAAAAGAAAGAAATACAATTCAAAATTGTGCTTGGCAGAGCAATGATGACAATATGGTGAGTAACTGGGGATTCTGGCCTCTGATCAAGGTGTCTCCTCATGTAACAACCAATGGTCACTATCTCTGTTCTCTAATTAAGAAGTGATGAGGCTCTTACACTGAGTAACTGAGGATGCTGGCCTCTGACCAAGGTGCATACTTAATGTCAAAAGTGTAACTGGCCAAATACACTCTATAACTGTGCTCTCTCTGCCTGGACTGTTTGTCCTCAATGCCTACAGGCTGTCTTAGTGGTTCAAACACTTGTTGTCTCTTTGACAAGCCTTAACAGCTACCTCAGTCATACTTGTTGCCACTTGCTCTTCTCTCATAATCATAGTAAGTTGATAAACTTCAAGTTTATTCTGAATCTCTTTCTCTTACTAGAACTCCAAGATTCTTCACTGGACCTTACAGCCCCACTTAAGCATCTAAGATTTGACAATGAGTGTCTACTATTGGAATTCTCTCCATCTTTACTCATCAGTCTGATAGGTCCAGAGGGGGGTGAATGGACCTTTACCAGTAAAAATAATGAGGATTAAAAAAATAAGTTCTCAATTAGGAGTTTCTGAAAAAGATCTTAACGGTCAAACAATAACCGCGCAGAACGATCAGCTAGGAAGATAGAGATGGATCGGCCTAGACAAGTATCTACCGAATAGATCCAAAGCCAGAATAGAAACCAAACACACTGCGCCAGGGATTTTTAAGGTGGTTCGGTCAGACCTCCAGTCTGCCTACGTCCACCCCTCACTTCAAACCAAAGTGAGGCTTCCACTAGCACCGGCTAGCCAAGCAGACTCAGTCTGCGACAACGGCTGATTCACAGCTTCACCAGGGGAACACCCTCCCCACCTCCTCCACACCTGGAGGGAACCCTAAGGACGCCAAGTCCCTAGAAACTAGGAAACAAGTTCCTCTTCCTCCAACCGGAGGGAACACTAGTGATCTACAGTCACTAGAACCAGAGACCAAGCTCTCTCTTCCTCTGAAGCCCAGAGGGAACCCACAAGCAGCACACGGCCACTTGCAACTGGAGACAGCGTCTCCCTTCTCCTGAACCAACAGAACAGGAGGACCACCGATCTCAACCTGAGACTCGGAGACAAAACTAGAACAGTAAAGAAAGATCAAAAACAAGAAACTAAAAAGATATAGTAGACTGAATGCTGGAATGATAAAACACGGAATATAGCTCACAATAGAGCAAACTGGTTCGAATTTGATCCTGAAACTAGAATCCTTCTTCTTCTTCTTCTTTCTGAACTCTCAGCTTTGAGCTCTCTCTCTCTCTCTCACTCTCTCTGCTATTCTCTCTTCTTCCTCTTCTTCAGTTTCTGCCCTCTATTTTCTTCTCTTCTTTTGCTGGATCGAACTCTCTGCACTTCTGCTTTTTCTTTTTCCCTTTCGATCAACCTTCATCTGTGGACGAAGGCTTCAATATATAGCAGCAGCAGGTGGATAAGGTACAGAATGCGTGTGCCTCCCACACCCGATCCAGAACCTTCTTTCCACGTGCCCTTATAGCATTGGTTCCTTTAGTATTGGATCACGTGCAGCCCAGACACTGGGGAATATTCTTCCTCGGACCACCTTCTTCTTTTTGTTTTTCTTCTTCTCCTGCAAAGAAATTAAAACCATCAAAACTCAGGGCCACACAAACTAAAACTGCATGAGGTAAGTGATAGCAATACGAGATGCACTATACTGAGAACGACACGAGATACACAAGATGACCACAGCACGAAATAAAGAGAGAATGACACGAGGTACATAAGATGACTACAACACGAGATAAAGAGAGAACGACACAAGGTACCACAGTAACAAGGCTAACACTACAAAGAGAACGACACGAAATCAGATGAGAACAGCACGAGGTGAGAAGGAAATAACACGGAGTAAAACGGTAGTAAAACACGCGATCCGAGGAAACCTGGACGAAGATAGAAAGAAGCAACACGAAGACATAAAAATAACACTAAGACACAAACACAGAAATAACATGAAGACTCAAACATAAAAATAACACACATAAACACAACACGAAGACACAAATACAGAAACAACATGAAGAACGACCAATCAAAATGACTAAGTTGACTCGAGGTCATCGGTGAATCAATACGAGAATCAACACGAAATATCAAACAGCAAAGGGAACGGCACAAAGTGAAACGACACTTTACACTAACATAACTTGAAGACACAGGAAAATGACTCGAAAACGAGGACGACATGGGCTGAAAACAACTCGAAGATGAAAATAGAAACCGACACGAAGTGTGGTCACAAAGCAAAAAGGACACGGGGTCTAGGAAAAACAACACGAGGACAGAAGACAGGAACGGCTACAACGACACGTGATAAAATAGTGAAAGCAGGAAAACGACTCGAGTAACTACAGTAAATGACACGAAAACACAAGAGCAAAAATAAAAAGGATGACTAGAGATGAGCAACTAAAGACTGAAGAAACGACACGAGGTTCATAGAAAGCAGCACGAGGTGCTGCAGTGTTCAGCACGTGATGGAACAAATAACGACACAAAGACAACCCCTGAAAATAACTAAAGTGACTCGAAAGATTATTTTTCACAGAGAAATATTTTTTGTTCTCCATTAAGGCTCATAGTGTTGTCATCCTCAAAACATGTAAAGACTCAACACAGTCCAGCGTCAACATCTCTCTTTCTCCTTGTTTTGATGATGTCAAAGGGGGAGAAGGTTGAAAAGTCTGAAAAGGGGAGAAGGTTGGGGAGAAGGTTGAAAGGGGGAGTAAGTCTGAAAAGGGGAGAAGGTTGAAAGGGGGAGTAAAGAGGTTGAATGGATGGGTGATCTAGTAGCTAGCTAGTGGAAGGAAGGTTATGGAATGGTTTTAGGTAAAAGATGATGCATGCTGTGAGTTCAGGCCCTGAGAGGTCACCATTGCTGCCCTTATTGAGAATATTTTAAGTTGGTGTTTCTTCTTTCACTGAATTTGACTCATGGTGTTGCCATCATCAAAAAGGGGGAGATTGTTGCATCTCTGTAGTTTTGATGATGACTAACACTATGAATCAAATTATTTTTATGATAATTATTTTGATGCTCCTTGATGAATGATAAAGATCCTGCATTGTTTAAATATTCTTAGGATCTAATGTTGTTGTCTTGCATGCACATCTATGGATCAAATGTTTTTTCATCATGCTTTTCTGATTTAATGGTCCTCTATCATGTTCACCCATAAGCTCATACTTATCTGTCTTGTTTATATGGGTTCTGTGCATTTAGTGCGTTGACGCACTTGGCTGGCTGCGTAGACGCAATAGTGCGTCTTTCGCATGCTATTTTGTCCACTGAGTCGACGCTGTCACCTGAAGCGTTGACGCATTGGTTTGGTGCCAAGGGCTTGAGCGTCTCACCTATGAAGCTGAGTCGACGCTGTCACCTGAAGCGTTGACGCATTGGCTTGTTACCAAGAGATTGTGCGTCTCACCCAAGGAGCTGAGGCGACGCTACACAATGGAAGCGTCGACGCCTTGAGTTTATGATCAAAGGCTCTTTTGATCAACCACCAAGCAGAAGCGTCGACGCTGTCAACTGATGCATTGACGCATTAGTGTGTTTTATCAAGGGACATGTTCTCCATTATATCCATTACGTTAACGCCTCGGCTTTAGTGCATTGACGCGTTCTTCAGTCCTTTGATAAGTCCCGTGCAATCTGTGTGAACAATGTATGACTTGAATATTTCTGAGATTGATTGAATGTTCTCTGAAACCTTACAGGGACTTAAAGACAAATTAGAACTTTATTCCAATCATGTGAGCACGTGATCCGAGGGAATAATCATCTAATACGTGGCTCGGTTCATCTGGAAGCATTACTTCGCGCGTGTCTCCCAAACCCTCACTCTCTCGTGAGGTTGGATATATATATGAAGGTTTCTGCTCCTGAAAAGCTGCCGAAGCCACAAGGAAAAGGGTGAGGCCAGAGCGAGAGGAAGGAGAGGAGAAGCCATCCTGATTCATTCGTTAAGCATACCTAGAAGAGAGAGAGTGATGAAGGAGAGGATGGTTTTTTGCTATGTTTTGTCTATGCTTCTTTAAGAAGCTACATTGTTTCTCCGTTCGATTGTCTTCGATATTTCTTTATGTTTTCAGTTGTTTGTTCTTAAATTCCGATACTCTATTTTATCGTTCCCTCTGGGTGTAGAGGAAGAGAGGTGAATCCTCTGGGTTGCATTGTGGTTCCCTCTGAATCAGATCAGAGGAAGGGAGGTGGTCTCCGGGGTTCTTATGTTTAGATAGTAAGGAGGCTATCTGGGTTGTTCCCTCCGGCTGTGGAGGAAGAGAGACAGCGTCTCTGATTTGCAGTGAGTGTGGGTCACTGTTGGGTTCCCTCTTATCTAAGAGGGAGGGAGAGCTATCTCCGGGTCAGGTCTTGGGGTGTGAGACCTGGGTGCAAGCTGTGTGTTCAGTGTCTGTAGGGATTTCGATCCCCAAGCTGTGCATCAGCGTGTTGTTGGCAGACTGAGTCTGCGGTTCTTTCTTGTGAAAGGGAAGCCTCACTCGGCCTTGAGTGAGGGATGGACGTAAGTCTGCAGGTTGCAGACTGAACCATCTAAACCTCTTGTTCTTCGTGGTGTGATTGTGCGCATCTTTTCTCTTTATGCTTTTGTCTGGTTTCATGAAGTAAGTGTGATTGTTGATGATCGAAACCTTGGTCTGACTGCTCGCTTAGTGCTTGTGCATATGTGCTGATGAAATTCTGAGTGATATATGTTCTGCGCTCGTGACCTGCTTTATCTTGGTTGAGGTTTCGGATTATTTTACATATAGTCATTCTTACTAGCCCATCTTATCTTCTAAGATTACCTCGGCTAGGACAAATAATTTTTAAACGGTGATCTATTCATCCCCTCCCCTTCTAGCTCACCGTCCTCTTACTTAACATACCCATCGGTTGGGCTCCTTTCCCCTTCGTAGTGTCGAGCCCCGTGGCTCTTTTGGCACGTATCTGAGGGCCCCCATACCCCGACCTCAGGAGCTCACCCGTCCTGAGCCATTCGCTCCTAGGCCTCGCCCTCCACTTTCGAGGGACCTTCCTCGTCCCCAACAACTTACGGCACCCATCGCCTGTCCACCGGCACCCGCACCTCCAACTCGTCCCTTGTTGCCTTCACCTCCTATCCGTCGGGAGGATAAAGGGAAAGGACCTTTGATTGGGGAGCCTAGTGGATCATGGTAGCAGTGTTATCGCTGCAATGGGTATGGCCATTTCGCCAACCAGTGTCCCACTCACCCATCCCTTGTCATTGGGGACACACAGGCCGAGGACGCCACCCCTACGGATCTCGTGTTAGTCAGCTATGAAGCAGATCCGGAGCTAGCTGACAAGTATTATGAGGCCGAAGGTGATGGTCAGGATGCCCAGCATTCGGACGATACCCACTTGGGGGTCGTCAGGTGTATTCTCACCTAGCCACAAGCCAGTGATGACTGGCGTCGGACCACTATCTTTCATACATTCTGTAGGCTGGGCAAACAAGTTTGTAAGGTGATCATTGATAGTGGGAGTTGCATCAATGCAATCTCCATGGGCACTGTCTCCAGTCTTGGTCTTACACCCGTGGATCATCCTTGCCCCTATCGAGTATCATGGGTGGATTCCACCTCCATTCCGATCAGGCTGCGGTGTCTGGTCCCACTGCAATAACATGCCTACTGTGACGAGATCTGGTGTGATGTCCTCCCCATGGAGGTGGACAGCATTATTCTTGGTAGGCCTTGGTTATTTGATCGGGATGCCACACTTCATGGCCGGTCGAACACCTGTACCTTCGACCATGCTGGCCAACGGATTCTCCTTCAACCCTCTCAGCCCAAGAAGCCCTCAGTTAGGGGTCCTACTGGCCCTAGTACTCCGGAGCCTTCCATTCCCGGGCCTAGTACCCCACCCCCAGCTTGGGCTATGACCGTTACATCTGGCCCAGGCGAGCCCTCGACTAGGAGATTTATGATGATTAGCTCCCGGGAAACGGAGTGGGAGGCTAGTAGGGGATGCCCTGTATTTGCTATTACGGTCCGAAAGGTGGAGCCGAAGTTCGAGGGTGAACTCCCACCCGATGTCATTCCTATTCTACAGGAGTTCGCTGATATTTTTCCCGAGGAGCTTCTCGAGGGACTCCCACCCATGCGGGATATTTAGCATGCTATCGACCTAATTCTGGGCTCCTCATTGCCCAATCTTCCTCATTATCGCATGAGTCCCACGGAACATGCCGAGCTAAAACGACAGGTCGATGAGTTGATGCAGAGAGGGTCTGTTCGGGACAGCATGAGCCCGTGTGCTGTTCCCGCATTACTCGCCCCAAAGAAGGATGGCACGTGGAGAATGTGCATTGATAGTCATGCCATCAACAAAATCACCGTGAAGTACGGGTTCCTTATTACTCGCCTAGATGATATCCTAGACATAATGGCCGGTGCCACTATCTTCTCGAAGATCGATCTTAAGAGTGGTTACCACCATGTGACGATTAGGCCAGGTGATGAGTGGAAGACCGCATTTAAGACCAAGGACGGTCTATATGAGTGGTTGGTTTTGCCCTTTTGGTTGACCAATGCCCCTAGCACTTTCATGCGACTCATGACTCAGGTCCTTCGACCTTTCATTGGAGTCTTTGTGGTTGTGTTTTTTGATGATATCCTTATATATAGTCGCACTAAAGGGGACCACTTGGACCATCTAAGGTACGTCTGTCTGCTTTTGAGGTGAGAGCAGTTGTTTGCGAACCCACAGAAGTGTGCCTTCATGACACCTCAGCTTACCTTCTTGGGTTTTATTGTGTCTAGTATTGGGGTCTCCGCCGATCCGGAGAAGGTCCAGGCCATTATTGATTGGTCGGAACCCTGTACGGTCCATGATGTCCGCAGCTTCCATGGCATTGCGACGTTCTATCGTCGTTTCATCCGTGGATTTAGCTCCGTCACTGCCCCGATCACGGACTGTATTCGGAAGGGCACGTTTGTATGGACGAAGGCCGCAGCTGCTGCCTTCAAGGACATCAAGGAGCGCATGACCCAGACACTGATCCTTCGATTGTCAGATTTCTCGAAGGTGTTTGAGGTCTCTTGTGATGCATCAGGTGTTGGGATAGGAGGAGTGTTGACTCAGGAGGCCCACCCGGTCGCATATTTCAGTGAGAAGCTGAATGACGCGAAACTGCGATACTCCACTTGTGATAAGGAATTCTACGTAGTTGTTCAGGCTCTTAGGCATTGGAGGCACTATCTTTTACATCAGGAGTTTATCTTGTACTCCGATCATGAGGCCTTGAGGTTCCTCCATTCCCAAAAGAAGCTGAATGCGCGTCACAGCCGATGGGTTGAGTATCTCCAGTAGTACACATTTTTGCTTAAACATAAGGCTGGAGTGGAGAATAAGGTGGCTGATGCCTTGAGTCGGCATGCTTGTCTGCTGACGACCATGAGTGCCGAGGTCATAGGGTTAGAGAAGATGAGAGAGGCCTATGTTGACTGTCCTGACTTCGGTCAGACTTATACCACTCTCCAGGCCGGACCCTCGAGAGATCGTGATGACTATGTGCTCCAGGAGGGTTACCTCTTTCGAGGAGGCAGGCTTTGTGTTCCCCGAACTTCGGTTCGGGACTTCTTAGTCTGGGAGCTACATGCGGGAGGTCTAGTCGGCCACTTTGGACGGAACAAGACTATCGAGGCTGTTGAGCATAGATTTTATTGGCCTAGCTTGAAGCGTGATGTTGCTCATATTGTGGCCCAGTGCCGTACATGTGCTACGGCGAAAATGAAGAAGCAAAGCTCAAGCCTTTATACATCTCTTCACGTACCTGATGCCCCGTGGCATTATGTTAGCATAGATTTTATCTTGGGATTGCCACGTACCTCTAGGAAGCATGACTCGGTCTATGTGGTAGTTGACCGATTCTCGAAGATGGCCCTTTTCATTCTCTACTCGAAAACTTCGGATGCTTCGAGGGTAGCCCGCCTATTCCTTACTCATGTGGTGTGCAAGTTCGGGTTGCTTCGTACCATAGTGTCTGACCATGATGTTAGATTCACTAGTTATTTCTGGAAGATAATGTGGCATATGTTGGGTACTCACCTCAAGTTTTCCACTGCATATCACCGCCAGACAGATGGTCAGACCAAGGTGGTCAATAGGAGTCTAGGTGATCTTTTGAGGTGTCTTGTCAGGGACCGTGTAAGGGATTGGGATCTCATACTACCACTGGCAGAATTTGCATATAATGATTCAGTTAACAGGTCTACCGGTATGAGTCCATTCAAGATTGTCACAGATCGTAGGCCTAGGAAGCCAGTGGATCTTGTTCCCATGCCCATTCATGCACGAGCGTCTGAGTCTGCCGAGTCTTTTGCTAGGCATGTTAGGAGTTTGCATGACGACATCTGTCGTCACATTGAGGCCAGCAATGCACGGTATAAGGAGTTAGCCGATGCCCATCGACACCACCGAGAGTTCCAAGAGGGTGAATATGTCATGATCAGGGTAAGACCTGAATGGTTTCCCTCTGGAACCGTAAAGAAATTGCAAGCTAGCGGAGCCGGTCAATTTAGAGTGTTGAAACGCTTTGGATCCAATGCGTATGTTGTGGACCTGCCCGAGGAATATGGTATAAGTTCAACTTTCAATGTGTCGGATCTAGTTTCATATAGGGACCCAGCGGTGATCCCTAGTGAGCCTTTTGAGCCATCTCCTCCCATTGAGAGTAATCCCACACCTGAGTGTCCACCACCAGCCACATTTCCACAGCAGCGAGAGCATGTCGATCATATACTGGATGAGCAGGTGACAGTTACCAGGAGTGGATCCTACCCACGCTACCTAGTGCGATGGAGAGGGTGACCCGCCACCGAGGATACTTGGATCACCCGTGGAGAGTTGCAGCGGATAGATCCGGACCTATTGGAGCGCTACCAGAGTGATGCAGACCCTTACTCGACAGGGTCAGGTTTCTCCCACCCGGGGAGAATTGGTGTGGACACCAGAGCGAGTGAGAAGCACGATGCGGGAGAATTGGTGTGGTCAAGTTTCTCCCACCTCAGTATGTTAGGCCACAAGAAACTTTTCATGTAGCACATTTGAAGTCTGTGCACTTCATTGTTCAGGTCGGTGAATATGTGAGCATTTTGCATATAAGCCAGTGCAAGCTGCGTGGAGGGTCTGTGCACATTTGTGTTTCATATCTGTGTCTCACATTGCGTCTCATGTGCATATGTGTCTCAATGCATGAACTGCATCTCATTCTGCGTCTCAATGCATGCCTGCGTCTCATGATTCATCTAAGGCATATAAGGTCGGTGTAGGTTGTGTCTAAAGCAGACACACGGTTGGTGCATGTCTTCGTTGTTCATACTGAGGTCGGTGCTATTTTCGGTCTTGCGTCTCACTTTGCGTCTCACGCACATACCAGGGTCCGTGCTAATTTTCGTCTCATGCACACCCATGGTCCATCTCATGTAGTACAAGGTATGTGCTACTCTGTAGCATGTCGATGTAATGTTTACGTCTTACACTGCGTCTCACGTGCATGCTAGGTTGCATGCATTCATTCGGTCGGTGCAAGTCTTTGCATCGTGCATACGAGGTCCGTGGATATATGGGTCTATGCACTTATGCCTTGTGCTATATAAGGTCCATGCAACATTCAACTCGATGCACATCTGTTCTCTTGCATATATAGGTCTGTGCACGCTGTAGCCACAAGACTTCATAGTCTAAGATCATGAGCTTCCAAGTCGGTGCATACTTTGGTTATATGCTTGTCAAGGTCGGTGCAATACTCGGTTTCAAAGGAACTAAGTCGGTGCAGTGTCTTCCCTTACGCATACAATCTCAGTGCACATTTCTACTGTCTACATGCAATGTTAGTGCTTTTTCCTCAATGAGCTTATGGAAGGTTGGTGCATGTGTGTTGTGTATTACCCAAGGTCCGAGCGTGCTTTTGTTCATAGCTAAATAAGGTCAGTGCACATCTGTTTAATTGAGCCTAAGGTCAGTACAATGTCTGATCTTCTACGTGGCGAATTCTAGTTTGCTGCAAGTAACCCTAACGGTACTCTGTCTTCCTTTTACAGGGAACAATCAGATTCGCAGAAGAGGCACGTGACCTCTGAAAAGGCATAAGGCTGGCTCGTGGATAAAGGGAGAAATTATAGGCACGTGATCCGAGGAAAGGAAGCTTCTATTCACTAACACGTGGACAAATGGAATTTTAGTAGGGTTATGTTGATCCATACGAAGCCCCTATTCCTTTATAAAGCTACATTACCCTTTGAAAAAAGTTGCTGGTGCTGGACAGAACTGAGAGAAAAGAAAAAAGAGTGCCACCAGAGAGAAGAAGAGAAGAGAAGCACGAGAGAAGAAGAGAAGAGGAGAGTCCAGAAGGAGAAGAGAAGAGAGAGCAAGAAAGAGGGAGCCACCTTAAGGAAGAAAATATAGCATCCTAAGAGAGAGAGTGAGAAGGAGAAGAAGTGTAAGCTGCAGTCTCTTTCTGACCTCTAGATCAAATCCAGGGTCAGGTTGCTCTATTTTCAGAGCTACATTATTTTCTTTCATCCGTGTGTCTAACGTTTCTTCAGTTTTTCTTTTTGAAACCTTTAGAAGCTGTGAATCAGTAGAGCTAAGCTGTATTGCTCAGTAGGCGAGGGTGTTCCTCGGACAGCAAGCTGTGAGGCTCAGCGGTTGTAGGGATTTCCATCCCTAAAGCTGTGGATCAGCGGTATTCAAGTTATGTGGCAGCAGGAAGCTTACTTAGTTGAGTAAGGGGTGGACGTAGATCTCTGGACAGAGATCGAACCACCTTCAAAACATTTGTCTCCTTTACGATTGCATGTGCGTCTTCTCTTCGATAGATAAATGCTTAGGCTCGCCTAAATGGTTTAGCGTGGTTTGATTAGTTAATCGTTCATCTACTGTTATCTTCTGATTGGTTTCATCTTGCGTCCTTAATCTAGTTTCTACTACTTGTTAGTTTCACGTGCTCTTGGATCATCCTTCTTCTGAATTTGTGGGTGAGTCCATAGCAGTTCAATCTATTTCCGCACTGGTTATTTTTAACTGCCTGTGTTGCCCTTCCTTTGGGGTTGGATCTATTCACCCCCCCCCCCTCTAGATCCGTTCATCACACCCTTCACTTGGTATCAGAGCCAACCTCTCCCTTAGGGCCTTACATCCCGGACAGTTTAGAATGGATGTTAGAGGGTTAACTGCTGAGGGTCAGTCCACTAGTAAGCCCCCTTTCTTCGATGGGTCTAATTACTCTTACTGGAAGAATTGCATGGTGGTATTCCTTCGGGCTAAAGACTATGAGATTTGGAAGGTAGTTAGTATTGGTCCTTTCGATTTACCCCCAGATGAAACGTTTTGGACCAAGGAGCACATCCGTAGGTCCACCTTGAATTGGGCGACCATTAATGCCATACAATGTGCACTTCATCCCACCGAGTTCTCCAGGATTTCCTCCTGTACCACAGCCAAGGAGATGTCGGATAAGCTGAAGGTTATCTATGAAGGGACTTCACATGTTAGGGAAACCAGGGCCAACATGTTGGTCTCTGAGTATGAAGCATTCAGAATGAAGCCTGATGAGTCAGTGTCTGAAATGTATGCCCGTCTGCTAGTGCTCACTAATGGCTTGAGAAACTTGGGTAAAGTATATAGTGAGTACGAGCTAGTTAGGAAAATCCTGAGGTCTCTGACACCTATTTGGCATACCAAGGCCACCATAGTAGAAGAGTTAAGGAACCTTGCTACCACGACCGTTGATGAGCTCATTGGCTCTCTTATGACTTATGAGCTAAACCTTAAGAGGGTAGATGAGTCTGAGAAAAGAAAGAAACCCCTGGCGCTTAAAGTCTCAGCTAGTAACAAAGGGTCTGATAGTGAACACAGCTCATCCAGTTCAGGTGAAGATAGTGATGATTTTGCTATGTTTACTAGGAATTTTAAGAGGTTTCTGAGAAAAGAAGGAAAGAGATTTAAGAAAAAATATTTCTCTGGAAAAAGGCAGTCAAAGCATAAATTTTATACTGCCAAGAAAACTGATAGCAATGTCTATTATAATTGCAAGAAGGCAGGGCATCTCGAGGCAGATTGTCCGGAGTTGAAAAACGTTGAGAAAGCTAAGCCAAGGTGGAAGAACAGGAAAGGAAAGGCTATGGTTAGCACCTGGAGCGATGAAGATGAAGGAAGTCAGAGCAGCTCCTCTGACAGTGAGAAGGAAGACAAGCTATGCTTGATGGCCAAAAGTGGTGAAGATAAAGAAGACAGTGATGAGGTAACTTCAATTTTTGAAAATTTCACTCATGATGATTGGCAAGAAGCATATGCTGAGTTACTCGATAAATATAAATATATGAGAAAAGAATACAAACGTTTGAAAAGGAAAACTAATTCTGTAATTCATGATACATCTTTGAATGATAAAATTGCATGTCTGGAAATTGAAAATATCAATTTAAAAAATTCTCTTGATGAAGCTGAGTGTGATAAAGTCATCTTGATTGACTTAAGATCTGAAAATGAAAATCTGATGAACACCATTGATGAACTCAAACTTAGAATACATGAATTTTAGGAAGAAAATAGGATAGCCACATAAAAATATGAAGCTATCAATGGTGTGAATGTTGAATTGAAAAAGACAATAGAAAAATTAGAAAAAGAAAATACAGACAAACAAAACTCCCTTGAAAGCATGACACAAGGTACATAAAATCTGAATGCCATCTTGGGAACAAAAAGTAATTTCAAAAAGGGTGCTTTGGGTTTCAAACCAACTAATAAGGAGAGGTTTGACGTGATAACTATCTCCTTTGTGGCAGAAAAGGAGACATTTCAACCCTTGATAAACATGACTTCTGGAGAATGTCAAAATAAGAGCAAAATAAAAAACATTGAGAAAACTAAGCCCAGTGCTAAGGACAAGGGCAAAGGGAAGATAGAGGTGTCTAGGGGATCATGCTCACATACTCCCACACCTAAATTCAAGGGACAGGTTAGGGGTCAGTTTTCTAATGCTAGAACTCAAGAAAACCCCAAGGCCAAAACTACCCAGTCTCCACAGAAAGGTCTAGGCAACCATTCAGGTGCTTCGACTTCTACTACTTCTGGGTACAAGTCCCCTAGGAACTCTGGGCCGAGCAGAAGTACCTCAGGACGAGGCTACTTCAACACTGCTCCAACCTACTCTTCATGTCATAACTTTTCTCACTACAATTCCCATGAGAGAGGTCAAGGTAGTTTCTATATGAGGCCGATGCAGTATCATTTTCTGAACCCTTACTGATGCGGGACGGACAGAGGGACCGACTCTAAGTGATGCGGACCTCAGACTCTAAATGTTGACGCGACCAGCAACATACGAACACGGAGACACTTTGGCCCGACACTAAGAGTTCCTATGGGCTATACGTCTGTAACAGAAACACAAGCTCACTCGTCGTCCCAAGCAAGGGGAAACGCGGATCCGCGCGATTGAGAAACCGGCAGAGTCAAGGGTGGTCGACTCACTTCCGTGCTCGGATTGAGCCACGGGACGGGTCACTCTCTCACTCACCGCGGTGACATGGACTCACGGGCTAGAATCCTAACGCACTCACAGCGGCATATGACAGTATACTAAACTAGCAAATGAACGCCAAGAAGTAAGACCGTTACCTCCACGCTCCCGACGTGGGGAAGACAACCCCGGACAAATCCCGACTACCGGTTAACAAATATTACAGCGGTACAAATGTTTCGACCCACTACATGCAGGGAGGTAACAGGTCACATGTGGGGCCCGGGAGTATCGGGAATTGGGTTGACGGGCAGCATCTTGATGTTGCTCCGACGGTGCCGAAACCTGTGTTTTGTGCTGTCCGGACGACGCGATCTGTGGGCTTGTGGGGCCCACGCGCTGCTCAGTCTTCCGGACCTGACGGGGTGGGTCCCGCTGTGATGGTGACACCTGGTGGCACGCTTCCCTGGATGGCGATCGGACTGGAACACCGGTCGGAGGCCGGGCGGCTCCGATCTTCACTTGTCGGAGTTGCTATCCACGGATCTAAAACTCAGTTTCAGACGTGCGCGCTCCGGCGACAGAAGTTGCTGCGACCAGCACCGACGTCGGATCGGTGCGAAACGGGTGCCGTTGGAAAGCTCTCTCGAAATCCTTCGACCCTCTGTGACTCCAGAAAATTCGTTCGGGCTGTACTTCTGATGGGGGATTTTAGAACCGGACTGATCTCTATTTCAGATCTGGCCAGGTAGAAGTGAACTTTCTTAAGAGTTGGCATTCACCGTGATGTAGACCTCCGAATCAGATGTTGAGATCTTCATAAAACTTGTAGAGGAGAGGGAGAGGAAAATGGGGATAATTTTTGTGAAGGATTTGGTGGAAGTTTAATTGGGGAAAAGTATTTTATACTACTGGGTGGTCGGATCTGGACAGTGGCAGATAGACTGAGTTAGGATCTGAAAGTGATTTTTTTGAAAATATAAACGAGATCCTAAATTCACAAGAAAATTTTTGGAAGAGGTATTAGATGGACAGAACCCCCAATAAAAATTACAACTCATTCAGACATGAGGAAGGTGGGTTCATGGATGAAATATCAGGTTGTTGTGACAGAAGATAGACTGCAGGTAGATCTGGAAGGAGGTGGAGAACGAAAATGGAAAAATGGAAAATAAAAGCTAGAAGCTCCACCAATTTTTATAGGACGTGGTGATGACCCCTGGAACTCACCCTAATAGTTTGGGCTCCATAAGATCTCGTGGCTGAGAGCAATAATTCTGGGAAGAAGGGGCTATCCTGGGTGGACAGAACTCCGGCGACGATGGCGGTGGTGCGACGGCGGCACGATGGCGGCGGCGGCGGCAACGACGATCTTCACACCTGATAGAGGAGGCTTCACACCCTTGATTCACAGCCTTCCCAGCTACAGAAGGGGGAGAGAGGAGAGAAATAGGGGGCGGCCTTTGCTCTTTTGGAGGAAAATCTGATTTTTCTTATCATTAATTCTAATCAAATGAAAATACATGCTATTTATGTGAAATAACAAAAGACACTAACTATCCCTAGATCTAGGGTTGGGGAGGGATAAAAGAGGGAGTCCATAATTTATTTCTCCCATGTGATTTGGAACTAAATAAAATAAACTAAAATTCCTAATATAATACTATATATGGGGGCGCCCCCTTGACTTATGGCCTTCCAAATTTGAATTTTTGTTCCCTTACCCCCCCCCCCCTTGGTCCAACCTTTCTAGAAGCCCACCTTGGAGGGTTGACTAACCCCACATGGGCCCAAGAGATGAGGTGGATCAATGGGAGAAGGGATGTGGGGCCCGCGGGACCCAGGTGGTCCTAAATTACAAATAAACCCCTGTTACAATCCGAATTACAATCCGAATAAAACACACATTACACACACACATAGTCCAAATTGTTGTGCCCCTTGTGATTTGATGATAGGGTGTTGTTGTTTGGTTGTTTTGATGATAGCAACTCAATGAGTCTCCACATAAGAATGATGATGAAATGATGTTTTGATTGCATTATTCTGTTTGAATGTTCTGGTATATAGATTGCATTCTTGTTTTCTTTCTCTCACTGCATCGGTTCAATTTCTGTCATATGCATACTATGCATCAGTGCATTAACAGAGTCTATACATCGTCAGGTTGCTTGATCAGTGCATTAACAGAGTCTATACATCATCAGGTTGCTTGCACGTAGAGTCTATACATTCGTTAGAGCTCAGCTCGTGGCTTAGTCTGTTCATCCAAGTTCATTTTGCATGTGTGCATCCCTTAGTAAAGTTTGTACACTCTACGGTTGGTTTATGCATATTCAATGTCTGCACGCTATAAAGTCTGTATAGAGTTTTTGCCTAGATTGCATCAGACAAGACTGTACATTCTTAAGCAGCAAGTTTGTACATCGTCTTGGTGTAGGCGTGGCAAAGTCTGTACATTGCATCGCATGCTCACACAACCATTAAGTCTATACATCGTGCATCCTCAAGTCAGTGCTTGTTAAGATCCGTCTCACTTAGCATCTCACTTAGCATCTTACAAGTCTGTACATTGTTTTAGCATGATCCGTCTCACTTAACGTCTCACTTAGCGTCTTTGTGCATGCATCATTCAAAGTCTGTACAGCCTGTGTTCGCAAGATCAAGTCTGTACATTGTCTTAGCATGCATTCATTACAGCAGAGTCTATACATTCTCTGCTGATATGTTTGTGCATAGTTCGTGCATTGATTTATCTCGCACACACATTCAAAGTCTGTACAGCCTGTGTTCGCAACACTAAGTCTGTACATTAGCTGGCTGCTGCAACACAAAGTCTGTACATTGGCTAGTTGCTGCAACACTACGTCTGTACATTGGATGGCTGTTGCAACACAAAGTCTGTACATTGGCTGGTTGCTGCATTGCACGCGCTCAAAGTCTATACACTGCTTGCACGCGTTCAAGTCTATACATTCCTATCTTTACCTACATTGCACGAACATCAAGTCTATATATTGTGCATCGTTCAAAGCAGAGTCTACACATTACCTGTTGTTGTGTTCGTGCATCATTTGAGTGAGTCTGCACATTGCTGCATGCTGAGTCTACACATTCGTTTGGCATGTCAGGGCACTCATCTTCAATGTACATACTCTGAAATATGAATACTACATTACACACCAACAAGTCTGTACATCGATGCCGCATGCATGCATTCTAAGTCTGCACATTGTTTATACATTGCACGCAGAGTCTGCACACTCATTGTCAGCAAGTCTGTACATTGATGTAGCACGCATGCAGAGTCTATACACTCATAACCTTAGCCAGTGCATTCTGTGCTTCAAGCATACATAAAGTCTATACAACCTCCATTGGTTCACTCGACCAAGTCTATACAGCCATGCACTGTCTTGCTTGCATGAATGAAGTCTGTACAAAGTTTTACAGTCTTGAACTGATAATTCTCTTCGACTGACTGACATGTACTTATGCTCGAGGAGATTAAGAATGGACACGTGATCCAAGAATGGAAATGGCTTAGGATCGTGACACGTGTAATCCAGCAGACTGAGATGCTGCCACGTGGTCAAGGCGATTGGGCGGGAACTGTGGGGGACACACGCCCTATCTGCTGCTATATATATATGAAGCTTCTTCATCTGTAAAAGATTGATCATGATCGAAGTAGAAGCAGAGATAGAGTCTGCATGATTCAAAAGAAGAAAAAGAGAGGCAGAGTATGAAAGCAGAAGAAGAAAAAGAAAAAGAGAAAGAGAGATAGAGAGCTCGTGAAGAAGAAAAGAAGCTTCATAAGAAGATTAGTCCCTACTGGACCGTGGATCAAATCCAGGCCAGTCAGCTCCTGCGAGAGCCACATTGTGTGTTTCATTTCCAGATTTCAGTCACTGTGATTTTTATCATTTCTTGTTTTTCTTTTTTATCTGATCATCGTTGTTCTTCTGATTCTCTGGTTTGAGGTCGGGTTCCTCCTGTGGACTCAGGAGAAGGAAGACATGGTGTCTCCGGTTGCAAGTGGCTGGGTGTCACTTGTGGGTTCCCTCCTGGGTGGAGGAAGAGAGACTTCGGTCTCTGGTTGCTAGTGACGGGTAGTCACTAGTGGGTTCCCTCCTGGGTGGAGGAAGAGAGACTTCGGTCTCTGGTTGCTAGTGACGGGTAGTCACTAGTGGTTTCCCTCCGGTCTGGAGGAAGAGGGGAGGTTGTTCCCCTGGTCAAGCTGTTAGGCAGCATTTGTTTGCAGACTGAGTCTGCGGTTCTAGCTGTTGCTAGTGGAAGCCTCACTCCTGTTTGGAGTGAGGGGTGGACGTAGGTCTGGCGGACCGAACCACCTAAAAAATCTTGTCTACCGTGGTTTGCTTTGTGTGCTCGTCCATATCATCTATCTCCCCTTCACAGGTTACGTGCGTGATTATTTGAGTTATCCTGGGGAGTTAACTTTTTTTATATCAATCACAAAGTCATCTAGCGGCCGAAGGGAGAGTGCACCCCCATTCCAGAGGAAGGGAATGTTCTCACTCCACTAAGCAAACCCCTAAATGCTGATTTTATTACTTCTCTTTTTGTGAAGAATCTATACAGATCAATAGAGACCGAAGAGACCAAGTCTCTATTACAATGAAAATGAAAAGAGACTATACAAAAGTTCTACGAAAATCCTGGGGAGTTAACTTGTTTGTGAAGTGCTTGTTCATATGCTCAGTAGAATTACATCTGATATGTGAGTCCGTGTTTCTCAGTTCACGGTTGCGAAAAGGGAAAAGCTATGTTGTTTCATTAGTTTATATTGAGTTCAGTTAAAAGTCTCTTCTGTGTGACAGCTTGCTGTTGAGTGCTCAATTGATTAAGCCATCTGAGATTTTAATTCTGCAATATTTTTTATCAGGGATTCATTCACCCCCCCTCTGAATATATCGCACCAGTCCCAACTATTGGTATCAGAGCGGGTCTCGGACTGATCAGATCCAACGATCTGCAGAGGATCCTGTCATCTTTGGTGCATTTTTGAACTTACCCTCTGGTGCATTGATCTGTTTGCCGATTTGTTCCATGGGTTCTCCACCGGTTTTCAATGGCTCTGATTTTAACTCGTGGGATAGCAGTCTCCATAACTATGTGAAACTGATTGATCCGGATCTGTGGAAGTTAATCTCACACGGTCCTCACAGACTACCAAAGAAAGAATCCAAATGGACTGACAGTCACAGATCAAGGCATGGAGAGAATCAGAGAGTTTTGAATCTAATGAAAGAAGCTACTGACAAGGCCCTACATTCTTGTTTTCATGACTGCAGGTCCGCTAAGGACATTCTGGATAACATGAAGCTAGCTCAGAGGAGAAATGAGGATAGCTGCATGATGGCTAACGGAAGAAATCAAAGTGGCAGTCAAAATGAAGAAGAGGATGATGATGAGGTAAACCTCTTCGAGAATTATACTTTAGATGATTGGCAGGGTGCATATGGTGAGTTACTTGAGTCACATGAGATGTTAAGAAAATAATATAAAAAATTGAAAAAGAAAATTGATCTGAATAGTTCAGAGTCCTCATGTGAAAATTGCTTAAAATGAAAACAGTCCTATGATGCATGCTTGTCTGAAGTCCAAGTGCTTAAGAAACAAATTGGCTTATTTAAAGAAGAAAATCAAGAACTTGTATGTGAAATTTCTGAACTAAAAGAAAAACTTAGCTCGATTGATGATGATCATGTTCATTTTAATAATTTAGTTCAGAATGAAAAAATGTTGAAAGAATTTGAATGTGTTAGCTCTGAATTGGATGTTCTAAAATCTGAAAATGAATGTCTTAGGAAACAATGTGAAAAACTCCAGGCTCAAACAATATGTTCTGGTAAATCTGCATGCAATGAGTGTCCATTTCTCAAGGAAATAAATGAAAATCTTCACTCAAATTTAGAATGGCAGAAGGAGTTAATTGTTTCCCTAAATGAAGAAACAGAGATCTGTTAAACAAGACTCTGGAGCTTGAACAGATAGAGGAAGGGTTGAATGATAAAATGAGCTCAATGAAAATTGATAAAGGCTCTGTTGAAGAAACTGAAAATCTGAAATCAAAAAATGACAAATTAACTAAAGAGGTTGAAGGATTGAAGCAGTTGAACACTGCTATGTCAGAGAAACTTGCTTTCTTAGAAAAAGGAAAATCTGTTTACATTGAAGAATCTGAAAAATTGAGAAATCTGGAACAAGAAGTTGAGAAATATAAAACTGCAAACAAGGTGCTAAACGAATGTGTAAATTACAATGAACAAGAGATTGCCAGTTATGAAATACACATCGTTTCTCTGGAAAATGAAATTAAGGATTTGAATAATTCCTTGTCAAAATTTGTGGACGGAAAAGATAATCTGGACAAGATTCTAGGAACAAAGGCTAATTTTCAGAAGGAAGGGTTGGGCTATAACCCTTCAAATAAGAAGAGTTTTAAAAACAAAGTTCAAACTTCCTTTGTTTCCAGCTCAACTTCTCACAGCCCTCAGAACCTTCCTGGTTCTCAATTATCTGCTCAAAAGAAAACAACAGAAAAACAAAAAGAAAAGAACCAACATGTTCCTGTCCCCACTTTGCATGTTCAAAAAAGAAAATGATCTATCATTACTGTCACAAGTTCGGTCATCTGATGCATGAGTGTAATTTGATGGAAAAGGATGACTTAACTGATGAACAAAACAATCAGGTTAGAAAGCATTTCTCTAGGGAAAAGAAAATTCATTGCCATAATTGTGGAAAAATGGGACATGTTGCTGTTCAATGCTGGTCAGCTGAAGGCAAGAGAAAATTCTATCCTCATGTTAATCATGTCCATCAGAATGTTATCAATAAGAATAAATTTGTTGTCATAAATCAGCGTGGCAGGTGCTTCAATTGTGGGAAGCTAGGCCATAGGGCAAAAGATTGTTGGCATGTTCAGGGAAAGAAATTTAATTCTAAAATTGTCAAATTCCCTGCAAATAGAAATGATTTTGGTAGAAATAAATCTGTTTTCAAAGAAAAGATTCCTGTATGTTTTGAATGTGGAAAACTTGGCCACCGAGCTTCAGAATGCTTGTGGGAAGGTTATGGTAAACCAAAATTTCATGTAAGTAACAGAAATTTCCATGTTTATCCACATAGATTCCATGATTATAATCCTGTTCACAAAAAGAACTCAAAGGCTGTTACATCATGTCATTATTGTGGGCAGGTTGGGCATTCTATATATAATTGTCATATCATGTGTTTTGATGATAAACAAGCTAAAAACTTGTTGAGAAAACCTGCTAGGAGTGTCACTGCTAATACAGGACCCAAGACTGCTTAGGTTCCTGCAGGATCAAAATGATTAATGTGCTGTAGGTGTGCCTTGGAAGCTGATGAATAAAGGGGTTAATAATCCAAGGCATTCACAAGTGAAACCCCCCCCAGGAGTGAACTATTCAGGTTAGTTCTGAAAACTCAGTTTAAATTCTATCTTCTGAATTTGTATGCTCCAGATGCTTGCATATCATGACAACTCCTTTGATTAATGCATTATACATTCTTGTTATGATACATATTTGTCAACTTCCCTGCATAATGATATTGCATATGTTGCATTAAGA
The DNA here is from genome assembly GCA_022559845.1 of Amorphophallus konjac. NCBI lineage: Eukaryota > Viridiplantae > Streptophyta > Magnoliopsida > Alismatales > Araceae > Amorphophallus > Amorphophallus konjac. The sequence continues at coordinate 287,668,066 of CM040123.1, read as the reverse complement.
AACCTCACTTATTGCATATAGTTAGGGGGAGTTTGGTTATCCGTGCATAATGTTCATGACATTCATGTTTATGAAATATTTGAAGGAGAGTCATTGCATAAGCATGCATGTAAGAGCAGTGTATTGCATATCATCAATTTTGAAAAATCTAAAAAGAAATGATCCTCACTGCATATCATTCAGCCATGACTATGTCTAAGCTCTCTCTCCTCTAATTCTTCCCATTCACTTGCAAAACCACATGCATATAGACAGGGGGAGTGTTGTATGTAATTCATATAGGTCATCAACTTCATTGAAACTCAAATTCTTTTCTCTCTTGAATTCATTAAAGCCCTTGACCCTGATGAGTTGAGTCTGACAATATGGTAATCTGTTAGTCAGTTCTAATTCTTAAGCAATAGAAAACAGACTTCTTCCTTTATAAGAATTTTAATTGCTTAAAGACTGACTTAATGGTTTAAATTTTATAAACTTTAGAGTTTAAAGATTACAATCAGTAAATAAGAGTGTTGATAATTGATAATAACTCTCAACCCTTATTTCATTACATGTTAGACAAAGTTAATTGTGTCTGAAATCTAAAAACTCACCTGAAATCCTGTTAGAGAAGGCTAAGTATGTGTATTGTCCTTAAACAAGTCATTCTGAAACAAATAAAGGACAGCTAAGAAAAATATTAAAAAATCTTGAAAAATATTTGAAAAATAACATTGGCAGAGCAATGACTGGTAAAGCATTGAGAAACCGAGTGTTCCATTAAAGAAATGGACAACACGTATGTCATGATGTGTATCAGTTATCTCTGTATAAATGATCAAAACAGTAGGGTGGTTTCACTGAGTACCTGGGGGTACCTGCGTCTCATAAACGTGTACCTTCACACAAAAAGGTGCAAATCATTCCTGTTGAATTTGATTATAGGCAGAATAGTCCATCATGTTGAGTATCTAGGGATACTGGCATCTGATAAACGTGTACTCTTACGCAAAAAGACAAATGGCACCTGAATGCCCTTAATGAAATCAAATTGAAAATGCTGATCCTTCTAAGAGAAAATTCAGGTATGTCAAATTGTTTAATTTCAATACATGACCTGGTATCTCTTAACAAATTTTACTGAGTCTAAGAAAGTAAGATGCTTTGAAACTGAATCTCTCATGCTCAAATGTGATTCTGGTTTATTGCTATTATCATGCATAGCAAACTCATTCAATGATTGTAGTGCATGAACTCTAACTTTTATAACCTTCAAACCAGAATTCTATCTCTAAGTTGTTTCTAAATTCATATGACTGAAGACTCTGTGCTTTAGAATACTTAATTCCTGAACTACTTGCTCAGAATGCCAGTCAGATGTCCTTCTTCGCTTATTTTTTTTACCTCCTCTTTGTTGATGGCAAAGGGGGAGAATAATTATCTGTTTGATAGCATCCCAGGGGGAGAACATGTACTATGCAAAGGGGGAGAGTTGTCAAACTTTCATGTTGATATGGGGAGTTCTTATATTCAGTACTCTCTCTGCATGTTTCTATGGGGGAGAATTGGTATCAGACTTCATACATGTCTTTCATTCCACTCACAAACCTTTTTGATTGTGTCAAAGGGGGAGAATTGTTTGTTGAGTCTGTGTAACTCATTGTGTTGACATCATCAAAAAGGGAGAGATTGTTGTGCCCCTTGTGATTTGATGATAGGGTGTTGTTGTTTGGTTGTTTTGATGATAGCAACTCAATGAGTCTCCACATAAGAATGATGATGAAATGATGTTTTGAATGCATTATTCTGTTTGAATGTTCTGGTATATAGATTGCATTCTTGTTTTCTTTCTCTCACTGCATCGGTTCAATTTCTGTCATATGCATACTATGCATCAGTGCATTAACAGAGTCTATACATCGTCAAGTTGCTTGATCAGTGCATTAACAGAGTCTATACATCGTCAGGTTGCTTGCACGTAGAGTTTATACATTCGTTAGAGCTCAGCTCGTGGCTTAGTCTGTTCATCCATGTTCATTTTGCATGTGTGCATCCCTCAGCAAAGTCTGTACACTCAACGGTTGGTTTATGCTTATTCAAAGTCTGCACGCTATAAAGTCTGCATAGAGTGTTTACCTAGATTGCATCAGACAAGTCTGTACATTCTTCAGCAGCAAGTCTGTACATCATCTTGGTGTAGGCGTGGCAAAGTCTGTACATTGCATCGCATGCTCACACAACCATTAAGTCAATACATCGTGCATCCTCAAGTCAGTGCTTGTTAAGATCCGTCTCACTTAGCGTCTCACTTAGCGTCTTACAAGTTTGTACATTATTTTAGCATGATCCGTCTCACTTAGCATCTCACTTAGCATCTTTGTGCATGCATCATTCAAAGTTTGTACAGCCTGTGTTCGCAAGATCAAGTCTGTACATTGTCTTAGCATGCATTCATTACAGCAGAGTCTATACATTCTCCACTGATATGTTTGTGCATAGTTCGTGCATTGATTTGTCTCACACACACATTCAAAGTCTATACAGCCTATGTTCGCAACACTAAGTCTGTACATTGGCTGGCTGCTGTAACACTAAGTCTGTACATTGGCTAGTTGCTGCAACACTAAGTCTATACATTGGCTGGCTGCTGCAACACAAAGTCTGTACATTGGCTGGTTGCTGCATTGCACGCGCTCAAAGTCTATACACTGCTTGCACGCGTTCAAGTCTATACATTCCTATCTTTACCTACGTTGCACGAACATCAAGTCTATATATTGTGCATCGTTCAAAGCAGAGTCTACACATTACCTGTTGTTGTGTTCGTGCATCATTTGAGTGAGTCTGCACATTGCTGCATGCTGAGTCTTCACATTCGTTTGGCATGTCAGGGCACTCATCTTCAATGTACATACTTTGAAATATGCATATTGCATTACACACCAGCAAGTCTGTACATCGATGCCGCATGCATGCATTCTAAGTCTGCACGTTGTTTATACATTGCACGCAGAGTCTGCACACTCATTGTCAGCAAGTCTGTACATTGATGTAGCACGCATGCAGAGTCTATACACTCATAACCTTAGCCAGTGCATTCTGTGCTTCAAGCATACACAAAGTCTATACAACCTCCATTGGTTCACTCGACCATGTCTGTACAGCCATGCACTGTCTTGCTTGCATGAATGAAGTCTGTACGAAGTTTTACAGTCTTAAACTGATAATTCTCTTCGACTGACTGACATGTACTTATGCTCGAGGAGATTAAGAATGGACACGTGATCCAAGAATGGAAATGGCTCAGGATCGTGACACGTGTAATCCAGCAGACTGAGATGCTGCCACGTGGTCAAGGCGATTGGGCGGGAACTGTGGGGGACACACGCCCTATCTGCTGCTATATATATATGAAGCTTCTTCATCTGTAAAAGATTGATCATGATCGAAGTAGAAGCAGAGATAGAGTCTGCATGATTCAGAAGAAGAAAAAGAGAGGCAGAGTATGAAAGCAGAAGAAGAAAAAGAAAAAGAGAAAGAGAGATAGAGAGCTCGTGAAGAAGAAAAGAAGCTTCATCAGAAGATTAGTCCCTACTGGACCGTGGATCTAATCCAGGCCAGTCAGCTCCTGCGAGAGCCACATTGTGTGTTTCATTTCCAGCTTTCAGTCGTTGTGATTTTTATCATTTCTTGTTTTTCTTTTTATCTGATCATCGTTGTTCTTATGATTCTCTGGTTTGAGGTCGGGTTCCTCCTGTGGACTCAGGAGAAGGGAGACCTAGTGTCTTTGGTTGCAAGTGGCTGGGTGTCACTTGTGGGTTCCCTCCTGGGTGGAGGAAGAGAGACTTCGGTCTCTGGCTGCTAGTGACGGGTAGTCACTAGTGGGTTCCCTCCTTGGTGGAGGAAGAGAGACTTCGATCTCTAGTTGCTAGTGACGGGTAGTCACTAGTGGGTTCCCTCCTGGGTAGAGGAAGAGAGACTTCGGTCTATGGTTGCTAGTGACGGGTAGTCACTAGTGGTTTCCCTCCAGTCTAGAGGAAGAGGGGAGGTTGTTCCCCTGGTCAAGCTGTTAGGCAGCATTTGTTTGCAGACTGAGTCTGTGGTTCTAGCTGTTGCTAGTGGAAGCCTCACTCCTGTTTGGAGTGAGGGGTGGACGTAGGTCTGGAGGACCGAACCACCTAAAAAATCTTGTCTACCGTGGTTTGCTTTGTGTGCTCGTCCATATCATCTATCTCCCCTTCACAGGTTGCGTGCGTGATTATTTGAGTTATCCTGGGGAGTTAACTTGTTTGTGAAGTGCTTGTTCATATGCTCAGTAGAATTACATCTGATATGTGAGTCCGTGTTTCTCAGTTCACGGTTGCGAAAAGGGAAAAGCTCCGTTGTTTCATTAGTTTATATTGAGTTCAGTTAAAAGTCTCTTCTGTGTGACAGCTTGCTGTTGAGTGCTCAATTGATTAAGCCATCTGAGATTTTACTTCTGCAATATTTTTTATCAGGGATTCATTCACCCCCCTCTGAATATATCGCACCAGTCCCAACACAAATAAATACTATAAATACCCAGACTCAAAGGGAAGTCTCCAGGTTATCTCTGAGCCAGATGGACGCCGATGTTGCTCGAGTGGGGCTCCGTGTACGGTACCGACGGTTCGCCGGTTCGTGCTTCTCGATCACTCTGGTGTCCGCACCACTTACACTACTCAGATGCATCAACCTCAACCTTGGAACTCCTATGTGCAACCAATGCACAACAAAATCATAAGTCAGAACCCCTATGGATTTTACCATTCGATGTTCAGTCAACCTAGGGACTTCGGTGCACCCACTACTCCCAAAGCCTATCGGACTAAGCACTGGCAAAGAAAGTTTCAAAATGATTTTAAAAGGAAGAACCAAGCCACAGTACAGAAACAACTTCCAAAAACTAAAAGTGGCAAGAAAAGGCAAACTGAACCGAATGACAAAAAATCCATTATGAAGAAACCAAATCAGATGTGGCTACCAAAACATTTAGTTTCTAGTCTGCATGAAATAAATGCTTTTATGGGGCCCAAATAGTTTTAGGTTACAAACATTTTTGCCTGATTCTCCTTGCAGGTATGCCTAGCAACCAACCAGAACAGATGGTACCTTGATAGTGGCTGCTCCAGGCACATGACCGGGGATAAAGACAAATTTTACATGCTGGTAAAGAAGGATGCAGGTCATGTTACCTTCGGAGGTAATAGCAAAGGGAAAATAGTTGGATCAGGTAAAGTAGGTAAGTGTTCTTCATGCTGCATTGATGAAGTGTTATTGGTAGAAGGACTTGCCTACAATCTGCTTAGCATCATCCAGCTATGTGATAAATGTCATAAGGTAGTTTTTGATTCTCTTGCATGCACCATATTTGAACCAAATTCTGAATGTGTCAAATTTTCTGGTAAGAGAGTCAATAATATCTACATGGTAGATTTAGATGATGCAGCACATACAGATTTATGCTTAACTGTTAATAAGGATGACTTAGCCTGTCTGTGGCACCGTAGGTTAGGTCATGCTAGCTATCATGTGTTGCACAAACTGATAAAACACAGCATGGTAAAAGGTCTCCCTGAAATTTCATTCAAAATAAATCATAAAATTTGTGAGGCATATACTCAATGCAAGCAAACTAGAAAGTCACTTAAGTCTAGAACTGAAAGCTTATCTTCTAAACCGTTTGAGCTGATTCATATGGATTTGTTTGGACCATCTAGATCAGCCAGCTTATCTGGTAGGAGATATGGTTATGTTTTAATAGATGACTTCTCTAGATTTACTAGGGTATATTTCCTGACACATAAAAATGATGCTTTTAAGGAATTTCAATAATTCTACCATTTAATAACTCAGACCAATGAGCACTCAATTTTAAACATTTTGTCTGATCATGGAGGTGAGTTTGAAAACTCACAATTTGATGATTTCTGCAGGGATAATGGAATCAACCACAGGTTATCATCTCCAAGAACTCCAGAGCAGAATAGAGGAGTTGAAAGGAGGAATAGAACCTTGGTGGAAATGGCTAGGACAATGCTGGTTGAAGGGACTCTGCCAAGGAAGTTCTGGGCCGAGGCTGTGAGCACATCCTGTTATATAATTAACAGAGCTCTGGTAAGACCTTCCACACAAAAAACTCCTTATGAGATACTTAAAGGTAAGAAACCTTCACTAGCACATTTCAAGGTCTTTGGATGTAAGTGTTTCATTCATATAAATTCTAAAAGAGACCTTGATAAGTTTGAACCTAAAAGTGAACCTGGAATTTTTCTTGGATATTCCGAAGTGTCCAGAGCCTATAGGATTTATAACCTAAACTCAAAAACTATTGAGGAATCACCTCATGTTGTCTTTGATGAACATTCTAATAAATCTGAAATTGGTTTTTGTAGAGACAAGGATGATGGTAATATCCTTGAGAGTAAAGAAGAACCAAATTCTGAACCTGCAGAAGATGGTGAGACTAGTGTGTCTAGAACTCAGGGGGAGGAAAATGCAGAACCAGGTAATCAGCCTACCAATGTTAGAGTTATTAAAGATCATCCTTTAGAGAATATAATTGGTAATCTAAATGAACCCCTTAGGACTAGATCATATTTTAGGATTAAAAATGAGTTGAATTCTTTTGCACTAGTCTCTTAAATAGAACCAAAAAACATAGATAGTGCCTTAGAAGATGTGCATTGGATAAATGCCATGCATGATGAGCTGAACCAATTTGAAAGGAACAAGGTATGGCACCTAGTTCCTAATCCCTCACATGGCTCGGTTATAGGCACTAAATGGGTTTTCAGGAATAAGACAGATGAGCAAGGTAAGGTAGTTAGAAATAAAGCTAGGCTAGTGGCACAGGGTTACAACCAGGAATATGGGGTAGATTTTGAAGAATCTTTTGCACCTATTGCCAGGTTAGAGGCTATTAGAATACTTTTAGCTTTTGCATGTAGCATAGGAATAAAATTGCTACAAATGGATGTAAAATCTGCCTTTTTGAATGCGTTGATAAAGGAGGATATGTGTGTTAAACAACCTCCAGGTTTTGAATGCCTTGATTTTCCTGATTATGTCTACAGATTAGATAAGACATTATCTGGACTGAAGCAAGCTCCCAGGGCCTTGTACGACAGGCTGAGCCCCTTCCTCACAAGTAAGGGTTTTTCAAGAGGAGAAGTTGACCATACCCTATTCACTAAGGTCAGTAACAATGACATTCTTATTGTTCAGATTTACGTAGATGATATAGTGTTTAGGTCAACTAAATCTGAAATGTGTGAAGAATTTTCTAAATTAATGACAGATGAATTTGAAATGAGTTCTATGGGAGAGTTGAAGTTTTTCCTTGGTCTGCAGGTCAATCAAACATTGGAGGGAAGCTTCATCACACAGTCCAAATACCTAAGGGACTTCCTGAAGAAATATCAAATGGAAAACCTCAAAGCAATAACAGCACCTATGGGCACCTCAACCAGTCTTGATGGTGACCCAAAAGGTAAATTGGTTGACACCACGCTTTATAGAGGTATGATCAGATCCCTTTTGTACTTTACTACATCTCGACCTGATATTCAATTCTCAGTATGTTTATGTGCTAGATTTCAGGCTAGTCCTAGAGAATCTCACATGAGTGCAGTGAAGAAGATTTTTAGGTATCTCTCAGGCACCCCTGACTTAGGTCTATGGTTTCCTGCTAAGTGTGAGCTCGACCTTGTAGCTTACACTGATGAAGATTATGCTGGGTGCAGAATAGATAGAAAGAGCACTAGTGGGTATTGTCAATATCTAGGCGGTTATCTTATGTCTTGGGCATCTAAGAAGCAACACATTATTGCTCTTTCCACTGCTGAAGCAGAATATGTTGCAGCAGGGAATTGTGCAGCCCAAGTCTTATGGATAAAGCACCAACTTGCTGATTATCACATCAATCTAGGATGCACACCTATTTTGTGTGATAACACCAGTGCTATTTCATTAACCAAAAATCATGTTCATCACTCTAGGACAAAGCACATAGAAATTAAACATCACTTCTTGAGAGATGAAGTAAGTAAGAATGAAATTGAATTTCAATTTGTAGAAACTGAAAAACAAATTGCTGATATATTTACTAAGCCCCTTGGAAATGATACATTTAAAATTTTAAGAACGGAACTAGACTTATGTAAATTTCAGCATGATGATTAATGTTTCATTCCTATCTGTTGTTAATAAATGCTCTTTATAAATGTTTCAACTGCACATGTCACAGACCATCAATTAAGCAACTCAGTCAGTAGTTTAACTGCATTCATTACACTCTATCTATTAATAGAGTCAGCAGTTTAACGGCATTCCTATCGTGCATTTGTGTCAAGCATTTTCATTATGCATTCATATGTCACCTTGTTTCGACCAATCATGATACACATAGACTGGGGGAGCATGTGTTCTCCACTCTTGTTGATTGTCTACCTTGACATGCATGTGTTAGAGAAGTTCATAAATCTGTCTGTCTGTTCTGATTCTTTTTTTTTTTGAACCAACTTCTCTTGAAATCATTTCTCCTGGCATCCCTCTATATCAAGTTGATACCTTCTCATGGTAACACACTTGGCATCTGACCTACCTTTACTTCAGAAAATTCATTCACTCTCATCCTTGAAAATCTTGCTATCCCTGAGATTCTGAAATAAAGACAAACTGATGATCATTTCCCTATACTAAGCTTCTAAAATCAGATATCTATTCCTATAAGAATCTGAATGCACCTTGTCTGAACTGATGATTTAGGTTTAATGAACTTTAGATTCTAAAGGATTAACTCAATGAAAAAGAGTTGTTCAGTTAATAGCTCTCAACCATTCTTTACATGTTATGTCCGATTTTGTCATTCTGAAACTGAAAGTCTATAAACTCAAGAAATCGTAGTTGAGAAACTTAGATATAAGTATTGTTTTTAAACAAAACAAAAGGGCAGCTATATAAATCTTTTGGGTCAAAAATAATTTAGCAGAGCAATGACTGAAGTCACTGAGAAACTGGGTCCTCCTTTAAAAAAAAGAGGATGTACCCATGTCATGAGGTGCTTTAGTTAACTCTGTTTAAAAAGGATAAAAGTTTGATTCAAAAACTAATTGGCAGAGCAATGGCTGACTGCACAAAGATAATGGGCTCTCTATCTATGAAATAGAGTGCACCTATGTCATGAAGTGCTTCAGTTACCTTTGTTCAAAAAAAAAAATTGAAACATAATGGTAAATCCTATTGAGTAAACTGGGGGTGCTGGTGTCTGATCAACGTGTACCTCCATGTACAAAGGTCTGGATCATACCTGCTTGTTCAACAAGTCAAATCCAGCTGTAACACTAAAGAAATATATCAAATTTTGCTTAACCTCAATACCTACTCTAGTTGCTCCTATGAACTTCTCTGATTTTATACTCAAGTAAGTTGAAGATTGATTGTTCTGACATGATGTTGTATGCCTGGTTTATTGCTATTAACATCTCATGCAACCCTCTACAACGAGTCAAGTTGCTAAACTCTTACTTTCATTACACTTAAATTAGATTTTTACCAAGGTTGCCTTACGTGAACTCTTATTCTAATAGATTCTGATCTAAGTATGCTTGTTTAATGAAAATTTACTTCAGTTTGTCACCAGATCTCATGGATTCCATACTCTGAAACCCTCCTCATCTTTGTGTCTCCTCATTGCCTCAATTCACTTGTCTCTCTCATGTTCCTTGTTTGCTGATGGCAAAGGGGGAGAGAATTTGAGCCAATTTGAGCCTTATCAATTCTTTAGTGAAAAGGGGAGAGAAAGGGGAAGTGTCTAAAGAGGGAGAGATTTTAAGCTTCCTTTGCAGTTTCTGACTCTTATTGCATTTGTGTTGCCATCACAGTATAAATTGTTGTCATCATCAAAAAGGGGGAGAATGTTGTGTCTCCTCTGAATTGGCGCTATCCTTGTCATGTTTTAATAATTGGCAACAATGGTTTGACCATTGGCAACAGTGGTTTGACCAATCGTTGACTTTGGCAACATCAACTTTTTATAGGTCAGAATCACTCCCAGTTTCATTTTTGGGTCATTACATTTTCAGATATGAATAGAACCTCATCAGATGTATGCACAGTCATTTCTTCGAATAGGTTGTGTGCACACTTTTCTCTCAGGTTGTTAGTCATATGCACACACTAAGGTCAGTGCACATATACCTTAGTCTTACTAAGGTCGGTGCACATTTTGTTCCATGCGACACAAGTCGGTGCACATTCTAAAGTCCGTGCATGCAGTCCTTTCCACATGTCAGGTCGATGCTAGTTTGAGTCTGTGCATAACTGAGGTCTTGCTAGTTGCACACTAGGGTCGATGCATGTTACTATAGCATGCATACAGGTCGATGCTAGTTGCGCAGTGTCTTGTGTATAGAGTCTGTGCTCTTCACTGTAGCAAGTCTGTGCATACATGTTCAAGTCTACGTCACCTGGATATAGATCTGTGCATATGGTGAGAATAGGGTCAAGGTCGATGCTATTCACTGTAGCAGTGTACATGAGGTCGATGTTATTTTGCTTTCTAGCACATTTGAAGTCTGTGCACTTCATTGTTCAGGTCGGTGAATATGTGAGCATTTTGCATATAAGCCAGTGCAAGTTGCGTGGAGGGTCTGTGCACATTTGTGTTTCATATCTGTGTCTCACATTGCGTCTCATGTGCATATGTGTCTCAGTGCATGAATTGCATCTCATTCTGCGTCTCAATGCATGCCTGCGTCTCATGATTCATCTAAGGCATATAAGGTCGGTGTAGGTTGTGTCTAAAGCAGACACACAGTTGGTGCATGTCTTCGTTGTTCATACTGAGGTCGGTGCTATTTTCGGTCTTGCGTCTCACTTTGTGTCTCACGCACATACCAGGGTCCGTGCTAGTTTTCGTCTCATGCACACCCATGGTCCGTCTCATGCAGTACAAGGTCTGTGCTACTCTGTAGCAGGTCGATGCAATGTTTACGTCTTACACTGCATCTCGCGCACAGGCCAGGTTGCATGCATTCCTTCGGTCGGTGCAAGTCTTTGCATCGTGCATACGAGGTCCGTGCATATATGGGTCTGCGCACTTATGCCTTATGCTATACAAGGTCCGTGCAACATTCAACTCGATGCACATCTGTTCTCTTGCATATATAGGTCTATGCACGATGTAGCCACAAGACTTTATAGTCTAAGCTCATGAGCTTCCAAGTCGGTGCATACTTTGGTTATATGCTTGTCAAGGTCGGTGCAATACTCGGTTTCAAAGGAACTAAGTCGATGCAGTGTCTTCCCTTCCGCATACAATCTCGATGCACATTTCTACTGTCTACATGCAATGTCAGTGCTTTTTCCTTAATGAGCTTATGGAAGGTTGGTGCATGTATGTTGTGTATTACCCAAGGTCCGAGCGTGCTTTTGTTCATAGCTAAATAAGGTTAGTGCACATCTATTTAATTGAGCCTAAGGTCAGTACAATGTCTCATCTTCTACGTGGCGAATTCTAGTTTGCTGTAAGTAACCCTAACGGTACTCTGTCTTCCTTTTATAGGGAACAATCAGATTCGCAGAAGAGGCACGTGACCTCTGAAAAGGCAGAAGGCTGGCTCGTGGATAAAGGGAGAAATGATAGGCACGTGATCCGAGGAAAGGAAGCTTCTATTCCCTAACACATGGACAAATGGAATTTTAGTAGGGTTATGTTGCTTGATCCATACAAAGCCCCTATTCCTATATAAAGCTACATTACCCTTTGAAGAAAGCTGCTGGTGCTGGACAGAACTGAGAGAAAAGAAAAAAGAGTGCCGCCAGAGAGAAGAAGAGAAGAGAAGCACGAGAGAAGAAGAGAATAGGACAGTCCAGAAGGAGAAGAGAAGAGAGAGCAAGAGAGAGAGATCCACCTTCAGGAAGAAAATAGAGCATCGTAAGAGAGAGAGTGAGAAGGAGAAGAAGTGTGAGCTGCAGTCTCTTTCTGAGCTCTGGATCAAATCCAGGGTTAGCTTGCTCTATTTTCAGAGCTACATTGTTTTGTTTCATCCGTGTGTCTTACATTTCTTCAGTTTTTCTTTTTGAAACCTTTAGAAGTTGTGAATCAGCAGAGCTAAGCTGTATTGCTCAGCAGGCGAGGGTGTTCCTCAGACAGCAAGCTGTGAGGCTGAGCGGTTGTAGGGATTTCCATCCCCAAAGCTGTGGATCAGTGGTATTCAAGTTGTATGGCAGCAGGAAGCCTTACTCTGTTGAGTAAGGGGTGGACGTAGATCTCTGGACAGAGATCGAACCACCTTAAAAATATTTGTCTCCTGTGTGATTGCATGTGCATCTTCTCTTCGGTAGATAAATGCTTAGGGTCGCCTAAATGGTTTAGCATGGTTTGAATAGTTAATCGTTCATCTGCTGTTATCTTCTGATTGGTTTCATATTGCGTCCTTAATCTAGTTTCTACTACTGGTTGGTTTCACGTGCTCTTGGATCATCCTTCTTCTAAATCTGTGGGTGAGTCCATAGCAGTTCAGTCTATTTCTGCACTGGTTATTTTTAATTGCATGTGTTGCCCTTCCTTTGGGGTTGGATCTATTCACCCCCCCTCTAGATCTGTTCATCACACCCTTCACTAGATTAAGGACGTGGGTTGGGCTGGCAAGCACCAATGGTCCCACATGGGTCCCATACCCCACGTGGTACACACCAAATCCAAGGAGACGCTGGCATAAACCAACAAATTATATCCGACCGAGACCCACGCTTTACCTCTCATTTCTAGAAAAGTCTACAACACTCTCTGGGGATGAAACTCAACTACAGCACTGCTTTCCATCCCCAGATAGATGGACAGACTGAGAGGACAAATCAAGTTGTGGAAGATATGTTGAGAGCATGCATTATAGACTTCGGCAGAAGCTGGCAGGACCACTTGCCCCTAGCCGAGTTTACATATAACAACAGTTATCAAGCCAGTATACAAATGGTACCTTTTGAGGCATTGTATGGCAGGAGTTGCCGATCTCCAATATGCTAGGATGAAGTTGGTGAAAAACAAATTCTAGGCCCAGATATGGTAAGAGATTCTACCGAGAAGATACACCTCATTAGAGAAAGGTTAAAGATAGAACAGTCCAGGCAGAAATCTTATGCTGACAACAGAAGACGAGATCTAGAATTTCAAGTCGGAGATCATATTTTTCTCAAGGTATCTCCCGGCCGAGGCATTAGAAGATTTGGTGTTAAGGGCAAACTAACACCAAGGTTTATTGGTCCATTCAAAGTGTTAGAAAGAGTAGGCGAGGTGGCTTATCACATCGTCCTACCTCCGCAACTATCGGAAGTGCACAACATATTCAATGTTTCTATGCTAAAGAAACACATGCACGATCCCTTCCATGTCAATGACCACAATGACTGAGTGATACAAAAGGACCTTACCTACGAGCAGAAGCCAATGAAAATCCTCGACCGAGAAGTTTGAGTTCTAATGAATAAGATGATCCCTATGGTGAAAATTCAATGGAATTGATGCTTAGAACAAGAAGCTTCATGGGAGACTGAAGAGTCTATGAAGCGAAGATTTTTGAAGTTATTCTAGTTGTAAGTACTTCGCACCCTTCCTATCTCCATATATACAGTTGAAGTTGGGAACCAAATTCTTTTAAGTGGGGGAGGGTGTAGCACCCCCGATAAAAACAATTGAGAAAATTTTAAACTTCTTCCTAAAAGAATCCTACCTAAAAGCCTTATATAAAAAACCCAACCTCATGAGGGCTATAATATAAATATACAAGCCAACATCACTTTATGCATAGTACGTAATGAACTCCTTCCTAAAGAATATTACATGAAAGGCCTTATAGAAAGAACCAAACCATAAGAGGACTAGCATATAAATGTACTAGACAACTTTAACACATGGGCACATGGGTAGTACGTAAGTGGGTTTTCACCTTTTCCAAACCAAGGGAATGGGCGCCCCTTACCAGGGCACCATTCATCAAATTGAAGACTGTCTAAACAGGCGCCATTTCCTTTGGGGCCACCATCTCACTATAGCATTAATATATATATATATACACCATGAAGGCCAACACGTGAAAGTGGCAATTTTGTCTAAAATTAACGCCCTCTCGCAAGGGCGTCATTCTCATGAATAATGTCACCCAGATTAATGGACGCCCTCATGCAGAGGCGTCATTTACATGAATAGTATCACCTAGAAAAATGGACGCCCCCTTACAAGGGCCTCATTTCATCTGTGTTTTCTAGAAGGTTGAGGCACGAACAACCTCATTTAGTTGGCAAAGCACCATGTCTAGATCATGTTCCCTCAACTGGACCCGCAAGGCAATAAACCCATGATTTGAGATTTCCTATAACTAATTCCCTCCGTAGCACTGGCAGAGGCTACTGCCATCATCAGTGCTGCTTGTAGAAGGGAATATTTCCCTTCTTTCCCTCGAAAGACGTGAAGTATACGTCCTGCTGCTAGAAGCTTTACGGCAGTGGAGAACGTGTGGCTTCATCCTTGGACTTCTATTCTGTCATCTGTACCTCGTAATCACGTCAAAAGGTAGGTGTTCTCAAGATCTTGCCCAACTAGTAGTTAAATAGGTTATGTAACATGCATGCTTATAGTTAGATTAACTCATCTTCCGTGCTATATTACCTGGCTTTATCGTGATCAAAAATGACCAAGTATATACCATGTTACACAAATTTTTAATAACCTGTTACACCTATTATATATGATTTTATACACCATCTGTTAGCATGATTTTGTGAGTTTTCATCATATCCTACTGCACTAGTTTTACAGCCTTGAATAATCATGTTTTAGCCTTAGTATATAACCTCTGTTACGTAAGATACAGACCTGTTTTAAAAAAAAATGAAAAGCCTAACCCTCAGGAGAATAGTGCCCCCAACTAGGGCACCATTGACTGAAGGGGCACCCCCAACCAAGGCGCCAATTCTTGAAGAGGCGCCCCCAACTAGGGCGCCATTTAATTGAAGACCATATGCAATGTCGTCAATTCCATTTCTAGAATTTTCAATAATTATTAAATCAACGCATTCAAAAATCCATAACTATTGAACTAAACCATGAAAATTTTGCATGAATATACTTTTGTGATCCTCATAATTTTTCCTACCTGTCCATGCCCTTGATTCCTGATTCGGAGAAACTTTGGAAAAATGAATAGTAACTTGTATCTCAGAATATACCTCCCTGATACGAAGCATGACTCACTTGAAAAATGGCTCAATTGGTGACTCTCCGCAGTGTCGTCAATTAGTTGAGCCCTGTATATCAGTTAGTGACACCCCGAGGGGTCTTCAATTAAATTAAGACTACTTGGAGGGGCGTCAATTCCATTTTTGAGAAATTAAAAATACAACATTAGAAAATTCATATATGTGAAACGAAAACCCAACAATTATACATGAACATATTTCTGAACTCCGGAGAATTTTCACTACCCGTTCATGTCCTTACTTTCTATTTTTGAGAAACCTTTTCAGATGAATAGTGTTTTTGAGTCACAGACGTACCTGCTGGGTGAAAATCACCCAATGAAATTGGCGCCCCAAGCCAGGGCGCCAATTCATTGAATAGCGGCAGCTAGGTCGTCTTCAATTAATTGAAGACTCCATGAGCAGGCGCCAATTCCATTCTATATAAATAATTTTTGAAAAATGAAAATTCTAAAAGACTGGCCAACCCCCAGGTGCCATTTACATGAAAAACCCCCTATACCCCATGCACCAATTAACTGAAAAACCCCTTTTACCCCAGGCACCAATTGACTGAAAGACGCCCTATACCCCATGCGCCAATTGACTGAAAGACCTGCCAACCCCCAAGCGCCAATTGACTAAAGAGGGGCTGACCCCCAGGCACCAATTGCAGTGGCAGAGGCATCTGTTCCGATTCCTGATCTGTCTCAAAATTCGTACCAATATAACCCTAGTACATGTCCCTGCATCATATATTTTTGAACTCCATCTACCTTATATATCCTACATGGTTAAACCTTGTACCCCTTAAAACTACCATTTGGGAGTGTGGGAGCTAGGTGCCATGCGGGGTAAAGTGCAACGTTGTGGGAGCCATCTCTTGAGCCTATAGGGGCCACCTCTAGAGTCCTTCATAACCAAATGACTAGTTAATCTTTGTCTGTAATACTACGTTTCTTAATTTCTTGAAATTCCATATTAGCTATAAATAAGAGTGGATGTCAAAAGTAATACATGAAATGTTGTGCGTATAGGGCCCGGTCTGGTCGTGGGAGGAGCACCCCACTGTACTTGTGCCTAGGGGAGTTTATTGACCATGGTGTTTAGCATTGCACCGGAGTACTTGCTTGACTTGAGACACTCCACACTTACTCTCTTTACTTGCTTGACTTGACTTGCGTGGCCCAGAACGGGCAATACTTGACTTGTGGCCCGAGAAAGGGCAAATTACTTGCTTGATTGAAATAGCTAATTCTATTGACACGTACTTGATATTACTTGCTTGAACATGAATTTTACTTGCTTGTACATGAGATTTACTTGTACATGAGTTCATACTTGTACATGAGTTCCTGCTTGCCCAAAAGTGGCATGTATATCTATAAGTTCTTGAAATACTACTTGTCAATTACTTGAAATCTTGCGATACTCTCTTTATACAATTCTTGATCTCTTATTGTTCATCATGAATAGATTTACCTATATACCTAATTGTTCTCACTTGTACATCATGCATAGCTATACTGGTAATACATGTAACTTGTAAATCACTTAAAGATTCCTCGAACTTAAGATGTAATTCCTACTGAGCGATTCGCTCATCCAGTTGCTTCCTAACATTTTCAGGTGATTCGGATAGCGACGTCCACAAGAATGGGTTTGAGACCGAGTGAAGAGTGCTAGAACGCCATTTGCCTATCATTAGCTAGTCGCATCTTTTGAATTTATTTGATTCCTACCTTTGTACTTCCAGTTATGTCAGTTTAGTGGTTTAAACCTTGTTAAGGCATGTAGCCTAGTGTTTGGCTTTTTAATTTGGAATTGTCATGTACTATCTTTATTTTCTATGGTTAATCAAATAATTATAACTTTGGACTATTGGGATTATTTAGTCTTTTGCGCACTCCGTATTTATGTCAAAAAGTTTATCGCTCTAATGACACGATCTATATAGACGCGTCACGCATCCGAATATCTTCCGCGCTCGGGACGTGACAGTATAACATCTTACCCCTTCATATCTACACATATCAGGTCGATAGGTAAATTATTTCCTTTAACCATAACCTTGCAATTTGGGTAGTGACGTGTGATATCAGATTCATTTGCAAGAGGTGTAGATATGACTAGGTCTAACCACTCAGGTTCCTTAGAGAATGATACAGCAAATGTCTTGGAAACAAATGAATGAGTTGGTCCGGTATCAAATAAAACTTTAACAGTTTTAGATCAAATGATTAGCGTACCTTCCACGATTCCTCCTTCCATTGGTTCTGTCTCTTGGAGAGCTTGCAGACGGCCTTACTTCTTTGCCGGGAGCTTCTCATCTTTAACGGCTTGCTCATTCATCAGTGGGCAATTAGGGATCTGATGTTCTCGACTTCCACATCGGGGACATGCTCCTAGCTTCCTCCAGCATTCCTCGGTCTTATGGTCGGGTTTGTCACAGTATTTGCAAACTTCCTTGGAAGGTGTGGTGGTGGAGAATGGCTTGACATTCTTTTGGAATCTCTTTCCTTTGGAGGACTCACCTACATTGTAGTACCGCTTCTTGTTGAATGAGGCTTTAAAATTTCCCGGGCTTGTGACAGGTTCCTTCATGTCCCTTCCTCGGATCCGCTCTGATAATTCGGTGGCGTCCTCGAGCAATTACGCACGCCAAACTATTTCCGAGTAGACGTGTATGTCCATCGACACAAGTTTTGTAATGTAGTGGGGCTGAAGCCCGTTGAAGAACCTTCTAGCCTTCAACTTCTGTGTACACACTAGGTGGAGTGCATACCTAGACAGTCTTGAAAACTAGGCCTCATACTCGGCCACTTTCAAGCCCCGTTGTTTTAGAGCGGCGAATTCCGTAGCCTTCTTCTCCTGGATATGGTCGGAGAAGTACTTATTCTTGAAATGCTCAATGAATTCATCCCACGTGACATGGTCTTCTGGCAATGTTGCTTCTATGGATTCCCACCAACATCGAGCGTCCCGCTCCAGTTGGAATACAGCCAGTAGAACCTTCTCATCGTCCGTGCATTGCATCACACAGAAAATCCGTTCCATTTCCTTCAACCAATTTTTGGCATCCTCGGGGTCAGACGAACCCGTGAACCTTGGTGGGTTCATGTTAAGGAAACCCCTGTGGAGATCACCGGTGTTGACACCCGTTTTATGACCAATAAGTCGTGTCATCTCCTTGTTCATTCTATATGATGCTCCGAGTTGTTCACTCTTTCATTGAGCCTTCTTGATCAGCTGAAGGTTTATTTCATGGGTCTTATTCCTTGGTTGGGTTTGATTCCTTGATTCCTTGCATTGGACGAAGCTTAGCAAGCTTTCATTTCCTTTGGATCCTTATTGTCTCTAACGATCTACACCAGGCGCGTAACATCCCTCTGACGCATCAGCCGTTGGCCGTTACATCTTGCAAAGTCCTTGAGCTCAAGGCCTATTTCAGTTCTTAACCTTTTGGTTATCCGTTGTCTCTGACGGTCCATCGTGCAGCTGTTATATTACTCTAACGCGTTATCCCTCGACCGTTACATTCTTCAAGAGTCCAACACTTTTGAACTTCTCCCCGTTGATCTTATCTTCTTAAAGGATAAGGTTGTGTGACGGTCTACTCCTGGAGCGTTACAAGCCTGTGACGGTCTGTCGTGCAACCGTTACATCAAACAGAGAGTCATGGCAGGTCTGGCCTGTTCTCTGCTACTCCGTGGTCGAATTGAGAGTTTGATCTTATGATTTCTCTTCCAAATCTAATCCTCATAACCTTCTGCTTGTTTCTATGGACTCTTGGGAGTATTATCTTCAAGAGTTTGCTAGAAATCATCCTTTTTTTAGCTGGATTATCCTCTGCTCGACCGGAGAGTTTGAGGGTCTATAAATAGAACCCTTGACTTCATGGCCTAGAGAGGAGAAATCTGGAGTTTGCGTCGATGTGCTGCCGCGTTCTGGAGTCATATCCAACCAAGGAGCATTGATTTCCACGTCCATCTGCCTCACAGTCAAGGGAGTATTTGGTTTTCCAAGTGTTTAGTTCCATCATTATTCTTAGTGTTCTTCCTTCCTTGCTTTGCATCATAGCATTGTCACACTCCTTCTTTCACGTTCCTCCACTTGTTTCATTCATCTAAACATCCTTCCTATCTTTTAAAACGCCCATCGGGGTTAAAAAACCAAACTTCCACGGTATTCCCCTTTCCTTTTGAATGATATCAAGTTCATTTGAGAATTGATGCTACGTTGTTTGAAAGGCTAATTTGGGGTTGTTTTTTCTTGTGCTCTACGTTCTTTGGAAGGTTTACAAGGTTCAGTAGACGAGGCCCAAGCTTTCTAGCCGGCTGGAAAGTTTGGAGTTTGAAGGATTCACAAGCTTATTCTGCAGACACTCTGACGGTCTTCCTCAAGCGCGTCAGATTCCTCTAGCGGTCTATCGGGCGACCATCACACTCGCTGTGACGCATGGGCATTGGACCGTTATATTCAACAGAGCTGCAGTTTCCTATTGGTTTCTCTCTCCCGTGGGCGAGTGCATCATCCTTCTATTCCAAGGTATTTCTCAGGTCTTTGGCTTGTGTTTACCTTGGTGGCGATCACGTTCTTTCTTGGTATTGGGCATTAGCTTTCTCTCTCTCATATCTCTTATTTACTCTTGCTTGCTCCACCTCTACGGTGTGTTTTTCTTCATTCTTTATTCCACGCCCCGGCGTGTGTTTTTCTTTATTTGTTTAGCTTAGTTTTGATGATTGAGATAGCATGCCCATGCTAGAGCTTACGCTGGTTGCCTAGGTTCATGGCTCACCTGTTCATAGGTTGATTGACTTTATCACTTGGCTCATATTTCTATTTAGTCGGCATCATAAGCCCATCTTGCAAAAGAAGGGACACATTGAAACCAACAGTTTTTTGGCGATCACGGTGGGACAACTTGTGCCAATTGTGTTTTGATCTCTGTTTAAACCTGCCATCATTCCCTTGTTTAGTTTTCCCCAGATTTCCCTTTTATTTCCTATTGTTTCTGGTCCTCTGGCTCCTCTGACGGTCCTGAGTTTCTGCGTTACACTGCTTCTGACAGTCTGGTCTTAGACCGTCACCTTCCTCTGACGCAGGGGTTATAGACCGTTACACTCCAGATAGGTACGCATCCCGAGGTGCATTTTATTTCCGCAGTTTCTGCTGTGATCTTTGTACTTGGGTGTTATCTGGTCTCCTCCCTGGTTGGTTTACATACTCATATCATTGTGTGCATAATTGTTTGTTAGATTCTAGGTTAGAATTTGCATGCACCCCGGTGCACATAGGTTCATGCATATTTTCATACATTAGATTGCATTTTTCTACCTTGGTGTGTGGACCTCTCGTCTCCATATTCCTTGGGGCCGAGTAGAAAATCACACCAGGGACCTCCATAAGTCCCCGCGAGCCGTGGATTCCCACATGGACGCCGGGCTGGTTGTACCCTTTCCACCCTGTGTCTAGGAGTGCATAAGTGAAGGAGTGAACATTTAGAGTCAAACCAAGCCTTATACCCCTCTCCTACTAGGAACCCATTGTTGAGAGCACATTTTAATCAATTCACTGAAGTTCCAAAGGAGAAAACCATAAAATCTTGTTCCATCATCTTAAAACAACTTGGTTGCCTTTGAGTCTTTTCATTCTTTTATCACATCTTTGAAAGGCATCTTAGTTTGGTCACTTATTGTGTGATTATTGTGTGTTGTTTGCATCTTGTTAAGGTTGTTCGTTGCATGTGGAGTCACCTCCATCCGTTAGAAGCGTCATCACCCGGGGGTGAGTCCCTCTCCTCATCCTATTTCAACCCACTCTTCGAATCTACTATGACTTCCTTTGATCTTCCTCGGTCCCAAGAGGAGTCTCTCCCTCAAGGGCTTCTAGAGGATCCCTCTAGGGTTGTCTCATTCCAGCCCAGGGAGGGGCCCATTCCTCCCTCATCTTCCATCCCTATGCAGAATGCTCCATCCACTCAAAATCCTCCTCTTCCTTCCGCCAATTCTGTCCTTCAGATGATGGCTCAATTAGACCCGGCCCAGCTTCAGGCGGTCTATCAGGCTATGCAGGGATCCAACTCCCCGCCTTCCCCAATTATGCAAGGACAATCCAATCCTTCCGTTGCTCAGCATAGAGCCGATGGGCCCACTGTCCAGCCCATTGATCTCACTCCGGTCCAACCTAGGACCCTCAGGTTCTCCAATCTCGAGATGGGCCAGTCTTCGGGTTCGCCCAGCAAGCTTTTGATAAAGGTAACACCATGGTTCCTCCTTCTTTCCCATCGGATCATCATGTCTTAGGCCCAGCTATGCCACAGATTCTAGTTAGCCCGAATGATTTCATGTGCCATCAGCAAGGGGCAGCCCAGGTTCCTACCAATATGGGTCATCCTTTGATCCAGTATCCTTCCTATGGGCCGCCTCCTCCATTTGCTTACCCTTCCGTTCATCCAAACTCATCTTTCACTGTCCCTACTCCCTCCCGAGAGCAGGAGTTGCTTGATAAATGGGCCACCATGCAGCAGCAACTTGACTTCCTTCAGAAGCGGGTTGGCCCTCAAACCTTGGCAGATGTTCCAGTCCCGAGCTTCCAGAACATCCGATTCCCTCCACAGTCCGAGCTCCCCAACTATAGAAAGTATGATGGGAACAGCAATCCCTTTATTCATGTGAGGGACTTCTTATACGAGTCGGCACAGTTTCAATATGACGATCGCCTCATGGCATATCTGTTCCGCCGATCACTAGATGATGTCGCACTGGAATGGTTCTATTCTCTGCCACTAGAAGATGCTGAAAGTTTCAAGACAGTAAAAGATAAGTTCATCCAGCGGTTCCAAGATAGATTCGGCCCGGAATATTCATTTACAGATCTGGTGGCCGAGAAAATGAAACCAGATGAGGAGTTCGCTACTTACGCAGATAGATGGAGGCAAATGGCCGCCAGAGTGCCCGGCCACATTCCGGAGGAAGAGAAGGTCAAGCTGCTTATTTCTAATGCCACTCCGACCTTTTCGCAACATTCTAGCTATGAATGATATAGCCAACATGCATCAATTGTATAGCCATGCGTGATTTTTTCAGACTCAGTTCAAAGATATCCCC
This sequence comes from Amorphophallus konjac, assembly GCA_022559845.1. Lineage (NCBI taxonomy): Eukaryota > Viridiplantae > Streptophyta > Magnoliopsida > Alismatales > Araceae > Amorphophallus > Amorphophallus konjac. The sequence goes on along the minus strand of CM040123.1, from coordinate 287,645,720 downwards.
ATACACTCGCTCTTCGAAAACCAAAAGCCCAAGTATCATAAGAAACCTCAAGGGCCTGTTACCGAGGGGATCCAGACAAACGAGCAAGTTCAAGCCGTTACTTTCCCTTTCCAAGCCACACAGTTCCGCTTCCCCCAAAACCCCCGTACTCCACAGAACCCCGCTCCCCAAAACTTCCAAGTCACTCCAAAAAATACCTTCGCCGCACCACAACAATCACCACAACCCCCGCAATATCACAATGTCCCTCCACCCAACGGCTACAACAACAACAACAAGCGTCCGGCTCCTAAAAGTGCACAATACCCACCCTTGCCAGAAACTCTCACGGATATCTTCTCAGCTCTCATGTCAGTGAATGCTATACAACTTCCTCCGGAACGGCCCAACTGGAACCCGACCGTTGACCAGACAAAGTACTGCATGTTCCACAGGCAGCCGGGCTACACCATTGAAGGATGTTTTCAGTTCAGGGACCTAGTGTATGACCTTCATGAAGGACAGAGGATTGATTGGGCCAAGATGCACAAGGCCATTGTCGAAATCAAAGAGAAGAGAAGGTAGCCGCCAAGGCAGCAAGTGCAGCAGCAACAAGCACCGCAGCTGCAGCAGCAGCAACAGCAACAGCAATCGGTTCAGGATTTGGGGTTTCACCAGAACCCGATCGATGCCAAACCACCCTCCCGCTCCGCAGCCACAGCCGTCGGCACCGGCTCAGGTCAATGTTGTCCAAACCCCGGCTCCTAACGTCGGGTGGTCTTTTGATGACGACGGCACCACGCTGCAGATAATGGCCCTCCATCATAATCACCGCAATCCCCTCGCTTCCTCCATCATTTTACCTACACACCCAACACCTTCACTACTTGTTCTCCCATTCACACCCGCTCCAGTAAATCTGCCACCACCCGCAATTCCATCACACCCGCCACCAGTTATCCCCGCTACCATCATTTCTCTGTCACCCACTTCACCTATTACTACACCTCCGCTAACCTTTCCTCAGACCGTGCCTACGCCCATCGTCACTACCCCACCTTCCACTAATCCCTCACCCATCATCCGTCCATCACCACTTATTACCTCCACCAACACCACATCCCACCAGCTCCTTTCTCCTACACCGCTTATCCCACTCATCCACCCCACCGGGCCAATCATATCGCCTCCTGATGCCGTGCCGGCACAAAACCTCGCCCTACGGAGCGGGCGATTGTTCCATCGGAATTATCCTACCACTTCCAATCCTCAGTCCTCCCAACCGGCTGCCGAACAAGAGGAAGCTGAACCTCTGCCGGGTACCCAATATGACCTGCTACATCATTTGGACAGGGTGCCCGCCAAAATTTCTGTTCTGGAGCTCATTAAAAGATCTACCCTTCACCAAGATGCCCTCAGAAATTTCATGCAAAAGGTGATGGTTAGCGAAGATATGGCAGTCGACAGCTTACCTACCGTACTGGCAACAATCTCTAAGGGGCCCGCTATTACCTTCTCTGAAACTGAGCTAGCACCTCCAGAAGCTCGGCAAATGCCGCTTTGCATCACTATTATTCTGAACAAAGTCAGTATTGAGGTAGCACTAGTTGATACAGGGGCATCTATCAATGTATGTCCGCTCAGCACTCTCAAGGCATGCAATATACCAGAAGAACTTCTACGCCCGACTCCTACGACAATAGCTGCATACGACAACTCAAGGAGAGCATGTCACGGGGTGATCACCATTCAGGATGAGCTTGGGCCTCTTACTATGCCCGTGGAATTCTATGTGCTAGACATTGACCCTATGTTCAAGGCTATCTTGGGTCGTCCGTGGATTGACACTCTCAGTGCCGTACCATCCACCGCGTATCAATGTCTTAAATTCCCTTTTCAAGGGAGGGTGGTCAAGGTCAAAAGTTTATCCATGATCCAGTATGTGAAAGCCATTTCAGAGAAGATCCTGCCCACATTATGGCCCAGCAGCCGGCCCATCATTTCTGTGCTGGATCTAGATTTCCCTTGGGCATATGCACCTCGCAAGCCCATCTCTACCCCCGTCGATGTCAAGGTGAAGCCCCAAATACGAGATTCCAAGGGTTGGGACATCATATTAAAGCTGGGTTACCAACCGGGGAGAGGCCTCGGTGCACAATTACAGGGGCGTACTAAGCCAGTGCCCAAAGGAAGAAAGATGAGCAGGCGGGGTCTCGGTTACCGAGAGTCTGCGTTATCAATTTTGGGGGACTCAGGGCCACTTACCTGGGACTATCGCCAACACTTTGTTAAAGGTCCTCTTCAGCCAGGTACCCCAAATTTACAGCCAGCACAGCCAGAAAAGGATGCAGCTTGCACCATCGCCGGGCCACCTCTCCTACCAAAAGGGCCTATTGATGATATGATAGATTTCAGCCTGTCATTTGCTAGAATGTTCAGCGAACCAGATGGCCATAGTCAGAGGAAGAATCAAGAAACCCGGCTCGTCCAGTGGAGGCTGAAGAAACCAGCTGATTATCTGCAAGAAAAGGGGAGCTCACCCGCTATCATTTCTTGGTCTCCCTTCCGTCTCACCTCTCTCTTTCAACTATTGGAACCCATTCCCCATTCTCCCTCTATGATGGTCGATCCGTACTTTACGGAGGGGCCACCAGAAATCTTGTCTGTCCCATGTGCGTGTGGGCATTGCCCACCCATTGATATGTCAACTCTATTCACTCCTCCTTCCTCCACCACTCCACTCCACGAGATGTGGTTTCGATCCTCCGATCCATTCTTCGATTGCATCTTCCCTGAGTTGTTCCCCATGCAACATCCGCCTCCTCCATCCTGTTGTGTGGTCTCCACTATTCTCCAAAAAAAAAAAAACGTCAAATTTGAAACGGAGATTTCGGTGGAAGATTATGCTACCTTGTCTCCATCCTCCTCCCAGGGGCACGAGTTCCCTACTCCTTCCTTTCCACTAGATTTTCTTTCTCCCAGGTTAGGCGTAGGGTCCATCGAGTCTAGGGAAGTAGAGTCAGTTAGAACTAGAGAAATAGGGTCCTGTTCTAGGTCGTCCAATCCTTCCAAATCTAAGTCGCGCTTGCTCGCTCTTCAATCCATCCCTAATAGGTTCTTGCAGGATCTAGCTCAGCGATGTCATGCTCTTTTGAAGTGTCCAGAATTTGTTGCTATGACAATCATGATTGAAGATGAAGAGGAAATAGAAGGGATGTGAAGCGATGACAGACTCGGTGTCTATGAAGTCTTGGATGAGAAAGACCCGATTGATGATGAGGATAACAACGTAGATGACACTGCCGATCTGTATGCACGAGGATTAAAGAAATTTGACAAGCCATCGTCGGTAGTGGATGAACCTACGAAGGAAATAAATTTGGGAACTAAAGAAGACCCCAGGCCCATCATTATTGCTGCTAATCTCCCTCTACGAGTAGAAGAATATTTGATTAAGGTTCTAAGGGAGTATAGCGATTCCTTCGCCTAGTCATATGAGGACATGCCAGGTCTTGACCCCTCTTTAGTGGAACATCGACTCGTGCTTAAACCAGGGGCAACACCTGTGAAACAAAGGTCAAGAAGATTTCATCTCCACATGGCCTTGAGGACTAAGGAAGAGGTCGACAAGCTATATAAGGCCAAGTTCATTAGGGTTGTCCTATATCCCCAATGGGTGGCGAACATAGTCCCTGTTATCAAGAAGGATGGAAAAGTGTGTATCTGCATCGATTTCAGGGATCTTAATAAAGCATGTCCCAAAGATGATTTCCCGCTGCCTCACATAGACGTCCTGGTCGATAGCACCGCCGGGTACGAATCTTTATCATTTATGGACGGTTACTCGGGTTACAACCAAATCCGTCTCGCACCTGAAGATCAAGAGAAAACTTCCTTCACCACGCCCTGGGGCACATATTGTTATGTGGTTATGCCGTTCGGTCTGAAGAACGCAGGTGCCACCTATCAAAGGGTAATGATGGCCATCTTCCATGACATGATGCATATCAACATGGAAGCTTACGTGGATGACATCTTGGTGAAGTCAAGGGCCAAAGAGGAACACCCCTCTATTCTGGCTAAAGTGCTGCAAAGAGCCTGGGAGTATAAGCTGAAAATGAATCCGAAGAAGTGTGTTTTTGGAATCTCTTTAGGGAAGTTGCTCGGCTTTATAGTTTGCAAACGGGGGATCCAGATTGATCCTAACAAAGCACAGGCCATTATGGACATGCCTCCGCCGAAGAACATTACGGAACTTCGAGGACTGATTGGAAGATTGCAATTCATCAGAAGATTCATATCCCAACATTCTCAGAGGTGCCGCCCGTTTTATGAATTGCTCAAGGCGGGGGTCAAATTTGATTGGAATCAAGATTGCCAAAAGGCCTATGAGGACCTAAAGGTTTATTTATCCAATCCCCCGGTTCTGCAACCTTCTGTCCATGGGAAACCCCTAATCCTATATATCTCGGTCATTAAGGACTCCCTAGGGGCCGTCTTAGCACAAGTAGACGACGAAGGGAAAGAGCGGGCTGCTTATTACCTCTCTCGGTTATTTAACCCGGCTGAGGCCAAATACACCGCTATGGAGAAGACTTGTGCCGCCTTAGTGTGGGTAGCTCAGAAGCTTAAACACTATTTCTTGCCCACTCAATTAGATTGATCTCTAGAATGGACCCGATTCGCTATCTCTTAGAAAAGCCTGTCCTTTCTAGTAGGTTAGCTCGCTGGCAGAGCTTCCTCTCCCAGTTTGATATCACATTTGTCATTCAGAAGGTGGTCAAAGGATACGCCATCGCTAAGCATCTCGCCCATCTCCCCATCCCTCACATTGATTCTATTCAGGATGATTTCCCTGATGAGCATCTCTCTATCATTTCTCATCATCCCTTTTGGTCTCTGCACTTTGATGGTGCACTCAATTATCAGGGCCGAGGGATCGGCGCTGTTTTGCTCACTCCATAGGGAGTGACGATTCCTTTTGCTTATCAACTCTGATTCCCTGCTACCAACAATATTGTCGAGTATGAGGCTCTCCAAGACGGATTGAAGCACGCCTACCTTTTAGGCGCGCGTTATTTGAATATCATAGGGGACTCTCAGCTCATCCTGCGGCAAGTTCTGTCCACCTACTGCACTCGTGACCCCAAGCTTAAACCATATCAAGATTTGGTCACGCTCCTTGATAGGAAATTCCGTAAGCTGATCTATATCTATACTCCTTGGTCTCAGAACATTTTAGCTGATGCCTTAGCTTCGCTCGCTTCCTCTCTATCTTTCCCTCTCAGTCGGAATACTGAGACTATCGTCGTTCAGAGATTGGACGCACCCTCTCTTCAGGAACCTTGGTACATCAACCTTAGGAAAACTGTAGAGGCGAGGGCTGAGATAGAAGACCTCAAGGAAGTATCTTTGATGGAGTTAGAAGAGATCTTAGAGGAAGAAGAATTGCCCTGGTATCATGAAATTGAGTTGTTTTGCAAAGACGGATCGTTCCCAGAAGGGGCAAACGCCGAGCAGCGCAAGTCAATAAGGCGAGCCGCCTCGAGGTATACTATTGTCACAGGAGAACTATACAGGCGCGCTACTAATGGAATGCTCATGAGATGCTTAGATGATAATGAGGCTTGGAAGGTGGCTGAAGCAGCCCATTCTGGCGAGTGTGGAGGTCATGTTAATGGCCAGGCTCTAGCGAAGAAAATCCTTAGGTAGGGCTACTATTGGCCCACTCTAGAGGAAGATTGTTCCCTCTACGTCCGGAGGTGTCTCAAGTGCCAACTCCATGCTGATAAAATCCATGCTCCAGCTTCATCCTTACATCCTCTTTCTGCTCCTTGGCCGTTCTCTATGTGGGCTTTCGACATTGTCAGCCCGCTCGGTGATCCCAACTCTCAGATCAAACAAAAATCCTTTATCCTTATCGCCACTGAGTACTTCACCAAGTGGGCCAAAGCGGAGGCGTATGCGGAGATCAAAGCTACAACGGTGTGCCGCTTCATCATGAAGAATATCATCTCACGGTTCGGAGTGCCAAGCAGCATCATCACCGACAACGAACCCCAGTTCATCTCTCAAGAGCTCAAGGACCTATGTAAGAAGTTTAATATTGCATTGCATCACTCATCTCCATATTATCCTCAAGGCAACGGTCAAGCCGAGGCCACTAATAAAACCCTTCTTAAAATTATAAAGAAAACATGTGAATCTCATAAATTTTCCGATTGGCCAGAAAGATTGGTGGAAGCTCTGTGGGCTTATCGCACCTCCGCCCGTACTCCTACGGGGTAAACTCCCTATGCTCTCACCTACGGGATGAAGGCGGTGCTCCCATATGAAATCTTGATCCCTTCCCTTAGAGTGCAGCTCAATAAGGAACTTAATCTCGATGAACGTCGAGAGGCGTTACTCGTTCAGTTAGAACTCTTAGATGAGAAGAGGATGAACATGGCCGATCACGTATCCGTTTATCAAAAGAGAGTTTCGCGTTATTTTCAAAATAAGGTGATTGAGCGTAAATTTCAAAAGGGTGATATGGTTTTGAAACATAAATTCATTCGGTCTGTAGGTCCAAGGTCTAAATTGCAACCTAACTGGGAAGGGCCGTTCGTTGTAAAAGAGGCTTATCTAGGGAATGCTTATCGTTTAGTGAATGCCGAAGGTGAGGAGCTTGCTCACGCTTGGAATGGGTTGTATCTTAAGCGTTTCTTTCCTTAGAGTCTAATCAGTGCCACCTCGGCGACGAGGTGTTCTTCCTCTTTCACCACGAAAGAGATCCCGAATATGGCAATCACACACTACACGACATCCTTGGTCAGGCTTCCCGCTTTGTAGACATCGTTTCTCCTTGGCCATGCTTCGGGGGAAAGTCAAAGTCCCTGTCCTTTTCTTTCTTCGGCTGAATCCAAGGGCAAGAGGTGAATAAGGAGGCGATGACTGATCCAGGCACCCTAACGAGAGGAGGTCTCAAATAGGGGCAGTCCGTTATGACCTGACGCCACAAAACAAAGAAAAGAAAAAGAAGAAAGCAAAGGAGCAATCATTATTTCCAAAGTCTACCTACCAATATTCCAAAAATCCAGAAAGGCAAGAGAAATGTAACTAGGCATGGCAAGAGTGGCAGTACAGTTTCCCCGCGGGACGTCATGAGCCCGGTCGTATGCATGCCTAAGAATGGACCAAGTTTCGATGACAGACACAAAGCCCCGGCACAATAGACCAAATCTCTAATGGGTTGTCTAGAGAGGAACTCAAGTCCTAAAAACTTCTATATCTGGCCTAAGCTTACCCTCGTATTCTATTTCCCTTTTTAGGACTAAGACTAGTATCCCGGGTATGGCCTTGGTAGAGACACCGCCATGTAAGTTGGGCCTTGGCCAGGGGTTGTCACCTTGTTGCACGCCAACCTCGGGAACTCTCGATATAATAAGGAGGGATCACGTTGCTAGGGGAGGCACTGATTTCCAAAATCCAAAAAAATCAAATATTTCCAAAAATCTAAAAAAGTCGTATATTTCCAAAATCCAAAAAAAAATCAAATATTTCCAAAAATCCAAAAAAGTCATATATTTCCAAAATCCAAAAAAAATCAAATGTATTCCAAAATCCAAAAAAAAGTCATATATTCCAAAATCAAAAAAAAACAAAAAAAATCAAATATATTCCAAAATCCAAAAAAATCATATATTTCAAATCAAAAAAAGTCATATATTTCAATATCCAAAAAAAAGAAAAAAATCATATATTTCAAAACCCAAAAGAGTCAGATATTTCCAAAATCTCACAAAAATTCAGATATTTTCCAAAAACCCAAAAAATTCCATTGCATGCATTGCATTATTTCCATTATGTTTTCCGCCTATTTAATAAGGCTCCACCCCTTGACCAAATATCAAGAAATGGTCATTTTCTAACTTGCTTTAAGGCAAGGGGTTGAGTCTAAGAACAGATCTAACTTGTTTCTTGTCTAAGTGTGTGCAGAACGCAGGTTCAAGCCCAGGGTGAAAACTCACAACTATGCAGGTTCAGGTCTGTAACGCGTCAGCATCAGGCAGTCACAGTCATATAACGGTCCACCCATTGACCGCCACCTTCTGCAGAACGTTAGCTTTCATTCTCTCAGCAGGTCATCTCTGACGGTCTTCATGTAGACCGTCAAATCCTTATAACGGTCTACGTTAGACCGTTACACCCTCCAGAGAACAAACTCTCAGTTCATTCCCCCTGACGGCCTGTTGTAAGACCGTCACATCCTTCTAACGACCCTATGTAGGACCGTTACACTCTCCAGAGGCTCTGTTTTCACATCATTCTAGCCAAGTCAAGAATCAAGAACTCATGCTCATGCAATTAAGACATTCCCATCTCATTCAAATGAACTTAATAGAACCCAAAGTTGATAAAATTCCAGAGCGTCAATTACATTTATGAACAAGGGTCAAGCTACATTCAACTTTCTATCCGTAAGAGGGCGGATCTTCCTTAACTCCTTCATGTAGCTACGGCGTGCTTCGTCATTTTCTTCCACTTCTTCTTGCCATGGACGCACCTTGCTGATCTCCCACATGATCAGCGCGTTCCGAACTGCTCTTTCATCCTCCTCGGTCCCCATCTTCCTAGGTAGAAGGGGAGGGTAGTGTGATAGTGCAGGAACTTCTATCCGAGGTAGTCCGATTTGAAGGTGGCACCGGTGCGGGTTGTAGATCGTCAGGGCAGTATTTCCCACTAGCTGGAGGTCGAGGCCTGGTCGCCGTGGTATTCTAAGCAAAGTGCTTCGAAGGATTCTTGGTCGCATTATGAATTTGTCTAATGGCAAGGGGTTGAAGAAGAGGCGCCATTCATCCCGTATTTTCTTATCCACCGTCCGGCATTCCACCTGCAAAGGAAATCCAAATGCACCTCCAATAAAGAACAAAGGGTGGCTCCCGAAGATTCGGCTAGCTGAAGTTATGTCTTCCTTGGGTTGGAATTTGATTCTCACGCCCATCCAACATTCGAGGAGTATCATGGAACCAAATAAAGGTCCTCCTAAGCAAGCGGAGCTTAGTCCTTCGTAGAGATATGAAAGGATCACTTGAGATATGGACAAACCCCACCACAACCCGCTAATAATGCTAAGATTTTGGGTATCTAAGAGGTGGTCGGTAGTTAAGAAAAGGAAGACTCCGCATAAGTAAACCGACACCGCCTTGGCTATTGCTTCATATCTCTCCCACTTGTTTTTGCAATGAGAGATTATCCACTGTGCCATAGGTATCAAGTGAACATGGTGTGGGCTGATCATGGTCCTCACGTCCTTTGGATTGTGTATGAAATCGCTCAAGATCAAGGACGGGTCAATTGGTTCAACCGTATAGCACACTAGATCTTCATCCCCCGCCTTAGTCTTAGAAAGGGCTAGGTAGGTCTATACCTCCTCTAATAGGACTATAGCTTCAAAGGAAGGGAAGATGAAAGTATGTGTTTGGGGATGCCACAATTCTATGAGGGCTGAAATGCTCGGCCAATCTAAAGTCAATTTCTGAAAGTTCTTGCCCAAAACCAATAAAGGTTGGAGGTGCCATGCCCTAAGGATTGCTAAAACTTCTAAAGGGAGTTCTTTGGTCATGGGAGCCACCCACTTCAAGTTGGAATAACATCTTGGACCAGGAAGAGGCTGGAAAGAAGGAAGAAGAAGAAGAGAAGATCATGAGGAGTTGAAGTGCAAAAATTGTTGAACTTAATTAAGGATATAGAACTCACCACTCTTTAAGCACTTGAGCTCAGATGCTTGGGGATTGATGTCAGCCTTTGCAACTCTCCATGCTCTTTCCTGGCGGCTTTAGGACCGGTGTAGACCTTCTCCTCCATGACCATCACTTCGAAGCTTCTCTTCATGGTGTTCCCTGCTCTTTAGAGGAGTTCTTCAGCCCTTGTAGTAGTGAATTCAGAAAGCTACGATTTTTGGCAGAGCTCCCAGGTTTTAAAGGCTTGCTTTTGGTTCTAGGATGATAAGATTTGGGTTAGAAGGTCTTATCCTAAGCCTAGGAGAGTTCTAGTGTGGATTAAGAGTTTCTTATCTTGAGATTGGGCTCTCACGGCGCAATCCGTCTTAGAGTACACCTTGTTCTCTGACGGGCTATCTCTGACGCTCCAAGCCTGGGCCGTCACATTACCTGTGGGTTTCTTTCAGCCCAATCAAGCTCTGTCATGTCTGACGGTCTGAGCTATGACCGTTACCTTCTGTAATGCACTATCATTAATCCGTCACATTTCCTGCCGTTCAGTCTTGGCTTCTTCTTGTTCAATCATTCCTGACGGTCTGTTCACAGCCGTTACTTGGCTCTGACGTTCAACGGTCTGGCGCTGACCGTTACTTCATTCTGACGCTCCCCAGTGGACCGTCACATTTCCTACTGATCAGGTTGCAGTCTGGTCTCTGTCATCCCTGACGGCCCCACGTTAGTGCGTTAAATAACTCTGACACGTCTTCTCTAGACCGTCACATTTTCTGCTGCTGGTTCTGTGCCATTCTCTTCTGACTGAGGTTAGACCTGCCGGTCTTACACATTTGCCAGTCCGTTCACACATTCCATTCATACATACACTCATGTATTCCATTCATACACACATTGATACACTCATGCATTCCATACATTCATTCACATTTATTCCCTCCATCTTCACATCCATTCACATCCACATTCATCCATTCATCCACATAACAAAACGAAACTTAAAAAAGAATCTGCATTCATTTTCATTTACATAAGTCATGTACAAGTAAGAAAAAGAAAATACAAAGCTTATTCGGCCGGTTTGTCTCCAGGGCCGCCATTGTTATCACCACCGTCCTCGAGTCTCCTCGCTGGTGGCGCTATGGAGGCACTCTCCTCCTGCTGTCCCTTATCTGCCCTCTCGTTCCTCCGCTGGCCGGAGGAGCTGGCATGGAAATCGGCTACTGATCCACTCGGGGCAACGCTCCTCCGTGCCCCACTTTGAGAGGTGCTCCGCTCCGGTCCTCGGCCCATCATCCTCACCGTCCGCTCCATCATCCGCAGCTCGATCTTCAACTTGAAGATCTGACGCCGTGTCTCCCGGGCCTCGGTCCGGTAGCGCTCCAAGTCCGTTGTCCCGGTCCGGAGTCTCTCCACCTCGGCTTGTGCCTGAGCCAGCTCTGCCCGGAGTCGGTCTGCCTCCGATCATCCTCGCTCTGCCTTCGATCGAGCACGCTCCGCTTCGGCCACTGCTGTGGTCAGCTCTCTCACCTGCAGTTTGCATTTTGCATTTTCAGTGTATTAAGCATTTAGTGCATGAGCATTTTAGGTCAAAGCATAAAGTTTCTTACCCGCTCCGCGAGGGTGGCCTCCACCTCCTCGGCCCGAGCTACCGCTCGAGCGAACTCGGCATCCCGCTCAGCTCTGTCCCCGACAAGCTGTGATGAAGATGACGGGGCATCTGGTCCGGCTCTTTGGGTTCCCTCGGCCCGCTGCATTTAGAAGTTAAAGTTAGTCAGTCTCATTTGCATCATTTGCATCGTAAGCGTAAAATCATTTAAGTCCAAGGTTTCGAGTCTTACCAGAAGCTCCAGAGCGGTCCGGTACTCGTCCCGCTGCTGGATGGTGGCGTGGAGTAGCCCCTGGAGCTTGGCTATCCATCCCTCAGGGTCTATCTGCATTTAGAGATCATGGGTCAGTGCATATAGAATTTTTTCATTAAGAATAGGATAAAGTTTAGGGTTTAGAATTGCATACCGGTCACTGGGTACCTCGGTAGACCTGGTCCCCGTACCGTCGGGCGAAGGCCTTTAAATACGCCTCATCGCTATCCGCCCACTCCTTTACTGCCCGACCCCTCTTGTTCCAATCATGGACGTATTTCGCCTTGCGGGAATGTCACCTCAGGCTGATGTAGTCCCCTGGTCCGCAAGATCAGCTGGTAGTGGAGTGGCTCGATGACGTTGATGCAATGCAACCACACGTCCCGCCCGCGGTATGAAAGGGATGTCTGGACCCATGGCTGTCCCTCGGTACCCTCGTCCTGGTACGTGGTCCATCTCACCTGAAAATCATGTTAGTCCATTTTGTCAGCATATAGAAACATTCATAAACATTCAGAAGCATTTAGAAGCATTCAAAGCATTTAGTGTTCTGGGCTTACCGCTGTATGCGAGAAGGAATCCAGCTCATCTTGGATCGCCCGGGTCAATCTGGTGATCGACCCTGAGTCCCTGGCGACCACCCATCGCCTCGCGATCGGGATCCGCCCGGGATGTTGTAGTGTGCCTCGCCCAATCCCAAGGAGGTACACGAAGTTCCAGATCTGCATTTAGGAGTCATGTCAGTCAATTGCATTACATAATCATTGCATAATCATGATAAGAAGCATTTAAGTTAGGTTTACCTGTAGGAAAGGCGAGAAGCCGCCCAGCATCGTCTGCCGGTCCGTCGTGCTGAGCGACTCGAATAGGAAGGCCAGGACCGCTACTCCCCATGCGTACTTTCCTACTCTGCCCAAGTCCTCGAGCAATGGCAGTAGTCTGAAACTGATTACGTCCGCTCGAGTCGCGAATAGCAACTTCCTGAATAGCAGCATGAGGAACCTCCTCAGCACGCGATCTCCCTCCGGTCCCGCCTCCGCTGCCACATGTGGGCGCACCTGCTCTATCACTCGCCCGAGATGCTCCTCGGGTAGCTCTCCCACTGCGATAGCAGCTCCTCTCAGTCCCAAACTCTCCTGCAGTCTCGATCTCGAAAGCTGGGAGGAAGTATGGCCCGGTGTGATCAAATCCAAGCCCAACAGCTCTTGGGCGAACTCTATGTAGTTCCCGTAAGTCCACCCGGTCACTGCCGCTACATGGACCCTCAATCCAGAAATCCTCGCCACGTCTTCCAATGTGGGGATCATATGGCCCCATGGGAAGATGAATGCTCTGCTAACTGGGTCCCATCACTCATGCAACGCGTAGAGCAATGGCGTGTCCATCCTGATCACCTCGATGCTCAGCACCTCGGCAAATCCCATAGCTGCGAGTCGCTTTCTCTGGTAATCGGGCAGTGCCTGGTAGACCACCCGGATCTGGAGCCATGAGATTCTTGTTCTTCTTTTTCCCTGCATACATTTAGATCATAAGTTAGTCAATTGCATCATAGAATCATTGCATAACATTCATATAATGAAAACAAACAAAAAAATTGAATAATTGAAAACCTTAAAAAAATAGTTCTGGTCTCTGGTGACTGTGACGGCCCTAGGGTGGTGCGTCACAGGGCTCTAACACACCAGGCGTGGTGCGTCAGAGTTGTGACGGTCACTGGTAGGACCGTCAAATCCTCTGCAAGAGGGTGGTCTTCATTTTCATTCTTGGGCTTTCCCACTTTGGCCAAATGGCCTACATGTGATCCTAATGGGTTCATAGACACGTTTTCTACCCCCCATTCATCCATGCAAACTCATAAAAACTTATAAAAATTGAAAATTGAAAATAAGGGTGAACGGGCCTACCTCATGGTCTTGGCCCCGTTTCCTTTTCTTCTCTGTTATCACGGCTTCTCCTTCGTCCAGGGGAGCTTCCCCTTAGTCCTCCTCAGCCGTGGGGGCCTCTTCTTCCACCGTGGATGCCCTCGTCGTCGTTTCTTCTTCCCTGGGCTACGGGATCACTTCGCGCTCTATTCATCGGTGGAGGCGGCGTATCACCTTCCTCTTCATCCCTTTCTCCTTCCTAAGTAGCCGTGGGGCCTCGTCGCCGGCCATCTCCAGTGGGTGGTCGCCGGTGGTCCTCGGTGTTCTTGGTTGGGGTTTTTGGGTGCTTAGGGCATTGAAGGCTTGAATGAGGCTTCAATGATGTGTGTAACCGTTTGGTTTGTTTTTTTTGAACGCTCAAGAAATGTGACGGTCTATCGCCAGACCGTTACAGTCTCTGACGCGTATGCCTTAAACCGTTAGGTCAGTTTGAATCATGCATTGAAGGATATGAACTGCCAAAGCTCTGACGGCCCAAGGCTGATCCGTCAGAATTCTCTAACGCACCCCTTGTAGACCGTCACAGTTTCCAGGTTGCTTGATGAAGAAAATGGTCTATTTGATGCCTGAATGATTGCATTTTTTTTCCATGATGTATATTGTTAATGCAATTCATGTGTGCAAATGATTATGCCTCGTTTCATGCTCATATGAATTATCATTGGCTAACCTCTTTTGCTCATGAATGAAGTTATGAACATCATCATTCGCCAGTTCGCCAGGCAGGTAAGTCAGGTATTGTGTCCCAATTTCCTTTCCCTTTTAATGCATTATTATATGTTATCTATGATATATTATCTCGAGAACCGACTGGTCATTCATGTGTTCTGGGATCTGATGTTCCCCTTAAACAAAAATGATGATGATCTAAGTGCACATGTTTAATCGTTGGATAGGCCGTTAAGTTGGAAAAGTTTGGGGACGATGGTTCTGTCTTGCACGCCGTGGTTGCAGATGGTGTCCTGACCCTGGCTTCTCCAGTCTAGCAGTATTATTCTCGAGTATCTTGTTATTTTATCTTTCTTTGCATTTGTTTTAATGATTTCTTTAATTTAGCCCAGCATGCATCATGCGCATTCTTTGAGCATTCATGAATCTTCATCTGTTCAAGATGTCTCACTGATGGTGAATAGCTGTGTTCTTGATCTCGAATAAGGAGAGTCATTCCATCCTGAATTGGAAGGTTTCCTTCGGTCTACTCGCTTGATTTGGTTAGCTGAAGATTCATGTCTGGAGTTTAGTTAATCATCTTTCTCTTTCCGTTGCCTCTGGCGGCCAGCCATGTTTTTCGCTCCTTAGTTGGTAGTTCCTCCAGACTTGCGTCATTTGGTTGGCTATTTCCTTGTGATTAGTTCGAGGTTTTTCAGAAAATTCCTATCACTTGTTGGTTGAGAACAGGTGTCGTTTGCCTTAATGCCCGCTTTTCAGTCCACTCCGCTTCACTTCCGCTTCATCTCCATGTTCCATTTCGCCTTCGCTTCACCTCCGCTCACTCCCCTACGAAGAGGACGTTAAGGAGGGGCATCTGTTGACACCCGTTTTATGACCAATAAGTCGGGTCATCTCCTTGTTCATTCTATATGATGCTCTGAGTTTTTCACTCTTTCATTGAGTCTTCTTAATCAGCTGGAGGTTTATTTCATGGGTCTTATTCCTTGGTTGGGTTTGATTCCTTGATTCCTTGCATTGGACGAAGCTTAGCAAGCTTTCATTTCCTTTGGATCCTTATTATCTCTAACGGTCTACACCAGGCGCGTTACATCCCTCTGACGCATCAGCCGTTGGCCGTTACATCTTGCAAAGTCCTTGAGCTCAAGACCTATTTCAGTTTTTATCCTTTTGGTTATCCGTTGTCTCTGACGGTCCATCGTGCAGCCGTTATATTACTTTAACTCGTTATCCCTCGACCGTTACATTCTTCAAGAGTCCAACACTTTTGAACTTCTTCCCGTTGATCTTATCTTCTTAAAGGATAAGGTTGTGTGACGGTCTACTCCTGGAGCGTTACAAGCCTGTGACGGTCTATCGTGTAGCCGTTACATCAAACAGAGAGTCATGGCAGGTCTGGCCTGTTCTCTGCTACTCCGTGGTCGAATTGAGAGTTTGATCTTATGATTTCTCTTGCAAATCTAATCCTCAAAACCTTCTGCTTGTTTCTGTGGACTCTTGGGAGTATTATCTCAAGAGTTTGCTAAGAATCATCCTTTTTTTAGCTGGATTATCCTCTGCTCGATCGGAGAGTTTGAGGGTCTATAAATAGAACCCTTGACTTCATGGCCTAGAGAGGAGAAATCTGGAGTTTGCGTCGAAGTGCTGCCGCGTTCTGGAGTCATATCCAACCAAGGAGCATTGATTTCCACGTCCATCTGCCTCACAGTCAAGGGAGTATTTGGTTTTCCAAGTGTTTAGTTCCATCATTGTTCTTAGTGTTCTTCCTTCCTTCCTTTGCATCATAGCATTGTCCCACTCCTTCTTTCACGTTCCTCCACTTGTTTCATTCATCTAAACATCCTTCCTATCTTTTAAAACGCCCATCGGGGTTAAAAAACCAAACTTCCCCGGTATTCCCCTTTCCTTTTGAATGATATCAAGTTCATTTGAGAATTGATGCTACGTTGTTTGAAAGGCTAATTTGGGATTATTTTTTCTTGTGCTCTACGTTCTTTGGCAGGTTTACAGGGTTCAGTAGACGAGGCCCAAGCTTTCTAGCCGACTGGAAAGTTTGGAGTTTGAAGGATTCACAAGCTTGTTCTGCAGACACTCTGACGGTCTTCCTCAGGCGTGTCAGATTCCTCAAGCGGTCTATCGGGCGACCGTCACACTCGCTGT
Source organism: Amorphophallus konjac (assembly GCA_022559845.1). Lineage (NCBI taxonomy): Eukaryota > Viridiplantae > Streptophyta > Magnoliopsida > Alismatales > Araceae > Amorphophallus > Amorphophallus konjac. Next base: position 287,629,415 of record CM040123.1, on the reverse strand, counting down.
GACACGTGGGCATTGGACCGTTATATTCAATAGAGTTACAGTTTCCTATTAGTTTCTCTCTCCCATGGGCGGGTGCATCATCCTCCTATTCCAAGGTATTTCTCAGGTCTTTGGCTTGTGTTTACCTTGGTGGCGATCACATTCTTTCTTGGTATTGGGCATTAGCTTTCTCTCTCTCATATCTCTTATTTACTCTTGCTTGCTCCACCTCTACGGTGTGTTTTTCTTCATTCTTTATTCCACGCCCCGGCGTGTGTTTTTCTTTATTTGTTTAGCTTAGTTTTGATGATTGAGATAGCATGCCCATGCTAGAGCTTACGCTGGTTGCCTAGGTTCATGGTTCACCTGTTCATAGGTTGATTGACTTTATCACTTGGCTCATATTTCTATTTAGTCGGCATCATAAGCCCATCTTGCAAAAGAAGGGACACATTGAAACCAACAACTAGCTCCACGGTTAGCACCGCCTTGCGCCACTTGCTGTAGCGCATGTGTAAGGCCTTGCACGGTGCGCTGCATCTCGCGCCATTGTGCTCTTTCAGCGGCCATGATCCTACAAAAGAGTTTAAGTGTAATAAGGATCGGGTTTAATTAGAGGTCAAATGTCAATATAGAACTTAACCAACGTCTCTACCCATCTCATCGGGTAAGGTATATATCTATCCTTGGACTTAGGTTTTTACCTAGATTTCAATCATGACCTCTAATTTTTCCTAACCTCTTATTTCTTCTAATTTTCTAGGAAATTGAAATCCTAGGCTCTAATACCCGAAGACAATCACGCCCCGAGTGCGGAAGATACCCGGATGCATGACGCGTCTATATAGATCGTGTCATTCGTGTAAAGTCAGAGCGCGCATAGTACTCGATAATTCTATTGCCAACTCAAGGTTTGAACATAATACCATAATCCAAGATGACAATTATTTAACCAGAATAATAACATCCCAAATTAATTCATAATGCTACATATTTTGGCATAACCCAATCCAACTTAATCATAACTGACCGAAATGTACCATACGATTACAAGCCTTAACAATAACTTGGAAAATACAAGGTAAGACACAAAGCTAGCTGACAGTACACCAATTGGTGACTCTAGCACTCATCACTCGGTATCATTCCCATCCGGGTGGTAGTCGCTATCCAAATTTCTGGAAAATTTTTAGAATTGCAACTGGATGAGCGAATCGCTCGGTAGGATTTATATCTCAAGCTCTAACAATCTTTAAGTTAATTACAAGTTCATGCGGTATAATGATGCATGTTGGATCAAGCAAGAATATCAAGAATTGTATCAAGAGAGTATCACATTAATTTCAATAAGCTGTATCAATAAAGAACTAGCAAGTAATTGCCAAGTATTTCCAAGAAATCAGTATTCAATCAAGTATTTCAAGAATTTAAAATTCGATCAAGTCCTTCCAAGAAGGGGATAATCATTATTCAAGCAAGTGATTTCAAGCTCATGTAATAGCAAGTAGTGTAACAGAATTGGCTATTTCATTCATTTCATTCAAGCAAGTAATTGCCCTTTTTCGAGCCAAGTCATTCATGTCAAGCAAGTGAAGCATGTCACGTGAGAGTAAGTGGGAATGTCTCAAGTCAAGTCAAGCAAGCAAGTACTTCGGTGTAATGCCAAACACGTTGGTCAATAAACTCCCATGGGCATAAGTACCTTCAGGTGCTCCTCCCAGGACCAGACCGGGCCCTATATGCACAGCATTTCATGTACACTTTTTGACATCCACTCTCATTTATATAGCCAATATGGAATTTCGAGAAGTTTACACATCGTAGGAACAGAAGGTAGATTTTCAGGAATAGAGTTCAAGGACATATCACATGTAAATGATGAATTATGACTAATCCACTTAAAATGCATGACACATAGGCAAGTCTGGTGGATCTTGGCTCCCTTATCTGATGGGTTTAAATCTTTGAAGTTCAAATCAAATTTCAGGGTTTTATAACTTGAGTCCACATGGCTTCAGTCATGAAAATTTCTCAGTTTTCAATAGTGAGTTTATTAGGCTTTAGTACATGGTTCAGGGGTTCTCGGTCTGGGTTAGGGAAATGGTGCCCTAATACAGGGGTGCTATTTCCTGTCTCTTATTTTTTTAAAAAAAAAATTTCTCCATTCTACAGGAGGCAATGAAATGGCACCCTTGTGAAGAGTCTCTATTTCATTGAATAGAGTATTCACGGAGAGTCTCTTTTTCAGTGCTGAAATAGAGTCTGTCCGGAGGGTCTCTATTTCAGTAAATAGAGTCTTCGCGAAGACTCTCTATTTCAATGCTGAAATAGAGTCTTCTCGGAGGGTCTCTATTTCAGTAAATAGAGTCTATCTAGGGAGTCTCTATTTAAGAAGGTTAACAATCTAACAGGCTAACATGTTTACACGTACTGTAAACAGGTTTAACTAGCTAGGTGATTTGACAAGCTACAGGATTAACATAGCTTAATGACGGCTATGTAATTAACAAGGTTTGACAGGATATGTAATTATCAGGCTCTGAAATTAACAAGTTTAACAACTAATAGGCTTAACAAGGTAAGTAATTACCAGGTTAATAGGTTTATAGGTTTAACAGGTGTAACATGTAACAGGCAAATCAACAGGGTTTAACAGGTAACATGTTTAACAAGTAACAGGTTTAACAGGCTAATCAGCATGGTTTAACAAGTAACAGGTTGAACAGGTAACATATTTAACAGGTTTAACAGTTTTAACAAGCTAATCAGCAAGGTTTAATAGATAACAGGTTCAACAGGCTAATCGATAGGGTTAACGGGCTAATCACACACTTGGGGAATGGCGCCCTGGGCAGGGGCGCCCCCTTGGGAAATGGCACCCTAGCCAGGGGCGCCCCATTAAATGGCACCCTGGTCAGGGGCGCCCTTCCCCATGGTTGCCCATTAGACTCAAATCACTATTCATCATGCAAATTTTCATGAAATCCAGAAATGAATACATGATAAAAGAGAGAAAGTCTAGGGATTTCAAAGTCATGCTCATGTAGGAATTTCATGATTTGGTTCAATAGATAAAATTCCTGAACATGTGGCTACTAATCACGTAACTTTACTATTCATGGTTTATAACATGTTCACAGAATGAGGAAGTAGAGACATATATAGACATGGTAAAATGGCAGGATTACAAGGTCATGCTCATGCAACAATTTTTTGATTTTTAATTCCATAGATATTAGCTTTAAACATGGATCAATTCACCATAAATTGGGACATATTATGAGTGATGACAACTATAAAATGGGGTACTTGACGAAGGTAAGATCATTGATCTACTCACGCAAGAGTTAGTGTTTTAGATAGGCGTAGCCTAACCTTCCCACTAAATTTTTTTGATATACCCCTGACTTAAACGATCAAACTGAGGCTATGACAGGTTTAACTAGCATGCATGTTAACTTATATTAACTACTAGTTAAGTTAGATCTTGAGAACACCTACCTTTTTGATGTGGTAAACTGGTAGAACCGTGGAATCCTAGCCCTCCACGTTCTCTGTAGCCAAGCTTTCAGTAGCAGGACGTGGTACGTAGCCGGCACATGAAGAGAAAATGTTAAGCTCTTCAGCTGGTGGAGAAAAGAAAGGCATAAACAACATTCTCTGTAGTGGCAGAGGAATGGCTAAGGTTTCTACGTCAGATGGGGGGAGTTGTTTATAAGAAATAATCTCTCTATGGGAAACCAGATCTAAATCCTTGCTATACATGTTCCCTCATGGGTCCAATGCCAGCAAACGTAAGTTGTTCTTATTTCCACTAACTGCTTAAATTCTTAAGTCTCAGGAAATGACGCCTCCCCAGGTGGTCTTTGTTTAGGTAAATAGCGTCCATGCATGTGGACGTTACATCCTCTGCATATATATATATATATATATACTACTGGGAGAAGGGAAATGGCGCCCATGGCAGGGGCGCCCTATGTATATAGCACCCAGGTAAGGGGCGCTATTTCCATTTGGATGGAAAGGTCATGGGCCCTTCACGTGTTAGCCAAGTCTTCAAGAGATGGAAGTATATATATTGATTGGTGGCCCGCATATGTAATTGATTAGTGGCATAAGTTGGTGGGGTTCCATATGTATACAGTGGCCTTGTGGCTAAAAAAAATGACGACCTTGTATAGAGTCACTATTTCAGTGAATAGTCCTTTAGGAAGCCCCATTACGTATTATGACTTCAATGGTGGTATATTTATATAATGGCCCTCAATGGGCATTCTAACTTTTTATTTAACCCTCTTATAGTGTTGTCTCCTCATAGAGTTATCTAAAGTTTTTATTTACTTGGAGAAAAAATCTATATTTTATTATTATTACCTTTTCTATCATTTTTATAAGGGGTGCTACACATGGTGATATTGAGGTAGCCGTCGGCACGGTGTTGCGGTCGACGACTTCCATTAGTGAAAAATGGAGAGGGAGAGAGAGTTTTTTTTTTCACTCTTTACCAGCTCTACCGCCCTTGCGGGTTTTCACACCGAGGGGTTACCCTATTTTGCCTAAGGCGCCCTTGCGAGTTTTCACCTTAGCTGGGTCGGTGGTAATTTTTGCCCCTAGTCGTCTCTTTGTAATGAGGATGGCCGGGTCCACCGGGATATCTCTATTTTTAACCCCCTTGTTTGTCTTGTTTCTTATTTTTTTTGTTTTTTTTTGAGGAATTGTCGTTCATAGCATGCCGCTGTCAGGTGACATAGCCTGGAGCTGGAGGATGTAGGTAACTGGGTATTGGTTCACCCTTAATAAGGTTTCTCACAAATTATCAAATCATGGTGCTGGGGGCCACTTTATCGTGGCAGGATGTGACTGGGTGATGTTACACAACCTAGGACTTACCAAGCAAGCACAATTGGCATTCCAAACGGACCAATAACGGCGACCGCTCACCCGATGCTCACAATGACCTGGGGTAACTTGGCAATGCCAAGTGGAGGATGTGAGGGCTGGACCCTTGCTGGTAGAGGGCCAGCAAGGCCAAGGAATGTTCTCCCAAGGGTATGGCTGCCCAATTCAAGGGAGCCGACGTTGTGCCAAGGGCACGGGTACACTCCTCTCACCACGGTGATCGCTTGAAGCAAAGGAACTTAAAGATCGAGCTCTCATTCTCACGGCTGTAGACACGCCAAAATTGACGTTACTATGAGTGCATCTCGTATTACCATGTAATGCCCCAATTTGACCCTCAAATTAACTTTGTTTGAGTGGTTTTTCTCACTTTTCTTAGATTTCTCCCTTTTTCCTCCCTTTTCTTATTTTTTCCTATTTTTCTAGATTTTCTGAGCATTTTTCTCCATTTTTTAAATTTTTCAAAATTAACGGCGTAAGGGGGGGCGTCATTTGTTTTTAAGAAAATTAAAGAAAATAAAAAGGAAAATGACGCCTCTTTGAGGAGGCGTTCATTCTTTATTTTTTCCCATTTTTCTGGATTTTTTTGGGAATTTTTCAGATTTTTTTTAGAATTGACGACATGTCAATGGGCGTTGTTTTGAATTTAAATTAAATAAAAATTGAAAAAAATAGAATTAACGACATAGTGTGTGTCGTCAATTTCAATTGTGATTATTTTAATATTATTTCTGGCCCTCTTTCAGGGGTGATTTGGTGGCCTTCCGGATGTCAGAAAAATATGAAAAAATAGTAATTGGAATCAGTACAGTTAGATGCACATCCCCCTAAAATATGTTAAAATAATATTGAGAAATAAAAAATGGCCCCGTTTTGCATGTTTTGAAATAACGGCCCTCACGCGGACGTCATTTCAATTGACCCCGAACGCGCGGTCGTCATTTCCTTTGGCTTTTTTATTATTTTTGATTCACGACGGGGTGCATGTCGTCATTTTTAATTAACGCCCCTGGTCAGGTCATCATTTTCATTACCATATTTTGAGATTTTAAATCCGCCCGAAATTCGTATTAAATTCTAAATAGCGCCCCCCTCAAAGTCCTCAATTATTTTCAAATTTCAGAAAGTCCGTATCTGTCTCGAAATGCCTCCGCGAGTGTTATTTTAAGAAGCGACCATCTGTCCGGTCGTCAATTCTTGTTCAATTTCGAACTCCGACAGAAACTCCTTCTTTCCCCATTTTGAACCCATTTTCACTTGGGAAAGGACTCCTAAGGCTTTCTAATATTTAGGGGACACTTGTCTAATGAATATCTCCCTCCAAATCTCACTAAAACATGTTTTCCTAATTTCCCTTGGAATTAACTCTGAATTTTAGCCCTATAAATAGGACCCCTCTCTCCCTTGTGTAGAGGGCATGAACATCAATTCAAGAGGAGGTGATGTTGGACCAAAGGCTCAAGGAGAAGACTCCCACATGCTTAAAGCTTCATCCATGGAGATCTTCTTCCCCTCTTGAAGATTTGGAGACTCTTCTTCCTTGGAGCAAATTAAAGATATAAAGCCCCTTTTGGAGAAACACATCAATAAATTTATCCCTCCCTTAATCTCTTTTGTTTCTTTCATGAAGTAGTTTGCATGCATCATGTTATTTTCGATTCTTTCATTGTTTTTATCATCTCAACCATGTTGAGATCTCTTTAGTGCAACACTTGCACCCTCCTTTATCTTATCATTCATCACAATCTCCCATGCCCTTTTGCATAGGGGTTTAAGGGCTAACACCCAACAAGGTGTGTTCTTATACATACTTTTCATGTTTATTTCTATTATGAATTTGATGCTACACTCACCTTGATTTCTAATCCATATCTTTTATTGGTGTTTGTTATTGTTTTGCAAGGGTAATCAACAAGAAGAACTCTCTTCATCGGCCGGTCGATCGAAAGAGAAGGAAAGCACTCACAATCTCCCCCGCATCCTTTTAAGGTATTTTTCACGATCCCTCCATATTGTTATTGTTTATATCCTTTGAGGCCCTCGCGTCTCTGGCGATCACACATTCCCCTTAGCATCCTTGCATGCTCCTCTTTTCTCCCTCTTTTCCCATTCATTCTTTCCTTTCTTTTTTCCTTTTAATTGTTCTAAGTGGATTTCTTAGAATCTACAAATTGGCGATCACGGTGGGACTCCTTTTGTTTTTCTTTTGATTACCCTTCCCCTTGGGCACCCACGTGTGCCATCTCCCCATTTGCACCCACGGTGCACCTCCTTTTGTGCTCCACGTAGCACTCTCCCTATGTGATTGGTTAGTTTGATAGATTTTTAGAAATTCCATTTATCTATCTCTTAAAAAAAATGATGAGCATGCTATATCCTACTTCATGTTTTTATTGATTGCCATGATTCTTATCTTGTGATTGTGAGTGTTTTCATTCCTTCCTAATGGTATTTTTAGCACCGTTTGAGCTTTTTAGCCGCTGGAGTGTTACAGAAGGAATTAGCACCCCTCACAGAGGCGTCATTTCAACATATAGCGACCGTTTGAACAGGCGTCGCTTCCATTTTATTGGCAGGATTTTTTTTCATCATTTTATAATTAACGCCCCTCACAGAGGCGTCATTTTCCAGTATAACGCCTCATACCAAGGCGTCATTTTCTTTGACATTACATTCTGACGCCCCTGTCAGAGGCGTCTTTCACTCGTACAGCGCCTTACTGGAAGGTGTCGTTTTGATTATCATTGTTTATTCATGTTGATTACTGATATTTGACATCCCTGTGCACAGGCGTCCATTCTATAGGCAGCGCCTCACCTTAAGGCGCTATTTTTACTCTACATGCACTGTTCACAATGATTAGCGACTGACACTCAGGCACTGCTTCTTGATACAGCGACCTTTCTCAAGTCGTCATTTTTTGTTCTGTGGTGTTGCTGATACTGTCTGCTTGATATTACCTGCTTGCATTCATTTGCATTTGGTTTGGGAGACCTCCTCTCCCCACACCTTTTAAGAGATCTTACCCCCTCTTGGTGAAGGAAGGACCCTCCATTGAGCATTCCGTCTCATTGGACCAAAAATTCCTAAACCAAGCCTCCGTAAGTCCCCGCACCTGTGGATTCCCTCACGGACGCCTGGCAGATTGTACCTTTGAAGTCCCAAGTTTAGTTGGCCTATACATGGTGAGAGAGTGTTCTTAGTTGGCATCGAAGTGAACTTACATTGAAACTAGGTTCCTCCCTTGTGTGAATCACTCCGAAGTTTGTTAAAAGTCATTAATTCACCAAGGTTCAAATAAATAAAAATCAACGGTAACCATTCCAACTTGTGTGCTTCTTTGCAAATTATTTTGCTTGAACTTTGATTGCATAATGGCTTACCTTGATAGACAAAATAACATGTTTAATCTTAATTATGTTCATGAGGATGCACAACCTAGCATATCATATAATCCTCAATTCCATAATTCTCACCACAATCATTCTAGGGGACCACGCCCTCATTCTTATGGTGTTGCCCGACTCATGGGCAATGTCCAATCTCATGGTCCCTTGCCTCAATCACGAGCCACTACCCTCTCGGGACCGTCTCCTCCCAACGACGAGCAGGTCTCTCAATTCATCAGTGCATTGGATCATCTCACCCCTCAACAAATCCAAGTCCTTAAGGCTATTGTTGAGGGCACATCCTCTCCTCATCCTCCTTCGTCCACACCTACTCCTATTCGGGTGGCCCATCACCCGCCTCCTTCATCCACACCTACTCTTATTCGGGTGGCCCATCACCCACCTCCGTCATCGACACATACTCCTATTAGAGTGGCACATCACCCGCCTCCTTCTATTTCTCATCCTTCACGGCCCCAAGGTCCATTTATTCTTTATAATCCGGCCCGTCCGGGTCCTTTAGCGGGTCAGCCTATTAACTCTCCTCCACGGCCGTCATATCAAGCCACCCCTCCAAGGCAATCATGCCAAACTTCCAATGTTCATGCTACACCCCTCCAGCAAAGTATCTTTGATAGAATTGCTTCCATGGAGGAACAACTTAAGAGGCTCACCAGCCCGCGGCCCGCTCCTCTTCCATCTCAAGTCAATCCTCTTCATGATTTCATGAATAACATCGCTAAGTTAGAAAAAGATTGGAAGGAGATAAGAGAGAATGGCATCAATAACACGTGTGAGCAAGATATCAAAAATCAAGTGGACGTCGTTCACCCTCCACTCATCCACCCTGCTCATTTATCTGGCCCTCCGTCTTCACCTTCACATTTACCTCCACAGAATTTTCCACAATATCATGACCATCTGCCTCCACTTTCACATGATCCTCCACAAAATCCTCCACCATCTATTGTTATGCCTCCACCACGGTGTCCACTTGATGTTTTTGATGAAGATAAAGATTTGGAGACGGCACGAAATGTTGAAATTCCACAGTCACCCCTTTCAAGTTTCCTTCGTTTCCCACTCCCTCCATTGCCACCCGATGAACCCCTTGCTCAGGATGAAGTCACTATCCCTAACCCCATTTATGAGACCAATTGATGCTATGATGATGGGTCGATACTCCAGTCACCCACACCGGTGCATCATGCGCCTTCCCCTGTACCTAATACTTCTCGCATCATCCGACGCTTCCTACGCACCAAACCCTCTCCTTTTACACCTTCGACCTCTACTCCATCAGCCTCCGTCGAACCTCCACTAATCTCCACTCCACTAACTCCCGCCAATCCATCCAACCTTATCTCCACTCCCCCGGCCTCCGCCGAGCCTTCCACTAAACCTCCACCCAATACGCCATTAGCCTCTACTCCATCGACTTCCACCGAGCCCACCATCGAACCTTCCCCAATTAACCTTCCATCACCGCCACCTCGGCCCTCCATTATCCCTTTAACCCCAAAACCCACTTTGCCTATTCCTTCATGTATCCATTCACCCTTACCCATGGCTAGTCCTGAGCAGGATCCACCCTTTTTTGCACTCGAGTCAACCCCGACTACTTCTGGGCAAAGGGAGAAGCTCGACATGTTTGAACCTCTGTTTCCACTCACCCTTTCTCCAACACCTTCCATTACACCTCCACCATCCATAGAGCCTTCCACCTCCGCTTCCTCTACCACTCAGAATGGGAGTACTTCTGCAAGTACTTGTACAGAAGATGATCAAGAGTCGGGAAAGAAAGATTTGGCCACGGTCGTGTGTTATGTAGTGGACAGCGGATCTAGAGGGGAGGGGTGAATAGATCTGCCCCTCTTTTCGCAATGCAACCCTCTTTAAAGCTAGATGATGAAATAAGCAGTGAAATATAACTAGCTTGACGAAGAACACAAATGATTTGCTTGGCAAGATGATTACGCAATATAGATATTGAACCTAAGCATGCACTTAGGACAAAACAATCACACAAACAAACCACAACACACGAGATTTTAAGGTGGTTCGGACTAAATCCCCAGTCCTACGTCCACCCCTCACCAAATCCGGTGAGGCTCCACTAGTGCCACGCACTGAACCGTAAATCGGAAAGACCACCGATTGCCTTCCTACTAACCACCTGGTAGGGACGTCAACAACGCAGATCGGACAACCTTCGATTGCCTTCCTACTAACCACCGGTAGGGACGATTCTCAATTTTGATTATTCGAATGAAATGAAGAAGAAAGAACAAATATCAAGCTATTCAAACATGATATGAAATGAGCTCAAGAAGAAAGATCTTGTCTGAAATTGCTGGAGCTTGAATCGGATTCTTCGATGGATGTAGATCACCAATAGAGGCTTCTATCTTCTTCACAAAACACTCTTCTTGATTCAACAGCAATGGCTTCTTCTTCCTTGTGAGTTGTGCTTCCTTGAATCTGCTTGAGTTGATGAAGAGATGTATGGATGTAGCTTTGATCACCTTTGAGAACCTTGAGTGCTTCTAGCTTTGTTGGAGGTTGCTTGCTTCAGATCTCACCTTGAAACACCTTGGAATGGATGAAGAACTTCCTCCCGAAACACTGTTCACGGAGGTGCTACAGTACCTCGAAAATGGCCTCCCTTGATCTCCCTTGAAGCCTTGAAGTGATAGGGTTTCTAACCCCTCAAGTGTTGGTTTTATAGACCTTGAATGGTCCATAGACACCCTGCAGACCAGATCCATAAATCATGGGTGTTTAGGTGACTTTTGGATTAAACAAATCCATGTTGAATGGCCCTTTTCGAAGTTGGAAACAAAGTCAACATTGAAGGCTCGGGGCTGGCGGTCGACCTGCAGCTCCTGGCGGTCGACCGCTACTGTGAAACCTGCAAATGGGCGGTCCCTAGGATTTTCGGTCGACCGCCCCTGTGCTGGCGGTCGACTGCCAGCTGTGCAGAACTCGGATTTTCCCGGGTTGGTCCGTTATCTATCTTAGCTCCCCCGCTTAAGTCCTTTAGTAGTCCGTTCATGTCTGTGGAAACAACTTTGACTGTTTTGAAGTTTTATTACTGAGTCTTCAATCAAATTTTTGTTCCGGGGGCTCCACCCCCGGAAACCCCCACAAGGGGCGCTGCACCCTTGACCCCCGCGACCTGACCGGGCAGGTCGATCCCCGCGACCTGACCGCGCAGGTCGATCCGCGTGCGATGGCGCAACATTGAGCTTTCACTTGTCCATTCATTTGCATATCTGTCATGCACACAACGTCACATATGTCAGTCACATGAGAGTGGAAAATATCAATGACTAATAGTGTTTAGTCATTATCAAAACCAAGAATACCACAGGACTCATATGACCATAGAATGATGTCGAATTACCCAAGTGAACTTAAATGATCATAGGGACACAACACCGTGCTATTCAAGATGCAAGAGTTTATCTGCCGGATGCCGATCCGTGTTGTCGTGCCGATCATGGTTGAAGAGGCCGAGTCCCCGCCACTGCTCGCCAGAAGAGAATGCCAAGCGTTGATGCCGCCCAAGGGCCGGGCAGGGCACCCCTTGTTCCAACTTTCCAATTTCGAACCTTTTCTTCCATACAAGGGGTGAACGCCCATCTTGATCAATATTCTTCATACGCTACAATCCCTGGGCAACACGATGCTTCCTATCTCAACTTTCCAACTCTCTCGCACTATTGCTTTTCACTCTCCAAGGGAGTTGTCATTTACTATTGAAGCTTCATCATGGGCTTTTGCTTTATCCATTGGGCCAATTGGTCATACACTTTCACTGCCATGGAGGGGCAGTTATCTTGATGCAAAAGGGGTTTCCACTATTCTATCCACCTTCCATTCAACGCCATCCATATTCCTGTCTATCACTAATTCTCCATGGGCCACTCCAGGGGTAAAGAGGAGGATCTCATCCTCTCGCCCTTCATGTTCTTTACATTCTTTGCATTTCATGCATCCATCGCATCCGTTGCATTGCATCCACATGCATTTGCACTTCTTCTTTCCCGGGTTTCCAAACCTGTATCTTCCCCGCCTTCCAAAATCTCCGGATCCCCCACGTTTCCTTTCGCCTCTATCTTCAGGATCTCCAGGTCCCCTTACACTCGCCGGGCATTGTGCCCCCTCCGATCTCCCCTCAGGGCATCGCGCCCCTTTCCAACTATTGCATCCGCACTCCCCGGATTTCTCTCTTGTCCTCTTGGGGCATCACGCCCCATGGTGTCTACCTCCTCCGGAACCTCTGGATCCTTCATCCTCTTCTGATCCACTCCCCCAGGGGCATCGTGTCCTTTCATGTTTCTCCTCCCTATTTCTCCCGGGGCATCACGCCCCCTTTCCTGCTATTTCCCTGGAACCTCCAAGTGTTTTATCCCTCCTTTTAGGGCATGACGCCCTTTATGATTCCACTCCTCCGGAACCTCCGGACTTTCTCCCAGGGCATCGCACCCTTTTCTATTTGCCTCCTCCGGAACCTCCGGATCCTTCATCCCTCTCTCTATCCCTAGGGCATCGCGCCCCTTTCCATTTTCTTCCTCCGAAACCTCCGGATCTTTCTCTTCTCCTTGGGCATCGCGTCCCATGGTATCCTCCCCCTCCGGAACCTCCGGATATTGCTCTTAAGGCATCGCGCCCCTACACACCCTCATGTCTAGATCTTCTGGGCTTCCCACTGATTCTCCCTGGGCATCATGTCCCTCTCTACTTGCCTCTTCCGGAACCTCCAGACCCTCCATCTTTCTTCCGATTCATCTTCCTACTTCTCCAGAACGTTGCGTCCTTCATTCTTTTCTTCCTCTTCCATCATCTTTTTCCATGTCTCTTCCCTAGGGATCACGTCCCTCGGTATCTTATCCCTCCGGAGCCTCCAGATTCTTCTTCCAATTATGGTTTTCCTCCACGGCCTCCGGACCCTCCGGACCCTCCAGATCCACCCCTTTCCATCTATCAATTTCTTCTTCTAATTCTTTCTGATTCTGGGTCCGACCTGACTTCTTCCACATCCACTGCTTTGGGCATTTGCCCGTTCTCCCACTGCTTCCGAGGCTTTAGTCCTCACCCCTCCTCTTGATTCTCAGTTCCTTTTGTAGACCTTTCATGTGATCAGGGTCTCTGCACCTTAGTGAGGGAGTTCTAGCCCTCGCCTCTCTTCCTTTTCATCCTTATTCGTCTGAGTTTGGTTTAAACACCACTCCTTCTTGTTAAGCCACTTTCAAACTTTGCTATCCTTCCTTATCTGCCGAATGAGGACAACAAATCCCATGTTTATCTACATCGTCGCTGGCAGCTGCTTCAACAACGGTCGCAAGGTAATGTGTTGGTGTACGTATGCATTTTGGTGCATTTTTATCGCCTTATTCACACATGGTTTTCAAAATGAAGTGCTTCTTAACAAGATTAAGAGTGGTAGTGAGGACTTTTATCCTAGGTTTTTATCTTTACTAAATAAAAGAGTCTTTAGGCTTGCTTTTGCAGCACTTTGGTTAATAAGAACCCCGCGCTGGGAGTTCAGCATTCCCTCCCCTCTTGTTAAGAGCAACCCTTAGCTGGGCACCGCACACACCTCACGGCGTCCTTAGCCGGCTCCTTTGGGTAAACACCGTCTCTACTTTGGCCATGCCATGAGTATATCTGAAAGTCTTTTCTCTTCTTTACTCGGCTGAGTGCAGGGGCAAGAGGTTGACGGATGAGATAACCAACCTAGGTACTCCCCAATACGAGAGAAGTCTCAAATAGGGGCAGTCTTGACCCAGATTAAAGTGAATTTTCATGATACATCTAGCCAAAAAAGGCTATTATGAAAATCAAGTCAAAATTTTGATCAATATAAAATTATAATAAAGGCATGACAAGAGTGGCAAAGTCCCCGCAGGAAAAATCCTGGTCGTATCCATGTCAAGGGTCTAAAAATCAAAGGCACAAAGCTCCGGCGTAACAGACCACCTATTTGAGGGGTAATACCTTGGAAGGAATTCAAGTCCCGACATCTCCCATCCTGCATAAAGCTTATCCTCAATTATTCTTCTCTTCTCCCTCCAAGATCGAATGTTTCTCAGGTATGGCCTTAGTAGGGGCACCGTTATACAAGAGTAGTCGGTTATAGGGCGCCACCTTTCAATGCACGCCCGGCTTTGGGCAATTTTTAGCGATAAGGGAAGGAACAAGGACCCCTAGCCAGTGGTTCAAAAATACTCTTTGATGTTGCATTAACAATGTCTAAACCAAAATCCAAAAAAAGTTGAATATTGTCTAAACCAAAAAAAAAAGAGTTGAATATTGTCTAAACCAAAATCCAAAAAAAAGTTGAATATTTCCTAAACCAAAATCAAAAAAAAGTTGAATATTTCTGGATCAAAATCAAAAAAAAAAATTTGAATATTTCACAAAAAATCCAATAAAAATGAATATTTTTAAAATTTCTAAGAAAAATTAGAATATTTTTAAAAATCCATAAAAATTTGAATATCTTTTTCAAAACCCATAAAAATTGGCATATTTCAAAATCAAAAAAAATTACATTGTATTTTTCTGATGGTGCTTTTGCAGGAACAACAATTTTGTAAGGAGCAAGAGCACGGGATGAGTCCTCTCCATTCATTGCTATCTACCTTTTGATTCTCCCCATATTCACAATGATCACATCTTCATGATTTGTTGGGCAAAATCTTTTAATAAACTCCTGTTAATTTCACTTGATCACTTCGCCAATGGGCATTATCAGATCATGATCATTCAACTCCAAATCTTGATTTACCAAGATTGTCATCCTCATGACTTTAAAAGAAACAATGCTCTGATGACATATATGATGTACATGCTTTAATGCTATGCTCATATACTTCACATGCTTTGATGATTTATATGCCTCAGGCTATCCATGCTTTACCTTACTATGTGTGTTCGATGCTTTGCTTCATGCTATTCTTGTTATGCTTAAATGCCTTATTCATTGCTTGTTACCTTCTTTATATCTTGACTAATAAAATTTTGAGCGCAGGATAAGAAGTTCTTGGTCCCACCAACTGGGCATCATCCAAGCCCCACGGGTTTTTACCTCATCTCAGTTCCCCACATGCTCATTGCTCCACCATCTTCCTGTATGCATTTTACTATATGTTACATACGCTATTAGATTATATCAAGGACCTTGTGACTCTGGTAAATATGACATTTGAGTTCCCCTTCATCAAAAATAATGATGATTTCAGAGGAATCTTAGTCATACGGATATGCCGTTGAGCCGTCTAAGATTGGGGACGATGGTTCCCTTTTACGAGTTGGTGCGCGGATAAACGGGCTTCAACTTAGTATCAGCTCGCGAAATCAATTTCTTGACCCAGTCTTGGCAGCTTAGCAATATTATCCTTGATTATCTTATATTTTCATTTGTTTTAATTTTTCCTTTAAACCCAACATGCATTCATGTAGGACTTTGAATCAACGTTGAAACATCATTCTGATAAGCTGATTGGAGAGTCAAATTGATCTTAATCTTTCCAGATATGAGATATTCATTACTGAATGGAATCCTCAGTTCATTTTGTCGCTGTTTTGGGTTATTTTATCGAAAGCTCCTTGTTTGGATTTCTATCATCTTATTTCAATCATTTTCCTTCTATCCACCTTGACTGCAGCACGTCCACATTGGCTGGTAACCGCTCCCCAATGGTGAAACCTACAAATTTGTGACCTGGGATACTTCCACCGCGCTGGAAGTTGATCATCTTCTTTTATCTCCCTCGTGCCCGCGTGCACACTCCCTCTTTTATCCAAACATCGTTGATTTCATTGAATTTCTCGAGATTACCTCATCTCGAGTTTTGGATTCAATTCTCATCAGGTGATGTTGATCGCGTGTCTCATCACACCTTGGCATCTACTTTTCAGTTCGCTCTGCTCCCTTGCAAAGCAGACGCCAAGGCGGGGCAGCTGTAGACACGCCAAAATTGACGTTACTGTGAGTGCATCTCGTATTACCTTGTAATGCCCCAATTTGACCTTCAAATTAACTTTTTTTGAGTGATTTTTCCCACTTTTCTTGGATTTCTCCCTTTTTCCTCCCTTTTCTTATTTTTTCATATTTTTCTGGATTTCTCCCCAATCATACTAATTGACACTTGAGCAGCTCTATCACTTTCACTCTTGACCATTCCCATCTGATTGACTTCCATCGTCGTCGGACTTACCTGAAAAGTAAAAAGGGACAAACGGAATGAGCGAACGCTCAGTAGGAAATTATATCTCAAGTACTAGCAAGGGGTTTAAGTAATTACATCTTTCATGAATGCAATAAAGCTACGCATGCTCGCATAAAACGACAAGATAGAGAGAATGTAATATCAAGGAAATAAGATGAACAAATCATGAACTTTCAATAAGATAATCAAGACATTTGAGATATTCAAGCAAGTACATTTAACAAGTCATGTCAAGAACTTTGCCTATCATGTAGCAAGCAAGTAAATTACCCTTTTTTTTCGGGCCACGCATTTCATGTCAAGTCAAGTACGATTCAAGTACAAGATATTGTGTGGAATGTCCAATCAAGCAAGTCAAGTATTCGGTATAATGCCAGATACCTTATCATTTTAACTCCCATGGGCACAAGTACTTTCGGGTGCTCCTCCCAGGACCAGATCGGGCCCTATATGCGCAGGTATTTATCATGTATTTTGACATCCACTTTTGTTTATATAGCCAATATAGAATTTCAATAATCAAGCTTGTAGACGTGTATGACAACTTTGACAGAATGGAGTCCAAAAATATGACAAAGGACATAGAATGGCGATAATAACGGTATAATCACGATCTCGATAAAACTAGGTAGAATATGGTTCCCTTGACTTGGGTACCATGACAAATCAATATGGACATTCTATAGATAGAATTGAAGTCCACATGAACATTATATCAAGGTAAGATACCCGCATTCTTTTCATAGAATTGAGGTTTACAAGAATGACATGATATGGCATGATATCATCATCCCATTATGAATTTCTTATGATATACTCTTTGTATAATCATAAGGGCCGGTATCCCATGTTTCTTTAGAGTGACATGGCAAAGATCGTGTAATGGGTTTTTAGGGTACAACCAGCTCAGTCGGCCTTGAGGGAATCCAAGGCTACGAGGAGTCTTACGGAGGTCTCTATGACTAACTCGCTAGTCCAAAGGAACGGAATGTCCAATGGAGAGCTTGTATGTCAATGAGAATTGAGTGTGATCGATAAAATAATCGCGAAACGTGAGACTATACTCACGGAATGGAGAATAGTGCCGATATATATATTATATAACATATGAAACCATCGGTTAACAGAAACAGTGGAAAATCAGTTTTACAGTAAAGTAACGACTTAAGCAGAGTCGTTTATCAAGTAATTAACGCCTAACAGAAGGGCGTTTATATATTTTCCATATTTGCAAAATTTCAATATTTCAATAATTTATCTAAAACGCGCCCTGGGCAGGGGCGTTTCTTCACGATTTGACGACTATACCAGAAGGCGTCCTTTTTATTCACAATATTGGACAGGATATAATTAATTTCAGGAATTATCAAAAACGCGCCCTGGGCAGGAGCGTTATCATTAAATTCTATTTTGCAGAATATATATTTTTCAGGAATTTAACAGATACGCGCCCTAGGAGGAGGTGTTTCCTTTCAATTCACGCCCTATGATGGGGCGTTAACAGTTGAAAAAATGACTTTGTACAGGTCGTGAATTCAATAAATATCAGAAAGCACGATTTGCACGATAATCAAGGATAACAATCATATAATCTTGATAATAAAATCAGTAGGGTTGAGGACAGAGGATCATGCATTAATGTAATCAGGATTTCATATATAATCAGTTCTTAACATGGTTAATTCATGATTAAGTGAAATTAACGCCGGTGTACAAGGCGTCAAATATTAAATTGACGACCTGGGCAGGGTCGTGTCTTGTAAATTAGCGCCCTTGACAGGGGCGTCTCTTTCAAAATATTTCAGAAAACGCATGGAAACTATAATAACCGTATGCATGAAATGCTTATATATATATATTGCATTACTTTCATTTGGGCTACAGTAACTTGAGAAAACCTACCTTAAAGTTTGATTTGAAGACAACCGTGAGGGGTTTTGACTAGAAGAAGATGATGCTCTGTTATGCTCCTGAAGACAACAACGGCTACTGGATGATGGCCTGTTTGGCTTGGATGAAAAATTGTAGAAGAAGAACTGCAGTTTCCCTATAAGAAAATAAAGAAACTGTATCAGTTTCTTTGTGATCTGAACATCATACGAAGGTAAATAACTTTTACCCGGATGAAAGAACTCTATTTTTCTTCAGAGCGTAGGAGCTTCTTAACCTGTAAGAATAGAGATAGATGAAGAACATTAGTTCTTCACATACTACGTTCATAATGAATGGAATCAGAAGAAGAAGAACATATGTTCTTCACGCACCTGCAGTTCGAACGTCCAAATAGCGTTTTAGGGTTAGATAGTAGATTATTTATAGGGTTATGGAAATCCTATTAGAGTTAGTGTTCGTGTGAGGGTAATATATCCCTAATAGAGTCCTTACCCTAGTAGACACTTACTGGATTAGGTTAATCTTTCCCTGGATAAGCCCTGGGTTCGAACGGTTCACAAATGGAATTAACGACTTCGGTCAGGGCGTCGATTCTTGAATTGATGACCTGGTGCAGGTCGTTTCTTAAGACGCGCCTTGTGTAAGGGCGTTCCTGGTTTTAAAACACGCCCAAGATAGGGGCGTTACTTTGCCTTACCTTTTTTTGGCGTTCAGAATTTTGACGCCGTGTGGTCAGGGCGTCACTTATTGAATAACACTTTATCCAGAGGCGTTTCTAATTTGAATAGCGCCTTTATCCGAGGCGTTATTTTATTTTATTTATCTATTTATTTGATTTATTTTAAAATCTTTATTATTATTAATATTTTATCAGGGTTGCTACACCCTCCCCCACTTAAAAAGAATTTGGTCCCCAAATTCAATTGCATATTATGTATACACGCGGAGAGTGTAGAGTATATACCTCTTAGAATAACTCGGGAAATCGTTTCTTCATCGATTCCTCGGTCTCCCATGTTGCTTCGTGTTCAGAATTCTTATTTGATGTGGGACGGGACCACGACACGACAAGGTCGCGATCGTCCCTTAACGAGGGAAGCGTCGGATGTGCGCGGTTGAGAAACCGGCAATGAGCTAGGGTGGTCGGCTCTCTTCTGCGCCCGGATCGGGTCACGGGACGGCTTCGCTCTCTCTCGCAGCAGTGATATTATAAATTGAAGGCGAGCTAGGTATCCCTACACATGCTCTCTAGCAGCGGCGTATAAAGCATATAAAGAATTAAGCTAATGCCAAGTGTAAGGGTGAAGGCGATACCTCCACGCTCTCGGCGTGGCGAAGACGGCACCCGGCCAAAGCTCGTACTCCCGGGAACTTAGTACATTATGTTTACAGCAGTACAAATAAGCCCACTCCATGCAGGGAGGTAAAGGGCGACACAAGTGGGCCCGGGAGGACCAAGTTCGGGTTGACGGGCGGTTTCGGGCAATGCTTCGGCTTCACGCGTACTCGTGCTAGTGGGGGCCCACGTATTGACCGGAGGGGTCGTGTGGGGCCTGATGACTCCTCTGTTATGGGGACACCTGGAAAGCGTTCCCCTGGGATGGCGAGCTGCTGGAACGACCGCCGGACGCCGGGCGGCCCTCGGACGACGCTCGCTGGGAACTCGGCCACGAACCTGAAAGTTCTGTTTGCAGGCGTGCGGCTCGGAGAAAACTGCTGCTGCGATCAGCCCCGTCGTCGGAATGCGACGAGATTAGCGCCGTTGGAAAGCTGACTCAGAATACTTCGACGTAGTGGTCTTCAAAAAAAAATAATCAGATCTGTATTTCTGATCATGTATTTTACAAGCTTGCTAGAATCTGGCCAGAACTGCAGGGGCAGGTTCTGACTTCTCTGAAGATCGACGTTGACCGGGGAGAAGACCTCCGAATCTGGAAATGATTTCTTCAGTAAAGTTGAAGGTCTCTGAGAGAGAAATCCGGGACTATTTTTGGTTTTTTGATTGGATAAGAAATGGATTTTCTGGGATGTTTTTACTAGACATGGGTCGGATCTGGGAAACTGTGGGCAGACTGTTCTTGGGAACTTGGACGGTTTTTGTAAAATACTTGGAGGGTGAACCAAAAATTAAGAAAATTCTGGTGGTAGAGGGATGTGGTCAGAACTCCAATAAACTTGGGCGACCCAACAAAAATCAAAAGGTGGTTCGAATGGGGTAAACTCAGAGCTGATGAACAGTAAACAGAACCAGGACAGATCTGGAACTTGGACTTGGACGAAAATCAAAAAAATAGCTAAAGGATGAATTTTGACGTGATTTGTTTTGTGGGGATAAGGGTTCTAGAGGGGAACCAACCCTGAAATTTTGAGCTTCAGAAGATGAAGGGAGTGATAGCAGGAATTCGGAGAAGAAGGATCTATCCTGAGTGGACAGAACACCGAAACCGTTGCCAACGACGCATCGGCGGCGAGACGATGGCGGCGTCGATCACCGGAGCTTCTTCAGATGAGAGAGGGGATCAAGGGGGAAGGGATTACACTCTAGAAAGGGGAGAGGGGTGGAGGAACCAGGGAGAGAGAGGGGAGGGGCGCAAATCTCCAAGGGGGCAAATGCCTTTTTTTTCCTTCATTAATTCCTTCAATATGAAAAATACAACCTTATATAGGATGCCAACCAAACTCACCCTCAACCCTTGGATCTAGGGGTTTGGATTGAAGGGCTAGGATACAATGTGAATCACACATTTAATACATTAATTTAATCTAATTTGACCATGCTTATTCAACCTTGGACTAGATCCATTCAAACACCACCTAACAAGCCTAATAAGGCCAAAAAAGGGGGCGCCCCCTTCATGGGCCTCTCTTGGGCCTAGGCTGGTCCAAGGGCAGCCAACCCAACCCATTAACTCAAGTCTAGACTTGGGCCTTCCAAGTCTTGGTGGCCCATGAGAGGGAGTGGCCCAATTGGGCCTTAAATGACTAATATGGTCCATAAGGGTGGCACTTGGTCCAATATGAACTAGGCTTTCTAATGGACTCTACTAATGGCAATCTAACCTTGGACTTGACATAAAACATGGCCCATTGGCTTGATATAAGCCCTACAAGGAGCCCAAAAGAAAGAAATTACACAATTACAACTTCATACAAGCCATAACACACAAATACACTTCACCAGTGTATGGAAATCGCCTTTGATGCCCCATCAATTCTCCCCGGGTGGGAGGAACTCGACCCCGTCGAGTAGTGGTATGGCTGCTCCGGTCCTCCGGCGGATCCGTCACCGTGCTAAGTAGCGCGGGTATGCTCCACTCCAAGTGATCGACACCTGCTCATTCCATATATACTCGATATGCGCACTGCTATGGCTAAAGGTGGTCACTCCGAAGGGGCACTCTCAAAAGGAAGGAGACAGCTCGAAGACTCACTAGGAATCACCGCTGAGTCCCTATAGGTGACTGATCCGGATATAGAAGTAAAACCGATCCCATACTCATCAAGTGAGTCCACTCGCCTCTTACTCGTAAGAGACCGACAACGAGCTTGCACAAGACACATGCAGACTCACCATGCACAGACACACGAATGTAAACCACGCAAACAATCGACTCAAAATCACCACACAAACAAATCACATAAAGAAAACACACCGACTCATGCACGACTCTAGACTAAGGTGGTAGCATCAAGCCCACTAGGTGGCGGTATCCTGGGCGGCCGAAGGGTCGCCCAGCTCTTCCCCCATGGCATAGTACTCATCGGCCAGTGCCTCATCGGCCTCGTAATCGACACGCTCAGGCTCGGGAGGTGCGGATCCTCCAACACCTAAGGCTAGGGTGGTGCGAGCGGGACACTCACTGGCGATGTGGCCATACCCGTGACAGTGGAAACACTGTATTCGCGACCGACTACTCTCTCCTAAAAAAGGGGCCTTACCCTTATCATCCCGTCGGGTAGGGGGTGTAGGCAGTAATGGGGGAGATGTAGGTGCTTTGGACAATAGTGGAGGGGGTGCCGGTGCCAGAGGACGGGCTATAGGAGCCGGGGAACGGGCAACGGGTGCCGGTGGTTGGGGTGGAAATAGATCCCGAGGTGGAGGAGGACGGGGCCGTGGAGCGAAGTGCTCCTGACGGGTGGACTCCTGAGGTCGAGCCATGGGAGGCCGCTGATGAGGGCCTATGGAGTGACGTGGCTCAGTACTACGGAGAGGGGCGGGGCCTAACCGATGGCTAGACTCGAACTCTCCCTCAAATTGCTCCATCTCGAGAGCAACCTGGTATGCCTCTTCCAACGTCTTGGCATTGCGACGGAAAAGCTCATACTGATAGTGTGGCCGCAAACCACGTCGAAAGCGGGAAACGGGCATGGTACTCTCCTCCGTGACACCACATCGTAGAAAGTACTCATCAAACTCCGCGATGTATTCGGAGACGGACCGGTCTCCCTGGCTAAGACTTTGCCATCTATCGATGAGTCGTTGGCGGTATGTGGGAGGAAGGTACTTTTGCCGAAGTTTATTCTTCATTTCGGCCCATGTGTCGATCGGGGGTTCTAGCCGCTGAAGTAGCAGGCTCTCCACATTCTTCCAATAAGTTTGTGCCTGCCCCATAAGTTTCATGGTGGCAAATCGGACCCTTCGACGCTCCGACATATCATACCATTCAAAATAACGGTCCATGCCAAACTCCCAATCTAGGTAGACTTTCGGATCCAAAGACCCGTAAAAAGCGGGAGGATCCGCTCGCACGGTCTTAAGGACCCGATCATCATCCTCATCTCGTTGTGGCTGAAAACCACGACGGCGTTGACCATACCCCTCGTAGGCATTGTCGGACCCATAGTCCTCGAGACCAAGGTCACGGTGTGGTAGTTGGGGAACCCGAGGAGGGGCGGGTGGAGGAACCAGTGGTGGCTGGTTTTGGGCCGTGGGAGCGGCCTGGACTTGGGCCATGGGAGCGGGTTGGACTTGGGCCCCCGCGGGAGGAGGTGCGGGTGGACCTTGGGCTGCCCCAGGAGGGTCCCCGTGTGACATCCTATCTAATCGCCCAACGAGGTCTTGGACTGACCTATCGGAGGTCTCCATGCGTCCCTCCATGGCCCTAAGGCAACCATCCATATTCTCGGAGAAGGTCTGAAAGTTAGCATCGGATTGGTCCAACCTAGCCATAATGGCCATCATCGCCTCTTGTAGGGAGTGGAAGTCTCCCGAGGTATCCCGTGGGTTGGCCATAGGTGGTGGTGGTGGGGGTGAGTACTGAGTACCCCGACGAGTGGGCATGCAAACACACCGACTAGAAGACGCCGACTAAAGCAAAACACACTAATGCAAATGATGCGCCTAGACTTAACCAAAACTCGATACGTGGCGGAGGCAATCGATCCGAAGATCACTCGCGCAAATGTGCGGCCTTCCCGATAGGCGTAGCCTAACGTTCGGACAACACCTTTTGATATACCGAGTAAAGGGATGTATGCGACCCAAAAATGACTCTTTTTGTTGTTTTGAAAATATGATGATCCTAGACTCGACTTAAACCGACTAATGACTCGATGTAAATGACACTCTTTTTTTTTTCTTTTTGACACCCTATACTCAACTCGCTCTGATACCAAATTGATGCGGGACGGGACCACGGACACGACAAGCTCGGGATCGTCCCTTAACGAGGGAAGCGTCGGATGTGCGCGGTTGAGAAACTGGCAATGAGCTAGGGTGGTCGGCTCTCTTCTACGCCCGGATCGGGTCACGGGACGGCTTCGCTCTCTCTCGCAGCAGTGATATTATAAATTGAAGGTGAGCTAGGTATCCCTACACATGCTCTCTAGCAGCGGCGTATAAAGCATATAAAGAATTAAGCTAATGCCAAGTGTAAGGGTGAAGGCGATACCTCCACGCTCTCGGCGTGGCGAAGACGGCACCCGGCCAAAGCTCGTACTCCCGGGCCCACTTGTGTCGCCCTTTACCTCCCTGCGTGGAGTGGGCTTATTTGTACTGCTGTAAACATAATGTACTAAGTTCCCGGGAGTACGAGCTTTGGCCGGGTGCCGTCTTCGCCACGCCGAGAGCGTGGAGGTATCGCCTTCACCCTTACACTTGGCATTAGCTTAATTCTTTATATGCTTTATACGCCGCTGCTAGAGAGCATGTGTAGGGATACCTAGCTCGCCTTCAATTTATAATATCACTGCTGCGAGAGAGAGCGAAGCCGTCCCGTGACCCGATCCGGGCACAGAAGAGAGCCGACCACCCTAGCTCATTGCCGGTTTCTCAACCGCGCACATCCGACGCTTCCCTCGTTAAGGGATGATCGCGAGCTTGTCGTGTCCGTGGTCCCGTCCCGCATCATTATTCCATTGCACCTTAAACATGGGAATAACCTTATTCCTTAGAGCTCGTATTTCACGATCTAAGATCTTCATAGGCTTCTGTTCATAGGTGAGATCTTTCTGGATCACCAGATCTCCATGTTCAATAATATGAGATGGATCGTGTACATACTTCTTCAACATAGATATGTGAAACACATTATGCACTTCGGACAATTGAGGAGGCAATGCGATGCGATAAGCAACCTCGCCAACTCTTTCGAGTATCTCAAATGGTCCGACGAATCTTGGCGAAAGCTTGCCCTTAACACCAAATCTTCGTATGCCACGTCCAGGCGATATTTTAAGAAATACATGATCTCCAACCTGGAATTCAAGATCTCTTCTCCTTGTATCAGCATAAGCCTTTTGTCTGGTCTGAGCAACTTGCAATCTTTCTTGGATTACTTGTATCTTCTCAGTTGTATCCCTTACCATGTCTGGACCTAACAGTTGTTTCTCTCCAACTTCGTTCCAGCATAAGGGTGATCGACAACTCCTTCCATATAAAGCTTCGAAAGGTGCCATTTGGATACTAGCTTGGTAGCTATTATTATATGCAAATTTCACTAGTGGCAAATGTTCATGCCAGCTTCCACCAAAGTCAATGATGCAAGCTCTTAGCATATCCTCAACAACTTGATTAGCTCTCTCGGTCTGACCATCTGTTTGTGGGTGAAAAGCAGTACTAAAGTTGAGCCTTGTTCCCAACGAATGTTGTAATCCCTTCCAAAAATGAGAAGTGAAACGGGGATCTCTATCAGACACGATTGAGACAGGAATTCCATGTAACCTGACTATTTCTTTGATGTATAGTGCAGCTAGCACATCAATTGACCATCGGCTTTTTATTGGCAAGAAATGTGCCGATTTAGTTAATCGGTCAATGATAACCCAGATTCCATCATGTCCTCCTTTTGATTTAGATAGACCCATGATGAAATCCATACCAATATCCTCCCACTTCCACTTAGGAATATCTAGAGGATGAAGTTTACCAGCAGGCTTTTGGTGTTCCGCCTTGACTTGTTGGCATGTGAGACAGCGTGATACATAGTCCGCTATTTCTCTTTTCATATTAGGCCACCAAAAGTTCCTCTTTACATCTTGGTACATTTTGGTTGATCCTGGATGAATAGTGTACCTTGATCGGTGTGCTTCATCTAAGATCTTCTTCTTTAATTCCGGACAGTCGGGTATACAAGTTCTACCTTTGAATAGTAATCTTCCATCAGAAGTTAGTTGAAAATCAGATTGTCCTTCTACTCTGCCTTTGATTTCCACTAATATAGGATCATCATCCTGAAGTGCTTGTATTTCAGATAATAAATCTGACTGTATGCTTACATGAGATAAGGTGACAAATTTGGCTTCCTTGTCCAAGCTTATATTGAGCTCGGAGAATTGTTCTAGCAACCTCCATTCTTGTATCATACAATTGGCTATCATTACTCTCGGCTTTCGACTAAGGGCATCAGCAACATAATTACCCTTTCCAGGATGATATTGTATATTGAAGTCGAAGTCCTTGAGGTATTCTAGCCAGCGTCTTTGTCTCATGTTTAGCTCCTTTTGTGAAAATAGATATTTGAGACTTTTGTGATCGGAGTATACAGTAAACTGCACTCCATATAAGTAGTGTCTCCATATCTTTAGGGCAAATATCACCGCGGCCAGTTCTAAGTCATGGACGGGGTAATTCTCCTCATGCTTCTTCAGTTGACGTGAAGAGTATGCTATGACCTTTTCTTGTTGCATTAGGACACATCCGAGGCCAATGCCAGAAGCATCAGTGTAAACCTCGATTTCTCTCCTTCTATTGGTAGAGCTAACACCGGAGCTGTAGTGAGATGATCCTTGAGAGTTTGGAAACTCCTTTCACATTCCTCACTCCATTCATATCGGATCTCCGTGCGAGTTAACCTTGTGAGGGGCACGGCGATCTTGGAGAAGTCTTTGATGAATCGCCGATAATATCCTACAAGGCCTAAGAAACTTCTGATCTCGCTAGCATTGGTTGGTTTTTCCCAGTTTCTAACAGCTTCGACCTTTGACGGATCTACTGATAATCCATCTTTTGAAATCACATGTCCTAGAAAAGCCACTTCTTCAAGCCAGAATTCACACTTGCTGAGTTTTGCATATAATTGATTTGTCCTCAAGACTTGCAATGCAATCCTCAAATGCTTTTCATGTTCTTCCTTAGTCTTGGAATATATCAATATATCATCAATGAAGACTACTATGAATTGATCCAAGTAAGGCCTGAATATGCTATTCAATAACTGCATAAAGGCAGCAGGGGCATTTGTTAGTCCAAAAGGCATAACAACAAACTCGTAATGGCCATACCTGCTTCTGAATGCGGTCTTGTGAATGTCATCATCCTTGATTCTTAACTGATGATATCCTGACCTGAGATCAATTTTGGATAAATATTTGGATCCTGAAATCTGATCAAATAACTCATCGATTCTCGGCAGTGGATACTTGTTCTTGATAGTGAGATGATTCAACTATCGATAGTCGATGCACAATCTCATGGATCCGTCCTTCTTCTTCATAAATAAGACTGGTGCTCCCCACGGGGAAGTACTTGGTCTAATAAAGCCTTTTCGAATTAGTTCCATTAATTGCTCTTTTAACTCTTTGAGTTCCGCAGGGGACATTCTATAGGGTGCCTTTGAAACTGGACCAGCACCAGGGACTAAGTCAATGGTGAAGGCCACATCCCTTTGAGGGGGTAATCCCGGCAAATCTTCCGAAAATACGTCTGGAAATTCTTGCACTACCTGAATGTCTTCTATCTTGGTTTCCTTAGCTTCTTTAACAGTGACAAAAGCAAGGAAGGATACACATCCTTTCCTGACGAGCTTGCTTGCTCGAAGAGCCGAAATAAGAGGGGATTTGCTCTGACTCTTGGGGCGAGTAAAGACTAATTCTGGAAAATCTTTGAAAGCAATTTGGCTATTGCGGCAATCAACCGTTGCCTGGTATTTGGATAACCAGTCCGCTCCCAGTATAACATCATACTCCTTTAGATCGAGGCATATGAGATCTATAGGTAAATTCCTACCTTGAACCATTACCTCACAGTTTTGGTAGTGATGAGTAATATCATTTTCACTTCCAAGAGGAGTAGTTAGAACTATTTTTATCCATTCTGGTTCTAATGGTAACGGGTCGGCAAACTTCTTAGAAATAAAGGAACGCGATGCACCCGTATCAAATAAGACATAAGCACTTTTGGAACAAATTTTCAATGTACCTTCTACCAGTCCACCTTCTTCTTGTTCGGTCTCCTTTATTGCATGAAGTCGAGTGTTCTTTGTCACCGGGCGTTTACCATCACCGGCTTGGTCATTCATTAATGGACAATCGGGAATCCGATGTTCGCGGCTCCCACAACGGAGACAAGCTCCTAATTTCCTCCAGCATTCTTCGGTCTTGTGACCAGCCTTGTCACAATGCTTGCACACTACGTTTGAAGGTGTAGTGGTGATAGAGAAGGGCTTGGTCTTCTTGAATTTTTGATCTTGAGAGGAAGGACCTCCATTACTAGGCCTCTTCTTAAAGTTGGGTTTAAAAGAACCCGAACCTGTGACTTGCTCCTTCTTGTCTTTTCCACAGATCCTATCAGATAGTTCCGTGGCATCTTCAAGTAATTGAGCTCGGCGTACTATTTCAGAATAAACTTGGATGTCCATAGGCGCCAGTTGAGTAATATAGTGGGGCCTAAGCCCATTAAGAAATCTACGGGCTTTCATCTTCTCCGTGCTAATAAGATGCTTAGCATATCTAGACAACCTGGAGAACTGAGCTTCATAATCTGCTAATGATAAAGATCGTTGCTTTAATGCAGCGAATTCTGCAGCCTTCTTTTCTTGGACTCGGTCCGAGAAATATTTAGCATTGAAGTATTCCACAAATTCTTCCCATGTTACTTGAGTAGGGTCGATGGTTGCTTCAATAGACTCCCACCAGCATCTAGCATCTTTCTCTAACTGGAATGTAGCTAATAGAACTTTGTCCTGATCCGTGCATTGCATAACACGGAATATACGCTCAGTCTCCTGAACCCAATGCTCGGCATCGTCCGGATCGGTCGATCCCATAAACTTCGGGGGATTCATGTTCTTAAATGTTTGGTGTAAGCTTCCAGCTCGTGGAGCACCACCTTGTGCTACCTGTTGTAGCACTTGAGTCATCCCTTGGAGGGTACGCTGCATGTTGCGCCATTGAGCACGTTCGGCAGCCATTATCCTACAATTACAATAGCTACGTTAGTATTATATCACTGTGATCTTATTAAAAGACTTATTGACTCTTAACCCTTGGTTCTACCCAATCTCACTTGGTTAAATGTTCAACTTATCCTTGGACTTGGGTTTTTCCTAGGAATTGAATACCTTAGGCTCTGATACCCTTGGTTCTACCCAATCTCACTTGGTTAAATATTTTTCTGGATTTTCTGAGCATTTTTCTCCATATTTTTAAATTTTTCAGAATTAACGGCATAAGGGGGGGCGTCATTTGTTTTTAAGAAAATTAAAGAAAATAAAAATAAAAATGACGCCTCTTTGAGGAGGCATCCATTCTTTATTTTTTCCCATTTTTCTGGATTTTTTGAGAATTTTTTGGATTTTTTTTAGAATTGACGACATGTCAATGGGCGTTGTTTTGAATTTAAATTAAATAAAAACTGAAAAAAATAGAAGTAACGACATAGCGTGTGTCGTCAATTTCAATTGTGATTATTTTAATATTATTTTTGGCCCTCTTTTAGGGGTGATTTGGTGGCCTTCCGGATGTCAGAAAAATATGAAAAAATAGTAATTAGAATCAGCATAGTTAGATGCACGTCCCCCTAAAATATGAGAAAATAATATTGAGAAATGAAAAATGGCCCTATGTTGCATGTTTTGAAATAATGGCCCCCACGCGGACGTCATTTCAATTGACGCACGAACGCGCGGTCGTCATTTCCTTTGACTTTTTTTATTATTTTTGATTCACGACGGGGTGCATGTCGTCATTTTCAATTAACGCCCCTTGTCAAGTCGTCATTTTCATTGCCATATTTTGATATTTTAAATCCGCCCGAAATTCGTATTAAATTCTAAATAGCGGCCCTCTCAAAGTTGTCAATTATTTTCAAATTTCGGAAAGTCCGTATCTGTCTCGAAATGCCTCCAAAATGACGACGCCTCCGCGGGCGTTATTTTAAGAAGCGACCATCTGTCCGGTCGTCAATTCTTGTTCAATTTTGAACTCCGACAGAACCTCCTTCTTTCCCCATTTTGAGCCCCTTTTCACTTGGAAAGGATTCCTAAGGCTTTCTAATATTGAGGGGACACTTGTCTAATGAATATCTCCATCCAAATCCCACTAAAACATGTCTTCCTAATTTCTCTTAGAATTAACTCCGAATTTTAGCCCTATAAATAGGACCCCCTCTCTCCCTTGTGTAGAGGGCATGAACATCAATTCAAGATGAGGTGCTGTTGGACCAAAGGCTCAAGGAGAAGACTCCCACATGCTTAAAGCTTCATCCATGGAGATCTTCTTCCCCTCTTGAAGATTTGGAGCCTCTTCTTCCTTTGAGCAAATTGAAGATATAAAGCCCCTTTTGGAGAAACACATCAATAAGCTTATCACTCCCTTAATCTCTTTTGTTTCTTTCATAAGTAGTTTGCATACATCATGTTATTTTCTCTTCTTTCATTATTTTTATCATCTCAACCATGTTGAGATCTCCTTAGTGCAACACTTGCACCCTCCTTTATCTTATCATTCATCACAATCTCCCATGCCCTTTTGCATAGGGGTTTAAGGGCCAACACCCAACAAGGTGTGTTCTTATACATACTTTTCATGTTTATTTCTATTATGAATTTGATGCTACACTCACCTTGATTTCTAATCCATATCTTTTATTGGTGTTTGTTATTGTTTTGCAAGGGTAATCAACAAGAAGAACTCTCTTCATCGACCGGCCGATCGAAAGAGAAGGAAAGCACTCACAATCTCCCCCGCATCCTTTTAAGGTATTTTTCGCGATCCCTCCATATTGTTATTGTTTATATCCTTTGAGGCCCTCGCGTCTCTGTCGATCACACATTCCCCTTAGCATCCTCGCATGCTCCCCTTTTCTCCCTCTTTTCCCATTCATTCTTTCCTTTCTTTTTTCCTTTTAATTGTTCTAAGTGGATTTCTTAGAATCTACAACGGCCAGCGGAACTACAAACTAATATTGAAAGAACAAGCACAAAATTAGAGCTAGGTTGGAGCACTTACTCGACCGATTTGAAGAAACCGGTCCCGCTCGGAGACGAGGGCGAGCAGGGAGGCGTGGGTTCCCCACACGCCGCGTCGGAGAAGCTTGACCTATTTAAGTGTTACAACACTACACCTCTCACAGGAGGGGGTTCTTCGGGTGGGGATAAATTGTTAATACATCCAAAACTACTCCACACAGGGAGGGGCCTTCAGCCGGCCAAGCGGGGAGGGGCGAAACCGAGCTAGAAGCTAACAAGGGAGCCGATGCTGATTTTGTCCGCTTCCTGCGCTTCAGAACATGCAGTTGGATACCTTGACGCTGAGACCACTCCCGATTTATGTTGATGACGAAACTAGTTGGAATTTCTTCGTAGCTGGATCGGGATGACGTCTGAATTTTTTTGATTTCTATGGTCACAGGTGCTTGTCGGGGCAGAAGCTCGAAGAGGGTGGAAGGTCTTCAGTTTTGACTGCTTCAGGTTCACAACAGCAGGTAGAAGAGGTGGCCACAAGCGCTCCTGAACTCAGAATCAGGAACCGCTAGAGTCGTTGGAACCATCGGTGAGTCCTCTTCGAAGCGAGATCCACGAGGTTGCCAAATGTTGTCGGAGTAGACCGATAGAGCTCGGACAATGAGGGGGGGGTCGGAGTAGACTGTCAGGAAACAGAACCGCACACCCGGAGGAAGAAAATGAGAACTCTTGATTTCGGGCGCAAAACAGAGCTCCGCTTCATAATTCTGGGAGTAGACTTGTCAAAGAAGCTCCTGGCCAAGCCTTGCCTACAGATCTTCAAGAGAGTGGTCGTGGTAGCTTCAGGAGTCAGCTTCAGGTTGCTCTTCAGGGATCAAGTGCGCAGTCGGGGAAGATAGACTGATCAGGATGGCCCCGAACTCAGAATGTGATGAGACCACCGCCGTTGCGAAGTAGACTGGGAGACGCTTCCAACGGTGGCTCTTGAGCCTTGAGGAACATCCGGAGGAAGCCGTGGTCACCTCTGCAAGCAGCTATTCTTCTGCAGGTCTTCAGCTATGGACAGGTTCGTCGATGTAGCTCCCAACTGACAACCAAATGATAAGAGGAAGTGGTTGAATGGTGAAGGGGATATGAGGAGTGGTGGGAGGGGAGTGTGGGGGAGGTATTGAGGGTGGCTAGGGGGTGGTAGAGGAGCTGGAGAAGGGGGGGCGCAGGGACTTGCAGGTTTCAGCCAAGGTGGAAAGGGGGTGGAGGGTGGTAGATGGTCTAGGTAGAATGGAATGGGGGCGGGGGGGGGGGGAAGGAGGGGAGGGGCGACCAGACCTAAGAAGGGGGGCTTGGGGGCGCCCTAAGTCTGTGGATTGGAGGGAGTTTCAAATTCAAAGGGGCTAGGGAGGTGAAGGGTTGCATGGGGGAGAGGGAAAAGTCTTTGGGAAAGGGATGGGGTGGTTGGTGGTTGGAGGGTGGAGTGGGGATTGGGGGGTTCTTCTTTGGGACTAGGGTGGAGTAATGAGGAGGGTGTGGGGAAGGGGAGAGGTCTTAATGGGGGTAGGTGGGAGGTAGAAGTGGTTGGGAGGGGAGGAGAGAGAGTAGGGGGCGAACCCCTTAGAGAGGGAAAGAGAAAGAGAGAGAGAGAGAAGGTTGGGTGGGGGATTCTCTCCCCTAGGGTTTCTCACCCAATATTGGATTCACTCCACTATAACTAAATAATTTGAACTCTCAAATGAAAATTTGGCATTCATTCATTAATTTCAAAATGAGGGGAATGGGGTCCTATATATAGGCAACCCACATTTTACAAAAAGACCCGGACATTTGAGTCAATGACAAATAACCAAGGGGGGGCGCCCATGGGCCTATCCCAATGAATTGGGCCCAAAACTAATCTAATGAGCCTAATGACACACAAACTTAGGGGAATAGCAAAAGACCTAGGGACATGACTCAAATAAAATGGAAAATACATCAAATGACTCAAATTGTCACGCCCCGAGTGCGGAAGATTACCCGGAGGCGTGACGCGTCTATATAGATCGTGTCAATCATGTAAATATCAGAGTGCGCAATTGACTAGGATTTAACTCGAAGTTAATACAATTAGGATGAGCTGACAATTGATACAACTAACCCAATGACAATTACATACATATCCAAGTCCAACTACTAGGCTTCAAGCCCTTATTACAATTATTGGACTAACACAGCTGACGTCTGACATAACTTGATATGACTGACATAAATGAAATTACAATAACACCATTTACACAAGTACAATTTACAAGATAACAAGATAACTCTATTTTTACACTCATCACTCTGACTCATTCCCTTCCGAGTTCTGGCTGATATCTGAATTTCCTGGAAAGGTTAGAAAACAACTAGATGAGCGAATCGCTCAGTAGGATTTACATCTCAAATTTTAACATGCTTTAAGTGAATTACACATTCATTAATGTACGTAACCTATGCATGCAGACAGATAGATATCAAAGAATTGTAAAATCGACCGAAGTAGAAAGTGAGAGTATATAGATTTCACAATTTCAAGCAGCAGTGGCAAGTGATAGTAAATGATGTCAAGTCAGTGATAACTGAATAGCAACATGCTATTCAAGCTAGTAACTGAGTAGAAACATGTTATTCAAGCTAGTAATAGTAAGCAAAGTAGTTTCAAGTGTATAACTGGAATTGGCTATTTATAATGCATTCAAGTAAGCACTTTTACCCTTTTGCGGGTCTCAAGTCAATCAATCAAGTAATATCATGAGAATGAGTGGAATGTCTAAAGTCTAGCAAGTAAGTACTTCGGTGCAATGCCAAACACCGTGGTCAATAAACTCCCATGGGCACAAGTACCTTAGGGTGCTCCCCCCAGCACCAGACCGGGCCCTATATGCACAGCATTTATCATGTATGTTGACATCCACTCTCATTTATAGCCAATGTGAAATTTCAAGGTTTGACCAGTATGATATATAAGGTGGAATTATAGAATGGAATCCAAGGGCGCATTGATGTGTAGGGATGAACTAGGAGTGGAAACCAGTAACGTTTGATACACGGAAAAACTAGATAAGAGAGGTGCCTTATGGGCCACCTGACAATTTTAGAAATGACATCCTTACTGTGGGATGCTCTTCCTGGGAATTATACAGGGTTCAGAGGACCCTATCAGGAGTTAAAAATCACCTCTCCGGCTGCCATCTATCAGTGGAGATGGCAAAAGTGAAAGCCTAATGATCACGTTAACATAATGAGCTAGCTGGGTCGACTCAATAGTTCATTGCGTCAACTCATCAGCTCATCGCGTCAACTCATCAGTTCGCCGCGTCAACGCGATGAACTGGCAGGGTCGACTCATCAGTTCATTTTCACAGGCAGGGTCACCTCATCAGTTCATTTTCATTGGCAGGGTTGACTCATTAGTTCAAATCTGTTGGCAGGGTCGACTCATCAGTTCATTTTCATAGGCAGGGTCGACTCACCAGTTCATTTTCACAGGCAGGGTCGACTCATCAGTTCATATGAACAGTACTGCGTCAACTCATCCATCAGGCTGCGTCGACTCATCAGTTCAATTTCCAGCTCACAGGGTTAACTCATCAGTTCATATGAACAGTACTGCGTCAACTCATCCATCAGGCTGCGTCGACTCATCAGTTCAATTTCCAGCTCACAGGGTTGACTCATCAGTTCATATGAACAGTACTGCGTCAACTCATCCATCAGGCTGCGTCGACTCATCAGTTCAATTTCCAGCTCACAGGGTTGACTCATCAATTCATATGAACAGTACTGCGTCAACTCATCCATCAGGCTGCGTCGACTCATCAGTTCAATTTCTAGCTCACAGGGTTGACTCATCAGTTCATATGAACAGTACTGCGTCAACTCATCCATCAGGCTGCGTCGACTCATCAGTTCAATTTCCAGCTCACAAGGTTGACTCATCAGTTCATATGAACAGTATTGCGTCAACTCATCCATCAGGCAGAGTCGACTCATCAGTTTTGTTCCCTAGTTTTCATGCCCTTCCAATCCTCTTTTCACTCTGAGTTCTTCACAAAAGTTCTTCCCCTCTTGTAGATACAGATTTTCTTATTTTACCATATCCTCCAATTCTTCTTAGTTTTTAAGTTATAATTAATTTTCTACGGTTCTGATTTTTTACTCAGTAACTGTTCACCTACGCCTATAGATCTCGTTTTTTCACATTTTTCACCTTCTTCCTCTCATTTTCTCTCTCTGCACTCTTCATGAAACTTCTTCCTAACCTTCCAATCTACGACTTTCTCTTCTTGCACACATTCTCATTCTCTCTAGATTTTTCATTATTCTCCTTCTTATAACCCTATATTTTCAATATCATTTCATTGTGCTTTCAACTGGGTCCTTTTCCACTTGGCCTCTTTCAACTTGGTCTTTTTCCACATTTTTCATCCTCTTGACTACAATTTCTTCTTTCACTATTTTCAGGCTTTAGTTTCTCTTATATAACATTTTTAACATGGTGGTTTTAGTTTCACAGAAATTGACAAATGACAGGCCCTTTACTAAAGCATGAACTATATCAAATATAGATATTAGCTAATACATACGAATCGTCCTAGATTTAAGCTAACACATACTAATTATTCTAGGTATGAGACTAATACTTGTTAATACTTGCTAATACTTGCTAATTATTTTAGATATAAAGCTAATACATGCTAATCATTTCAAGTATGAAGCTAATGCATGCTAATCATCCTAGATTTAAGCCAACACATGTTAATCATTCTAGATATGAGACTAATACTTGCTAATACTTGCTAATTATTCTGGGTATAAAGTTAATAGGTGCTAATTATCTTAGGTGTGAGGCTAAGGCATACTAATCATCCTAGACTTAAGTCAACACATGCTTTAAAAATACTAAAATCGCATGGAAATGAGCCTAATACTAAAGGCCTAGACTAATCATCCTAGATTAGCTACTAATTTAGTTAAAAGTTGAGAACACCTACCTCTGTGAAGTTCGTAGCAGCAGAACCCCTCTAGCAAAGCTTTGCCCCAACCTCAGCTAGCCTAGAATGGGAATGGGGGTAGCAAAAGGGGATGTTATAGGGTCTAGTATGAACGGATAGGGGACAAGATCTGAAATAATGAGTCTTTACAGCTTGTACAGACTGGAAAGATAAGAGATAGGCTGGAGAGATAAGAGACAATTGTTTGGACATCTAACCCATGGCCCAATTCGTAAGTGCAAGATTAGCTTATATCATATAATTATTTGGCAAAAAGGGTAGATACATGGTGGATGCTAAGATTTGAACCCTGGTCATTGGATTGGAAGGCAAGCTACTTAACCAACTACACTAGGAAGCCACTTGTTATGTGAATAACCTTTATATATGATAACTTCATGTTCCTACTTCTTACATAAACTACCTAAATAGTTTGTCTAATATTATTTTATTTTATTTTATTTTTATTTGAAAAATATTGATAATAATAATTTTTTTTTATACGGGGTGCTACACCCTCCCCTACTTAAAAGAATTTGGTCCCCAAATTCAATTGTATAAGGATAAATTCAACTACATAAGGATACTGTAGAAAGTATAAGATACTTGCCGAATAGTTCTGGGTATCTTCTCTTCATAGATTCCTCGGTCTCCCAAGTTGCTTCTTGCTCCGAGCATCGATTCCATTGAATTTTTACCATAGGGATCGTCTTGCTCCTTAGAACTTGAACTTCGCGGTCGAGGTTCCGCATCGGCTTTTGCTCATAAGTAAGGTCCCTTTGAATCACCAATTCAGCATGATTGATGATGTGAGAACGGTCGTGCACATATTTCTTCAGCATAGATATATGAAATACATTGTGCACTTCCGAGAGTTGAAGAGGTAAGGCAATGCGGTAAGCCACCTCGCCCACTCTTTCCAATACTTCAAATGGACCGATAAACCTTGGTGTAAGCTTGCCCTTAACACCGAATCTTCTAATACCTCGGCCGGGAGATACCTTGAGAAATGCATGCTCACCCACTTGAAATTCCAAATCTCTCCTTCTGTTATCAGCATAAGATTTTTACCTGTACTGAGCTACCTTGAGTCTCTCTTTGATAAGGTGTATCTTCTCAGTTGAATCTCTAACCATATCTGGGCCTAGATTTTGTCTTTCACCGACTTCTTCCCAGCATATTGGAGAATGACAACTCCTACCATAAAGCGCCTCGAAAGGAGCCATTTGAATACTAGCTTGATAGCTGTTATTATATGCAAATTCGGCTAGTGGTAAGTGGTCATGCCAGCTTCCGTCGAAATCTATCATACATGCCCTTAACATATCTTCAACAACTTGATTTGTCCTTTCAGTCTGACCATCTATCTGGGGATGGAAAGCAGTGCTGAAATTAAGTTTCATCCCCAGAGAGTGTTGTAGACCCTTCCAAAAATGAGAGGTGAAGCGTGGGTCTCGGTCAAATACGATCGAGACGGGAACTCCATGCAATCTAACCATCTCCTTAATATACAGGGCAGCAAGTACGTCGACTGACCATCGACTTTTGATGGGTAAGAAATGGGCCGATTTAGTTAACCGGTCGATAATTACCCAAATTCCATCATATCCGCCCCTAGTCTTGGGCAAACCCATGATAAAGTCCATGCCAATGTCCTCCCACTTCCACTTGGGAATATCCAGCGGATGTAGCTTTCCGGCGGGTTTTTGATGTTCCGCCTTCACTTGTTGGCATGTGAGGCAACAAGACACAAAGTCTGCTACCTCCCTTTTCATGTTAGGCTACCAAAAAGTTCTTTTCAAGTCTTGGTACATCTTAGTAGCTCCAGGGTGGATTGTGTACCTCGATCTATGAGCTTCTTCAAGAATCTTCTTCTTCAATTCGGGACAGTCGGGCACACATGTCCGTGCATGAAATAGTAATCTGTCATCAGGTGCCAGCTTGAAATCTAGTCTCTCGTCCAGCTTACTCTTTATCTTCACTAGCGAGGGATCCTCTTCTTGTAACTTCTTGATTTCAGGTAGTAAATCTGGATGTAGGCTCATATGAGATAGAATAATACACATGCTCTTCTCATCTGTGCTGATATCAAGCTCAGATAATTTCTCCAGCACTTTCCATTCTTGTATCATGCAGTTGGCCAATATTGTTCTCGGCTTTCGACTAAGGGCATCAGCTACGGAATTACCCTTACCAGGATGGTACTGTATAGTAAAGTCGAAATCCTTGAGATACTCGAGCCAACGCCTTTGCCGCATGTTTAGCTCCTTTTGGGAGAATAAGTACTTGAGGCTTTTATGATCGGAGTACACAGTGAATTATTCTCCGTAGAGATAGTGCCTCCAGATCTTTAAAGCGAATACTACTGCGGCCAGTTCTAAGTCGTGAACTGGGTAGTTCTCTTCATGTTTCTTCAATTGTCGAGAAGAGTACGCAATGACTCTCCCATTCTGCATCAATACACATCCGAGGCCAATACCAGAAGCATCGGTATATACCTCATATTTTTCTCCTTCCATTGGTAATGATAAGACTGGAGCAGTGGTCAAGAGATCCTTCAAAGTTTGGAAACTCTTTTCACAGTCTTCCTTCCACTCATAAGGCACTTCCTTGCGGGTTAACCTGGTCAGGGGAACAGCAATTTTGGAGAAGTCCTTTATAAAACGCCGATAGTAACCAGCTAGACCCAAGAAGCTCCGAATCTCAGTTACATTTGTGGGTCGTTCCCAGTTCTTCACGGCTTCGACCTTTGATGGGTCAACAGCAATTCCATTCTTCGAAATGATATGGCCTAAGAAGGATACTTCCTCGAGCCAGAACTCGCATTTGCTGAATTTGGCATATAGCTTGTTTTCCCTTAATATCTGTAATGCCTTCTTGAGGTGTTCTTCATGATCCTCTTCAGTCTTTGAATAGATCAGAATATCATCAATAAAGACCACAATAAATTGGTCTAAATAGGGCCTGAATATGATGTTCATTAACTGCATAGAAGCTGCGAGGGCATTTGTTAGTCCGAAAGGCATAACAGTAAATTCGTAATGCCCATACCTGCTTCGGAATGCAGTTTTATGAATATCTTCTTCTTTGATCTTCAATTGGTGGTAACCAGAACGAAGATCAATCTTGGAGAAATATAAAGCTTCAGATAGTTGATCGAACAGCTCATCAATCCTTGGCAGTGGATACTTGTTCTTGATTGTAAGGTGATTTAGCTGCCGATAATCTATGCATAATCTCATCGATCCGTCCTTCTTTTTGACGAATAGCACGGGTGCTCCCCATGGGGAAGTACTCGGCCTGATGAAACCCTTTTTCAATAATTCCATTAGCTGCTCTTTTAGTTCCTTCAGCTCAGCAGGGGACATTCTGTATGGTGCCCTGGAAATAGGACCAGCACCAGGGACAAGGTCGATTGTGAACGACACTTCCCTTTCCGGGGGTAAGCCGGTTAAATCTTCTGGAAAAACATCGGGAAAATCCCGAATTACACGGATGTCTTCAAGTTTAACCTTCTCGACTTCCGTGGCAGTCACGAATGCTATGAAAGCCATGCATCCCTTATTCATAAGTTTACTAGCTCGGAGTGCTGATATAAGAAGTGATTTACTCCGAGGGCTATTGTAAACTAGATCTGGGAAATCTACGAAAGTTACCTTGCCATGCCGACAATCTACAATTGCTTGGTATGTGGATAGCCAGTCGGCACCTAGTATAACATCATAACCCTTCATATCTAGGCATATCAGGTCAGCAGGTAAATTGCTTCCCTTAATCATCACGTCACAATTTGGATAGTGGTAAGTGACATCAGACTCATTCCCAAGGGGTGTAGATATGACCAAATCTAACAGCTCATGTTTCTTAGAAAATGAAGCAGCAAAGTTCTTGGAAACGAATGAATGAGTTGCTCCGGTATCAAATAAAACTTGAGCAGTTTTTGAACAAATAGTGAGAGTACCTTCCACAATTCCGCCTTCAGTGGGTTCCGTCTCTCGGAGAGCTTGTAGACGGCCTTGTTTCTTTATCGAACGCTTCTCGTCTTTGATGTCCTGCTCCTTCATCAGTGGGCAGTCTGGGATTCGATGCTCTCGGATCCCACATCGAAGACAAGCTCCTAACTTTCTCCAGCATTCCTCGGTCCTATGACCAGCTTTATCACAATATTTGCAAATCTCCTTTGATGGTCTGGTGGTGGAGAATGGCCGATCATTCTTCTGGAATTTCATCACCTTAGAGGGCTCCCCTCCCATGAAGAATCGCTTCTTGTTGAAGGATTGTTTGAATTTTCCCGGGCTTGTGACGGGTTCCTTCTTGTCTCTTCCTCGGATTCTCTCAGATAATTCGGTGGCGTCTTCCAGCAGTTGAGCACGCCGAACCATCTCCGAATAGACTTGGATGTCCATCGGGGCCAGTTGTGTGATATAATGGGGCCGAAGCCCGTTAAGGAATCTTCTCGCCTTCATCTTTTCTGTACACACCAAGTGAGGTGCATACCTGGATAATCTAGAAAATTAGGCCTCATACTCGGCCACTTTCAAGCCCCGTTGTTTTAGAACGGTGAATTCCGTGGCTTTCTTTTCCTGGATATGATCGGAGAAGTACTTGTTGTTGAAATGCTCCGTGAATTCATCCCATGTGACATGGTATTCTGGTAGTGTTGCTTCTATGGATTCCCACCAGCATCGAGCGTCCCGCTCCAGTTGGAATACGGCCAGTAAAACCTTCTCGTCGTCCGCGCATTGCATCACACAGAAGATTTATTCCATCTCTTTAACCAATTCTCGGCGTCCTCGGGGTCGGACGAACCCGTGAATCTTGGTGGGTTCATGTTACGGAAACTCCTGTGGAGGTCACATGCTCCACGGTTAGCTCCGCCTTGGGCCACTTGCTGTAGTGCCTGTGTAAGGCCCTGCACGGTGCGCTGCATCTCGCGCCATTGTGCTCTTTCAGCAGCCATGATCCTACAAAAGTGTTTAAGTAAGATAAGGGTCGGTTTTACTTATAAGGATAAAGTCACTAGAAATCTTAACCCATGGCTCTATCTATCTCACCGGGTAAGGTATATCTATCCTTGAACTTGGGTTTTACCTATCCTTGGACTCAAGTTTTTTTTACTTAGATTTCAATTTCTAACCGTTTATTTTTTCTAGTTCCCTAGGTTTGAAAACCTAGGCTCTGATACCACGAAGACTGTCACACCCCGAGCGCGGAAGATTACCCGGAGGCGTGACGCGTCTATATAGATCGTGTCAATCATGTAAATATCAGAGTGCGCAATTGACTAGGATTTAACTCGAAGTTAATACAATTAGGATGAGCTGACAATTGATACAACTAACCCAATGACAATTACATACATATCCAAGTCCAACTACTAGGCTTCAAGCCCTTATTACAATTATTGGACTAACACAGCTGACGTCTGACATAACTTGATATGACTGACATAAATGAAATTACAATAACACCATTTACACAAGTACAATTTACAAGATAACAAGATAAGTCTATTTTTACACTCATCACTCCGACTCATTCTCTTCCGAGTTCTGGCTGATATCTGAATTTCCTGGAAAGGTTAGAAAACAACTAGATGAGCGAATCGCTCAGTAGGATTTACATCTCAAATTTTAACATGCTTTAAGTGAATTACACATTCATTTAATGTACGTAACCTATGCATGCAGACAGATAGATATCAAAGAATTGTAAAATCGACCGAAGTAGAAAGTGAGAGTATATAGATTTCACAATTTCAAGCAGCAGTGGCAAGTGATAGTAAATGATGTCAAGTCAGTGATAACTGAATAGCAACATGTTATTCAAGCTAGTAACTAAGTAGAAACATGTTATTCAAGCTAGTAATAGTAAGCAAAGTAGTTTCAAGTGTATAATTGGAATTGGCTATTTATAATGCATTCAAGTAAGCACTTTTACCCTTTTGCGGGTCTCAAGTCAATCAATCAAGTAATATCATGAGAATGAGTGGAATGTCTAAAGTCTAGCAAGCAAGTACTTCGGTGCAATGCCA
This sequence comes from Amorphophallus konjac, assembly GCA_022559845.1. Classification (NCBI taxonomy): domain Eukaryota; kingdom Viridiplantae; phylum Streptophyta; class Magnoliopsida; order Alismatales; family Araceae; genus Amorphophallus; species Amorphophallus konjac. Next base: position 287,587,352 of record CM040123.1, on the reverse strand, counting down.
AACACCGTGGTCAATAAACTCCCATGGGCACAAGTACCTTCGGGTGCTCCCCCCAGCACCAGACCGGGCCCTATATGCACAGCATTTATCATGTATGTTGACATCCACTCTCATTTATAGCCAATGTGAAATTTCAAGGTTTGACCAGTATGATATATAAGGTGGAATTATAGAATGGAATCCAAGGGCGCATTGATGTGTAGGGATGAACTAGGAGTGGAAACCAGTAACGTTTGATACACGGAAAAACTAGATAAGAGAGGTGCCTTATGGGCCACCTGACAATTTTAGAAATGACATCCTTATTGTGGGATGCCCTTCCTGGGAATTATACAGGGTTCAGAGGACCCTGTCAGGAGTTAAAAATCACCTCTCCGGCTGCCATCTATCAGTGGAGATGGCAAAAGTGAAAGCCTAATGATCACGTTAACGTAATGAGCTAGCTGGGTCGACTCAATAGTTCATTGCGTCAACTCATCAGCTCATCGCGTCAACTCATCAGTTCACCGCGTCAACTCATCAGTTCACCGCGTCAACTCATCAGTTCGCCGCTTCAACGCGATGAACTGGCAGGGTCGACTTATCAGTTCATTTTCACAGGCAGGGTCAACTCATCAGTTCATTTTCATTGGCAGGGTCGACTCACCAGTTCATTTTCATAGGCAGGGTCGACTCATCAGTTCATTTTCATAGGCAGGGTCGACTCACCAGTTCATTTTCATAGGCAGGGTCGACTCATCAGTTCATATGAACAGTACTGCGTCAACTCATCCATCAGGCTGCGTCGACTCATAAGTTCAATTTCCAGCTCACAGGGTTGACTCATCAGTTCATATGAACAGTACTGCGTCAACTCATCCATCAGGCTGCGTCGACTCATCAGTTCAATTTCCAGCTCACAGGGTTGACTCATCAGTTCATATGAACAGTACTGCGTCAACTCATCCATCAGGCTGCGTCGACTCATCAGTTCAATTTCCAGCTCACAGGGTTGACTCATCAGTTCATATGAACAGTACTGCGTCAACTCATCCATCAGGCTGCGTCGACTCATCAGTTCAATTTCCAGCTCACAGGGTTGACTCATCAGTTCATATGAGCAGTATTGCGTCAACTCATCCATCAGGCTGCGTCGACTCATCAGTTCAATTTCCAGCTCACAGGGTTGACTCATCAGTTCATATGAACAGTACTGCGTCAACTCATCCATCAGGCAGAGTCGACTCATCAGTTTTGTTCCCTAGTTTTCATACCCTTCCAATCCTCCTTTCACTCTGAGTTCTTCACAAAAGTTCTTCCCCTCTTGTAGATACAAATTTTCTTATTTTACAATATCCTCCAATTCTTCTTAGTTTTTAAGTTATAATTAATTTTCTACGGTTCTGATTTTTTACTCAGTAACTGTTCACCTACGCCTATAGATCTCGTTTTTTCACATTTTTCACCTTCTTCCTCTCATTTTCTCTCTCTGCACTCTTCATGAAACTTCTTCCTAACCTTCCAATCTACGACTTTCTCTTCTTGCACACATTCTCATTCTCTCTAGATTTTTCATTATTCTCCTTCTTATAACCCTATATTTTCAATATCATTTCATTGTGCTTTCAACTGGGTCCTTTTCCACTTGGCCTCTTTCAACTTGGTCTTTTTCCACATTTTTCATCCTCTTGACTACAATTTCTTCTTTCACTATTTTTAGGCTTTAGTTTCTCTTATATAACATTTTTAACATGGTGGTTTTAGTTTCACAAAAATTGACAAATGGCAGGCCCTTTACTAAAGCATGAACTATATCAAATATAGATATTAGCTAATACATACTAATCGTCCTAGATTTAAGCTAACACATGCTAATTATTCTAGGTATGAGACTAATACTTACTAATACTTGTTAATACTTGCTAATACTTGCTAATTATTTTAGATATAAAGTTAATACATGCTAATCATTTTAAGTATGAAGCTAATGCATGCTAATCATCCTAGATTTAAGCCAACACATGTTAATCATTCTAGATATGAGACTAATACTTGCTAATACTTGCTAATTATTCTGGGTATAAAGTTAATACGTGCTAATTATCTTAGGTGTGAAGCTAAGGCATACTAATCATCCTAGACTTAAGTCAACACATGCTTTAAAAACACTAAAATCGCATGGAAATAAGCCTAATACTAAAGGCCTAGACTAATCATCCTAGATTAGCTACTAATTTAGTTAAAAGTTGAGAACACCTACCTCTGTGAAGTTCGTAGCAGCAGAACCCCTCTAGCAAAGCTTTGCCCCAACCTCAGCTAGCCTAAAATGGGAATGGGGGTAGCAAAAGGGGATGTTATAGGGTCTAGTATGAACGGATAGGGGACAATATCTAAAATAATGAGTTTTTACAGCTTGTACTGGAGAGATAAGAGACAATTGTTTGGACATCTAACCCATGGCCCAATTCGTAAGTGCAAGATTAGCTTATATCATATAATTATTTGGCAAAAAGGGTAGATACATGGTGGATGCTAAGATTTGAACCCTGGTCATTGGATTGGAAGGCAAGCTACTTAACCAACTACACTAGGAAGCCACTTGTTAAGTGAATAACGTTTATATATGATAACTTCATGTTCCTACTTCTTACATAAACTACCTAAATAGTTTATCTAATATTATTTTACTTTATTTTATTTTTATTTGAAAAATATTGATAATAATAATTTTTTATACGGGGTGCTACACAAATAGAAAGCACAAAAATGGATAATTGGGCCTTTATGGAGAGAGGCCCGAGCTCAAATGTCACTGGAGTGTGAAGAAGACCCGAGCCAAAGGGAGTCACGGGTGATGCCTCCATCAAATCCCCTGGGCTGCGAAGAGCTCGACTCCGTCGAGTAGGGGTCCATCTGGCTATGATACTGCTCGAGAAGGTCGAGATCCAGCTGTTGGAGATCCTCCCGACTCACCCACGAATCCTCCGAAGGAGGCTGATCCTTCCACCTAACGAGATAGCGCTCGTATACCTTGCTCCGGATGGTAGTGACCTGTTCATCCAATATTCGTTCAATGTGCTCACGCTGGACTCTCTTGGCTGGTGGTCTCTCCTCATGGGTGGGTGCTCTCTCAACGGAAGGAATATGCTCAATATCCTCACTGGGTACCACCGTGGGTCCCTTATATGACACTAGGTCGGCTACATTGAATGTGGGACTTACTCTATACTCCTCGGGGAGATGTAACTCATAGGTATTAGCGCCAATGTGCCTCAGGACTTGGAAGGGACCAGCCCCACGTGGCCTCAATTTGGAGATGGCTCCCGGGAAGAGCCTCTATGTCCTTACCATCACAAAGTCACCCACATGGAATTCTTGGTGACGCCGATGAGAGTCGGCCAGCCTTTTATAAGTCTCATTCTTTTTGCTGATGTGCTTGCGGATCTCTTCATGCAGTTCTCTAAAATGTTGTGCAAAAGACTCGGCTGAAATGGACACTCTAGCATGCGGGGGAAGGGGAATGAGATCGGAAGGTTTTCTTGGTTTGTACCCATGCACAGCTTTGAATGGACTCATCCCTAAGGACTTATTGATGGAATTGTTATATGCAAATTCGGCCTGTGGTAAGATGAGATCCCAATTCCCAGGATGATCCTCAACAAGACACCTAAGAAGGTTCCCTAGACTCCGATTGACAACTTCAGTTTGGCCATCAGTTTGAGGGTGGTAGGCTGTGGAGAATTTGAGGAGGGTACCCATCAAGTGCCAAAGAGTCTTCCAAAAATATCTAGTGAACTTGGCATCCCTATCGGAGACTATGGTCTTGGGTAACCCATGGAGACGAACAACCTCATCAAAGAACAATCGAGCAACATGGGAAGCATCGGAGGTTTTGAAGCATGGGATAAAGTGGGCCATCTTGGAAAATCTGTCAACTACCACATAGATTGAGTCATGCTTTCTTTGAGTCTTGGGTAGTCCTAGCACAAAGTCCATGCTTAAGTCTTGCCATGGACGATCGGGGATGGGGAGTGGAGTATATAGGCCAGTGTTTTGCTTCACCTGTTTGACCGAGGCACATGTGCGGCATTGACCTACTATCTTGCCTACGTCTCTTTTGAGACTTGGCCAATAAAACTGACCCTCAACTAGAGCAATGGTTTTGTGAACCCCAAAATGACCAGCTAATCCTCCTGCATGTAATTCCCAAACCAAGAAATCACGGAGGGAGGTCCGTGGAACGCAAAGCTTTGGTCCCTTGAAGAGAACCCATCCTCTAAGATAAATCCCTCATGTTCCTTGCTAGAATGGGTGGTCAAGGTGGTATAGATGTGCCCAAAGTCAGGGCAGCTAGGGTACTTATCCTTGAGCCTATCAAATCCGGTCACTTTCACTTGGATAGTGGATAACAAAGAGACTCTCCTACTAAGGGCATCCGCCGCTTGATTCCCACTTCCCGCTTTGTGTTTGATAACAAAAGTGTAGGATTGGATGAACTCAACCCATCGGGCATGGCGGGCATTCAGCTTTTGTTGGGAGTTGAGGTATTTGAGGGCCTCATGGTCAGAAAAGATGACAAACTCTTTAGGCAACAAGTAGTGCCTCCAATGTCAGAGGGACTGAACCACGGCATAGAACTCTTTGTCATAAGTGGAGTATCGTGTCCTAGCGTCACATAACTTCTCACTGAAGAAGGCTACCGGGTGTCCCTCTTGGCTATGAATTCCTCCTATTCCTATCCCGGATGCGTCACATGTGACTTCAAAGACTTTCGAGAAATCGGGTAGGCATAGGACCCTCCTTAAGTTCATGGAAGGATTTAGAGGCTGATTTGGTCCACACAAAAGTCCCCTTCTTGAGACAGTCGGTGATAGGGGCAGTGATAGTGCTAAATCCCCGAATAAACCTTCTATAGAAGGTGGCCAACCCATGAAAACTTCGGACCTCATGAAGAGTGTGGGGTTCCGGCCAATCTAGAATAGCTTGGATCTTCTCGGGGTCCATGGAGACACCTTTGGTGGATACCACAAATCCTAGGAAAGTGATGGATGTGGTCAAGAAGTGACACTTGCCTCGGTTGGCAAATAGGCTCTCATGTCGTAGGACGGTGCAAACTTGCCTAAGGTGGTCAAGGTGGGCCTCTTGGGATTGACTATATATGAGGATGTCATCAAAGTAGACCACTAGAAAGATCCCAATGAAAGGCCTAAGAACCTCTGTCATGAGACGCATGAAAGTACTTGGGGCATTTGAGAGCCCAAAAGGCATGACCAACCATTCATACAAGCCATCCTTGGTCTTGAAGGTCGTTTTCCACTCATCTCCGGTCCTAATTCTAACTTGGTGGTAGCCACTCTTAAGATCAATCTTGGAGAAGATAGTGGGTCCCGCTAGCATGTCTAGCATGTCATCAAGCCTAGGGATGGGGAACCTATACTTGACGGTGATCTTATTAATGGCCCGACTATCCACACACATCCGCCATGATCCATCCTTCTTGGGAGTGAGAAGGGCCGGTACGGCACATGGGCTTTTGCTAATGCAGATGAAACCCTTCCTAATGAGTTCCTCTATTTGCCTCCGAAGTTCGGCATGTTCCGTGGGGTTGAGGTGGTAATGAGGAAGGTTGGGAAGGGTGGCTCCCGAAACTAAATCAATTGTGTGTTGCACATCACGCATGGGAGGGAGTTGGTCCGGGAGTTCTTCTGGAAACACATCATGAATTCTTCTAGGAGATAACTCTTTCCATGCGTTTCTCTCTCCTCCCGTTTCCCTTCCGCTGGCCCCCTCCCTGCGTTTGCCTCTCCCTGCCGTGGGTTGCCTCCATCCTGAGTGCTTGACCTCCGGCGATGGTTGGCGGTGGGGTGGGAGGCCTTGTGCCTCCCCCCTCCCCTCCCTCCCCCTCTCTTCCACTGGGAGGTCTTCCCGTGCCCGCTCATGAAGCTGTCGGTTCCCGGTTAGGCTGTTCGGAGAACTCCGTTCTCCCTTCTCCTGTTGGCCCTGGCGCCCCCGTGGATGGTGGTGAAGCTGTGGTGCCCCTCGCCGCCGTGCTAGGTTGCTCTGGGTGTCCTCCCGGTGCCGCTCTACCGTCCGTGGGCTCCCCTCTGCCTTCGCATGCTGTGGATGTGGCCGTCTCCGATATGTTCTGTGTTGCTGTGGAGGGCTCGGTCGCTGGTGGCGTGGACTCTCCAGCCTCTGGCGGTGCCTCTTTTGCCTGCTTCACCTCTTCTCCGGTTAGCGTCCATGCTCCTTCCTTCGTCTCCGGCACCTTGTCTCCTCCTTCGGCCATCTCTTCCCCTCACGGCGGGGTCCCTCGCGGTCCCCTGTCTGCCCCGCCACCAACTCCTGCTTGCCACGTTTTTGCCCATGTCAGCACGCCACCTCCTTTGGCCCCATCTCTACCGTTCATCGCCCACCCTCCTTCTTCGCAATATCTGTCCTCGGGGCCCTCCCCCCCTGCGTCAACCTTCCCCCATTCGCTGACCGCGTCGCTGTTCCCACCGCTTTCTTCGGCTGTTGACTGTTTTCCCCCGTTGACCTGCACTGTTCCTGATGGGAGAGGGGCAAGGAACGATGCCCTGTTTCTTGGCGCCACCTCCTCTGTTCTGGGTGTTGCACCCTCGTCGGATCCCGTTGAGGCATCCTTGTCCCCCACCCCCACCGTGCTACCTTCTTCCTTGCAGCAGGTCTCTCTTGACGCCTCTGCGGTGGTGGCGCCGAGCTCGAGCTCGCTTCCTCCACAGCGTGGGCTACGTCTTGGTGCGCAACCCTCCGTCGCGGCTCCATGTGCGTCTTCATCTGGCGGAGGTGGTGGCGCCCGTGACCCCCTTGGCCCTCCCTCTTTTGTTTCGGTCGGGCCTTCCTTCGCCCTAGTTGTTCACCAGTCCTTCACCCCCCCCCCTCCCTCCCTCTGTCCATCCACGCTCCAGCTTTCACCGACGCAGGTGAGCCCGCCACTATCTTCTCCCAGGAAGAAATATTGATCTCTTGCCGACCTCTGGAGCACGCGGTCATTGCCCGGATGCCGCGAGGACGCCCGCCGTTCCAAGACATCCGGGCCCACTTCGCTCAGCGATTCAAGTTTAAAGAGGACTTCTTCCTTAGCGCCATGGACAACCGCCATCTCCTCCTCTGTTTCCAGAATAAGGAGGACTATCTGCTCGTACAGCTGAAAGAAACTCTGCTTGTCAAGGGCAGGCCTTTCCACTTCTTCAAATGGACTATTAGGTTCTCCACCGAGGAGGACTCGCCGGTCGTGCCAGTTTGGGTGGAGCTGCCCACCCTCCCAGTGAACTTCTACAATGAGCCTATGCTGTTCTCTATCGCAGGAAACATTGGGACTCCATTGAAGGTTGATAAAAATTCGTTGGGGATGTCTCGTTCCTCAGCTGCTCGTGTTTGCATCCAGATGGACGTGTCCAAAAAACCTCCCTCTAGAGTTTGGATCAAGCCTGGAAATTGGCACTTCTAGCAGCCTATAGTATACCCTGGCATTCCACGGTTCTGCTCTGGTTGTCGACGTCTGGGCCACTTTGCCTCTCAGTGCAAGCGGCCGCCTGCTGGCGGACCTACCTCAGCCCCTCAGGATCACTTGCATGCGTCTGCACCTGCTGTTCAGCCGTCTCTCCTTGCTGGCCCAAAGCTCCCTTCTGCGACTTTGGCTCCACATCGCGCAGCATCCACTGCTGAGGAGCGTGCGGTGGACGCTGTCTCTGTGGGCCTCGAAACCTCGGTTCAGCTTGCCCCTACCACGCACGCTGCCCTGGATCCACCTCTGCATGCTGTTTCCACACTCTCGTTCGTTGGTCAGGAGGCCCCTGCCTCATCTGCTCCCCCACGGATCGCACCCCCTCCACCTTCTGTGATGCTGACCGTGGACCCCTTGGGTGTTGACGGTCCCCTCCCTGATGCTACCATTACTTTACGGGACGTCTCCACCTGCCAGAGGGTCGACCCTCTCCTCCTAGATGTCGACACTTTGATGGGCTCTTCTAGGCTCTGCATGGTTCTGCCTCAAGCTTGCTCTCTCGGCAGTGCCTCGCAGGGCTCCCTGGCAGCCGTACCTCCGGGCATCGCTGCACTTACGGGCTCTGCAGCTTGCTACCTCCAGCCGGTCTTGTGCTCCCTGCCCCCTGTTCTACATTCGTTGGATTCTCCACCGTTGCTTGCAATGGAACGCCTCGCGGGTTTGCTGGGGTCTGGCCCTGTGGATTCAGGCCATTCTGCTGGCCAGGAGGATGTTTTAGCAGATCAGGCTATTCCCGCCATGGCTCTGCCTAGCGCCGACAGTCTCTCTCTCGGCAGTGCTTCTGAGGAGCTCCTGGCCGCTGCTCCTCTGTGCTTTGCTGCTGCCTCCCTTTAGCAGGCCTTGTGTTCCCTGCCCTCTGTCTCCCTTCCATCGGAGTCTACTTCGATGACGGCCATGGTGCACATGGTTGGTCTGCGGGCCTCTGGTACTCTGTCGCCTCCCACCTCTACTCGGCTCTTGGTCAACGCGGCAGCTCCCTCCCACTTCCTCAGAGTTGACTCATCTCATGTTGCAGTGGACCCACCTACTGTTCTCTCGGAGCTCCCTAAGCCCTGTTCGTCCACGGTGGTTCTTCAGCCTTTTGTGACGACCACGGTAGCTGCTCTTCATTCGGCTCCAGTCGATGGGCCTACAGGCCTCCTGGTCGCATCGTCTTCGCCTTTGGATGCTCTTGTAACCGTGGGGGCCAGCTATATGGATTCTTCACATTCTGTGGCTCTGGGGGTCTGTTCCTTGTCTCTTCCCCTAACACAGCAAGCTTCTGACCGTGGGGAGAGTGCTACTCCTCTTTGCTCGGCTTCGTTCGTGGCTGGGGCTGCCATCAGGCCACCTTCGGTTATCACGTCGGAAGTGGAGCCCCCAGGCGGACCTGCTATGGCTCCTCCGCCATTGCCATCTTCCGCTCCTGGGCTCAATGCCGCTGCGGTGGCTTGGTCCCCTAGGGCGCATCACTCCTCCTCTGTGGCTGCGGTGGGTGGTCCTGTTCCATCTTCAGCTCCCCCTGCGGCACCGCCACGCCTCTCCTTCGCCCAAGCTCTGAAGAATAAAATCAACCGAGAACCACCTGGTCCGATTATTGCCTCCACCCCGCCTACTGTTCCAATGCGGCCAGCATGCACCTTGCCAACAGCGGGCCTTGGTTCTAGTATCAAGTTACCTCAGCTTCAGGTTCTATCTATCCTCGGGCTTGAGCCGGCGTCGGGCTTCTCAGACTTTGCGGCGGCTCATGCAGCCTTCGTGGGCAACCCTCTACTGGACCGTTCGCGGATGGGCTCGAGGTCGGAGCGCGACGCCCCACAGCGTTCCTACCGGTGCTCCAACTCCACTTCCTCTTCGCGTGATCGGCAATGTGTTTTCGAGGACGCTCCTCCTGCTCCCCATCGCTCACTTCATCTCCAGTCAGCTTCTGCGGCACTCCTCCAGCCGGTCCACTCGTCCCTCTCCGAGGAGCTCGATCCTGATGGCTCAGACCGCGACCCTCTTGGCTCGCCAGGTTCCCCGGTCCGTCTGCGCGGAATCCGTTCGGTGTTCTCGTCCGACTCTGAAGGGGTCTTCGATGAAGATTCATATTTGTAGGGGCTATGTTTCTTCTGTGGGTTCTTGGGCCTTTGTTTTTGCCCTTGCCTGGGTTCTTTTGTGCTTTTTTCGCTTTCTTGGGCCTTTGGCCTTGTTCCCTTCTTGCCCCTTTTCGGGCCTCCCCCTTTCCCCCCCTTTGTACCCCTCTTCTTTTACTACTTTCCTTTATGATAACACTTGCCTGGCGGCCGGGGTAGTGTGTTCATCTTCTTCTGTAATGAAGGGATGAACCCCCTCCTCTATCTACCACCTTGCAAGGATTGACTTGAGTTAAAAAAAAAAATTCTTCTAGGAGATGCCAGGCTTCTATGGGATGGGGGTTGGAGGGGGTGGGCTCTCCTAGGCAAATGACCACCGCACATAGAGGTGTCCCTTGAGCTATCTCCTCCTCAAGCTCTCTTTTGGTGAGGAGGTTAAGACCCTTAGTCATTCCCCAAGTTTTATCTTGTTTGGGGTTTTGGGAGAGAGGTTGGGTTTGTGGGGTGGAGTTCCCCATGACTTGAGATTTGGTGGAGTGTTGACCTTGAGGTGGTGGGCTTTTCTTCGGCAAGGGACGTGGTGGGGAGGGATTAAGACGGATGCTCTTTCCCTCATGCTCAAAGGTGCATGTGTTGGTCTTACCCAAAATAGTGGCATCCACATCATAAAGCCACGGTCTCCCTAGTAGGATGCTACCTACTTCGATGGGGATAATATCACACCATATTTGGCCATGGTAGGAAGAAAAGGTGAGGGGCACAAGGCAGCGAGTGTTGACCGGGATGGAATTGTTGTTGATCCAAGAGACCCGGTATGGGCTAGGGTGAGGAGTAATGGTAAGCCCAAGGAGCTTAACGGTGTCGGGAGACACGGCATTGACACAACTCCCGTTATCTAAGATCACTTTTCTCACATGGCCCCCTATCTTAACAAAGGTGTGGAAGATTGAAGTTCATCGCCAGTCCTCCTCTTGGGGCTTGGTGAGGGTGCATCTAATTACTCCTAGATGGGAGTCGGTAGATGGGGTGGGGTAGTCTATACCCGACTCATGGTATTGGGCCTCATACTCTTCTTCCCAATCTAGTGATGCTTCATGGACCTCAACCATACTCTCAAGTTCCTCTTGGGGTGGGGGAGCTTCTTCCTCAATAAGTAAGCTAGACAACCCTTTGGATGGGCATTGCCACGCAAAGTGGCCAAACCCTTGACATCTATAGCATTGTTGGCACCCACTACCCAGGGTAGTTCCTCCTACATTTGGGCCCTTGGGATTCTCTTCCCTCCGTGGAGGAGGATGGCTAGGGGTGGGCTTGGTTGGAGTGATGGTGGAAGGGGGGTTGAAGGCCGTAATGGGATATTTCCACTTGGGCTAGCGGTCTTCATGGGGGTGGTCGGAATGGGTCGTGAACCCATGCTTTTAGGATCGGCTGATCGAGGAGTAGCAAACCGAGGGATCCTAGAGAATCTCTCAACATCCCTAGCTATTTGGTAGGCTAGCTCAAGGTTGTCAACATCTCTCATGAATAGTTCTCTCTTGATGTGACTTTGGAGTCCATTTCTAAAGCGGGACAAGGTGACGGCCGGGTCCTCATGAACTCCACACTTTAAAAGATAGGAGTCGAATTTCTCAATATATTCAACCACGGTCTTCCCTTCTTGGGTGAGGCTTTGCCATTCATCTAAGAGTATTTGGTGGTAGGATTGGGGTAGGTATTTATTTCTAAGTTGGTTCTTCATACCCTCCCAAGTGTCAATAGGCTCTACCCGCCGAATCCTTCTTAATCCTTCTTGGTTTAGCCAATAAGTTTTGGCTAATTTGGTGAGATGCATTTTGGCCAATCTTACCCTCCTTTGATAGGGCACTTTGATAGGGCATAGGGTACCATTCGAAATATTAGTCCATGGCGGTTTCCCACTCTGAGTAGACACTTGGTTCATGGGAACCATCAAAGTTTGGGGCCTCTACCTTAATCATCCTTAAGAGAGGGTCGTCCCGTGGACGCATTTCATGATTTTGATGGTGGCGAGGCCTCTCATAGTCATGGTATGGGTCAATATTCAAGTTCTCCCTATTAATTTCAGCATGTGGAGGGTGGGCTCTTGGTCCATTGTTCCTTGGGTGGAACTCATTCCTACGAAATCCAACATGTGGAGGGTGGATTCTTGGTTCATCGTTCCTTGGGTGGAACTCATCCCTATGAGGGTCATCATGTGGAGGGTGGGCTCTTGGGTCATTGTTCCTTGGGTGGAACTCATCCCTATGAAGTTCAACATGTGGAGGGTGGGCTCTTGGTTCATTGTTCCTTGGGGGGAACTCATGTTCTTCTAGCCGAGCGAACCGAGTGGAAAGGGACTCAAGTTGGGCAAGGATGTTTGTAAGGGTGGCATCCACCCGGTTCATTTGGCCTTGGGGTTCCTCCCTAGGGGCATCTTGGTTGAGTTGAGGATTGGGATCCATGGGGGGAACCGAAGACGATGGGTCGGGTTGGTAAATTGCGCCACTACGGGTGGACATGCAAGGTAATGAAATGAAGGATGGACACACAATGCAAAAGGCCCAAGGACTTAGACTTGATAGAGATAAGTCAATGACTTGCTCTGATACCAATTGATGTGACACAACCTAGGACTTACCAAGCAAGCACAATTGGCATTCCAAACGGACCAATAACGGCGACCGCTCACCCGATGCTCACCATGACCCAGGGTAACTTGGCAATGCCAAGTGGAGGATGTGAGGGCTGGGCCCTTGCTGGTAGAGGGCCAGCAAGGCCAAGGAATGTTCTCCCAAGGTTATGGCTGCCCAATTCAAGGGAGCCGACGTTGTGCCAAGGGCACGGGTACAGTCCTCTCACCACGGTGATCGCTTGAAGCAAAGGAACTTAAGGATCGAGCTCTCACTCTCACGGCCAGCGGAACTATGAACTAATATTGAAATAACAAGCACATAATTAGAGCTAGGTTGGAGCACTTACTCGACCGGTTTGAAGAAACCGGTCCCGCTCGGAGACGAGGGCGAGCAGGGAGGCGTGGGTTTCTCACACGCCGCGTCGGAGAAGCTTGACCTGTTTAAGTGTTACAACACTACACCTCTCGCAGGAGAGGGTTCTTGGGGTGGGGATAAATTGTTAATACATCCAAAACTACCTCCACACAGGGAGGGGCCTTCAGCCGGCCAAGCGGGGAGGGGCGAAACCGAGCTAGAAGCTAACAAGGGAGCCGATGCCGATTCTGTCCGCTTCCTGCGCTTCAGGACAGACAGTTGGATACCTTGACGCTGAGACCACTCCCGATTTATGTTGATGACGAAACCAGTTGGAATTTCTTCATAGCTGGATCGGGATGACGTCTGAATTTTTTTGATTTCTCTGGTCACAGGTGCTGGTCGGGGAAGAAGAAGAGGGTGGAAGGTCTTCAGTTCTGACTGCTTCAGGTTCACAACAGCAGGAAGAAGAGGTCGCCACAAGCACTCCAGAGTTCAGAATCAGGCACTGCCAGAGTTGTTGGAACCGTCGGTGAGTCCTCTTCGAAGAGAGACCAACGGGGATGCCAAATGTTGTCGGAGTATACCGGTAGATCTTGGACAATGAGGGGGGCTCGGAGCAGACTGTCAGGAAGCAGAACCGCACACCCGGAGGAAGAAAATGAGAAATCTTGATTCCGGGTGCAAAACAGAGCTCCGCTTCTTGATTCTGGGAGTAGACTTGTTGAAGAAGCTCCCTGCCAAGCCTCGCCTCGAGATCTTCAAGAGAGTAGTCGTGGTAGCTTTAGGAGTCAGCTTCAGGTTGCTCTTCAGGGAGGAAGTGCGCAGTCGGGGAAGATCGACTGCTCAGAATGGCCGCGACTCAGAATGTGATGAGATCACCGCCGTTGCGAAGTTGACTGGGAGACGCTTCCAACAGTGGCTCTTGAGCCTTGAGGAACGTCCGGAGGAAGCCATGGTCGCCTGTGCAAGCAGCTGTTCTTCTACAGGTCTTCAGCTGTGGACAGGTTCGTCGATGTAGCTCCCAAATGACAACCAAATGATAAGAGGAAGTGGTTGAATGGTGAAGGGGATATGAAGAGTGGTGGGAGGGGAGTGTGGGGGAGGTATTGAGGGTGGCTAGGGGGTGGTAGAGGAGCTGGAGAAGGGGGGGGGTGCAGGGACTTGCAGGTTTCAGCCAAGGTAGAAAGGGGGTGGAGGGTGGTAGATGGTCTAGGTAGAATGGAATGGGGGGGGGAAGGAGGGGAGGGGCGACCAGACCTAAGAAGGGGGGCTTGGGGGCGCCCTAAGGCTGTGGATTGGAGGGAGTTTCAAATTCAAAGGGGCTAGGGAGGTGAAGGGTTGCATGGGGGAGAGGGAAAAGTCTTTGGGAAAGGGATGGGGTGGTTGGTGGTTGGAGGGTGGAGTGGGGATTGGGGGGTTCTTCTTTGGGACTAGGGTGGAGTAATGAGGAGGGTGTGGGGAAGGGGAGAGGCCTTAATGGGGGTAGGTGGGAGGTAGAAGTGGTTGGGAGGGGAGGAGAGAGAGTAGGGGGCAAACCCCTTAAAGAGGGAAAGAGAGAGAGAGAGAGAGAGAGAGAGAGAAGGTTGGGTGGGGGATTCTCTCCCCTAGGGTTTCTCACCCAATATTGGATTCACTCCACTAGAACTAAATAATTTGAACTCTCAAATGGAAATTTAGCATTCATTCATTAATTCAAAATGAGGGGAATGGGGTCCTATATATAGGCAACCCACATTTTACAAAAAGACCCGGACATTTGACTCAATGACAAATAACCAAGGAAGGGGGGGGGCGCCATGGGCCTAGCCCAATGAATTGGGCCCAAAACTAATCTAATGAGCCTAATGACACACAAACTTAGGGGAATAGCAAAAGACCTAGGGACATGACTCAAATAAAATGGAAAATACATCAAATGACTCAAATAGAAAGCATAAAAATGGATAATTGGGCCTTTATAGAGAGAGGCCCGAGCTCAAATGTCATCGGAGTGTGAAGAAGACGCGAGCCAAAGGGAGTCACAGGTGATGCCTCCATCACTGGGATTATAGCTGGTGGCTCAGGGATTACAGGGAGAATTGGGATCATACTGAGATTCAGGGAGTTCTAGATTTGCAAGAGATGTAGGATATAGTAGTGTGGAATGATAAGAGTTTGGGAATAGACCGAGACTGGAGTTGACCGGAATGGCAACTAGGATGTCGCGTAGGCACTGGAACTTATCGGTCCCTTGCGACGAAGCGAGGGCCGAAACTGGAGTGGGCTAAGTAGGGTGATGTGAGGCTAACTGGAGATTGCAGGGTTAATGGTCTATCAATGAGGGTGAATTAGAGGCCAGTATCTAGGGAGGCCTACGACCTATTGAGGAATAGGCGGAAGGCCACCCTGACCGGTGGGGAGAGGAGGATTTTCTCATTATCGGCTCTATCGCCCTTTCAGGTTTTCGCCAGAGTCGACCCCCTTTAGCTTTTCCGGCTTGCCCTTGCGGGTTTTCACGTCGAGGGGTTACCTGATTTTGCCTGAGGTCCCCTTTTGGGTTTCCGCCTCAGTCATGTTATTGGCCTTTTTGCCCCCAGTCGCCCCCTTGTGGTGATGATGACAGGGTCTGCCAGGGCATCTCTATTTTTAACTCCATTTATTGTTGTTTTTTTTTGCTTACATGGGAGCCTGACGGCTGGGTTGTTGCTGGCGCAGAGGTGTCCTTGCTCTTGTCGTGGCAAGGACGAAGGCGGGGGGTTTTGACCCTCGAGAATGCCTGACAGTGGTTTTGAGAGGGCTTGGCTAGCCCTGGTGCTTGGCTGGGGATCGAAGAATGGAAGGAATGACCGGTTAAACCCTCCGCCGGGAAAGGCCAGCTTTACTGGTAGTAGTTGGGACGTGCGCCTTAGCCTGGGTGACGCGCGAACTCGCATTCAGGTGCATAGTATAGCTTCATATGTTTGCCATTGAGAGGTGGGAAGGATTTGTGACCCTTCTAGTCGACGACCGTGTAGGCCCCGCCCTCGTAGACGCTGTGAATGATGTATGGGCCTCACCAATTCGGCTGTAGTTTTCTACGGGAGCGCCCTGCCATGACTTCCTTTTCCTTGATCATGACGAGCCCACCTTGCTTGAAGGCTCGCTGCCTGATGAGCTTATCATAGGCTCAAACCATACGGGCCTGGTATACTTGCAGGTGTCTGTAGGCTTCGAGCCGCTTGCCTTCTAGATCGGTCAGCTCTTCTAGCCTTCTCTAGTATTCATTTTTGTCTGGGTTGGCAAGGCCGGTGTAGATCGCCACGCGGTAAGAAGCCAACTAGACTTCGATGGGGACAATGACTTCTGCCACGTAGGCTAGGGAGAAGGGTGAACACCCCGTAGGGGTTTTATAGATCATCCGATAGGCCCACAGTGCCTCGAAGACCTTCTCACCCCAATTACGTTTCCGGTGGCTAACCATTTTAGCCAGGAGCTTGCAGAGGGTTTTGTTGAAGGCTTCTGCCAAGCCGTTGGCTTATGGGTTGTAGACTGAAGAAGTTCTCCAGTCGATTTGAAACTTGGCCGTTAGCTAGTGTACGGCCCTATTCTTGAATGGTGTGCCATTGTCTAACACTATGCCGCTAGGAGTACCGAATCGGTAGATGATGTTATGCCAGATAAATTTGGTGACCACTTCGCCGGTGACCTCCCGCAAGGGGAGGGCTTCCGCCCAGCGAGAGAAGTAGTCGGTGGCGGCCAAGATGTATCTATGGCCCTTGGAAGATGGCGGGAAAGGCCCCGCGATGTCCATGCCCCACTCGATGAATGGCCAAGTGGGGACTGTGGGACGCAGTGGATTAGGAGGTTTTCTGGGTACTGGGCCAAAGGCTTGGCATTGATGGCATGTACGGGCGTACTGGACACAATCTGCGTACATGGTTGGCCAATAGAAGTCCTTGAGCTTATTGTTAAGCTTCATACGATCTCCGGCCTGGTGCGTGTCGCACAATCCGGAGTGAATTTCCTGCATAATGGCTTGAGCCTCGGCTAGAGAGACGCATCTCAGGAGAATCGACTTGTCCTTCTCGTGGATGAGTCGGTACAGGGAGTCGCCAATCAACTCATAGGACGTTGCTCGGTGGAGTAGCTGAACCCTTTGGGCTCGGTTAGGAGGGAGCCACCCTTTCGTGAACTTGATGATGGGCTCGCGCCAATCTTCTTTTTCTGGAGGAGCGTTCTGGTCAAGGTCATGAACCTCATAGACAGTGAGACCGGCATTGCCCTCGAGTGAGCTCGGTATCAGTCTTTTGGGCTTGAAAATGATGTCAACTTCACCCTCGGGTGGGAGCTTGATAGCTACAGCCAATTTTGCCAGGACATCTGCCTGAGCATTGCTACTTCTGGGAATATGACCTATTTCAAAGAGATAGAACTTCTGGGTTAATCTAGTGACGGTGGCGTGGTATGGAACCAACTCCGGTTTCTGCACGTCGTAGATGCCGAGGACCTACCGGACTATTAGCTGGGAGTCCCCGTAGGCTTTGAGGCATTTGATGCCCATGTCGAGAGCCATCTGAAGCCCAATGAGTAGAGCTTCATATTCGGCCTCATTGTTGGTCAGGGACTTCATGAGGGCGCAAGAGTTATACAAAACTCCGCCCTGAGGAGTGAGGAGTCAGGAAAATAATGCCGGCACCTGCCATGATGGTTGGGTCTTGGTTATTCTGGGTAATCCCCTGAGAAGTGCCATCGAAGTAGAGCTCCCAGTAGGGTACACTGGCTGTGAGAGCGTTTTGCTGCCAGTAATGCAAGACATCTCCGCTCTATTCAATCGGTTGTTGTGATTGGATAGCAAGGGACTCCTCGTCAGGGAGCTCCATGTTGAAGGGTGAATCGTCTGGTACTGGATGGGCTGCCAAGAATTCGACCATGCCTTGTCCCTTGATTGCCTTTCTGGGGACATAAGTAATGTCATACTCCATCAGAGGAGAGCCAACTTTCCCAGTCGGCCTGAGAGGATGGGCTGTCTGAGGAGGTACTTTAGGGGTCGTGCTTGGATATGAGCTCGACTCGATGGGACAAGAGGTAATGTCGTAGCTTCTTGATGGCAAATACTAATGCCAAGCAAACTTTCTCCATGGGGGAGTAGCGATACTCGGCACCAATCAGTTTTCGGCTGAGGTAGTAGAGCGACTGCTCTTTACCTTCTTCGTTGACTTGCGCCAACAGAGCCACTAGCGAAGCGTCCATGGCGGCGATGTAGAGTATAAGGGGTTTACCCTTAACTGGTGCACCCAGGACCGGGGGAGTGAGGAGGTACTCCTTGATTTGCTCAAAAGCGGCGTGGCATTCTGAGTCCCATACGAATGGGGCGTCTTTATTCATCAGCTTGCTGAAATGCGCGCATCGACCGGAGAGGTTGGAGATGAATCTCCGAATGTAGGTCAGTCTTCCTTAGAAGGAGCCGAGTTTAGTGAGGTTGCTAGGTTGTGGGAGCTCCCGGATCGCCTTGATCTTGCTGGGGCCCACCTCAATTCCTCAGTATCAGACGATGAAGCCAAGGAACTTACAGCTGGATACGCCAAAGGCGCATATCATGGGATTCATTTTGAGCTCGTATTACCGGAGGTGATCGAAGACTTGGCGTAAATTGCGCAAATGGTCTTCCCGTCTTTTAGTCTTGACAACGAGGTCGTCGACGTAACATTCGATGATATTGTGCAGCATCTCGTCGAATATTTTGGTCATGGCCCTTTGGTAAGTAGCGCCGACATTCTTCAAACCGAAGGGCATGCGCTTGTAGTTGAAAATCCCTTTGGGGGATCTAAAAGCTATGTTGTTCTTATCTTCGAGGGACATCCGGATCTGGTTATAACCGAACGACCCGTCCATGAAAGACAAGGCTTCATGTCTGGTGGTCATGTCGACCATTGTTTCTGTGATTGGAATTGGGAAGTCGTCCTTCGGACAGGCTTTGTTGAGGTCCCGGAAGTCGACGTAGATGCGGACTTGACCACTTTTCTTCTTGACTGGGATTATGTTGGCAAGCCAGATTGGATAGATACACGGCTCGATAAAGTCAACCTCCGCCATTTTATTGATTTTGACTGAAACCGGGAGTTCCAGCTCATGGCGCATGCGCCGCTGTGGCTGTTAGACTGGAGTGACCGAGGGAGAAATAGCTAGCTCGTACTCCGCTACGGAGGGGTCTAGCCCTGGCATCTCCTAGTATGTCCAGGTGAAGCAGTCTTTGTATTCGAGCAGGATTTGCTAGTAATCCCGCCTTTTTGCCTCGGGTAGAAGAGCGCTGACGAACGTGGACTGGGCGGCTTCCTCTTCGCCCAAGTTGATTTCAACGAGTTCATCAACGGTCGCCTAGCCGCCGTCCTCTATCTCGGGAGGAGCGGGTTGGAAGTCGATGAAATCTTCATCATCGGTGTTGGCTGCGTATATCTCTCAATTTTCAAAACCACTGGTTGACGCCGATGGGGCTGGAGAGTTGTTCTTGCTGGAATCCATCAAGGATTGATCTGGGCCGCCAGTTTCTAGCCAGCAGTTATCAATTGGGGTTGCTGAGGTTTGCCTGGAGTTGCATGCTAAAGCTGACAATCCTTCATAGCTAGTATTCTAGACCCCCCCTCATCAGGAGAGTTTGTTGAACCGAGTCCTTCGACTGGCTGGGTGGCAAGAGGAGCTTCTTCGGCGCCGAGGTCTTCGCAGGGATGCAAGGAAGGTTCCTCGACTGCTTGGACTGGAATACCGGCTTTGACGGAGATCGAGATTAGGATATCCTCCTCCTCATCCCCGGAGCTGTCAAATTTGGCCTCGACTTTAGCCCGGTCATCGACCAGCTGCGCCAAGCCTACGACGTTAACCCCCGTAGTGGACACAGAAGTCCGAGTCTTGGTCGTAACCAAGTCCCCTGGTATCCTTATGAAAGGATGGGGGTTGTCCCCGGATCTGGGAAGGGGTCCACAGTTGGTGAAAATATTCACATTGTGCGGAACCGTGCCATTGGGGGATGTGTTGCTTCAGACACATTTCCCGAATGTGCGACGGCAGGTCGTCCAGTACTTGGACTGCTTCAGGGGTATCATCAGCTCATTTGGACTAGCCGAAGCCGTCATCTGGTGGGGCTTGAGGAACCATGTCTCCCTTATAGAAGACAATGTGTTTGTCCCTGTTAGCCATCTTCTTGTTCCTGACTTGTCGTTTGAAGGTGACAATGAATGTCGCCAGCGAATCCACGTTGTGCTCTTCAGAAACACATGGAAACTGGATGCAGTCTGGTGGCAAGCGTATACTATTGCCAATAGCTCGACTAATGAGGTTGGCCTCAAAGTCGATCTTGCACCTTTCGGGGCGATCTAGGGTTGACTTGGAGCAGAGGCGTAGCCGATGAAGCTTGGCCTTCTCCTCATCAATGGAGAAGAGATCATCATCATCTTCCTCTGAGAGCCAGCCATTGCTTTTGCTCTTGATCACGGGGTATGGACTAATCCCCCTGAAGTAGAGCACGGCGTCAGCAAGATTGCATTCCGCTGGAGTGAATGGTGACAGGTCTGCGAAGACCGTGTGTTGCTCCCTGTCCTTGGCATACTTGATGCATTGGTGGAGAGTTGACGGGATGACCCAATTTTGATGGAGCTAGGGTCTACCCAGTAGCACCTTATATGATGTCTTGGCATCGATGATGTAGAATGTCACCTTGGATGTGAAATTATCGAGCACCAGATCAACATCCACCCGGCCGAGGACATCCTCAGTGTCTTGGTTAAAACCGGATATCTTGACCGCTTGAACCTTCTGGAGGTATGGGGTCAGATATAAAGTCTTGAATGTTTTGAGCGGCATGATGTTGACAGCGGCACTAGCATCCACCAGGATCCAATTCACATCATGTCCGTTCACCTTCCCCTTCATGTAGAGAGGACAGTTATGGCACGGAGGAGATAGCAGCATGTCCTTCTCCGTGAAGGAGACGGTGGCTGTAAAGGCTTCATAGGTAGCCGCCTTCATTTCCGCGACATGTGCTTCATAAGCTTCTGGTTCTTGGAGTATCTTGATAAGAGTTTCTCTTAGCACTTTACTCTAAGCGATGGCTTCCTAAATTGTAATGCTGGCAGGGAAGCGCTTCATCTGGTGGAGGACTTTCCGATCGGCTCAGGCTCGAGCATCCTCTAGGGAGGGTAGTATGTTAGGCTGAGCTTTCTGCGAGCTACCGTGCTGCTCCCCGTCGGGGAGTTGCACTGCCTTGCATTTACCACTAGGATCAGACTGACTCTGATCGCCGGTGAACTCCTGGAACATGGGTGCCAAAGATGGCTCTTCTGGGGGTAACTTGGGAACTGGCTTGTCCTTGTCAGATGGTCCTGCTTGTTCCGTAGTAGAAGCTGGAACTGGTGCAGGAATTGGGATGCTGGCAAGAATCTCTTCAATGCCTGAAGGATCAAAGATGCCTGATCCCTTCCGAATTTCTACCTCTGGAATGGGGGCAGGTTCCTCTCGTCGAAAGAGGATGATTCGCTCTGGGTCGAAGGTGGACGGGTGAAGGGGTAGATCGGGAATCCTTCCGCGACCTCTACCGCATCCCCGGCCACGGCCTGTGTGTTCTAGATCTAGATGTAGCCCGAGCGGGGTAGTGGTTCTTTGTCTCGTTTGGGAGGCCACTGTCTCGCCTCGCCGAGAAGCATTGATGTTATCAGGAGGGGGAATGGCCATCATGTTATAGGTGCAGCTCCGAAACATTTCTTCCAGCTGCTCTATCGTGATCTCCTTGTCTTTATAGCACAAGGAGAGCTCGTCTGGGATCAGGAGCCTTTCGCCGTTCTTGAGCTTTTGGATCATCTCTTGGACCCAGTCTCTAAGGTGGGCTCGTTTCTGCATTTCCTCCCACGGGATATAGTTGTCGAATGGGAGAGCGCCGGTAGGATGAGGAGGAACGTATTCCTCGAGGTCATCAATGAGCCACTGGAGCCTCTGGAGGGGCGTTAGCTTGGTTGAAGCCTGTAAGATGGCTGCTTGCTCCGCTTGTATCTTGAGCCACCTTCTGAGGTTCTTCCTCCTATTTTTCTCATGTTTCTTGGCGATAGCCACCTCCAGGGGAGTATGAGGGAGAGGTGCTGGGGCCGGAGTTGATAAATTCCCATGAGGATATCTCCAAGCTGGTGCCTTAGAAGGGTGAAGTCGATGACCTTTCTTTGGCCGAATTTCAATCCAGGCTCCTTCCGCTTGTTGTATCTGGAAAGTGGCGTTAATCGCCTGCTCGATCACCTCGAATGGCAACTCCTAGTATGCTGGGATATTGGGACTGGCGTTTGAGGATGTATGCGCGGTTTGGTGCCTTAGCCTCAGTGGCAGTAAGAGTCTACCAGGGACCAGTAGACTGGTGCTGGTGTCCGAAGACGTATGCGTGGTTTAATGTCTTATCTGCGGTGGCGTGGGAGGTGTCTTCTATTGAGCTAGTATAGTGGAGCCAACGTCCGAAGACGTATGCGCGGTTTGGTGCCTTAGCCGCGGTGGTAGTGTCTTTTGCTGAGGAGTGGACTGGAAGACATGCTTGTTGCCTTGCTCCTTAGTCTTGCCTTCGTGACCATGATGAGAGCAAGGTTCGGCGACAGTCGAAGGTACTATGGGATATTGTTGCTCTGGGTAGTTACCTCGACTCTGTGCATTGACTGGGCCTTGTGATGATGGGCCCATCGTACGAGTCGGAGTCCCTGAAGACTCCGAAGATGTCCTCCTTGCGATGTGGATTGGGTTAGAGGATGAGCGGGGAGGACCCAATGACTCACCGGCTGAGGGAGCATGACATAGCTGGGCCGGGACCTCATCCTGCTTTTGCTTTCCCTTCCTATCCCCCAGTGCCGGAGACGGAGATAGGACATGGGGAGAGCAAGAGGGACCTAAGGGGCCCATCGTTGCCTTTCCCACCAGAATGTTCTCTCAGCCAAGAAGGACCCGGAGAAGCCTGGCGGTGTCTTCTTTAGAAAAGGGGAGAGATTCCAGCTCCCGCCAAGGCCGCCATTGCACGGCCGAAGTGGCGAGGGCCGTTTGGCTGATTGGTGGTGTCTGGGATCCCGAGGGGCCGGAGGAACAGAGGGATGGATGACGTTGACCGAGAAGTGACTCGACTCCGTCTCTTGACTGGTGTCCTGCTCCCTGCGCCTTCGCAGTCGCTCGAGAGCTTCTCGATTATTGGTTCAAAACTCGAGCCATTCTTTAGTATGCTGGTAAGGCAGCCCGTGCCCATTTTCCTGAGGGGGATCTGGCCGCTCGGGCGCATCCCTGGCGATGCTCAGGGTTTCTTCGACAGCTTACAAAAGTCTTACGAGTGCCATGGAATTTCCCTCTGCATCGATCTGCTCCCACTAGATCTGTTCCTGGATGAGGTATTGAACTTCTACACAGGACTCGATCGTGTTGCAGATTCTGGCATGGAAAGGGCAGTACTGGGGGTGACTAAAGTCTCAATGAGTGTAGCCTGTCGACGGATCATGGGGCATGATTTGCCCCCTCTCGATAAGGACATCGAAGAGTCACCGAGTTCTCTCCTTGGGGCAGGAGAGGGGTACGTGATCATGCCAGGGTCTCCACCCCGGATACCAGAGCAAACGCTCGCCCTGACTGGTGCTGGGCTCTCCTGCTTCAATGTTGGAGAGGGAGAATGCGGCTACCATATGGATCACGCTGGTCGAGTAGTGATCCACACGCGCTGCTTTAGTGGGCCTGGACCACGTATGTGGTTGCGGAGGATCGACAAGACCACTCTTCATTTTAACGAGACCGTCTCGAATCAGCTTCTATGCCTAAGTCGTGAAGACATAGCAATCTTCAATTGGGTGACCCAGCATGCGATGATATGGGTAGTAGCCGGGATCATCGGTCTTCAGAGCCTCGTCCGACTTGTGGACTTCTGGTAGCTCGATAATCTTCTGGGCCATGCAGAGGTCGAAGAGCATCTTCGTATTTTCCTTCTTAAAGGAGAAGGATGTCTTCATATGCTTCGAAAAGGAAGGAGCGGCCGGCTTATCTACAGGCTTCTTGTCAAAGCCGCTTGGCTCGGCCTTCTTACTGGCTTTGGTGGCGGGGGTGAACTCGATGATGTTCACCTCCTTACCGACTAGCATTCTCGCGTTTGTTTACCCTTTGCTGAAATATAGCTCGAGTTATCGGCAAAGAACATCTCTATTTCGGCGACCGCCGAGTTGAGCTGGTCGAAGCCTTTGATATTGGTGCCGAGAAGCTTTTCGCTGACCTTGGCTGCCAAGCCTCGACGGTGTTGCATCCCTACGGTTTTGATGATGTCTCACACTATGAATCAATTTATTTCAATTTCAAATCAGTTGTTTTTATATGGTGCATTTCTTTAACTCTAATCATGAAGGAGGTCTGTGCTTATAACATGATTTAGGTCCGTGCATTACATGATTTTCGTCCTTTTGCTTAATGCATATTAAGTCAGTGCAAGTTCTGCATCTCTTACATAAAGTGCTTGCCTCGGTGTAAGTCCTTGATCATGTTCATATGTTGTCTCTATGCATTACTCTAGGTCGTGTCCACTAAGGTCCATGCATATCATGTCTCTGCATCTCACCTTTTGAGGTCGGTGCAACTCTTGGGTCGGTGCAATTCTTGACCAGAATGCTTTGGTCAAGTTGGTCGTTCCTACATCTCAGTGCAAATCCATCTCGGTGCAAGTTTTGACTTGTATTTATCTTTGTCATCTCAGTGCAAATGTATCTCGGTGCAAGCTTTGTCTTGTATCTCTCTTTGCCATCTCGGTGCAGCTCCTGCTTGGACTGCATATCCCGACTCGGTGCATATTTTTAGCTTCTGAATAACATGAAGTCGGTGCATCTTCCATTGCATTACCATTCTCGATGCAAGGGTGGATCTGCACCTAGTCGGTGCAACTCTTGGTTAGTCAAAGGCATTGGAACTCGACTCGGTGCAAATCCTCTAGATAGCTAAAGTAGATTGGTGCAACGTTTGCTTCATTTCTCATCGGTGCCTTTCTTGCCCGTCTTAGTCGATGCTTATTCCTTTGACTCGGTGCAATTTTTTCTCTCTGGCAAAATCAAGTCAGTACATCTTTGCATTTTGTTGCTTCCTGTCCGTGCATATCTATTGCACGATCAGAGTCTATGGTCTATGCTAATGACGTCATGCGTCTTCTCAAGTCAGTGCATCTCTCGCTTTGGCTCACTTCAACTCGGTGCAACCTCTTGTTCACCTTGTTGCAAGTCAGTGCAACTGTTGATTTGGGAACTTCTACTCAGTGCAGTTTCTGGCTTCTTACTCATTACACTGATTCAAATTATGCTAAGTGTGTGACAAAATGACTATTTCTTCTTTGACAGTTTGTCTGTGCATTAACCAGGATGGCACGTGATCTGAGGAAGATGAAGGTCCAGAACATTTCAACACGTGCCCCAACATTTCAAGCGGGAAACGTGGTATTCACATGCCTAAGCTTCTGGAATAGACATATGTATATATATATATGTGTGTGTTGAGGAAAAAGGGTTCGAGAGTGAAGGATAGAACAGTGAGAAAAGAAGAGCAGCTTGAGAGCAGTGGAAAAAGAGAGAAGATCAGAAAAAGCCCACTCCATCCAGAGTTGAGAGAAAAATTTCTGAGAGAGAGAGAAGTGATTGTGAATGTGAAGTTCTGCTTCTAAGGAAGCTATATTGCTTTTGTTTTCAGATAAAATTGCGGTTCATCGATTGTTTTTGTTTTCGAGCTTCCTTTATTGTCATTCCATTCTGTTACCCTCCCCTATTCGGAGAGATTCTCAAGTTCCCTCCATTGTCTTGGAGGAAGAGAGGTTCGATCCTCTGGTTGTGTGAGTTACTTGGGAGTAACTGCACATGGTTCCCTTTGCTGCGTGCAAAGGAAGGAAGATTGGTTCTCCAGTGTTTCACTTCTGGTTGATCAGAAGTCTGAGGAGGGTGTTCCTCAGGGCAACCTGTCTGGCAGCGGATGTTGCTGACTGAGTCTACTGTGTTGCGATTGAATATTGCAAGGAAACCTTACTCGCCTGAGTAAGGGGTGGACGTAGATTACGGATAGCAATCGAACCACCTAAAAAATTCCATGTCTCTCTGTGGTCTTGCTTGCTCACGTTGTGCTGCTCTCCATCTACTCGACACATTGCGTCATTGTGGGTTGCTTTCTCGATCTCATTTCTTACTTTAGTCATTACTGTTGCCTATTTTCGATGTCTTCTTCACTGCTATTTGAGGGGTTGATAAATCGGATTTGAGTTTATCGAATTTTGGGAGTGAGCTATTCATCCCCCCCTTCTATCTCACTTTCCGCTATGCGTATCAATTGGTATCAGAGCAGGTTTTTATCATGTGGGCCAACTGTCAGGGTAATCCTAATGGTCCTCGAAACTTCATGGCTGAGGGACAATCTATCAGCCGCCCTTCGTTCTTTGATGGTAACAACTATCTTTTTTGGAAAAATAGGATGGAAGTATTCATCAGGGCGCAGAGCCACAAGCTATGGAGGGTGATCATTACAGGGCCATACGATATGCCACCAAACGAGTATGCATGGACAGATGATCAAGTCAAGCACTCGTCACTCAACTGGACGGCCCTGAACATCATCCAGTGTGCAGTACATCCAGACGAATATGCCCGCATCTCAGCTTGCAAGACGGCCAAGAAAATGTGGGATGCATTGGAGTTAATCTATAAAGGTACACCTCAAGTGAAAGCAACAAAGGTAAATCTCCTCACCTCTGAATATGAGATGTTTAAGATGAAATCAGAGGAGACCATAACTGAGATGTATGCCAAATTGTCTTTGATCATGAATAGTCTTATGGGGTTTGGGAAAGAGATATTTGAGGGAGATATAGTCAGGAAGATACTTAGATCTCTAACCCCGACATGGCACACTAAGGCCATTGTGATAGAAGAGTCCAGGGATCTGTCGACCATGACAGTCACCGAACTTATAGGATCCCTTATGACGTATGAGATGAATTTTAAAAGGAATGGTGAAGGAAGTGACATGAGGGGGAAGAATATTGCCCTCAAGGTGTCCCGCAGCAAGGGAAGTAGCAGCAGCGGGATTAGTAGTTGCGAGTTTGACGGACTATCAGACCTCGACCAGGAGGAGCAAGCAATGCTCACTCGATAATTCAGGAAATTCTTAAGGACTAAGGGAAAGACCTTCAGAAGGAAGAGGTCATACCCCTCTGGTAAGAACGTTGATTCCAACAATGATAAGAATAGGAGTACCAAGAAAACTACATGTTTTCATTGCAGGAAACCTGGACATATGAAAGGGGACTGCCCTGATCTTCAGAAAAAGGGTCCTGACTTTCAAAAGAAGAGCTTGAAGGTGCAAAAGAAGAAACCACAGGAAATGGTCTGCACGTGGAGCGATGAGGAAGAAGATCCATAAGCCAATTCCTCAGAGGAGGATGAAGAAGAAATTTGCCTCATGGCAAATAGCGAAGAGGAGGTAACAAACATCTTCGAGAATTTTTCTATTGATGATTGGGAAGATGCCTATGCTGAACTGTTAGATAAGTTCAATTCACTGAGTAAAGAGCATAGGGTTCTGAAGAGAAAATTCAATGCTAATATTGAAGAATAAACTCAAATCAGTGAGAAAAATCGAAATTAAAAGAACAATTGGAAGAAATTACTTCTCTGAAGAAGGAAAATGAAAAGCACAAATCTGAGAACCAGGAAGTTCACTCATGGCTCAACGAACTCAAGATAAAATTTAAAGAAAGTCTGAATGGAAACAGTGTGATCACAGAGAAGTATGAAGCCGTTAAGAAAGTGAACACTGAACTTGTAAAAAAATGTGAGTCTATGCAAAGAGAGTTGGAAGACAAATAAAAGGTTTTAGAAAACTTTGTTCAAGGGAAAATGAAACTGGATTCTATACTAGGAACAAGGGTTAATTTCAACAAGGAGGGTTTAGGCTATAACCTAACTAACAAGAGACCATTTCAGTTCAAGACCACTACCTTCTGCTCAGAGAAGGGAAAAGAAAAGCTGGACACACCACCCAGCTCAAACAGCAATCAAAACATTCAACGTCCAAAATAAAATTCAACAAACAATGCTGGACGACCATCTAAAACAGGAATGAACTTTGTGAAGAATTTCTCTAAGCCCATTTACCAGAATAGAAGTGATAGCTGGACTAGGCAAATGTATCAGAATAAAAGCTGGAACTACTATAAAAGAACGGGTTCGAATAGAAGTTACAGGAGAAATAACATTCACCCTCAAAAATTTGTTAATCAACAAGCGCACATAAGATACCCCAGGGATGAGAAGCCTAATAACTAGAATAGATTTCACTTCTCCAGACCAGCTGGACATAATTCTGGTAACAATTTCAATAGACCCGAAGTTAAGATGCAAGAGAAAAACAAGTTCAAACAACTCTGGATTCCTAAACCTCTGCTTAAAGATTTGAATGATGTCTTTGGACCCAACTTATCTTGGGTTCCAAACCACTTTGCTTGATTTTGTCTGTGTAGGTCTGCCTGGTAGCTGAGAACAACAAATGGTACCTTGATAGTGGCTGCTCTAGGCTAATGATAGGAGACCGATCCAAGTTCAGCAAGTTAGAAATGAAGGTAGGGGGTCTGGTCAAGTTCGGAGGAAAGAACAGAGGTAAGATCATTGGGGTTGGCACAGTTGGTAAGTCCTCCACTAACTCTATTGAGAAAGTCTTACTTGTGGAAGGTCTTCAACACAATCTGATTAGCATTAGTCAATTATGTGACAAGGGTCACAGGGTTGTGTTTGACAACAACTCATGCAAAATCTTTGAAATAAATTTTGATCACGTTAAGTTTGTAGCAAACAGGACCAATAATGTCTACATGGTAGACTTAGATGTTGAGTCTGAATCTAATCTCTGCTTATCTGCTAATTCTGAAAGTGATGCTTTTGATTGGCATAGACGTTTAGGCCATGCTAGCTTTTCTACTTTGAATAAATTGATCAAGTATGATTTAGTCAGAGGCATGTCTAAAATCAAGTTTAGTTCAATCTCAAAAATCTGTGATGCATGTGCTTTAGGCAAATAGACCAGGAAGTCCTTCAAACTAAGACTTGAGCCATTGTCTTCTAGACTAATGTAACTTCTTCATATGGATCTCTTCGGTCCTACTAGAACTCAGAGTCTCAATGGAAGTAGGTTTGGTTATGTGATCATTGATGACCACTCTAGATTTTCATGGATCTTTTTCTTAGCCAACAAAAATGATGCTTTTCAAAAATTCAAACAATTTTTCAATAAGGTCAAACAAGAAAGAAAACATAAGATTTGTTCAATTCAATCTGACCATGGAGGTAAATTTGAAAACTCCATGTTTTTTGACCTTTGTGAAAGTGAAGGACTAACACACAAGTTATCTTCTCCTAGGACACCAGAGCAGAATGGAATTATGGAGAGAAGAAATCGAACCATTGTGAAGATGGCCCGAACCATGCTGATTGAGAGTCAACTACCAAGAAAGTTTTGGGCAGAGGCGGCCAATACAGCAACTTATACAATCAACAGGGTCATGGTAAGACCAATTCACAAGAAAACCCCCTATGAGCTATTGAAAGGTAAGAAACCAAACTTGGCTCATTTCAGGAATTTTGGTGCTAAATGCTTTGTCCATAATAATGACAAGAAAGACTTAGATAAGTTTGATGCTAAAAGCTGTCCTGGAATATTTTTAGGATACTCTGAAGTGTCAAGAGCATATAGGGTCTTTAACATAACTAATCAGAAAGTCGAAGAGTCTCCACATATCATTTTTGGTGAAGCAAAAGATGCCACTAACATTGAAGATGCTGACAGGGTTTCCAAGCACGATGGAGAATTCCTGGAAGACAAAGAAGAAGAGGAGGTTCAGCCGAATGAAACATCAGATGCTCCCAACTAGGTAGGGCCAGCTGAAACAGGTGAGTCTTCAATAAATGTTAGATACCTTAAAGATCACCCAATAGATAACATCCTAGGCAACCTTGAAGATCCTCTTAGAACTAGGTCTCACTTTAGGAATGTTCATAATCAAGACCTAATTGCTTTGGTTTCACAAATTGAACCCAAATCAGTAGAAGAGGCCTTAAGTGATCAATCATAGGTTAATGCTATGTGTGAGGAGTTAGGTCAGCTTGAGAGAAATAATGTCTGGGAGCTAGTTCCAAGACCAGAAAATACTAATGTCATAGGAACTAAGTGGGTGTTTAAGAATAAAATGAATGAAGATGGAAACATTTCTAGAAATAAAGCCAGACTAGTAGCAAAGGGATACTATCAGGAATTTGGAGTTGACTTCGATGAGTCCTATGCACCTGTTGCTAGGATGGAAGCTATAAGAATATTGTTAGCATTTGCATGCTCCAAGAATATAAAACTCCAACAAATGGATGTGAAGAGTGCATTTTTAAATGGAGTTATCAAAGAAGAAGTTTTTGTTGAATAGCCCCCCGGTTTTCAATTCTCCGCTAAACCTGACCAAGCTTTCAGATTGAATAAAGCCCTGTACGGTCTAAAGCAGGCTCCTCGAGCATGGTATGAAAGACTAACAGAATTTCTAATCAGCAAGGGATACCACAGAGGTAAGGTGGATCAGACTTTATTTTCCAAGAGCTCAAATAAAGACCTCATCATAGTTCAAGTATATGTAGATGATATTGTCTTTGGGTCAACTAGCTCTGAACTATGTAATGAATTTTCTAAATTGATGTCTGCTGAATTAGAAATGAGTTTGGTAGGTGAATTAAAGTATTTTCTTGGCTTGCAGGTACAACAGTTAGAGGATGGATACTTCATCAACCAGACCAAGTACACATTGGACATTCTCAACAAGTTTGGCATGACCAACTTGAAGCACATTACAACACCAATGGGTACCAATACCTCATTGGATGCAGATGAGACAGGTAAAGAAGTAGATGCCAAGCTCTATCGAGGTATGATTGGATCTCTACTTTATTTGACAGCTTCTAGACCTGATATACAATTCAGTGTAGGAATGTGTGCAAGGTATCAATCTAGACCCACTAAATTGCATTTAGCTGCAGTGAAAAGAATTTTCAGATATATGTCTGCTACACACACCCTTGGTTTATGGTTTCCTGCATCACACACACTTGATTTAGTTGCATACATAGATGCAGATTATGCCGGGTGTAAACTAGATAGAAAAAGCACCAGTGGTCACTGTGAATTTCTAGGTGGGTGTTTAGTATCTTGGGGTTCCAAGAAATAACATTATGTGGCCCTCTCCACTGTAGAGGCTAAATACGTGGCTGCAGGGAGTTGTGGTACACAAGTCATTTGGATTAAACACCAGCTTCAGGACTATCAAGTAGACCTAGGGTGCACACCCATTTATTGTGATAATACCAGTGCCATCAATATAGCCAAGAACCCTGTCTTGTATTCCCGCACCAAACACATAGAAATAAGGCATCATTTCATAAGAGATGAGGTTTCTAAGAACACCTTTGAGCTGATTCATGTAGGCACTGCTAATCAAATTGCTGATATCTTCACCAAGCCACTAGACAATGACAAATTCACCATAGTAAGGAAAGAATTAGGCTTATTTAAATTATCTTAGTTGCTAATCTCCTGATATTGAATTGTTTTATCTTGGCAAGAGATTGTGTGAGAAGCATGTCCTAACAGTGAGGGGGAGTCTTGAGAGTCGGCTGATTAATTTCCTTTAGTGCATCGATTGAGGGGGAGCTGGGCAGTTAGTGAAATTTTGACTGATTCAAAAGATTGACCAGAAGTGTGTCATTGCTGGTTCTCATGATTGAATGAGTGCGGTTCTCTCTCAGACAGTAGAATCTCACTCATCTCTTAAGTCTATAAGTCTGTGTAACT
Organism: Amorphophallus konjac; assembly: GCA_022559845.1. NCBI lineage: Eukaryota > Viridiplantae > Streptophyta > Magnoliopsida > Alismatales > Araceae > Amorphophallus > Amorphophallus konjac. The sequence continues at coordinate 287,555,964 of CM040123.1, read as the reverse complement.
AAAGTCCAGCTAGAATCTTTCCCCTAGTAGTCCCTCAGAGATCTGGATTAAGTGTTCGAAGCATATCTTCCTACATTGTAAATGATTCCGGTTCAGGCTAAAACCTGTAAGTCTTGACATCTGTCCAGAACAACTCGAAATCTAGACTCCAAGATTTATTTCAAAGAAATAGTCCTTCTGGTATTGTCTTCAATCACTCCATCTCCACAATATATGGGATCAACCAAATAAACATATTGATCACTACGAAACTGGGAGCTTCATCAATGAAGTGAAGTAATTTCCATGTCATGAGGTGTCAAATTCAAAAAAGAAGGGGGGGAAGAGCAATCTCTGCAAAATGAATTTGTGCTTCTGATCATCACAGAGCAATGGTGACAAGGTGGTGAGTAACTGGGGACTCTGGCCTCTGATCAAGGTGTTTCCTCACGTAAAAAGCCACAGTTACTAACTTTGTTCTCTAAAAAGGAGAGGTAATGAGGTACTCACATTGAGTAACTGGGGATTCAGGCCTCTGATCAAGGTGTCTCCCTAATGTCAAAAGTGTGATTTACCAACTTACTCATTGGTCTTATTGAAAAACTCTATAATATCCCTTGTCTTTGTGCAACTTACTGGAATGATTGTCCTCAATACCATGAGAACACCTTCTCTGCTTTTGTTTCTTGTCGTCTACTGAGTATTGTTCTTTTGTTCAGCAATGTCTTGCCATACTTGTTCATCCCTGCTCTACATCATATACCCTGTATGTGGATACACTTTCCTCTCATTCTACTTCTCTATTAATTACCAGAGTTCAAGAATCTTCTCTTGAGTTTAGTACCTCACTTATTCTCTTAAGATATGCTCTTGAGTCTTTCTACACTAAGAAGCCACTGTACTTCTCCCTCATGTCTCCAGCAATTTCATATATCTTTCATTTCCTTTTGATGATGTCAAAGGGGGAGAGAGGTCATGCAACATCTGAGAGTAAGTTGTGGGGGAGCGGATTGGGAGAGAGAAGAGTTACAGAAGATGGTGTTTTAGGTAGAAGTCTCCTGGTTTAACAGTATGCTCTTTTTGGTTTGCTCTTGATTGTTTTTGATCTCCTTCTTAATGCCCTGACATTGCTTGATTCATAGTGTTGCCATCATCAAAAAGGGGGAGATTGTTGCATCCCTACGGTTTTGATGATGTCTCACACTATGAATCAATTTGTTTCAATTTCAAATCAGTTTGTTTTTATATGGTGCATTTCTTTAACTCTAAGCATGAAGGAGGTCTGTGCTTATAACATCATTTAGGTCCGTGCATTACATGATTTTCGTCCTTTTGCTTAATGCATATTAAGTCAGTGCAAGTTCTGCATCTCTTACATAAAGTGCTTGCCTCGGTGCAAGTCCTTGATCATGTTCATATGTTGTCTCTATGCATTACTCTAGGTCGTGTCCACTAAGGTTCATGCATATCATGTCTCTGCATCTCACCTTTTGAGGTCAGTGCAACTCTTGGGTCGGTGCAATTCTTGACCAGAATGCTTTGGTCAGGCTGGTCATTCCAACATCTCAGTGCAAATCCATCTTGGTACAAATTTTGACTTGTATCTATCTTTGTCATCTCAGTGCAAATGCATCTCGGTGCAAGCTTTGTCTTGTATCTCTCTTTGCCATCTCGGTGCATATTTTTAACTTCTGAATAACATGAAGTCGGTGCATCTTCCATTGCATTACCATTCTCGGTGCAAGGGTTGATCTGCACCTAGTCGGTGCAACTCTTGGTTAGTCAAAGGCATTGGAACTCGACTCGGTGCAAATCCTGTAGACAACTAAAGTAGATTGGTGCAATGTTTGCTTCATTTCTCATCGGTGCCTTTCTTGCCCGTCTTAGTCGATGCTTATTCCTTTGACTCGGTGCAAATTTTTCTCTCTAGCAAAATCAAGTCAGTACATCTTTGCATTTTGTGGCTTCCTGTCCGTGCATATCTATTGCATGATCAGAGTCTATGGTCTGTGCTAATGGCATCATGCGTCTTCTCAAGTCAGTGCATCTCTCGCTTTGGCTCACTTCAACTCGGTGCAACCTCTTGTTCACCTTGTTGCAAGTCAGCGCAACTGTTAATTTGGGAACTTCTACTCAGTGCAGTTTTTGGCTTCTTACTCATTACACTAATTCAAATTATGCTAAGCGTGTGACAAAATGACTATTTCTTCTCTGACAATTTGTCTGTGCATTCACCAGGATGGCACGTGATCTGAGAAAGATGAAGGTCTAGAATATTCCGACACGTGCCCCAGCATTTCAAGTGGGAAACGTGGTATCCACACGCCTAAGCTTCTGGAACAGACATATGTATATATATATATATATATATATGTGTGCTGAGGAAAAAGGGTTCGAGAGTGAAGGATAGAACAGTGAGAAAAGAAGAGCAGCTTGAGAGCAGTGGAAAAAGAGAGAAGATCAGAAAAAGCCCACTCCATCCAGAGCTGAGAGAAAAATTTTTGAGAGAGAGAGAAGTGATTGTGAATGTGAAGTTCTGCTTCTAAGGAAGCTATATTGCTTTTGTGTTCAGAGAAAATTGTGATTCATCGATTGTTTTTGTTTTCGAGCTTCCTTTATTGTCATTCCATTCTGTTACCCTCCGTTGTTCAGAGGAAGGGAGAGATTCTCCAGTTCCCTCCATTGTCTTGGAGGAAGAGAGGTTCGATCCTCTGGTTGTGTGAGTTACTTGGGAGTAACTGCATAGGGTTCCCTTTGCTACGTGCAAAGGAAGGGAGATTGGTTCTCCAGTGTTTCACTTCTGGTTGATCAGAAGTCTGAGGAGGGTGTTCCTCAGGGCAAGCTATCTGGCAGCGGCTATTGCAGACTGAGTCTGCTGTGTTGCGATTGAATATTGCAAGGAAACCTTACTCTCCTGAGTAAGGGGTGGACGTAGATTGCGGATAGCAATCGAACCACCTAAAAAATTCCCTGTCTCTATGTGGTCTTGCTTGCTCACGTTGTGCTTCTCTCCATCTACTTGACACATTACGTCATTGTGGGTTGCTTTCTCGATCTCATTTCTTACTTTAGTCATCATTGTTGCCTATTTTCGAAGTCTTCTTCACTGCTATTTTAGAGGTTGATAAATTGGATTTGAGTTTATCAAATTTTGGGAGTGAGCTATTCATCCCCCCCTTCTATCTCACTTTCCGCTGTGCGTATCAGACGGCATATGGTAATGGCATCTTCCTGGACTAGCGGGTTGACGCACCTCATGCTGAGGTCACGCCATTTCTTGATGAAGTCGAGGGTGTTCTCACCTTTCTTCTTCCGGAGAGAGTAGAGCCCGGCCAGGGAGATCTTTCACTCGACCGTTTGGAAGCGATCGAGGAACTTCTTCTGGAGATCCACCCAATCGATGATCGAGTTGGGCTTCAGGCAGGAATACCATTGGAAGGTCATTCCCATAAGTGAAGTGGCGAAGTACCGGAGGAGATATGACTCATCCAATGCTAACTCGCCCATGGCCGTAACGTAGTAGGCCAAGTGCTCGTGTGGAGACCCTTGCCCATCGAACTTCTGTAGCTTTGGTGGCTTGGCGTACTCCGGGAGAGCTTTTTCAACTAGTGGTGAAGCGGGTAGGGCACACTGTAGAGATCTATAGTGGCAACCCCTACGCCATACTGGGCGAGCTTTGTCTCGACAATTCGCTCGATCATCTGGCGCTGTGCCATGAGGCTTTCCGGCACTGGCGTGTTGGAGGCTCGTGGTTGAGCTTTGACTGGGGGCATGCTGAACCTAGCTGCTGTCGGGGTTCGGGCAACTGTCGCCGAGGTGTTGGCACCATCACGCCCAGCTGGCGGCACCAATGCTTTGGCCGGAGGCCTAATAGGTGGCTGAGGGTGAAGGTCCCGTTCCTGAAGGAGATCTTGTAGGAGGGCCTTCATATGCCGGTTCTCTTTCACAAGAGTCTCGAGGCTCACTTCTTGAACCTTGTTTGCGGGATGGTCATTGTTGACCGGCTCCGTGTTGATAGGTGGGTCACAGTCCTCAGCTGGGACTTCTTCTGCACGTTCTGATGCCTGCGGCCCGGCAGAAGTGCCAATGTGACCTGTTGGGGCAGGCTGCTGGGCCTGGTGATGCGGCCTCCTGAAATGGGACAGGGGCTGGTTCAGGTCATCGGACTGGGTGTCGGGTTGGTGTCCCATGGTATAGCACGCGAACACCCGAACCGCATCGTTGATGAACCGGGCCGCTCGCTTCCTCCGAGGGTGTTCCTCAGGGCGGCCGAGTGCCCCCAGTCTATCAAAGACCGAGGTGCATTGTAGAGGAGCCTCCCTCTCGATGTCCGCCTGAGGAGAACTCGGCATGGGTTACTGGCGGGTCCAAGAACAGACCCTTCTTTGCCTTCGCTTGCCCGAGCGGGGGACATTGGATGACTGGGCATCGTCAGACGGTGCTGTTGTGGGATCAGTCGCGTCTTGCCTGACACCGCGTCTGAGCGCTCGCAGGGGGTTTCTAATACGCGCCCTCCGAACGGCTTGAGCTTCTTCCAAGCTGACCCAAATTTTTCTCAAGTCAAGTTGCCGGTCTCCCTTATCGCTGTCTCTCCGACAAGTTGACTTGGGAGATCGTGAGTCAGGCTGGGGTGGATGTCGCAGGGCTACCACCGAGGCGCCTGCTCCTTTGAGCTTCGTCTTGTCCTCTCGCGTTTACCGCAGGAGGTCAAATCGGTTGGAGGTAGGAACCGTAGGAACGGTCCGTTCTAGAGGTAGGATTGGTTCGCCTCCATTGAAGCGAATTCACAGGTCACCGACAAGAATAGTCTTGCCTGAGTTGCTGGTTGCGGCTGCGAGTCGTTTGCCTTTACGGTCGTTGCGACATTTCTTCTGGGGAGCCAAGGATGACCCTGCCCCAAGGTGATAGACCAAGAAGACCTGATCTATCATTGCTGACAGTGTGGGACTGCCGAGCGAAAGTGTCAGGATCAACCTCCTAGATGCGGAGCCCGTACCGGGAGTCAATGGCTGAGTGACTCGGGAGTAAGCTCTCGCCCGTTCTGACAGGGGTGTGGTCGATGCTCGAGGTGGCGCTCTTGCCCTGGGAACCGATGTTGGTGGAAGATACTAGAGTGCCGACAACCCGAGGTCATAAGCCTGTGTCGACTGTCGGCATAGCCGAAGCATAAGGTTGAAGGCCCGTAGTGGGCGCTGAGGTTGCCGTATCCCAAAGGGAAAGACCTGTGCTGGGAGTTGACATTGCTAGATTGTAGGGGGAAAGACCTCGTGGTAGGGCTGGGAGGCCAGGGACCCGATGCAGAGAACACGCGTTGGGTGCTGGCCTTGATAAGGCCCGGGGTTGTATGCCCGGGCTAAATTCTAGGGAGCCTTGAACTCGGGGTTGCGAACCCATGTTGAGTGTCAGCTTGGTCTGGGCTCGGGTCGGAGGGCCCGAGTAACATGTTGGAGAGCCTTAAACCTGAGATCAGAGATCCGTATCGGGAACAGGCTTGACCGGGACTCGGGGTCGAAAACCCGAGCGAAGTGTTGAGGGGCCGAGAATCTGGGGCAGAGAGCCCGTATCGGATGCCGGATTGACTGGGACTCGGGGTCGGAGGCCTGAGGAAGATGCTGAGGAACCTCGTGCCCTGGGTGGAAGACCCGCGGGGAGGGTAGGTTCGGCTGGGACTCAGAACCGGGAGCCCGAGTGAGATACTAAGGAGCCGCGAACCCGGGGCTAGGAGCCCGCTTCGGGTGCCGGCTTTGCTGGGGATCGGGGCGAAAGTCCAGAGCGGAGTGCTAGAGTAGTGACCGAAGTCTGGGGAGCCCGTGCTGGAGGTCGGTCGGAGCTGGGCCCGAGAGTTGACGCTTGTCCGGGCTGGAGACGGTCGGGGACCCCTAGGGGGGCCGGTAGTGACGGTCCCGAACCTGGTGCTCGGGTGGGCCACCGGTGCTGGCGTATTGGCCACAAGAGCTGGCAGAAGAACTGGGATTGGCAGCGGAGCAGCCACAGGGATCACGCCCAAGAAGTAAGATGATCCAATGACGGGGGCGAAGCTGCCGAAAGTAATCGGTGTCACCAAATAACTCACCCATGCATGGGTAGCGATGATAATGGGGCCATAAGTAACGGTCGTCATGGTCGCTAAAGTACTGGAACACTGGTGACTGGGGAGGCGACGGTGTCTGATAGTCACCAGGCGCGGTCTGGCAGTTAGAACGTGAACTGAGAGCTGCGGGAAAATCCGCACAAGTACCCTCCTCCGCCTCTCCTGCAAGGACAGGAAAAGGGCACCAGGACTTTAGGGATGGCATAGGCTTTTCTTTAGCAAAAAGAAGGAAGGCAGGAGACGTCCCATCAGGCGTGCCATCCTCTTTGTCGCGGGGGTTTTTATGTCGACGACCGGGGAAGGAAGGAATACATCAGGTAAGGAAAATATGGGAGTTTAATGTATCTCGGGTGTCCTCCTTTACGGTTGTATGCCCCTCACGGCCGTACCGGGCACTCACCTTTTACGGAAAGTTGAAAGGGGGGAATGGCACGGAAATATCGGGGTGTAGGTTAGCTGGACAGGGTGCAGGCGTGCCAGTCGATTTCTCGACAATCACCTATGGAACCAAGGGTTGACCGGGGAAGCGTCGTCAGGACGTGGCACGTGGGCTCGAGAGATCGGGCGACACGTGGATAAAAGGGGTTCCACTGATGCGAGTGCGCAGGCGATTGTGGGAATCATGTACTAGACATCTTTCTCCACCGACTGCAAGCGATCGGTGTTTATTTACATCGGATTGAATCCGAACACCTTCGTTCTGTGCTGAAGAAAAGTATGTATGTGTCTGAAGCCATGGGTAGAGGGCCGAGAGCATTCCGCAGCTGTGGGTGCACTTTCGACTGGGAGGTGTTTGCTAGGGTCAGGGATAATTTTCACACGTGCTGAGTGGTGTAGGTGGAAAGCTGGGGCCCGCGTACGGGCACTTGTATTCAACGGGTTTGATGATGTATGAGAGCCACGCGGGCTTTACAAATGGGCCGAGGGGGCCGAAGTATAATGGGCACAAGCCGCGGGACAATTTTGACACAGGGGTCAGTCCCCGAGTCAATGCGTAATAAAGTGGATATCTGCGTGTTTTACAGAGGCTCTCCATGAGGAGATTGAGACAAGCCCAACTGCCTAGGTGGCAGGGGTGGTCATGGGCTGGTGCCTGACGGAGGTTGGACGCGGCTCGAAAATGAGCGATCGGGTCCAGGCCTCAGAAGGTGAATGTCGTCATGCTGGGAAGTTGAGGCCGGCCCTGGGAATATTTCTCCTGGGCCAGTGGTCCGGCTAACTCAAGTCATCATCAGAGCGGTCGGTGGCTAGCTCGGGGCTAGCGGTAGGCACACGGTTCCGTGTCAGAAGTAGGTGCGGCATCATGGTGTGCACATAGCCACCGTGGGTTGTCACACACGGGCGGACTAGGGATGCGGGTGTATTTGCCATTCTCATAATGCCTTATGTGCGACGAGAGTGGATAGGTGTGCGATGGCTAGACGCCGCATGAGGGGAGTATGTGTGACATACCCTCGGCGTGTACTAGCCGATCAACAAGCCAACCACGCTCGCACTTAGCTCCTCGCGTCCTTGACCCTTGTTTGATGCCTGCGGAGGAACTCCGAGGGTGCAACAGTTAGGTCATGGGTTCTCCTGTTGCTGTATGCATGCATGTCCCTTGAGCTTCTAAGGGGCGGAATTTATAGGAAGTTGAAGGGGCAGGGAAGGGTTTAGGCGGACCAAGTTGAGGGTTGGGTTTGGTCCGGGTAAACCCTTAGAAAAACATTTTTTTTATTTACGGAGTGGGGGAGGGAGGGTTTAGGCGGACCAGCCCAGAGGGCTAGTCTGGTCCACCTAAACCCCTCACGGAGGGTTTTTTTTTATTAAAAAAACCTTGCTTTTTATTTGGGATTGGGTTTAGGCAGACCAGCCCATGGGGATGGGCTGATCCGCCTAAACCTACGGGTTTAGGCGGGCTGGAGTCTTTTTTTTAAAAGAAAAAAGCTTTTTTTGTTTTGTGATGAGTTTAGGCAGACCAGCCTGACCCCCAGAGGGTTTAGGGATGAGTTTACGCGCCTACAAGGTGTTCGGGGATATGCCCTACACATGGTGATTGTCGTATATAGGCGTTGCGGGCCTCCAAAGCCTGTGGTTGACTTAGTTAGGTCTCCCTTTGACCTTAGGGGGTTGGAAGAAGTCATCTTGGGGTGTGGGCCCCATCCTTGTTGCTGGGTGTCACGTGGCACAACTTGTAGTTAGGGTGCCCCCGGGTTGGCCCAGGTGGCCGTGTAGAATGTAGAAAAAACTGGCCACCGAGTAATCGCGGATAGTCCCAACCAATTGTTCATGTCACCGTATGTCATGGCTAACGGGCTGGGACCACTGTAGGGCCGAGCAGGTTGTAGGAGAGGCTGGGTAGCCCATGCCGTAAAGGTGTTCAGGGAAATTCCCGAACCCTTATCCTTTAATATTTTACTGGGAAATTAACTGGGTACAACACCAATGCATAAGGATAGTCTTGGCTTCTATTTTTTTATCAAAAACCTTTCCTAGGTGCATTAGAGGACCAATGCACAGCTAGGAGGTGAAATTTTATTCATATAGATGAGTCTAAAGAATTACATTGTGCGGATGCTAGGCATTCCTAGCTTGTCCAAACAGGCAGCGCCTCTAATAATACTTGGAAGGTGCTGCTGGGAGGAAAAATAAAAGTTACATTTGTTTGTGCAAGCTAGATTGGCCAGAGAATCTGCCACTTTATTCGCCTCATGAAAGATATGAGTGATGGTATCATTAGCTGAGAGAAGGGCCCGAATTTCCCTCACATACTTCAGTATCTCCCAGGGACAAGGAATCTTGTGATTAATAACTTGGACAAGAGTTTGGGAATCACATTCAATGTTGCTCGGATGTGAAGTGATGGTTCTCAGGTATTTTAGACCATCCTTTAGAGCTCTAGCTTCTGCCATCATGCTGCTAGCTTGAGCATAAAAATGGGAAAAGGCCAAGATGATTGACCCATGAGAGTCCCTGATAACTCCACCCCCACCCGAAACCTGAGCAAGCTTGGAAGCACCGTCCGTGTTCAGTTTAATGTAAGGCCAAGGAGGAAATTGCCATTTGATAAGTTTCATCTTTGGATTGTTGTTCCTGATGGACTGAATACCACATGCAGCTAAGACTGTTTTCCTTTCATGTTTATCTTCAAGAAGCTTTGACAGCGCAAGTGATTGCTTTACCTGGGAGAGAATTTTTTGGATCATGTTCTGAATTTTTGGAGGCTTGCCCTCATGGATGACAGAGTTTCTAGTAGTCCACATCTCCCACAAGCTGAAACCAGTCACAGTAATAATGAAGAGACCAAACAGGGATTTACCAGCAGCTGTTTGAATATTTTTGGAAATGAGTTCTTTGGCTGTCCTACCTCCTATCTCCAGTCCTTTAGTTTGAAAGAAGGACCAGATGTTCACAGCCCAGTCACTCTGAATAAAGAGATGGTCATTTTCCTCTTCAGTATGGTTCTGACAGCATTTGCATTTGGAGCATATAGGGATACCACAAGCTTTTATATTCTGATCAGTGGGCAGACAGTTGAAAAATACTTTCCAGATATGCAGTGATATTTTGGTTGGAATCCATGGGGACCAAATGCGATTCCAGTTGATATTCATCTCCATTAGTTGTGAGTGTTGGGTATGCATCATTTTTTTATAAATGGAGGAGACAGTGTAGTTCCCATTTCCTGATAATGACCAGATGAACTGATCTGAATATGGAGTCAAAATGGTTGGTGTCAAAGTTCTCCTGATATCTGCTGGTAGGTGCAGTTCCATGACATGAGTGTCCTCCGGGCTAGGATTCATGATTATGTCTCTAACAGTTGCATTTTTATTGGGGATACTATCACTGCATATATAAGAAGCAAGTGTTCTGTTTCCCAGCCATGTGTCCTGCCAGAAATTTGTTAGAGCCCCATCACCCAGTATGACCCTCTGATTGTGCAGAATGATTATTTTTGCTTTAGTCCAGCTACTTTTGTTGATGCCCTTCATGCCATTGAAATTTACCTCAGAAAGATGTGCATTCTGAATATACTTTGCCCTGAAAAACTCTGCCCAAAGGGATTGAGAATGTAGACCATTCCACAGCATTTTGATCCGTAGGGCAAGGTCCATATGTCTTAGGGACATGATCCCAAGACCGCCCTGCTCAATAGGTTTGCAAACAGATTTCCAAGATCTCCAGTGTTTCCTGTTGCCATAATTCGAGGAGCCCCAGAAAAAATTAGCAAAGGATCTGTCCATCATCTGATGTATGGCAGCATGCAGAGGGGTGGATGCTAGAATATAAATTGGGATGGACGACAGAACATGTTTGATCAAGATTAAACGAGCACTCTGAGAAAGTAATCCGGCTTGCCATCCTTCTATACGCTTCTGAATGGTGGTGATGATGCCAGCAAAAAATACTTTTTTAGTTCTGCCCAAAACCAGAGGGTAACCCAAGTATTTTTGTGGAAAGGTTTATCTAGAGAAGCCTGTTATGTTTTCTATTCTTCTGTTAAGAATGGAGCTGCTATTTGAGTGAAGAAGAAAGCCACTCTTGCTAATATTTATCAGTTGCCCTGATGCTTCCTCATAAGTTTTTAATGTGTGCATGAGATTTCGGAGGGAGGTGGCACTTGCATTAGCAAAAATTAAGTGTCATCAGTAAAAAGGAGGTGGGATATGGATGGGCACCTCCTAGGGCCAGAATACCAGCGCACTTTCCCCTTGTCAAATTGGTCCTTAAGCAACCTGCTAAGAGATTCTTGGGCTAGAATAAAAAGAATGGGGGCAATGGGGTCACCTTGTCTAATGCCTCTGGTTGATTTGAAGAAGCCAGCTAAATCTCCATTTAAAGCTATGGAGAACCAGCAATTAGTAATCAATCTTTCAATCATATTAATGAAATGAGTTTCAAAACCAAACTTCTTCAGGACTGCAGCCAGGAAATCCCATTCAATTCTGTCATATGCCTTGGCCATGTCCAATTTGAGAATGACATTGCTACCTCTGGTTTTCCTGCCTAATTCTTGAACCAGCTCCTGGGCCAAAGCAACATTCTCAATGATGTGCATGCCTTTGACAAAAGCAGTTTGTTCCTTTGAAATGAGTGATGGAAGAATTCTGCTCATTCTGTTGCTTAGGATTTTAGAGATGATTTTGTGTGAGAAGTTACATAAACTGATCGGCCTGTATTCTGAAATGTCATTTGCATTCTTTGTCTTTGGAATAAGGGCTATGACTGTGGCTGTGAAACATCTTGGAAGGGGTTTTCTATCAGTGAAAAATTCCTGAATGGCCTTGATGACAATGTCTGCAATTACATGCCAAGCATTTTGGAAGAAACTGCCAGTGTAGCCATCCGGGCCAGGAGCACTATCAGGGGATATAGAGAAGACAGCATCCTTTATTTCCACAGCCGTTGGGATAGCATTTAACAGTCTGTTGTCATCCTGGGTCACCTTATTTGCAATGCAGTTCTGACTGTCCATGTCAACATAGTGGGGTTGGGAAGTGAAAGCAGTTTGGAAATGGGTGACTGCAATATCCTTCATCTTCTGAGGGTCTGATGTAAGGTCACATGTGGCTGTCTTGAGGTGGGTGATAGAGTTTTTTCTTCTATTAGCTGAAGCAGTTGCATGAAAAAAATTAGTGTTTCTATCTCCTTCTGCCAACCACCTGATCCTGGACTTTTGTTTCCAGAAAATTTCCTGCTGTAAAATTCTTTCTGTGAGAATATTTTTGGCACTTTCTAGAGATGACAGTGTAGTTGGGGAGGGTTGCTGGTCATAGGTGAATTCTGCCTTTAAAACCATATCTTCTGCTTCCATCAAGTTTTTGTGAACATTTCCAAATACATTCTTGTTCCAATCCCGAAGGAAATACCGCAATGATTTAAGCTTGAGAATCAGAGTGGTAATAGCTGAGGAGGCTAACGGACTGGTTCTCCAGGACTGCTCCACTGCTGTAAGGAATAAGTCATGCTTTGTCCACATTTGCTGAAAATAAAACCTACTTTTTGCATTGTTTTGTCTAGCCAATTTGACTAGAAGGGGGGCATGGTCCGAAGCTTCTCTAGAGAGGTGTTCCACAGTAATGGGAAAAGAGTTCATCCATGAGTTATTTGTGAGGACTCTATCAAGTCTAGCCCAAATACCTTCGGAACCTGTTTGCTGATTGTGCCAAGTGTATTTGGAGCCCATAAAACCAGCATCTATTAGACCACAGTCATTCATACAATCCTTTAAGTCATTCATGGACCTTAATGAAGGGATATTACCCCCCAATTTTTCCTCAACTGCCATGATGCTGTTGAAGTCTCCAGCCACAATCCACGGGCCACTAATAATAGAATTGGCCTGAGTAAGAGAATCCCATAATAGGAGTCTTTCCGCTGGAGTGCATTTGGCATAAATGAAGGAAGTATAGAATTCAGGCAAATTTTGAGAGGTCTGTTTGATAGTAACTTGTTGATCATGTTGACAAACAATATCAAAATTCAACTGTCCTTTCCACATAATCCATATGTGGGCTTGCTCATCTTTGTTTGCAATACATTTGTCCATACCTAGCTTCTTGCAAATTCTATCCATGTTGCTGTTATTAATTTTAGGCTCAAGAATGACAATGCAGTCAGCTCTGTGTTCTTTAATTAAGAGTTTAGCACGACCCACAGAAAGGTCGTTCCCAATGCCCCTGATGTTCCAAATAAGAAAAGTCCTTTAGAGAAGGGTTTTGGATTGGATCTTGCCTTCAGATCCTATCCTCTTCATTCCTCTTGTAGTGACTCCCGATCTGTCATTATGAATAGCTGTGATGTTGTCAATCTCTGCTTGGAGAACTATGTTATTTCTACAATCTTGCATCTCCTCCTGCGAAAGGGGAACATTTAGATGATGCATCTCCTGTTGAATACTGGTATTGATGCCAGTCTCCAATGTGTTGCCGCGGTCTTCATTTCTGGTTTTGTCCAACCTATTAATTGTTGGAGTCTCAGTGTTCCGAGGTGCTGGACTATGAGATATCTCAGTTGACTGAATTCTAGGGACTTCAGCAGTCTTCTGTGAGGAAATAGTGTGCATCTCAAGAGAGGAAGCATCAGCCTTTTCCTTGATATGGTCCTTAGTTTGCTGAGGTAAATGCTCCGAAGGGAGGAGGTGCATCTCCGAAGATGAAGGATCAGCCTCATCCTTATTGGGGTCATCAAGTTGCCGAGGAATCTAAAAAGTGTTGCAGAGTGGAATTTCTTCACATCCAGTTGTCTTCTGCAAGTGGGTAGCAGAGCATGGAGATTTCGGGCCCACAGGCACCCAAGCCTTATTTGTCCTGGCGATTGTAGTATCGCCCGAAAGTGGTCTCTGTGTTTTGTCATCAAGTTTAATAGTTAAAGTGCCAATTCTCCTCGCACAATCCTTTGTTTCATGACCTATCTTATGACAAGCAGAGCATAGGTGAGGTATGCGATGATATTTGATGCTCTGCCAGAAACCAGAGCCCCCACAATCAATCCATATGCTCTCCACAAGAGGCTTTTCAATATCAAGTTCAACACAGACAAAAGCCTCAGCAGTATGAGTCCAGGCTAAAGTGGATTCATGAATCCGCAGAACCTTTCCAAGATTGCCTGCTATCGAACAGAGGAAATCCTCACCATACAAATTTACGGGAAGAGCAGGGAAACTAACCCATATCGGCATGATGGAAGGATCAGTATTGAAGTTAAAATCAGCAGTCCATCGGAAGAACCGGAAGAGATAGCCTTTGACATAGATGTTCTTGCGAAGCAAAACCTTCAAGAATTCCTCATCCGACGAAAAATGCAGCAGGAGATGTCGAGGATTGAGAGCACTTAGTAAGAAATCTTCCTGAAGGTTAAGACGTTGGGAAAGAAAACTCTTGATCTCCGGTATCGACGGCCTGCCATAGGAGCATCTGGCGATGATGGCGAACTCTAGTGGCCTGTAGGACTGCAGGACTTCCTGTTTGGAGAAGAAAACCGCAGCATGGCCATCATCTGTAAAGGTTGGAGGCTTGATACCAATAGAAACTTTTGTAGGGGAGAGGGCGCGGGCTAGAGTTTGAAGGAAGGAAGGCTTTGGAGAGGACGGAGGGGGATGGGGATGGAGTTCACCATCCCCCGAGGGGGGGGCCACCATGGCTAGGCAGCCATGCAAACCCTACGCGAAGAGACGTGGTGTTTGTGGGGGGAGTCTTGGCTTCTATGCCAATCGCACATAAGCGTCTTTCTGTTTGCTTGAATGCCCAGTGAGGTCCAATATTTAAGAATCCACATATATGCATATCTTCTGCTTTCTCTCTTCATCCAGGATCAGCAGCAAATTCCTTTCATGCATTCTGCACTGCACATATTTTGGTCTTCAACTCCCCATGGGCCGGCATACCATACGAGCACCCCCTCTATTCATTCTAATGTCATGGGAAATTCTATCTGTGAGAACCCTGAGTGTGCATACTTAATGCATCCTACTCCTGCATGAGCTAGTGGTAGATTTTATCTATGTATCCTGTACCACAATCAATTCCACTTCTCATTCCTCATGGGTCGGCATACGAATCATATCCCTGTCCCAGCTATGCATTTCGAGAACCTCTTGCATATTGATGTATTGACTATCGTAATCTCATGTCCCCATTTGGGCCACATGTTTGCTAGTTCTCCCAACATGATCTATGGTCCCAAACATCGGGGCTATAATGCATTTCCTCCGGTGCTTCCGGAGATCTTTGTAAGTGTGGATCTGTCATCGGGGAAGGGGTACATCTCATTATTTGAGCTTTTGCATATGGTTTTAATTGTTTCCTTGAATGAACACTTCACACCGTTTCGATTTTTATAGCCACCCTCTGATTTCCAGGGGCTCGCTTCTCCATAGCATGGCCTCTTGAGGATCTCCCTCTAGAAGGGTGGATATTAATAACCTTGGAATTGGCAACAACCAAATGCATATGTTAGAGCTGGGATTACAGCAACCCATGGGTCAGTAGAGCCCCTCGAAGGCCAGTCCTCGGGGTTCCCTACCCAACTTGGGTTATAGGGTTGCCACTTTTGGCTCACCCTGATTTTAGGGGCCATCTCGGGACCTCCGTGGATGAGCTTCTAATTTTCACCCCCAATTGCTTGCGTCTAGGGGAGGTGCTGTCGAATTTTCATCAGAATCTTGGACTAAAAGAAAACTTCAGGTAATACTGAAACATATGTAATGAGAATGATGAAAGCAACAATCTAAAGATGATTCTACCAAACTAGAGGATAGATAAAAGATATAAAGCAAAATTGAATAGAAGGAGAAGAACAAAAGAAATAAGCGTGCAGAACATAAGAACAATGCTGAAGAGAGCACAACTGAATAGAGAATATGATCATGAGAAGATCATACCCTGCTAGCAGTAATAAACAGAAGAGAATAGCTTAAAAGAAATGAAAATAAAGAAAGAGCATAAAAGAAAGAAGCAATAAGCAATCTATAAAAACAACTGAATAATGAAAGCATAAAATCACATGGAGAGCATGCTCATATATGCATTTCATCATGCATCCATGCATTTTCTGAACATAGAATGGCCTGAAGTCTGTTGCAGCAAGGGTCGACTCCCCTTGAGTCTGGCCACTACCTGGCGATAGTGTTCCACTAAGAATAAAGCCAAACACCTTAAGTGCATGATTAAATTCACAGTAACTCTTACTGAAACTCCATGAGCATAATCAAACCATTCACTCATGCATTCCCTAACACTGAGCAACTCATTAACACTCACAATGAATCATGCATGCATCATGCATGTGAATTAAACAATATACATCTACCACCCGCATATGTTTGCATGCCATGATCCGTGGCATATCAAATGGTGGGTTGATGAAGGTGGGGTTATGCCCAACTAGATACTCCCACAATGCGCAAGTACGTAACTTCGCCTTGTACCAAGGTCACACTGCATAAACGCGCTACTGAGCCCCATGTATGTGCTGGTCTCTGATTGCTTGTAAAGTCACTGCTTGCATTTTCCAAGGGTCATGAGTCCCCTTGTCATACAAGTCATGCATTAATTCATTCTATATACAAAGAAAGAATAAAAGAAAGAAAATTAAAAGAATGAAGTTTGAAATAAAAGAAAGACTAGAGTTCAACAAAAGAATCAAGATAAATCCATACCACATGAACAAAACGAGCAAACAAATGAAGCAGTAAAAATATCCTGCTCGCTGGCGTGGACTGCGTCGACGCAGCTTGACCGTGTGTCGACGCAACTGAACTCTGGCTGTGCAACATCCTACGTCAGCAGCGCTATCCATCGACGCCATGTCACCCTGGGCCGACGCTGCCTTGCGCTGGGCTGAACACTGCGTCGACGCAGCCTTGTCTCGCGTCGATGCAGTAGCTTATCCCAGCCCCTGGACGGACTTTGTGTGTTGGCGCAGTGAAGCCCTGCGTCTACGTAACAGTCGTTGTAACCTCCTCTGTGTGAAGCTTTGCGCGTCGATGCGGCTAAGCCTTGCGTCGACGCAGCGGCCTTTGGCCTCTCTTGCACGCTAAAAGAAAAAAAAAGAAGAAGAAGAAAGAATAGAAAAGAAAATAGGAAGAAGAAATAAATATATATATATAATAAAAATAACAATAATGATAAAATAAAAAATAACAATGATGGCATGCAACATGATCATGATGAAAATTGAATGAAAGACAATCTTCCTTAAGGAATTAATAACATTTGATTCGGGGCACCTTCCCCCTAGACCCTATGCAAAGGGGATATTAATGAGGCCTTTACAGGTCATGCTTGAACCCTGGGGTCATACCATCATGGTCATGCTTGATCCTGCTCTAGGGCCAATAGCCCGCTACGTCTAACATGTTTCTATTAGGATCTACTCCCAAATATCAAGCATGCCATGCTCCTAGCGTACATTTGACTTATAAATTGGGACTCTTATCCAAACATGAATTGGTCAATTAATGACCGGCTTTGTTCAACCGTTTACCCCTCATTGGGGGATGTTCTACTGAAATTCAAAAATTTTATTATCTCTCTTTATCAATGTTAGGCTCGAGGGCCCCTTCTCCTGGCATTTAATCAAAGGTTTTCTCCCCTACGGGGAGATGTAATTAACGTCGTGACCTTTATGGCACGGCGGGTTTTAGTCCCGACCTGATACCCACATCGTATGGATAGTCAGACGGAACGCAGCAGTGGTTCCGGACCACCTTGGTCTTCCAAACCTGAATAAGCTATCACTTTTGTGACTGGCACGTCCACGCACTTAATAAACTGAAACCAAATAAACCAAGAAAGAAAAGATGATAAAATGATAAAAAAGATGATCATGTATCAGAAGTGTGCCCAACAGGAGGCCAACGCCTCGTCATGGCCCGAGAATTCACATACGGGGTGTCACATCTCAGTCGGCTCCCCCGACTGTGACCCCCGTTGACGTGACATGACTTAGGATGTTTGATGAAGTCTTAGGAATGCAGCTACTAATCTATCAATGCCTCTGACCTAGCAAGTAAACAAGATTCACGGACCGGCAACTTCACTGGAGCGGACTCTCCAGCTAAGCGCACATTAGTGCCCGTAGGCAACTTGGTGATGGTGGTGAGGGTCCGAGATGGGACCTCGCGGCTCCAGGGATTGGCTAGCTTAAGGTTGAACCCCTAAGGGTCCTAGGATGCCCACTCTCGGGGGTGGCCAGCACGCCGAGGGCATGGGAGGTAATGGCTCTCTCACAACTCGCCCGCGGTAGTCACTCACACAATAGTAATTCGGGATCGGGCACTCACTTACCGTCCGACGGCACTAGCGGCAATACTAAACCAGCAATGGAAAGAAACCATCAAAGGGGTAACCGAAGCTCACCTGATCGGTGTGAAGACACCGATCCCGGCCGGAGACGAGGGCGAGCGACGAAGCGTGGGCTTACCCGCACGCCGCGCCGATGAAGCTTCAACCTGAAATTTCAGTTTACATGCACTACGCCCCTTGCAAGGGGGTTGGACTAGGGGTGGAGATTAGTTTTTACAACTAAAATGTACCTCCATGCAGGGAGGGGCGGTCAACCCGCCAGGCGGGGTGGGGAAAACTACGCTAGAAGCCGAAGTGGACGAAGATCATTGGTTCTGCCAGCCCTCTGGAACAACGGATAGACAGCCGGTGTTGATGCCGCTGCGGACTTCTATGAACTCTGTTTGCAACGAAACCAGCTGTAAAACCTCCGTGGTTGATTCAGAATGTCGTCAGAATTTTTGGGGATTTTCTTGTTGGTGACGACGGTCGGGGCAGAGGCGTGAACAAGGCTTCAGGCTTCTGATTCTAGTAGCTTCTGTGTCACTATAGCAGGAAGTCGAGGAAACCACGGTTGCTCCCGTGCTTTCATTCAGGCGAAGCTGGAGTCGTTGGATTCACGGTCGAACCCTCTTCAAACGGAGACCTGCGGGGACACCGTCGGAGGTCGGATCTGACCGTGAGAGCCTGAGAAGTGGGAGGGGGTCGAATCTATCTTCAGTCAGATTGACCTGTGCACTAATGGTAGGAAATTTGGACCTTTGTGCTTCGGGCTTCAAACGACGCTCTGCTTCTTGGCAATGCTAGGGGACTTGGAGGAGAACAATTCAGCCAAGCGCACTCCAAGAAGCTCAGAACTCTGGTCGTGGTAGCCTCTGCAATCTGCTTCTGGATGACTGTCAGGAGGATGATGCGCAGTCTGGCGATGTCGGCTCTCCTGGGTAGCCAAGAACTCAGACTGGGACGAGACCACCACCGTTGCGAAGAGGACTGGGAGACGCTTCCAACGGTATATGGTAAGCCCTCTGAAGATTCTTGGTGATGATGTGGCAGCCTCATAATGTTGCTGGTACTCTGCTACCTGCGAGCTGGGAATAGGATGAAGATGTAGGGTTGTGTGTATGAGGGTGGGATGGCCAAGGGAAGCAAGGGGAAATGGGGAGGGTGACCAGGGTAGGAAGGGGGTGTTGGGGAGGGGTGAGGGGTAGCTAGCAAGGGAGGGAGATTCAAATTTGGCCTAGGGTTTGAACCCCTTCAGCCTTGGGGAGATGGAAGGGTGCTTGGGAAAGGGTAGTGGGTGGTTGGGGGTTGGAGGGTGGCTTGTAGATTGGCGGGTTCTCCCTTGGGACTAGGGGTGGAGTAAAGAGGTGTTATGGGAAGTTGTGGTGACTATCGAATGAGGGGAGGAGAGAGAGAAAGTAGGTGGGAGGGGGAGGAGAGAGAAAGGGGTGCCCCCTCTTGGGGAGAGAGAGAGAGAGAGAGAGAGGATAGGGGAGGGGAGTTTCTCACTCCTCTCTAATGGCTTCTCACCAAAGAAATTCAATTTTCTGGACTCAAAATAGTAGATTTTCATTCATTACCTTAAAATGGGGAGATGGGGGTCCTATTTATAGAGAACCTACATTTTACAATAAGTCCCTACATTTTGGACCAATGACAAATAACCAAGGGGGAAGGGGGTGCCCCTGGGCCTAGCCCATATAATTGGGCCCATTAACCAAACTAATCAACCCTATGACACTTAACTTAGGTAGATGACTCATTAACCTAGGTACTGGAGTCAAATAAAAGAAAATTTACATAGTTATGACTCAAAGAAAATATGAAAATTATAGGACTTGACTCAGAAAAGTGTGACGGACACAATGGAACCATGCCGGCTAGCAATCAGGGCTGTGAAAAATGTGAAGGGCGAGAGATGCCCCCATCATACCCCCGAGGTGTGAATAACTCGACTCCGTCGAGTATGGGTCCGCCGGGGAAGAGGTCCTCCAATGCAGCTTCGGGCGAGCCATGACCTCCGAACTCAACCTCACGTCCTCAGCCGGGGGATGGCTCTTCAGCCTCCTAAGGTGGCTCGGGCACACCCTCTTGCTGGCGATAGTATCCTGCTTGCCTAGTATTACCTCCATGTGTACACATCGGACTCTCAAGCTGTATATGGAGGCTCTCAGAAGGTATCACTCTCAAAGGTGAGGGTAGGCTCAAGGTGCACACTGGGTTCCACTGCGGTGCCCTTAGAGGGTGCTAGATCCGCCGCGCGAAAAGTGGGGTGCATCCCAAAACCCATCGGGAAGTCCAACCCGTAAGCTGGTATGCCAAAGCTACTCGGAACTTGGGAAGGTCTAAGTCCTCGTGTGTAGCAACCCTAGTAAAATCTTAAAAGATTAAACCAAAGATAAAGGCCCAACTCATATACACTTAAAACATATACCAATTAGGCCAAAAGTAAATAACGCCTCTTAGAAGGTCATCATTTAATTAAAGACCATAAAACATGCGCTAATTCAATAATTGACGCCCCTTTGACAGGCGTCATATAAATAAATTGAAGACTCTGTACAGAGGCGTCATTTTTAAATAACGCCCCAACCTTAGGCGTCATTTTCAAACTAAACCTGTTAGTGTTTGGTTCGAACAAGGATGTTATCCGGGTAAGTTTTGATTAGGAAAGTATCAACACGTGGATGTTTAAGTTTAATCAGGAGTCTACCTAGAAGTTTCAACTCCAATCAAACTCCTAGAACCCATTAGGATTCTTTTCCCTATAAATACCATCCCCTCCATCGAACCCATGTTGACTCTAATTGCCAAAGACGTCCTGCTGCTACTCCTATGCCGTGGAAGTTCTTCATTTTCTTCCTCTTGCTGCCAATACTGTGAAGGGAGGAAGCCGTCTTCTGCTTCTTCGACAGTGCTTCACGTATTGCTATGGAGATGCATAAAGCTTCTTCATCCGAGGGTTGCTTCTGCCGTGGGTGTACATGAAGAACGTGAAGTTCTTCATCCTTTCTTCATCTTCCTTGCTGCACGGAGGATTGAAGACCGTAACTGCTGCTGTTGTTGTTGAAGCTAGAAGAGCTAGCTGCTGTGTCTTCTTCCTTCTACGCGGTTACTCTGTTTCAAATAGGGCATCGTTTGTGATCAAATCTTCATATATATTCTTCACGTTCCATCAACCAGATCATCACCAAGGTAGGTTTTCCCAAGACTTAGCAAAATCCTATAATTACTAAGTGAATACATGCATATAGGTCTAAAGGAGTTACATATTTCATTTTTCTAGAATGAATTTTCTCCGTTTAATGAATGAAACTGACGACCCAAGATAGGGCGTCATTTAAAATCAACGACCGTGCAAACAGTCGTCTTTTCCTAGATAGTTAAAAATTGTACAATGTTTAAAATTTAATAACTATGAACTCTTACATGTACACTAATGCATGACTGTGTCCATAAATTGCTGTTATTTTTCCCTATCTGTTCATGTCTTTAGAATCTTGATCAGACATACTCCAAAAATCATGTGTCTATGATTGTACCTGCGGGTGCAAATCATATGACAAAGAATTAGCGACCCAGATAAGGTCGTCAATTGAATGAACGCCCCTGTAAACGGGTGCCGATTTAGTGATAAACTATGAAATTATAGAAATTGTTATAATATTCCTGGATATTGAAATGACGACATATACCCTACCCTTTAATTTGTTATATGACGCCCTTGACTAGGGCACTGTTTACTGAATTGAAGCCTTCATGAAAGACGTCATTTTTATAATAATCAAAATTGGAAAATGTTTATAGATATTAATCCGGATGTAACGACTGAGTGAATAGTCATCATTTATTGAATTGACGACCCTGACAATGGCGCCAATTCATAAAATGAAGACTTAAGCTCAAGTGCCATTTGACTGATCCTTGATTTTTCGTGGTTTTTATATAACCCTTGTTAATGGGTTATGCATATCGGCACTATATTCCATTCCGTGAATATAGTCCCATGTTTCTCGTTGTTTTATCGATTACCCACTAATTTTCGATGATAGATGAACTCTCCATAGGACATTCTGTTCCTTTGGACCAGTGACTTTATCATAGAGACCTCTGTAAGACTCCGCTAGCCTTGGATTCCCTCAAGGCAGCCGAGCTGGTTATACCCTTAAAACCTATGTCACTATTTGATTATCGTGTCACTCTAAAGAAACATGTAACACCGGCCCTCATGACTTGCTAAGAGGATGTCATGAGAATACTCTAAATTAATGGAATGGGAAACCATGCCATTAGTGTTCTTATGAATTAGGTGCCATACTTGTGGACCTCAATTCTATCTAGCTTATCTTGTCCAAGAACGAGCGACCATCTCCATATGAGCGCTTATTCTTAATATCATGGCACCCAGTTAGGGAGCCTAATCCACCTAGTTTAATGTAAATCATGGGTATACCGTTACTATAGTAGTACGTCCTGACACATCATGTTCAATCCTTGTGATTCCATTCCACCAAGATCTACCTTAATGTTCTTACAAGAGAGCTCCTTTGAAATTCCATATTGGCTATAACCACAGTGGATGTCAAAAATACATGATCAATGCCTGCGCATATAGGGCCCGATCTGGTCTTGGGAGGAGAACCCAAAAGTACTAGTGCCCATGGGAGTTGTAATGATCACGGTGTGGCATTGCACTGAAGTGCATTACTAGCTTGATTAGACATTCCACCGTCTCATACTCGACTTGACATGACATGACTTGCATGACCCGGAAAGGGTATTTATATACTTGCTTGAAATGTGATAGCCAATTCCCGACATGACATGATGAATATACTTGCTTGAATTTCTTGACATTTATTGATATAATTTCTTGAAAGACATGCCAGTTCACTCAATTATCGCTTGTTATACTCTCTCTCTTGTCGTTTTACGCAAACATGCATAGCTTTATTGCATTCATGTAACATGTAATTTAATTAAAGCAAGCTAGCTCTTGAGATATAATTCCTACTGAGCATTCGCTTATTCAGTATTTTCTCCTATTTTTCAGGTAAGTCCGATAACGAGACTCAATCGGATGGGGAAGGTCAAGAGTGAAGAGATTAGAGCTACTCCATCCATCCAAGCGTCACTAGTCTTATCTTTCTAATTTCTTGAGTCAATCATTGTACTTTTCCTTTTATTGAGTCTTAGCATTTTCATTTGTAATAGAAGTACTTTGAGGTTGTGATTGAATAAAGGATTGGGTTATCTTTACTTTTGCATACTCTGTCTTTGTGTTGAATACACTAACGCTCTGATTGACATGATCGATATAAACTCGTCACGCACTCCGGGTTCCTTCCGCGCTCGGGGCGTGACAGTTTTTGTGGTATCAGAGCCTAGCATATTCAATTCCTAGGAAACCCAAGTCCAAGGATAGGTTTAAACCCTTTAACCGGTGAGATTGGGTAGAACCATGGGTTAAGTTAACTTAGAATCAAAACCTTTGAACATAATCACATATTAATATAGTTATTGTAGGACAATGGCTACCGAACGTACCCAGTGGCGCAACATGCAACGCACTCTGCAAGGCATGACCCAGGCACTTCAACAGGTGGCACAAGGAGGTGCACATCGTGGAGCAGGAAATCTCCACCAAAGCTTCAAGAACATGAACCCTCCTAAGTTCATGGGATCCACTAATCCGGATGACGTCGAGCACTGGATCCGGGAGACCTAACGTATCTTTCGAGTTATGCAATGCACGGACCAAGAGAAGGTCTTGTTAGCAACGTTTCAATTGGAAAGGGACGCTCGCTGCTGGTGGGAGTCGGTAGAAGCCACATTAGATCAAGGATAAGTTACTTGGGAGGAGTTTGTTGAACATTTCAATAATAAATATTTTTCAGACAGAGTCCAGGAGAAGAAGGCCGCCGAGTTCGCCCCACTTAAACAACGATCTTTGTCGGTGGCTGAGTATGAGGCATAATTCTCGAGGTTATCCCGGTACGCCAAGAATTTAGTCAGTACCGAGAAAATAAAAGCTAGAAGGTTTCTAAATGGGCTCAGGACCCAGTTTATCACACAACTGGCCCTGATGGACATACAAGTCTATTCAGAGATGGTACGACGAGCCTAGCTACTGGAGGATGCCACGGAACTATCTGATAGGATCCGTGGGAGAGACAAGAAGGAGCATGTTACTAGCTCCGGCACTTTCAAACCCAATTTCAACAAGAAAAGGCCAAGTAATGGAGGAGAGAGAAGAAAGTCAAAAAGATTAACAAGTCGTTCTCCATCACCACCACACCTTCTAAAGTGGTGTGTAAACACTGTGACAAGGCCGGACATAAGGCCGAAGAATGTTGGAGGAAACTTGGAGCGTGTCTCCGTTGTGGGAGCCGTGATCACCGGATTCCCAACTGTCCCCTACTCAATGATCAAGCCGGTGACGGAAAGCGCCCGGTGACAAAGAATGCACGTCTCCAAGCTATTAAGGAGACAGAACAAGACGAAGGCAGACTAGTGAAAGGTACATTGAAAGTTTATTCCAAGTCTACATATGTCTTATTTGATACTGGTGCCTCGCATTCTTTTATTTCTAATAAGTTTACTAATCCATTACCCATGGAACCGGAATGGATGAAATTAGTTCTTTCAACTCCTCTCGGAAGCGAAGTTGACCTTACTCACCATTATCAAAACTGTGAAGTCTTAGTAAAGGGAAGAAATCTTCCTATCGACCTCATATGTTTAGACCTAAAGGAATATGATGTCATATTGGGAGCGGATTGGTTATCCAAGTATCTGGCAACTGTGGATTGCCGTAATAGCAAAGTTACTTTCAAAGACTTTCCGGAACTGGTCTATACTAGCCCTAAGAGTCGGAGCAAGTCATCTCTTATTTCGGCTCTCCGAGCTAGCAAGCTAATAAGGAAAGGATGTGTATCCTTCCTTGCATTTGACACTATTAAGGAGACTAAGATAGAAGACATCCCTGTTGTGCACGAATTTTCGGACGTGTTCCCGAAGATTTGCCTGGATTACCCCCACAAAGAGAAGTGGCCTTCACCATCGACTTGGTCCCTGGTGCTGGTCCAGTTTCTAAGGCACCCTATAGGATGTCCCCTGCCGAACTTAAGGAGTTAAAGGAACAATTGATGGAACTTCTTAAGAAATGATTTATCAGACCAAGCACTTCCCCGTGGGGAGCACCTGTACTATTTGTAAAGAAGAAGGATGGATCCATGAGGTTATGCATCGACTATCGACAGTTGAATCATCTCACTATCAAGAACAAGTATCCACTACCGAGAATCGATGAATTATTTGATCAAATATCTGGATCCAAGTATTTCTCAAAGATTGATCTCAGGTCGAGATATCACCAACTAAGGATCAAAGATGAGGACATTCAAAAGACCGCGTTCAGAAGCAGGTATGGGCACTATGAATTTGTTGTTATACCTTTTGGACTAACAAATGCCCCTGCAGCCTTTATGCAGATGATGAATAGTATATTCAGGCCTCATCTAGATCAGTTCGTGGTGGTTTTCATTGATGATATATTGATTTATTCCAAGACCAAGGAAGAACATGAGGAGCATTTGAGGATTGCATTACAGATATTGAGGATAAACCAGTTATATGCAAAGCTTAGTAAATGTGAATTCTGGCTGGAAGAAGTATCCTTCCTAGGACATGTGATTTCAAAGGACAGTTTATCCGTAGACCCATCAAAGGTTGAAGCTGTAAGGAATTGGGAAAGACTGACCAGTGCTAGAGAGATCCGCAGTTTCTTGGGTCTTGCTGGCTACTACAGGCGATTCATCAAGGATTTCTCCAAGATCGCCGTACCACTCACTAGACTAACTCGCAAGGAGATCCGTTATGAATGGAGTGAGGAATGTGAAAGAAGCTTCCAAACTCTCAAGGATCACCTAACTACTGCTCCAGTATTAGCTTTGCCAATTGAAGGAGAGAAATTTGAGGTATACACCGATGCCTCAGGCATTGGCCTCGGATGTGTATTGATGCAACAAGGAAGAGTCATAGCTTATTCTTCCCGACAACTCAAGAAGCATGAAGAAAACTACCCAGTTCATGATTTGGAGTTGGCTGCGGTAGTATTTGCATTAAAGATATGGAGACATTATCTATACGGAGTACAGTTCACTGTATACACCGATCACAAGAGTCTCAAGTATCTATTCTCGCAGAAGGAATTGAATATGAGGCAAAGACGTTGGCTAGAATATCTCAAGGACTTCGACTTCAATATACAATATCATCCTGGAAAGGGTAATCCTGTAGCTGATGCCCTCAGTCGCAAGCCAAGAATAATATTAGCCAATTATATGATTCAGGAGTGGAAGTTGCTAGAACAGTTCTCTAAACTTAATATAAGCATGGACAAGGAGAGCAGGTGTGTTACATTATCTCACATGAGTATAAAACCAGACCTACTCTCAGAAATACAAGGACTTCAGGATAATGATCCCGTACTAGTGGAAATCAAAAGCAAGATTGGAGAGCAATCATATTTCAAGATAGCTTCGGATGGAAGATTGTTGTTCAGAGATAGAAATTGTATACCAGATTGTCAGGAGCTAAAGAAGAAGATTTTAGATGAAGCTCACAGATCAAGGTACACGATTCATCTAGGGTCGACTAAGATGTACCAAGATTTGAAAAGGACCTTTTGGTGGCCCAATATGAAAAGAGAAATAGCGGATTTCGTGTCTCGCTGTCTCACATGCCAACAAGTCAAGGCCGAACACCAAAAGCCTACTGGTAAGCTACATCCTCTAGATATTCCCAAGTGGAAATGGGAGGATATCGGTATGGATTTCATTATGGGTCCATCTAAATCGAATGGAGGAAGTGATGGAATATGGGTTATCATCGACTGATTGACCAAATCGGCACACTTCTTGCTAATCAAAAGTCAATGGTCAGTTGATGTTCTTGCTGCTTTGTACATCAAGGAGATAGTCAGACTACATGGCGTTCCTGTCTCAATCGTGTCTGAGCGAGACCCATGATTTACTTCACACTTCTGGAAGGGTCTACAACATTCGCTGGGAACGAGACTTAATTTTAGTACAGCTTTTCATCCTCAAATGGATGGTCACACTGAGAGAACGAATCAAGTAGTTGAAGATATGCTCAGAGCTTGCATCATTGATTTTGGTGGAAGCTGGCATGGTCACTTACCTTTGGTCGAGTTTGCATACAACAATAGTTACCAGGTAAGCATACATATGGCACCTTTCGAAGCCTTATATGGAAGGAGTTGTCGATCACCCTTGTGCTGGGATGAAGTTGGCGAGAAGTAACTATTAGGTCCAGATATGGTAAGGGATACCACTGAAAAGATTTAGTTGATTAGAGAAAGACTTCAAGTTGCTCAGTCTAGATAGAAGGCTTATGTTGATACAAGAAGAAGAGATCTCAAGTTTCAAGTTGGAGATCATGTATTTCTCAAGATATCGCCTGGACGAGGCATTAGGAGATTTGGTGTTAAGGGCAAGCATACACCAAGGTTTATCGGACCTTTTAAGATACTAGAAAGAGTTGGCGAGGTTACTTACCGCGTCGCTTTACCTCCTCAATTGTTCGAAGTTCATAATGTATTCCACGTATCCATGTTGAAGAAGTATGTGCACGATCCGGCACATATCATCGATCATGGAGACCTGGTGATTCAAAGGGATCTCACTTATGAACAAAAGCCATGAAGATCCTCGATCGTGAAGTACGAACATTAAGGAGCAAAGTTATTCCCATGCTCAAGGTACAATGGAGTAAAAGCTTAGAACATGAAGCAATATGGGAGACCGAGGAGTCTATGAGGAAACGATTCCCAGAATTGTTCTCCACGTCTATATAGGATTGAATTTGGGGACCAAATTCTTTTAAGTGGGGGAGGGTGTAGCAACCCTGGTAAAATCTTAAAAGATTAAACCAAAGATAAAGGCCCAACTCATATACACTTAAAACATATACCAATTAGGCCAAAAGTAAATAACGCCTCTTAGAAGGTCGTCATTTAATTGAAGACCATAAAACAGGCGCTAATTCAATAATTGACGCCCCTTTGACAGGCATCATATAAAGAAATTGAAGACTGTGTACAGAGGCGTCATTTTTAAATAACGCCCCAACCTTAGGCGTCATTTTCAAACTAAACCTGTTAGTGTTTGGTTCGAACAACGATGTTATCCGGGTAAGTTTTGTTTAGGAAAGTATCAACACGTGGATGTTTAAGTTTAATCAGGAGTCTACCTAGAAGTTTCAACTCCAATCAAACTCCTAGAACCCATTAGGATTCTTTTCCCTATAAATACCATCCCCTCCATCGAACCCATGTTGACCCTAATTGCCAAAGACGTCCTGCTGCTACTCCTATGCCGTGGAAGTTCTTCGTTTTCTTCCTCTTCCTCTTGCTGCCAATACTGTGAAGGGAGGAAGCCGTCTTCTGCTTCTTCGACAGTGCTTCACGTATTGCTGTGGAGATGAATAAAGCTTCTTCATCCGAGGGTTGCTTCTGCCGTGGGTGTACATGAAGAACGTGAAGTTCTTCATCCTTTCTTCGTCTTCCTTGCTGCACGGAGGATTGAAGACCGTAACTGCTGCTGCTATTGTTGAAGCTAGAAGAGCTAGCTGTTGTGTCTTCTTCCTTCTACGCGGTTACTCTGTTTCAAATAGGGTATCGTTTGTGATCAAATCTTCATATATATTCTTCACGTTCCATCAACCAGATCATCACCAAGGTAGCTTTTCCCAAGACTTAGCAAAATCCTATAATTACTAAGTGAATACATGCATATATGTCTAAAGGAGTTACATATTTCATTTTTCTAGAATGAATTTTCTCCGTTTAATGAATGAAACTGACGACCCAAGATAGGGCGTCATTTAAAATCAACGACTGTGCAAACAGTCGTCTTTTCCTAGATAGTTAAAAATTGTACAATGTTTAAAATTTAATAACTATGAACTCTTACATGTACACTAATGCATGACTGTGTCCATAAATTCCTGTTATTTTTCCCTATCTGTTCATGTCTTTAGAATCTTGATCAGACATACTCC
Source organism: Amorphophallus konjac (assembly GCA_022559845.1). Taxonomy (NCBI): domain Eukaryota; kingdom Viridiplantae; phylum Streptophyta; class Magnoliopsida; order Alismatales; family Araceae; genus Amorphophallus; species Amorphophallus konjac. The sequence continues at coordinate 287,527,041 of CM040123.1, read as the reverse complement.
AAAAATCATGTGTCTGTGATTGTACCTGCGGGTGCAAATCATATGACAAAGAATTAGCGACCCAGATAAGGTCGTCAATTGAATGAACGCCCCTGTAAACGGGTGCCAATTTAGTGATAAACTATGAAATTATAGAAATGGTTATAATATTCCTGGATATTGAAATGACGACATATACCCTACCCTTTAATTTGTTATATGACGCCCTTGACTAGGGCACTGTTTACTGAATTGAAGCCTTCATGAAAGGCATCATTTTAATAATAATCAAAATTGGAAAATGTTTATAGATATTAATATGGATGTAACGACTGAGTGAACAATCGTCATTTATTGAACTGACGACCCTGACAAGGGCGCCAATTCATAAAATGAAGACTTAAGCTCAGGCGCCATTTGACTCATCCCTGATTTTCCATGGTTTTTATATAACCCTTGTTAATGGGTTATGCATATCGGCACTATATTCCATTCCGTGAATATAGTCACATGTTTCTCGTTGTTTTATCGATTACCCACTAATTCTCGGTGATAGATGAACTCTCCATAGGACATTCCGTTCCTTTGGACCAGTGACTTTATCATAGAGACCTCCGTAAGACTCTGCTAGCCTTGGATTCCCTCACGGCAGTCGAGCTGGTTGTACCCTTAAAACCTATGTCACTATTTGATTACTGTGTCACTCTAAAGAAACATGGAACACCGGCCCTCATGACTTGCTAAGAGGATGTCATGAGAATACTCTAAATTAATGGAATGGGAAACCATGCCATTAGTGTTCTTATGAATTAGGTGCCATACTTGTGGACCTCAATTCTATCTAGCTTATCCTATCCAAGAACGAGCGACCATCTCCATATGAGCGCTTATTCTTAATATCATGGCACCCAGTTAGGGAGCCTAATCCACCTAGTTTAATGCGAATCGTGGTTATACCGTTACTATAGTAGTACGTCCTGACACATCATATTCAATCCTTGTGATTCCATTCCACCAAGATCTACGTTAATGTTCTTACAAGAGAGCTCCTTTGAAATTCCATATTGGCTATAACCATAGTGGATGTCAAAAATACATGATCAATGCCTACACATATAGGGCCCGATCTGGTCCTGGGAGGAGCACCCAAAAGTACTAGTGCTCATGGGAGTTGTAATGATCACGGTGTAGCATTACACCGAAGTGCATGACTAGCTTGATTAGACATTCCACCATCTCATACTTGACTTGACATGACATGACTTGCGTGACCCGGAAAGGGTATTTATATACTTGCTTGAAACGTGATAGCCAATTCCCGACATGACATGATGAATATACTTGCTGAATTTCTTGACATTTATTGATATAATTTCTTGAAAGACATGCCAGTTCACTCATATATCTCTTGTTATACTCTCTCTCTTGTCGTTTTATGCAAACATACATAGCTTTATTGCATTCATGTAACATATAATTTACTTAAAGCAAGCTAGCTCTTGAGATATAATTCCTACTGAGCATTCGCTCATTCAGTGTTTTCCCCTATTTTTCAGGTAAGTCCGATGACGAGACTCAATCGGATGGGGAAGGTCAAGAGTGAGAAGATTAGAGCTACTCCATCCATCCAAGCGTCACTAGTCTTATCTTTCTAATTTCTTGAGTCAATCATTGTACTTTTCCTTTTATTGAGTCTTAGCATTTTCATTTGTAATAGAAGTACTTTAAGGTTGTGATTGAATAAAGGATTGGGTTATCTTTACTTTTGCGTACTCTATCTTTGTGTTGAATACACTAACGCTCTGATTGACATGATCGATATAAACTTGTCACGCACTCCAGGTTCCTTCTGCGCTCGGGAAGTGACATCGTGCCCTCGATTTGGATGTGACCCTAAGGTAGAGCCACTCAATGTCACCATCGCTAGGTTGCCTACTTGGAATCCCAAGTGGCACTCGCGAGCTTTTGCCTGCTCAATATGAACCTCACCGCCTGTTGTTGGGTGCTTGCTTGAATGCTTATGCCATGAGTTACGGTGTTGTGCGGGTGGGAAGTGTATGGTATGCAAAGGTGGACCGGGGCAACCATAAGTGGATCTATCATGCAATGCGGCTATGTAAACCTTGTGGGACCTAGGAGGACCGAGACATCCGTAGGTCAAACTATCATGCTTGAATGTGGCAAGTGTTGGGGGCCCAAGGTAACCAAATGTGTATCCTTCATGCACAAGACTAATGACGAATGGGGGAGGGCCGTGACACCCGAATATGGACCACTCAAGTTTCTGACTTGACATGTGGGTGTCATGAATGAAAGGACCCGACTTACTAATCATGTCAAGTGGTGGGAGGTGCCAAGACATGTGCATTCCTACTCCAAGGATGACTTCCATGTGTGGGGTGGTGGGATGGCTTTTGAACTTCCATGTGAAAGGATCAAAGGGATCTAGGAAGGTGGGCATCTTAGAGAGAGGCTCCTCCTTAATCCCTATGTCTATTTTGCCTAAAGTCATGGCTCCCATGGTGTAACCCGAGTCTAGGAAGGGGTGGATTGGGTCAAACGTGGTGGGTTGGGTTAGGAAAAGGTGGGTGGTGAGTAAGGTGGTTGGGTCACATGGGTTCCTTGGCTCCCATTGGAAGGGATCGAAGGGATCATGATAAGGGTCACCTAGAGAGAGGTACTTCATGTCCTCAAGGTCCTCACAAGGTGGTGAGTCATCCTCCTCCCAAGTAGCTGGTCCAAGGTCTCTAGTGGGTTGACCGTTCAAGATACTTGGGATCTCAAGGGGTGGGGAGTAGACCGGGATGGGTTCTCCCTTCAAGGGAAGAAATAGGAGGATCTCACTAGTACAATGCCCACTTGTGCAAAGGGAGGTGATGGAACCAATGGACGGGTGGACAAAGTTGACGGTGCTAGGCTCCAATGGTCCCATGGCTAGTAGGCCGGTTAAGTGGGCTTGCCAATGTAGGCAATCCACAAGGTTTCCCAAGTCTTCCATGTTGGTTTTAATGTGTCCCTTCTTTTGCAAGATGGGCTATGATGCCAACTATGAGCAAATAATGAGCCGAGTAATGAAATCAATCAACCTATGAACATGCGAATCATGAACCTAGGCAACCAACACAAGCTCTAGTATGGGCATGCTATATCACTCAAGATTAAGCTAAGCAAATAAAGGAAAACACACGATGGGGCGTGGAATAAGAAATAAGGAAAACACACCGTATAGGTGGAACAAGCAAAGTAAAGAGATGATGAAAGAGAAAGCTAATGCCCAAACTAAGGAAAGATGTGATCGCCACCAAGGTAGAAACAAGTCAAAGACCTGATAAATACCTTAGAATAGGAGGATGATGCACCCGCCCACGGGAGAGAGAACAACCAGGAAACTGCAGCTCCGTCAGATGTAATGGTCGAAGGAAAATGCGCCACAGCAAGTGTGACGGTCTTACGATAGACCGCTACAACACTCTAACGCGCCTGTGCCAGACCGTCAGAGCTTCTGCAGAATAAGAAGTTGGGAATCTTTTGATCTCCAAGCTTTCCAGCCGATCAGAGAGCTTGGGCCTCGTGATATGGACTCTGTAAACCTACAAAAAAGTGTAGAACACAAGAAAAATAACCCAGATTAGCCCTTAGACAAAGTAGTATCAATAAATCCAAGAAACTTAAGAACATGCAAAAGGAAAGGGAAATACCGGGGAGGTTGGTTTTTTAACCCCTCTAGGTGTTTTAAAAGATGGGAGGATATTTTAAATGGATGCAGCAAGTGCAAGAACGTGGGAGATGGAGAGGGACAATGCTATGATGTTTGAAAAGAGAGAAAAGACACTAAGAACATGACTTGACTGAATTAAACCCTTGGAAACGATACTCCCTAAACTTTAGAAGTAGATGGACGTGGGAAGCAGCTCTCCTTGGTTGGTTCTAGCTCCAGGATGCGGCAGCACTTCGACATAAACTCCAGATGTCTCCTCTTCAAGCCATGAAGTCAAGGGTTCTATTTAGACCCTCAAAGTCTAGGTTCGAGTTGAGATAATCCAGCTAGAAAGTAGGATGTTTCTTAGCAAACTCTTGAAGATAATACTCCCAAGACTCCACAGCAACAAACGGAAGCTTCTTAGGATGAGTATCGAGAGAGAAACCCTTGAACCAAACTCTTAGTTCGATCATGGAAATAGCATAGCAAAGGCCAGGCTTGTCAGGACTCTCTGTTGGATGTAACGGCCGCACGATAGACCGCCACACTAATGTAACGCCCCAGTATTGGAACGTCACACAACCCTATCCTCTATAAGATAAGATCAACGGGAGAAGTTCACGAACGTAGGACTCTAGATGAATGTAACGGTCAAGGGTAGATGCGTCACACTCAATGTAACGGCCGCACGATAAACCGTCACACTCAACGGATAAGCAAAAGATAAGCTTGAAAAGAAGCCTTCAGCTTAAGGACTCTGCAAGGATGTAACGCACCATGGAAGATGCGTTAGAAGACTGTAACGCCCCATCAAAGGACCATTAGAGATAATAGAGTTCAAATAAAACGAGAGCTTTGCTAAGCTTCGTCCAGCGGAAAGGGATAAGGAACCAGACCCAACCAAGGACATATGACTCATGAAATAGACCTCAAATTGACCAAGAAGGCTCAATAAAGGTGAACAACTTGGAGCATAATATAGAATGAACAAGGAGATGACCCGACTTATCGGTCATAAAACGGGTGTCAACATATGCCCCTCCTTAACGTCCTCTTTGCAGGGGAGTGAGCGGAGGTGAAGCGAAAGCAAAAATGGAACATGGAGATGAAGCGGAGATGAAGCGGAGTGGACTAAAAAGTGGGCGTTAAGGCAAACGACACCCGTTCTCAACCAACAAGCGACAGGAATTTTCTAGAAAGCTTCGAACTAATCACAAGGAAAGGCAACCAAAGGACACATGTCTGGAGGAACTAATAACTAAGGAAAGGAAAACACGGCCAGCGGCCGGAGCAACGGAAAGGAAAGAGACGATTAACTAAACTCCAGACATGAATCATCAGCTAACCAAATCAAGTGAGAAGATCGAAGGAAACCTTCCAATTCAGAGAGGAATGACTCTCCTTATTCGAGATCATTAAACACATAGTGATTCACTATTACTGAGACACCTGGACATATGAAAGTTCATGAATGCTCAAAAGATGCGTATGATGCATGCTGGGCTAAAGGAAAAGAAATCATCAAAACGAATGCAAAGAAAGAATAAAATAACAAGATACTCGAGAATAGTATTACTAGACCGGAGAAACTATGGTCAGGACACCATCTGCAACCACGGCGTGCAGGACAGAACCATCGTCCCCAAACTTTTCCAACCTAACGGCCTATCTTGTTGCATCCCTATGGTTTTGATGATGTCCCACACTATAAATCAATCTTCTATCTCTAGATTAATGCTGTTTCATCATGTGAGTGAGTACAGTTCAATGGCTGTCAGATAACATGCTCTACCTTAATTCTGCCTACACTCTGTCTGCACAGTCTTCACACCAGTGCGTCAACTCAGCGTGCTGATGCGTCGACCCTTCAGTCATTGCATGTCTCTGTTCTCACACCAGTGCGTCAACTCAGTGTGCTGATGCGTAGACTCTTCTGTTCAGGTTCTTCATTTGATTAAGTCTACACATCATCAGTTGAACGTAAAAGTAATACGTTGCAGTGTCAACTCATTGGGCTGCAGCGTCAACTCAGCATGTTTGCACTTCGCCTTCAGACTTTCAAGTCTATACACCCTACACTCTTTGCAAGTCTGTACAGCCTACCGTCTCATGCAGCGTCTAATGTTAAAGTCTCCACATCGCATTGCATCGTCTCTATCAGTGTCTCACTGGTCTAGTCTGTATAGACTTTAGCGTCTCATGCAAGTCTATACAACGCATCAGTTTCTAGAAGTCTATACACTGGCCTTTGCATTAAGCCTCAAAGTATGTATAGTCGTGTACAGTGGATTCCAAGTCTATACATCCTTCAGCTGGATCTGTTCAAGTCTGTACATCGCCCAACTGATTTGGCAAGTCTATACAACATGAATTCTTCACCTCGTCTTGGTTCAAGTCTATACAGTCTGTAGTCTACATTGCTTTACATCCACAGAGTCTGTACAGCCTATCTGAGTTCATGGGTAGCATGCCTTTAGTGCGTTGACGCACTTGGCTGACTGCGTAGACGCAATGGTGCGTCTTTCGCTTTCCTCTTGTTCACTGCGTCGACGCTGACACTGGATGCGTTGACGCATTGGTCAGCTTGCCTAGGGAGTGAGCATTTTTCTTGAGGAGCTGAGGCAACGCTGCACGGTGGAAGCGTTGATGCCTTGGCTGATTGATCAAGGGTCTTTTGATCAGCATCAAAGTCTGACAATTGTCCACTTTTTTACAAGTCTACACATTGGGTTGTACGACCACAATCCTATACATTCTGTTATTACAACTTGAGTCTTCAGAGCTCACAGCACACTCATAACAAGTCTGTACACTGGTTAGGCTTTGTGAAGTCTACACAGTGGCTGAGCAATGTGAAGTCTACACATTTGTCTCCTCTAGAGGTCTATACATTGGCTAAGGGTCCTCAAGTCCATACAGAATCATCTGATGCATGCTGTCTGAAGTCTGTACAGCATGCCTTGCTGTTTACAGCTTTCAAAGACACATTGCACTGCGTCAACGCAGTGCATAGGCACGTAGTGTAGCGTCAACGCATTGCATTGTGCATACCCTGGTAAAGTCTATACATGCGTTTATTCATTAAGTCTATACATTCTCTCACGATTGTACACAGTTACTCAGTTGATGTGTCTGAAGTATATACATTCTTGCTAAAAGCCTGAACTAACTAAGTCTATACATTCCATCTGTCTGTCTGCAGGTGATTCAGGCTGATGATTGGGCACGTGAATCGAGGTTGGCACCTGACACGTGATCCAAGACAACAGGCGCATGACACGTGGATGGCAACCCTGTCAGGATGCTGCCATGTGGTCGAAATTCAAAATGATCTGGTCAAAAGTGCATGGGCGGGAACCTGGCAGCCACACGCCATTATCTGCTATAAATATAGAGCTTCATCCTTCAGTAGAAGTTCAATCGTGAAAAGAAAAAGCAGAAGCCATTGGTGAGAGTCTGCACGATCCAGAAAAGAAAAAGAGCAGAGAGTTCCAGATCTGAGAGGAGATTGTTCAAGAGAGAGAGAGTGTGTGTGGATTGATGAATTACTTCATTTGAAGCTACATTTGTATTGGGTTTCAGAACTGATTTCTTCTTCATTGTTTTTGTTTCTACTTTGCTTTCGTTTATTTTCGTTCTTCCATTCTGATGTGAATTGGTTTCCCTCCGGTGTGTGGAGGAAGGGAGTACTACTCCAGTTTCCCTCTGAATTGCAGAGGAAGAGAGATCGGTGATCTCTGGTGGTGTTAGTGACAGGTTGTCATTAACTGATCTCCTCCGGTGTGTGGAGGAAGGGAGAGGATTCTCCGGTTGTGTTCTAGCTGGGAGCTAGAACAGGTTTCAAGTTCTGTGGGTAGCAGAGCTTGGTCGAGGGATTTGTTTCCCTTGGGTGTTCAAGCTGTGTGGCGGCATCTTGTACGCAGACTGAGTCTGCTGTGATCTAGCTTTATCTAGTGGAATCCTCACTCTTGTTGGAGTGAGGGGTGGATGTAGATTGCGGACTGCAATCGAACCACCTAAAAAACCGAGTGCCTCCTATGTGGTTTACTATTGATTTCTGTGCTCTTCATATGCTTGTCCCTTTGCCTTCAAGTGATCAGTTCTTCACTCTCATCTATATTTCTCTGTGTACGAGTTAAGGAGGTGCGCTAGCAGTAGAATCTATTTTCCGCCTGAGTTTCTACAAATTGGGAGTGATCTATTCATCCCCCCCTTCTATATCACTCTTGCTGCGCTAACAATTGGTATCAGAGCAGGTTTACGCCATGTGGACGAACGGTCCAGGAAATGGTGGTGGTCCTAGAACCTTCATGGCCGAAGGTCAATCCATTAGTCACCCTCCTTATTTCGATGGTAGTAACTATCTGTTTTGGAAGAACAGAATGGAAGTGTTCATCAGAGCTCAGAGTCATAAACTGTGGAGAGTAATCACGGTGGGGCCATATGAGCTGCCACCAAACGAGGATGCTTGGACAGATGACCATGTCAAGCTCTCTTCACTCAACTGGACGGCGCTGAACATAATCCAGTGTGCTATTCATCCAGAGGAATATGCCCGTATATCTGCATACAGAACTGCCAAGCGAATGTGGGATGAGCTACAATTGATCTATGAAGGTACAGCTCAAGTGAAAGCCTCGAAGGTAAACCTCTACACTTCTAAGTATGAAATGTTTAAGATGAATGCAGATGAGAATATAACTGAAATGTATGCCAGGTTATCCTTGATCACTAACACTCTTAAAGGGCTAGGGAAGGATCTTGCTGAGGCAGATATAGTCAGGAAAATCCTTAGATCTTTATCCCCGGCATGGCACACTAAGGCCATAGTGATTGAGGAATCAAAAGATCTGACTGTCTTGACTGTGAATGAACTCATAGGATCCCTTATGCCCTATGAGATGAATTTCCAAGGAGGTGGAGAAGGAAGTGAGAGGAAGGGTAAAAATGTAGCTCTAAGAGCTTCCCGCAACAAGGGTAGTAACAGTGGGAGCAGCAGCAGTAGCCCCGAGTCTGAGTCCGAGCTTGAAGGTTTATCAAATCTCGACCAGGAGGAGCAGGCAATGCTCACTAGACAGTTCAGAAAATTTTTGAAGAAAAAGGGAAAGACCTTTAGGAAGAAGAAGCCACAACCCTTTAACAAGAATGCTGAATTTACCAGTTACAGGGATAGAAATCCTAAGAAACTGACTTGTTTTAATTGTAACAAACAGGGACACATGAGAGGCGAATGCCCAGACCTCCAGAAGAAGGGTCCCTATCTTCAGAAGAAAAACATAAAGGTGCAGAAGAAGAAGAAGCCACAGGCGATGGTCTGCACATGGAGCGAGGAAGAAGAAGACCCCGAAGATGCTTCCTCAGAAGAATATGACGATGGAATTTGCCTTATGGCAAACAGTGAAGAGGAGGTAATAAACGTTTTTGAAAATTTCTCAATTGATGACTGGGAGGATGCTTATGGTGACTTGCTAGATAAATTTAATTCTCTTAGCAAAGAGCACAGAGTTCTGAAAAGAAAATTTAACACAAATATTGAAGAACAAACTCTGGTCTATGAGGAAAATGAAAAGCTAAAAGAACAACTAGAAGAAATGACCTCACTAAGGAAAGAGAATGATAAGCTTAAGGGAGAAATTCAAGAAAGTCAAAAATAGCTCAATGAATTTAAAACTAAAATTGAAGAAAGCATGAATGAAATTAGAGTAAATTCAGAGAAATATGAAGCTGTGAAGAAAGTAAATGCTGAACTCCTAAAGAATTCTGAGTCTCTTCAAAAGGAGCTGGAAGACAAACAGAAAGTCTTAGAAAAGTTTGTCCAAGGAAAGACTAGCCTAGATGCTATACTAGGGACTAGAGTCAATTTCAATAAGGAAGGTCTAGGCTATGACCCAACCAACAAGAGACCCTTGCAATTCAAGACCATCACCTTCTGTCCAGAGAAGGGAAAAGAAAAGTTGGACACACCATCCAGCTCAAACAGCTCTAAGGGAATTCAAAGTCCTAAAGAAAACACAAAAATCAGCACTGGACAACCATTTAAGATGGGAATGAACTTTATGAAGAATAACATTAAGTCCACTCACCAGAACACAAATGGTAGATGGACCAAGAAAATAAATCAGAATAAGAGCTGGAATTACAACAATCAGATGGGTCCAAACAGGACCTACTGGAGAAATAACTTTCATGGCCAAAGATATGCTAATCAACAAGCCTACAGGAAATTTCCTAGGAATAGGAAGACTAATGAATGGAATAGAACTCACTTCTCCAGTTCAGCTGGATTCAACTTTAATAAACCAGAAAGGAAGGTGCCAGAGAAAATCATGCTGAAACAAATCTGGATACCTAAACACTTGATCAGAGATTTGAACAATGTCCTTGGACCCAACTCATCTTGGGTTCCAAATCACTCTGCTTGATATATTTGTGTAGGTCGGCCTGGCAGCTGAAGACAACAAGTGGTACCTCGACAGTGGCTGCTCCAGGCATATGAGAGGAGACCGATCCAAGTTCAGCAAGATAGAGATGAAGCCAGGGGGTCTGGTCAAGTTTTGAGGAAAGAACAAAGGTAAAATAATTAGAGTTGGCACAATAGGTAAGTCTTCCACAAATTCCATTGAAAAAGTATTACTTGTGGAAGGGCTTCAACACAACCTGATTAGCATAAGTCAGTTATGTGACAGGGGTCACAAGGTTGTATTTGATGATTGTTCATGCAAAATCCTTGAAACAAATTCTGACATGGTTAAATTTGTAGCCAACAGGATTAATAATGTCTACATTGTAGACTTAGATGAGAATTCTGAATCTACTATTTGCTTATCTGCCAATTCTGAAAATGATGCCTTTGAATGGCATAGACGTCTAGGTCATGCTAGCTTTTCAACTTTAAATAAATTGGTCAAGCATGATTTAGTTAGAGGCATGCGTAGAATTAAATTCAACTCAATATCAAAAGCATGTAATGCCTGTGCTCTAGGCAAACAGACCAGAAATTCTTTTAAATTAAGATCTGAGCCATTGTCTTCTAGACCAATGGAACTTCTTCATATGGACCTTTTCGGTCCAACTAGAACTCAGAGTCTTAATGGAAACAGGTTTGGCTATGTCATCATAGATGACTTCTCTAGATATTCATGGATATTTTTCTTAGCAAATAAGAGTGATGCATTTCAAAAGTTTAATCTGTTTTTCAATAAGGTCAAACAAGAAGGGAAGTACAAGGTTAGTTCTATTCAATCTGACCATGGAGGTGAGTTTGAAAACTCCATGTTTACTGATCTTTGTGACAAAGAAGGACTAACTCACAGGTTTTCTTCTCCCAGGACACCTGAACAAAATGGGATTGTGGAGAGAAGAAATAGAACAGTGGTAGAAATGGCCCGAACCATGTTGATTGAAAGTAAATTACCTAGAAGGTTTTGGGCAGAAGCGGCCAATACAGCAACCTACATAATCAACAGGGCCATGGTAAGACCCATACACAAGAAAACACCCTATGAGCTTCTAAAAGGTAAGAAACCAAACTTGTTTCATTTCAGAATTTTTGGAGCAAAATGTTTTATTCATAACAATGATAAGAAAGATTTAGACAAGTTTGAAGCCAAGAGTTCACCTGGAATATTCTTGGGTTACTCTGAAGTGTCAAGGGCATATAGGGTATTTAATATATCAGATCAGAAAGTGGAAGAATCTCCACACATCCTTTTTAGTGAAAAGAAAGATGTCTCTAATGTTGAAAATCTTGACAGGGATTCCAATCATGGTGGAGACTTTCTAGAAGACCAACAGGAAGAAGAGAAGACTCAGCCAAATGGAGAAACAAATTCCCCCAATCAGGAAGGGCCAAGAGAAACAGGTGAGTCTTCAACAAATATCAGATTTCTTAAAGACCATCCTTTAGATAAAGTCATAGGCAATCCTGAAGATCCTCTTCGGACTAGGTCTCATTTTAGAAATGTGAATAATGATGACTTAATTGCTTTAGTCTCACAAATTGAACCCAAAACAGTAGAAGAGGCCTTAGCTGATCAAGCTTGGGTCAATGCTATGAGTGAGGAATTAGGTCAGTTTGAAAGGAATAATGTCTGGGAGCTTGTCCCAAGACCAGATGGTATTAATGTCATAGGAACCAAGTGGGTGTTCAAAAATAAGATGAATGAAGATGGAATTATCTCGAGGAATAAAGCCAGACTAGTAGCCAAAGGCTACTGTCAGGAATTCGGTGTAGACTTTGATGAATCCTATGCACCTGTTGCTAGGATGGAAGCTATAAGACTGTTGCTTGCCTTTGCATGCTCAAAGAACATAAAACTCCAACAAATGGATCTTAAAAGTGCCTTTTTAAATGGAGTCATTAAAGAAGAAGTTTTTGTTGAACAACCTCCTGGATTTCAATATTCTCCTCAACCTAACCAATTTTTCAGGTTAAACAAAGCCTTGTATGGTCTAAAGCAGGCTCCAAGAGCTTGGTATGAAAGATTATCTGAATTTCTGATCAGCAAGGGCTACAAAAGAGGTAAAGTTGATCAGACTTTATTTACCAAGGGCATGAATAAAGATCTCATCATAGTTCAGGTATATGTAGATGACATTGTATTTGGATCAACTAAGCATGAACTATGTGATGAATTTTCTACCATGATGTCTGCTGAATTTGAAATGAGCTTGGTTGGTGAACTAAAATATTTTCTTGGATTGCAGGTACAGCAGTTAGAAGATGGGTGCTTCATCAACCAAACCAAATACACAATGGAACTGTTCAAAAGGTTTGGCATGGAAAACTTAAAGCACATTACTACACCCATGGGCACCAATACTTCATTGGATGCAGATGAGATAGGTAAAGAAGTAAATGCCAAACTTTATAGAGGTATGATTGGATCACTACTTTACTTGACAGCCTCTAGACCTGATATACAATTCAGTGTAGGAATGTGTGCAAGGTATCAGTCTAGACCTACTGAACTACACTTAGCTGCAGTTAAAAGAATCTTCAGATATTTGTCAGCTAGTCATTCTCTTGGTTTATGGTTTCATGCATCTCACACACTTAACCTAGTAGCATACACAGATGCTGACTATGCAGGCTGTAAACTAGACAGGAAAAGCACAAGTGGCCATTGTGAATTCTTGGGTGGGTGTTTAGTGTCTTGGGGCTCCAAGAAACAACATTTTATGGCCCTCTCCACTGCAGAAGCTGAATATGTGGCTGCAGGGAGTTGTGGAACACAAGTCATATGGATTAAACACCAGCTTCAGGACTACCAAGTAGACCTGGGGTGCACACCTATTTACTGTGATAATACTAGTGCCATCAATCTTGCTAAAAATCCTATTTTGCACTCGCGAACCAAACACATAGATATAAGACATCATTTTATAAGAGATGAGGTGTCTAAGAATAATTTTGAACTGATTCATGTAGGCACAGATAATCAGATTGCTGACATATTCACAAAACCTCTGGATAATGAAAAAATTTTCACATTGAGAAGAGAATTAGGCTTATACAAATTATCTTAATTATGAAGCATGTTCTTGTTGTGAGGGGGAGTTGTGCTTGTCTGATGTTTAGCCTTCTTGCATGCTGGTTTAAGGGGGAGTTCATAATGCTTACTGGTTAGTTTTCAGGAATGCTCTAAATAAGGGGAAGCCTTGAGATTTTGCTGGAATGTTTTATTGAGGAATGCTATGTCTTAGGGGGAGCTGAGTTGTGATGTGAGAAGAGAAGTTCTTTGACAGATTCAAAAGGGCTGTCCAGATGTGTACCTTTGCTGGTCTTGCATGACTGATTTAGTGTGGTTCTCTCAGGAAGTAGAGTTTCACTTATCTCTTAAGTCTATAAGTCAGTGACTCTAATCTCCAAGTTAGAATCTTTCCTTTGGTACTCTTTCAGAGATCTGGACTAATTACATAAAGTATATCTTCCTACATTGTCATTGATTATGGTTCAGGCCAAAAACTTGTATGTCTTGATATCTGACCCAATCAACTTAAAATCTAGACTTCAAGACTCAATTCAAGAAAAGTCCTTTTTGGTATTGTCTTCAATCATTCTATCTCTTTAACTCAAGGGCTTAACTGAACAAACATGTTCTATTTTGATCACTGAGAAACTGGGAGCTTCATCAATGAAATGAAAATTTCTCCAAAGTCATGAGGTGTCAAATGTTTAAAATGAATGAAAAGTCATGACAGAGCAATGGTGGCTTGCTGGTGAGTAGCTGGGGACACTGGCCTCTAATCAAGGTGTTTCCTCATGTCAAAAGCCACAGTTACTAACTCTGTTCCTTAATAAAAAAAAAGAAGGAAGTAATGAGGTACTCACTCTGAGTAACTGGGGATTCAGGCCTCTAATCAAGGTGTCTCCCTAATGTCAAAGGAAGTGAACTACCAACTTACTCATTGATCTTCTTGAAAATCATCTCCAACAAAAATTCCTTATTGTTATGCAACTAATGGATTGCTTGTCTTCAATACCTTGAGAACACCTCTCTGATTTAGTCTCTTCCTGTCTTGTGGAATAGTTGAATGATCAGCTATATTTGGCCATACTTGTGAACTCCTGCTCTCAATCATCCACTATGTATGCTGATAAACTTGTATATCATTCTACTTCTCTATTGTGTACTGAAGTCTAAAGAATCTTCTCTTGAGATTAGAAACTCACTTATTCTCTTAAGACCTACTCGTGACTTTCTACACTAAGAAGTTACTGCCCTGAGTCCTCATGTTTCCAGCACTGTCATACATTCTGTAGTTCTTTTTGCTGATGTCAAAGGGGGAGAGAAGTTTGCAATATCAGTGAGTATTGGTTTTATCTTGAGCATATCAGTGAGTATTGGTTTTATCTTGAGCTTTGAGGGGAGTCATGTTGCTTCGTGGAAGAGAGTTGTGGGGGAGATGAGAGTGTGCTGTAGGGAATGTTTAATTCATTTGCATGAGCATGTCTTGAATTTATTCTGCTTGTTGTAGCTGGTATTAACTTTTTGTTGAAACTTGATATTGCTTGATTCATAGTGTTGTCATCATCAAAAAGGGGGAGATTGTTGCATCCCTATGGTTTTGATGATGTCCCACACTATAAATCGATATTCTATCTCTAGATTAATGCTGTTTCATTATGTGAGTGAGTACAGTTCAATGGCTGTCAGATAACATGCTCTACCTTAATTCTGCCTACACTCTGTCTGCACAGTCTTCACACCAGTGCGTCAACTCAGCGTGCTGATGCGTCGACCCTTCAGTCATTGCATGTCTCTGTTCTCACACCAGTGCGTCAACTCAGTGTGCTGATGCGTAGACTCTTCTGTTCAGGTTCTTCATTTGATTAAGTCTACACATCATCAGTTGAACGTAAAAGTAATACGTTGCAGCGTCAACTCATTGGGCTGCAGCGTCAACTTAGCATGTTTGCACTTCGCCTTCAGACTTTCAAGTCTATACACCCTACACTCTTTGCAAGTCTGTACAGCCTACCGTCTCATGCAGCGTCTAATGTTAAAGTCTCCACATCGCATTGCATCGTCTCTATCAGTGTCTCACTGGTCTAGTCTGTATAGACTTTAGCGTCTCATGAAAGTCTATACAACGCATCAGTTTCTAGAAGTCTGTACACTGGCCTTTGCATTAAGCCTCAAAGTCTGTATAGTCGTGTACAGTGGATTCCAAGTCTATACATCCTTCAGCTGGATCTGTTCAAGTCTGTACATCACCCAACTGATTTGGCAAGTCTATACAACGTGAAGTCTTCACCTCATCTTGGTTCAAGTCTATACAGTCTGTAGTCTACATTGCTTTACATCCACAGAGTCTGTACAGCCTATCTGACTTCATGGGTAGCATGCCTTTAGTGCGTTGACGCACTTGGCTGACTGCGTAGATGCAATGGTGCGTCTTTCACTTTCCTCTTGTTCACTGCGTCGACGCTGACACTGGATGCGTTGACGCATTGGTCAGCTTGCCTAGGGAGTGAGCATTTTTCTTGAGGAGCTGAGGCGACGCTGCACGCTGGAAGCATTGACGCCTTGGCTGATTGATCAAGGGTCTTTTGATCAGCATCAAAGTCTGACAATTGTCCACTTTTTTACAAGTCTACACATTGGGTTGTACGACCACAATCCTATACATTCTGTTATTACAACTTGAGTCTTCAGAGCTCACAGCACACTCATTACAAGTCTGTACACTGGTTAGGCTTTATGAAGTCTACACAGTGGCTGAGCAATGTGAAGTCTACACATTTGTCTCCTCTAGAGGTCTATACATTGGCTAAGGGTCCTCAAGTCCATACAGAGTCATCTGATGCATGCTGTCTGAAGTCTGTACAGCATGCCTTGCTGTTTACAGCTTTCAAAGACACATTGCACTGCGTCAACGCAGTGCATAGGCACGTAGTGTAGCGTCAACGCATTGCATTGTGCATACCCTGGTAAAGTCTATACATGCGTTTATTCATTAAGTCTATACATTCTCTCACGATTGTACACAGTTACTCAGTTGATGTGTCTGAAGTATATACATTCTTGCTAAAAGCCTGAACTAACTAAGTCTATACATTCCATCTGTCTATCTGCAGGTGATTCAGGCTGATGATTGGGCACGTGAATCGAGGTTGGCACCTGACACGTGATCCAAGACAACAGGCGCATGACACGTGGATGGCAACCCTGTTAGGATGCTGCCATGTGGTCGAAATTCAAAATGATCTGGCCAAAAGTGCATGGGCGGGAACCTGGCAGCCACACGCCATTATCTGCTATAAATATAGAGCTTCATCCTTCAGTAGAAGTTCGATCATGAAAAGAAAAAGCAGAAGCCATTGGTGAGAGTCTGCACGATCCAGAAAAGAAAAAGAGCAGAGAGTTCCAGATCTGAGAGGAGATTGTTCGAGAGAGAGAGAGTGTGTGTGGATTGATGAATTGCTTCATTTGAAGCTACATTTGTATTGGGTTTCAGAACTGATTTCTTCTTCATTGTTTTTGTTTCTACTTTGCTTTCGTTTATTTTCGTTCTTCCATTCTGATTTGAATTGGTTTCCCTCCGGTGTGTGGATGAAGGGAGTACTACTCCAGTTTCCCTCTGAATTACAGAGGAAGAGAGATCGGTGATCTCTGGTGGTGTTAGTGACAGGTTGTCATTAATTGATCTCCTCCGGTGTGTGGAGGAAGGGAGAGGATTCTCCGGTTGTGTTCTAGCTGGGAGCTAGAACAGGTTTCAAGTTCTGTGGGTAGCAGAGCTTGGTCGAGGGATTTGTTTCCCTTGGATGTTCAAGCTGTGTGGCAGCATCTTGTACGCAGACTGAGTCTGCTGTGATCTAGCTTTGTCTAGTGGAATCCTCACTCTTGTTGGAGTGAGGGGTGGATGTAGATTGCGGACTGCAATCGAACCACCTAAAAAACCGAGTGCCTCCTCTGTGGTTTACTATTGATTTCTGTGCTCTTCATATGCTTGTCCCTTTGCCTTCAAGTGATCAGTTCTTCACTCTCATCTATATTTCTCTGTGTACGAGTTAAGGAGGTGCGCTAGCAGTAGAATCTATTTTCCGCCTGAGTTTCTGCAAATTGGGAGTGATCTATTCATCCCCCCCCCTTCTATATCACTCTTGCTGCGCTAACATATCCAACGATTAATCACGCGTACTTAGATCATCATCATTTTTGTTTAAGGGGAACATCAGATCCCAGAACACATGAATGACCAGCCGGTTCTCGAGATAATATATCATACATAACATATAGTAATGCATAAAGGGATAAGGGATCGGGATACAATACCTGACTTACTTGCCTGGCGAGCAGATGATGAATATGATGACTTAATGGCATAAGCTTCAACAAAAGAGGTTAGCCATAATATATTCACAAAGCATAACCATCAATAAGCATGAATTGCATAGACAAGATAATCATATAAGCATGAAATTTCTGATAAATAAAGCATCATCATTCATCAAACACTCTGAAGCATGTAACAGTCCAGTAAGGGTGCGTTAGACGTCCCTGACAGATCTACCTCGGGCCGTCAGAGCATGGTGGTTTAGATTTTTCAAGGCAACACTTCAAATGACCTGACGGTCCATAGAGGGTGCGTCAGAGTAGTGTGACGGTCTCACGATAGACCGTCACATTTCCTGAGCGTTCAAAAAAAACAAAACTGAATGGTCATTTCCTTCATTCGCTCACAAATGCCCAAACGAACCAAAAAACCTCAACTGAGCCCAAAACCCCACCGTTCCCCCTCATCCACCGGAGCAATGGCCGGCGACGAGCCATCTCAGCCACTGAAGAGAAGGGAAAAGGGGAAGAAAAAGATGGCCATCCGGCGGTTTAGGGCTCGGGTTGATCGAGAGGGAACCCCACCGGCGGCGAGTCCTCCGACGAACGAACCAACAGAGAAAGTTCCTCCAATGACCGTGGAAGAAGCTAAGGAAGCCATGGGAGGTGCCATCGGCGAGGAGGCGGCCACGTCAAAGGAGAAGAAGAAGAAGAAGGACCGTGACCCCGAGGTAGGCCGATTTCCCCAAAAACTTCAATTTTTAATTTTTGTTTATATGCATGTGTGTTTGGAGGGTAGAAATGGGTCTGGGGACCCCTTCGGAACATTTGTAGGCCTCCATGGCCATTTCAGGAGCCAAGGAAAATAAAAAGGACAACGCCCTATTGCAGAGAACGTGACAGTCGTTGCAGCGACCGTCACGGGCCTGACGCACAACCCCTGGTGCGTCAGAGCACTGTGACGCTTCACCCTAGGGCCGTCAGAGAAACCAGAGACAGAAACAATTTTTGAGATTTTTCAGTTATTTAAAATTTTTATTGTTTTCATTTTTATTTATGTAATGCAATGAAATTATGATTAAATGACTGACTTAATGCTTCTAATTGTGCTGGGGAAAAGGAGAACCCGGATTTCTTGGCTTCAGATACGGGCAGTATACCAGGCATTGCCCGAGTACCAACGGGAGAGATTGGCCGAGATGGGATTCGCCGAGGTGCTGAGTATTGAGGTGACCAGGACAGATACCCCACTTCTGTACGCACTGCACGAGAGATGGGATCCGATTAGCCGAGCATTCATCTTCCCATGGGGTCACATGATCCCCACATTAGAAGACATGGCGAGGATCATCGGATTGCGAGTCCATGGAGCAGCAGTGACCGAGTGGACATTTGGAGATTACCGGAAGATGGCCCAAGAGCTACTGGGCTTGGATCTGATCAGGCCGGGGCACACATCATCCCAGCTCTCGAGGTCGAGACTACAGGACAGCTTAGGACTAAGAGGAGCGGCTATAGCAGTCGGCGAGCTCCCCGAGTAGCATATAGACCGAGTGATAGAGCAGGTACGCCCATGAGTGGCGACAGAGGCAGGACAGGAGGGAGACCAGGTCCTGAGACGATTCTTGTTGCTTTTGTTCGGAAAGCTACTTATTCCAACCTGAGCCGATGTGATCAACTGCAGGTTACTGCCACTGCTAGAGGATTTGGGCAGAGTGGGGAAGTACGCATGGGGAGCGGCAGCGCTTGCCTTCCTCTTCGAGTCGCTCAGCACCACAGACCGACGGATGATGCTGGGCGGCTTCTCGCCTTTCCTACAGGTAAATGCTAAACTCTAGATTCTTTCTATATGATTATGATTATGCAAATGTAAATGGTGCAATTTACTGACACTCGACTTTAAATGCAGATCTGGAGCTTCGTGTACCTCCCGGGGATTCGGCGAGGTAGTCAGCTACATCCCGAGCGGATCCCCATCGCAAGACGGTGGGTTGTAGCGAGGGATACGGGATCAATCAACAGGCTGACCCGGGCCATCCAGGATGATCTTGACTCATTCCCTGCACACAGCGGTAAGCTCCGAACTTAAACTTTCTATATGCTCTTAAATGCTGCAAAAAAATGCTTTCTAAATGCTCATGAATGCTTCTGAATGGATTAACACGACCTTTTCAGGTGAGATGGACCCCATACCGGGATGAGGGCTACGAGGGACAGCCTTGGGTGAAGGCGTCCCTGGCATACAGCGGGCGAGACATATGGCTTCACTGGATCAACGTGATCGAGCCCCTGCACTACCGGTTGATCCTGAGGACTCGGGGACTACACCAGCCAGAGGTGACCTTCCCCCGCCGTGACGATGAGCGCCTGGGCAAATCTTCAAAGGGAATTAGCGGAGACGTCGACTGGTGCGCCCGAAAGGCCAAATATGTGCATGATTGAAACAAAAGAGGCCGGGCTGTGAAAGACCGGGCGGACAGCGACGAGACCTACCTCAAGGCTTACTCCTACTGGTATGGCGACCAGGTGTTCAGAGGCACTCGACGGCCGGTATGAACTTCTAAACTTAAAACTCTATCTATTTAAATTAATGCTTCTATATGCACTGACATATGCTTTTTAAATGCAGCTAGACCCACAGGGAAGAATAGCCGAGCTCGAGCGACTCCTTCATGCAACCATCCAGTAGCGGGACGAGTATCGAGCTGCCTTGGAGCTTTTGGTGAGTCTCTACACTTTAAGACTTAAATGCTTATGATGCAAAACGGCTAACTTTGACTTCTAAATGCAGCGGGCCGTGGGAGCCAAGAGGACCGGACCAGATGCACCGTCCTCCTCTTCACAGCCTGCCGGGGGACGGGTTGTGCGAGATGTAGAGTTTACTCGAGCGGTAGCTCGAGCCGAGGAGGCGGAGGCTACCCTCGCAGAGCGGGTAAGAATCTAAACTTATATGCTTCTTTTAGACTTAAATGCCTAATGGGCTGACCATGATAAAATGCAAAAATGCAAAATGTAGGCGAGAGAGCTGACTGCAGCGGTAGCCGAGGCTGAGCGAGCTCGAGCGGAGACTGAGTGGACCCGAGTAAAACTGGACCATTCCCAAGCGGAAGCAGGGCGCCTTCAGGTAGAGGTGGCCCGGCTGAGTGGAGAATTGGAGCGTGCAGCCACCCAGATGGTAGACCTTGATAGATACCAGACCGAGGCTCGGGCGGCGGGACTCCAGGTGCATGACTTGAAGATTGAGCTCTGGGCCATGGAGCGGACAGTCCGGACGATCAGCCGAGGGCCTGTACTGAGTGCATCCCGGAGTGCTGCAATGGGAGGAACACGGAGTGGAGTACCGAGCGGATCGGTAGGAAACTACCTGGCCAGTTCTTCCGATCGACGGAGGAATGAGGAGGCGGATTGGAGACGACCACGAGAGGAGGAACATAGTGACATGGGGCCGCCAGCCAAGCGGCAGGAAGGTGCCGGTTATAGTGAGGGCCCGGGAGATAGACCGGCCGAGTGATGTATATTTTTCCTCTTCTTTTGACACCCATACTTGTACATGACTTATGTGAATGAAATGGAATGATAGAAAAAAACTTTTTTATGTTTTGTTGTTTTTTTATGTGTATGAATGAATGTGAGTATGGATGTGAATGTATGAACGAATGGATGAATGTGAGTATGGATGTGAATGTAAATGAAATGGGGATAAAGTGTAAGACTGGCAGGTTAGACCAAAGGGAGAAGGGAAAGAATAGAAACCTGCAGCAGAAGGTGTGACGGTCTAGTGTAGGATCGTCAGACCCATGTAACTCACCAAGATCAGGCCGTCAGAGACGACAGAGGGTGAACTGAAAATTGTATAGCAGGAAATATGACGGTCCACTGATGGAGCGTCAGAATCAGGTGACGGTCATAGACTAGACCGTCAGACATGACAGAACGATATTAGACTAAAAAGGTATAGCAGGAAATGTGACGGTCCAGTGATGGAGCGTCAGGGATCTGTGGCGGTCCAATATTAGACCGTCAGACACGATAGAGCGAGATTGAGCTAACAACGCTTAGCAGGAAATGTGACGGTCTAGAGATGGAGCGTCAGAATGATGTGACGGTCTTACGATAGACCGTCAGAGAACAAACTATACTTCGAGACGGATTCTACCGTGAGAGCCCAACCTCGAGGTAAGAAGACCTTAATCCACACTAGAACCCTCCTAGGCTTAGGATAAGGCTTTCTAACCCCAATCTTATCATTCTAGCAGCAAAATCAAGCCTTTAGAAACTAGGAACAAGCCCAAAAATTGTAGCTTTCATTAATTCTCTACTACAAGGGTTGAGAACTCCATCAAAGGGCAAGGAACATCATGAAGAGAAGCTTCGGAGAAATGGGCATGGAGGAGAGAGTCTACACCGGCCCTAAAGTAGCCACGAAGGAGCATGGGGAACTGCAAAGGTTGACATCCATCCCCAAGCATCTAAGCTCAAGTGCCCAAGGAGTGGTAAGTTCCAATTGACTTCAAAAGTTCATCAATTTCTGCACTTTTCATACCACTTATGATTCTACTTTCTTTTTCTTCTTCTTTCTTAAGCCTCTTCCTGGTCCAAGGTGTTACTCCAACTTAAAGTGGGTGGCTCCCATGGTCAAAGAACTCCCTTTAGAAGTCTCATCCATCCTTAGGGCATGGCACCTCCAACCCTTGTTAGTTTTGGCCAAGAACTTCCAGAAATTGTCTTTAGATTGGGCAAGCATTTCAACCCTTATAGAGTTATGGCATCCGCAAACACACACCTTCCTCTTCCCTTCCTTTGATGTAGCAACCCTAATAAATGAATAATTGAAATAAATTAAAACATATATATTACAGAAGTAATATATATAAAAGGAATAGGGTTAATTGGACGAAATAAAACAAATTAAAAATAACGCCTCTTATTAAGGCGTTAATTTATAAAGAAACGCCTCTATCCATGGCGTGAATAAAGAAAGGACGCCCACACCTACGGTCGTCAGTTCTCACGCGACCAAATGGGTAAGTAAAAGAAACGCCTCTATCTTGGGCGTGTTTTAAAACATGAAACGCCCTTTTTCAAGGCGCTTTTTAAGAAACGCCCTTATGCAAGGCGTTAATTAAAGAATACACGCCCTGACCAAAGGCGTTAATTCAGTTCGTGACTCGTTCGAACCCAGAGCTTATCCAGGGAAAGATTAACCTAATCTAGTAAGTGTCTATTAGAGTAAGGACTCTATTGGGGATATGTTACCCTCAATCAAACACTACTTTTAATAGGACTTCCATAACCCTATAAATAATCTACTGCTCGAACCCGTGAACGCTATTTGGCGTTCGAGTTCTCTGAAGGTAATTACAGAGCAATAGCTCTTCCTTCCCTCTGTCCCTTTTTGATTTGGTGGACGGTCATTAATTCGACTTCTTCCTTCTTCCAGGTTGAAGAAGCATTGGGGTTGTGAAGAACAAAGGTAATAATCTTTCCTTTACCTTCGGTCAGGTATTATGAAGAAAATATTAATGTTTCTTCGTATTTCTCTGTAGGAAGTTCAGTCGAAAGGGGTTCATCAGTTGAACATAAAGACTTCTTCCTGCTGATACGGCTGAAGTTATTGGTTGCTGTTTAAGCAACAGAGTTTTCTCCCTTCTTCATATCAATCTGCAAATCGTCATCTCCAAATCAACTCTTAAAGGTAGGTTTTCTCAAGTTATTGTAGCCCAAATGAAATTAATGCAAGATATATATATATAAGCATGTCATGCATACAGTTATTATAGTTTCCAAACGTTTTCTGCAATATTTTGAAAGAGACGCCCCTGTCAAGGGCGCTAATTCACATGAAACGACTTTTCCCAGGTCGTTAATTTCATGTTTAACGCCCCGTACTCAGGCGTTAATTTCTTTAAACCGTTAATCGCCCATCTTAAGAATTGATTATCTATGAAATCATGATTATAAAATAATGCATGATCCTCTGTCTTCAACCTGCTAACTTTACTGTCATGATATTACATTCGTTCCTTTGTTATCCTGAAATTATTACTGTCCTTAAAGTTTCTGAAGGAACTTGAATTAACGACTTGGACAAAGTCGTTTTCCACATATTAACGCCCCCTCATAGGGCGTGAATCTGAAAGGTAACGCCCCTTCCTAGGGCGTGTATCGGTTAAAATCCTGAAATTTATATATTCTGAAAAATAGAATTAAATAGTAACGCCCCTGCCCAGGGCGCGTTTTTGATAATTCCTGAAAATTAATTGTATTCTGTCAAATATGTAAACAATAAGACACCTTCTGGTGTAGTCGTCAGATCTTGAAGAAACGACCCTGACCAAGGCGTCTTTTAGACAATTCATGAAATTATTGATATTCTGTCAAATATATATATAAGGAGACGCCTGCTACTGTAGTCGTCAACTCTTGAAGAGACGCCCCTTCCCAAGGCGCGTTTTAGATAAATTATTGAATTATTGAAAATTCTGCAAAACGGACCATATGTAAACGCCCTTCTGTTAGGCGTTACTTACTTCAGAAACGACTTGACCTAAGTCGTTATTTTACTATAAACTGATTTTCATCTGATTTGCTAACCGATGGTTTTATATATTATAATATATATATATATCGGCACTATTCTCCACTCCGTGAGTATAGTCCCATGTTTTCATGTTGATTTACCGATCACACTCAACTCTCATTGACATACAAGCTCTCCATTGGACATTCCGTTCCTTTGGACTAGCGAGTTAGTCATAGAGACCTCCGTAAGACTCCTCGTAGCCTTGGATTCCCTCAAGGCCGACTGAGCTGGTTGTACCCTAAAAACCCATTACACGATCCTTGCCATGTCAATCTAAAGAAACATGGTATACCGGCCCTTATGATTATACAAAGAGTATATCATAAGAAATTCTTGATGGGATGATGATATCATGCCATATCGTGTCATTCTTGTAAACCCCAATTCTATGATAAGAATGAGGGTATCTTGCTTGATCTAATGTTCATGTGGACCTCAATTCTATATAAAGAATGTCCATATTGATTTGTCATGGTACCTAAGTTAAGGGAACCATATTCTACCTAGTTTTATCGATATCGTGATTATACCGTTATTATCGCCATTCTATGTCCTTTGTCATATTTTGGACTCTATTCTATCAAAGTTGTCATACGGGTCTACAAGCTTGATTATTGAAATTCTATATTGGCTATATAAACAAGAGTGGATGTCAAAACACATGATAAATGCCTGCGCATATAGGGCCCGATCTGGTCCTGGGAGGAGCACCCGAAAGTACTTGTGCCCATGGGAGTTAAAATGATAAGGTATCTGGCATTATACCGAGTACTTGACTTGCTTGATTGGACATTCCACACACATCTTGTACTTGAATCGTACTTGACTTTACATGAAATGCGTGGCCCGAAAGAGGGTAATTTACTTGCTTGATACATGATAGCCAAAGTTCTTGACATGACTTGTTAAACGTGCTTGCTTGAATACCTTGAATATACTTGTCATCTTGTTGGAAGTTCATGATTAAGTTCATCTTATTTCTTTGATATTACATTCTCTCTATCTTGTCGTTTTATGCGAGCATGCATAGCTTTATTGCATTCATGAAAGATGTAATTACTTAAACCCCTTGCTAGTACTTGAGATATAATTTCCTACTGAGCGTTCGCTCATTCCGTTTGTCCCTTTGTACTTTTCAGGTAAGTCCGACGACGATGGAAGTCAATCGGATGGGAATTGTCAAGAGTGAAGAGATAGAGATTCTCCAAGTGTCATCTAGTCTTTTCTATAGTTTCTTGAGTCAAATATGTATTCTTTTCCTTTTTATTAAACAGAGTATTGGATTTGTAATAGTCTATCCATTATGAAATAAAGGATTGGGTTATCTTGCTATTTTGCGCATCTCTGTCTTTGTGTCGAATACACGACCACTCTGATTGACATGATTGATATAGACACGTCGCGCATCTCCGGGTATCTTCCGCGCTCGGGGCGTGACAGTCTTTGTGGTATCAGAGCTATACCCCAGCCGAAAGTGTGGGAACTAAGTGCCATGCAGGGCAAAGTGCTACACTATGGGAGCCACATCTTGAGTCCATAATGGAGCAAAGTGCTACATAGTGGGAGCCACCTCTTGAGCCTGTAGAGGCCACCTCTAGAGTCCTACCTGCCTGGGGGCTTGATTGCGTGATTGCGTGCTATATGTGCCCAGCGACGAGGACGTCGCCTATATAAGAGGGGTAGATTGTAACACCCTCAAATATAGTTAAGTTGTACTCTATATCACCGAGGCGCCTTTTGAAGTATCGGCTCAGTTCTTGAAAAGAACTCCGAAGTTAAGCGTGCTTAATGGGGAGTAGTACTGGGATGGGTGACCTGCCCGAGAAGTCCCCCATTCTGGAGCCGATCACTGTTATAAAGGGACAAAACCGTGAAGCCGGTAGGCCAAAGCGGACAATTCCTCGATGGTATAGAGTACGGGGCGTGACAGAATGGTATCAGAGCCTAAGGTATTCAATTCCTAGGAAACCCAAGTCCAAGGATAGGTTTCAAAACCTTTAACCAAGTGAGAGTGGGTAGAACCAAGGGTTAAATGATCAATGAGTCCTTTATAAGATCATAGTGATATACTACTAACATAGCTATTGTAATTGTAGGATAATGGCTGCCGAACGTGCTCAATGGCGCAACATGCAGCGTACCCTTCAAGGGATGACCCAAGTGCTACAACAGGTAGCACAAGGTGGTGCTCCACGAGCTGGAAGCTTACACCAAGCATTCAAGAATATGAATCCCCCGAAGTTCATGGGATCGACCGATCCAGACGATGCCGAGCATTGGGTTCGGGAGATTGAACGTATATTCCGTGTTATGCAATGCACGGATCAGGACAAAGTCTTATTAGCTACTTTCCAGTTAGAAAAGGATGCTAGATGCTGGTGGGAGTCGATTGAAGCTACTATTGACCCAACTCAAGTTACATGGGGTGAATTCGTTGAATATTTCAACGCCAAATATTTCTCTGATAGGGTCCAGGAAAAGAAGGCCGCCGAATTTGCCGCATTAAAGCAAAGATCTTTATCGGTGGCTGATTATGAAGCACAGTTCTCTAGACTGTCTAGATATGCTAAGCATTTAATTAGCACGAAAAAGATGAAAGCCCGTAGATTTCTTAATGGGCTTAGGCCCCACTACATTACTCAACTGGCGCCTATGGATATTCAAGTTTATACTGAAATAGTGCGCCGAGCTCGGTTGCTTGAAGATGCCACGGAACTATCTGATAGGATCCGTGGGAAAGACAAAAAGGAGCAAGTCACAAGTTCGAGTTCTTTTAAACCCAACTTTAAGAAGAGGCCCAATAATGGAGGTTCTTCCTCTCAAGATCAGAAGTTCAAGAAATCCAAGCCTTTCTCTATCACCACTACACCTTCAAACGTAGTATGCAAGCATTGTGACAAGGCTGGTCACAAAACAGAAGAATGCTGGAGGAAATTAGGAGCATGTCTCCGTTGTGGGAGTCGTGAACATCGGATTCCCGATTGTCCATTAATGAATGACCAAGACGGTGAGGGTAAACGCCCAGTGACAAGGAACGCGCGTCTTCATGCAATCCAAGAGACCGAACCAGAAGAAGAAGGCGGATTGGTGGAAGGTACATTAAAAAATTTGTTCCAAATATGCACATGTCTTATTTGATACGGGTGCATCGCATTCCTTTATTTCCAAGAAGTTTGCTGACCCATTACCTCTAGAACCAGAATGGATGAAGTTAATATTGTCTACTCCTCTCGGAAACGAGACGGATATCACACATCATTACCAAAACTGTGAGGTATTGGTTCGAGGAAAGAATTTTCCTATTGATCTTATCTGCTTAGATCTAAAAGAGTATGATGTTATACTAGGAGCAGATTGGTTATCCAAATACCAGGCAACGGTTGATTGCCGTGATAGCAAGATTGTTTTCAAGGAATTTCCGGAACTGACTTATACTAGTCCTAAGAGTCGAAGCAAATCCCCTCTTATTTCGGCTCTTCGAGCAAGCAAGCTCGTCAAGAAAGGATGTGTATCCTTCCTTGCTTTTGTCACTATTAAAGAAGCTAAAGAAACCAAGATAGAGGACATTCAGGTAGTGCGAGAATTTCCAGACGTATTTCGGAAGATTTGCCGGGATTACCCCCTCAAAGAGATGTGGCCTTCACCATTGACTTAGTCCCTGGTGCTGGTCCTGTTTCAAAGGCACCCTATAGAATGTCCCCTGCAGAACTAAAAGAATTGAAGAAGCAATTGATGGAATTGATTCAAAAAGGGTTCATTAGACCAAGTACTTCCCCGTGGGGAGCCCCAGTCCTATTTGTAAGGAAGAAGGATGGATCCATGAGATTGTGTATCGACTATCGACAGTTGAATCATCTTACTATCAAGAACAAGTATCCACTGCCGAGAATCGATGAATTATTTGATCAGATTTCTGGATCCAAACATTTCTCCAAGATTGATCTCAGGTCTGGTTATCATCAATTGAGGATTAAAGACGAAGATATTCACAAAACTGCGTTCAGAAGCAGGTATGGCCACTATGAATTTGTTGTTATGCCTTTTGGACTAACAAATGCCCCTGCTGCCTTTATGCAGTTGATGAATAGCATATTCAGGCCTTATCTAGATCAATTTGTGGTGGTTTTCATTGATGATATATTGATATATTCCAAGACTAAGGAAGAACATGAAGAGCATTTGAGGATTTCATTACAAATCTTGAGGACAAATCAATTATATGCTAAGCTCAGCAAATGCGAATTCTGGCTTGAAGAAGTGGCTTTTCTCGGACATGTGATATCCAAGGATGGATTATCTGTAGATCCGTCAAAGGTTGAAGCAGTTAGGAAATGGGAAAGACCAACCAATGCTAGCGAGATCAGAAGTTTCTTAGGCCTTGCAGGCTATTACAGGCGATTCATCAAAGACTTCTCAACAATCGCCGTGCCACTTACAAGGTTAACTCGTAAGGAGATCCGATATGAATGGAGTGAGGAATGTGAAAGAAGTTTCCAAACTCTCAAGGATCATCTCACTACAGCTCCGGTCTTAGCTCTACCGATAGAAGAAGAGAAATTCGAGGTCTACACTGATGCTTCTGGCATTGGCCTCGGATGTGTCCTAATGCAACAAGGAAAGGTCATAGCATACTCTTCACGTCAGCTGAAGAAGCATGAGGAGAATTACCCCGTCCATGACTTAGAACTGGCCGCGGTAGTATTTGCCCTAAAGATATGGAGACACTACTTATATGGAGCACAGTTTACTGTATACTCCGATCACAAAAGTCTCAAATATCTATTTTCCCAAAAGGAGCTAAACATGAGACAAAGACGCTGGCTAGAATATCTCAAGGACTTCGACTTCAATATACAATACCATCCCGGAAAGGGTAATTATGTTGCTGACGCCCTTAGTCGAAAGCCGAGAGCAATGATAGCAAATTGTATGATGCAAGAATGGAGGTTACTTGAACAATTCTCCGAGCTCAATATAAGCTTGGACACGGAATCCAAAATTGTCACACTATCTCATGTAAGCATACAGTCAGATTTGTTATCTGAGATACAAACACTTCAGGATGATGATCCTATATTAGTAGAAATCAAAGGCAGATTAGAAGGACAATCTGATTTTCAACTAACTTCTGATGGAAGATTATCGTTCAAAGATAGAACTTGTATACCCGATTGTCCGGAATTAAAGAAGAAGATCTTAGATGAAGCTCACAGATCAAGATACACTATTCATCCAGGATCAACCAAAATGTACCAAGATGTAAAGAGGAACTTTTGGTGGCCTAATATGAAAAGAGAAATAGCGGACTATGTATCACGCTGTCTCACATGCCAACAGGTCAAGGCGGAACACCAAAAGCCTGCGGGAAAACTACATCCTCTAGATATTCCTAAGTGGAAATGGGAGGATATTGGTATGGACTTCATCATGGGTTTGTCTAAATCTAAAGGAGGACATGATGGAATCTGGGTTATCATTGACCGATTGACTAAATCGGCACTTTTCTTGCCAATCAAAAGCCGATGGTCAATTGATGTGCTAGCTGCACTATACATCAAAGAAATAGTCAGGATACATGGAATTCCTGTCTCAATCGTGTCTGATAGAGATCCCCGTTTTACTTCTCATTTTTGGAAGGGATTACAACACTCGTTGGGAACAAGGCTCGACTTTAGTACTGCTTTTCACCCACAAACGGATGGTCAGACCGAGCGAACTAATCAAGTTGTTGAAGATATGCTGAGAGCATGCATCATTGACTTTGGAGGAAGCTGGCATGACCACTTGCCTTTAGTTGAATTTGCATATAACAACAGCTATCAAGCTAGTATCCAGATGGCACCTTTTGAAGCATTATATGGAAGGAGTTGCCGATCACCCTTATGCTGGAACGAAGTTGGAGAAAAACAACTATTAGGTCCAGACATGGTAAGGGATACAACTGAGAAGATACAGGTAATCAAAGAAAGATTACAAGTTGCTCAGACAAGGCAAAAGGCTTATGCTGATACCAGGAGAAGAGATCTTGAATTCCAGGTTGGAGATCATGTATTTCTTAAAATATCCCCTGGACGTGGCATACGAAGATTTGGTGTTAAGGGCAAGCTTACGCCAAGATTCATCGGACCATTTGAGGTACTCGAAAGAGTTGGCGAGGTTGCTTATCGCATCGCGTTGCCTCCTCAGTTGTCCGAGGTACACAATGTATTTCACATATCTATGTTGAAGAAGTATGTGCACGATCCGTCACATATTATTGAGCATGGAGATCTGGTGATCCAGAAAGATCTCACATATGAACAGAGGCCTTTAAAGATATTAGATCGAGAAATACGAGCTCTAAGGAATAAGGTTATTCCCATGCTCAAGGTGCAATGGAATAAGAATCCCGAACGCGAAGCGACATGGGAGACCGAAGAATCTATGAAGAAACGATTTCCCGAGTTATTCTAAGAGGTATATGTTCTACGCTCTCCACATGTATAATTATATATATATTGAATTTGGGGACCAAATTCTTTTTAAGTGGGGGAGGGTGTAGCAACCCTAATAAATGAATAATTGAAATAAATTAAAACATATATATTACAAAAGTAATATATATAAAAGGAATAGGGTTAATTGGACGAAATAAAACAAATTAAAAATAACGCCTCTTATTAAGGCGTTAATTTATAAAGAAACGCCTCTATCCATGGCGTGAATAAAGAAAGGACGCCCACACCTACGGTCGTCAGTTCTCACGCGACCAAATGGGTAAGTAAAAGAAACGCCTCTATTTTGGGCGTGTTTTAAAACACGAAACGCCCTTTTTCAAGGCGCTTTTTAAGAAACGCCCTTATGCAAGGCGTTAATTAAAGAATACACGCCCTGACCAAAGGCGTTAATTCAGTTCGTGACTCGTTCGAACCCAGAGCTTATCCAGGGAAAGATTAACCTAATCTAGTAAGTGTCTATTAGAGTAAGGACTCTATTGGGGATATGTTACCCTCAATCAAACACTACTTTTAATAGGACTTCCATAACCCTATAAATAATCTACTGCTCGAACCCGTGAACGCTATTTGGCGTTCGAGTTCTCTGAAGGTAATTACAGAGCAATAGCTCTTCCTTCCCTCTGTCCCTTTTTGATTTGGTGGACGGTCATTAATTCGACTTCTTCCTTCTTCCAGGTTGAAGAAGCATTGGGGTTGTGAAGAACAAAGGTAATAATCTTTCCTTTACCTTCGGTCAGGTATTATGAAGAAAATATTAATGTTTCTTCGTATTTCTCTGTAGGAAGTTCAGTCGAAAGGGGTTCATCAGTTGAACATAAAGACTTCTTCCTACTGATACGGCTGAAGTTATTGGTTGCTGTTTAAGCAACAGAGTTTTCTCCCTTCTTCATATCAATCTGCAAATCGTCATCTCCAAATCAACTCTTAAAGGTAGGTTTTCTCAAGTTATTGTAGCCCAAATGAAATTAATGCAAGATATATATATATATAAGCATGTCATGCATACAGTTATTATAGTTTCCATGCGTTTTCTGTAATATTTTGAAAGAGACGCCCCTGTCAAGGGCGCTAATTCACATGAAACGACTTTTCCCAGGTCGTTAATTTCATGTTTAACGCCCCGTACTCAGGCGTTAATTTCTTTAAACCGTTAATCGCCCATCTTAAGAATTGATTATCTATGAAATCATGATTATAAAATAATGAATGATCCTCTGTCTTCAACCTGCTAACTTCATTGTCATGATATTACATTCGTTCCTCTGTTATCCTAAAATTGTTACTGTCCTTAAAGTTTCTGAAGGAACTTGAATTAACGACTTGGACAAAGTCGTTTTCCACATATTAACGCCCCCTCATAGGGCGTGAATCTGAAAGGTAACGCCCCTTCCTAGGGCGTGTATCGGTTAAAATCCTGAAATTTATATATTCTGAAAAATAGAATTAAATAGTAACGCCCCTGCCCAGGGCGCATTTTTGATAATTCCTGAAAATTAATTGTATTCTGTCAAATATGTAAACAATAAGACACCTTCTGGTGTAGTCGTCAGATCTTGAAGAAACGACCCTGACCAAGGCGTCTTTTAGACAATTCATGAAATTATTGATATTCTGTCAAATATATATATAAGGAGACGCCTGCTACTGTAGTCGTCAACTCTTGAAGAGACGCCCCTTCCTAAGGCGCGTTTTAGATAAATTATTGAATTATTGAAAATTCTACAAAACGGACCATATGTAAACGCCCTTCTGTTAGGCGTTACTTACTTAAGAAACGACTTGACCTAAGTCGTTATTTTACTATAAACTGATTTTCATCTGATTTGCTAACCGATGGTTTTATATATTATAATATATATATATATCGGCACTATTCTCCACTCCGTGAGTATAGTCCCGTGTTTTCATGTTGATTTACCGATCACACTCAACTCTCATTGACATACAAGCTCTCCATTGGACATTCCGTTCCTTTGGACTAGCGAGTTAGTCATAGAGACCTCCGTAAGACTCCTCGTAGTCTTGGATTCCCTCAAGGCCGACTGAGCTGGTTGTACCCTAAAAACCCATTACACGATCCTTGCCATGTCAATCTAAAGAAACATGGTATACCGGCCCTTATGATTATACAAAGAGTATATCATAAGAAATTCTTGATGGGATGATGATATCATGCCATATCGTGTCATTCTTGTAAACCCCAATTCTATGATAAGAATGAGGGTATCTTACTTGATCTAATGTTCATGTGGACCTCAATTCTATATAAAGAATGTCCATATTGATTTGTCATGGTACCTAAGTTAAGGGAACCATATTCTACCTAGTTTTATCGATATCGTGATTATACCGTTATTATCGCCATTCTATGTCCTTTGTCATATTTTGGACTCTATTCTATCAAAGTTGTCATACGGGTCTACAAGCTTGATTATTGAAATTCTATATTGGCTATATAAACAAGAGTGGATGTCAAAACACATGATAAATGCCTGCGCATATAGGGCCCGATCTGGTCCTGGGAGGAGCACCCGAAAGTACTTGTGCCCATGGGAGTTAAAATGATAAGGTATCTGGCATTATACCGAGTACTTGACTTGCTTGATTGGACATTCCACACACATCTTGTACTTGAATCGTACTTGACTTTACATGAAATGCGTGGCCCGAAAGAGGGTAATTTACTTGCTTGATACATGATAGCCAAAGTTCTTGACATGACTTGTTAAACGTGCTTGCTTGAATACCTTGAATATACTTGTCATCTTGTTGGAAGTTCATGATTAAGTTCATCTTATTTCTTTGATATTACATTCTCTCTATCTTGTCGTTTTATGCGAGCATGCATAGCTTTATTGCATTCATGAAAGATGTAATTACTTAAACCCCTTGCTAGTACTTGAGATATAATTTCCTACTGAGCGTTCGCTCATTCCGTTTGTCCCTTTGTACTTTTCAGGTAAGTCCGACGACGATGGAAGTCAATCGGATGGGAATTGTCAAGAGTGAAGAGATAGAGATTCTCCAAGTGTCATCTAGTCTTTTCTATAGTTTCTTGAGTCAAATATGTATTCTTTTCCTTTTTATTAAACAGAGTATTGGATTTGTAATAGTCTATCCATTATGAAATAAAGGATTGGGTTATCTTGCTATTTTGCGCATCTCTGTCTTTGTGTCGAATACACGACCACTCTGATTGACATGATTGATATAGACACGTCACGCATCTCCGGGTATCTTCCATGCTCGGGACGTGACATTTGAAGCTATAGTCCTATTAGAGGAGGTAGAGACATACCTAACCCTTCCTAAGACTAAAGTAGGGGACGAAGATCTAGTGTGCCATACGATCGAACCTATTGACCCATCCTTGATCTTAAGTGAATTCATACACAACCCGAAGGATGTAAGGACCATGATCAGCCCAAACCATATTCACTTGATACCAATGGCCCAATGGATAGTCTCTCATTGTAAGAACAAGTGGGAGAGATATGAAGCCATAGCCAAAGCCGTGTCGGTTTGCTTATGCTGAGTCTTCCTTTTCACTACCACCGACCACCTCCTAGATATCCAAAATCTTAGCATCATCAGCGGATTGTGGCAGGGTTTGTCTATTTCTCAAGCGGTCCTTTCATTCCTTTATGAAGGACTTAGATTAGCTTGCTTAAGAGGACTTCTTTTTGGCTCTATGATACTCCTTGAGTGTTGGATGGGTGTGAGAATCAAATTCAACCCAAGGAAGACATACCTTCAGCCAGCCGGATCTTTGGGAGCCACCCTTTGTTCTTATTGGAGGTGCCTTCAGTTTCTCTTCACAGATCGAGTGCAAGACGGCGGACAAGAAAACACGAGATGAATGACGCCTCTTCCTCAACACTTTACCAATAGAGAGGTTCATGATGCATCCAAGAGTTTTACGGAGCACCTTGCTTAGAGTACCACGGCGACCATGCCTTGATCTTCAGTTAGTGGGGAACACTACCTTGGCGATCTACAACCTGCACCGGTGCTACCTTCAAATTGGGCTACCCCGAACCAAAGTTCCTTCACTATCACACTACCCTCCCCTTCTAGCTAGGGAGATGGGGACCAAGGAGATGAGAGAGCGATCCGAAACGCACTGACCATGTGGGAGGTCAGCAAAGTGCGCCCGTGGCAAGAAGAAGTGGAAGAAGATGACAAGGGACGCCGTAGCTACGTGAAAGAATTGCGTAAGATCTGCCCTCTTGCGGATAGAAAATTGAATGTAGCTTGAGATTTCTTATGATATTTCTGAACTTGAAGTTTTATCAATCAATTTTATGTATTATTGAACTTAAGGGAATGATATAGAAGTGCCTTATTTGATGGAATCATGAGTCCGTTGCTTGGACTTGGGCTGAAAGTAGAGTTTCTAGAGTCTGTAACGGTCTTACATAGGGCCATCACACAGTCTGACGGTCTTACGATGAGCCGTCAGAAGGAGTGAACTCAGAAAATTGAGTTTCTGTTATCTGTAGAACGTAACGGTCATAGATAGACTGTTAGAGGGAAGTGACGGTCTACCGTGGACGCGTCAGAGAGGGTTTGCTGAGAGTCAACAGATTTCAAATTTGAGAAGGCTGTGACAGTCGGAGGGTGACCGTTACAAGGCTGTAACGGTCTGAGACTGGTGCGTTACAGACCTGAACCTGGAATTTTGTAATCTTGGGCTTGAACCTGCGTTCTGCACATACTTAGACAAGAAACAAGTTAGATCTGTTCTTAGACTCAACCCCTTGTCTAAAGCAAGTTCGGATTTGACCATTTCTTGATATTTGGTCGAGGGGTGGAGCCTTATTAAATAGGCGAAGAATATAAGAAACAATGCAATGCATGCGATGCACATGATTATATTTTCTAGGAATTTTTGCAATCATTTGGATTATTGTGGGTTTTTGAAAATATCTGGTGTTTTTGGATTTTGAAATATATGACTTTTTTTGGATTTTAAAATATATGATTTTTTTTTAGATTTTGAAATATGTGTGATTTTTTTTTGGATTTTGAAATAGATGATTTTTTGGATTTTGAAATAGATGATTTTTTTTTGGATTTTGAAATATATGATTTTTTTGGATTTTGAAATAGATGATGATTTTTTTTGGGTTTTGAAATAGATGATTTTGAAATACCAGTGCCTCCCTAGGAATGAGGGTCCTCCCTATTCCGTTAAGAGTTTCCGAGGTTGGCGTGTAATGGGGGTGACAACCCCTGGCCAGGGCCTAATTCGTGTGACGGTATCTCTGCCAAGGCCATACCCATGGTACTTGTCTTAGTCCTGAAAAGGAAAAAAAGAACACGGGGATAAGCTTAGGCCAGATATAGAAGTTTTTTTAGGACTTGAGTTCCTCTCCAGTCAACCTATTCCGAGACTTGGTCTGTTGTGCAGGGGCTTTTACGTCCGTCATCGAACCTTTGTCCACTTAGGGTATGCATACGACCAGGCTCATAACGTCCCGCGAGGAAACTCTACTGCCACTCTTGCCATGCCTAGCTTTCATTATTTTTCTTTTGGAGCTTTGGGATTGATAATTGATGGACTTTCGAGATAGATTTTTGCTTTTGTCAAGAAGATTGCTCCTTTTCTTTGCTCTTTTCCTTTTCCTTGTGGCGTCAGGTCATAACGGACTGCCCCTATTTGAGACCTCCCCTCGTCAAGGCGCCTAGATTGGTTGTCGCCTCCTTGTTCACCTCTTGCCCCTGGATTCAGCCGAAGAAAGAGACGGACAGGGACTTTTGACTTTCCCCCAGAGCATGGCCAAGGAGAAACGTTGTCTACAAAGTGGGAAACCCGACCAGGGACGTCGTGTAGTGTGTGATTGCCGTACTCGGGGTCCTCTTTCTCGCGAAGAAGGGAAAGGACACCTTGCTACCGGGGTGGCACTGGTTTAGATTTTAAGGAAAGAAATGCTTAAGGTACAACCCATACCAAGCGTGAGAGAGCTCCTCACCTTCTGCGTTCACTAAGCGGTAGGCATTCCCTGGATAAGCCTCTTTCACAACGAACGGCCCTTCCCAGTTAGGTTATAATTTAGACCTAGGACCTACAGACCGAATGAATTTACGTTTCAAAACCATATCACCTTTTTGAAATTTGCACTCAATTACCTTCTTTTGAAAATAATGCGAAACTCTCTTTTGATAAACAGATACGTGATCGGCCGCATTCATCCTCTTCTCGTCTAAGAGTTCTAGCTGGACGAGCAACGCCTCTCGACGTTCATCGAGATTAAGTTCCTTATCAAGCTGTACCCTTATGGAAGGGATCAAAATCTCATGTGGGAGTACCACCTCCATCCCGTAAGTGAGAGCATAGGGAGTTTGCCCCGTAGGAGTATGAACGGAGGTGCGGTAAGCCCATAGAGCTTCCACTAATATCTCTGGCCAATCAGAAAACTTATGAGATTCGCATGTTTTCTTTATGATTTTAAGAAGGGCTTTGTTAGTGGCTTCGGCCTGACCGTTGCCTTGTGGGTAATATGGAGATGAGTGATGTAATGTGATGTTGAACTTCTTACATAGGTCCTTGAGCTCTTGAGAGACGAACTGGGGTCCGTTGTCGGTGACGATGCTGCTTGGCACTCCGAACCGCGAGATGATATTCTTCATGATGAAGCGGCACACCGTGGTAGCTTTAATCTTTACGTATGCTTCGGCTTCAGCCCACTTGGTGAAGTACTCAGTGGCGGTAAGGATGAATGATTTCTGCTTGATCTGAGAATTGGGATCACCGAGCGGGCCGACAATGTCGAAAGCCCACATAAAGAACGGCCAAGGAGCAGATAGAGGATGAAGAGACGAAGCTGGAGCATGAATTTTATCAGCATGGAGTTGGCATTTAAGACACCTCCGGACATAGAGGGAGCAATCTTCCTCAAGAGTGGGCCAATAATAGCCCTGCCTAAGGATCTTCTTCGTTAGAGCCTGGCCATTAACATGACCTCCACACTCACTAGAATGGGCTGCTTCGGCCACCTTCCAAGCTTCATTATCGTCCAAACATCTCATGAGCATCCCGTTAGTAGCGCGCCTGTATAGTTCTCCAGTAATGATAGTATACCTTGAGGTGGCTCTTCTTATTGACTTGCGCTGCTCGGCACTTGCCCCTTCCGGGAATGACCCATCTTCGTAAAACAACTTAATTTCATGATACCAGGGCAACTCTTCCTCCTCCAGGATCTCCTCTAACTCTGTCAAAGATACTTCCTTCAACTCTTCCTTCTCAGCCCTCACCTCTACAATCTTCCTAAGGTTAGCAAACCAGGGATCTTGAAGAGAGGGTGCGTCCACTCTCTGAACGACGATAGTCTCAGTACTCTGACTGAGAGGGAAAGATAGAGAGGAAGCGAGGGATGCTAAAGCATCGGCTAGAATGTTCTGAGACCGGGGAGTATGGATGTAGATCAACTTGCAAAATTGCCTAGCAAGGAGCGTGACCAAATCTTGATATGGTTTGAGCTTAGGGTCATGGGTGCAGTAAGTAGACAAAACTTGCAGCAGGACGAGCTGAGAATCCCTTATGATATTCAAGTACCGCGCGCCTAGAAGGTAGGCGTGCTTCAATCCAGCTAGGAGAGCCTCATACTCGGCGATATTGTTGGTAGTAGGAAATTGAAGTTGATAAGCAAAAGGAATCGTCACTCCTTCTGGAGTGACTAGAACAGTGCCTATCCATCGACCCTGAGAATTGAGTGCACCGTCGAAGTGCAGCGACCAGAAGGGATGATGAGTCAGGACAGAAAGATGCTCATCAGGGAAGTCATCCTGAATAGAATCCGTGCAGGGAATCGGGAGATGGGCAAGATGCTCAGCGATGGCGTTTCCTTTGACCGCCTTCTGAATGACAAACGTGATATCAAACTGAGATAGGAAGCTCTGCTAGCGAGCTAACCTACTAGAGAGGATAGGCTTCTCTAAGAGATAGCGGATCGGGTCCATTCTAGAGATCAGCTTAACTGGGTGGGCAAGGAAGTAGTGTTTGAGCTTCTGAGCTACCCACACTAAGGCGGCACAAGTCTTCTTCATAGCGGTGTATTTAGCCTCAGCCGGGTTAAAAAACCTGGAGAGGTAATAAGCTGCCCGCTCTTTTCCTTCATCGTCTACTTGTGCTAAGATCGCCCCTAAGGAGTCCTCAATAACCGAGATGTATAGGATTAGGGGTCTCCCAGGGACAGGAGGTTGCAAAACCGGGGGATTGGATAGATATTCCTTTAGGTCCTCAAAGGCCTTTTGACAATCTTGTACCATTCAAATTTGACTCCCGCCTTTAGCAATTCATAAAACGGGCGGCACCTCTGAGAATGTTGGGATATGAATCTTCTGATGAATTACAATCTACCAATCAGTCCTCGAAGTTCTGTAATATTCTTTGGCGGAGGCATGTCCATGACGGCCTTTGCTTTATTAGGATCAATCTGGATCCCCCGTTTGCTAACTATAAAGCCTAGCAACTTCCCTGAAGAGACTCCGAAAACACACTTCTTCGGATTCATTTTCAGCTTGTACTTCCTAGCTCTCTGTAGCACCTTAGCCAGAATAGAGGGGTGTTCTTCTTTGGTTCTTGATTTCACCAAGATGTCATCCACGTAGGCTTCCATGTAAATGTGCATCATGTCATGAAAGATGGCCATCATTGCCCTCTGATAGGTGGCACCTATGTTCTTCAGACCGAACGGCATAACCACGTAGCAGTACGTGCCCCCGGGCGTGGTGAAGGAAGTTTTCTCTTGATCCTCCAGAGCGAGACGAATCTAATTATAACCTGAGTAACCGTCCATGAATGACAAAGCTTCGTACCCGGTGATGTTATCGACCAGGACGTCTATGTGAGGCAACGGGATATCATCTTTGGGACATGCTTTATTAAGATCCCTGAAATCGATGCAAATACGCACCTTTCCATCCTTCTTGATAACAGGGACTATGCTCGCCACCCACTAGGGATATAGAACAACTCTAATGAACCTGGCCTTGTATAACTTATCAACTTCTTCCTTGATCCTTAAGGCCATGTGGGGGTGAAATCTTCTCGACCTCTGTTTTATGGGTGTTGCCCCTGGTTTAAGTACGAGTCGGTGTTCCACTAAAGAAGGGTCAAGACCCGGCATGTCCTCATAAGACCAGGCGAAAGAATCACTATACTCCCTTAGAACCTTGACTAGATCTTCTTCCACTTGCGGAGGGAGATTAGCGGCAATAATGATGGGCCTTGGGTCTTCTTCAGTTCCCAAATTTATTTCCTTTGTAGGTTCATCCACTGCCAACGATGGCTCATCGAATCTCTTTAATCCTTGTGCATACAGATTGGCAGTGTTATCTACGTTGCTGTCCTCATCATCAATCGGGTCTTTCTCATCCAAGACTTCATAGACACCGAGTCCATCATCGCTCCACACCCCTTCTATTTCTTCTGCGTCTTCTATCATGATGGTCGTAGCGACAAACTCTGGACACTTCAAAAGAGCATGACATCGCTGAACCAGATCCTGTAAGAACCTATCAGGAATGGATTTGGAAGGACGCGCAAGCGAGTGCGGCTCAAGCTCGGAAGGATTGGACGACCTAGAAGAGGACCCTACTTCTCTAGTTCTAATCGACCCTACTTCCCTAGACTCGACGGACCCTACGCCTAACCTAGGAGAAAGGAAATCTAGTAGAAAGGAAGGAGCAGGGGACTCGTGCCCCTGGGAGAAGGATGGAGACAAGATAGCATAATCTTCCACCGAAATCTCTGTTTCAAATTTGACATTTTTTTTGGAGATTAGTGGAGATCATACAGCAGGATGGAGGAGGAGGAAGTTTCATGGGGAACAAATCGGGGAAGATGCAATCAAAGAATGGATCAGAGGATCGAAACCACATCTCGTGGAGTTGGGTGGTGGGAGAAGGAGTGAATAGAGTTGACAGATCAATGGGTGGGCAGCGCCCACATGCACATGGAACACACAAGATTTCGGGTGATCTTTCCGTAAAATACGGATCGACCATAATTGGGGGTGAACGGAGAATGGGTTCCCATTGTTGAAATAGAAATGCAAGATGGGAGGGAGACCAAGAAATGATAATGGGTGAGCTCCCCTTCTTCTGTAGACGGCCAGGTGGCTTCGGCTTCCACTGAACGAGCCGCACCTCCTGATCCTCCTTCTGGCCATAACCATCCGATTCGCTGAACATTCTGGCAAATGACTGACTGAAATCTGGCATATTATCAACAGGCCCTTTTGGTAGCAGAGGTGGGCTAGCAACTGTGCAAGTTGTATCTTCCTTTTCTGACTGTACTAGTGGTGGATTTAGTGTACCCGGCTGAAGGGGTCCTTTTATAAAGTGTTGGCGGTAATCCCATGTAAGTGGCCCTTAGTCTCCCATCATTGAGAGTGCAGACTCTCGATAGCCGAGACCTCTTCGGCTCATTTTTCTTCCTTTGGGCACTGGTTAGTTCGCCCTTGTAACTGCGCACCGAGGCCTCTCCCCGGTTGATAACCCAGCTTCAATATGATATCCCAACCTTTGGAATCTCAAATCTGGGGTTTCATTTTGATATTGACGGGTGTAGCGGCGGGCTTGCGTGGTGTATAAGCCCAAGGGAAATCCATATCTAGTACAGAAATAACGGGCCGGCTGTTGGGCCATAATGTAGGCAAGATCTTCTCTGAAATAACTTTGACAGACTGGACCATGGATGAGCTTTTTACTTTAACAACCCTCCCTTGAAAAGGGAACTTGAGACATTGGTGCGCGGTGGAGGGCACGGCACTGAGAGTGTCGATCCACGGACGACCCAAGATAGCTTTGAACATAGGGTCGATGTCCAGCACATAGAATTCAATATGCATGGTGAGAGGCCCAAGCTCGGCTTGAATAGTAACAATCCCGTGACATGCCCTCCGAGAATTGTCATAAGCAGCTATAGTAGTGGGGGTCGGGCGTAGAAGTTCTTCTGATAGATTGCAGGCCCTGAGAGTGCTGAGCGGGCACACATTGATAGATGCCCCTGTATCAACTAATGTCGCATCAATGCTGATTTTATTCAAGATAACGATGATGCAAAGCGGCATTTGCCGAGCTTCGGGTGGTGCTAGCTCAGTTTCA
Organism: Amorphophallus konjac; assembly: GCA_022559845.1. NCBI lineage: Eukaryota > Viridiplantae > Streptophyta > Magnoliopsida > Alismatales > Araceae > Amorphophallus > Amorphophallus konjac. The sequence goes on along the minus strand of CM040123.1, from coordinate 287,485,389 downwards.
GAGAAGGTTATAGCTGGTCCTTTAGAAATAGTCGCCAATGCCGTAGGTAAACTGTCGGCTGCCACGTCTTCACTAACCATCACCTTCTGAAGGAAGTTCCTGAGAGCATCTTGGTGAAGGGTAGATCTTTTGATAAGCTCCAGGACAGATATCTTAGCGGGAACCCGATCCAAGTGATGCAACAGATCGTATTGGGTTCCTGGTAACGGCTCGGCTTCTTCCTGCTCAGCAGCCGGTTGGGAAGACTGGGGATTGGAGGTGGAAGGATAATTGCGGTGAAACATGCGCCCGCTCCGCAAGGTGAAGTTATAGGCTGTCGCGGCCTCAGATGGGCTCAAAATAAGTGACTTAGTAGGCCCGGTTGGGTGGATGAGTGGTGCGGAAGAGGGTGTGGTGGGAAGGATGATAGGCGAGGGGTTGGTGGTAGCGGGTGTGAGTGGAAGTGGGGATATAAAGGCAGGCGGAGGTGTAATGAGTGGAGGGTTAGATGGAGGTGCGGTGATAGCGGGGGTGAGTAATGTGTGAGAGACGGGCGGTGGAGTAGGAATAGATGAAAGGATAAACGGTGTAACAGGCGGTGGAGGGTTTTGGTATGCAGGCGTAAGGATGGTAGGAGCGGAAGGAGTGCGGAAGTTGTGGTGAAGGGCCATAACTTGCGGCGTAGAGTTGTTATCATCAAAGGACCACCCGGCATCAGGGGCTGGGGGTTGAACTACATTGACCTGGGCCGGCGCCGGTGGCTGAGGCTGTGGAGCGGGAAGATGGTTCGGCATTGGGTTCTGATGGATCCCCAAGTCTTGAACCGGCTGTTGTTGCTGTTACGGTTGCTGCTGCGACTACGGTGCCTGTGGTTGCTGCACTTGCTGCCTCGGCGGCTGCCTTCTTTTCTCTTTAATTTCCGTAATGGCCCTGTGCATTTCGGCCCAATCAATCGTTTGTCCTTCATGGAGGTCATAGACCAAATCCCTGAACTGAAAACACCCTTCAATAGTATGTCCTGGCTGCCTGTGGAACATATAATACTTTGTCTGATCAACGGCCGGGTTCCAGTTGGGCCATTCCGAAGGGAGTTGTATAGCACTAACTGACATGAGAGCCGAGAAGATATCTGTGAGGGTTTCTGGCAGGGGTGGGTATTGTGCTCTTTTAGGAGCCGGGCGCTTGTTGTTGTTGTTGTAGCCGTTGGGTGGAGGGACATTATGGTATTGCGAAGGCTGTGGAGGTTGTTGTGGAGCGGTAAAGGTATTTTGTGGAGTGGCAAAGGTAGGCGTAGGGTTTTGTGGAGTGGTTGGGAAGTTTTGTGGAGTGGGGTTTTGAGGAGTGCGGGGGTTTTACGGAAAGCGGAAAGGTATGGCTTGGAAAGGGAAGGTAACGGCTTGAACTTGTTCGTTGGTCTGAACCCCCTCGGTGACGAGCCCTTGAGGTTTCTTGTGGTATTTTGGCTTTTGGTTCTCAAAGAGCGAGTGGATGGGGGAGTCTTTGAACTGTGTTTGAATGAACCACGCCCGGCTATAAAGTTGGTGCATGTTTGCTATATCATTCATCACCAAGATGTTTCGGAAGGTCGGGGTAGCATTTGAGATCAGTAGCTTGACCTTCTTTTCCTCCGGAATATGACCTGGCACCCTGGCGACCATCTGCCTCCATCTGTCAGCGTAAGTTGCAAACTCCTCATCAGGCTTCATTTTCTCGGCCACCAAGTCTGTGAAAGAATATTATGGACCGACCATGTCTTGAAACCGTTGGATGAACTTATCTTTCACTATTTTGAAGCTCTTGGCATCCTCTAGCGGCAGGGAATAGAGCCATTCTAGTGCAACGCCATCCAATGATCGGCGGAACAAATACGCCATGAGGCGATCATCATACTGAAATTGGGCCGATTCATATAAAAAGTCCCTCACATGAATAAAGGGATTGCCATTCCCATCATACTTACGGTAATTAGGGAGCTCGGATTGCGGAGGGAATCGAATGTTTTGGAAGCTGGGGACTGGAACATCTGCCAAGGATTGTGGGCCAACCCATTTTTGGAGGAAATCAATCTGTTGTTGCATGGCGGCCCACTTATCAAGTAGTTCCTGCTCCCTGGACGGAGTAGGAGTAGCGAAAGATGAAGGTTGAATTTGAGGAGCAGTAGGATGGACTGTTGTAGGAGGTGGAAGCCCATAAGAAGGAGCAGAAGGATAAACAGCCAAGGTAGGGAGCCCATAAGAAAGATATTGGGCCGAAGACTGACCCAGATTAGAATGGACTTGGGCAACCCCTTGCTGAGGGCGCAAGAAATCTGAAGGGCCAACAAGGACTTGTGGCACCGATGGGCTGGGCATGTGATGATCCACCTGAATAAAAGAAGGGAGAGTAGACTTTCCCTTATCAGAAAATTGCTGGGCCAAAGCGGAAGATTGGCACGTTTCCATACCAGAAAAGGTGATGGTCCGAGGTTGGACCGGAGTAAGATCAATTGGAGTGGGCTGGATGGAGGGCCCACCAACCCTAGATTGATCGATGGAAAGATTAGATGGGCCTTGCGCAATCGTAGGATGTGGGGTATTGGGCCCCTGCATGGCCTGATAGACAGCCTAGAGTTGGGCCGGATCCAACTGGGCCATCATTTGGAGAACGGAGCCAGCAGAAGGAGAAGAGAAGGAAGGAGTGGTTTGGTCGCCCTCCATAGGGATGGAGGATGGAAGAGGGGCAGACCCCTCTCCAGACGGGAATGAGATAATCCTAGAAGGGTTTTCGAGAAGCCCTTGAGGGAGAGACTCCGCTTGGGAACGGGGAGGATTGAAAGAAGCCATGATGGGTTCGAAGAGCGGATTGGAGTAGAATTTGGAGAAGGAATTGACCCTAGAAGATGACTCTAATGGACGGAGACAACTCCACATGCAACGGAAAACCTTTAACAAAAGCAAACAACACGCAACAAACACACAATGAGTGATCAAGCTTAGATAACTTTGACAAAGATGCAAGTGAAAACGAGATGACAACACTCAAATTCAACTAAGTTACTTAGATGATGCAACAAGATTTTTATGATTTCCTCCTTTAGAACCTTAGTGATTTGATTAGGATGTGCTCTCCACAAGTAGGTTCGTAATAGCAAAGGATGTGTGGCTTGGTTGACTCTAAATGTAATCACTCCTTCACCTATGCAATTCTAGACACGGGGTAGGGAAGGTACAACCGGCCCGGTGTCCGTGTGAGAATCCACGGCTCACGGGGACTTATGGAGGTCCCTGATGTGTTTTCTTAGTCGGCCCCAAGGAATATGGAGACGAGAGGTCCACGCACCAAGGTAGGAGAATGCAATCTAATGTATGGAAATATGCATGAACCTATGTGCACCAGGGTGCATGCAAATTCTAGCCTAGAATCTAGCAATCAAATATGCACACAATGATATGAATATGTGAACCAACCAAGGAGGAGACCAAATAGCACCCAAGTATGAAAATCACAGCAAAAACTGCAGAAGTAAACTACACCTCGGGATGCGTACATGTCTGGAGTATGTGACGGTCTAGACTACCTGCATCAGAGGAGTGTGACGGTCGAAGACCAGGCCGTCACAGCAATGTAACGCATTCACAGGAGACCATCAGAGGAGCCAGAGAACTAGAAACAGCAGAGAAATAGAAGGAAAATCCGAGGAAAAACCAGAGCAACAAGGGCAAACAAAGGGAAGCATGTTTAACAGAGATTCAAAGCACGATTGGCACTAGATGTCCCACTGTGATCGCCAAAAAACTATTGGTTTTAATGTGTCCCTTCTTTTACAAGATGGGATATGATGCCAACTATGAGCAAATAATGAGCCGAGTAATGAAATCAATCAACCTATGAACATGCGAATCATGAACCTAGGCAACCAACACAAGCTCTAGCATGGGCATGCTATCTCACTCAAGATTAAGCTAAGCAAATAAAGGAAAACACACGCCGGGGCGTGGAATAAGGAATAAGGAAAACACACCGTATAGGTGGAACAAGAAAAGTAAAGAGATGATGAAAGAGAAAGCTAATGCCCAAACTAAGGAAAGATGTGATCGCCACCAAGGTAGAAACAAGTCAAAGACCTGATAAATACCTTAGAATAGGAGGATGATGCACCTGCCCATGGGAGAGAGAACAACCAGGAAACTGTAGCTCCGTCAGATGTAACGGTCGAAGGAAGATGTGCCACAGCAAGTGTGAGGGTCTTACGATAGACCGCTACAACACTCTAACGCGCCTGTGCCAGACCGTCAGAGCTTCTACAGAATAAGAAGTTGGGAATCTTTTGATCTCCAAGCTTTCTAGCCGGCCAGAGAGCTTGGGCCTCGTGATATGGACTCTATAACCCTGCAAAAAAGTGTAGAACACAAGAAAAATAACCCAGATTAGCCCTTAGACAAAGTAGTATCAATAAATCCAAGAAACTTAAGAACATGCAAAAGGAAAGGGAAATACCAGGGAGGTTGGTTTTTTAACCCCTTTGGGCATTTTAAAAGATGGGAGGATGTTTTAAATGGATGCAGCAAGTGCAAGAATGTGGGAGATGGAGAGGGACAATGCTATGATGTTTGAAAAGAGAGAAAAGACACTAAGAACACGACTTGACTGAATTAAACCCTTGGAAATGATACTTCCTGAACTTTGGAAGTAGATGGACATGGGAAGCAGCTCTCCTTGGTTGGTTCTAGCTCCAGGATGCGGCAGCACTTCGACGCAAACTCCAGATGTCTCCTCTTCAAGCCATTAAGTCAAGGGTTCTATTTATAGACCCTCAAAGTCTAGGTTCGAGTTGAGGATAATCTAGCTAGAAAGTAGGACGTTTCTTAGCAAACTCTTGAAGATAATACTCCCAAGAGTCCACAAAAATAAACGGAAGCTTCTTAAGATGAGTATCGAGATAGAAACCCTAGAACCAAACTCTTAGTTCGATCACGAAAATAGCATAGCAAAGGCCAGGCTTGTCAGGACTCTCTGTTGGATGTAATGGCCGCACGATAGACTGCCACACTAATGTAACGCCCCAGTATTGGATAATCATACAACCCTATCCTCTATAAGATAAGATCAACGGGAGAAGTTCACGAATGTAGGACTCTAGATGAATGTAACGATCAAGGGTAGATGTGTCACACTCAATGTAACGGCCGCACGATAAACCATCACACTCAACGGATAGGCAAAAGATACGCTTGAAAAGAAGCCTTCAGCTTAAGGACTCTGCAAGGATGTAATGCACCATGGTAGATGTGTTAGAAGACTGTAACGCCCCATCAAAGGACCGTTAGAGATAATAGAGTTCAAATAAAACGAGAGCTTTGCTAAGCTTCGTCCAGCGGAAAGGAATAAGAAACCAGACCCAACCAAGGAGATATGACTCTTGAAATAGACCTCAAATTGACCAAGAAGGCTCAATAAAGGTGAACAACTCGGAGCATCATATAGAATGAACAAGGAGATGACCCGACTTATCGGTCATAAAACGGGTGTCAACATTCCATAAAGTAGAAGTTTTGATAAGTGAGATGGGGAGACCGGGTGGGCACAATTTGGGCTTGATATCCCAAGGGTGAGAGGTAGGGTGGTGAGCTAGGAATGGTGGGGCCTCGCTTGAGCCATTGGAGTATGGACTCATTCATGGTGAGGGTGTGCGGCTCATGAGGACCCGGGCTAGGAGAGGTGGGTGGAAGTGGGGGGTCTAGGATTTTCTCTATGGTGGGAGGTGGATCCAGATTGGCATCCATCTCCACTTGGGTGTGTGTGTGGGCCACAACTTCCAAGGATAATGGGGTAGGAAGGCCTATGGTGGGCGGGGTGGTAATGGTCGGCGGTGGTGAACAAGGACGGACTTGGGTTGGACTTGGTATAGGAAATTCTTGGGTTGGGGTCGGGGGTGGAAGATCGGTTGGTTGAAGAGGTTTGGATTGGGGTGCGTAGATCTTTCTAAGATTGGCCCTCATTTCGACCCAAGATTCGATGGGTGCTTCCCCTTTTGCTTCCCTCAAATCTACAATGTTCTCCCATTCTTTCCTAGCTTGGCGCCAAAACAAACTCTTGGCATAGTTGACTTGTATCGGCCCTGACAGAGTGAACCTCACAAAATGTCGGTCTATAGAGCTCTCCCATTCTAGATATATACTAGGGTGGGATCTATCAAACACAAAAGTCGCTAATGGGTCTAAGGATGGCGAATAGGCTAAGTAGGAAGTGGTCATGATGAACGGGTGATGAATGCAATGGCCCTAGGACAAGACTTAGTAGAGACAAGTCTAGAACTTGCTCTGATACCAATTGATGTGATACGACCTAGGATGTTTGATGAAACCTTAGGAATGCAGCTACTAATCTATCAATCCCTTGGACCTAGCAAGCAAACAAGATTCACGGACCGACAACTTCACTTGAGCGGACTCTGCCGCTAAGCGCACATTAGTGCCCATAGGCAACTTGGTGATGGTGGTGAGGGTCCGAGATGGGACCTCGCTGCTCCGGGGATTGGCTAGCTTAAGGTTGAACCCCTAAGGGTCCTAGGATGCCCACTTTCGGGGGCGGCCACCACACCGAGGGCATGGGATGTAATGGCTCTCTCACAACTCGCCCACGATAGTCACTCACACAATAGTAATTCAGGATCGGGCACTCACTTACCGTCCGACGGCACGAGCGGCAATACTAAACTAGCAATGGAAAGAAATCAGCAAAGGGGTAACTGAAGCTCACCTGACTAGTGTGAAGACACCGATCCCATCCGGAGACGAGGGCGAGCGAGGAAGCGTGGGCTTACCCGCACGCCGCGCCGATGAAGCTTCAACCTAAAATTTCAGTTTACATGCACTACGCCCCTTGCAAGGGGGTTGGACTAGAGGTGGGGATTAGTTTTTACAACTAAAATGTACCTCCATGCAGGGAGGGGCGGTCAGCCGGCCAGGTGGGGTGGGGAAAACTACGCTAGAAGCCGAAGTGGACGAAGATCGTCGGTTCTGCCAGCCCTCTGGAACAGTGGATAGACAGTCGGTGTTGACACCGCTGCAGACTTCCCCGAACTCCGTTTGGAACAAAACTAGCGGCAAAACCTCCGTGGTTGACCCAGGATGTCGTCAGAATTTTTGGGGATTTTCTTGTTGGCGACGACGGTCGGGGCAGAGGCGTGAACAGGGCTGCAGGCTTCTGATTATGGTAGCTTTTGTGTCACTACAGCAGGAAGGCGAGGACACCACGGCTGCTCCTGAGCTTTCATTCAGGCGAGGCTAGAGTCGTTGGATTCGTGGTCGAACCCTCTTCGAACGGAGACCTGCGGGGACACCGTCAGAGGTTGGAGCTAATTGCGAGAGCCTGAGAAGTGGGAGGGGGTCGAATCTGTCTTCAGCCAGACTGACCTGCGCACTAATGGTAGGAAATTCGGAACTTTGTGCTTCGGGCTTCAAACGACGCTCTGCTTCTTGGCAATGCTAGGGGACTTGGAGGAGAACATTTCAGCCAAGCGCCACTCCAAGAAGCTCAGAACTCTGGTCGTGGTAGCCTCTGCAATCTGCTTCTGGATGACTGTCAGGAGGATGATGCGCAGTCCGGCGATGTCGGCTCTCCTGGGTAGCCAAGAACTCAGACTGGGACGAGACCACCACCGTTGCGAAGAGGACTGGGAGACGCTTCCAACGGTATATGGTAAGCCCTCTGAAGATTCTTGGTGATGATGTGTCAGCCTCATAATGTTGCTGGTACTCTGCTGCTTGCGAGCTGGGAATAGGATGAAGGTGTAGGGTTGTGTGTATGAGGGTGGGATGGCCAAGGGAAGCAAGGGGAAATGGGGAGGGCGACCAGGTAGGAAGGGGGTGTTGGGGAGGGGTGAGGGACAGCTAGCAAGGGAGGGAGATTCAAATTTGGCCTAGGGTTTGAACCCCTTAAGTCTTGCGGAGATGGAAGGGTGCTTGGGAAAGGGTAGTGGGTGGTTGGAGGGTGGCTTGTAGATTGGTGGGTTCTCCCTTGGGACTAGGGGTGGAGTAAAGAGGTGCTGTGGGAAGTTGTGGTGACTATTGAATGAGGGGAGGAGAGAGAGAAAGTAGGTGTGAGGGGGAGGAGAGAGAAAGGGGCGCCTCCTCTTGGAGGGAGAGAGAGAGGGGGGGGATAGGGGGGGAGTTTTTCACTCCTCTCTAATAGTTTCTCACCAAAGACATTCAATTTTCTGGACTCAAAATAGTAGATTTTCATTCATTACCTTGAAATGGGGAAATGGGGGTCCAATTTATAGAGAACCCACATTTTACAATAAGTCCCTACATTTTGGACCAATGACAAATAACCAAGGGGGAAGGGGGCACCCCTAGGCCTAGCCCATATAATTGGGCCCATTAACCAAACTAATCAACCCTATGACACTTAACTTAGGTAGATGACTCATTAACCTAGGTACTGGACTCAAATAAAAGGAAAATTACATAGTTATGACTTAAAGAAAATATGAAAATTACAGGACTTGACTCAGAAAAGTATGACAGACACAATGGAACCATGCCGTCTAGCAATCGGGGCTGTGAAAAATGTGAAAGGCGAGAGATGCCCCCATCACCCGTCTGTCATGAGACAACTCCTCAAGTGGTCTTTAGAAGGCCCACTAGCAACAAGAAGAAACAAACCCCCCTGCGAGTGCATAAAGAAGCCAGTCCGACAGTTGAACGGCTTTAAGAAATCATCAATGGGCTAGATGAATATGAACAGCCTGAAATCCGGCCCATCCAGTTGAAAGAGTATGTCCATTGGGAATATTTTGAATCTCTTGAGCTGGTAGAAGAAGCTGAAGAACCAGTCATATAGGATGAACCTCCGCAGGAGCAGCCGCCAACTGTGAACGGAAAGAAAAAGAAGAAAAAGCTGAAGGACAAAAGAAAAGGCATTGTCGTATTTTGCAACACTCAATCGGACCTGTTTGACATGGCCCGAATCTCTGGAGAAGATGACGAAGAAATATGCCTCGCGCCAATAGAGGCGAATCAAGTTGAGGCTTCTACCTCCCAGCATGCTGCCAGATCTGGAAGGAACTGGGGGCACCTTCCCCAGGCTAACCATAACATTATGCTCCGGGGTGAACAGTCATACCATGTCCCTGAGCCTGAAGTTAAAGGCGTCAAAATTCCCCCTCCGTCGAGTCTTTACCCTGAACATGCAAGCAGTCGAGAGGTCCCCTCATTTGCCAAATTTCTGTCATCTCAAGAGGGCAAGCAGCCATGCCCGCAGCCAGAGTCAAAGGCCAAGAATGTCCTGGCCTTACCTTCGGCTGCCCCTCCTCTGGCAAATAAAGACCATGCTGACATCCCAAGGCTCACCGAATTCATGCAAGAGAGGGAACCAGTCGAGCCAGCACGGCAGACTCAGGCATCACCCGAAGAAAAAGATGAACCGCCTTCAGAGCCAGCTCCTCAAGCACACAATGACAGCAAGCGCAGTAAAGCTGAAGAAATGAAATTGGCCAATGTAAGGGTCGGAAATAGAATAATGAAGCAGCTAAAAAGAATCCCTACAAGATTCACTGTCTGGGAGATACTCTCCCTCGATGAAGAAATCATACAAGCTGTTATCGCGGCTCTACAAACCCTGGCACACTTTGAGAGCTGTTTTAACGAGGCACAGCTGGGGGTAGCCATGACCTTTACGGAGGAAGATATTCTTCTGCCCTCCGTCATCCACAATAGACCTCTCTACATGAGGGGGCAGCTAAACGGCCAGCCGATAAGCATGATTTTGATTGACCCAAGGGCTGTAGTGAATATACTCCCCTATCGGGTATACCAGAAATACTACTTTGATGTGCACCTGATCAAGGTTAGGGATATGAGAATTGCTACTTTCAACTAGAAGTTTGATATCCCTAGGCGTGGCGGAGTTTGATCTTTCACTCAGCGATTTCACTACCAAAGTGCAGTTCCATGTGATAAACTCTAACACTTCGTATAAGGCGCTGCTAGGCCGACCATGGCTGCATCAAAATCAGGTGGTGCCCTCTATCCTCCACCAATGCCTGAAGTACCCCCGAAATGGGAAAGAAGAGAGGGTATTCACTAACTTACACCCCTTTGAGGTGTTCAAATGCCACCTACTGGATGCCTCTCTGTATCTAGAAAACCCGAAGAAGCCTCCCCACCCAACTCAGGATAAAGGAAAGAAGAAATTAGAATCTGGTGACTGGTTCCCTCCGCCGCCACCTGACTATTTGGCTCCCCTAGAGGTGTCACTCATATCTGAGGAAGAAGGGGAGCTTAGAGCAATTTAGTCCAGCATTTACCCTAAGTCGGGGGCACTAGAACTTGAAGATTTATTTGGGGATGTCAAGGTCCCGCCAAGCATCATCAAGCCCATAGCTGATGTAGACTGCCAAATGGTCGAATTGTTAAAGACCCTAGAGGTCCCCAATCCTGAGGGCCAGCCCACTTTGTTTTACGTGGCCGAGGAGCAGCCCGTGAAAGGAATGATGATTGTAAATTCCCCCGAAGAGATGCATGATCCACTTGTCCCAATTATGGGACCCCCATATAACTGGCCACGTGGTTAAGTTGGTCAGGAAGAAACAGATCTCCTTCTATCAACCCTCTAGTCAGAAGAAGATGTTCAAAGAATTATGGTATCTGCCGAATATGGACAAAGAGCTACTACAGATTACTCAGCACCCAGGATTGGGCTTCTCTGTAGAAGACTATTATCAAGTCGATATGCTCTCCATCTCTGCCTCAAAAAGTGAAGATCCCCTTGAGGCAATCTCTGATGAATACTTGGGGGACTACGAACCGATGGGACCATCCATTGAATCGAAGAGCTTCCGCCCATCTTGGCCACGGACACGTGATGATCAAGAAGCTGCTGTCTCGTGTAGGTGCTGGGAGTCCATCTCTTTAGAAGCAACTACAATTTTCAATGGTGACTCACAAGAGTCAAAAGTTGAAGAAGGTCATTCTACCCTTGAGGGTATTACACCTATAAGTAGGCATCCAAGCCGCCCAAAATATACACCACCAGCACCAGGGCGGTGTCTCCAGCCCAGCCAACAGCCAAATGGCTCAAAAGGAGGCAAAGCCAAAATCCCGCCATTAGGTGAAATAAGACAAGAATACATCTACGATGTCCTCGAAGCTGAAGAAGATAACGAGGATTTCATTGCCGACTCCCCCGGAAATAGAAGATGGCAGCCAAGCCACTGTTGACGAATTGGTCGAAGTAAACCTCGGCACAAAGGATGATTCCAGGCCAACTTTTCTCAATGCTCTCTTACTACCCGAAGAGAAGGGGCAATATATAAAGTTTCTCCAAGAATTCTGAGATTTCTTTGCTTGGAATTATAAAGAAATGCCAGGCCTCAGCCATGTAGTTTCCTAGCACATATTGGCCATTGACCCTAAAGCCAAGTCGGTGAAGCAGCCACCTCGACGAATGAGGCCAGAATTGATAAGCCAGATCTGCAAAGAGGTCGACAAGCTCATAGATGTCGACTTCATGGCGGAAAATCAATACACTACATGGCTGGCCAACATCGTGCCGGTTAAGAAGAAGAATGGTCAGATTAGGATTTTTGTTGATTTCTGGGATATGAATAAAGCTTGTCCGAAGGATGATTTTCTGGTGCCCATCATCGAAGTCATGATTGATGCTACTATCGACCATGAGGCCTTGCATTCATGGACGGGTCATTTGGCTACAATCAAATCTGGATAGCTGAACATGAAAGGATTCACACAGCCTTCCGGTTGCCTAAAGGGGTATTCCATTGCAAAAGAATGCCCTTCGGCCTCAAAAATGTTGGCGTCACTTATCATAGGGCGATGATGAAAATATTTGACGAGTTGCTCTCTGACAAAGTCGAATGCTATATTGACAACTTAGCCGTCAAAACAAAGAAAAGGGAGGATCACTTGGCTGACCTCAAAACTATATTTGAAAGGCTGCGGCAGTATGAGCTGAAGATGAACCCGATGAAGTGCACTTTTGCCGTCTCCAGCGGAAAGTTCTTGGGCTTCGTCGTCAGATATAGGGGAATTGAAATAGACCCCGTCAAAATAAAAGCTATTCAGGAGCTGCCTCCTCCAAGAAACCTGACAGAACTGCGGTCATTGCAAGGCCGACTATCCTATATCCGCAGATTCATCTCCAATCTATCCGGGCGGTGTCAGCCGTTCCACAAGCTAATGATGAAGGATACACTATTCTGCTGGGGTGAAGAGTGTCAAAAAGCTTTTAACCAACTAAAAGAATACTTGAAGACCCCGTCAGTACTGGGGACACCTGTTAAAGGGTGGTCGCTGATTCTGTACATAGTTGCCACCGAATACTCTCTAGGGGCAATGCTGACCCAAAACAATGATGAAGGAAAAGAACAAGCCCTCTACTACCTCAGTCGGAGATTGGTAGGGGTTGAAGGAAAATATACACCAATTGAAAAGGTCTGTCTCGCACTAGTCTTCGCAGTCAAGAAGATGAGGCATTACATGCTATCGCATGAAGTGCAACTAATATCCAGGGCCGACCCAGTCAAATATATACTTTCTCAGCTAGTCCTAAAAGGGCGGCTGGGTAAATGGGTCGTCATCCTCATGGAGTTTGACATTACCTATGTGTCGCAAAAGGCCATCAAAGGCCAGGCCATTGCAGATTTCTTTGCAGCACACCCGGTGCCTGAAAATTCTCTACTGATTACGGAGCTCCCTGACGATAAGACTCTAGAAGTGGACCAAGTCCAACAAGCCACCTGGCAGCTATACTTCGATGGGGCTTCAAGAACGGAGACATCCCCATCAGGACAAATAAGAATAAGAGCGAGGGCAGGCGTCGTCCTCAAATCCTACGAAGAATAGGTGCTGCATACCTCTTGCTCAATCAACAAAGCCTGCACAAATAATGAACCAGAATATGAAGTTCTAATTATCGGTCTCCAGGTTGCTTTCTATATGGAGATCTGAATGATGCAAGTGTGTGGGGATTCAATCCAGGGATAGTTTGAAGTCTGAAAACTTGAATTACTCCCCTACCACGCCAAGGCAAAGTAACTCATGGGGCAGATCCACTTTATTTAAATAAACCATGTCGGCCGAAGTCAAAATGCACAGGCCGATGCGTTAGCAAAGCTGGCAAGCTCACTAGCAATCCCATCGAACGAATCACTTAACATACGGGTAATAAACTGACGGTAGGTCCCCGGCACGATAAAGGAAGAACCAGGTGAAGAAGAACCTAAAATAGCAACCGCAGAAACGGTCGGCTCACTCGACTAGCGAGATCCCCTCATGCAATGGTTTAAACACTAGCAGCTACCAAAGCAAAGGGAAGAAAAGATCATTATGATTAGGATGAAAGATTCCTACAAAGTTGAATTCTATTCCGAATTGTGGCATATGCAAGAAATAAAATACTACTCCGATGCCTCTCCATGGAGGAGGCCTGGAGAGTCATGAAAGAAATTCATGCCGGGTCAGCTGGAGCGCACCAGGTCGGGCCGAAAATGAAGATCGAAATTAAAAAGCCTGGCAATTATTGGCCGACAATGTTCGATGACTACTGCAAGTATGCTAAGTCATGTCAAAAGTGCCAAGAGCATGCAACGGTCCCCAAGAGACCCCCAACATAGCTACATCCGATAGCACCCAGTTGGTCGTTTGCCCAATGGGGAACAGATGTCGTGAGCCCATTGCCCCCATCCTCTTCAGGATGTAAATATATCCTGACAGTGAGATTATTTCTCCTGCTGGGCGGAAGCTGTAGCCCTGAAAGAAGTAATAGGAGAAATCGTAACCCGATTTATCCGACGAAACATAATATTTTAATTCGGCATCCCAAACCGGATCATGTCAGACAACGGAAGCCACTTCCAAAATCAAAAGGTCTATAGACTGGCCGAAAAATACAAGATTGACTAGTGGACATCTACTCCGTACAACCCGCAGGCAAATGGGTTGGTTGAAGACTTCAATAAAACCCTCTGCACCCATCTGGCCAAGACTGTCAGCTCGAGAAAGAAGGATTGGGAAGATAAGATGTAGGAGGCATTGTGGGCGTATCGTACTGTTTATAAAACTCCAACGGGCTGTTCACCCTTCTATTTGGTATATGGCTCAGAGGTAGTCATCTCTATCGAGCTAGAAGTACCCTCACTACGTGTTGCAATATAGCATGAATTGGTCAAAAATGACCAAACAAACATAGAGCGAAGACTGGAAGAGCTCTCCGACCTAGAAGGGAAGTGACTCCAGGCTCAGCAAAACATACAGGTCTACCAGGCCCGCATATCTCGCGCCTTCGACAAGCTTGTCAAAGGGCGTGAATTCAAGAAAGGTGACCTCGTTATGGTCAAAAGAAAAGAAGTCATGGATGCCAATCCTGAAGGCAACTTAAAAGAAAATTGGCTTGGGCCTTATGTCGTCCAAAAAGTTTACGAAGGAGGTGTGTATGTCGTTGTCAACCATAGGGGGGAAACTCAATTCTCACCCCTTAATAGAAAGCATTTGAAACTATATTATGCACCACTTCCCCAGTTCAACAAATAATTAAACCCCACACCTCACGTGGAGCAAGTATGTTTCTTAGATCTCCCATGAGACTATGCAAAAAAAAGAAAAAAAAGAAAAAATATCATCAAAGTCACCGGTGGGTATCAACTCATCAAGTCCCACCGGAATTCAAGAAAAAACCCACTCCTCCGGCCCAGACTATTCATCTTGGCTGAATGACCAAACAACTGCACTCCACGCAGTAGCAAAAGTCTCAAATACAGCTCGACACTACGACATTTTGTCCCACCAGCAAATAAACCTTTGGCCCAGACCTTCCATCTGAAGCCATGAACAAAAAGACCCCTTTCTTTGACACTAACCCCGTTTCAATGAACTAGCAACGTTAGCCCCCGACTCCGTGTCGGCACTGACGAATAAACCTCTGACTTGGACCTTCCGTCCAGGTCAACGAATAAAAAGACCTATTTCCTTCAGCCCAGACCTTCCGTCTGGATTTAATGAACAAAAGACCGCTTGCTTTGACACTCACCCTGTGTCAATGAATTAACCACATCAACCACCGACTCCATGTCGGTGCTGAAAAATAAATCTTTGGCCTAGACCTTCCGTCTGAAGCCATGAACAAAAAGACCCCTTGCTTTGACACTAACCCCGTATCAATGAACAAGCCACATCAGCTCCCGACACCCAGTCAACGCTGACAAATAAACCTTTGACTCGGACCTCCTATCCAAGTCAACGAATAAAAAGACCTCTTTCCTTTGGCCCAGACCATCCGTCCAGATGCGATGAACAAAAAGACCCCTTGCTTTAACACTAACCCCGTGTTAATGAACTAGCCACATCAGCTCCCGACACCCTTTCAGCACTGACGAATAAACCTTTGACTCGGACCTCTCGTCTAAGTCAACGAATAAAAAGACCTCTTTCCTTCAGCCTAGACCTTCCGTATGGAATCGATGAATAAAAAGACCCCTTTTTCTTTGACACTCACCCTGTGTCCATGAATTAACCACGTCAGCCTCCGGCACCATGTCGGCACTGACGAATAAACCTTTGGCTCGGACCTTCAATCTAAGTCAATGAATAAAAAGACCCATTTCCTTCGGCCCAGACCTTCCGTCTGGATTCAATGAATAAAAAGAGCCCTTTGCTTTGACACTCACCACATGTCAATGAATTAACCACGACAGCCTCCGGCACCCTGTCAACACTGACGAATAAACCTTTGACTCGGACCTCCCGTCCAAGTCAATGAATAAAAAGACTTATTTCCTTTGGCCCAAACCTTCCGTCTGGATTCAATGAATAAAAAGAGCCCTTTACTTTAACACTCACCCCGTGTCAATGAATTAACTACGTCTGCCTCCGGCACCCTATCGGCACTAACAAATAAACCTTTGACTCGGACCTTCCGTCTAAGTCAATGAATAAAAAGACCCCTTTCCTTCGGCCCAAACCATCCGTCTGGATTCAATAAATCAAAAGAGCCCTTTGCTTTGACACTCACCCCATGTCAATAAATTAACCACGTCACCCTCCGGCACCCTGTCGGCACTGACGAATAAACCTTTGATTTAGACCTCCCGTTTAAGTCAATGAATAAACAATCCTCTTTGACCCAACACTAGCCACCAGTCCCATCGGGATCGACCCCATCCTATTGGTTTAGACCTCTTGTCTAGATCGATGCATAAAACCTTCCTCCTTGCTTCGGCGTAACCCCATGCCGATGATTAAACCTCTCCAGGGATAAGCTCCTCGGCATGTGTGATCACCATGGTGAAGCGAACCCCTCATCCCTTCGCTGAAGGGCTGAGCGCTTTCTCCTGAACTTACACCAGATCGATGGTCTACCAGCTCGTGAAATGATATAATGTAATGCCCGAGAATTTTCTAGAAATTTTATAGATTTAAATTATTATTATTAAGCATTTTTAAAGGCTAAATGGGCTATTAAGAAGAATTAAGGATTTATTTAATCCATTTTAATACCCTATATCAACTAAAGGGCTAAGCCTAACTCAAATGGACCCAAAGACCCAATTCCAAGACTTTCAGGACCCAAGCCCATTAATAGAAACGTAAATTAGGTAATTTACGGATTTAAATGGGATATATACATCAAATTAAGGGATAAATGGGAGATAATATAAAAATACAAAAATTTCGGATTTAGTGAAGCCTGGCGGTCTATCGCGCGACTGCCAGACCCACCTAGCGGTCTGTCTATGACCGCTAAGCAACCCAGTTCCGTGAATAGAAGAAGACTTGAAAAAGTTGGGATCTTTGGCATCCAAATCATCTGAGATCGATGTTATCTGTTAATTGGAAGGGTGTAGATGGTGTAAGGATAGAGTGCAACATCTAATTGGGACTCTATGTTCGTTCAAATCCTCAAAATCCTAGCTAACCCTATAAATAGATCCCAAGTTTCATATGCGCGACCCTTACTTTTGGCTCACGTGAAACTAAGGTAAAGAAGCATTAGTTGAGGTAAGTTCTTTAGAAGATTTCATTCATTATAGTAAGATCTAACTTCCCTAAAAATTTTGTTCTAGGAGATCAAGCCTACAAGAAGTTAGAGGCCTGCAAAGACGCTGGTTCAGTGAAAGTGACCCAGGAACTTGTGCGAACGACCCAGGAAGATCAACATATTAGAAGTCCTAAAAGAGGTAATTAAGAGATGGTTCTTTAGACTTATTTGTTCACCTTAGTACCCTCTTTCTACCCTCCAATTTTTGTTATCATAGGTGGTGGGAATTAGAAGTTAGAAAGGCAAGAAGTTGTTGGTTCAGTTCAGAACCAGCAAAAACTAGGGTTGACTTCTAGCCCTAAATTCGAAGTCTAAAGCCCAGACCAGAGGTAGGTTATCTCATGAATGGGTTAAATATGATCTTAGGAGTAAAAGCCCCCAAGTTGCAGTCGGTTTCATGCATTATACTCGGAGTATTTACTGTTTTATTGGGACTACGCATCTAGTTTTATTTTCCATGCATGAACTTAGCCCTAATGCAATGAAGATAAAAGATACTTGTCTATTTCACACAACCCCATGCATGTTCCTGGTCTATTTTCTTTCTAGCATAGTTTTATAGCATGATTCGATGAATTCCCTTCACAACTTATCCTAAGTTTAGCATTTATTCATTGTTTTATAGCTTCTGCCAGACAGGCAGAAAGCGGCCTAAAAGGGACCGCAAGGGAATATTTGTGGTCTAATGAATGACCGTCTGAACCCCTTCCTAGCGGCCCTACGACAGACCGCTGTAGCCCATAAAATGGTCCTCCCGAGGCCATTTTATTTTCTGAGTTTCTATGTTTATGTTAACCCGAAACATAATGCAGAATAGCCTTATTTATCATATGGTAAGCCTAGATAATTAGGTTTTACCCTTGTTTTAAGTATTATATCTATAAACTTGGATCTATTGATGGCTTATTGTTAGAAGACTTCATGTGTCACATATACTTATAAATTATTTTAACTTAAGTTAGTTTCATGACAAACATTATACTCTTGTATTAAATCCATGCTTCAAATGATAGATGAACTCATTTTACTGGTGGTTTTGATCGTTGTTTTACATGATTCTTTCTTATCTATGAGTCATTTTCTTAAGTACATGACATGTATTTCGGTACGATGTCATTAGATACACTTTGGACATTAAGCACACAAATCTTAGACTTGTGATCCTCTCCCTTGGATATTCTTTCCACAGGACTAGGTGATCTTGTTTCAAG
Organism: Amorphophallus konjac; assembly: GCA_022559845.1. Lineage (NCBI taxonomy): Eukaryota > Viridiplantae > Streptophyta > Magnoliopsida > Alismatales > Araceae > Amorphophallus > Amorphophallus konjac. The sequence goes on along the minus strand of CM040123.1, from coordinate 287,467,162 downwards.
GCCTCTGTAAGACTCCGTGAGCCTGGGATTCCCACTAGGACGCTGAGTTGGTTGTACCCTTAAACCCAATTGTTAGAAAGCACTTAACCGGTGTTTTTAGTGTTCTGGACCTTAGCGGCCTATGGACGACCGCCAGAGATACTTAGCGGCCCTTTATCTGACCGCCAAGGACTCCTAGCGGCCCTATCCAGACCGCATGATTCCAGTTCATTCGTTTCATCGACCTTATTTCTAAACGGTCCTGACTAGACCGCACGCCTATCTTAAACGGTCATGTCTAGACCGCTTGAGTATGTAAACGGCCCAGTAAATGACCGCTTTATCCCAAACCCTGTCTAACCCGAGGTTTGACCTTTGGGTTGGGTTTTTCCAAGTTCCTAGATGGACTAGTGATTGCTTGGAACTTAACACTTGTCAAATTAAGGTATTCATGAATTATAGAAATTAAAGAATGTACCGTTATGATGCCAATTTTATCCATGGCATAACCTAGTTCTAACTCAAATCTTTGAACTCGAATATTCTTAATTGAAGCGTTCTTACTTTGATATTTGTTATCACGGAACCATAGTTTGAACTTGTTACATTATTGGCCATATTTATATTTCTCGTGGAAGTAGCTTGATTTATAACTTGAAGATGCAAGAGCGGGCATGGACAGTGTCCAAGGGCTCCACTCTAGTCCCCTCGACAGATAGCCGGAAACATACTATAAACCATGGGGTATGATGAACACTGGCGTCGCATTGCGCTGGGAGTACTTTTTTTATAAACTGGTGAAATCCACGAATTCTCACGAGACATTCTTGTGAAATTACATGCTTGCTAGTACATTCTTGTTACATGACTTTCTAGTATATAGTCTTTATAGTTATGAAAAGTACATTCTTGTTCATGAAAGGCCAAACTTACATTCTTGTTATATATATGTTCAATCTCATATCTCAATCATGATCATACCATGTTACTAGTGTTACTTTGGGTTTTCACCACATGTTCTATCGTCTTATTTCGTTTACCTTTATTCTAGAGAAAAAATGTTAATTACTTAAACACTACCTTCATGTTGATACGAAGATGCCTACTGGGCATGTGTGCTCATTCCCTACTTTTCAATTTTTTTCAAGAAATTCTAGCGGGTCGGGTTCAGATGATTCAAGTGGTGGATCCGAGAGTGATTAAAAGATCGAGAGAAGACTTAGTAGACTCATAAGTCAAGTCGAGTTTATGTATTTTTCATTTATTTCAGTCTAGTGAATTTAGTCAAATATCATTGTAACTTGATTATCATTATCAATAAAAGTTAGATTTTTGATTAATCATTATGTCCATTCATCTTATGTGTAATGATTTGCGCTCTGATTATATTGCTCGCTTGAGGCGTACTAGCTGACTGTTCACGTTCCCGATTATCTTCCGTTGTACATAAATCTCGGGACGTGACAGTTAAAGTGGTATCAGAGCATAGGTTTTAAGACTTACTTATTCCTATGAAAATGTCATGTCATAGGCTAAGTCCAAGGCTTAAGGACCCCTACCTATGAAACAAGGAAAGAAATTCCTCACCCATGAGAGAAATTGGGTAGAACCTGGGATGAGATAGTAATTAGAAATTATCTCTAAGATTAATCCCACCAATTCCATTGGAGTTGACAAAATTATTACTTTTCTCAGGTACCTTATTATAACGATGGCTCACTGTGTCGATTGGGATGGAATGCAACAAATTGTTGTGGGTCTCACCTAGGCCTTGCAAAATATGGCTCAAGCCGATGCGAGGGTTGGTGCTGGTGATCTGCACAGTAACTTCCGGAGTCTAAAGCCTCCACGATTTTCTAGTTCTTCCAACCCAGACGCTGTTGGAAACTGGATAGATGAAATGAACCGTATATTCGAGGTCATGCAGTGTGCCGACCAAGAGAAGGTTCATCTCGCCACGTTCCAACTCAACAAGGATGCGTGTACTTGGTGGAAGTCTATTCCGGCACTGCCCCAAGACGTACCACACACTTGGGATGGATTTCTCACACTCTTCCGAGAAAAATACTTCTCCAAACATGTCAAGGAGAGGAAGGCGGTGCAGTTTGCTTCACTATGTCAAGGTATGATGACGGTGGCAGAGTATGAGTTACAATTATCTCGCCTGGCACCTTATACTCAGCATTTAGTGAGCACTTTTTTATACAAATCGTTTCATGGACGGGCTATGGCCTATCTTCATCCAGCAACTTGGCTCGCAACATATTCAGACCTATGCGGATATGGTCCAATGAGCTCATCTATATGAAAGAACCTTGGAGAAGGTCGAGAAACTCAAAGGCAAAAGAGAGAAGTCTAGCCGAAAGATGGATCGGTGTGGAAAGAAGGAGAAGCTCAACATCACGGAACCTTATAAATCCCATGATAGTAAGAAGAGATCCCGGAATGAGAGTGGTAGTGGCTACCACAAGAACCAAAAAGTGAAGGAGGAAGATAAACAAGTCATGGCGGCTTGCACGTTTTGTAAGAAATTCAGCCGCATGGCCGAGGAATGCTGAAAGCATCTCGGTGTTTGTTTGCGATGTGGTAGCCGGGAGCACCGCATGCCGGATTGCCCCCTCATGAAAGATCAATCCTCCAGCGGTGGACGCAAGCGACATGCACATCTTAACACTGTTCTGGATGATGATGAAGCGCCCAAGGATGATGGGCTAATGGAAGGTACTATTCACATCTATTCCCTTCTTGCATTTGTGTTATTTGATATTGGTGCTTCTCATTCCTTTATATCTACTACTTTTGTAAAAACCTTGTTAGTTTCATCAGTTCCTTTACCTTCGGACCTAGCTATCACTACGCCCTTAGGTCCTGGAACTAAACTTACAACTTACTATCCCGATAGTGAGGTAATGGTAGAAGGTCATAATCTTCCTGCAAACCTCGTATGCCTTGACATGAAAAGTTACGATGTGATCCTAGGTGTAGATTGGCTTGTAGACCACGACGCCTATATAAATTGCCGCAATAGGAGAATCTCTTTTCGAAAATCAGGTCTTCCATGATTTTCTTTCCTTGGTATCAAGTACCGGAAGCATCCTACTATTATTTCATCTCTCCATGCTTGCAAACTCATTTCGCAAGGATGTGAAGCTTTTCTTGCCTCCGTAATCATCACTGAGTCCAAGGAAATCATCTTAGAAGATATTCTTATTGTGAATGAGTTTCCCGATGTGTTCCCATCGGACTTACCCGATTTACCACCCGAAAGGGAAGTAAACTTCTCCATTGAACTCGTTCCCGGATCAGCACCTGTTTCAATAGCTCCCTACAGGATGTCCCCCACAGAACTCAAAGAATTGAAGAAGCAACTTCAGGAGTTATTAGACAAGGGCTTCATTCGACCTAGCACATCCCCTTGGGGTGCGCCAGTTTTATTTATCAAGAAGAAGGATGGATCCCTCAGGCTATGTATCGACTACCGACGACTAAATCAACTTACTATCAAGAACAAATATCCATTGTTGTGTATCGATGAGCTCTTTGATCAAATTTCGGGATCGGAATATTTCTCCAAGATCTCCAAGATAGACATCAGGTTGGGTTATAATCAGCTCAAGATCAAAGATGAAGATATACACAAGACTACTTTTCGGAGTAGATATGGGCACTATGAATTCATGGTAATGCCATTCGGGTTAACTAATTCCCCGACAGCATTTATGCAACTAATGAATAATGTCTCAGGTCTTATCTCAACCGATTTGTGATCATCTTCATTATGATATTCTGATATACTCCGAGACTAAGGAGGTGCATGAAGAGCACTTAAGGATAGCCTTGTGACGTGAGACGAGGTCGAGGAAGGACTTCAAACTATCAGCCAAAGAGTAGGAAGGTGAGGTGACTAGAGAAGAACGGAGGAGCTCGGTCGGGGCCTCACACCCATCCCCATCTCAGGGACGACGCAGTCGCGCTCTTCAATTCTTCTCTACGGTGATGGCTGTTGCAGGCGTTGTAGTTGGCACGGCGGTGGTGGCGGTGGTGATGGACGACGACGGTGGTTGAATGGTGAAGGAGGAAGATCGTGGAGCTTCGATGGGGCTTCACACCCGTCCTCTTCTCGAAGAGATGCACCGGAGCTTCACGGACGACCTCCATGGCGGGGCGAAGTGGGGTTGGGCCTCTCACCCAGGGTTCCAAAAATCTGGAAGAACACTCATAGCCATAGCTAAACTGGTTTTTTCTTCATTCTCATTGCTTCAAATAAGGACACAAGACTCTTTTTATAGACTTCACAAAGAAGATCAAAGGACAAACTCTAAGACTCTTTAATGCCTAGAAATATGAAAAGACACCTATGACTCATTATAACTCTCTTAAAAACTCTAAGACTCTTTAATGCCTAGAAATATAAAAAGACACCTATGACTCATTATAACTCCCTTAAAAACTCTAAGACTCTTTGATGCCTAGAAATATGAAAAGACACCTATGACTCATTATAACACCCTTAAAGACACTTAGGGATATCAAAAGACAAACTTCAAAGACCCTTATGTAAAATAAAAAAAATTACAAATATTTTAAGACGGAAGATCAAGTCTGATGTCGATGACGATCCTGTCAAACCCCTCCGCTTGGAGAAGGTTCGACCTCGAACCTCGAATCTCGAATCGCAGGACCCCGACTTGTTGGGACAAACCGGACGACTTGCCCTGATACCATTTGATGTGAGACGAGGTCGAGGAAAAACTTCAAACTATCAGCCTGAGAGCAGGAAGGCGAGGTGACTAGAGAAGAACGGAGGAGCTCAGTCGGGGCCTCACACCCATTCCCATCTCAGGGACGACGCAGTCGCGCTCTTCAATTCTTCTCTGCGGTGATGTCTGTTGTAGGCGTTGTAGTTGGCACGGCGGTGGTGATGGACGACGATGGCGATTGAACGGTGAAGGAGGAAGATCGTGGAGCTTCGATGGGGCTTCACACCCATCCTCTTCTCGAAGACGATGCACCGGAGCTTCACGGATGACCTCCATGGCGGGGTGAAGTGGGGTTGGGCCTCTCACCCGGGATTCCAAAAATCTGGAAGAACACTCATAGCCATAGCTAAACTGGTTTTTTCTTCATTCTCATTGCTTCAAATAAGGACTACAAGACTCTTTTTATAGACTTCACAAAGAAAATCAAAGGATAAACTCTAAGACTCTTTAATGCCTAGAAATATGAAAAGACACCTATGACTCATTATAACTCTCTTAAAAACTCTAAGACTCTTTAATGCCTAGGAATATGAAAAGACACCTATGACTCATTATAACTCCCTTAAAAACTCTAAGACTCTTTGATGCCTAGAAATATGAAAAGACACCTATGACTCATTATAACTCCCTTAAAGACACTTAGGGATATCAAAAGACAAACTTCAAAGACCCTTATGTAAAATAAAAAATTTACAAATATTTTAAGATGGAAGATCAAGTCCGATGTCGATGACGATCCCGTCACCTTGCAAACCCTAAGAGAGCATCAACTCTATGCAAAGCTTAGCAAGTGCGAGTTCTGGCTAAAGGATGTCTCTTTCCTTGGCCATATTACTTCAAAGGAAGGTATCATTGTCAATCCTTCTAAGGTAGAAGCTGTTAAGAACTAGAGCCGGCTGATGACCGTGTCTGAAGTTAGAAGTTTTCTGGGTCTGGCTGGTTATTATAGGTGATTCATTAAGGATTTCTCTAAAATCGCCATCCCTTTGACTAGACTTACAAGAAAGGAGAACCCTTTTATATGGTCAAAGGATTGTGAAGAAAGCTTCCAGACTCTTAAAAATCATCTCACTATGGCCCCTATCTTGGCACTACCTGTTGAGGGTGGTGTCTTTGAAGTCTAAACTGATGCATCTGGCATTGGCCTAAGATGCATTCTTATGCAAAATGGAAAGGTGATTTGCTATTCATCAAGGCAGTTAAAGCGTCACGAAGAAAATTACCCTGTGCATGATCTGGAACTAGCTGCGGTTATATTCACCTTGAAGATTTGGTGACACTACCTCTATGGGGAAAAGTTCACTATATTTTCAGATCATAAAAGTCTTAAATACCTCTTCACCCAAAAGGAGTTAAACATGAGGCAACGCAGATGGTTGGAGTATCTAAAGGACTTCGACTTTACTGTCCAATATCACCCAGTCAAATTAAATGCTGTAGCTGACGCCCTTAGCAAAAGACCAATGGGAACTCTAGCAAGCCTCAAGAAAGGTACGACTTGTCTTATCGAGGATTTTGCTCATTTGAATCTCGATATTGATAAAGAAGAGGAAGGATGTATGATTGCTAATATAAGGTCCCAACCTACATTGATTGAAGACCTGGTCAAATTTCAAGAAAATGACCCCACATTGATGGAGATCAAGGCTAATTTTGATCAAAGGCCGGAATTCTCCATTTCAACTGATGGAAGACTATTGTTCAAAAATCAAATATGTGTGCCGGATCATGCCGACACTAAGAAATTGATCATGGAAGAAGCTCATAAATCAAGGTATGCTATTCACCCTGGCGCTACCAAGATGTACCAAGACTTAAAAAGAAACTTCTAGTGGCCCAATATGAAAATAGAAGTAGCGGACTTTGTATCTTGCTGTATCACTCGTCAGCAAGTAAAGGCAGAACATTTAAAGCCCACCGGGAAACTACATCTCTTGAATATTCCCGAGTGGAAATGAGAAAGTATAGGGGTTGATTTTATCATGGGATTACCAAAGACAAGAGGTGGACACGATGGTATATGGGTGATTATAGATCGATTGACGAAAGCTGCACACTTTCTACCAATCAAAAGTTGATGGTCTGTAGATGTATTAGTAGCACTATACATGAAGGAAATTGTCAGATTACATGGTGTCCCTGTCACTATTATATCTGACCGAGACCCTCGATTCACATCACAATTCTAGAAGGGTCTACAACATTCATTAGGCACCCGACTTAACTTTAGCACTGCGTTCTATCCACAAACTGATGGTCAAACTTAAAGGACAAATCATGTAGTGGAGGATATGCTCAGCGCTTATGCTATTGATTTTGGAGGGAGTTGGCACGACCACTTGCCTCTAGTGGAATTCACCTACAACAATAGCTACCAAGCTAGTATACAAATGGCACCATTCAAGACACTGTATGGAAGAAGTTGTCACTCACCTATATGTTGGAATGAAGTAGGAGAAAGATAATTTCTCGGCCCCAACATCATCATGGATACTACCGAGAAGATAAAGCTTATTCGGGAGAGACTCCATATGGCTCAAGACAGGCAAAAATCATATGCTGATAATAGAAGGCGTGACCTGGAATTTCAAGTAGGAGACCACGTATTCCTTAAGGTTTCTCCGAGTCGAGGTATTCGAAGGTTCGGCATCAAAGGCAAACTCACTCCGAGAATCATTGGCCCCTTTGAAATTCTCGAAAGGATTGGTGAAGTCGCATATCGAATAGCTTTGTCCCCTCAATTGGCTGGAGTCCATGATGTATTTCACGTCTCAATGCTCAAAAGCTACATCCCCGATCCATTCCATGTCATAACTTATGACAATCTGGAGATTAAAAAGGATTTGACGTACGAACAAAAGCCAATCAAGATAATTGAATAGGAAGTACGTTAACTTTGGAATAAGACTATTCCCATGGTCAAGGCCCAATGAACCAAAATATGGCCAACTGAAGCAACATGGGAAACCGAAGAAGCCATGCGCAAAAGATTTCTGGAGATATTTGACTATAAGTACACTCTCCTTAGCAAATCTTATTACGATGACTTTGGGGACCAAATTCCTTTAAGTGGGGGAGGGTGTAACGCCCGAGAATTTTCTAGAAATTTTTAGACTTAAAATATTATTATTAAGTATTTTTAAAGGTTAAATGGGCTATTAAGAAGAATTAAGGATTTATTTAATCCATTTTAATACCCTATATCAACTAAAGGGCTAAGTCCAACTCAAATGGACCCAAAGAACCAATTCCAGGGCTTTTTAGACCCAAGCCCATTAATAGAAACATAAATTAGGTAATTTACGGATTTAAATGGGATATATACATCAAATTAAGGGATAAATGGGAGATAATATAAAAATACGAAAATTTCAGATTTAGTGAAGCATGGCGGTCTATTGCGTGACCGCCAGACCAACCTAGCGGTCTGTCTATGACCGCTAAGCAACCCAGTTCTGTGAATGGAAGAAGACTTGAAAAAGCTGGGATCTTTGGCATCCAAATCATCTGGTATCGATGTTATCTATTAATTGGAAGGGTGTAGAAGGTGTAAGGATCAAGTGCAAGGTCTAATTGGGACTCTAGGTTTGTTCAAATCCTCAAAACCCTAGCTAACCCAATAAATAGATCCTAAGTTTCATATGTGCGACCCTTACTTTTGGCTCACGTGGAACTAAGGTAAGGAAGTATTATTTGAGAAAAGTTCTTTAGAAGATTTCGTTCATTATAGTAAGCTCTAACTTCTCTAACAATTTCGTTCTAGGAGATCAAGCCTACAAGAAGTTAGAGGCCTGCAAAGACGCTGGTTCAGTGTAAGTAACCCAGGAACTTGTGCGAACGACCCAGGAAGATCAGCAGATTAGAAGTCCTAAACGAGGTAATTAGGCGATAGTTCTTTAGACTTATTTGTTCACCTTAGTACCCTCTTTCTACCCTCCAATTTTCGTTATCATAGGTGAAGGGAATCAGGAGTTAGAAAGGCAAAAAGTTGCTGGTTCAGTTCAGAACGAGCAGAAACTAGGGTTGACTTCCAGCCCTAAATTCGAAGTCTAAAGCACAGACCGGAGGTAAGTTATCTCATGAATGGCTTAAATATGATCTTAGGAGTAAAGGCCCTCAAGTTGCTGTCGATTTCATGCATTATACTCGGAGTATTTAAAGTTTTATTGGGACTGTGCATCTAGTTTAATTTTCCATGCATGAACTTAGCCCTAATGCAATGAAGATAAAAGATACTTGTCTATTTCACACAAACCCATGCATGTTCCTGGTCTATTTTCTTTATAGCATAGTTTTACAACATGATTCGATGAATTCCATGCATAACTTGTCCTAAGTTTAGCATTTATTCATTATTTTATAGCTTCTGCCAGACAGGCAGAAAGCGGCCTAAAAGGGACCGCAAGGGAATATTTGCAGTCTAATGAATGACCGTCTGAACCCCTTCCTAGCGGCCCTACGACAGACCGCTACGGCCCATAAAATGGTCCTCCCGAGACCATTTTTATTTTCTGCGTTTCTGTATTTATGTTAACCCGAAACATAATACAAAATTGCCTTATTTATCATATGGTACGCCGAGATAATTAGGTTTTACCCTTGTTTTAAGTATTATATCTATAAGCTTGGATCTATTGATGGCTTATTGTTAGAAGACTCCATGTGTCACATATACTTAGAAATTATTTTAACTTAAGTTAGTTTCATGACAAACATTATACTCTTGTATTAAATCCATGCTTCAAATGATAGATGAACTTGTTTTACTAGTGGTTTTTATCACTGTTTTACAAAATTCTTTCTTATTTATGAGTCATTTTCTTAAGTACATGGCACGTATTCTGGTTCGATGTCATTAGTTACACTTTACACATTAAGCACACAAATATTAGACTTGTGATGCTCTCCGTTGGATATTCCTTCCACCGGACTAGGTGATCTTGTTTCAAGGCCTCCATAAGACTCCGCAAGCCTGGGATTCCCACTAGGATGCCGAGCTGGTTGTACCCTTAAACCCAATTGTTAGAAAGCACTTAACCGGTGTTTTTAGTGTTCTACACCTTAGCGGCCTGTGGACGACCGCCAGAGATACTTAGCGGCCCTTTATCAAACCGCTAAGGACTCCTAGCGGCCCTGTCTAGACCGCATGATTCTTGTTCATTCTTTTCATCGACCTTGTTTCTAAACGGTCCTGACTAGACCGCGCGCCTATCTTAAACGGTCCTGTCCAGATCACTTGAGTATGTAAACGGTCCAGTAAATGACCACTTTATCCTTAACCCTGTCTAACCCGAGGTTTGACCTTTGGGTTGGGTTTTTCCAAGTTCCTAGATGGACTGGTGATTGCTTGGAACTTAACACTTGTCAAATTAAGGTATTAATGAATTATGGAAATTAAAGAATGTACTGTTATGTTACCGATTTTTCTCCATGACAGAACCTAGCTCTAACTCAAATCTTTGAACTCAGATATTCTTAATTGAAGCGTTCTTACTTTGATATTTGTTATCATGGAACCATAGTTTGAACTTGTTACATTATTGGCCATATTTATATTTCTCGTGGAAGTAACTTGATTTATAACTTGAAGATGCAAGAGCGGGCACGGACAGTGTCCAAGGGCTCCACTCTAGTCCCCTCTGCAGATTGCCAAAAACATACTATAAATCATGGGGTATGATGAACACTAGCGTCGCATTACGCTGGGAGTACTTTTTTATAAACTGGTGAAATCCATGAATTCTCACGAGGTATTCTTGTGAAATTACATGCTTGCTAGTACATTCTCGTTACATGACTTTCTAGTACATAGCCTTTATGGTTATGAAAAGTACATTCTTGTTCATGAAAGGCCAAACTTACATTCTTGTTATATATCTGTTCAATCTCATATATCAATCATGATCATACCATGTTACTAGTGTTACTTTGGGTTTTCACCGCATGTTCTATCATCTTATTTCGTTTACCTTTATTCTAGAGAAAAAATGTTAATTACTTAAACACTACCTTCATGTTGATACGAAGATGCCTACTGGGCATGTGTGCTCATTCCCTACTTTTCAATTTTTTTCAAGAAATTCTAGCGGGTCGGGTTCAGATGATTCAAGTGGTGGATCCGAGAGTGATTAAAAGATCGAGAGAAGACTTAGTAGACTCATAAGTCAAGTCAAGTTTATGTATTTTTCATTTATTTCAGTCTAGTGAATTGAGTCAAATATCATTGTAACTTGATTATCATTATCAATAAAAGTTAGATTTTTGATTAATCATTATGTCCATTCATCTTATGTGTGAATGATTTACGCTCTGATTATATTGCTCGCTTGAGACGTACTAGCCAACTATTCACATTCCCGATTATCTTCTACTGTACATAAATCTCGGGGCGTGACATATGATGAAAAGCCTACACCCGTGGGCCCCGCGCACTCGTCCCTCATGTGTGCCACCCACGGGTGGGGTGTATTTGTTGACACCCAAAATTCGCCATCAAGTGCATCAAGCCGCTTCGAGCCGAACAAGGGTAATGAAAAAAGAAAACAAGAATGTGTCGACACATTCGTATCGGTCCGTCGACTCAGAAGTGCGGCCTATAAGGCCACCCGAGTTGGAAAGGACTCCCGGTCAATGGCTGCATCGACGCACCTCGCGAGCAGCATCGACGCACACATGAAGGGATGAGCTGCCTGCCAAGGCAATCAGCATGGTGCATCGACGCAACCCCTGACTGCATCAACGCACATGTAGACGCACACGAGAAAAGCAAAAAAGAAAAAGGAAGAAAAGAAGTGAACTGACGGCCTCCCCCATTGATCTTGCGGCAGGTGTAAAAAAAAAGAAGCAGCCAGAACAAAACAAAGGGAGAACACAAGAGGTGATCCAGCGGCAAGGCCCCAACTCCCTCATCCGATGGCAGAACAAAAATGGAAAAAGAAAAAGGGAAGAAAGGAAAGGAGAGAGGGGTGGAGAGGTGAATCGGCGGCCTCCATCCAACCCCCCCATCCGACGCCAAAAGAAGACAAAAAGGGGGGAAAGAGAAAATGAGGAGAAAAAAGGGTGATCCGGTGGCACTTTAAGCCCCATCCGGTGGCTCCATGCGCCTTATCCGACGGATAAAATAAAAAAAGGGGGAAATGGAAATTCTTCAGACTGATGAACAGTAATTGAGAAACATCACGTCCGACACTGTTCATCACGTCACGATGCTTTGTTTGCTGCCGGATCACGTTAGGCGAAGCAACAAGAAGTGAAGGGGAAGAAGGAAGGCACTTCCGCCACCCCCGCCATCCGGCAGCCTCCATCGGTGGGTCGCATTCAATGCCGACCCAGCAGACCTTCAGACGTTCACCCCCAGTTGGTAATCTACCTGCCTCCTATCCGACAGGTTCTCCCTAGCAGACTGCCAAGATGGCTCGCTCGGTCGCCTCAGGTGCCTATAAATGGCAAGTTTTGAGAGCTGTTACGGAACGATCTGCCCCTACCAACGGCAACGCGTCCCGTCGGCCAGTGCCCGCCAATCTGCGGGAGACAAGACCCACCAACCTCCTGCCCCCCCCCCTATGCGCAGGCTCTCAAAAGCCTCGAGCAAGGAGAAGGAGAAGAGAGAAGAAGAGGAAGGGGTTGTTGGGCACTCGAAGGAGTTCACGTCCGCTCCTTTAATAAGGATGCAAAGTCCGAACACAAGAGGCTGACTCCTGGCTCTCTGGGCTCTGCTCTTAAGGAGAGGTTGTCTTCTTTGGGAGAGAAAGGTTTTCGAGAATGGAGAGCTCGCTGGCACCTACGTCTGTGGAGTGAAGAAAAAGTGAGAGAAGAGAAAAGAGGAGGTGAGGTTTGGGGGGAGGAGCCAATGCTCCGTCCCTCCCCCTCCCCCCGTTGTATCTCCTTTTCTATGTTGTTGTTCCTTCTTTTTCCCCATTTTTCTTATGTAATGTATGTGCCTCCTCTGGCACCTTTTACAGAGAATGAAAGAGAACCTTTTGAGTGGTCATGTGATATATGTGTTGCATTGTTCTTTGCATGAATCACTATTTTGCAGTTTCATGTTTTCTACAGAACGGTTTTGAACATGCTAAGCTCCCTACACCAAGGAAATGCTATGTTTTCTCTGGATTTCACATCAGTTATAATGAATGTGGACCCGTCATCCCAAGGGAAGGGAATACATCCCTTTGCTTAAGCAGTCATATTGATTTTTGACATAACTTCAAATTATTTCCGGCAACTGGGTTTTCTGATCACTCCAGGCTCCCAGGAACTTTCTTCTTCATAGTATGGTCCCTGGGGAACCCCATTCAGGAAGTGAACAATAACAGCCAGATGTTTGGCAACATACTAAACTCATGTCCCAAAGTTTCAGATATTACTGCCCATGGGTCGTCGGAGCCCCTCGTAGGCTAGTCCTCGGAGCTCCGCACCCAATTCGGGTTATAGGGTAGCTGTCCTCAGCTTACCCAATGATTTTTGAGGCCGTCTCGGATCCCTCCGTGGACGAGTCTCCATTTTTACACCCCACATATCCTGGGTCCGGGGGAAATGCTACCGGAATTCCATTAGAACTGCAGCTAACAAACTAAAAACTAATGCTGAAATGGTCTTAATCTTGAAGAAGAGAAAAGAAACAACAATAATAAAAAGAAGTAATGACAGAGCCAAACTCTGGTAAAGACTGTTAAACATAGTGCTTGACAAATGAGCATTGATAAAGAAGGGCAGAATGAAAACAAACAAAAGATGAAGGAACTATGCACAAACATATGTTCCAGGAATGAGATCAGGAATGGAATCAAAACTCCACACATGTATCAAAACTACATGATGACTGCTACTGAACTCCCGTGGATAGGAGCAGAATTTTTCTGCATCTCTGAACATTTGTGCATACTGAACATCTCCTCTTCGTGCATGTACAGTCTTGCATTCATCACAAGCATGTCATAATCTCATGCATGCATCTAGCTTGCATAAAGGCTTTTGCTTAACTCTTCTGGATAGAATAGCACCCCTCTGCATTTCTGAACTTCTGCACATCAAGCATTTCCTCTCTTATGCATATTCAATCTTACAATCCATCTCTTCACTCGCTTGGCTGGGCTTCCAGTCAGTGCTATCCTTCAAAGCCCTGGAGGATTAGTAGAGCATTCTCACATGTCCCTCCCAACCAAGCCCCTATGACTGGTTGTCCATGGCCAGTTTAGTGAGCTAGCCAAGCAGGACCCATAAAGCTGGGTCTTTGCCAGCAGGGGTCGACTCCAGGAGTCGACCCCCGTCTCCTCGGGTTCTGTCGGCGGTTCCCATGCGGCAGAACTGTGCAGGCGTCGACTACCTGAGTCGACTCGCCCTTTCAACCCGGCTGCCACTCCTTTCCCCCCTTACACTCATACATATGTGTGTGTGCGCTTGCATGATTGGCCCATTTTCTAAGGAGGAAATAAAAGAAAGGACAAATGAAGTGTAGTGAAATGGCTAATAAAAGATGGGCATCTAACAATCTCCCCTAATCCACTTTGTTAAACTCACACTCTGAATGAAAGAAGAAGTTGTTAAAAGAATAAAAGAAAGAAGGCTTTCTTTGCCTGCTGGGGATGAGTCGACCCAACAGGCTGGCTGGGTCGACGCAGCCCCGCTCAAACAAAAAAGGGGGGAAACAGAGAGGGGATCAAGGCTACGTCGACGCACTTTGATCAATGCGTCGATACGACACAGCCCACTCTTCTGTTCAGCCCTACTCACAACGCTTCAAAAAAAAGAGCAAAATGTGTTGATCCGGCGGGGGAGGGTGCCGTCGGATCATGGCCCTGTGGGGTGCGATTCGACGGCATTCCCCCCCCCCTTTTCCCCTTATTTAAAAAAATATAAAAAATTTGTTGATTCGGCAGGGAGGGTGCCGCCAGATCATGGCACCCCAGGGATGCCATCCGGTGACCCCTCTCCCCCACTCTCTCCTATTATACATAAAAAAGGAAGATGAGTCTGATCCGGTGGGGAGGGTGCCGCCAGATCATGGCACCCAATGGGGCGCCATCCGGTGGCACCCCCCCCCCCCCATTCTCTACTATAAAAAAAACAAACAAAAAACAAAACAACAACAACAACAGAAATGTTAAACAAGCAAAAATAATAATTATAAATAAATAAATAGATAAATAATGGTCGAAAGAATAACAATAAAAGACAATAAAATAAAGAGAAAATTATAAGAATAACGATAATGAATGAACAATAATAAATGATCAACAATATATATATGGTCATAAAAAAAATACATGCATGCATCTAAATAGAATTAAATAACCAAACAAAAAATTAATTAAAAATGTCCATTCCGAAGTCCTCGCTTCCCCAAGACCTGGTATGAAGGGAATATAAATGACGCCCTGGTAAGTCATTTTTGGACCTTGGGGACCATCCCAATATGGCCATGACCTGATATTGTCCTGAGCCAATAGCTGACAGAATCTGACCCGTTTCCACTGGGATCTAATCCCACTCTCTTACCAGACATCAAACTTGCCACGCACTCGGCAGATATTCACATGGGTTTTATCTCTATCTTTGTCGTGCTTTCAACTCAGACTTTCGTCCAGACATGAAATGGTCAATGAGCGACCAACATGATTTGAACGTTTACACCCTAACACAGGGCATTTTAATGTAGTTCGAGAGTTTCATTATCTCATTTCATTAATGTTAATTTTAGGCTATAGGGCCCTTTCTCCTAGCGATTAATCAAGGGTTTTCTCCCCTTTGGGGAGATGTAATTAACATCGTGGCCTTTACGGCATAGCGGGTTTTAGTACCGACACGACACTCACTATCGTCTGAGGTCAGACGGCGCGCACTATCGCCTCTACACTGTTGTGCCTCTTAGGCACAAGCATGTGCTATGTCACCTTGATGATAGCAATGCTATTTGGTTTTGATGATAGCAAGACAGTGAGTGCATTTGAGTGCATTTGACATTGTATTTTGATGATAGCAATGTTGTTGTGTTTTGATGATTGCAATAAACAAAGTGCATTTCTATGCATTCTTATTCTTGAGCATTCTGCATATTGATAGCAACATGAATGATGATGTCTAGCTATGATGGCATTTGCTCTTTATATATGTGCATTGCATTGGCTAAGTATATACAACGTCAGTTCATGCATTGTCTTAGGCTAAGTGTGTACAGTGTCTTAGGCGAAGTCTGTACAGCCGTGTCTTATGCTCCTAAGTCTACACATTGGTGTTGGTCATCATTGGTGTTGGTCATCCAAGTATGTACACTTGCTGCAATCTTCAAGTCTATACACTGGCTTATTCTTCAAGTCTGTACATCCACAGTTAAACTTGAAGTCTGCACACTAGTCTTCACTGTCAAGTCTGCACATTGGTCTTCGATTTCAAAGTCCATACATTGGACTGTTCTTCAAAGTCTGTACATTGGCTTCACATCTTCAAGTCTGTACAGCCGATAGCATTGGACTTCATGTCTAGACATTGCACTGTAGCATCCATTATCTTCGTGTTGTGTCAACGTCTTCGTGTTGTTTTTTGTTTGATCATCTTCGTGTTGTTTTAGTGTCTATGTCTTAGTGTTGTGTTTACGTCTTCGTGTTGTTTTTGTTGATCGTCTTCGTGCTGTTTCTATACTCAACGTCTTCGTGTCGTTTTTGTTTGAGTGTCTTCCTGTTGTTTTTGCATTCGTGTCTCCGTGTTGTTACAGTGACACTTCGTGTCGTTCTCGTTTCACCTCGTGCTGTTCTCACTTAACTTCGTGTCGTGTTTCTGAAGCAGCTCGAATAGTTCTGATGAACTTCGAGTCATTTCCCTGTAGACCTCGTGTCGTTCCTGTTTAGTAACCACACTTCGTGTTGGTTACTGTTGTCTCTGTTTCTTCGTGTTTTTTTTTTGTTCCACTGCGTGCAGAACATTGCAGCACCTCGTGTTACTTTCTGTGCCACCTCGTGTCATTTCTGTGTGAACCTCGTGTCTCTCTGTCCTCTAATTGCATCTCTTGTCATCCTCTTTATGTTTGCTTTTGTAACTTCATGTCACTTACTGTTGTTCCTCGTGTCGTTCTCTGTGTAGTGTGTGTTTCTGTCACTACTGCACTTCGTGTCGTTCTTGTTTCACTTCGTGTCGTTTCCGTATTATGTCTTCGTGTCGTTCTTTTTTTTACTTCGTGTTGTTTTATAACCTCACTTCGTGTCGTTCTTGTTTCACTTCGTGTCGTTTCCGTATTATGTCTTCGTGTCGTTCTTCTTTTTACTTCGTGTTGTTTTATAACCTCACTTCGTGTCGTTCTTGTTTCACTTCGTGTCGGTTCCGTATTATGTCTTCATGTTGTTCTTCCTAGACCTCGTGTCTTTCGTATGTTGAAACCACACTTCGTGTTGGTTTCTGTTTTGTCTTCATATGTATCTCGTGTCGTTCTTCTTTTTACCTCGTGTTGCTTTCATCTTCTTCGTGTCGTTCTCTTTGTTGTGTTATCTCTGTTACAGTGTGTATCTCGTGTCGTTCTCAGTGCATCTAGAATTGCTACTACATACTTCGTGCAGCTTTAGTTATTGTGGCCCTCAGTTTTAATGGTTTTTCATCTCCTTGCAGGTCCGAGGAAGAAATATTCCCCAGTGACTGGCAGCACGTGATCCGAGGCTGGAATGAAGCCTGCTGAGAGACTGCCACGTGGTCCGAATACTTAGGGCTGGAAATGTGGAGGTCACACGTCGGGGCTGATGCTGCTGCTGCTGCTATATATATGTGCCTTCTTCCATAGAAGAAGGTTGATCGAGTTGGCAAGAAGAAAAGTCCATACAGAGAGCCACGATCCAGATAGAAAAAGAAAAGAGAAAGAAGAAGAGCAGAAGGAGAAGAAGAGGGAGAGATAGTGCTCGTGTGAAGAGAGAAGAAAGAGTGGAGAAGAAGAAGTGCAGCAGAGAGTGAGAGATTAGGAGAGCAGAAGAAGAGAAAGAGAGAGATAGAAGTGTGAGCCAAAGAGAATAGAGGAGCAGAGATCGAGAGAGTGAAAGAGAAGAAGAAGAAGAGAAGAGAAGAGGAAGAAAAGCTTACATGAAGATCTGTCTACTGGACCGTGGATCAAATCCAGGCCAGTCAGCTCCATGCGAGCCACATTTGTGTTATTTGTCTTTACAGCTTTCTGATCGCTGTGTATTTTTCCTTTCTTATTTTTCCTGTTTCATTTGGTTTGCTGTGCTTTCTGATACTCTGTAGAGAGGTCGGGGTTCCTCCTGTGGATCAGGAGAAGGGAGATCTGATCTCCGGTTGCAAGTAGCTGGGAGCTACTTGTGGGTTCCCTCCGGTTTGGAGGAAGGGAGACTTGTCTCCGGTTCTGGGCTTGTGGATTCAAGTCCAGGGGTCCCTCCGGTTGGAGGAAGAGAGGTCTTCGACCTCTGGTTTGCTGGTGACTGGAAGTCACCGGTTGGTTCCCTCCTGGTCTGGAGGAAGAGGGGAGGTTGTTCCCCTAGTCAAGCTGTGTGGCAGCATTTGTTGCAGACTGAGTCTGCGGTTTCTAGCGTGAGCTAGTGGAAGCCACACTCGGGTTGAGTGTGGGGTGGATGTAGGTCTGCTGGACCGAACCACCTAAAAACCCCTTGTGCACTGTGGTTTGATTTGGCTATTTGTGCTTCCGCTAGATGTTTGCATAGGGGCGCTCCAAGTGTTTGCTTACAGGTCGAGTAAATGATTTGATCAGATTTTGTTCTGAGTGTTTTAATCTGTCAAGAGAGCGAAATTCTAGTTGTGCTATATTTTATTAGCACTCTAGTGATCTCACTGTGTGTTTATTTAGTTCGGCACTGCTCATTAGTTTTCAAGCTTGTTTAGTTTACGAACTAGCATTTTTTAGTGAGCATAAGATTTTAATTGGGCATTTTTTAAAGGACATATTCATTCACCCCCCCTCTGAATACTTGCACTAAACCCAACAATTGGTATCAGAGCAGGTCTCTGACCTATCAGATCTGACAATCTGCAGAGGATCCTGCTAATTTGTTTGGTGCTTTTCAGAGTGTGCTTTCAGTGCTCGATATTTTGTTTTATCGACTTGTGCATTGCTTTGCTTATCTGGTTGCCTCTTACTTAAATGGATCGTCCTCCAATTTATGATGGTTCTAACTTTAAAAATTGGCTAGGAGACCTAGTTGTGTATGTAGATTCCATTGATCCCAAACTATGGAGTTTACTATCCAAAGGCCCACATCGACTACCCAAAGACCAGACCAAGTGGTCTAGTGAGGACAAGTTTAAGAACCGTGATAATGTCATAATTCTTAATATCTTGAGAGCTACTGTTAATACTGATGTATATTCTTTTGCTCTCAGGTGCACATCTGGAAAGGAGATATATGACAGAGTCGTCTCTGCGCATAATCAGCAAGGTGATAGCTGCTTGATGGCCAACCGGGATGATGAAGATGAGATCTCATCTCAGGTAAGTTCTGAATCAGAAGGATACTCTTTCGATGAATTAATAGAGATGTATGAAAATTTGTTAGAAGTATCCAAGAAATTGAAATCTGAAAACAAAAAGTTGAAAAAGAAATGTGATAGAATAAATCTGAAAGATTCCTGTGAAAACTGTCCAAATATGAAAAAGTCTTATGATGCATGCATGCTAGATGTTCAGAATCTTAAGAAACAAAATGATTCTCTAAAAATTGAAAAACAAACATGCTTAGATAAAATGTCTGAACTTGAGAATCAACTGAATGATAAGAAAAAAGAGCATCTAAAAGGCATGCAAGAACTAACTGAAGTTAATTCTGAATTGGAAAAAATGAAATTGGAGAATGAGGATCTTCAAAAGAAGAATAAAACTCTTATTATCAGAATGAATGAAATCAATGAGGTTTCACAGTCCTCTTCTGCTAAATCAGATTGTAAAATATGCTCTGCTTTAAGAGAACGAAATGAAGATCTCTTTAGTGAGAATGAACGGCTAAATAAACAAATTGCCTCACTTAAAGATGATCATAAAAGTCTGCTCGCTGAGAAAATTAAAGTGGAGGAAAGAGAAGAGGAATTAATTGAAAAACTGGAGCTAATGTCTGGAAGAGAGAGATGTGCTAATAATGAAATTCAGGATAAAAATCTTGAGGAAGAAAACACTGAATTAAAAGCTGAAGTTGAAAAACTAAAGTGGTTGAACACTGGCTTGTCTGAAAGACTTCTCACTATAGAAAAAGGGAAAGCTGTCCATGATGAAAATTCAAAAATTTTGAACAGTCTAGAACAGGAAATTGAGAAGTATAAAACTGCAAACCATGTTCTAAGCGAATGTGTTAATTGCAGTGAACAGGAAATAGCCAGTTATGAACTTCACATTGCCAGCTTGGAAGATAAAATTCATAATCTGGAAAATTCAGCTATTGAGTCTGCCAAGATTAAAGGAAAAATGAAAACTGTTGGGAAGAGGAAGGATGATAACTCTGAAGGGGGAACAAATTGCTGTTCTGATATTGAAAAAATCACTAAAGACCAGCTATATACCACTTTTGTCCAAAGCTCTGATGTAGCTGGTACTTCAAGGCAATCCCCAAAACAAAATAAAAATGAGAAATCATCTTTAAAATCTGTCTTTCAGTTTAAAGCTCAGAAAATTGAAAAACAAACAAAGCTTGTTGAGAATAATCAGAAATTGAAAAGAAAGAGTCAAATAAAGAAGGCTAAGAATATTTCTGGTTGTACTCTGAAATTTGTTAGCTCTGCTGAATGTAATGGGTCAATGCAAAATGCTCATGCTTCACGTACTCATTCACATGCATCTAGTCAATCTGTTAGTAATCATGTCATCAGGAAATCACAAGTGTCATGTTACTATTGTGGCAAGATAGGACATGTAATGGATGACTGTAGATTGTTGATTGAAGATGAGCATGCTAGTGAAGCAATGCATTCTAGGAATTCATCCGACAGAAACCATGCCATTAAGAAATCTGTTGCTTATTGTTACTACTGTGGTAGGCGTGGTCATCTAATGAATGCATGCTTTAAAATGAAAGAAGACAATAATTTGAACTCTAGATTTTTCACACATGCTCATGGCCCACATAGATATGAATCTACTTCAGGTCAGCATATCATCTGTTTCAATTGCAACAAGCCTGGACACAAGGCAAATGAATGCTGGTCAGGAAATCACAGGGGCAAAAATGAATCAAACAACAAGCATCTTAGATGCTTTGAATGTGGTAGGTATGGGCATGCAGTCAAGGACTGCTGGTTTGTTCAGGGAAATCATTTTAATTCCAAATTTATAAGATTCCCTCCAAACAAAAATTTCTTGGGCAGAAATAAAGCTGGTCTCAAGGAAAAGACTCTTGTTTGTTATGAATGTGAAAAACCTGGCCACCGAGCTTCTGAATGCTGGTGGGCAGGCAATGGTAAATCAAAAATTCATGCTTACAACAGAAAATTTCATGCTCAGTTTCATAGGTCTCATGTTGCTGTAGATATGCATCATAGGACCAGAAAATCTGTTGGTTCATGTCATTATTGTGGAAATTTTGGACATTCTATGTCTGATTGCTCTCTAATGGAATTTGATGATAATATTGCTAAGAAATTATTTAGAACACCTGATAGGGGTAATTCAGGACCCAAGACTTCTTGGGTTCCTGCAAAATCACATTGAATGACATGCTGTAGGTGTGCCGTGGAAATGAATAAGAAGGGTCAACCAAGGCACTCAAAAAGAAAATCCCATGATTCAATTCAGGTCAGTTCTGAAATCTGTTTTAAATTCCATTGTCTGAAATTGTGAGCATGAAAATTGTGAGTTTCATGTTGATTTGCTTGGTTGATTTTTTTTTAACTCTTCATGTCTAGCTGATCAGTCTGCATTCCAGACTCAGCTATTGAATTCAATTCTGCATATCTGATGCTCTTCTCTTGCTATATGTTGAACTGAATTTGAATGCTTCTTTAGTGTATACAGTTGATGCACTATATAGACTCTGTGTCCATGCATGTGTTTTGTGTTAATGCATTGCATGCTTGTTATTGAATGCATACTTGGACTGATTGTGTATAGACTGATTGTCATTGCATGTGTCAATGATGTTGTTCAATGCATGAAGGACTGCCTTATGTTGCATTGTCCTTGTTAACCCTGGTATATCAAATGGTATGTTACTAAAAGGCAGGGAAATCTGCCCGGAGGTTCCTACCATGTGTGAGATGGTCTTTGAGACCAGGTCCTCCGCCTAGTACCATGGGTCTAGTTTTCATGAAGAACAGTGTACTGCATCATATGTTAAAAAAAAAATTCTGAAAATTTAAAAGGAAGATGATGCATTTGATAAATTCTCTCTCTGATTGAACAAAGCATGAATTCTTCTTGAGTATATTCTAAAATTATGAGCAGTTCATTAATTCTATTTCATGCACTTTGTCAGGGGGAGTTTGACTAATGTTGCATAGTCTGCATGTAGAATAGTCTACTGCATAGCATATTTTTGCATCATGGTGTCAGGGGGAGCTGAGAGATTCGATTCAATTCATTGAACCCTATTTACTCCTCATTGTCTCCATTCATTTGATTCATATCTTTTGACATCAGATGCCATTGGACCATTTTGCCAATTGCTATCCTTTCCCCATCATTTTCACTAAACAACAGCTTTGCATCTGGTTTAGTACATTGAATGGTGATTATTGCAACTGTTTTTCTATAAGAATCACACTCACAAATTGAAAGGAACTAAAGGTTTAACCTTTATAAATTAGAGAGTTAAGTGTCTGCACTTCAGAACTTGAGATAAAAGAAAACCTTTATAGCTCTTAATCTTTATCTCATGGTAAGATTAGAAAAAGTTTTTGTAATGCCAAATGTGTTGATCTGGAAATTTCTAGAAAAGGCTAATAAGAGTGTGTACTGATTTTTTAAACAATCACTCTAAAAGAAGTAAGGGCAGCAGTAAATAAGATCATAATGCTATGAACTGAACATAGTGACAGAGCAATGGCTGAATTGCACTGAGAAATTGTGATCTCCTCCATTGAAGTAGGAGAACTCATAGTCATGAAGTGCTTCAGAATATCTCTGTTCAAAAGGTCAAATCTATAGAGGGAGTTCTCACTAAGTAACTGAGGGTACTGGCCTCTAATCAAGGTGTACCCTTAATGTCAAAAGTGAAGACTATTCTTTGTGGGTTTTGATCTGAAATAGGTCTAGTAGTTTATGCCTAGTAACTGGGGGTACTTGCCTCTGATCAAGGTGTACACCTAATGTCAACAGCATAAATGCCACTGATCTATTTACTCAGTTCAGGTTCAGAAATTGAAAAATGAAAATCAAACTGCTGTAACCCTTTGAAAATCAAAAGTCTATGAGTGGAAATTATTTTTATTAATACATATTCAAGTTGCCTCTCTTGAATTTCCTTGTTTAATCACAAAAGGGTATTATGTCTGACTTATGTATTAATATCATGTGCCCTAGATTCATTGCTATAAATGGAATCTAAAACTCTTTCAGGGGTCAGGTATTTTGTTCTAGATTTATCACTGTTAAACCTGAATTTTTGAAAATTGTATGTTGATGATTCTTATACTTTAACAGTTGTTTATAATCATGCTTCTTTTCTGAACATATGATTCAGCTGTTATCAAGTGATCCTCCTACCTTCTCTACCTTGTTTATCTGTTCATATTCCTTCTCAAAGGAGGAGCTTTTATTTAGGGGGAGAAATAATTCAGGGGAGTCTTACATTCAGGGGGAGAATGTTCTAGAGGAACTTGCATGCATAATGCACTTTGCACTCTTGTTTTTACTGTTTTTCTCTTTTTGATCATGTCAAAGGGGGAGAAAATCTTGTTTGTGACTCACTGTCACATTGTGTTGCCATCATCAAAAAGGGGGAGAATGTTGTGCCTCTTAGGCACAAGCATGTGCTATGTCACCTTGATGATAGCAATGCTATTTGGTTTTGATGATAGCAAGACAATGAGTGCATTTGAGTGCATTTGACATTGTATTTTGATGATAGCAATGTTGTTGTGTTTTGATGATTGCAATAAACAAAGTGCATTTCTATGCATTCTTATTCTTGAGCATTCTACATATTGATAGCAACATGAATGATGATGTCTAGCATTGATGGCATTTGCTCTTTATATATGTGCATTGCATTGGCTAAGTATATACAACGTCAGTTCATGCATTGTCTTAGGCTAAGTGTGTACAGCGTCTTAGGCGAAGTCTGTACAGCCGTGTCTTATGCTCTAAGTCTACACATTGGTGTTGGTCATCATTGGTGTTGGTCATCCAAGTCTGTACACTTGCTGCAATCTTCAAGTCTATACACTGGCTTATTCTTCAAGTCTGTACATCCACAGTTAAACTTGAAGTCTGCACACTAGTCTTCACTGTCAAGTCTGCACATTGGTCTTCGATTTCAAAGTCCATACATTGGACTGTTCTTCAAAGTCTGTACATTGGCTTCACATCTTCAAGTCTGTACAGCCGATAGCATTGGACTTCATGTCTAGACATTGCACTGTAGCATCCATTGTCTTCGTGTTGTGTCAACGTCTTCGTGTTGTTTTTTGTTTGATCGTCTTCGTGTTGTTTTAGTGTCTATGTCTTAGTGTTGTGTTTACGTCTTCGTGTTGTTTTTGTTGATCGTCTTCGTGCTGTTTCTATACTCAACGTCTTCGTGTCGTTTTTGTTTGAGTGTCTTCGTGTTGTTTTTGCATTCGTGTCTCCGTGTTGTTACAGTGACACTTCGTGTCGTTCTCGTTTCACCTCGTACTGTTCTCACTTAACTTCGTGTCGTGTTTCTGAAGCAGCTCGAATAGTTCTGATGAACTTCGAGTCATTTCCCTGTAGACCTCGTGTCGTTCCTGTTTAGTAACCACACTTCGTGTTGGTTACTGTTGTCTCTGTTTCTTCGTGTTTTTTTTTTGTTCCACTGCGTGCAGAACATTGCAGCACCTCGTGTTACTTTCTGTGCCACCTCGTGTCATTTCTGTGTGAACCTCGTGTCTCTCTGTCCTCTAATTGCATCTCGTGTCATCCTCTTTATGTTTGCTTTTGTAACTTCATGTCACTTACTGTTGTTCCTCGTGTCGTTCTCTGTGTAGTGTGTGTTTCTGTCACTACTGCACTTCGTGTCGTTCTTGTTTCACTTCGTGTCGTTTCCGTACTATGTCTTCGTGTCGTTCTTTTTTTTACTTCGTGTTGTTTTATAACCTCACTTCGTGTCGTTCTTGTTTCACTTCGTGTCGTTTGCGTATTATGTCTTCGTGTCGTTCTTCTTTTTACTTCGTGTTGTTTTATAACCTCACTTCGTGTCGTTCTTGTTTCACTTCGTGTCGGTTCCGTATTATGTCTTCATGTTGTTCTTCCTAGACCTCGTGTCTTTCGTATGTTGAAACCACACTTCGTGTTGGTTTCTGTTTTGTCTTCATATGTATCTCGTGTCGTTCTTCTTTTTACCTCGTGTTGCTTTCATCTTCTTCGTGTCGTTCTCTTTGTTGTGTTATCTCTGTTACAGTGTGTATCTCGTGTCGTTCTCAGTGCATCTAGAATTGCTACTACATACTTCGTGCAGCTTTAGTTATTGTGGCCCTCAGTTTTAATGGTTTTTCATCTCCTTGCAGGTCCGAGGAAGAAATATTCCCCAGTGACTGGCAGCACGTGATCCAAGGCTGGAATGAAGCCTGCTGAGAGACTGCCACGTGGTCCGAATACTTAGGGCTGGAAATGTGGAGGTCACACGTCGGGGCTGATGCTGCTGCTGCTGCTATATATATGTGCCTTCTTCCATAGAAGAAGGTTGATCGAGTTGGCAAGAAGAAAAGTCCATACAGAGAGCCACGATCCAGATAGAAAAAGAAAAGAGAAAGAAGAAGAGCAGAAGGAGAAGAAGAGGGAGAGATAGTGCTCGTGTGAAGAGAGAAGAAAGAGTGAAGAAGAAGAAGTGCAGCAGAGAGTGAGAGATTAGGAGAGCAGAAGAAGAGAAAGAGAGAGATAGAAGTGTGAGCCAAAGAGAATAGAGGAGCAGAGATCGAGAGAGTGAAAGAGAAGAAGAAGAAGAGAAGAGAAGAGGAAGAAAAGCTTACATGAAGATCTGTCTACTGGACCGTGGATCAAATCCAGGCCAGTCAGCTCCATGCGAGCCACATTTGTGTTATTTGTCTTTACAGCTTTCTGATCGCTGTGTATTTTTCCTTTCTTATTTTTCCTGTTTCATTTGGTTTGCTGTGCTTTCCGATACTCTGTAGAGAGGTCGGGGTTCCTCCTGTGGATCAGGAGAAGGGAGATCTGATCTCCGGTTGCAAGTAGCTGGGAGCTACTTGTGGGTTCCCTCCGGTTTGGAGGAAGGGAGACTTGTCTCCGGTTCTGGGCTTGTGGATTCAAGTCCAGGGGTCCCTCCGGTTGGAGGAAGAGAGGTCTTCGACCTCTGGTTTGCTGGTGACTGGAAGTCACCGGTTGGTTCCCTCCTGGTCTGGAGGAAGAGGGGAGGTTGTTCCCCTAGTCAAGCTGTGTGGCAGCATTTGTTGCAGACTGAGTCTGCGGTTTCTAGCGTGAGCTAGTGGAAGCCACACTCGGGTTGAGTGTGGGGTGGATGTAGGTCTGCTGGACCGAACCACCTAAAAACCCTTTGTGCACTGTGGTTTGATTTGGCTATTTATGCTTCCGCTAGATGTTTGCATAGGGGCGCTCCAAGTGTTTGCTTACAGATCGAGTAAATGATTTGATCAGATTTTGTTCTGAGTGTTTTAATCTGTCAAGAGAGCAAAATTCTAGTTGTGCTATATTTTATTAGCACTCTAGTGATCTCACTGTGTGTTTATTTAGTTCGGTACTGCTCATTAGTTTTCAAGCTTGTTTAGTTTGCGAACTAGCATTTTTTAGTGAGCATAAGATTTTAATTGGGCATTTTTTAAAGGACATATTCATTCACCCCCCCTCTGAATACTTGCACTAAACCCAACATACACCACCTCAGTCATTGAGGCTGAATAAATCGCCACTTTATGACTAGCATGCCTACGCACTAAATAAACAAATAAACACACATCGGGGGAATCCTAAAAGTGCGTCCACACCACCCACAGCCCAAAGAGAGAGGGGTTGGGCAACCATCCTCTTGGACGCCCAGTGGGCCAGGGCGGCCAGCCTTCTGGCCGCCCACCCTGGCCAAATTAAGGTCTGGGCCACCCATCTCTCTGGCCGCCCAGAGGACCTAGACGGCCAACTCCTTGGCCACCCAGACATTGGGCTACAGAGGGGCAGGGCAACCAGACTGCTATCCGCATGCAACACTGGGCGGCCCAACCTCTGGCCGCACAGCAAACCTAGGGTCCCAAACCCTTGGCCGCCCAACCTAGACGCGACGGCCACCCATTTGGCAGTCTCCTGCCGGATTTCGCAGAAACGCGACGAACTCCACCTGGACTGTCACGCCCCGAGCTCGGAAGGAACCCGGAGACGCGATGAGTTTATATCATTCATGTAAATCAGAGCGATAAGAATTTCAACAGAACGATAGAGTGCGCAAATAAATAATACATTACTAACAATTAATCTGATACCCATAACGTCAAATAACATCAAACCATAACTGACCACTTCACAGTGGAAGTCTTATAAGGAAATAATATCCAACAACTTGAGGACATAAGCCTCATACATCACGACTCAATTAAATAATACGACATGACCATGACATCATAGGAAAAGACACTACGTAGTGGGACTTGGCACGAAGGCTATTGACAATAAGATGATTTCCAGACATGCTGTGTCTATGACACTCAAAAACTCTACGCTCATCACTCTTGGTCATCCCCATCTGGTTGCGAGTCAGAATCCGAGTTACCTGAAAAATATTGGAAAACACTTGATGAGCGAACGCTCAGTAGGAATTATATCTCTAGACCCAGACTAGCTTTAAGTGATTAATACATTATGCAATTGTAGCATGTTCATGCATGAGAAAAATGCAAGTAAATAACGAGAGTGGAAGGGCAGAAAATGTAAAGAACGAGCTATCAAGAATATCATGTGTATCAAGTAAAATTTAACAAGGGGAACCAATCATGTAATGTTTCATGTCACGTCATGTAATGGATGGCTACTTATTTGTTCAAGTACTTGCCCATTCCGGGCCACGCAAGTCAAGCAAGTCAAGTCAAGCATGAGAGAAAGATTGTGGAACGTCATAATCAAGATAGTCATGCACTCCGGTGCAATGCCACACCGTAATCATTTAACTCCCATGGGCACAAGTACTTTCAGGTGCTCCTCCTAGGACCAGATTGGGCCCTATATGCGCAGGCATTGGTTGTGTGATTTGACATCCACTATAGTTTATAGTAGCCAAAGAATTCCAAGAGAATAGATCATTGTAGGATAATAAGATGGATTCATGGAATTTGGAATTCAAGGAAGATACCGCGTGTAGAGATGACTTAGCTAAAAATCTGAGACATTTCATAAAATTGGGTAAATGGCGTCCAACAAGGGAGCCGCAAAATAGAATTGGCGTCCATAGTAATGGGCACTAATTCTGGAAATAGATAAATAGGCACGAAGTAAATAGTGTTTTCCAAACAGGGCGCTATTTGTAATTGGCGCCTTCTACCCTGGGCGTAGATTACCAGAAAGTGACGATTTCCCATGATAGCCAGAAACGGCGTTTCATGAGGGCTAGGCGTCATGTTTCTTCAGAGGGGCATGACTATGACACGGTGTAAAGGGTTTTTAGGGTACAACCTGCTCGGCTGCCTTGAGGGAATCCAAGGCTAGAGGAGACTGACGAAGGTCTCTAAGATGAAATCACTAGTCTGAAGGAACGGAATGTCCAACGGAGAGCTCAATCACCTCGGAGAGTTAAGGGGTATACGATCGAACCAAAACAGGGACCTCATCCACGGAATGGGATGAGAGTGCCAAGCGGTGCCCCACGGTGGGGTTGGAAAACTCAGGAAAACTAGTCGATCAGAAGCAAATAGCGTCCTGCCTTTAAGGCGCTATATCAAATAGCGTATGTCAGGACAGCCGCTCATTCATTAATATTAGGGTTTTTTGCATGGAAACCATTGTTAAAAGTGAATTTGTAAAAAAATCATTCCTAAAAATGTATTAGCAGGTATATCATTGTGTAATCTGAATTGTGCAAAAATACCATATTTATTTACATGCATATCACTTCTTTTTACCGACAACTTGCAAGAAAACCACGCTTAAATGGCATTTATGCACTATTTGAATTAACTCAGTGATATACCTGCTAATACATTTTTAGGAATGGTTTTTTTACAAATTCACTTTTAACAATGATTTTCATGCAAAAAACCCTTAATATTATTACATGTTTTATGTAATCAGCGTCCTTCCACGAAGGCGCTGATTCCCAATTTCTAAAATTTCAGTTTACAGTTTACAGGAAATAATTCCAGGTCATGGGTATATTAATCAAAACGTAAACAAAATAGCGTTCAAGATTTCAGGCGTGAATATTAATTAATGTTCCATATAGCAGGCGTAGATTAGTTACCGTTTATAGGAAATTATTAATCATGTCTATAACACTTAACATGTATTTCATATTTTTAGCGTCCTGTCAAAGGGGTGCTCATACGAAATAGCGTTTGTTTTAACAGGCGCTAATTCTTTTAAGTATACAGGAAACTAATTTATGAACATGCTGTGATTAATCGTCAGTTTTAGCGTCCTGACCATCAGGCACTGATAACAATTAGCGTCCCATATTGTGGGCGCTGATTATCAGAAATAAGAAAAATCATGAAATACAGGCAGGATCCAAGAACAAATAGCGTCCTCTATGTGAGGCGCTGTTTCAAATAGCGGCCACGGGTGTGGACGCGGATCACTTTAAAAATAGGAACTACAAATAATGATTCCAAGAATATTTGACATGATAACGATGCATGCATTAATACTTTTTAACTGGCTTTAATCTTAGTTGGGTCAAAGGAGTAGAGAAAACCTACCATTTTAGTTATTTGAAGGGATGAACAGTGAAGAACCGATGTTGTTACGGTACTCTATTTTAAACAGAGCAATCGTAAGAGGAAGAAGATGATGGAGGCTCTCCCTTCTCACGTCCGCCAACAGGATGAAGAAGAGCAAGATGCTCGCCCCTTCACGTTGCAGTCAGCAGGAAGAAGAGGAAGAAGACGACGCAAGCAGGAGGAAGAAAAAATGGATGCAGAGGAGGGCTCCTTCACATATCAGTGGCAGGAAAATGAAGAAGAAGAGTCCATGTGCTCTTCTCGTTGTAGGCAGTCCGCAGGTGAGAGAAGGAAGATGCAGGCAGCATGGCAACAAATGGGGTTCTCTCATTTGATGGGGTTGAGTTTTATAGTGAGGAGATCCTAAACGGGGTGATAAACTAACGAAAGCAAGGTTTTTAAACCTTACCTTACATTGATGATTCCCTTACCATTAACACAGCCGCCTGCCCGTTTTGGCTTTCAAAACCCTAGGGATCGATTGTTCATGGGATGGCAAGCCTTTAATGCCTTCTATACGTGATTTCCCTACTTTCTCGGTTAACACCCGCCTTCCAAAACTCCAAGCAAAACCCTAAAACTGCATGCACGATGCGCACGGATGGGCTCATGAGGGTTTGTTGTGGAGTTAAATATTGTCGGGTTTTTGGCGTCTAGCATATAGGGCGCCGTTAATAATTAGCATCTCTCTAAGAGGGCGCAATTCCCTTTTTAAATATTTCAAATGCAGGGATTTAAATAGTGTCCTTTATATAGGGCGCAATATTTAAATAGCGGCAGTTACCATGGATGCTAATTCAGTTGGGTTATTTATTTTTGGCTATTAATATGTGTTGAGACCTCGTAAGTGTATAACTAATTATTTCTTTGTAAAAAAATTAATTTATTTAAGAAACTTTACTCCTCTAATTGTCAGGGGTGCTACACCCTCCCCCACTTAAAAGAATTTGGTCCCCAAA
The DNA here is from genome assembly GCA_022559845.1 of Amorphophallus konjac. Classification (NCBI taxonomy): domain Eukaryota; kingdom Viridiplantae; phylum Streptophyta; class Magnoliopsida; order Alismatales; family Araceae; genus Amorphophallus; species Amorphophallus konjac. The sequence goes on along the minus strand of CM040123.1, from coordinate 287,436,471 downwards.
TTCAACTGCATGAATGGAGACATGGAGGGCATAGGGTACTTACAGTTCTAGAATAGCTCCGGATATCTCCTTCGCATAGATTCTTCAGTTTCCCATGTAGCTTCTTGCTCTAGGCATTTGTTCCATTGTATCTTCACCATGGGAATGGTCTTGTTTCTTAATACTCGAATCTCTCGATCAAGAATCTTCATTGGCTTCTGCTTATATGTGAGGTTCTTTTGAATCACCAGGTCATTATGGTCAATGACGTGGAAAGGGTCGTGCACATATTTCTTCAGCATAGAAACGTGGAACACGTTGTGCACTTCCGACAGTTGAGGTGGCAAGGCAATGCGGTAAGCAACCTCGCCAACTCTTTCCAGCACCCCGAATGGACCAATAAATCTCGGTGTAAGCTTTCCCTTAACACCGAATCTTCTAATGCCATGACCAGGAGAAACCTTGAGGAAGACATGGTCCCCAACTTGGAACTCCAGGTCTCTTCTTCTGTTGTCAGCATAGTACTTCTGCCTGGACTGAGCTATGTTCAGTCTATCTCTGATGAGTTGAACCTTCTCATTTGTATTTCTGACCATATCTGGTCCTAATATCTATCTTTCACCAATCTCTTCCCAGTATATCGGAGATCGGCAACTCCTGCCATAGAGTGCTTCAAATGGAGCCATTTGAATACTAGCCTGGTAACTGTTGTTATAAGCAAACTCAGCCAGGGGCAAGTGGTCATGCCAACTTCCACTAAAGTCAATGACGCATGCTCTTAACATATCTTCAACAATTTGATTTGTCCGCTCGGTCTGACCATCTGTTTGGGGATGGAAGGCAGTACTGAAGTTGAGTTTAGTTCCCAAGGAGTGTTGTAGACCCTTCCAGAAGGGTGAGGTGAATCGCGGGTCTCGATCAGACACAATGGTTACAGGTACACCATGTAACCTGACAATCTTCTTGATGTAGAGTGCAGCTAGGACATCAATCGACCAACGGCTCTTGATAGGAAGAAAGTGAGCCGTTTTGGTGAGACGGTCGATTATAACCCAGATACCATCATGTTCGCCTTGAGACTTAGGCAATCCCATGATGAAATCCATACCGATATCTTCCCATTTCCACATGGGAATGTCGAGAGGATGTAACTTCCAAGCAGGTTTCTGGTGTTCAGCCTTTACTTGCTGGCACATGAGACAACGAGATACAAAATCCGCTACCTCCCTTTTAATGTTAGGCCACCAAAATGTCCTTTTCAAGTCCTTGTACATCTTGGTCGCTCTAGGATGAATAGTGTACCTAGTGCGGTGAGCTTCTTCTAAAATCTTCTTCTTCAGCCCAGGATAGTCTGGAACACATGTTCTCTCATGGAACAATAGTCTGTCATCATTTGCTAACTTAAAATCAGGTCTCTCGCCTAGCTTATCCTTTATATCCACAAGTGTAGGATCATCATCTTGCAGTCTCTTGATCTCAGAAAGTAGGTCCGGATGCAAACTCATGTGGGCTAGAGTAATGCACCTTCCCTCCTTGTTCATGCTTATATCAAGTTCTGAAAATTTCTCTAATATCTTTCATTCCTGAATCATCAAATTGGCTAGCATCGCTCTTGGTTTCTGACTTAAGGCATCAGCCACAGAATTACCCTTGTCGGGGTGGTATTGAATAGTAAAGTCGAAATCCTTGAGGTATTCTAGCCAACGCCTTTGCCTCATATTAAGTTCCTTCTGGGAAAATAGGTACTTGAGGCTTTTGTGATCGGAGTACACGGTGAATGATTCTCTGTAGAGATAATGTCTCCATATCATTAAGGCAAACACTACCGCATCTAGTTCCAGGTCATGTACTGGGTAGTTTTCTTCGTGTTTCTTCAATTGCCTTGAAGAGTATGCGATAACTCTTCCTTGTTGCATCAACACACATCCGAGACCAATACCGAAAGCATCGGTATAAACCTCGTACTTCTCTCCCTCAACAGGTAAGGCCAAGATCGGAGCAGTTGTCAAGTGGTCCTTGAAGGCTTGAAAACTTCTTTCACAATCCTCATTCCATTCATATGGTATTTCCTTGTGAGTCAGTCTAGTGAGTGGAACTGCAATCTTTGAGAAGTCCTTGATAAATCGTCGGTAATAACCAGCAAGACCCAAGAAACTTCATATTTCGGTTGCATTGGTAGGTCTTTCCCAGCTTTTCACAGCTTCGACCTTTACAGGATCCACAGAAATTCCATCCTTTGAAACTATATGGCCTAAGAAAGCCACTTCTTCTAACCAGAACTCGCACTTACTAAATTTAGCATATAATTGATTTTCCCTCAAAATTTGTAATGCTGTTCTCAGATGCACCTCATGATCTTCTTCAGTCTTTGAATATATCAAGATATCATCAATGAAAACCACAACAAATTTATCCAGATGTGGTCTAAAGATGCTATTCATTAGCTGCATAAATGCTACAGGGGCATTCGTTAGTCCAAATGGCATAACCGTAAATTCATAATGCCCGTACCTACTTCGAAATGCAGTTTTGTGAATATCCTCGTCCTTGATCCTCAATTGGTGATAACCCGATCGAAGATCAATTTTTGAGAAATATTTTGCTCCAGAAATCTGATCGAAGAGTTCATCAATCCTCGGCAGTGGGTATTTATTCTTGATGGTGAGATGGTTCAGTTGCCGATAATCGATGCACAGCCTCATCGATCCATCCTTTTTCTTGACGAGTAGCACTGGGGATCCCCATGGGGAAGTACTTGGTCTGATGAATCCTTTCTTTAATAGCTCCATAAGCCGATCCTTTAATTCCTTAAATTCTGCGGGGGACATTCTGTAGGGTGCTTTGGATATAGGTCCGACACCAGGAACAAGGTCTATGGTGAAAGAGACTTCTCGCACTGGTGGCAAACCAGGCAAGTCTTCTGGGAAAACATCGGGAAACTCCCTAACTACTTGAATGTCTTCTAGTCTGGCCACCTTAGCTTCCTTGGCGGTCACAAATGCTAGGAATGCCTCGCATCCCTTATTGATGAGCTTGCTGGCTCGGAGAGCTGAGATAACTGGTGATCTCTTCCGGGGAGTAATGTAGGTTAACTCCGGGTAATCCACAAAGGCTACTTTCCCATTTCGGCATTCTATAGTTGCCCGATGGGTGGAAAGCCAATCGGCGCCTGGAATGACATCATACCCTTGTAGGTCTAAACATATCAAGTCGGCAGGTAGATTGTGGCCTTTAACCATGACCTTACAATTTGGGTAATGGAAAGTGACATCAGACTCATTCCCTAACGGGGTAGAAATCACTAAGTCTATCCATTCAGGTTCCATAGAGAATGAAGCAGCAAATTTCTTTGAAACAAAAGAATGGGTTGCGCCGGTATCAAATAGAACTTGAGCAGACTTGGAACAAATAGTTAAAATACCTTCCACCAGTCCACCTTCAGTTGGCTCCGTCTCCTGTAAAGCTTGGAGACGTCCTTGCTTCTTTGTCAGGTGCTTTTCTTCCTTAGTTGCCGGTTCGGTCTGTTCATTTAGTAGAGGGCAATCCGAAATCCTGTGCTCCCGACTTCCACAACGGATGCATGCTCCCAGCTTTCTCCAGCATTCATCGGCCTTGTGGCCAGGCTTGTCACAATATTTGCAATTTTCTTTGGTAGGCGCAGTGATGGAGAAAGGCTTGTTGGTCTGCTTGGGCTTCTTGTCCTTGGAGGACTCTCCTCCATTACTAAGCCACTTTTTGTTGAAAGAAGACTTGAAATGGTTGGAGGTAGTGACAGTCTCCTTCTTGTCTTTACCACGGATTATATCATACAGTTCCGTGGCATTCTCAAGCAGTTGGGCACGTCGGACAATCTCTAGATATACTTGGATATCCATTGGTGCCAGCTGAGTGATGAACTGGGGCCTAAGACCATTCAAGAAGCGTCGGACTTTCATTTTCTCCGTACACACCAGATGAGGTGCGTACCTTGACAGTCTGGAGAATTGGGCCTCATAGTCGGCCACAGTCAGGCTCCTTTCTTTCAGAGCGGCGAACTCCACGGCCTTCTTCTCTTGGACGTGGTCGGAAAAGTATTTGTTGTTGAAATGTTCAACAAAATTTGCCCAGGTTATATTGTCTTCCAACAATGTAGCTTCTATTGATTCCCACCAGCTCCTAGCATCTCGTTCTAGTTGGAACGTCGCTAGCAGGACCTTCTCATCGTCCGTGCACTGCATGACACGGAAAATTATTTCTATCTCCTTTAGCCAGTTCTTAGCATCATCTGGGTTAGAAGAACCCGTGAACTTCGGAGGGTTCAGGTTTCTGAAACTCCTGTGGAGATCTCCTGCTCCACGGTGCGCTATGCCCTGCGCCATCTGTTGTAGCGCTTGGGTAAAGTTCTGGACAGTTTGCTGCATCTCACGCCACTGGGCACGTTCTGCAGCCATAATCCTACAAGGTATTTAAATCTTAATTAGTTCATATCGATACTTATAAGGTTGGACATATTCGTATTTCAGATAGGATATCCTATTATGACTTAATCCCTGGGTTCTACCCAATCTTACAGGTTTAAGAGTTGACCTATCCTTGGACTTAAGGTTACCTAAGAATTTGAAATCCTAGGCTCTGATACCACAAAAACTGTCATGCCCTGAGCAAGGAAGGAACCCGGAGACGCGACGAGTTTATATCATTCATGTAAATCAGAGCGATAAGAATTTCAACAGAACGACAGAGTGCGCAAATAAATAATACATTACTAACAATAAATCTGATACCCATAACGTCAAATAACATCAAACCATAACTGACCACTTAACAGCGGAAGTCTTATAAGGAAATAATATCCAACAACTTGAGGACATAAGCCTCATACATCACGACTCAATTAAATAATACGACATGACCATGACATCATAGGAAAAGACACTACGTAGTAGGACTTGGCACGAAGGCTATTGACAATAAGATGATTTCAAGACATGTTGTGTCTACGACACTCGAAAACTCTACGCTCATCACTCTTGGTCATCCCCATCCGGTTGCGAGTCAGAATCTGAGTTACCTGAAAAATATTGGAAAACACTTGATGAGCAAACGCTCAGTAGGAATTATATCTCTAGACCCAGACTAGCTTTAAGTGATTAATACATTATGCAAATGTAGCATGTTCATGCAAGAGAAAAATGCAAGTAAATAACGAGAGTGGAAGGGCAGAAAATGTCAAGAATGAGCTATCAAGAATATCATGTGTATCAAGTAAAATTTAACCAGGGGAACCAATCATGTAATGTTTCATGTCACGTCATGTAATGGATGGCTACTTATTTGTTCAAGTACTTGCCCATTCCGGGCCACGCAAGTCAAGCAAGTCAAGTCAAGCACGAGAGAGAGATTGTGGAACGTCATAATCAAGATAGTCATGCACTCCGGTGCAATGCCACACCATAATCATTTAACTCCCATGGGCACAAGTACTTTCAGGTGCTCCTCCCAGGACCAGATTGGGCCCTATATACGCAGGCATTGGTTGTGTGATTTGACATCCACTATAGTTTATAGTAGCCAAAGAATTCCAAGAGAATAGATCATTGTAGGATAATAAGATGGATTCACAGAATTTGGAATTCAAGGAAGATACCACGTGTAGAGATGACTTAGCTAAAAATCTGAGACATTTCATAAAACTGGGTAAATGGCGTCCAACAAGGGAGCCGCAGAATAGAATTGGCGTCCATAGTAATGGGCGCTCATTCCTGAAATAGATAAATAGGCACGAAGTAAATAGCATCCTCCAAACATGGCGCTATTTGTAATTAGCGTCTGCTACCCAGGGCGCAGATTACCAGAAAGTAACAATTTCCCATGATAGCTAGAAACGGCGTTTCATGAGGGATAGGCGTCATGTTTCTTCAGAGGGACATGACTATGACACTGTGTAAAGGGTTTTTAGGGTACAACCTGCTCGGCTGTCTTGAGGGAATCCAAGGCTAGCGGAGACTGACGGAGGTCTCTAAGATGAAATCGCTAGTCCGGAGGAACGGAATGTCCAACGGAGAGCTCAATCACCTCACAAAGTTAAGGGGTATACGATCGAACCAAAACAGGGACCTCATCCACGGAATGGGATGAGAGTGCCAAGCAGTGCCCCACGGTGGGGTTGGAAAACTCAGAAAAACTAGTCGATCAGAAGCAAATAGCGTCCTGCCTTTAAGGCGCTATATCAAATAGCGTCTGTCAGGACAGCCGCTCATTCATTAATATTATTGCATGTTTTATGTAATCAGCGTCCTTCCAGGAAGGCGCTGATTCCCAATTTCTAAAATTTCAGTTTACAATTTACAGGAAACAATTCCATGTCATGGGTATATTAATCAAAACGTAAACAAAATAGCATTCAGGATTTCAGGCGTGAATATTAACTAACGTTCCATATAGCAGGCGTAGATTAGTTACCGTTTACAGGAAACTATTAATCATGTCTATAACACTTAACATGTATTTCAGGTTTTTAGCGTCCTGTCAAAGGGGCGTTCATACAAAATAGTGTTTGTTTTAACAGGCGCTGATTCTTTTAAGTATACAGAAAACTAATTTATGAACATGCTGTGATTAATCGTCAGTTTTAGCGTCTTGACCATCAGGCGCTGATAACAATTAGTGTCCCATATTGTGGGCGTTGATTATCAGAAATAAGAAAAATCATGAAATACAGGCAGGATCCAAGAACAAATAGCGTCCTCTATGTGAGGCGCTGTTTCAAATAGCGGCCACGGGTGTGGACGCGGATCACTTTAAAAACAGGAACTACAAATAATGATTCCAGGAATATTTGACATGATAACGATGCATGCATTAATACATTTTAACTGGCTTTAATCTTAGTTGGTTCAAAGGAGTAGAGAAAACCTACCTTTTTAGTGATTTGAAGGCATGAACAGTGAAGAACCGATGCTGTTACGGTACTCTGTTTTAAGCAGAGCAATCGTAGGAGGAAGGAGATGATGGAGGCTCTCCCTTCTCACGTCCGCCAACAGGATGAAGAAGAGCAAGATGCTCGCCCCTTCACGTTGCAGTCAGCAGGAAGAAGAGGAAGAAGACGACGCAAGCAGGAGGAAGAAAAATGGATGCAGAGGAGGGCGCCTTCACGTATCAGCGGCAGGAAAATGAAGAAGAAGAGTCCATGTGCTCTTCTCGTTGCAGGCAGTCCGCAGGCGGGAGAAGGAAGACTCGGGCAGCACGGTAACAAATGGGGTTCTCTCGTTTGATGGGGTTGAGTTTTATAGAGAGGAGATCCTAAACGGGGTGATAAACTAACGAAAGCAAGGTTTTTAAACCTTACCTTACGTTGATGATTCCCTTACCGTTAACATAGTCGCCTGCCCGTTTTGGCTTTCAAAACCCTAGGGATCGATTGTTCATGGGATGGCAAGCCTTTAATGCCTTCTATACGTGATTTCCCTGTTTTCCCGATTAACAGTCGCCTTCCAAAACTCCAAGCAAAACCCTAAAACTTCATGCATGATGTGCACGGATGGGCTCGTGAGGGTTTGTTGTGGAGTTAAACATTGTCGGGTTTTTGGCGTCCAGCATATAGGGCGCTGTTAATAATTAGCGTCTCTCTAAGAGGGCGCAATTCCCTTTTTAAATATTTCAAATGCAGGGATTTAAATAGCGTCCTTTATATCGGGCGCTATATTTAAATAGCGGTAGTTTCCATGGACGCTAATTAAGTTGGGTTATTTATTTTTGGCTATTAATATTTGTTGAGACCTCGTAAGTGTATAACTAATTATTTCTTTGTAAAAAAATTTAATTTATTTAAGAAGTTTTACCCCTCTAATTGTCAGGGGTGCTACATGGAGTCCGATCGCGAGCCCCATTCATTGCGGGACGAAGGGAAAACATAGGGAATCCATCCCCGGACATTCCTAAGATCGGAAAGCCACAATCAAACCATGAATCAAGCCCGAGATAGGCCAAAAATCACGGCTCATCCCCGACATGCATATAACCCAAAATAAGAAGAACTCCCGCTCTCGACCTCACTGGGGCATAGATGTTGTGCCCCTTGTGCTTTGATGATAGTGTGTTGTTGTTTTGATGATATCAACTCAATGAGTCACCACATAAGAATGATGATGATCTATGCTAACTGCTATGGGGAGTGTGTTAGGTCCAGGCCCCTTGTGCATTGATGATGAAATGATGTTTTGAGTGCATTGTTCTGATTAAATGCCCATGCACAAGTTAAGTCAGTACAAAGTTTTGCCTAGACTGCATGTCCTCTTGGTGCATACTTTCATCCTGATCAAGCTAAGTCCAACCATATGTTGCTCACATGTTGTTAAGCTCGTACATGCATACATAAAGTCGATACAAGCTATGTTGCAGCACGCGACCAAGTCAGTGCATTGATTAAGTCAGTGCATGGTTAACTGTCTAGGCATGTACATATCATAATTGTGTTTCATGGTGGCCATAAGTTGGTACAAATTCTTCCTTTCGCTCATGCCAAGTTGGTGCATGTCTGCATCTCACTTAGCGTTTCTACTCGTGGTTAAAGCATGAAGGGTCAGTGCAGCTTTTGTGTCTCACTCAGCGTATTGATTATGTCTAAGGCATACATACTCGGTGCAGGTTCTGGACCACGCTAAGTCGGTGCAACTTTTGTGCGTGTAAGGGTCAGTGCATATTTGGTGTTAGTCTAAGTCGATGCAGCTTCTTGTTGCAAGCACAAGTTGATGAATTTTACTATTGCTCAGGTCGGTGCAAACCTTGCCTTGAGCATATACGTCTTAACACACTTAGAGTCTATGCAAGTTTTGTCTTGCAGCATAACTCCAAGTCAGTGCATATCTAGGCACATGCATGTTCAAGGGACATAGTTGATGCAATGCACTGTAGCACGCTTAGGTATAGTCAGTGCATGTTTTCCTTTAGATTCATGTAAAGTCGGTGCGTGTTCTGCCTCTCATATATAGAAAGTCGGTGCACCTTTTCAGTTAAGACTGTGCATGCATAACTCAAGTCAATGCAACTTTTGTTGCTGCACGCAATTAAGTCCGTGCATGTGTGCATCTTGCACACAAAGTCTGTACACATCTCGGTGGCATGTCTGTGCATGAGTTGTCCGTCCCAATGTGCGTTTCATATACTTATACATAGTTAAGTTTGTGCATAGCTGTGATTGTTGCATACAAAGCTCACACATCTGTTGACCAAGTCAGTACATGCTTTTAGTCCCTCATATGTATATAGGAAGTCTGTGCACCCCTTTTCATTGTGCATACTTTCCCATATGCATACCGCATTATATGCATCAAGTCTGTGCACACTTAGTTTAAATCTCGAACTAACACGGTGCATCTTTCTATTATCTTCAGACTGATTCAAGCTGATAATATATAAGTCTGACCTTGGTAGGATCTCTGCTCGAAGAATTTAAGAAGGGCACGTGATCCAAGAATGGAGGATGTGCCAAGATCATGACACGTGTAAAGCAGCAAGCTGAAATACTTCCACGTGGTCAAGGCACTAAGGTGGGAATTCGTGGAAGACACATGCCCACCTATCTGCTGCTGCTATAAAAGGAAGACTTCTCCATCTGGAGAAGACTGATCGTGAAGGGTGATGATCGTGGAAATACTTCAGAAGAGCAGAAGCAGAAAGAGCCAGCACGATCCAGAGAGGAGAAGAGAAAAGAGAGAGCAGCAGAGAGGGAAAAGAGGCAGAAGAAGAGGAAGGAAGAAAGAGAGAGCTAGAGAGCTCAAGGAGAGGAAGTAAAGCCCTAGCTGAAGATTTATCTCTACTGGAATCTGGATCAAATCCAATCCAGTCAGCTCCATGGGAGCCACATCTGTGTTGCTATCGTTTACAGCTTTCAGTTGCTGTGTTCTCCTATCTTTTGTTTTCTTTTGAACCTTATTTCAAGCTGTTTGTCAGCGGAGCAAACTGTGTTGCTCAGCAGTTGCAGAGGAGGATTCCTCTGGTCGGCTAAGCTGTATTGCCCAGCGGATCAAGCTGTTAGGCAGCGGATGGCTAAGCTGTATTGCCCAGTGGAAGCAAGCTGTGATGCTCAGCTGTTTGTAGGCAAGCTATGAGGCCAAGCCGCTCAAGCTGTGAGTCAGCAGGAATCCACACTCGGGTTGAGTGTGGGGTGGACGTAGGTCTGGAGGACTGAACCACCTAAAAACTTTATTATCCATCATGGTTTGAGTGTCTATTCTGATCCGCTAGATGTATGCTTAGGTTCGATCTGAATCGTTTGTCTAGCGAGAAATTTAGTTTTATCTTGTTCACTTGATATTGGTTCTGGAGAGTGTCAAATCCACTCAAGTCATCTGAGCGTCTAAGTTGCATTTGTTTGCTTGATTGGGTTCAGTTAATAGCGTAAGTTTGCTTAGGAGTCTGCACTCTTGCAGCTCAACTGTTTGGTCAAGAGAATCATTGTCCTTCTTATCTTGTATAGTTTAACTAGTCTTAATTCCGCATTGTGTCTAGTTACAGTTTTTAATTGGGCAATTCTGAAGAGGGTTTCATTCCCCCCCCCTCTGAATCCATCGCACTAGCTCCATCAATTGGTATCAAGGCGGGTTACTGTGCATTAGATCCAATGATTCGCAGCAGATCCTGCAACTTCTGTGATGCATTTCAGAGTGGGTTTCTTGTGTTCGGTGTTTTGTTTCACTAATTTAGTGCCTCGCTTTACGTAACTGATTACGGTGCATTTATCATCTCTCGATGGCTCATCCCCCAATATTCAGAGGTAATGATTTCGATCTTTGGTTAGAAAACTTCCATCGGTTTGTAAAATCAACCGATCCTGACCTTTGGAAGGTGATAACTCACGATCCACATAAATTATCGAGGGATAAATCTTGATGGACTGATAAGGATAAATTGAAAGACTCTGTCAACTCAAGAGCATTAGATTTAATGAAAGCATCACTTGACATAGCTCTAACTTCAGGTATTTCTTCCTTTAGGTCTGCCAAGGAGATTTTGGAGAAAGTGAAGCTTACCAGGAATCGCAATACATGTCTGATTGTTGATGATGATGGACAGCAAGAAGAAAATGAAGAAGAAGACAAAGATGAGGTACCTTCTGAATTTGAAAATTATACTGTGGATGATTGGATTGGAGTATACAATGATTTGCTTGGTTCTTGCGAACAGTTGAAAAAATGAAATAAATCATTGAAAAAGAAGTTAAATAATCATGTGAATGCTAATTCTGGAGGTGAGGACATGGAAATCCTGACAACAGAAAATGACATATTTAGAAGACAACTAAAAGATTTTAATTTTGTTACTTCAGATCTAGATCATTTGAAATCTGAAAAAGAAATGCTTATGAAATAAATTGGTTTACACAAAAAAGAAAATCAAGAGCTTGCTTGTGAAATTGCTAAACTAAAGGAAAGACTTAGCTTGATTGATGATGATCAGGCTCATAACAATAATGTAGTTCAGAATGAAAAACTGGTAAAAGATTTAGAGCGTGTTAGCTCTGAATTGAATGTCTTAAAATCTGAGAATGAATGTCTTAGGAAACAGAGCTTAAAAGTCAATGCTGAAACTACATGTAAATATGCTTGCAAGGATTGCTCATGTCTGAAAGAAGTTAACAAGAGTCTTCATATTGATCTTGAATGGTATAAGGATCTAGTTGCCTCATTAAGATATGAGAATAATGAATTGCTCAATAAAAGTTTGAAAGATGAACAGAGAGAAGAAGCTCTAATAGAACAGCTAAGTTCCATTACTAATGACGAAAATTCTGCTGAACAAATCAAAAATTTGAAATCTGAAAATGAAAAATTGAAACTGATACAAAAAGGGAATGAAGAGTTGAAGCAGTTAAACACTGCTATGTCAGAGAGACTGCTTGCTCTAGAAAAATGAAAATGTGTTGTTGATGGAAATCAATTTGAAAATCAGCTCAAACTCAAACAGGAAAATGAAACATTGAAAAATCTGAATGATGCACTGCATAATCAGGTCATTTCTATGAAACTGAAATTGTTGGCCTAGAACTTAGTGTTTCAAAACTTGAATCTGAAATCTCTGACTTGAACAAATCTCTTGAAAAATTTGTGAGTGGAAAGGATAATTTGGATAAGCTCCTTGGTTGCAAAATCAATTTCCAACGTGAGGGTCTGGGTTTTAACCCAGCAAATAAAAAGGGCCTTGACAGTAAGCTTCACACTTCATTCGTGTGTAGCCCTGAGCCAACTAGCATATCTAGTGTACCTATCTTCGAATTCAGTGCTCAGAAAAATCAAAAATCCACTGTCAATCCCAAATCTGCAGAACAAATTCAGAAACTGAAAAGGAATGAAAATCTACAGAAAAAGAAAAAAAACACTCCTTCTGGTACAAAGAATGTTGTACACAAGACACATGATCTCTCATACACTCACACTAAAAAGGGATCATGTCATTATTGTGGAAGATTCGGTCATATGATGCATAACTGCTATATCCTGAAATCTGATGAATTGAATGCTCATAATAGAATGAAGAAAATTAAAAATTCAGGAAATACACATATGCATTTTATTAAAAGCTCACCCAAGAATCAGTTTGCCCAGAACAGGCTACTCAAATGTTCCCATTGTGGACGATCTGGTCATGCAAACCATGATTGCTGGTTCTTGAAGAAGAATGAGTTCAAGGCTCCAAGGAGAACCACTGTTCCAAGGAGACCTCATGGCCATTTATCTGACAAGCCTGGGCACAAGGCAGATGAGTGCTGGTCAGGAAATTATTGGGGCAACAATGACTCAGGAGGCAAGCACCTCAGATGCCTTGAATGTGGTAAGTATGGGCATACAGTCAAGAACTGCTGGTATGCTTAAGGAAATCAAGTTAACTCCAAATCTGCTAAGTCCCTTAGAACAAGACCTGTAAATATTTCGTGCTTCAACTGTGATAAACCAGGTCATAAGTCTGCAAATTGTTGGTTGTCAGGTAATAAGAAACAAACTGTCCATGCATACACAGAACATTTCATGCTTATGTTCATGGGTCTCAGACTGCTGTTTATATGCATTATAGGACCAAAAAATCTGATGTTTCATGTAGATATTGTGGAAAATCTTGTCACTCCATGGATAGTTGTCACCTGATGGATTATGATGATAATGTTGCTAAAAGACTGTTCAGAACACCCTTCAGGGTTAACGCAGGACCCAAGGCTGCTTGGGTCCCTACAGGATCAATATAATTAATATGATGCATGTGTGCTTTAGAACGAACAAAGAGGGGTAAATAAACCAAGGCACTCAAAAGAAAGACCCCAGGATCTTGCTCTTCAGGTCTATTCTGAGCACTCACCTTAAATTCTATCATCTGAAATTGTGAATTTGAAATGACTGTATATCATGCTGCTCTGTTGGTGCTAAATTGAAATTTTCTTTAAATATGAATTGCGCAATCATGCTTATGGTAGTTCCCTTCTGTCTGAATTGCATGAATCATGTGCTGTGCTTTCATTACATTTCATGCACTTAGTCAGGGGGAGTTCAACTATTCATGATTAACCATACTGCTGCTCATGCCTTGTTATTTACATGATGCATCTAGACAGAGGGTGCTTTTTGATCATCTTGTTCACATTCACCTGAAATCCTCCTGTCTAGTATATTAGATCTTCTAATGCTCTCAATTTGTTTCACTTGAATTCTCTGATGTCTTCACTAAAATAGCTGATCTGTCTATATTCCAGACTCAGCTACTGTTTGTTGATATACTCTCTTCTGATGCTCTTCTCTCCTGTTGTTGATTCTTCCACCAGCTTACACTCATCCTTTACATTCTTCTTAGCTGGAATGACTGATTTGTGTCTAGTGTTGATTAGCTGGTCAGCTGTATTTTTGATTTGATCTGAGGAACTCAAGCTGCATGCCATGCAATTCAGTCTGAGAATCATGTAGAAATTCCTATCATATAGGTTTAAGAATGACCACTGAATCAGACTAATATAAGGTTAATGTATTCTCAGATTTGCATTTAAATAACTTGAAAATATCTGAATGATAAGCTTTAATAAACTTTAACCATATGTGTCAGGAAAACCTTAGACTCACTCATCTAAAATCTGAAAATTTGAAATCAAGGTTACCTTGGCTGAAATACATAGAGTGAGTATTGTTCTTAAACATTAACTTTGAAGAGTCTAACTAAAAGTAAAATCGGTTAGTTTAATGTAATGACTTTGTTCACTGAGAAATTGGGTCCTCCATCAAAGTAATGGAGTAAACCCAAGTCATGAAGTGTCATAGTCGCTTAAAGCAAAAATCATTGAGAACCTGACAGAGTAATGGCATGTTTGTGTTGAGTACCTGGGGAGTCTGGCCTCAAATCAAGGTGTCTCCTCACATAAAAAGATATTTCTATTGCAAACTCTGGTCTCAATGTTGAGAGGCAATGATAGTTATCACACTGAGTAACTGGGTCACTTCACCTGAGACGTGTTGTGCCTCACGTAAAAATGTGTTGATCAACTTAAATTGCTCAGGAAAAGTATAATGTGCTTCAAATGAAAATATCTTGCAAACTGTGTCAACTCATGCTCTTGTAAAAGTGTTTAATCTCAATACTAATCTGTGTAACTCTCAAAGGAGTCTTTGAGATCATGCGTATAAGATAAAGATGATTGGTCCTGAGTGTTATCTGATTATTTGGTTTACCTTTATTAAAACTTGAATTCAGATATAAGTATTGAGTTTAATTGACAAATTTGGTATACATCATAATTAAATCAGGATGGTCAAGTTGCCAATTCATAACCCTCTATGATAGGAGAGTCTATTCATGTTAAGACTTATTGTAGTTGTGCATGCCTTACTATCCCTCATGATCTGATTCACCCCTGACAACTTGATCAACATGAACTCTATTGACAATTCTCTCTTATCCGTTGATTGATTGCTCCTTGAGATGTATTGTGCTTTGACTGTTTCTCACCCCTACCCTTGTCTACATTTACTTTCCTATCATCAACTGTTTTACTCTCCACACTGTTGGAATCCTCCATCTTGTTTCTGTAACCTGTTCTGGTTCTGTGGACTTTCCACTTGCTTTATTCTGTCCATACATATGTGAGGTGCCACAACCATTATTGTTTTGGATCCCTTGTGATGGCAGATTTCAGATTGCTTCATTGGATAACCAGAGTTCATTCCTGCACTTCAGGGGGAGCTCTGGGTCATCTGCATTTAAGGAGAGAGTAGTCAAACATTCATGTTGATAGGGGGAGTTCTTATATTTTATTCTTCAGTGCTCACTTTGCATGTTTCTTTCATTCCACTCTCAAACTATTTCCTTTTCGATTCTATCAAAGGGGGAGAATTGTTTGCTGAGTCTGCGTGACTCATTGTGTTGACATCATCAAAAAGGGGGAGATTGTTGTGCCCCTTGTGCTTTGATGATAGTGTGTTGTTGTTTTGATGATATCAACTCAATGAGTCACCACATAAGAATGATGATGATCTATGCTAACTGCTATGGGGAGTGTGTTAGGTCCAGGCCCCTTGTGCATTGATGATGAAATGATGTTTTGAGTGCATTGTTCTGATTAAATGCCCATGCACAAGTTAAGTCAGTACAAAGTTTTGCCTAGACTGCATGTCCTCTTGGTGCATACTTTCATCCTAATCAAACTAAGTCCGTGCATATGTTGCTCACATGTTGTTAAGCTCGTACATGCATACATAAAGTCGATACAAGCTCTGTTGCAGCACGCGACCGAGTCAGTGCATTGCTTAAGTCAGTGCAGGGTTAACTGTCTAGGCCTGTACATATCATAATTGTGTTTCATGGTGGCCATAAGTCGGTGCATATTCTTCCTTTCACTCATGCCAAGTGGGTGCATGTCTGCATCTCACTTAGTGTTTCTTCTCGTGGTTAAAGCATGAAGGGTCAGTGCAGCTTTTGTGTCTCACTCAGCGTCTTGATTGTGTCTAAGGCATACATACTCGGTGCAGCTTCTGGCCCGCGCTAAGTCGGTGCAACTTTTGTGCGTGTAAGGGTTAGTGCATATTTTGTGTTAGTCTAAGTCGATGCAGCTTCTTGCTGCAAGCACAAGTTGATGCATTTTGCTATTGCTCAGGTCGGTGCAAACCTTGCCTTGAGCATATACGTCTTAGCACACTTAGAGTCTGTGCAAGTTTTGTCTTGCAGCATACCTCCAAGTCAGTGCATATCAAGGCACATGCATGTTTAAGGGACATAGTTGATGCAATGCACTGTAGCACACTTAGGTATAGTCAGTGCATGTTTTCCTTTTGATTCATGTAAAGTCGGTGCGTGTTCTGCCTCTGATATATAGAAAGTCGGTGTACCTTTTCAGTTAAGACTGTGCATGCATAACTCAAGTCAATGCAACTTTTGTTGCTGCATGCGATTAAGTCCGTGCATGTGTGCATCTTGCACACAAAGTCTGTACACATCTCGGTTGCATGTCTGTGCATGAGTTGTCCGTCCCAATGTGCATTTCATATACTTATACATAGTTAAGTCTGTGCATAGCTGTGATTGTTGCATACAAAGCTCACACATCTGTTGACCAAGTCAGTACATGCTTTTAGTCCCTCATATGTATATAGGAAGTCTGTGCACCCCTTTTCATTGTGCATACTTTCCCATATGCATACCGCATTATATGCATCAAGTCTATGCACACTTAGTTTAAATCTCAAACTAACTCGGTGCATCTTTCTATTATCTTCAAACTGATTCAAGCTGATAATAAGTCTGACCTTGGCAGGATCTCTACTCGAAGAATTTAAGAAGGGCACGTGATCCAAGAATGGAGGATGTGCCAGGATCATGACACGTGTAAAGCAGCAAGCTGAAATGCTTCCACGTGATCAAGGCACTAAGGCGGGAATTCGTGGAAGACACATGCCCACCTATCTGCTGCTGCTATAAAAGGAAGACTTCTCCATCTGGAGAAGACTGATCGTGAAGGGTGATGATCGTGAAAATACTTCAGAAGAGCAGAAGCAGAAAGAGCCAGCACGATCCAGAGAGGAGAAGAGAAAAGAGAGAGCAGCAGAGAGGGAAAAGAGGCAGAAGAAGAGGAAGAAAGAAAGAGAGAGATAGAGAGCTCGAGGAGAGGAAGTAAAGCCCTAGATGAAGATTTATCTCTACTGGAATCTGGATCAAATCCAATCCAGTCAGCTCCATGAGAGCCACATCTGTGTTGCTATCGTTTACAGCTTTCAGTTGTTGTGTTCTCCTATCTTTTGTTTTCTTTTGAACCTTATTTCAAGTTGTTCGTCAGTAGAGCAAGCTGTGTTGCTCAGCAGTTGCAGAGGAGGATTCCTCTGGTCGGCTACGCTGTATTGCCCAACGGATCAAGCTGTTAGGCAGCGGATGGCTAAGCTATATTGCCCAGCGGAAGCAAGCTGTGATGCTCAGCTATTTGTAGGCAAGCTGTGAGGCCCAGCCGCTCAAGCTGTGAGTCAGCAGGAATCCACACTCGGGTTGAGTGTGGGGTGGACGTAGGTTTGGAGGACCGAACCACCTAAAAACTTTATTGTCCATCGTGGTTTAAGTGTCTATTCTGATCCGCTAGATGTATGCTTAGGTTCGATCTGAATCGTTTGTCTAGCGAGAAATTTAGTTTTATCTTGTTCACTTGATATTGGTTCTGGAGAGTGTCAAATCCACTCAAGTCATCTGAGCGTCTAGGTTGCATTCGTTTGCTTGATTGGGTTCAGTTAATAGCGTAAGTTTGCTTAGGAGTCTACACTCTTGCAGCTCAACTGTTTTGTCAAGAGAATCATTGTCCTTCTTATCTTGTATAGTTTAACTAGTCTTAATTCCGCATTGTGTCTGGTTACAGTTTTTAATTGGGCAATTCTGAAGAGGGTTTCATTCATCCCCCCTCTGAATCCATCGCACCAGCTCCATCAATAGAAACGGGGAGAAACATGCGAAAAGAGTAGGGATCCTCTCACCTACCTTTTTCAAAGCTCTAACCCAACGAAACCTCGAAGAATGCTGATCACCCAAAGTGGTCGGCTCCCACGAATGCAACTGCCTCTACCTCGACTTTCCGCCCACCCCTCGGCCTTGCCCTCACCTCACGCTGCCACTGTCGCTCTGCCCCGAGCCTCCCCACCACCGTCGGTCGCCGGAGATGAGAATGGGGGAGGGGGGAAGAGACAATAGAGTGAGGGAGAGGGTGAGTCGAGACAGATGAGAGAACGAAGGGGGAGAGAGGGGGTTAAAATGGGGTTTTAAATTTTTATTTTATTATATTTTTCTATTTCATTTAGAAAATCCACAAGAACTCTGAAATACCCCGAAAAATACATTCCAACCCAGAAAAATTTTGAGAAAAAAGTAGGACCGCTCCATGCGCCGCCATGGACCCAGAATAACCCATAAACGCACCATCAAAGGGTATGAAGAGTCAATATAAAAACCCGAAACCCACTCAGACACGATCCACAACCTGCAAAAACACAATCCAAAAATTTGGGACATTACAGACCTCCCCCCTTATAGAAATTTCATCCTTGAAATTTGGGACAGAGCACATAACTCAGGGGGCAAGAACTCACCCAACGGGTATGACCTCGCGATTACAGCATAACCACCACACCCACCATACGATCTCTCTGAGGGACACTGCCAAACAATAGAACCAAAAGAGCCCTCTCGCTCTACCATGCCAATTCATGCCAATTCAACCAAATGAAACTCTCATGGGCTCAAACACATCCGACATACTCTGCACGTGGAAAAACACACAATCCTTGTAGGGAACCCACACTTAGCCACCTACTCGGGATATCAACATCCACAGCTGCGGAACACCAAGTACTCCTCACAAGGAGCACCAACACACCTCATCCCCAGATGGCGACCTCAACGTCGATCTCAACTGGCTACAACTCTTTCGTCGGCTCCTTCATTGCCAGCGACACATGCCCTCGAGCCGAATGCCTCAAATGCTCACCGGTCACCACAATCCCCAAGGGACACATCATAAACAACTACCTTGGACTTTGTTGTGCCCCAGGTGTGTTTTGATGAAGACATTCTATCCTAGTCCATTTGATTTACATTGAAAGCTATTTGATGAATGTGTGATGTTGCTGAATGAGCCTTGTTCTGAATGGTCTCATGTATGGTTTCATTGAGTTGAGCAAAATGCTTGATATTTGATTTGTGCCTTGGAAGGCTAGATTGATCATGTGGAAAGTTGCTATGAAAGCTTCAATTTTGCTGTAATGATTTATTTGAAGTATGAGTGCAGCTAGCTAAGAAATTGATGTATGGCTTGATAGAGAGATGGAAAATGAGTTTGGGTGTGTTTGAGTTGGAGTTGGGCTAGTCATGCCTCAACCTTAGTTTGAAATGAAAGCCTGCGGTTCATGAGTTGGTAATGTGAAAATCCCTTCTCGTGTGTAGTTATCGTTCATCATTTTGTTAATATGCAGGTTCATGAAGGCTTGTCTTTGATATGTTTGTATTGAGTGATTTATATGTGTAGAGTGCGGGCTCAAATGTGTCTCAATCCATTGGACCCAAGGTAAGAAATTATGCTTTAATGTATTCCAGTTTACCTTGATTGGGGTTTGATGTACTTGGTCTTTAATTCATTGAATATCTTACTTTTCTGGTCTGAAGTTGCAAGAGTCGACTCTCAGAGTCGAGTTCTGCAGTCCTGGGGACTATTTTTGGTAAAAACAGAACCCCAGGTGAAAAGTGTCGACTCAAGGAGTCAACACTTTCACCCTGGGAGTTATTCTTTCGCCAAACAGAACTGTTGGGAAAAAGTGTCGACTCAAGGAGTCGACACTTTTCACCTGTGTGTTGTTTTTATCTGTTTTGGCAGAACTCCAGCAAACAAGAGTCGACTCTAGGAGTCGACACTTGTTCCGGGTGTTCCGATCGGGCTTGCCGATTTTGGATGCAAACCCAATTATTTTAGGTCCGATTGGCTTGGCTTTTTACCCCATTACCCCTAGAGTTTCTACCCTTGATTGGGTGTGGATTTGAGAGATTATTCCATGGGGTTTTATGTCTTTTTGCATCTCTCCTCTTTGAGTATATGTATGCTGCGTTCTCATATGATGAACATAATCTTGCAGGCTAAGCTTTTCTATTCTTGCAAGAAAGAGGAGGAGAAGGTGTTTGCCCTGCTGGAGAAGGAGATCCACGCCACCAAGGAACGCGTCTCAGGTCCCCGAGCTTGAAGCCAGAGGCGAGCCGCCGCTGCTCTCCATCGACTGCTTTGCTTGGGCAGATTTCTTCAAGGGGCCGGATTCTTCCTCTCACGGTTCTATAATTTCAATGCATCCTTCCACTCATCCCTGAGTTGTATTGAAGATTAAAGGGGAGAAACTAGTTATTTCATTTTCTTAGTTCCATTTGAGCATAGTTCTTTATCCTTTGGACTGGGTAATGTGTTTCCACATACTTTTCTTTCATAGACAATCTTGGAGCCTTGTCTCCGTGTGTGCGATTTCTCGTCGTCGTACGAGAACCACGTGTGTTGGGCCGTCGAGCCCGTGTGTGTGGTTGCTTGCTGTCGTCGTGCAGCGTTCATAGTGGAATCCTCTCGAGTTGACAGGGGTGGACGTAGGATGGCACTTGGGTGCGTCCAAACCACCTAAAAATAGATGTGTTGTGGGTTCCTATTTGTGTGCTTGTTGTTCTTCTCTATCCGTTCATCTTACGAGTGTGATACGGTGAGCTAAGAGCTCAATTAATCTGTCCGTTCATTACATTTTGACGGAGTAATTCATCAAAAGCGCTGGAGAGTTGTGAGAGCTTGGTTGATATTCATCATATCTAGATATTCTTGTTTAGCTATCCAGATATTTCTTGTCATCTCTACGCTTAAATTTTAAGTTTGTCAAAAAGGGGGCGTATTCAATTCACCCCCCTCTCAATTGCTTTCCTATCCAGATATTCACTATCCAAAATCCACTACGCACAACAACCAACTCATCAATCTCCCATCGGCTACAGAAAACCCTCTACCAGCCACTGGTCACACATCAACCAGAAGTCCCTGGCCACCTTCCTCTCCTGCTTCTCCTGCAGGGCCATCAATCAATTCCTCTAAAGACTGGCCACACATTGATTGGCACCACCTTGGTCCTCCCTGGCCATCCGGCCAATTACAACTTCTTAAGAGAAGATAGAACAACGAGGTCACTCACGTGAACCTCGAACTCCTCAATCACGTTGATCTTGGGCATGCTGCCTCAAACTCCTTTCCCACTGGCGGGGCTCCCATCACACATTTGCACTTTGGGGGATTCTTTCGACTAGAGGATAGTAGTTCCATTTTAAAATCTTCCAAACCACACATACCAACACCACAGTTCCACCTAACTACTAACCAATCAGTGACCAACTCCCAGCGCCCACACACAAAAAGTCTCCTCGCACAACTCCTTGCGAGCTAGGGGAACACTACAATCCGGGCGATGGCACCACAAGATACACCAAATTCCAAACTCTCTCGAGTCTTGTCATGGACAAGCACTCCATCCATAACCATCACATCACTCAACTGATCTCGAATACCACGTCCGTCGAACAATCGACGCACTAAACCACATGTTACTAGGGCGCTTAAACAACTCCAGCAGCTCCTTTGACTACTCATCGTGGCATCCACGCAGGGTATCATCCTTAACACCAACACCTCTCACTCCTCAGATCCACCCCCGGAACATCCACACCAACCAAGGTCGGTCAACTTGTTAGCTCAACTCTGAGCAACGCACATCTGTGCCATATAACTAGTCCAAACAGCCATGACCTGCCCCAAAACCAATAGCGAAGTGACTCCACCCTGAGCCACCGACACAATTCATGGAAAAGACTGGCGTAATAATCATCCTCATCGACCACTCTCATCGTTGAGCTCCCCGATTCTCAATTCTGCCAATGCCGCTTAGCACGATACCGTTATCGATGCACGGCAACCAAGGCCACTCGCATGGCCAATACAACCTTTCACCCAAAGGCAACTCTCTACAACTGATTACCAAACCTCCAGGACACGCTCACCATTGAAACATGCACCATTCACCACTACCTATTGTAGACACGCCAAAATTGATGCTATGTTGAGTAAATTTCATGTCACAATGTAATGCCCCAAGGTGGACTTTATTACTAGTTTACTAAGAGGGTTTTTCCTTTTTTCTTACGATTATAACGACCGTCGTCTGGTCGATATTTAAATAACGCCTTAGGAGCTGTCGCTATTAGGTCGACCTACTTAAATGAACGACCATGTGCGTGGGCGTTGTTTTTAATTCTTTTCAATTTCCACTCGGAATTGATTTCTAAGAAATGACGCCCATGTGAATGGGCGCTCTTTAATAAACGCCTCTGCGTGCGGTCGCGAGTTATGAATTTCTTAATTATGGAGCATCCAAAAATTCCCAGGAAATAGCGGTAGTCCCAGGGGCGCTGTTTAGAACAGCGACCGTCTCTAGGTCGCCATTTTCATTCCGTCTCCTCTTCGTTTGCAACTTTCCCGTAGAGTGTCCTTCCTTATTTTAACTCTGTGATTGATTGTGGGAAGGAGATCTATGATTGAGAATTATCTTTCCTTGTTTTAATCCTATTTGAATAAGGTTTTTCATCCCTATAAATACCCTGTAATCCCCCCACGCGAGAACCTTACGCACCCCTTGATTGAGAGTTCTTCTGCTGGAGCTCTAATAAATTATTGTTGCTGTTCCTTATTATCATTGCCGAGGGGTGCATTAAGTGTCGTTGGTTCTGTGGTGTTGGCTTGAGCTTTCATCTTCTCTTCCTCCTCTGTTCTGCTTACAAGCGCAGAAGGAGAATCCCCTCTCTCTCTCTCTCCAATTCTTTTAAATTCTCTGCATATCATCATTATACCCACGGTTACTTAGTGCATCTTGGTATATTATTCATATTTCTCTTGCATACATACTTCTCCCATCCCTTTTGCTCCTCTTAGGGGTTTTAAAACAAACACCATAAGGTGTGTTCATGCCCACATTACATATTGTTATTTTATTGGGTATAGATACTACACTTCTTTTGGCTAATCCATATCTCTTTGTTGTCTTTGTTTTATTTTAAGGGTAGTCAACAATAAAAACCCCCCTTCATCAGCCGGCCGGTTGGAGGGGGAAGTTGTATTCACATCCACACCCACTCACAAGGTATTCTTCGCGATCACACTTCTTCTTTTGAGGCAACCCCTCTGGCGATCACACTCCTAAGTAACATCACATGCTCCCTCCCCCTGTTGTTATTATCTCCCATATGCACATTAATTGTTCTTCCTTTTTTTAAAAAAAATGTCTATGTGACACGTTCACAAATTGGCAATCACGGTGGGACTCTTGTTGTTTTTATTTTGATTACCCCTCCTTTGGCACCCACGTGTGCCCATCCCTTTGGCACCCTCGCGTGCCCCTCCTTTTGGCACCCACGTGTGCCCCTCCTTTGTGCTCCACGTAGCACACTCCCCTTGTGCACCACGTGCATACCCCCCACTCGATTAGCCAATTTTTTGGACTATCTATAGCATTTTTAAGGAGAAATTTTGATTTTATGGTAGTTTATATTGCTCTCTATTTCTCTGAAACTAATCAGCGACCGCTCAAGGTCGCTATTTTCAGAATCAGCGACCTCTCACAAAGGCGCTCATTGCCTTATTTTCATATTATTTACTGTTTTCATAATTTACGCCCCTTCACAGAGGCATCATTCATACATTCAGCGCCTAACTCCAAGGCGCCAATTCTTGAGTCATTGATTGACTCCCTTTCACAGTGGTTTACTGTTGCTGCTATTAGTGCCCTTTCACAGAGGCGCATGTTACTTAATCAACGACTGTCATACAGTCGTTATTCACTGATACAGCGACCACTGTCTGGTCGCTATTTCTTTCTGTGTTCACAGAATTGCCATATTTGCTGTTATCTTGACTTGATTGATTGGGTTATTAATTTTCTTCACATTGTTATCGATCTTGTTTGCATTAGCACATTTCGTTGAGAGACCTCCTCTCTCTACACTTTTAGAATCCCCTACACTTTCTTGGGAAAGGAAGGACCCTCCATTGAACATTCCGTCTCTTTGGATTGGAAATTCCTTGACCAAGACCTCCGTAAGTCCTCGCACTCGTGGATTCTCTCACGGAAGCTAGGCCGATTGTACCTTTGAGGCACCCCGGAGTTTATATAACCCATGTGCTTGTGAGGAGAGAGAAAGAACCTAGTTAACCCGGAGAATGCATCCAAATTGAAATTAGGATCTACATTGAAGAGAGGGCTAACTACTCTATTAAAATTCATTCTTACTTAAACTCAAAGAGCGCTAAAATCTTCCCTAAGCATCATAACTTGTTCGGCAACTTGTTTGACAACTTACTTGAGTGATTATTTCCTAGTTATATCTTGTTTGCTTGAGATAATTCCCTACTATAATCATGAAGCTTCGTTTAGGTAGAATTGTCAACATGGCCAATCAAGAGTATTCATATGATTATGAGGACGGTCAACATGACCAATCTTATGAGGTCCTTCCTCAGGGACTCACCCAATATGAGCCCCTTCCTCAAGGTTTTGTCCAGCATGAGGGAAACTATGTTCCCTCCTACCCTCAAGTCTATATGGTGGACACCACCACTCAAGGGGGTGACCCCCCTTCTCAAACTCAACCCATCACTCAATCCACTCCCAGGGACACTTCCCCGTCTTTTAATTTCAATGATCTTATCAATGCTTTATCTCAGTTGGATGATACCCAACGCCAAGCGGTCCAGGCCGCTCTTAAAGGGAAATCGGTCCCTTCTTCTTCTTCCAATTCCCCTCAGGCCGTGGGTGGCCTTCAAATCAATCCTCCTAATGACCAGACAGTCTCTCAGAGAATTCCATCTCGTCCATGAACTCCTATTATGGTTACGCCGGCCCAATTAGCGAGCCATTCTGTCGCTAGGCCCCAACAACTTCCACCTCCTCAATTCTTAAGAAGGCCTATGCCAAACTCCTTCCCTATTCACCCGGCCTGGCCGAGTTTGACACAAACAGTATACTCCTCCAAAAGATTGCTAACATGGAGGAACAACTCAAGAAAGTCACGGCCCCCAAGAATGCTCCGGAGGTCACTCTCCCTACTCTTCCGATCTTCCATTTACCTCCGTCGGAGATGCCTAACTTCAGGCGCTACAATGGAATGGATAATCTGTTCATCCATTTGAAAGATTTCATGTATGAGACATCCTTTTGGCAGGACAATAAGACCTCTTTGGCATATCTCTTTAGAAGGTCTCTTGATGGCCCGGCCCTTGAATGGTTTTACTCTTTGGAGCCAATCGAAGCGGGAGATTTCGATGTTGTTCAGCGCAAGTTTTTGCAAAAGTATAAAGACTGAGTGGGTCCTTCTTTGTCTGTTACTAATCTTGTGGCCGAAAAGATGAAGTCCGATGAGGACTTTGTGCAGTTTACCGATAGATGGAGGTAAATGGCCGAGAAGTTAAAAGATACCTTGTCAGAATCTGAGCAAGTAAATAAGATAATCTCCAATGCGACCCCGCAATTTTGACACATATTGGCCATGAATAAGCTCAACACTATGGAGGAATTATATGAAAGAGCGAGATATATCCAAACCCAAATGAAGGATTCACCCATCATGGGCATGTTTGAACCGAGGCCGAGGATAATAAGGAAGAACAATAATGTCAATACTAATAGTGGCATAACTGAGGGCACTATTACCAATGACCAGGTGGGCGCGGTTGGCAATCCCAAACCTTTCCGCAGTTCTTCCAATCCAAGACCCCCGCAACAACAACAAGCACAGCAATAACCCTCATTCCTTAACCACCAAAAAAATAATCCTCCTCAACCCTTTCAGCCTCCACTTCCTCCACAGACCCAGAATCTACCACAAAATCCTCCAATCCCTCAGCAATACCACAATGTGCCTCCACCGACCAATTATGATCCCCAACAGCCGAGAAGACCTATAGGCCCTCGAAGAGCCCACTATCCCCCGTTACCCGAGAGCCTCCCCGACATATTTAATGCCCTCATGGCCGCCAACCTGCTCACTCTGCCAAAGGAAAGAACAGCCTGGCCTCCTAATGTGGATACCTCTTGGTATTGTGTCTTCCATCGGTAGCCCGGTCACAACATAGATCATTGCTTCCATTTCAAGGATTATATATGTGATTTGAATGATCAGGGCGGTATTGACTGGGATGAGATGAGGAAATTTGTTACTACCCAGAAGGCACGAAGACCTCCGTGACAGCAACAGGCTCAGTAGCCACAACAACAAGTTCAACAACCTCCCCCGGTGCAGCCAGCTCCCGCGCCACAACCGAACATGGGGATTGTCAATAATCCGCTACTGGAGCACCCAACTAATCAACAAGTAAACCATGGTACCTCCTTCCATGAAGTGGAGAGAGGGTAGGGGTGACATGAAGAAAGCGCCTCTGTCGGGGCCATAAACCAAACCTCAAACCAACCACCACGTCTGCTAAGAATAACACCACAACCAACACCTTTTTCTCAACCTTCTCATCCTCTCTTGCGCACCACCAACCAAGTTCCCACAACCATTTGTTGTGCCCCTTAGGCACAAGCATGTGCTACATTGCTTTGATGATAGCAATGCTATTTGGTTTTGATGATAGCAAGACAGTGAGTGCAATTGAGTGCATTTGCTATTGTGTTTTGATGATTGCAATAAACAAAGTGCATTTCTGTGCATTCTTTTCCTTGAGCATTCTGCATTCGATAGCAACATGAATGATGATGTTTAGCATTGATGGCATTTGTTCTTTATATATCTGAATTGCATTTTGTCAGATATCATGTCTCTGCATGTAACTGCAAAGTCTGAATAGCAGTAAGTGCTAGTCTCTACATTGGTTCTTTATAAGTTCTGATATGCCATTATTCACCTTCTGATCATAATGCAGTTCTTCATAAGTTCTGATATGGCATTGCATATTTAATTATGTTCAGTCATGTTACTGTTGCTCTTTAGACTACAGTTTGATACTGCAGCGTCGACCCACCGAACTGCAGCGTCGACGCTGCCAAGGCACTTCAGAGGTAGCAGTAAGAAACATTTGATCTGCTGCGTCCACGCTGCTTGGGCAATGCGTTGACGCTTGGTGCCTCTTTAACTTTGCTGCACTTATTCATTGGTCTGGTCTGTGGTGCGTCGACCCCTTGTGCTGATGGGTCGACCCCTCAGTTCATTCATCACTGACCTTCGTTCAAGGCAAAGTCTATACATTGGGGTCTTTCCCTACATTTCTTAAGTGAAGTCTGTACATTCGGTTCTGAAGCCTGAAGTCTATACAGTCCAGCCTATTCCTACGTTCAAGGCTTCAGCTACACTCTAAGTCTGTACAGCCACTCCTTGAGCATCAAGTCTATACATTGGCCGCTGTTCTTCAAAGTCTGTACATTGGGCTTTCACATGAAGTCTGTACATCCGTTTGTCCTGCATTGTTCATCAAGTCTGTACAGCCATTCACTGTTGAAGTCTATACACTAGTCGGTGGAAAGTCTATACACTGGCTTCTGTCTTCAAAGTCTATACAGCGGCTGTCTTCACATTTGAAGTCTGTACACCGACTCGCTTCATGTCCCCAAAGTCTGTACATCCACAGTGATTCTTGAAGTCTGGACATTGGTCTTCAAACTCAAAGTCTGCACATTGGTCTTCAAATCCAAAGTCTCTACAATGGTCTTCACACTTGAAGTCCATACATTCGATGTGCAGAGTTGAAGTCCATACTGTGCCTCAGGCTGAGCAAGTTCACACACTGGTCGGTGGAAAGCCTGTACACTGGCCTCAGCTTTTCAAGTCTACACATTGGCCTCTTTTGTTGAAGTCAACACATTGGGCAAGTCTGTACGTTGCATTCGCCTTCACAAGTCTATACAACGAAGTATATACACTGCAATGTACATACTTAAATCTTATGACTTTATTCTTGTTGCTGAAGGGAACAGGGTCGACGCTGGGAGCTTAAAGCGTCCACGCATCAGTTGACGAAGCCTTCACGATATCTTCCACTGCGTCAACGCCACAAGCAAGCAGCGTCGACGCAGCAGTTAAAGAAGCAGAGACCTTCATAGGCTATTCCACTGCGTCAACGCCACAATTGAGCAGCGTCGACGCAGCAGCTAAAGAGACGAACCTAATGGCTTACTGGAATGCCTCACTGCGTTAACGCCATTGATTGACAGCATCGACGCAGCAAGTCAGATTGCTGTCATTGAGCATGTGAACTGAGAACTCTATACATCGGACTGAAGAGGCTAATGAAGGGCACGTGATCCGAGGTGCCTGGCTCGTGATCCAAGGATGGACGAGATACCAGGATGCTGACACGTGGCCAAATGCTTGGGCGGGAGCTGTGGAAGCCACACGTGCCCTAGCTGCTGCTGGCGCTGCTATATATATGAGTCTTCATCCTCTGTAGAAGGCTGATCGACAGAGAAGAGAGAAGCCGTGAAGAAAAAGTAGAGTGGAGAGAAGCTGTCGATCCAGCACAAGAGAGGAAAGAAAAGGGAGAGAAGAGAAGAGAAGAGAGTGAGAGACTAGCGAAAGAAGAAGAGAGAGAAGAGCAAGAGAGAGATTGGAGCTCGAGCTGAGAAAGAGAGAGAGTTTGAGGTTGTCTGGCTTTTGGATCAAATCCAAGCTAGAGCTGCTCCTTCGAGAGCTATATTTGTGCTTCATTGTTTCAGCTTTCTGTTGTTGTCATTTCCTATCTTTTGTTTTATCTTTTACATCCTTGTTCAAGCTGTTAGTCAGCGGATTGCAGAGGTGCTGCCTCTGGACAGCTAAGCTGTATTGCCCAGTGGTTTGCAGTGGAGGATTCCACTGGACAGCAAGCTGTGTTGCTCAGCGGGGCGAGGAGGATTCCTCGGACGGCAAGCTGTTTGCCCAGCGATGTATGGCAAGCTGTGATGCCCAGCTGTTCAAGCTGTGAGTCAGCGGAATCCACACTCGGTTTGAGTGTGGGGTGGATGTAGGTCTGCTGAACTGAACCACCTAAAAACCCCTTGTGCATTGTGGTTTGTTTTGTTCTATTATGCTTCTGCTAGATGAATGCATAGGGGCGCTCCATGTGTTTGGCTTCTGGTTGAGCAGAAGAGTTAATTAGTCTTCTTAGAGTGTTTTAATTTGTCAAGAGAGCGAAATTCTAGTTGAGCTATATTTTGTCTAAATCTGTCTTGTTAGCACTCTAGTGATCTTAATGTGTGTTTGTTTAGTTCCGCATCTTCCCATTAGCATTTAAGCTTGTCTAGTTTGCAAACTAGTAATTCTAGTGAGCATCATATTTTAATTGGGCAAAAGATTTTTAAAGGGCTATATTCATTCACCCCCCCTCTGAATACTGCACCGAACCCAACAATTGGTATCAGAGCGGTCTCTGACTTAACAGATCTAACAATCTGCAGAGGATCCTGCTAACTGTTTAGTGCATTTCAGAGTGGGTCATTTGGAATTGTTTTCATTTACTATCTTAGTGCTTTACGCTGATCATCTGGTTTAGTGCATTTCTGTTTGGTGCATTTCATAAGTGTGTCTCTTGTGTTATGTATTTAGTTAGTGCCGTGTCTTGCTTATCTGGTTTTGTTGTCTATTGTTTTGTGCTTTGAATTTGGTTGTTATCTGATTCGATGGCTAATCCTCCGATATTCAGAGGTGATAACTTTGACTCTTGGTTCAAAAACCTCCATCGGTATGTAAAGTCTACTGATCCAAAATTGTGGAAGGTAATGACTCACGGCCCATACAAATTGTTGAAGGATAAATCTAAATGGATCAAGAAGGATAAGCTGAAAGACTCTGTCAATAATAGAGCTGTAGTTTTATTAAAAAAATCAATTGACAGATCTCTAATTGAATGCATTTCTTCCTGCAGGTCTGCCAAAGATATTTTGGATAAACTGAAGCTAATCAGGAATCACAACAAATGCTTGATGGCTGATAGAAGAAATGCTAGTGATGAAACTTCATCCGAGGTAAGCTCTGAACCTGAAGAACTTTCAATTGATGACTTATGGAATATAAATGAGGAACTCAATAATAAATGTGAACAATTGAAATCTGAAAAGAAAAAATTGAAAAAGGAAATGTTGTACGAAATAAGAGAACTAAAATGTGAAAATGCAAAACTAAGAGATAGTCTGAAAAGCGATGAAAATTCTTGTAAGGCATGTGCTATTTTAGAAGACATGATAAATGAGTTTGATCATGATAGTAAATTGCAAAAGGAAGCATTCAAATCTCTAGAAATTGAAAAACAAACATGCTTAGACAAAATGTCTGAAATTGAGAATCAACTGAATGATAAGAAAAATGAGCATCTAAAAGGCATGCAAGAACTGACTGAAGTTAATTCTGAATTGGACAAACTGAAATTGGAGAATGAAGATCTTCAAAAGAAAAATAAAACTCTTATGGTCAGAATGAATGAAATCAATGAGGAGGTTTCACAGTCTTCTTTTGCTAAATCAAACTGTAAAATATGCTCAGCTTTAAGAGAACGTAATGAAGATCTCTTTAGTGAGAATGAATGACTAAATAAATAAATTGCCTCACTTAAAGATGATCACAAAAACCTGCTCGCTGAGAAAATTAAAGCAGAAGAAAGAGAAGATGAACTGATTGAAAAATTGGAGCACATGCCTGGAAGAGAGAGATGTGCTAATAATGAAATTCAGGATAAAAATCTTGACGAAGAAAACACTGAATTAAAAGCTGAAGTTGAAAAACTGAAGTGGTTGAACATTGGCTTGTCTGAAAGACTTCTCACTACAGAAAAAGGAAAAGCTGTCTATGATGAAAATTCAGAAATTCTGAACAGTCTAGAACAAGAAATTGAGAAGTATAAAACTGCAAACCAAGTTCTAAGCGAATGTGTTAATTGCAGTGAACAGGAAATAGCCAGTTTTGAACTTCACATTGCTAGCTTGGAAGATAAAATTCATAATCTGGAAAATTCAGCTATTGAGTCTGCCAAGATTAAAGGAAAAATAAAAACTGTTGGGAAGAGGAAGGATGATAACTCTGAAGGGGGAACAAATTGCTGTTCTGATGTTAAGAAAATCACTAAAAACCAGCTATATACCACTTTTGTCCAAAGCACTGATGTAGCTGGTACTTCAAGGCAATCCCCAAAACAAAATGAAAATCAGAAGTCACCTTCAAAATATGTCTTTCAGTTAAAGCTCAGAAAATTGAAAAGCAAACAAAACATGTTGAGGATAATCAGAAATTGACAAGAAAGAGTCAAACAAAAAGGGCAAAGAATAATTCTGGTAATACTCTGAAATTTGTTAGCTCTGATGAATCTGATGGGTCAATGCAAAATGCTCATGCTTCTTGTACTCATTCACATGCATCTGTGAATTCATCTGATAGAAACCATGCCCCTAGGAAATCTGATGCTTCTTGCTATTACTGTGGTAAGCATGGACATATCATGGATGATTGCAGAATATTAAAAGAGGATGAGCATGCAAATAAAACAATGCATTCTAGGAATCTATCTAAAAGAAACCATGCCTTCAGGAAAACTAATGCTTCATGCTATTATTGTGGTAGGTATGGTCATTTAATGAATAAGTGCTATGCTTTGAAATCTAATGACAGAATGCATGCCAGATACACCCCAAATCATCATGAGCACAAAAGAAACAAACTAAAATTTAATCAGCATATCATTTGTTTCACTTGCAATAAGCCTGGGCACAAGGCTATTGAGTGCTGGTCAGGAAATCATTAGGGTAAAAATGAATCTAGAAGCAAGCATCTTAAATGCTTCGAATGTGGGAGGCATGGCCATACAGTCAAGGACTGTTGGCATGCTCAAGTAAGTCATGTTAATAACAAAGTTTTTAAATTCTCTGTAAAACGACCTGTGAACTTTTCATGCTTTAATTGTGGTAAATCAGGTCACAAATTTTCTGAATGCTGGATGAAGAAGAATAAGAAACAGAATGTTCATGTAAACAACAGAACAACTCATGCTCAATCTCATAGGTCTCATGCTTCTTTTGATAAGCATCATAGGACCAGACAATCTGTTGTTTCATGTCATTATTGTGGAAATTTTGGACATTCTATGTCTGATTGTTCTTTTATGGAATTTGATGATAATGTTGCAAAAAGAATGTTTAGAACACCTGATAGGGGTAGTGCAGGACCCAAGACTGCTTGGGTCCCTGCAAGATCATATTGATTGATATGTTGCAGGTGTGCCTTGGTGAGAGAAATAAAAGGGGTAATTTAGCCAAGGCACTCAAAAAGGAAGCCCCAGGATTCTACATCTCATGTTAGTTCTGAACTTGTTTTTAAATTTCATCATCTGAAAATGCTGATTTGTCTGTTTGATATCTGGAATTGTTGAACTGTTCGATTGATTGTCTGATATTCTCTTCATGTCTAGCTGATCAGTCTGCATTCCAGACTCAGCTACTGAGTTTTGCCTTGCATATATCTAATGCTCTTCTCTCACTGATTATTGCACTGTGTAAATGGACTGCATGCTTGTTGTTGAATGCATAACTTGCTGATTGTGAATAGTTCTTCAGTGTATAGAGTCATTGCATGTGTCTAATGTCTGCATACATTATTTGCATGACTGACTTTGAAGTTGTTCAATGTATATAGAACTGATTTGCATGATTGTCATTTGCCCATTGTCGTAGACTACATGTTTTTCTATGCATAATAGGGCTGCTTTGCACTGCATTATCATTTGCTTAACCCTGGTATATAAAATGGTATGTTACTAAAGGGCAAGGAAATCTGCCCAGAGATTTCTACCATGTGTGAGATGGTCTTTGAGACCAGGTTCTCCGCCAAGTACCATGGGTCCTATCTTCATGTAGAATAGTGCACTGCATCATATGTTGAAAAATATGAAAAAAAGGGGATAAAATGCTCATGACTTGGATGCATAAAACTGAATTGATTGCATATTTGCCTCATGAATCCTTGGTGCATAGTCTGCATGTAGGATAGTATGTTGCATAGCATATCTCTTGCATCATGATGTCAGGGGGAGCTGAAAGTTCTATTCAATTCATTGAATCCTATTCACTTCTCAGTGTTCTCATTCAAATGATTCATATTCTTTGACATCAGTTGCTCATTGAACCATATTGCCAATTGCTATCCTTTCCCCATCATTTTCACTAAACAACAGCTTTGCATCTGGTTTAGTACATTGAATGGTGATTATTGCAAGTGTTCACTTATAAGAATCACACTTATAAATTGAAAGGAACTAAAGGTTTAACCTTTATAAATTGGGGAGTTAAGTGTCTGCACTTCAGAATTTGAGATAAAAGAAAACTTTTATAGCTCTTAATCTTTGTCTCATGGCTAAAATAGAAAAAGTTTTTGTAATGCCTAAATGTGTTGAACTGGATATGTCTAGAACAGGCTAATAAGAGTGTGTACTGATTTTTAAACAATCACTCTAAAAGAATTAAGGGTAGCAGTAAATAAGATCATTAATGTTAAGAACTGAACACAGTGACAGAGCAATGGCTGATTGCACTGAGAAACTGTGAACTCCTCCAAAGAAGCAGGAGAATTCACATGTCATGAGGTGCTTCAGAACATCTCTGTTCATAGGGTCAAATCCTTAGAGGGAGTCCTCACCAAGTAACTGAGGGTACTGACCTCTAATCAAGGTGTACCCTTAATGTCAAAAGTGAAGACTATCCTTTGTGGGTTCTGATCTGAAATAGGTCTAGTAGTTTATGCCTAGTAACTGGGGGTACCTGCCTCTAATCAAGGTGTACACATAATGTCAACAGCATAAATACCACTGATCTATTCACTTAGTTCAAGTTCTGAAATTCAAAGGTGAAAATCAAACTGCTGTAACCCTTCGAAAAATCAAAAGTCAATGAGTGAAAATTGTTCTTATTAATACATATTCAAGTTGCCTCTCTTGATCTTCCATGTTTAATCACAAAAGGGTATTATTTCTGACTTATCTATTAATACCATGTGCCCTATATTCATTGCTATAAATGGAATCTATAAACTCTTTTTCAGGGGTCAGATCTTTTACTCTAGGTTTATCACTGTTAAACCTGAATTTTTGTCAAAATTATATGTTGCTGATTCTTATACTTTAACAGTTGTTTATAATCATGCTTCTTTTCTGAACCTATGATTCAGCTGTTGTCAAGTGACCCTCCTACCTTCTCTACCTTGTTTATCTGTTCATATTCCTTCTCAAAGGGGGAGCATTTATTTAGGGGGAGAAATAATTCAGGAGGAGTCATACCTTCAGGGGGAGTTTATTGCTCTAGAAGTCACTTGCATGCATACTGCCATGTTGCACTCATGTTCTTATAATTCTTCCCTTTTCGATTATGTCAAAGGGGGAGAAAATTTTATGTGAGACTCACTGTCACTGTTTATTGCCATCATCAAAAAGGGGGAGAATGTTGTACCCCTTAGGCACAAGCATGTGCTACGTTGCTTTGATGATATCAATGCTATTTGGTTTTGATGATAGCAAGACAATGAGTGCATTTGAGTGCATTTGCTATTGTGTTTTGATGATTGCAATAAACAAAGTGCATTTCTGTGCATTCTTGTCCTTGAGCATTCTGCATTCGATAGCAACATGAATGATGATGTTTAGCATTGATGGCATTTGTTCTTTATATATCTGAATTGCATTTTGTCAGATATCATGTCTCTGCATGTAACTGCAAAGTCTGAATAGCAGTAAGTGCTAGTCTCTACATTGGTTCTTCATAAGTTCTGATATGGCATTGCATATTTAATTATGTTCAGTCATGTTACTGTTGCTCTTTAGACTGTAGTTTGATACTGCAGCGTCGACCCATCGAACTGCAGCGTCGACGCTGCCAAGGCACTTCAGAGGTAGCAGTAAGAAACATTTGATCTGCTGCGTCCACGCTGCTTGGGCAATGCGTTGACGCATGGTGCCTCTTTAACTTTGCTGCACTTATTCATTGGTCTGGTCTGTGGTGCGTCGACCCCTTGTGCTGATGGGTCGACCCCTCAGTTCATTCATCACTGACCTTCGTTCAAGGCAAAGTCTATACATTGGGGTCTTTCCCTACATTTCTTAAGTGAAGTCTGTACATTCGGTTCTGAAGCCTGAAGTCTATACAGTCCAGCCTATTCCTACGTTCAAGGCTTCAGCTACACTCTAAGTCTGTACAGCCACTCCTTGAGCATCAAGTTTATACATTGGCCGCTGTTCTTCAAAGTCTGTACATTGGGCTTTCACATGAAGTCTGTACATCCGTTTGTCCTGCATTGTTCATCAAGTCTGTACAGCCATTCACTGTTGAAGTCTATACACTAGTCGGTGGAAAGTCTATACACTGGCTTCTGTCTTCAAAGTCTATACAGCGGCTGTCTTCACATTTGAAGTCTGTACACCGACTCGCTTCATGTCCCCAAAGTCTGTACATCCACAGTGATTCTTGAAGTCTGGACATTGGTCTTCAAACTCAAAGTCTGCACATTGGTCTTCAAATCCAAAGTCTCTACAATGGTCTTCACACTTGAAGTCCATACATTCGATGTGCAGAGTTGAAGTCCATACTGTGCCTCAGGCTGAGCAAGTTCACACACTGGTCGGTGGAAAGCCTGTACACTGGCCTCAGCTTTTCAAGTCTACACATTGGCCTCTTTTGTTGAAGTCAACACATTGGGCAAGTCTGTACGTTGCATTCGCCTTCACAAGTCTATACAACGAAGTATATACACTGCAATGTACATACTTAAATCTTATGACTTCATTCTTGTTGCTCCAAGGGAACAGGGTCGACGCTGGGAGCTTAAAGCGTCCACGCATCAGTTGACGAAACCTTCACGATATCTTCCACTGCGTCAACGCCACAAGCAAGCAGCGTCGACGCAGCAGTTAAAGAAGCAGAGACCTTCATAGGCTATTCCACTGCGTCAACGCCACAATTGAGCAGCGTCGACGCAGCAGCTAAAGAGACGAACCTAATGGCTTACTGGAATGCCTCACTGCGTTAACGCCATTGATTGACAGCATCGACGCAGCAAGTTAGATTGCTGTCATTGAGCATGTGAACTGAGAACTCTATACATCGGACTGAAGAGGCTAATGAAGGGCACGTGATCCGAGGTGCCTGGCTCGTGATCCAAGGATGGACGAGATACCAGGATGCTGACACGTGGCCAAATGCTTGGGCGGGAGCTATGGAAGCCACACGTGCCCTAGCTGCTGCTGGCGCTGCTATATATATGAGTCTTCATCCTCTGTAGAAGGCTGATCGACAGAGAAGAGAGAAGCCGTGAAGAAAAAGCAGAGTGGAGAGAAGCTGTCGATCCAGCACAAGAGAGGAAAGAAAAGGGAGAGAAGAGAAGAGAAGAGAGTGAGAGACTAGCGAAAGAAGAAGAGAGAGAAGAGCAAGAGAGAGATTGGGAGCTCGAGCTGAGAAAGAGAGAGAGTTTGAGGTTGTCTGGCTTTTGGATCAAATCCAAGCTAGAGCTGCTCCTTCGAGAGCTATATTTGTGCTTCATTGTTTCAGCTTTCTGTTGTTGTCATTTCCTATCTTTTGTTTTATCTTTTACATCCTTGTTCAAGCTGTTAGTCAGCGGATTGCAGAGGTGCTGCCTCTGGACAGCTA
Organism: Amorphophallus konjac; assembly: GCA_022559845.1. NCBI lineage: Eukaryota > Viridiplantae > Streptophyta > Magnoliopsida > Alismatales > Araceae > Amorphophallus > Amorphophallus konjac. The sequence goes on along the minus strand of CM040123.1, from coordinate 287,399,821 downwards.
AGCTGTATTGCCCAGTGGTTTGCAGTGGAGGATTCCACTGGACAGCAAGCTGTGTTGCTCAGCGGGGCGAGGAGGATTCCTCGGACGGCAAGCTGTTTGCCCAGCGGATGTATGGCAAGCTGTGATGCCCAGCTGTTCAAGCTGTGAGTCAGCGGAATCCACACTCGGTTTGAGTGTGGGGTGGATGTAGGTCTGCTGAACTGAACCACCTAAAAACCCCTTGTGCATTGTGGTTTGTTTTGTTCTATTATGCTTCTGCTAGATGAATGCATAGGGGCGCTCCATGTGTTTGGCTTCTGGTTGAGCAGAAGAGTTAATTAGTCTTCTTAGAGTGTTTTAATTTGTCAAGAGAGCGAAATTCTAGTTGAGCTATATTTTGTCTAAATCTGTCTTGTTAGCACTCTAGTGATCTTAATGTGTGTTTGTTTAGTTCCGCATCTTCCCATTAGCATTTAAGCTTGTCTAGTTTGCAAACTAGTAATTCTAGTGAGCATCATATTTTAATTGGGCAAAAGATTTTTAAAGGGCTATATTCATTCACCCCCCCTCTGAATACTGCACCGAACCCAACAATTGGTATCAGAGCGGTCTCTGACTTAACAGATCTAACAATCTGCAGAGGATCCTGCTAACTGTTTAGTGCATTTCAGAGTGGGTCATTTGGAATTGTTTTCATTTACTATCTTAGTGCTTTACGCTGATCATCTGGTTTAGTGCATTTCTGTTTGGTGCATTTCATAAGTGTGTCTCTTGTGTTATGTATTTAGTTAGTGCCGTGTCTTGCTTATCTGGTTTTGTTGTCTATTGTTTTGTGCTTTGAATTTGGTTGTTATCTGATTCGATGGCTAATCCTCCGATATTCAGAGGTGATAACTTTGACTCTTGGTTCAAAAACCTCCATCGGTATGTAAAGTCTACTGATCCAAAATTGTGGAAGGTAATGACTCACGGCCCGTACAAATTGTTGAAGGATAAATCTAAATGGATCAAGAAGGATAAGCTGAAAGACTCTGTCAATAATAGAGCTGTAGTTTTATTAAAAGAATCAATTGACAGATCTCTAATTGAATGCATTTCTTCCTGCAGGTCTGCCAAAGATATTTTGGATAAACTGAAGCTAATCAGGAATCACAACAAATGCTTGATGGCTGATAGAAGAAATGCTAGTGATGAAACTTCATCCGAGGTAAGCTCTGAACCTGAAGAACTTTCAATTGATGACTTATGGAATATAAATGAGGAACTCAATAATAAATGTGAACAATTGAAATCTGAAAAGAAAAAATTGAAAAAGGAAATGTTGTACGAAATAAGAGAACTAAAATGTGAAAATGCAAAACTAAGAGATAGTCTGAAAAGCGATGAAAATTCTTGTAAGGCATGTGCTATTTTAGAAGACATGATAAATGAGTTTGATCATGATAGTAAATTGCAAAAGGAAGCATTCAAATCTCTAGAAATTGAAAAACAAACATGCTTAGACAAAATGTCACGCCCCGAGCGCGGAAGATACCCGGAGATGCGCGACGTGTCTATATCAATCATGTCAATCAGAGTGGTCGTGTATTCGACACAAAGACAGAGATGCGCAAAATAGCAAGATAACCCAATCCTTTATTTCATAATGGATAGACTATTACAAATCCAATACTCTGTTTAATAAAAAGGAAAAGAATACATATTTGACTCAAGAAACTATAGAAAAGACTAGACGACACTTGTAGAAGCTCTATCACTTTCACTCTTGATCATTCCCATCCGATTGACTTCCATCGTCGTCGGACTTACCTGAAAAGTAAAAAGGGACAAACGAAATGAGCGAACGCTCAGTAGGAAATTATATCTCAAGTACTAGCGAGGGGTTTAAGTAATTACATTTTTATGAATGCAATAAAGCTATGCATGCTCGCATAAAACGACAGGATAGATAGAATGTAGTATCAAGGAAATAAGATGAACTTATCATGAACTTTCAACAAGATAACAAGTTTATTCGAGATATTCAAGCAAGTACATTTAACAAATCATGTCAAGAACTTTGGCTATCATGTATCAAGCAAGTAAATTACCCTCTTTCGGGCCACGCATTTCATGTAAAGTCAAGTACGATTCAAGTACAAGATGTGTGTGGAATGTCCAATCAAGCAAGTCAAGTACTCGGTATAATGCCAGATACCTTATCATTTTAACTCCCATGGGCACAAGTACTTTCGGGTGCTCCTCCCAGGACCAGATCGGGTCCTATATGCACAGGCATTTATCATGTATATTTTTGACATCCACTCTTGTTTATAGCCAACATAGAATTTCAATAATCAAGCTTGTAGACACGTATGACAACTTTGATAGAATAGAGTCCAAAATATGACAAAGGACATAGAATGGCGATAATAACGGTATAATCACGATATCGATAAAACTAGGTAGAATATGGTTCCCTTAACTTAGGTACCATGACAAATCAATATGGACATTCTTTATATAGAATTGAGGTCCACATGAACATTAGATCAAGCAAGATACCCTCATTCTTATCATAGAATTGGGGTTTACAAGAATGTCACGATAGGGCATGATATCATCATCCCATCAAGAATTTCTTATGATATACTCTTTGTATAATCATAAGGGCCGGTATACCATGTTTCTTTAGATTGACATGGCAAGGATCGTGTAATGGGTTTTTAGGGTACAACCAGCTCAGTCGGCCTTGAGGGAATCCAAGGCTACGAGGAGTCTTACGGAGGTCTCTATGACTAACTCGCTAGTCCAAAGGAACGGAATGTCCAATGGAGAGCTTGTATGTCAATGAGAGTTGAGTGGAATCGGTAAATCAACATGAAAACATGGGACTATACTCACGGAGTGGAGAATAGTGCCGATATATATATATATTATAATATATAAAACCATCGGTTAGCAAATCAGATGAAAATCAGTTTATAGTAAAATAACGACTTAGGTCAAGTCGTTTCTCAAGTAATTAACGCCTAACAGAAGGGCGTTTACATATGGTTCGTTTTGCAGAATTTTCAATAATTCAATAATTTATCTAAACCGCGCCTTGGGAAGGGGCGTTTCTTCAAGAGTTGACGACTACAGTAGCAGGCGTCTCCTTATTTATATATTTGACAGAATATCAATAATTTCATGAATTGTCTAAAACACGCCCTTAAAAGGGGCGTTACTGTTTAATTCTATTTTTCAGAATATATATATTTCAGAATTTACAGAAAACGCGCCCTCTGAAGGGGCGTTATTAACATAATTACGCCCTAGTTCAGGGCGTTAGTTTCACAAGTCACGACCTAACTTAGGTCGTTAATTCGTCAAGGGTCATGAACAGTAACGAAGTTATATAATCAAGCAATTTTCCAAGACAGGACAGGTAAACTAGCAGGTAGAGTCATGCATTGTATTAGAATCAGGATTTCAAATATATCATCTTTATAACGTGGGTATTTATTATTTTCATAAAAGTAACGCCTGTGTACAGGGCGTTTATTCTGAAACTGACGACCATTGTTATGGTCGTTACTTTTAAAGTAGCGCCCTATTCAAGGGCGCTTCTTTCAATAATATTCCAGCAACGTCCGGGAATCTATAATAAAACTAATACATGATATGCATGATGCTTCTTGTATATATAAATTTAGTTTGGGCTACAAGACTTGAGAAAATCCTACCTTTAAGAGTTGATTTGGAGATGACCGTGAGGGGTTTTTGGCTAGCAGAAGATGATGGCTTTGATGAAGAGGCTTCTACAACAGCTTTCCTATGAGAGAAGAAACTGTATCAGTTTCTTTGAAATCTGATCATCACGTCAAAAGTGAAGAAAAGATCTTTACCAGCTCTCAACGTACGGCCACCGAGCTCCCTTAACCTGTATAGAGAAGAAGATGAAGAATTGTTAATTCTTCATGCAACTGAAGCAGAGAACAAAAAGGGAAATTAAGAAGAACGGTTTGTTCTTCACGTACCTCTGCAGTCGGAGGTATCAAATAGGTTTAGGGTTGTTCGATCAAGGCTTATTTATAAGATTTTGGAAATCCTATTAGGGTTAGTGATTGTGTGGAAGTAATGCTTCCCTAATAGAGTCCTTACCCTAGTAGACACTTACTGGATCAGGTTGATCCTTCCCCTGATAAGCTCTGGGTCGAACGGGTCCGAATGGAATTAACGCCTTAGGTAAGGGCGTCGATTCTTTAATTAACGACCTAGTTTAGGTCGTTTCTTAAGAAAAGTCTTGGATAAGGGTGTTCCTTGTTTTTGAAACACGCCCCATATATGGGCGTTTCTTTTACTTGCCTATTTGGTCGTGAGAGTTGACGACCGCACGTGTGGGCGTCCTTTCCTTAGTCACGCCTTTGATAGAGGCGTTTCTTTTTGAATTAACGCCCTAATAAGAGGCGTTATTTTAATTTTGTTTTACTTCATCTAATTAACCCTATTCTTATTATCTGTATTACTACTGTAATATATATATTTTTTAATTTATTTCAAATATTCATTTATCAGGGTTGCTACACCCTCCCCCACTTAAAAAAGAATTTGGTCCCCAAATTCAATATATATATAATTATACATGTGGAGAGCGTAGAACATATACCTCTTAGAATAACTCAGGAAATCGTTTCTTCATAGATTCTTCGGTCTCCCATGTCGCTTCGCGTTCGGGATTCTTATTCCATTGCACCTTGAGCATGGGAATAACCTTATTCCTTAGAGCTCGTATTTCTCGATCTAATATCTTTAAAGGCCTCTGTTCATATGTGAGATCTTTCTAGATCACCAGATCTCCATGCTCAATAATATGTGACGGATCGTGCACATACTTTTTCAACATAGATATGTGAAATATATTGTGTACCTCGGACAACTGAGGAGGCAACGCGATGCGATAAGCAACCTCGCCAACTCTTTCGAGTACCTCAAATTGTCCGATGAATCTTGGCGTAAGCTTGCCCTTAACACCAAATCTTCGTATGCCACGTCCAGGGGATATTTTAAGAAATACATGATCTCCAACCTGGAATTCAAGATCTCTTCTCCTGGTATCAGCATAAGCCTTTTGCCTTGTCTGAGCAACTTGTAATCTTTCTCTGATTACCTGTATCTTCTCAGTTGTATCCCTTACCATGTCTGGACCTAATAGTTGTTTCTCTCCAACTTCGTTCCAACATATGGGAGATCGGCAACTCCTTCCGTATAAGGCTTCGAAAGGTGCCATTTGGATACTAGCTTGGTAGCTATTATTATATGCAAATTCAACTAAAGGTAAGTGGTCATGCCAGCTTCCTCCAAAGTCAATAATGCATGCTCTCAGCATATCTTCAACAACTTGATTAGTTCGCTCGGTCTGACCATCCGTTTGTGGGTGAAAAGCAGTACTAAAGTTGAGCCTTGTTCCCAACGAATGTTGTAATCCCTTCCAAAAATGAGAAGTAAAACGGGGATCTCTGTCAGACACGATTGAGACAGGAATTCCATGTATCCTGACTATTTCCTTGATGTACAGTGCAGCTAGCACATCAATTGACCATCGGCTCTTTATTGGCAAGAAATGTGCCGATTTAGTTAATCGGTCAATGATAACCCAGATTCCATCATGTCCTCCTTTAGATTTAGACAAACCCATGATGAAGTCCATACCAATATCCTCCCATTTCCACTTAGGAATATCTAGAGGATGTAGTTTTCCCGCAGGCTTTTGGTGTTCCGCCTTGACCTGTTGGCATGTGAGACAGCGTGATACATAGTCCGCTATTTCTCTTTTCATATTGGGCCACCAAAAGTTCCTCTTTACATCTTGGTACATTTTAGTTGATCCAGGATGAATAGTGTATCTTGATCTGTGAGCTTCATCTAAGATCTTCTTCTTTAATTCCGGACAATCGGGTATACAAGTTCTATCTTTGAACGATAATCTTCCATCAGAAGTTAGTTGAAAATCAGATTGTCCTTCTAATCTGCCTTTGATTTCTACTAATATAGGATCATCATCCTGAAGTGTTTGTATCTCAGATAACAAATCTGACTGTATGCTTACATGAGATAGTGTGACAATTTTGGATTCCGTGTCCAAGCTTATATTGAGCTCGGAGAATTGTTCAAGTAACCTCCATTCTTGCATCATACAATTTGCTATCATTGCTCTCGGCTTTCGACTAAGGGCGTCAGCAACATAATTACCCTTTCCGGGATGGTATTGTATATTGAAGTCGAAGTCCTTGAGATATTCTAGCCAGCGTCTTTGTCTCATGTTTAGCTCCTTTTGTGAAAATAGATATTTGAGACTTTTGTGATCGGAGTATACAGTAAACTGTGCTCCATATAAGTAGTGTCTCCATATCTTTAGGGCAAATACTACCGCGGCCAGTTCTAAGTCATGGACGGGGTAATTCTCCTCATGCTTCTTCAGCTGACGTGAAGAGTATGCTATGACCTTTCCTTGTTGCATTAGGACACATCCGAGGCCAATGCCAGAAGCATCAGTGTAGACCTCGAATTTCTCTCCTTCTATCGGTAGAGCTAAGACCGGAGCTGTGGTGAGATGATCCTTGAGAGTTTGAAAACTTCTTTCACATTCCTCACTCCATTCGTATCGGATCTCCTTGCGAGTTAACCTTGTAAGGGGCACGGCGATCTTAGAGAAATCTTTGATGAATCGCCGATAATAGCCTGCAAGACCTAAGAAACTTCTGATCTCGCTTGCATTAGTGGGTCCTTCCCAGTTTCTCACAGCTTCAACTTTTGACGGATCTACAGATAATCCGTCCTTTGATATGACATGCCCGAGAAAAGCCACTTCTTCAAGCCAGAACTCGCATTTGCTGAGTTTAGCATATAATTGATTTGTCCTCAAGACTTGCAATGCAATCCTCAAATGTTCTTCATGTTCTTCCTTAGTCTTGGAATATATCAATATATCATCAATGAAGACTACTACGAATTGATCCAAGTAAGGCCTGAATATGCTATTCATTAACTGCATAAAGGCAGCAGGGGCATTTGTTAGTCCAAAAGGCATAACAACAAATTCGTAATGGCCATACCTGCTCCTGAATGCAGTCTTGTGAATGTCATCGTCCTTGATTCTTAATTGATGATATCCCGACCTGAGATCAATCTTGGAAAAATATTTGGATCCTGAAATCTGATCAAATAATTCATCGATTCTCGGCAGTGGATACTTGTTCTTGATAGTAAGATGATTCAATTGTCGATAGTCGATACACAATCTCATGGATCCATCCTTCTTCTTTACAAATAAGACTGGTGCTCCCCACGGGGAAGTACTTGGTCTAAAAAACCCTTTTCGGATTAGTTCCATCAACTGCTCCTTCAACTCCTTGAGTTCAGCAGGGGACATTCTATATGGTGCCTTTGAAACAGGACCAGCACCAGGGGCTAAGTCGATGGTAAAGGCCACATCTCTTTGCGGGGGTAATCCCGGCAATTCTTCCGGAAATACGTCTGGAAATTCTCGCACTACCTGAATGTCCTCTATCTTGGTTTCTTTAGCTTCTTTAATAGTGACAAAAGCAAGGAAGGATACACATCCTTTCTTGACGAGCTTGCTTGCTCGAAGAGCCGAAATAAGAGGGGATTTGCTTCGACTCTTAGGACTAGTATAAGTTAGTTCCGGAAATTCCTTGAAAACAATCTTGCTATCACGGCAATCAACCGTTGCCTGGTATTTGGATAACCAATCTGCTCCTAGTATAACATCATACTCTTTTAGATCTAAGCAGATAAGATCAATAGGAAAATTCTTTCCTCGAACCAATACCTCACAGTTTTGATAATGATGTGTGATATCCGTCTCGTTTCCGAGAGGAGTAGACAATATTAACTTCATCCATTCTGGTTCTAGAGGTAATGGGTCAGCAAACTTCTTGGAAATAATGGAATGAGATGCACCCGTATCAAATAAGACATGTGCATATTTGGAAAAAAAATTTAATGTACCTTCCACCAATCCGCCTTCTTCTTCTGGTTCGGTCTCTTGGATCGCATGAAGACGCGCGTTCCTTGTCACTGGGCGTTTACCCTCACCGTCTTGGTCATTCATTAATGGACAATCGGGAATCCGATGTTCACGACTCCCACAACGGAGACATGCTCCTAATTTCCTCCAGCATTCTTCTGTCTTGTGACTAGCCTTGTCACAATGCTTGCATACTACGTTTGAAGGTGTAGTGGTGATAGAGAAAGGCTTGGATTTCTTGTACTTCTGATCTTGAGAGGAAGAACCTCCATTATTGGGCCTCTTCTTAAAGTTGGGTTTAAAAGAACCCGAACTTGTGACTTGCTCCTTTTTGTCTTTCCCACGGATCCTATCAGATAGTTCCGTGGCATCTTCAAGCAACTGAGCTCGGCGCACTATTTCAGTATAAACTTGAATATCCATAGGCGCCAGTTGAGTAATGTAGTGGGGCCTAAGCCCATTAAGAAATCTACGGGCTTTCATCTTCTCCGTGCTAATAAGATGCTTAGCATATCTAGACAACCTGGAGAACTAAGCTTCATAATCTGCTAATGATAAGGATCGTTGCTTTAATGCAGCGAATTCGGCGGCCTTCTTTTCCTGGACCCTATCAGAGAAATATTTGGCGTTGAAATATTCAACGAATTCACCCCATGTAACTTGAGTTGGGTCAATAGTAGCTTCAATCGACTCCCACCAGCATCTAGCATCCTTTTCTAACTGGAAAGTAGCTAATAAGACTTTGTCCTGATCCGTGCATTGCATAACACGGAATATACGTTCAATCTCCCGAACCCAATGCTCGGCATCGTCTGGATCGGTCGATCCCATGAACTTCGGGGGATTCATATTCTTGAATGCTTGGTGTAAGCTTCCAGCTCGTGGAGCACCACCTTGTGCTACCTGTTGTAGCACTTGGGTCATCCCTTGAAGGGTACGCTGCATGTTACGCCATTGAGCACGTTCGGCAGCCATTATCCTACAATTACAATAGCTATGTTAGTATTATATCACTATGATCTTATAAAGGACTCATTGATCATTTAACCCTTGGTTCTACCCACTCTCACTTGGTTAAAGGTTTTGAAACCTATCCTTGGACTTGGGTTTCCTAGGAATTGAATACCTTAGGCTCTGATACCACAAAGACTGTCACGCCCCGAGCGCGGAAGATACCCGGAGATGCGCGACGTGTCTATATCAATCATGTCAATCAGAGTGGTCGTGTATTCGACACAAAGACAGAGATGCGCAAAATAGCAAGATAACCCAATCCTTTATTTCATAATGGATAGACTATTACAAATCCAATACTCTGTTTAATAAAAAGGAAAAGAATACATATTTGACTCAAGAAACTATAGAAAAGACTAGACGACACTTGTAGAAGCTCTATCACTTTCACTCTTGATCATTCCCATCCGATTGACTTCCATCGTCGTCGGACTTACCTGAAAAGTAAAAAGGGACAAACGAAATGAGCGAACGCTCAGTAGGAAATTATATCTCAAGTACTAGCGAGGGGTTTAAGTAATTACATTTTTTATGAATGCAATAAAGCTATGCATGCTCGCATAAAACGACAGGATAGATAGAATGTAGTATCAAGGAAATAAGATGAACTTATCATGAACTTTCAACAAGATAACAAGTTTATTCGAGATATTCAAGCAAGTACATTTAACAAATCATGTCAAGAACTTTGGCTATCATGTATCAAGTAAGTAAATTACCCTCTTTCGGGCCACGCATTTCATGTAAAGTCAAGTACGATTCAAGTACAAGATGTGTGTGGAATGTCCAATCAAGCAAGTCAAGTACTCGGTATAATGCCAGATACCTTATCATTTTAACTCCCATGGGCACAAGTACTTTCGGGTGCTCCTCCCAGGACCAGATCGGGCCCTATATGCGCAGGCATTTATCATGTATATTTTTGACATCCACTCTTGTTTATAGCCAACATAGAATTTCAATAATCAAGCTTGTAGACACGTATGACAACTTTGATAGAATAGAGTCCAAAATATGACAAAGGACATAGAATGGCGATAATAACGGTATAATCACGATATCGATAAAACTAGGTAGAATATGGTTCCCTTAACTTAGGTACCATGACAAATCAATATGGACATTCTTTATATAGAATTGAGGTCCACATGAACATTAGATCAAGCAAGATACCCTCATTCTTATCATAGAATTGGGGTTTACAAGAATGTCACGATAGGGCATGATATCATCATCCCATCAAGAATTTCTTATGATATACTCTTTGTATAATCATAAGGGCCGGTATACCATGTTTCTTTAGATTGACATGGCAAGGATCGTGTAATGGGTTTTTAGGGTACAACCAGCTCAGTCGGCCTTGAGGGAATCCAAGGCTACGAGGAGTCTTACGGAGGTCTCTATGACTAACTCGCTAGTCCAAAGGAACGGAATGTCCAATGGAGAGCTTGTATGTCAATGAGAGTTGAGTGGAATCGGTAAATCAACATGAAAACATGGGACTATACTCACGGAGTGGAGAATAGTGCCGATATATATATATATTATAATATATAAAACCATCGGTTAGCAAATCAGATGAAAATCAGTTTATAGTAAAATAACGACTTAGGTCAAGTCGTTTCTCAAGTAATTAACGCCTAACAGAAGGGCGTTTACATATGGTCCGTTTTGCAGAATTTTCAATAATTTAATAATTTATCTAAATCGCGCCTTGGGAAGGGGCGTTTCTTCAAGAGTTGACGACTACAGTAGTAGGCGTCTCCTTATTTATATATTTGACAGAATATCAATAATTTCATGAATTGTCTAAAACACGCCCTTAAAAGGGGCGTTACTGTTTAATTCTATTTTTCAGAATATATATATTTCAGGAATTTACAGAAAACGCGCCCTCTGAAGGGGCGTTATTAACATAATTACGCCCTAGTTCAGGGCGTTAGTTTCACAAGTCACGACCTAACTTAGGTCGTTAATTCGTCAAGGGTCATGAACAGTAACGAAGTTATATAATCAAGCAATTTTCCAAGACAGGACAGGTAAACTAGCAGGTAGAGTCATGCATTGTATTAGAATCAGGATTTCAAATATATCATCTTTATAACGTGGGTATTTATTATTTTCATAAAAGTAACGCCTGTGTACAGGGCGTTTATTCTGAAACTGACGACCATTGTTATGGTCGTTACTTTTAAAGTAGCACCCTATTCAAGGGCGCTTCTTTCAATAATATTCCAGCAACGTCCGGGAAACTATAATAAAACTAATACATGATATGCATGATGCTTCTTGTATATATAAATTTAGTTTGGGCTACAAGACTTGAGAAAATCCTACCTTTAAGAGTTGATTTGGAGATGACCGTGAGGGGTTTTTGGCTAGCAGAAGATGATGGCTTTGATGAAGAGGCTTCTACAACAGCTTTCCTATGAGAGAAGAAACTGTATCAGTTTCTTTGAAATCTGATCATCACGTCAAAAGTGAAGAAAAGATCTTTACCAGCTCTCAACGTACGGCCACCGAGCTCCCTTAACCTGTATAGAGAAGAAGATGAAGAATTGTTAATTCTTCATGCAACTGAAGCAGAGAACAAAAAGGGAAATTAAGAAGAACGGTTTGTTCTTCACGTACCTCTGCAGTCGGAGGTATCAAATAGGTTTAGGGTTGTTCGATCAAGGCTTATTTATAAGATTTTAGAAATCCTATTAGGGTTAGTGATTGTGTGGAAGTAATGCTTCCCTAATAGAGTCCTTACCCTAGTAGACACTTACTGGATCAGGTTGATCCTTCCCCTGATAAGCTCTGGGTCGAACGGGTCCGAATGGAATTAACGCCTTAGGTAAGGGCGTCGATTCTTTAATTAACGACCTAGTTTAGGTCGTTTCTTAAGAAAAGTCTTGGATAAGGGCGTTCCTTGTTTTTGAAACACGCCCCATATATGGGCGTTTCTTTTACTTGCCTATTTGGTCGTGAGAGTTGACGACCGCACGTGTGGGCGTCCTTTCCTTAGTCACGCCTTTGATAGAGGCGTTTCTTTTTGAATTAACGCCCTAATAAGAGGCGTTATTTTAATTTTGTTTTACTTCATCTAATTAACCCTATTCTTATTATCTATATTACTACTGTAATATATATATATATTAATTTATTTCAAATATTCATTTATCAGGGTTGCTACACAAAATGTCTGAAATTGAGAATCAACTGAATGATAAGAAAAATGAGCATCTAAAAGGCATGCAAGAACTGACTGAAGTTAATTCTAAATTGGACAAACTGAAATTGGAGAATGAAGATCTTCAAAAGAAAAATAAAACTCTTATGGTCAGAATGAATGAAATCAATGAGGAGGTTTCACAGTCTTCTTTTGCTAAATCAAACTGTAAAATATGCTCAGCTTTAAGAGAACGTAATGAAGATCTCTTTAGTGAGAATGAATGACTAAATAAATAAATTGCCTCACTTAAAGATGATCACAAAAACCTGCTCGCTGAGAAAATTAAAGCAGAAGAAAGAGAAGATGAACTGATTGAAAAATTGGAGCACATGCCTGGAAGAGAGAGATGTGCTAATAATGAAATTCAGGATAAAAATCTTGACGAAGAAAACACTGAATTAAAAGCTGAAGTTGAAAAACTGAAGTGGTTGAACATTGGCTTGTCTGAAAGACTTCTCACTACAGAAAAAGGAAAAGCTGTCTATGATGAAAATTCAGAAATTCTGAACAGTCTAGAACAAGAAATTGAGAAGTATAAAACTGCAAACCAAGTTCTAAGCGAATGTGTTAATTGCAGTGAACAGGAAATAGCCAGTTTTGAACTTCACATTGCTAGCTTGGAAGATAAAATTCATAATCTGGAAAATTCAGCTATTGAGTCTGCCAAGATTAAAGGAAAAATAAAAACTGTTGGGAAGAGGAAGGATGATAACTCTGAAGGGGGAACAAATTGCTGTTCTGATGTTAAGAAAATCACTAAAAACCAGCTATATACCACTTTTGTCCAAAGCACTGATGTAGCTGGTACTTCAAGGCAATCCCCAAAACAAAATGAAAATCAGAAGTCACCTTCAAAATATGTCTTTCAGTTTAAAGCTCAGAAAATTGAAAAGCAAACAAAACATGTTGAGGATAATCAGAAATTGACAAGAAAGAGTCAAACAAAAAGGGCAAAGAATAATTCTGGTAATACTCTGAAATTTGTTAGCTCTGATGAATCTGATGGGTCAATGCAAAATGCTCATGCTTCTTGTACTCATTCACATGCATCTGTGAATTCATCTGATAGAAACCATGCCCCTAGGAAATCTGATGCTTCTTGCTATTACTGTGGTAAGCATGGACATATCATGGATGATTGCAGAATATTAAAAGAGGATGAGCATGCAAATAAAACAATGCATTCTAGGAATCTATCTAAAAGAAACCATGCCTTCAGGAAAACTAATGCTTCATGCTATTATTGTGGTAGGTATGGTCATTTAATGAATAAGTGCTATGCTTTGAAATCTGATGACAGAATGCATGCCAGATACACCCCAAATCATCATGGGCACAAAAGAAACAAACTAAAATTTAATCAGCATATCATTTGTTTCACTTGCAATAAACCTGGGCACAAGGCTATTGAGTGCTGGTCAGGAAATCATTAGGGTAAAAATGAATCTAGAAGCAAGCATCTTAAATGCTTCGAATGTGGGAGGCATGGCCATACAGTCAAGGACTGTTGGCATGCTCAAGTAAGTCATGTTAATAACAAAGTTTTTAAATTCTCTGTAAAACGACCTGTGAACTTTTCATGCTTTAATTGTGGTAAATCAGGTCACAAATTTGCTGAATGCTGGATGAAGAAGAATAAGAAACAGAATGTTCATGTAAACAACAGAACAACTCATGCTCAATCTCATAGGTCTCATGCTTCTTTTGATAAGCATCATAGGACCAGACAATCTGTTGTTTCATGTCATTATTGTGGAAATTTTGGACATTCTATGTCTGATTGTTCTTTTATGGAATTTGATGATAATGTTGCAAAAAGAATGTTTAGAACACCTGATAGGGGTAGTGCAGGACCCAAGACTGCTTGGGTCCCTGCAAGATCATATTGATTGATATGTTGCAGGTGTGCCTTGGTGAGAGAAATAAAAGGGGTAATTTAGCCAAGGCACTCAAAAAGGAAGCCCCAGGATTCTACATCTCATGTTAGTTCTGAACTTATTTTTAAATTTCATCATCTGAAAATGCTGATTTGTCTGTTTGATATCTGAAATTGTTGAACTGTTCGATTGATTGTCTGATATTCTCTTCATGTCTAGCTGATCAGTCTGCATTCCAGACTCAGCTACTGAGTTTTGCCTTGCATATATCTAATGCTCTTCTCTCACTGATTATTGCACTGTGTAAATGGACTGCATGCTTGTTGTTGAATGCATAACTTGCTGATTGTGAATAGTTCTTCAGTGTATAGAGTCATTGCATGTGTCTAATGTCTGCATACATTATTTGCATGACTGACTTTGAAGTTGTTCAATGCATATAGAACTGATTTGCATGATTGTCATTTGCCCATTGTCGTAGACTACATGTTTTTCTATGCATAATAGGGCTGCTTTGCACTGTATTATCATTTGCTTAACCCTGGTATATAAAATGGTATGTTACTAAAGGGCAAGGAAATCTGCCCAGAGATTTCTACCATGTGTGAGATGGTCTTTGAGACCAGGTTCTCCGCCAAGTACCATGGGTCCTATCTTCATGTAGAATAGTGCACTGCATCATATGTTGAAAAATATGAAAAAAAGGGGATAAAATGCTCATGACTTGGATGCATAAAACTGAATTGATTGCATATTTGCCTCATGAATCCTTGGTGCATAGTCTGCATGTAGGATAGTATGTTGTATAGCATATCTCTTGCATCATGATGTCAGGGGGAGCTGAAAGTTCTATTCAATTCATTGAATCCTATTCACTTCTCAGTGTTCTCATTCAAATGATTCATATTCTTTGACATCAGTTGCTCATTGAACCATATTGCCAATTGCTATCCTTTCCCCATCATTTTCACTAAACAACAGCTTTGCATCTGGTTTAGTACATTGAATGGTGATTATTGCAATTGTTCACTTATAAGAATCACACTTATAAATTGAAAGGAACTAAAGGTTTAACCTTTATAAATTGGGGAGTTATGTGTCTGCACTTCAGAATTTGAGATAAAAGAAAACTTTTATAGCTCTTAATCTTTGTCTCATGGCTAAAATAGAAAAAGTTTTTGTAATGCCTAAATGTGTTGAACTGGATATGTCTAGAACAGGCTAATAAGAGTGTGTACTGATTTTTAAACAATCACTCTAAAAGAATTAAGGGCAGCAGTAAATAAGATCATTAATGTTAAGAACTGAACACAGTGACAGAGCAATGGCTGATTGCACTGAGAAACTGTGAACTCCTCCAAAGAAGCAGGAGAATTCACATGTCATGAGGTGCTTCAGAACATCTCTGTTCATAGGGTCAAATCCTTAGAGGGAGTCCTCACCAAGTAACTGAGGGTACTGACCTCTAATCAAGGTGTACCCTTAATGTCAAAAGTGAAGACTATCCTTTGTGGGTTCTGATCTGAAATAGGTCTAGTAGTTTATGCCTAGTAACTGGGGGTACCTGCCTCTAATCAAGGTGTACACATAATGTCAACAGCATAAATACCACTGATCTATTCACTTAGTTCAAGTTCTGAAATTCAAAGGTGAAAATCAAACTGCTGTAACCCTTCGAAAAATCAAAAGTCAATGAGTGAAAATTGTTCTTATTAATACATATTCAAGTTGCCTCTCTTGATCTTCCATGTTTAATCACAAAAGGGTATTATTTCTGACTTATCTATTAATACCATGTGCCCTAGATTCATTGCTATAAATGGAATCTATAAACTCTTTTTCAGGGGTCAGATCTTTTACTCTAGGTTTATCACTGTTAAACCTGAATTTTTGTCAAAATTATATGTTGCTGATTCTTATACTTTAACAGTTGTTTATAATCATGCTTCCTTTCTGAACCTATGATTCAGCTGTTGTCAAGTGACCCTCCTACCTTCTCTACCTTGTTTATCTGTTCATATTCCTTCTCAAAGGGGGAGCATTTATTTAGGGGGAGAAATAATTCAGGAGGAGTCATACCTTCAGGGGGAGTTTATTGCTCTAGAAGTCACTTGCATGCATACTGCCATGTTGCACTCATGTTCTTATAATTCTTCCCTTTTCGATTATGTCAAAGGGGGAGAAAATTTTGTGTGAGACTCACTGTCACTGTTTATTGCCATCATCAAAAAGGGGGAGAATGTTGTACCCCTTAGGCACAAGCATGTGCTACGTTGCTTTGATGATAGCAATGCTATTTGGTTTTGATGATAGCAAGACAATGAGTGCATTTGCTATTGTGTTTTGATGATTGCAATAAACAAAGTGCATTTCTGTGCATTCTTTTCCTTGAGCATTCTGCATTCGATAGCAACATGAATGATGATGTTTAGCATTGATGGCATTTGTTCTTTATATATCTGAATTGCATTTTGTCAGATATCATGTCTCTGCATGTAACTGCAAAGTCTGAATAGCAGTAAGTGCTAGTCTCTACATTGGTTCTTCATAAGTTCTGATATGGCATTGCATATTTAATTATGTTCAGTCATGTTACTGTTGCTCTTTAGACTGCAGTTTGATACTGCAGCGTCGACCCATCGAACTGCAGCGTCGACGCTGCCAAGGCACTTCAGAGGTAGCAGTAAGAAACATTTGATCTGCTGCGTCCACGCTGCTTGGGCAATGCGTTGACGCATGGTGCCTCTTTAACTTTGCTGCACTTATTCATTGGTCTGGTCTGTGGTGCGTCGACCCCTTGTGCTGATGGGTCGACCCCTCAGTTCATTCATCACTGACCTTCGTTCAAGGCAAAGTCTATACATTGGGGTCTTTCCCTACATTTCTTAAGTGAAGTCTGTACATTCGGTTCTGAAGCCTGAAGTCTATACAGTCCAGCCTATTCCTACATTCAAGGCTTCAGCTACACTCTAAGTCTGTACAGCCACTCCTTGAGCATCAAGTCTATACATTGGCCGCTGTTCTTCAAAGTCTGTACATTGGGCTTTCACATGAAGTCTGTACATCCGTTTGTCCTGTATTGTTCATCAAGTCTGTACAGCCATTCACTGTTGAAGTCTATACACTAGTCGGTGGAAAGTCTATACACTGGCTTCTGTCTTCAAAGTCTATACAGCGGCTGTCTTCACATTTGAAGTCTGTACACCGACTCGCTTCATGTCCCCAAAGTCTGTACATCCACAGTGATTCTTGAAGTCTGGACATTGGTCTTCAAACTCAAAGTCTGCACATTGGTCTTCAAATCCAAAGTCTCTACAATGGTCTTCACACTTGAAGTCCATACATTCGATGTGCAGAGTTGAAGTCCATACTGTGCCTCAGGCTGAGCAAGTTCACACACTGGTCGGTGGAAAGCCTGTACACTGGCCTCAGCTTTTCAAGTCTACACATTGGCCTCTTTTGTTGAAGTCAACACATTGGGCAAGTCTGTACGTTGCATTCGCCTTCACAAGTCTATACAACGAAGTATATACACTGTAATGTACATACTTAAATCTTATGACTTCATTCTTGTTGCTGAAGGGAACAGGGTCGACGCTGGGAGCTTAAAGCGTCCACGCATCAGTTGATGAAGCCTTCACGATATCTTCCACTGCGTCAACGCCACAAGCAAGCAGCGTTGACACAGCAGTTAAAGAAGCAGAGACCTTCACAGGCTATTCCACTGCGTCAACGCCACAATTGAGCAGCGTCGACGCAGCAGCTAAAGAGATGAACCTAATGGCTTACTGGAATGCCTCACTGTGTTAACGCCATTGATTGACAGCGTCGACGTAGCAAGTCAGATTGCTGTCATTGAGCATGTGAAGTGAGAACTCTATACATCGGACTGAAGAGGCTAATGAAGGGCACGTGATCCGCCTGGCTCGTGATCCAAGGATGGACGAGATACCAGGATGCTGACACGTGGCCAAATGCTTGGGCGGGAGCTGTGGAAGCCACACGCGCCCTAGCTGCTGCTGGCGCTGCTATATATATGAGTCTTCATCCTCTGTAGAAGACTGATCGATAGAGAAGAGAGAAGCCGTGAAGAAAAAGTAGAGTGGAGAGAAGCTGTAGATCCAGCACAAGAGAGGAAAGAAAAGAGAGAGAAGAGCAGAGCAGAGAGTGAGAGACTAGCGAAAGAAGAAGAGAAAGAAGAGCAAGAGAGAGATTGAGAGCTCGAGCTGAGAAAGAGAGAGAGTTTGAGGTTGTCTGGCTTTTGGATCAAATCCAAGCTAGAGCTGCTCCTTCGAGAGCTATATTTGTGCTTCATTGCTTCATCTTTCTGTTGCTGTCATTTCCTATCTTTTGTTTTATCTTTTACATCCTTGTTCAAGCTGTTAGTCAGCGGATTGCAGAGGTGCTGCCTCTGGACGGCTAAGCTGTATTGCCCAGCGGTTTGCAGTGGAGGATTCCATTGGACAGCAAGCTGTGTTGCTCAGCGGGGCGAGGAGGATTCCTCGGATGGTAAGCTGTGTTGCCCAGCGGATGTATGGCAAGCTGTGATGCCCAGCTATTCAAGCTGTGAGTCAGCGGAATCCACACTCGGTTTGAGTGTGGGGTGGATGTAGGTCTGCTGGACCGAACCACCTAAAAACCCCTTGTGCATTGTGGTTTGTTTTGTTCTATTGTGCTTCCGCTAGATGAATGCATAGGGGCGCTCCATGTGTTTGGCTTCTGGTTGAGTAGAAGAGTTAATTAGTCTTCTTAGAGTGTTTTAATTTGTCAAGAGAGCAAAATTCTAGTTGAGCTATATTTTGTCTAAATCTATCTTGTTAGCACTCTAGTGATCTTAATGTGTGTTTGTTTAGTTCCGCATCTGCCCATTATTTGCGAACTAGTAATTCTAGTGAGCATCATATTTTAATTGGGTGAAAGATTTTTAAAGGGCTATATTCATTCACCCCCCCCCCTCTGAATACTGCACCGACCCCAACACCATTACCAACCCCTTGCCGGCTAGGCCTCTCCTTATTCACCATCCACCTCCTCCCACTCCACAAACCCCTCCTCCAGCCACCAACCCCTTACCGTCCAGGCCTCTCCTCATTCGCCCCTCGCCGGTGCTCATTCCTCAACCCGCTACCACTAACCCCCCGTCGGCAAAAACTCCCTCACTCCAACCTACACCAACATCTACCATAACTCCCACAAATCCCTCACTTCCCCCTAGGCCCCCCCTCATTCATCCTTCAACCCAGGCTCCGTCTATCCCTTCCAATTCCACTCCCATTGGGCCTACACTACCCATTACCTTAATTCCCACTAACCCACAGCCCACAAGGCCCCTCATAAGAATTCCCCTTTCCGTCTCTCCTCTACCATCTGTTAACCCCGATATCCCTTCCACGTCTACCAACCCTCCACCTGACCAAAACCCGACAGGGGCATAATCATCACAAACTATGGTGCTCCGTAGTGGACAGATATTCCATCGTGTGTTTCCACAACGGGAGCAAGAGCCCGCACAGGTGCAGGAAGAGCAGGAGCAAGAACAGGAATCCATACCGGGCACTCAATATGATCTGTTAAAACATCTGGACAAAACCCCGGCTAGGATTTCAATTCTGGAATTAATTAAGAGGTCTACCATTCACCAACATGCCTTAAAGGGGTATTTACAAAAAGTGATGGTCAATGAAGACATTCCCGCCGAACAGATTACTTCAATTTTGACTCCGGCAAGTGACCAACCGGCTATTATTTTTCATGAGCATGAGTTAGCTCCAAAGTCGGCCAGGAAGTATGCCCTGTGTATCACAGTTGATATTAATAAAGTGGCCGTCAGTCAATGTTTGGTGGATACCGAAGCATCTATCAATGTGTTGCCTCCTAGCACTTTAAAAATGTGTGGCATCCTGGACAGTCAGATTCGGCCATCTACTATTACAGTCACAGCTTAAGATAATACAAAGAAGCCGCCCCTGGGCATGATTACATTGAAAGTTGGGCTGGGTCCTGTGTCGATTATAGCAGATTTTCACATTTTAGACATGGATCCGACCTTTAATGGGATTTTGGGCTACCCATATATCCAAGAGCTTGATGCCGTACCTTCTACAAATCATCAGTGCATAAAATTTACACATAAAGGGTGCATCATCAAAGTCACTAGTATGCCCATTCTGTCATCAGGTGATATACACTCTGCAACCTCAGTGCCTTCTATGTGGCCGGCTAACAGGCCTCTATTATCAGTGTTGGCTTTTGCCGACCCACGGCATGATTTGTTAAGGCCACAAGCCTCAGCCCCTACATCAGCTTCAATGTCACCCCTACCCTCCAAGGGGAATAAAAAGAAGGATATGATGAATACCCCAGGTTGGAACATAATGATGAGAATGGGGTATCGATCTGAAAAGGGCTTGGGTGTCAACCTCCAGGGCAGAGTAAAGCCTATTAAGAATTACAAGCTAATTTCTCGAGGCGGCCTAGGATACAAGGAGCCGAGCAAACAATGATTTGATGAAAACAGTGAAGAACCATGGGCTGCTATGACTTCCACTCTCAAGACAGACAGGCGGCTGCTCACATGGTCTTTATACACTCATTTTGTGAAGGGGCCCATTCAGCAGGATGACGAGCAAACTACTGTGATTACTTCATTGCTAGATCACCAAGATGTGCATTGACGCCAATTTGCTCGCCATCTAGCACCCCTGGTGACCTATAAGGCCCTGGAATTGTTAAGACCTCTTAAAAGAAGAAAGATGGATGATACGGAGTGTGACTGGTATCGGTGGTTTGATATGAATGATATTACTATTTCTTTGAGCCGACTATTTATGCCTACCGATCCGGAATGGCCGCCACTGATTCATGAGTTGATAGAGAAGCCGGTTGTAATCACTGACAAAAGGCAGATGTTAAGCAATTACACCGATACGGGAGAGCCAGACGTGCCGTTTGAAGAGGGCTTCACCATAGACAGGCTGTGGGACGGCCTCTTTTCTCTCAATTTTGTTCATCCATCATTTGTTATCCGTTTGTTTGATAAATTGTTTGCCACCAACATTCCTAGACCACCCACGGTCTTGATATCTCATTCTCTAGATTTGCTCCAAAATCCATTAATTCCTCCTTTGCTCCTCGAGCAGTTCTCTCAACTTTTCATTACGCCCTCACGTGGGCATTCTCTTATTCAATCTTTTTCCAATCTTTCCATTTCAACACCCTCTTCTACTCCTTCTTCCCACTGCTTCATTATTGAAAAAGAAAAGAAAGAAAAAAAACACCAAAATTCCAACTTTCCAATTCTCCATCTCTGTTGAGGAGACCTCCTATTTTTCTCATGAGCATGCCCCGATCCCAGGGCCGCTCATTCAAGGTCCGTTAACGGGCTTCCTTTTCTCCTCTGATGAGGGGGCCTCCTTTGTACCTTCTCCTGTATCCACTTTTTCTTCCCCCTCTTCTTTAGATTTTAATGATCAGGCTAGTTCATCTTCTTCTTCTAGTATTAAGAGTCTTGGGGTAGTTCCCTCTAGGAAAGCCAAGGGTAAACAGATTCCCCGTAGGTTCTTGTTGGACTTAGCTAGGAGGTGCCGGGTATGTTTGGCCCTTCCCGATTTTTTGGAGGATCCGATTTTCTTGCCAGATTTGCAATGTGAGGATGTGTGCTTCTTAGATGAAGGGTTCAGGGTTTATGAGATTATGAATGATGAGGACCCTATCGAAGAGGGGGGTGAAGAATACGAAGAATATGAGGACGAGGCTAACGCTTTTGCTAGTGGCGTGAGGAGATTTGATGAACCATCAGCCTCAGTAGAAGAGCCTACCAAACAATTTAATCTCGGAACCGAAGAAAACCCTAGGATTGTCCTCATAAGCAAAAATTTGCCGCCCTCTGAAGAAGAGGCACTTATTCAAGTTCTCCGAGAGTATAAGGACACGTTTGCATGGAGTTACGAAGATATGCCGAGTCTGGATCCTGTGCTTATCGAACATCATTTAACACTTAAGCTAGGGTCCGTCCCGGTCAAGCAACGGTTAAGATGTTTCCACCCTCATATGGCATTAAAGATGAAAGAAGAGGTCGATAAGCTCCATAAGACTAAATTTATTAGAGTCGTCCTCTATCCCAATTGGGTGGCTAACATTGTCCCGGTTATGAAAAAGGATGGAAGAGTCAGAATTTGTATATATTTTTGGGACCTTAATCGCGCGTGCCCTAAAGATGATTTCCCCCACCCACAAATTGATGTTTTAATTGATAACACGGCAGGATTTGAGACCCTATCTTTTATGGATGGCTTTTCAGGATAGAATCAGATTCTCCTGGATGAGGAAGATCAAGAGAAGACATCATTCACTACACCTTGGGGCACTTACTGTTATGTGGTCATGCCGTTTGGACTTAAGAATGTCGGAGCCACCTATCAAAGTGCCATGATGACTATTTTTCATAATATGATCCACATTTATATTAAGGTATATGTTGATGATCTGATAGTGAAGTCAAGAACAAGGATTGAGGATCCCGGGGTTCTAGCCAAGGTCTTGTAGAGAGCCCAAGAATATCAATTGAAAATGAACCCTAAGAAATGTGTGTTTGGTGTGTTGTCAGGGAAGTTGGTTGGGTTCATTGTCAGTAAGAGCGGTATTGAGATTGATCCCAACAAGGCAAGGGTAATAAGAGATATGCCTCCTCCCAAGAATTTGAAAGAAGTTTGAGGATTGATCGGGAGGTTACAATTTATTCGCCGATTTGTCTCCCAGCACTCACAAAGGTGTAGGCCATTCTACGAGCTTACTAAGCCGGGAGTCAAATTTCATTGGGATGACAAGTGTCAGGCAGCTTTTGATAGATTGAAGGACTATCTATCCAATCCTCCTGTCCTGAGGCCGCCAGTTCCAGGCAAACCACTTGTTCTTTATGTTTCGGTCCTGGATGACTCGGTAGGTGCTGTCCTCGCGCAAGTTGATGAAGAAGGCAAGGAGAGGGAAGCATACTACTTGTCTAAACTTCTCAACCCCTGTGAGCAGAAATATACAGCTATGGAGAAGACCTGCGTAGCTTTATTCTAGATAGTTCAGAAATTAAAACATTATTTCTTAGCTCACGAGGTTCATCTCATTGCTCGCATGAATCCCATTAAATTCTTCTTGAAAAATCTGTCCTTACTGACCGATTAGCACGGTGGCAGAGCTTCCTTTCTCAGTTCAACATCATCTACATTCAACAAAAGGCGATTAAAGGCTATGCCATCGCAGAACATCTCGCTCATCACCCTCTTCCCCGATTTGACCCTATTCGCTCAAAGCTTCCAGATGAGGAACTGATGTCCATTAATCAACCCTCCGATCCGATGTGGACATTACATTTTGATGGAGCTCTAAATTCTCACGGTAGGGGGATCGGCATAGTTCTCTTAACGCCCGAGGACATCACCATTCCACTCGCCTCTCAGCTTGCCTTCCCTGTTACAAATAATATTGCTGAGTATGAGGCTCTTCTGGCTGGACTTGAGGCTGCTCATCGATTTGGTGTTACCCAGCTAAAGATCATCGGTGATAGTCAGCTTATTCTTCGCCAAGTGCTCACCAAATGTCGCACACTTGATCCCAAACTCAAACCCTACCAGGAACTTTCTTCCGCTTATGCTAAGCTCTTTACTAAGTTAATCTTCGTCCATGTTCCCCGTAGTCAGAACATCTTAGTCGACGCTCTGGCTTTACTTGCGTCCTCCTTGGTTTTCCTCCCCGAGCGGGATTTTCATTCTATTATTTTTCATAAGCGACTCACTCCCGCTATTAAAGATCCTGCATTCCTTAGTGTTAAGGAGGAGGTGCTCGAGAAGGTTAAGGATGGTGAAATCATTGAGAACAAGGAGGTTATGCTATTGGATTTGGAAGAAGAGTTGGCTGATGAGGGGAAACCATGGTATTACGAGATTGCTAAGTGTTTTCACGATCAATCATATCCTGAAGAAGCCACAACAGAAGAGAAGAAGGCAATCAGGAGAGTCACCCAGCGATACACTCTAGTTGGAGGTGTGCTTTATAGAAGGGGTCTCACTGGTGTTCTTCTTAGGTGCCTCGACGATGATGAATCATGGAAGGTCGTGGAAGAGGCACATTTCAGAGTCTGTGGTGGTCATGTCAATAGCCAGATGCTAGCTAAGAAAATCCTTAGGCTAGGCTTCTATTGGCCCACCCTAGAAGAAGACTACTCAATCTATGTTCGAAAGTGTGTCAAGTGCCAACTGTACGCCGATAAAATTCATTCTCCTGCTTCTTCACTCAACCCTATGTCCTCCCCATGGCCTTTCTCCATGTGGACTTTTGATATTATTGGACCTCTTTGTGATTCAAACCTCCTCACAAAATCAAAATCATTTATACTCACGGCCACGGAGTACTTCACCAAGTGGGCAGAAGTAGAAGCTTATGTGGAAATTAAAGCGTCAACCGTGTGCAAATTCATAATGAAGAATATCATCGCGAGATTTGGTATCCCAAGTACCATCGTCACCGACAACAGGCCGCGGTTCATCTCTCAGCAGCTTCAGGACCTTTGCAACAGGTATAACATTACATTGCATCATTCATCTCCTTATTATCCGCAGGGCAATGGTCAAGCAAAGGTAACAAATAAAACTCTGATTAAAATTATCAAGAAAACGTGTGAAGCTAATAAATTTACGGATTGGCCAGAGAAGCTCGTAGAAGCTCTTTAGGCTTACCGTACTTCCATTCGAACCCCTACTGGGTAAACTCCATTTACTCTTACTTATGGAATGGAGGTGGTGGTTCCTTATGAGATTCTTATACCCTCTCTTAGAGTGCAGTTGGACAAGGAGTTCTCTATTAACGAACATCGTGAATCTCTCCTTGCATAATTGGAACTCTTAGACGAAAAGCGTCTGGCCGCCGCCGAACATGCAAGAGTTTATCAAAATAGGCTTTCACGTTTCTATCAAAAGAAAGTAATTGAGAGGAAATTCAAAGTTGGTTAAGTGGTAATCAAAAGAATCTTTGTAAAACCGGGCGGACCTCGTTCAAAACTTTAACCAAATTGGGAAGGGCCTTATGTAATAAAAGAGATTTATCCGGGCAATACTTATAAACTGGTAAATGCTGAAGGGGAAGAATTAGCTCACCCTTGGAATGGATTGTATCTCAAGAAATACTACCCCTAAGTCTCAAAAAAAACATAAAAACATAAAAAATATAAAAATAAAAAAAAAACACAACAAAAAAATTTAAAGGCTGGCATGGTGCATGGGTCACAAAACATGAAAAATCAAAATCTCTAATTCATTCTTCAGTCTTGATGATTTAACCTGGGGTCAGCACCTGCACACACAACACGCTTAGCTCGTAGACTCAAGCGGTTCAGAATCCAAGGAAAGTCGGAGCCAAACTAAGAGTGTAAAGACTTTACATGTTCTCTTCTCTTTGGTTCACGAGGGGGAGTAAGACTCGGGGTAGACCACCAAACCTACCCGCCGCCCTAGTAGGTGGAAGTCATGGCCCAAAAGGCAACAATATGCTACATAGACCAAGTACAATTAGGTCTTTATTTTCAAAAAAGAAAAAATAGAAAAAATGAAAGAAAGTTATACCAATACAAAAGAAAAGCATGTCAAGAGGGCAAAGCCCCCGCAGGGAAAACCCTGGTCGTAAGCATGCATCTCCAAAAAGGGCAAAAGGCAACAAAAATTTTCCTAAGCCAAAGACTGAACCCCAACATGCACTAGGGTAGGGGAGGGAAGCTTCTCGGTTCTCCGAAACCCCATGTGAGCTCCTCCAACTTATTCTTCATTTCCCCCTTCGTGGTATGTCATAAGCTCGAAGGATGGCAAAGACGGACTTAGAAGGATGGGCCGCGCGAGGCTATGAGTGAAAGCACAAGTTATAAAGCCGCTGACCCTTTGATAAATCATTTAAGAATGATTAATGAATTTAAGATAGTGAATGTGTAAGGTTTCAAGACCTTTGTACCATGCTGAGCCTATTTATATAAAAAAAAGAAGAAAAAGAACTATTTTAATTGCGCCCCAATGCAAGGTGCTGTTTATTGAAGTAACGCATCTTCACTAAGTCACTTATTATGAAAGGAAAAGAAAAAAAGAGAAAAATGAATGGGCGTTAATTCATGAAGTCACTATTTTAGTAATAAGCGCCCCCTGCTGGGTCGCTATTTCAGACCTGCTTCTTCATTATCCACCATTTACTTGCTGCATTCTTTCCATTCCGGTTTGCATCTGCTTGCCTGCATGTTGTATTTTCCTCTATTTTTGTTATTTGCCTTTGTTAATTAAGGGCTTGGCCCCTTGACCCTCTGTCAAGGTCAAAAAGGACATTCCTCTTGCTTATTGAGCAAGGGGCCAAACCGGGCAGATTGATTAATCTATTTATTTAAATGTGAAAGACAGGAACAAGAAAGATGTAAATGTGCAAGGATGTCAAAAGGAGAGCAACTCAGGTAATATCAAAATCTCATATATATATATATATATATATATATATATATATATATATATATATATATATATATATATATATATATATATATGCATAAATATCTATGTACAAAAGCGACGAGGAGGTGTACAAATAATCTCTCTAACTCTTACCACCACTCTCCTCTGGTCTCTCCCTGCTCTCGGCCTCACTCCTGTCCCTGCAAGGAGCCTGTGGGGGCCTCATCGACCCCTGAGAGGTCGCTGACCTCCCAGCCTGGGCCCGCTCGCCCTCCTCGTTCCTCTGCTGAGTAGAGGAACCTACTAAATAGCTCGTACCGAAATAGGTGCAGGGTAGCCCCTCGGCCCGTGCTCGCTCCCGGCCTCTCTGGTAACGCTCATCCGCTGCTCGAGCCCACTCCTCAGTTGCGCATAGACGGAGCCTCAACTCGGATAGCTCACGCTCTCACTCCAGCCGCTCCTCTTGATCCCTCCGTCGCTCATCCCTCTCTCTGGCCAGCTCCCTCCTCTCTACCTTGAGGAGGATCCACAGCTCGATCACATCCCGGGGAAGCACCTCGGCCTCTCAGTGCCTCCTCTAACTCTACGACCCGCTGATCGTGGATCGCGAGCTCGGTGCCAGCCAAAGCCGCCCGAGTGAGCGCCTCTTATAGCTCTGCAACCTACATTGTTCAGCAAATCATCAGTTTCATGTTTCAATTCCATATATGTTTGAAATAACTTGAACTTCGTTTGAATATTTACCCGCTTAGCTAGGTCGCGCTCCGCCGCTTCGGCCCGCGCTACCGCCCTCGCGAGTCGCTCCTTCAGGGTAGAAATCTCGGCGCTCGGGTCCCTCGAACTAGATGCCCCTCCTGCCCCTCCAGCTGCCACTTCCTGCTGGGCACGCTGCATTTATAGAGACCGTTAGTGGTTGAACATCATAATTTCAGAAATAATTAACAGCATATAGATATGGCATACTCACCAGAGTCTTCAGATCTACTCGCGTGGTCGCCAACTAGGACTCCAGGCTGTGGAGATGGGCATGTAGGTCCACCGCCGCTGCATCCCACGCATCCTGCATAGGTCATTCATTAGTTGCATATCTCAGAAGCATATAATTTGAATTTAGAAAGCATTCATACATACCCCTCTGGGCCTCATCTGAGGCCGGCCCGCATACGTCTCCCAGTAGCGCTAGAGGTATGCTGAGCTATCTGGAGCATGAGAGATGACTGGGATCCCACCACGCTGCCAGTCGGTGAACTGCTTCGGGAACCGCAGTCTCCAATCGGTCACCCTCGTCCACCCGCGGGTCTTCCGCCCGATCCCTCGCGGCTCAGCTGCCTCGACCCACTCCTGGTGCGGGCCAAGCGTCCTCATTACCAGCCTATGCCGTAGCGGCTCGATCTCATTTAGGCAATGAACCCAAAGGTCATGCCCGAAACGAGGTCGGCCCGCTACGACCCACGGCTGGCCCTCATCAGGCATCCCCCCGTATGGTCTCCATACAACCTGCATACATATCATCATATTATCACATTTATATAGTAGGAAATAAAAGGAAAAGAATGCATCATATTTACACACATACCAATGAAGGGGGGTAGTCTCTGAACTCCCGTCGTAGGACCCTCAGCTCGTAGGCGTGAGGCGCTCCAGTCACGAGCGGTAGCCACCGTCGAGCTAGGGGGTAGGCAAACTCGTCTCTGGGTCGGGGGTCGACTCGGTCCAGCAGCATGTAGAGATAACTCCATACCTGCATTCATTAGCATTTATTAGTCACATGCATAATCATAATTACTCAGACAATAACATAAAAGAAATACATACCTGAAGGAAAGGTGAGAAGTCGCTGACGGTCGTCTCTCGACATGTCCCCGTGGACAGGTCAGCTATCAGGTGCGCCAGCAGGGCGGCTCCCTAAGCATACCGCCCCAGTCCCTCTAAGTCCTCCAGGACTCTCAGGAACCTACAGTTGATGTCGTCTCCCTTCGTCCCCAGCAGCAACCTCCCGAGCATCAAAAATAAGAACCTCCTGAGATCTCTGTCTGCTCTCTCTCTTTGAGCCGGATCCTGGCAGTATATGGCCTGGGCTCTCCCAATCAGCCGCTCTGCATACTTTGTGAGTGACTCTCTTAACCTTTGCCGAGAGTCTCCCAACCCCATGGCTCTCGTCAGATCCGTGTGACTGATCGTCTTGCACGGGGGCTCGTACACTGTATCTATGCCTAGGAGTCTCTGGGCTAACTCTTCGTAA
This sequence comes from Amorphophallus konjac, assembly GCA_022559845.1. Lineage (NCBI taxonomy): Eukaryota > Viridiplantae > Streptophyta > Magnoliopsida > Alismatales > Araceae > Amorphophallus > Amorphophallus konjac. The sequence continues at coordinate 287,371,014 of CM040123.1, read as the reverse complement.
TCCGGGATGGTCACCCCACTCACTGCCTCACCGTCTACTCTCAGCCCGGTGATGCTAGTGACATCCTCCAAGCTCGGCACCATGTGCCCCCAGGGCATCAAGAATGCCCGACTAGCCCTATCCCATCTCTCCCTCAGCACGTACCAGTTCTATGCTGAGGAAGGGACCGAAGCCCATCACCTCCACTCTCGCCCTCTGGAAGTCGGGCAGTCCATGATAGGCCGCTCGCACCTGGACCCAAGAGATGCGGGTCCGTATCACAACACAAAAGAACAAATGAATAAGCAAATGAATGGTCAGCATATCAATTTGTCAAGTTTTTCACTAATTTTAATTGGTGACTGCATAGGGGTCTCTATTTCATGAATTAGCGACTTGACCCCGATCGTTCATTCTTTTGGTTTTAAAAGGACGCCCAGGGTCAGGGCGCCAATTCCTTTAGCTTATTCTAGGTTTAGGGAATTAATGGTTTATATAAAAAATTTGAATAATAAGAATGTGTATAATAAAAAATATGTTTTCAAAAAACTACGTCTGGCATGCTGTCGTTATTTTAAAAAAAATGATTTTTATTTTTGTGACCCTCGGACAGGTCGTTGTTTCATGAAGTGGCACCAGTGCCCTGGTCGCCATTTCCCTAATATCTCCCACTGCCATGGTGTCCAGGGTGTTCATGGTATTTTTATGAAGAAAAAAAGAATTTTGCACTCACCTTGCTGGGTGCAGGGTCCATGAACCCTCCCCGCAGTGGCCGGCGGGGAGGAGGAGGAGCGCCGCCGCCGTGGTCATCACTGCCGTCTTCTCCGGCGCCGTCATCGCCATCACCATCATCATCTCCTTCCCCACCATGTTCTCCACCTCCACCTTCTCCTTCTTCTACTTCTCCATCATCTTTGTCTTCACCTTCTTCTTCATTTTCTTCTTCTTCTCCCTCTTCTCCTTCTTCAGTTGCTGCTTCCTCCTCATCACTGGTGTGCTCCGCCGTCGGAGCGTTTGCCACAGTGGGAAGGGGACCTCCCCCTTCTTCGTGTTCCTCATCGTCAAGGTGGACGACGTCGGGTGCTGTCACTCGCCGTCTTTTTCCGACGCCACCTGAGCCGCTAACATAGGCCATGGAAAGAGATTGAGAATGGAGGGAGTGAGATGGAGAAGGTGGTTGCCGCCGGTGAGAGGGTTGCAGAGGGAGGGGGAGGGTGAGAGATAGAGAAATGGGAGGGAGTTGGAAGAATGGAGGTTTAACAGAGGGTTTTTACGCTTGCGGTTTCACAAGAATTAATGCCTAGGTAGAAGTCGTGATTCATAGAATAAACGCCCGCTCATGAGGGCGCTATTTGATGGAATTTATCATTTTTGGAAAATGCTGGGTATTGGCGATTGGTATACGGGCGTTATATCAGGAAAGAGCGCTCTTGCAGACAGGCGCTATTTCTTTGCGTGTATTGGGGAAAACAAAGTTGTCAGGTAATTATGACGATGTCATTCAACGGTCATTATGGAAAAGCGACCTAATGAACGGCACTATTTCATGAACAACGACATCTCATGGAGGTGTCATTTCAGGAGTTTATTATTTTTATTCTTATTTTATGCTGGAACTGAAAGAATTAACGGCTATGAGGAAGGCGCGGATCATAGAAATCCAGCACCCTGTGGCAGTTGCTATTTCTTACAGAGTTGGCGTTCTTAGACAGAATCTAGGAGTTTTGAAGAATTTGATCATTGTTAAACATAGTCATTGGCTCAATTAAGGGAAAATCTCTTTAGTTATTGAAAGGTGGTAATCATTACATAATTAATGAGCCACCTTGGCCCTCAAATTCCTAAGAGCTATTACAGAAGATTTCCATTGCTCTTTGTCTTCTTCAATGCGTTCCATGGGTCGATGAAGCTTGCTAACTCGCCATAAAGCTTGAATGGTCTTGGTTTCTTCCTTGTCACCACTTGAGCCCAATTCCCTCTTCTTGATTGGTGGTAGATGAGAAGCTTCTTCGAATATATGGCGAGGAAGGCCGAGTTGAGAGAGGCATCGATGAGAGTTGTAAAGCACGAACTCGGTGGCACCTATTAACCTTAGTTCCACTCCGGAGGAAAGCCTTGCATGGAGATCTTGGGTCTTGAGGAATCCCAGTGTGCATGTGAAGCCGTTTCGTGGCATTGTCTTGAAGTGGCCGCGTCAATCCACTCGTTTCTTGAGTTTGGGTACTCGATTGGTAACTCTTTCACATAACCCGAGTGTGCCCGTCATATAATGGAGTGGGCTCTTGGAATAAATCCTAGAGGCTTGTTGGGTTTCGTCACACGGATCAAATTTGAAGTGGAGGTCCACCCAACTAGTGAGCAATAGCATAGACCCATATAGGGGCCTCCCCATGGAAGCCGAGGTGAGCCCGCTATAGAGGAAAGCTAAGACCGTCGGCCCAATCCTCTTTCCCTCCCAAATGCCACATATGGCACTCAATTGTTCCTCTTCCAAGAAGTCATCCGTCGAGGGGAATAGCAAAGCTCCCGCAAGGCAAATCACCATAGCCTTCATGATTAATTCCATCTCCTCTTCTTTGTTCTCCTTACCCAAAGCTTTATATACCCACGCCGCAAGCTTCATTAAGTTAATCCCCTTTGATACTCTTATTTGGTCTATCATTTTTTGGCTTGGGATTAAGCTTGCTAGCATCTCCATGGCACTTATTGGGTCTTGCATAATCGCCATCTTCTCTTCATCTCCTTGCTTTAGGCCCTTCAATCCTAGAAGCATCTCTGTTTCTTCTAATTGGATGGTGGCTTCAAAAGTGGGGAACAAGAAGGTATGGGTGTGTGGGTGCCATATTTCTATAAGAGCTCCTATGGCAGCCCAATCAAAGTGAATGTCATTGTAATGTTTGGCATGGGTCACTAAGCCTAAGAGATGCCACTTGGAGAGATGGGATCTCATGTCAAGGGTGATTTTGGAGAGAAGTAAAGGAAGCCATTGGATCTTGGTGAATCTTTTAGCCCCCGGAATGAGTGGGTAGTCCTAAAAATTGGAAAAGAAAAAGAGAAGAGAAGATATAATGCTATTAGAATTTGGGTAGAATTGAGGAGAGATAAGATAGGACTAAAATTTTCTTGAAACACTTACTTGGTTTAGTGCAATTCTTCCACTGATGTGTCCTTCTATTTCATTAATCCTTGCAAATCCCATCTTGGTCCTTTTCAATGGTTGCTACATCAATTTCTCCATTGATTGACTCTTGGCGAGGTTCTTTGTTGAAGGCAACCTATTGATAGTTGGAGTGTATTAAGAAGCTCACGTTACTGCGCAGAGGAATTGTTTGATTTGAAGAGCCTTGGAGCTCTTTTTATAGGGAAAGATCTGCTCAGTTGTAGTTCGAGGCCGAAAGGGATCAAGTGTTCGGTTTCCGGTTAGAACATGGGGTTCTGGAACACAGGGAAATGACGACTTCCACTGATCCGTCATTTATTTAAAAGAGCGCCTGCAAGAGTGTCACGATTTCTTAATGGAGCGCTCTTCCATACGGTCGCCATTTTTATAAACAGTGATGTGTTATAATTCCGTGGATTTTATATATTTATATACATATCTTTCATGGAGCGCCCTCGCATAGAGTCGCTATTTCTGTGAATAATGTTGTTTCTGAAATTCATGTGGATTACGATGATGGGTTTTGTGGATTATGATTTAGAGCTTGCACTTGTTATAAATATGTCATTTCTTGTGGTACTGATCGATCTTCGAGCTCAGGAAAGAATAAGACACGAAAATTGCCAAGGCTCTCGAGGTGTTTATTGGGTGACATTTCTTTTCCCCTATATTCCCTCATGTATCCATTTCTACTATATGTTATCTACGCTATTATAGCATATCAAGGACCTTGTGGTTCTGATGAGCCTAGAGTTTGAGTTCCCCTTCATCAAAAACAGTGATAATTTCAGGAGAGTCTTAATCGCACGGATAGGCCGTTGAGTCGTCTAAGACTTGGGACGATGGTTCCACTTTCTAAGTTGATGCGTGGATAAACGGACTTCGGCTTAGTGTCAACTTAGAGATCTGGATTCTTGACCAAGTCTGGATAGCTTAGCAATATTATCCTTGATTATTTTCTATTTTAGTTTGTTTTAACTTTTTCTTTCAGCCCAGCATGCATCATGTAGGACTTTGAGCTTTAATGTCGGAAAAATCCTCATATTAAGTTAGTAATGAAGGCCATTCATTCTCGATTTAAGTTGACATGAAATATTACATTCCCAAATCAAGTACTATGCTCTCCTTGAAGCTGCTCAGGCTGGTTCCTTGAAAGCATCCTTTACCTAGATTCCTACCTTATTTCTCTTTATTTTCCTACAAATCCACCTTGGTTGCAGCACATCCACATTGGCTGGCAATCGCTCTCCAATGTGGTCTCCCCTTTCGTGCCCTCACGCACATTTTGTTAGCTTAGATTTTCATCCAAGCGATCGTTGCTTTCTTGTAATCATCCGAAGTTGCTTCATTCAGAGCCATGGAAAGATTTTCAGCATTTAGTGTCGGAGGCGTGTCACATCACACCTTGGCATCTACTTTTCAGTCCATTTCACCTCATTCCGCTTCATTTCATTTTCACTCTGTATTATATCCATTATGCTTCATTCCGTCTCACTCCCTTGCAAAGCAGACGCCAAGGCGGGGTAGCTGTAGACACGCCAAAATTGATATTATGTTGAGTAAATTTCATGTCACAATGTAATGCCCCAAGGTGGATTTTATTACTGGTTTAATAAGAGGGTTTTTCCATTTGTCTTAGGATTATAACGACCGTCGTCTGGTCGCTATTTAAATAACGCCTTAGGAGCTGTCGCTATTAGGTCGACCTACTTAAATGAACGACCATGTGCATGGGCGCTGTTTTTAATTCTTTTCAATTTCTACTCGGAATTGATTTCTAAGAAATGATGCCCATGTGAATGGGCACTCTTTAATAAACGCCTCTGCGCGCGGTCGCGAGTTATGAATTTCTTAATTATGGAGAGTCCAAAAATTCCCAGGAAATAGCGACAGTCCCAGGGGCACTGTTTAGAACAGCGACCGTCTCTAGGTCGCCATTTTCATTCCGTCTCCTCTTCGTCTGCAACTTTCCCGCAGAGTGTCCTTCCTTGTTTTAACTCTGTGATTGATTGTGGGAAGGTGATCTATGATCAAGAATTATCTTTCCTTCTTTTAATCCTATTTGAATAAGGTTTTTCATCCCTATAAATACCCTGCAATCCTCCCACGTGAGAATCTTTCACACCCCTTGATTGAGAGATCTTCTGCTGGAGCTCTAATAAATTACTGTTGTTGTTCCTTGTTGTCGTTGCCGAGGGGTGCATTAAGTGTCGTTGGTTCTGTGGTGTTGGCTTGAGCTTTCATCTTCTCTTCCTCCTCTGTTCTGCTTACAGGCGCAGAAGGAGAATCCCCTCTCTCTCTCCAAATCTTTTAAATTCTCTACATATCATCATTATACCCATGGTTACTTAGTGCATCTTGGTATATTATTCATATTTCTCTTGCATACATACTTCTCCCATCCCTTTTGCTCCTCTTAGGGGTTTTAAAACAAACACCATAAGGTGTGTTCATGCCCGCATTGCCTATTGTTATTTTATTGGGTATAGATACTACACTTCTTTTGGCTAATCCATATCTCTTTGTTGTCTTTGTTTTCTTTTAAGGGTAATCAACAATAAAAACCCCCCTTCATCGGCCGGCCGGTTGGAGGAGGAAGTTGGATCCACGTCCACACCCGCTCACAAGGTATTCTTCACGATCACACTTCTTCTTTTGAGGCAACCCCTTTGGCGATCACACTCCTAAGTAGCATCACATGCTCCCTCCCCCTGTTGTTATTATCTCCCATATGCACATTAATTTTTCTTCCTTTTTTAAAAAAAAATGTCCATGTGACATGTTCACACCTATCTGATCCTGGAGCTTGTGCGTCATAGGCCCACCACGCTTCCGCTGCGCAACTCTACACCGATTATATCGTAGAAATGGGGGAAAAATTGGCATTCGCCATAACACGGCTCCATTCCAATTAACTGAATCTTGAAATGGAGGTGGAGGAGCCGACACTCCCCAGTTCTGGAACACGATACCCCTTCCTCACTTGACAATCCCCCTACATGCGTAGGTCTCAACACCAGCCCTATAATACGACATACTATCCTGGCTGGTGACTCTACTCGCATGATTTTACACGACCTTAGCAACACCTACGCACCAAGGCACGAAGAAAGATGAACACACAACCCTCACAAGCAGCTCTACTGCCCACACATAGGACGCTTTCGAGGACTCCCGAACACACATCGGGAAAAACACAAGCACATGAAAGCACAATTATAACAATAAAACAGTAGAACTTGTTGAGTCTTTACATGTTTTGAGGATGACAACACTATGAGCCTTAGTGGAGAACAAAAAATATTTCTCTGTAAAAAATAAACTTTCGAGTCACTTCAGTTATTTTCAGGGGTTATCTTCGTGTCGTGATTTGTTCCATCGCGTGCTGAACACTGCAGCACCTCGTGCTGCTTTCTGTGCCACCTCGTGTCGCTCCATCTGTGTCACCCCTATGTCTTCGAGTCTTATTTTCGGCCGTTTTACTTCGAGTCTTCTGTATTCGTGTTATTTTTTCCAAGACCCCGTGTCTTTCTTGCTTTGTGACCACACTTCGTGTCGGTTTCTGTTTTCATCTTCGAGTTATTTTCAGCCCGTGTCGTCCTCGTTTTCGAGTCGTTTTCCTGTGTCTTCAAGTCATTTTAGTGTAAAGTGTTGTTTCACTTTGTGCCATTCCCTTTGCTGTTTGATATTTCGTGTTGATTCTCGTATTGATTCACCGATGACCTCGAGTCAACTTAGTCGTTTTGATTGGTCGTTCTTCGTGTTGTTTCTGTGTTTGTGTCTTCGTGTTATCTTTTGTGCTTGTGTCTTCGTGTTATTTTTGTGTTTGAGTCTTCATGTTATTTATGTATTTGTGTCTTCGTGTTATTTTTGTGTTTGAGTCTTCATGTTATTTCTGTGTTTGTGTCTTAGTGCTGTTTTTATGTCTTCGTGTTATTTTTGTGTTTGAGTCTTCATGTTACTTCTGTGTTTGTGTCTTAGTGTTATTTTTATGTCTTCGTGTTGCTTCTTTCTATCCTCGTCCAGGTTTCCTCTGATCGCGTGTTTTACTGCCATTTTACTCCATGTTATTTCCTTCTCACCTCGTGCTGTTCTCATCTGACTTCGTGCCGTTCTCTTTGTAGTGTTAGCCTTGTTACTGTGGTACCTCGTGTCGTTCTCTCTTTATCTCGTGCTATAGTCATCTTATGTACCTCGTGTCATTCTCAGTATAGTGCACCTTTTGTTGTTCCTACACACCTCGTGCAGCTTTAGCTTGAGTGTCAACCGACTTATTTCAGGTATATATATATATAGAGAAACCCTGAGTATTAAGCGTTTTAATCTCTTTGCAGGAGAAGAAGAAAAACAAAAAGAAGAAGGTGGTCCGAGGAAGAATATTCCCCAGTGACTGAGCTGCACGTGATCCAATACTAAAGGAACCAATGCTAAAGGGCACGTGGAAAGAAGGTTCTGGATCGAGTGTGGGAGGCACACACATTCTGTACCTTATCCACCTGCTGCTGCTATATATTGAAGCCTTCGTCCATAGATGAAGGTTGATCGAAAGGGAAAAAGAAAAAGTAGAAGTGCAGAGAGTTCGATCCAGCAAAAGAAGAGAAGAAAATAGAGGGCAGAAACTGAAGAAGAGGAAGAAGAGAGAATAGCAGAGAGAGTGAGAGAGAGAGAGAGCTCGAAGCTGAGAGTTCAGAAAGAAGAAGAAGAAGAAGGATTCTGGTTTCAGGATCAAATCCGAACCAGTTTGCTCTATTGTGAGCTATATTCCGTGTTTTATCGTTCCAGCATTTAGTCTGCTGTATCTTTTTAGTTTCTTGTTTTTGATCTTTCTTTATTGTTCTAGTTTTATCTCCGATTCTCAGGTTGAGATCGGTGGTCCTCCTGTTCTGTTGGTCCAGGAGAAGGGAGACGTTGTCTCCAGTTGCAAGTGGCCGTGTGCTACTTGTGGGTTCCCTCTGGGCTTCAGAGGAAGAGAGACCTTGGTCTCTGGTTCTAGTGACTGCAGATCACTAGTGTTCCCTCCGGTTGGAGGAAGAGGAACTTTTTTCCTAGTTTCTAGGGCTTGGCGTCCTTAGGGTTCCCTCCGGGTGTGGAGGAAGAGGGGAGGGTGTTCCCCTGGTGAAGCTGTGAATCAGCCGTTGTCGCAGACTGAGTCTGCTTGGCTAGCCGGTGCTAGTGGAAACCTCACTTCGATTTGAAGTGAGGGGTGGACGTAGGTAGACTGGAGGTCTGACCGAACCACCTTAAAAATCCCTGGCGCAGTGTGTTTGGTTTCTATTCTGGCTTTGGATCTATTCGGTAGATGCTTGTCTAGGCCGATCCATCTCTATCTTCCTAGCTGATCGTTCTGCGCGGTTAGTGTTTGACCGTTAAGATCTTTTTCGGAAACTCCTAATTGAGAACTTATTTTTTAATCCTCAATGTTTTACTGGTAAAGGTCCATTCACCCCCCTCTGGACCTATCAATTGGTATCAGAGCGGTCTCTGGTTCAGAATCCAACGATTCTCAGAGGATCCTCTACGTGTTTCCTATGTGCATTGTTTTGCTTGTGAGTTAGTGTTTGATATCTGTTCGTTTGAACTGATGGCAATGGCAAATCCACCGATTTTTAAGGGACCTGATTTTGACATATGGTTCAGTGTTTTTCGCATGTTTGTTAAACAAGCTGATAAGGACTTGTGGAAGTTGATTTCACAAGGTCCGTATGAACTGCCCAAGAAAAGGTCCAAGTGGACGGACAGTGAGAATCAGATGTTCTGAGAGAATCAAAAGGCCTTAAACCTAATGTTAACAGCGACTGATAAAGCCTTGCATTCTTGTTTCCATGATTGCAGATCCGCCAAGGATATTATGGACCAGCTGAAGCTAGCCCACCGGAGAAATGAAAGCACATGCATGATGGTTTGCAGAAGTGACCACAGTACCAGCCAAAAGGTGGAGGAGAATGAAGAAGAGGTAAACCTCTTCGAGAACTTTTCTATAGAAGATTGGGAAAATGCTTACAGCGATTTATCTGAGTCATATGAAAAATTGCAAAAATGATATAAAAAATTGAAAAGGAATAAGGGATTAGATAATTCAAGGTCTGACTGTAAAAAATGTGCTGAATTGAAGAGTTCTCATGATGCCTGTGTGTCTAATCTACAAATGTTGAAAAAATAAAATGATGTGCTAATCAATGGAAATAAGAATCATGTGAGTGAGATTGATTCCCTGAGAAAATCCTCAGCTGAAAGCAAGGAAAGTTTAGAGAAGCTCAGGATTGAAAATAAAGTACTTGCTGAAAAATCTGAAGCCATTAAGTCTGTCAACTTTGAATTACAGAAAAAATATTAAGAAACTGCAAAAAGACTTGAAAACTTTTAAGGATGGAAGAAAATCTGAAACTGACTCTGATGATCAGATTTTGATAAACGAATTAATTCAGAATGACAGACTAAAGGAAGAAATTGAGAAACTAAAACAGTTGAACACCATCTTGTCAGAGAGATTGCTGACATTTGAAAAGGGTAAACATGTGGTGTCCAATAATTCAGAAGAAATTGATGAGTTGAGAAAGGAAGTTGAGAAATACATAATTGCCAACAAAGTCTTGAATGAGGCTGTCAATTGCAGTGAACAAGAGACTGCAAGTTATGAGTTACACATTACCTCTTTAGAAGAAGAAATCCAAGACTTAAGGAAATCTTTGTCTAAATTTGTTGATGGGCAAGAAAATCTGAACAAACTGTTAGGAGTAAAAGTCAATTTTCAGAAGGAGGGGTTAGGTTATAACCCTGTAAATAAAAAGACCTTTGAAAATAAAATTCAGACATATTCTGTTTCTAGCTCTACTTTTAAGAAAAAGGGACTGGGCTACAGTCCAGTCATGAGTAAGGTCTATGGATCAAATTTGGAAACTATTTTTGTTAAATCATCTGAACATGAAAAACCTTCTACTTCTTCTCCACCTCACTATAAGGCTAAGAAAACACAAGAACAGGATAAAAAACAGAAAATGAATAAAAAGGGCTCATCTGTGCATGTTGATCACAGTCCGCACACACACTCATCTAAAAGGAAAATGTCATGCCACTACTGTCATAGACTTGGATATTTAATGCATGACTATAAATTGATGGAGAAAGATGATATGAGGGCCGAGATAATGAATGCTAAGAAACTTCATGATAAAAATTCTTCATTCCAGAAAAAGAAAATTGAATGTCTGCACTGTGGCAAACTAGGACACAGCATCGCACAATGCTGGTTTACAAATGGTAAGAAAATATATTCTTCACATCATGCTAAATTTCCTGCAAACCATAATGATGTTGATAGGAATAAAGTTGCTGCAAATAGAAAATACTCTGCATGTGTCAACTGTGGAAAGACAGGCCACAGGGCCATTGAATGCTGGCATGGTCAGGGTAGAAAAGAGAATTTTAAGAGAATGAACTCTTCTCATTGTTTTAACTGTGGAAAGCCAGGTCACAGGGCTGCAACCTGTTGGCTGACAGGATACCAAAGCAATGCTGGTTTTGGTAAACAGAATTTCAATTTTGTTAACAAAAATTTTCATACATATGTGCATAAAAATCATGTTAATAAGAATGTGCATAAATCCAATCTGAAACCTGCTGCATCTTGCTATTATTGTGGTATAATTGGTCATTCAATGAATAATTGCTATCTGATGAAATCTGATGACCATGCTGCTAGGAGATTGGTTAGAAAACCTGCTAAGAATGTCACTGCTAACTCAGGACCCAAGACTTCTTGGGTGCCTATTCGTGCAAAATAGTTTGCTAACCTGCAGGTGTGCCTTGGAAGCTGAAGAATAAAGAGGAGTAATAAGCCAAGGCACTCGAAAAGAAAAAAACCCCAGGATCTTAATATTCAGGTCAGTTCCCAATACCTGCTTTAATTCTGTTTTATTGTGATTTAAATTTGGTTCTATGATGTAGTCTGTGTGCAACTAAGTATTCCATGATCACGAGTGTCCTCCTCTGACTGCTTTGCTAAAATCTCTCTTGGATGGATACTTGGTATCACGCTATAATTCATGCTCATAGTCAGGGGGAGGCATACAATTATTGTGTCAACTTACTGATTCATGCTCATTGCATCACATTCCATTTATTTGAAAAATCATAAGTTTGCTTCAACGTATTGCATTTCAGCTGATAGCATGTATGTTATTCAATAAATAATTAATATTTCCAAGAGTTGTGTGTGAGATGTCCTAGCGTGGGCTGAAAAGGAGCTTGTCAGGTCATCTGGTATCTGAAGAACCTTTGTCTGCCGATGTGGTTAGTTGGTGTTGAGTTCAGACATCTCATGAGGTTGCAGCTTATTGCCCAAGAGCATTCTCTGGTTACGAGATTGAATTTCCTCAGGAAGATTTCATTTGTGAGCTCCTTGGTCTTTACTTTCTAGAGTAATCTCTCACTTGCTGCTTTGCTGTAAGGAGTGCTTCTCATCTCATCTCATCTCTCTCCATTCTGTTTGTCACCTTCTTATCCTTTTCTTATCCCCTTTGGTTCAGGAATATTCTTGAAGAAAAATTCCTTCTTATAGCTTTGTTACTCTTATCAGATTTGATCAGAATACCTTAAACCACCCAAAATCTATTGTAACAAGTTACACCTGTTAATAAAGAACTTTAATGTATGGGGGTTATATCTTGTCCTTTAATCCTTCTAAGTTATCCTCTCTATTGTTGGTCAACATATTGTAAAACTTTCTGTTAAATGGAAAAACCTTGCGGAGGATTTCGTTTTAACTGAAACTTATGTGAAGAGGGCTATGAGATAAAAAAAAAATTGTGTTAAGTAAGGGCTCTGTCTTTTGTCCAAGATCATGAGAGGTGTTACCAGGGAATACGCCATACTTTGTGGCAGAGCAATGGCAATTGTGGAGAAATAGATATTTTAGATCAAAGAAGTCTAGAGTTTCTGTCATGATACAATTAACTATCTCTGTTTCTTATAGAAAAGTTAAAATAAAAAAAAGGGGAAATAAAAGTCAACAAAAATTCATTGGTTTGCTTTGGCATAAAGGTAGCATGTCCTGAGTAACCAGGGATTCTGGTGTCTTATAAACATGTCTCCTTGTGTAAAAAGGGACAATTCTACCTAAGTGCTCAACAAATTGGTTGATTCTGTATGCCCTCTCTTATCCTTTAAATGAAGTAATGAACCCTGCTTGACTATCTATTTGTTATTTCTTTGCCTGACAAACATAAGGAGTATTTTAATCGTGACCTTCTGTAGGCTAAGTACCTTTAACAGCTAGTTTTGTGATCTTGTTGATTTAATGTCTTGAGGTAACTGACCAAGGTATTCGGAAGAATATAATAAATCCATATATTGAAGAGCGAACTTTAACGGGCAATGGCTGTGTTACATATTGAATGAGGGTAGTCTGGGTATTTCCTAAAAAGCTTGATAAGAGTGAAAAGTGACCCCCCAAAACCCTTCTTGTTCCTTAAGGTTACATCCAAAAACCCTCGCGTGCCCTTGCCGCTTCCTGTTCCTCCTCGTGCCGATACGTCTCGTATGCTCCTTCAAACCCTTCTCTCCCGCTCATTTTTCTTCACGAAAATCTCATCTCCCCCACAGAGTTCTCTTCCGTTCTTGGTTCTAGCTTCATCTCCAGCAGCAACCAGCAAGAAAGAGTTGATACTCTGGGAGTTACGGCAAATGGATCAGCTAGAATCCGTCACTTCTGTTGAAAGGAAGAGGAAGGGAAAAGAAACAGTTGAGGAGCCTTCGTCCAAGCAACAAAGATGTCTAGAACCAGAAATAGCTGTGGAAATTTCTTCTGCACAAGGTACCAGGCCTTCTCAGTCTATCGTGTTTTTAGAGAGTGGGAAAATTATTCCTCCAAGGATAATAGATTTCGGCGATGAATCCATGGTTTTGAAGTTTTCAGAACTTTTGGAGATTTTTGAGTTTCAGGATTGGAGGAAATTCTTAGAAAATCACCGTGTCTACTACCCTAGCCTGGTAATGGAATTTTATAATAATTTGTCTTTGAGCCGAGATAGGTCTGCTCTGATCTCGTCTGTTAAGGGGATTGAGATAGCAGTAACGTGTGACTCTCTCCACAAAGCTCTCAGTATTCCAGAAAAAGGGGAGGTGGAGAGAGGGTTTAGATATAGTCTGCATGAAGCCTTTTCGGTCATTACTGGTAAACCCAGTAACATTCATGACAAGGGGCAATTGAAGCTGAAAGCTTACCAAACCTTATCATTTCCTTCTCTTCACAAGCTTCTTCAGAACATCATTGCCTCTATAGTCACCCCACAGACTGGAGCTAGAGGAAGAATCACAGACACTCAGAGATTTCTTTTGTTCTGTCTGATTCAACATGTAAAGATCTGTCTGCCTGAAATTATTTTTTCTATCATGAAGGGGTGTATTGGGTCCAAAAGACACCTGCCCTACGCCGCCCATCTGACAGACATCTTCAAGTATTCAAAGATTTCCTTGTATGGAGAGGCCATGTCTGAAGTTAGGGGTCGAAACATATTTAACATGAATTTTGTTTCAGTATTTTTGGGCTTGGAGGGTTCTTCTCTCATGGGGCAGGTTAAGGCCCAGAAAGTCAAAGAATCACAAGCTCAGAGAGAGCTTCTGGAACACCCTCAAGAATTTGCCCAAACAGTTTTAGAATTAGCTTCTGAGGTTGCTTTACAGGAGACACCATCTGAACAACCACTGTCTGCTACTTCTGCTGCACCTACTGAAGCATCTCTATCTTTTCAGAGGCTTGTTGAGATTGCATCTGAAGAAGTTAGGATGTCTGAAAACAGCATTCAAACTGAACTAGATACAAATATTGGTGGTTTGTTTGATTCCTTTGGGAAGACATCAGAAGAAGTGAGGTTGCCCGTGGAACAGCCTACTCAAGAGCAAGAAAGTAATGAGCAAGACCTTGCTGAGTTTGTTAATTTCATTCTTAGAGAGACTGTGGAGAAAAGCTTGGAAGAGGCTGACAACGTGGTTACAGCTGAAATTATAGAACAGGCACATGTTGAAAACTCTGCAGATGATGATCTCATGGAAGAAAGAGTGGATGAGTGTCAGGAGAAAGTTACTGACATAGAACAAGAAGCAGAATCATCAAGTGAAGAAGAAGCACCTGAAAATGTATTTCCTGAAAAAGAAATCCAAGCTGAAGATGAAGATCGGGTTCCAGCAGGAGACAGCCAAACGCTAGTACAAGAAGAAGCAGATGAGAGAACAACACCTGGCTGTGAATCTTATGGTACACCCCTAGGTCAACCTCGACTTCTATCTGCTCAGGTGCCCAACATTGAAGAACTCCTTATAAATTTGACTCAGCAGATGCAGAGACAGGATAAGAAAATGGATGATCTGCTCAAGTATGTCACTCTAAATATTAATCAAGTTCATTCCAGGCTACTGAAGCTTGAAATTTCTCTCCTGACTGAATGGAAAAAGTTCCTGCTAAACAAGAAAGCTTCAGATGATGCCACCAGGTCCTCGATGGAAAGCTTGCAGGAGGTATGTTCAAAGATAGCAACAGCACTTCGTGAATTACAAGATGCTCATATTTCCTCCTTTAAGTCATCTGCCAGCATTATAGATCATTGTTTTGAGATCAGGACATCTTTAGAAGTTTTGAAGGGGTCATCTAGTGCCCTAGGTCCAGATGTCTAGAAGATCTATGACAAATTGATCGCTTTCTTACCAGAAGTGAGAACTCTGACTGACAGATATGAATCTGTTAATATTCGCCAAGAAGACATCATTTCAGAAGTGGCACATGTCAGAAGCTCTGTTGTGTATTGGCTAGCTGAATTGTCCAATGACTTGAAGGATCTTCACTCTGCCTTGGGTTCAGCCCCTGGTCAGGCATCCTCCAACAGAGGTCCAACTCAAGATTTCTCCTCTGCTGCTCCTAGGGGTAGACCACCACAAGCCAGGCCGCGTGGCCCTTCCAGCAGACATGCCAGATTCTTTTCTCCTTAAAAAATAGTGTTCTGTATTTTTTTTGCCCATTTTGAGGCTCTCTCACACTCTTGGACTTGTTAATTACATCTCATATCATTTGCATTTCTGCCTCCTTTTGTTTCTTTCTTTTTGATGTTGACAAAGGGGGAGAACTCAAGTCTTTGCTACTACTACGATTGAGAATGATTTTTTGTTGTTAATGATTCTTTAATATTCTTTAATGATGATTAATGATGGTGCTGATGATGTTTAGCTTTGAACAGGTTGAAAATTATTCCTGCAAAGACTCAAGACTCATAGTGTTGCCATCCATCAAAAAGGGGGAGATTGTTGAGTCTTTACATGTTTTGAGGATGACAACACTATGAGCCTTAGTGGAGAACAAAAAATATTTCTCTGTGAAAAATAAACTTTCGAGTCACTTCAGTTATTTTCAGGGGTTATCTTCGTGTCGTGATTTGTTCCATCGCATGCTGAACACTGCAGCACCTCGTGCTGCTTTCTGTGTCACCTCGTGTCGCTCCATCTGTGTCACCCCTATGTCTTCGAGTCTTATTTTCGGCCGTTTTACTTCGAGTCTTCTGTATTCGTGTTGTTCTTTCCAAGACCCCGTGTCTTTCTTGCTTTGTGACCACACTTCGTGTCGGTTTCTATTTTCATCTTCGAGTTGTTTTCAGCCCATGTCGTCCTCGTTTTCGAGTCGTTTTCCTGTGTCTTCAAGTCATTTTAGTGTAAAGAGTCATTTCACTTTGTGCCGTTCCCTTTGCTGTTTGATAATTCGTGTTGATTCTCGTATTGATTCACCGATGACCTCGAGTCAACTTAGTCATTTTGATTGGTCGTTCTTCGTGTTGTTTCTGTGTTTGTGTCTTCGTGTTATCTTTTGTGCTTGTGTCTTCGTGTTATTTTTATGTTTGAGTCTTCATGTTATTTCTGTATTTGTGTCTTCGTGTTGTTTTTATGTCTTCGTGTTATTTTTGTGTTTGAGTCTTCATGTTATTTCTGTGTTTGTGTCTTAGTGTTGTTTTTATGTCTTCGTGTTGCTTCTTTCTATCTTCGTCCAGGTTTCCTCTGATCGCGTGTTTTACTACCGTTTTACTCCGTGTTATTTCCTTCTCACCTCGTGCTATTCTCATCTGACTTCGTGTCGTTCTCTTTGTAGTGTTAGCCTTGTTACTGTGGTACCTCGTGTCGTTCTCTCTTTATCTCATGCTGTAGTCATCTTATGTACCTCGTGTCGTTCTCAGTATAGTGCACCTTTTGTTGTTCCTACACACCTCGTGCAGCTTTAGCTTGAGTGTCAACCGACTTATTTCAGGTATATATATATATATAGAACCCTGAGTATTAATGGTTTTAATCTCTTTGCAGGAGAAGAAGAAAAACAAAAAGAAGAAGGTGGTCCGAGGAAGAATATTCCCCAGTGACTGGGCTGCACGTGATCCAATACTAAAGGAACCAATGCTATAAGGGCACGTGGAAAGAAGGTTCTGGATCGAGTGTGGGAGGCACACACATTCTGTACCTTATCCACCTGCTGTTGCTATATATTGAAGCCTTCGTCCACAGATGAAGGTTGATCGAAAGGGAAAAAGAAAAAGCAGAAGTGCAGAGAGTTCAATCCAGCAAAAGAAGAGAATAAAATAGAGGGCAGAAATTGAAGAAGAGGAAGAAGAGAGAATAGCAGAGAGAGTGAGAGAGAGAGAGAGAGAGAGAGAGAGCTCGAAGCTGAGAGTTCAGAAAGAAGAAGAAGGATTCTGGTTTCAGGATCAAATCCGAACAAGTTTGCTCTATTGTGAGCTATATTCCGTGTTTTATCGTTCCAGCATTCAGTCTGCTGTATCTTTTTAGTTTCTTGTTTTTGATCTTTCTTTACTGTTCTAGTTTTATCTCCGATTCTCAGGTTGAGATCGGTGGTCCTCCTGTTCTGTTGGTCCAGGAGAAGGGAGACGCTGTCTCCAGTTGCAAGTGGCCGTGTGCTGCTTGTGGGTTCCCTCTGGGCTTCAGAGGAAGAGAGACCTTGGTCTCTGGTTCTAGTGACTGCAGATCACTAGTGTTCCCTCCGGTTGGAGGAAGAGGAACTTGTTTCCTAGTTTCTAGGGACTTGGCATCCTTAGGGTTCCCTCTGGGTGTGGAGGAAGAGGGGAGGGTGTTCCCCTGGTGAAGCAATGAATCAGCCGTTGTCGCAGACTGAGTCTACTTGGCTAGCCGGTGCTAGTGGAAGCCTCACTTCGGTTTGAAGTGAGGGGTGGACGTAGGCAGACTGGAGGTCTGACCGAACCACCTTAAAAATCCCTGGCGCAGTGTGTTTGGTTTCTATTCTGGCTTTGGATCTATTCGGTAGATGCTTGTCTAGGTCGATTCATCTCTATCTTCCTAGCTGATCGTTCTACGCGGTTAGTGTTTGACCGTTAAGATCTTTTTCGGAAACTCCTAATTGAGAACTTATTTTTTAATCCTCAATGTTTTACTGGTAAAGGTCCATTCACCCCCCTCTGGACCTATCAGAACTAACACAAGCATAGCATACAATAATCAAAAATTCACGCGTACCTTCCATGGGGTGGGTACAGCAACTCCACCCGGTCAAGTGCCTCGCGCACGCCAAGATCCTTGACTCGCCAGGCTAGTGGAATGCTACAGAGATGGCTGGGACTGGGGCGACCGCCAAGGGCACTCACGAGTAATATGACCGATCTGACCATACCTAAAACACTCCAGATCCGCTTCATTCACAGTGCACGGCCAGCCCTCGTGAAACCGGCCACACCTCGGACGCTGTCTTGGCTGCTCATTCATACCATGCCATAGTGGCCAAACCATTGGCTGCTGAATAGTCACCACTGACACCTGCTTCGCCTACTCCTGGTGCCTCATGCCATACCTACTTCTTCTGAGCAACCTAGTCATCCGACTAAACCTCGATCTCGAAGGAGAAGAACTCCTGCCAGGAGATGGAAGAGATGTCGATTTGGTCTACCTCTGAAACTATTGGGGAATATACTGCTACTGAAGGGTCCTCAACTAACCTTGGCTTGACTGAGATTGCTTTGCACCAACCTGCTCTTGGGTCCTCAGCCAATCCTCCTCTAAATTTGTCGCGGCTTGATAAGCTGATTCCATATCCGCAACACAGGTTGCAATCATTGGGTGTCTAAGTTCCGGCCTCAGACCTCTAACAAACTACTGAGTCTTTAGTCTCTCATCTGCCATGATATGGGGTGCATATCGACCCAACTCCATAAATTGAGAATGATATTGCATCACTGTCATATCTCCCTGTGATCGCTCCATAAACTGATACATCCTTCTCGTCCTAATATGCTCCGGGCTCAAAACTTGCTCGAAGGCCGTAAGAAACTCCTACCAAGGAATCTGACGTAGAGGACGTGACTGAAAAGTTGATTCCCACTCTATGGTCCACCATGACAAGGCTGATCCCTATAACTAATAACTTGCCAACAATACCTTCTCATCCTCAGCACACTCCATAGATCGGAACACCTGCTCCATCGCATCAATCCACGATCTCGCGGCATCAGGATCCGGCTGGCCTTCAAATGTCGATGGGTGAAACTACAGAAACTCTCGCAAAATACACCCACGACCACCATGTGACGAACTGCCCTCACCAGCCTCTTGACCACGATGTTGCTGACTCATCTGTCGCAAGAAGAACTGAGGCATAAAACTCCGCCTGACCCGGCACACCTGGGGCCGCTACCTCTGGAGGAAAAGACTCGCCACCTGGTTCTTCCCTAATCGGCTCCTCTTGAGCCCCCGCCGGCACTTCCGACAACGCTCGAACTCACCTCCATCTAACCCTTAACACGAACACAGAAAACAAGGGGGGTGAATAAAATAGAACACGCTAAGCTAGCTGTCGACTATACTGGACTCTCTGGACTCATAGCCACTGCATAGTCCTAAATTCCCATGCATTTCCACAACCACGCTCTGATACCATCTGTAATGACCCAAGATCCGGATACCGAGACGTACCCGATACCATTCGAATCTTGGCCCTCTACCCACGAGCCAGATGGCTCAGAAGGGTTATTTGGAGTGTTCTGGTTATGCATTTAAATTCAAAAAAATAGCATAAAAATAAATTTATAGAATTAATCTAATATTTTGATAGAAATAAAATTACATTTTTTAACAATATAACAACTATAGAGTCCAGTCCACAAGTACAGTCAAGGAAAAGAAACGTACACTGCCTCGGGACATACCTAGCACTGGTGAGATGGCAATTAACGAATCTCCGACTGAGACGCGCCACCCCGAGGAGAAACGCCACACCTAAAAAGCAGGGAGTGAGTCTCATCTCATTGGCTCAGTAGGGGTCCCGTGGATCCCCACCACAACTAAAACGATAACCAGTAACAAAAGTAGCAGCAATAATAAAAATAACAACACAACATAACAACGGTGGCCGGAACCAGAAGATGATAAATAGAGAGAACATGAAACCTCTATGCTACCCCGACTCTCACGATCGGACAATCCATCCTTGCAGACGGAACCACTGACAAGGCCACATGGCCACACACAGAACCTCCACCCTCGGGAGAACCTCAAAAAATCAGTAATCCACGATCTCGAGCTAGAACTAGCAAAAGAACCATGCCCTACACACAAGGCGACACCAGCCTGTCTACCAGAAGGGCCACGACAACGTTGTCGGTAACTCAACATTCACCGGAATACGTTCCACCACTCGAGTATACACAACATGGCTAGATGTGTCCACTAACGTCTTATACTACGCCAAGGCCACATATGTGCACACACTACTTACACCCAGGTCTCGAGAGGAGCAAAAGAGACAGTCACACATAGGACACCCTGGGACTGGCTAGGATCCGCACCTCCACACCCAACGGCACGGCCGTGTCCAGCTACCTGACATGGGGTATGCGCCACTGCACCCGTCAGCAACGTACACTTGTCCCAACCAAGGTACACACGCTCAAACGATCTCGCCTCTACCTGGAACGTTGTACACACAAGGCGCTCTCGCCCGATCCAATCACGACATGCCCTCTAGGCAATGAAACAGTATGGCACAAACCTCCATGCTCTCACGGGAAAACCTGAAGATATGCGTACACACATGCCTGAACCACAGGGAACCTTGGAACAGCACTGTCGGCCATGGGTAAACCATCTAAGGCAGATGGCGGAAACCCAAGAACCTTGGCCCACAACTCCTACAAGGATACCTAGCTGTGATCACAGCCCTCATGCGGGAATACCCTCCACTGTCACAGAACTCTCGCGGGGGCAATCAACACGGATAGCCCAATCACAGGAATGATTGTCCACCCTACACAGAACACATAGGGACGGCCCACACTAATCATCTAGAATCACGCGAACACGCATTCCGCAAAGCCACACCTCAGACGGACACCCCGGGAAATGAATCGGTGGAACACTGCACCGCCGGGTTGAAGGGGGGTGGCCAAACCCCTAGCCGCACAGAGGCTGGGCGTCGACAACCCTGGCCGCCCAACAGGGTTGGGCAACTAACTCCCTGGCCGCCCACCCTGGGCACAGGCTGACCTGGGCGGTCAACTCTCTGGTCACCCAGAGCCCAGAGACAGAGGGGCTGGGCGGCCATCCTCTTGGCCTCCCAGAGGGGCTGGGCGGCCAGCTTTCTGGCTGCCCACCCTGGGCAGAGTAGGGTCTGGGCCGCCCATCTCCCTGGCTGCCCAGAGGACCTAGGCGGCCAACTCCTTGGCCGCCCAGACATTGGGATACAGGGGGGTAGGGCGGCCAGACTGCTAGCCGCCTGTAACACTGGGTGGCCCAACATCTGGCCGCCCAGCAGACCTGGGCGGCCAGACCCTTGGCCACCCAACCTGGACGCGACGGCCACCCATGTGGCCGTCTCCTACCGGGTTTCACAGAAACGTGATGAACTCCATGTGGAGTACGATCGTGAGCCCCATTCGTCGCGGGACGAAGGAAAACATGGGGAATCCATTCCGGGACATTCCTACGATCGGAAAGCCACATTCCAACCATGAATCAAGGCCTAGATCGGCCAAAAATCATTGCTCATCCCTGACATGCATATAACCCAAAATAATAAGTACTCTCGCTCTCGACCTCACTGGGGCATGGAAACACGGGGAAAACACGCGAGGAGTGTAGGGATCCATCCCCGTACCTTTTTTGAAGCTCTAACCCACTGAAACCTCGAAGAACGGCGATCACCCCATGCGGTCGGCTCCCACGAAGGCAACCGCCTCCGCCTCGACGTTCCACCTGCCCCTCGGCCTTGCCCTCGCCGCACGCTGCCGACATCGCTCTGCCCCTAGCCTCCCCACCGCCATCGGCCGCTGGAGATGAGAATGGGGGAGGGGGGAAGAGATGGGAGAGTGAGGGAGAGGGTGAGTCGAGAGAGATGAGAGAACAGAGGGGGGGAGAGGGGGGTTAAAAAAGGGGGTTTTGTTTTTATTTTTATTATATTTTTTGTATTACATTTAGAAAATCAACTAGAACTCTGAAATAGCCCAAAAAATACATTCCAACCCATAAAAATTTTGGGAAAAAAGTGGGACTGCTCCACGCGCCACCACGGACCCAGAATAACCTACGAATGCACCATCAAAGGGTCCCAAAAGTCAATATAAAAGTCTGAAACTCACTCAGACACGATCCATGACCCGCAGAAACATAATCTAAAAATCTATGGTGTTACAGTGAGAGCTGACGAAATCTAAATCGGATACCCGGTTTGAGCTCGATGCTCAAATTACCTTTTCCGAACTAACTTAGTTTAAAATCAAAGAACTCGGGTTGGGGGGTCCAAAATCTGAAATGTCAGCATGATCGATGTGCTGATTGTTCCAACACGATTTGGGTAATGAGAGTGACCTAGGAAACCTGACGGAATCCAAAGCGGATATCCAGTTTGGGCTTGACGCTCAAATTAGCTTTCTTCCTTTTAACTTAATTTAAACAAACCAAGGAGCTCAAGTTAGGGGTCCAAAATGAGAAATACCGGCCTGATCAATGTGCCGATTGCTCCAACACGACCTAGGTGGTGAGAGTGACTTGAAAGAGCTAACGGAATTCAAATCGAATACCTGGTTTGGGATTCATGCTCAAACTAGCATTTTCTAAACTAAATTAGTTTAAAATTTAAGAACTCAGGTTGAGGGGTCCAAAATGAGAAATATCACCCTGATCAGTGTGTCGATTGACCCAGCAAGACTTGGGCAGTGAGAGTGACCTGACAGAGCTGACGGAATCCAAATCGGATATCCAGTTTGAGCTCGGCGCTCAAAATAACATTCTCCTTTATAAGTTTGTTTAAAATCAAAGAACTCGAATTTGAGGTCCAAAATATGAAAAATTGATATAATCAGCTTAATTAAATAATTCACGTACATATCATCTTATTTGATTTATAAAATTAAATTTATTTAATTAAATTTTTAAATATTTTAATTCATACATGTCTAACATTAATTTTTTTTCTAATATAGGATCCTCCGGCGGGTGGCGACGGAGGAGACGAGCAGGATGGGGAGGATGAGGACATTGAGGATATTTCTTGATTTTTTATCATATTGTAAAAGGTTGATAATTTTAAAATATTATATTTAATTAATTGTTAGTGAAAATTAAATGTTATTTATTTGTTATTATGATGTGTGTATGTTGTTGTTTTATATTTAAATAGGTATTTACTCAATTATTTTAAATTTATTTAAAAAATATTAAATTGTTAAGGACGGAATTAGGGGTAGACTATAACTTCGTCCCTAAATTAGGGACAGAAATAGAGACGGGTTTTACATCGATCCCTAAAACTAGGGACGGATAAAAAATCCGTGCCTAAGTTAGGGATGGATTTAAAATCCATCCCTAAAAAAAATTTTGTAATTTTTATTTAAAAATTTAGTCAGTATTTGGGATAGATTTAGGGACAGATTCCAAGATCCGTCCCTAAAATTAGTTATGAATTTAGAGATGGATTTTGAATTCTATCCCTAAATGTTTTTTTATTTTTAAAAAAAATCACTAATTTGAGGGATGGGTTTAGGGACGAATCTATTGTTCCATCCCTAAAATTAGGGATGGATTTAGGAATAGATTTTTAATTCCGTCCCTATATAGATTTTTATTTTTATTTAAAAAATCACTTTTTTGGGATAGATTTTGGGATGTATTTTTATTTTATCCCTAAATTTTTATTTTTATTTTTAAAATAATAATCTTTTAGGGTGAGTTTGATAACGAGTTAGGTTAGAGGCGGGTGGCCTACCCGGGGTGGGTGGCCTACCCGGGGTGGCCCACCCGACCCCTAACCCTAACCGGGGTGGATTAACTCATTCCACCTATTTCCTAGGAATGAGTTAATCCACTTTAACTCTATCCGACCATGGTTAAGAAAAAAAATATCAAACAAGGAATAACCCACCCGACCCCGATTAACCTACCCTACCCGAGCTTAACCCGTTATCAAACAGGGCCTTAATTTTTAAGACGTATTTGAGATGAAATTATTTTCGTCGCTAATTAGGAACGGATTCAAATTAAGGACAAAAATTGAGAGATGGTTAAATCCATCCCTAACCCACTTAGGGACAGATTAGGGATGGATTTTGTCTGTCCCTAGTCCCGCCTTCTCTTATAATGTTAGCATCTCTCACTTTAATTAAATCTGCTCTAGCCCCAACCATGTTGTCAATTCAATCCAAACCAGCTCATTTCGATGATTCTCCACTGGAATCTCTTACCCTAATCAAGCCAGCTCTGATTCACCCATCGTGATATGAACCAACTCCTTTTGATGAATCAGGTGTTGGGCTTACTCTCCCAAATCAAAATGCTACTCTAGCTTATCAATCAAGCTCCCAAAATATCCCTAAGTCTCATATTGCTCCTACTTTAGAAATATTGGCCGACATCTTAATGGTGTTGAACCCGGCCATAATCACTTCACATAAAGTCAAGGAGCCCATCATCTCAGCTCTAGATGTCCATCAACCACCTCCATCATCTCAATCCTTATAGTCATTCAAGTGGAGAAACCGCAAGAGATAGAATGACACATAATGTCAAAGATGGACTATTCATCTGGTGCAGGGTTAGGTAAAAATGAACAAGGGATCAAAGAGTCGATTAAGAAGAATGGAACAATTGAGAGGTTTAGCTTAGGGTGTCAATCGACTAAGATAGGCAAGAACAAATTGGCAAGGTGAAAGTTGCATGATCATCCTTGTGGTCTTGCTATGCTCGGAGGAGGTTCATTTTGCTTGTTGTACCAAGCCTTTTCCTACTGGAATGCCTAAAGCAATATTCGGACAGGCGAAGGATATAATTCTACAGCATAGCAGATGGTTTGTAGGCTGCGGATCTGAGATTGATTTCCTGAGGGATAATTGGACTAGAAAAGGCCCTCTTTCCAGTGTCACCTCTGCTAGTAGTTCATTTAGAAATGATGATTCTTCTGTGATTTCTGTTAGAGAGGTTCTCTTAGACCCTCAACATGCTGCTAGGGGGTCCCTAGTGACCCTGCATCCCTGTCCAATATTCAGCTGACCAATGAGGCAGATACATGTGTATGGATGGGTACTCTAAAAGGTAACTTCTCTATTAAATCAGTTTATAATATAATCAGACCTAGAGGCCATAAAAGGTCAGCATGGGCAAAACTGTGGCATTCTGCCATTGCCCCAAGAGCAGCATTGTTTACATGGAAGATCCTCCATTGAGCTATCCTTGTGGATAGCAGGATAAAGGATTGTGGAATCAATTTAGTCTCTAGATGCAATTGCTGTCTCTTCCCTAGCCAAGAAGATCTTGACCATGTTTTCATCTCTAGTGAGCTGGCATCTGATTTGTGGGGCTGGGTTGCTCCCTTGATCAGCCATAGGGCCTGGTTAAGTGATCATATTACAATCCGACTATGGAATATATTAGCTGTCACTAATATGCAATCTGCTTTGAGTTACATTGGGATGTTTGCTGTTATTCTGATGGTCTGGGAAATCTGGAAGTGTAGATGTGCCGCCAGGTTTGAAGGTATTCCTTTTAATCTTGCTGCCATCAAAAGAAGAATAATTGTTGCTATCTCGTTGGCACTGCACAGGCTAAAATTCCACAAGCCTATATCCTCTATTCATCTCAGTAACGTGGCGGCATTCAGTCTACACCCTCACGTTGTTGTCAAACACCCAATGGCTGTAATGTGTAAATTGGCCACTCAGGGTTATACCCTACACATAGATGGGACATCTAAGGGTAATCCAGGTAAATGTGGGGGAGGAGGCTGTATAAGAGATGCTTCTGGAAGGCTAATGATTGCTTTTGCATTCTCCTATGGCACGGGCTATAGTCTGTTAGCAGAAACAAGAGCACTCCATGATGGACTAGCTATTGCAAACCAATGTGGCATTAGTTTATCTAAAATATATTCGGACTATGCAGCTCTTGTGGAGGCTGGTAGAAAGGGAGAAGCCCCTAGCTGGATGGCAACCCCATGGTGGAGGTAGACTCGTTTCCTTCTGGTGAGAAGTGGCTGTCAATTACAACACATATTTAGGGAAGGGAACCATGTTGCAGACTCTCTGGCATCATTGGCATGTAATGCTTCAAGTAACTCTGTTTTTGATCGAGAAAGGGATCTCCCAAGGGCTGCTAGAGGTGCCCTTAGGGTGGATAGGGCAGGTTTGCCTGCTTTTAGGTTTTAATTCTTACTGGTTTCTTTTAGTTTCTTCTTAGGTCTTTGTTGGTATGCAAAGGCTTTATAATTGCCTCCCTGCTATTCAGGGGTATGCCCCTTAGTTCATGTACATCCAGTTTAAAAAGAAATAAAATCTAGGGCCCTGGTGTAGCCTAGGGGAGTGAGCACATTCCCCCTCTTTGAGGGGGGTGCACTCGACAAGTACCTACTCCAAATTGGCCAGTGTTTTGTTAAAAAAAACACTTTGTAAAGGGATCCCGTCAATTGGAAGAGAGGATCGCAAATCTAGAAATATGCCATGAGAGTGAACATGTGGATCCAAAATAAAAACTAGAAGATGTAGACATGGAAGGCTTGGGTTTATTGAACCTATTCTTAGAAGAATCATCTCCTCCTCTGATAGCCCAAGAAGAAGTCCTTGTAGCGAAGAGAGAACTGACCTTGTTAGTCCTTCTCTCTTTCCTATTCCACCATCTCACATCCTTCAAATGTGGTTCCATCTTCAAAGCTGATGAATCTCGAAGAGGGAAACATGAAGCTTTCATTAAAGAGCCAACTCTAGGAGCAAAATTGTCAAATCATGACTCCCTAACTCAGGGAACTTCATCATTCATCCTTAACCACACAGCACTGACTGTTGGGCCTGCGAGGGGCATCTGTCCTATACATAGTAGATTAGAAATAGAGCTAGAAGAGCCTAAACTTTTAGCTACTCCGCACGAGGAGGTTAAGGGCACACAAATTCCCTACCAACTTATGTCAGGTTTAGCCGGAAGCTATAACTTGTTAACTCAAGTCTTAATGTTTAGTCTAAAAAAATCAATAAATCTTTTACAAAATGAGGATCAATCCAACCAACCACCTAAGGCCAAACATGTTCAAGTGAAAGCACCCACTAATCCTAGCAAATGCAAGGACAGTATCCATGGCCGTGTACTTGCTCCTCATCCACTTGAAGCTTACTTCCAGTCTTCTAAGGAGGAGGCCTACTCTTCCTCCATCCAGCGATCGGCAGAATACTCAGATAACACCGTCAAGGTCTGCAGGAACCCTTATACATAGCTTGTAATCTAAAAATCTAAAAAAATAAAAAATCCAAATCTAAAAATATAGAAAAATAAACCATCAAAATCAAAAATCAAAAAATAAAGAAAACCAATGGTCAGGCAGCTGCCATGTATTTCAGTTTCCATCAACCATGTATGATAAAGGTTAGGTCGCATTAAAGCCTTGGCGGGTTAGGACTTTGATCTACCAGAATCGAGAAGAATTCTATCTGGCTAAGCGGTTGATGCTCCGAAGGGTAGACAATATACTCATATGGATTCAAAATATGGCAACTGCCCAAAATGGATGTCTATCCCAAAGACTTCTTGAAGATTCCAAATCCTCCTTTCCTTCTTAATTGACTGACCAAGATAGTCGACGCCCTTAAGGCGTTGAGCATAGCAGCTAAGAAAACAATACTCTTAGGTGGGAGTAGGACTCACCTTTCCTACAAATAAGATCAAAGCACATAAAGAGGGTAGTGTCCCCACATGAAAATAAGAATAAGTCAAAAGGGAGCAAGACCCTAAATTCAAAGCAAAAAGAAAGAAAAATCCAAAAAAATATCAAAAGGGAACAACTGAAAAAAGCTTGACTGTGACCGTGCCTGGTCAAACTAAAGAAAGCCCTTCAAAATCAAGTCCAAATTGTAGGGGCAATACAAAAGCACAATGTTCTGAAGGTGGTCTAAACTTACTGAAAGGGTGGAGTGAATTAAGCTCGCTCACAACTCATCGCTTTAACAGCTTTGATGATCCTCTTGTTAAGTTTATCCCATGCATTCTTTTTTTTTGAGGACTTGGAATCTGATAGAAACTCCGAGAGATAAATCTCTGTTGATGGCATGTAGCATCTTTTTGAAAACACACTACATGGTTGTCTACCCCCAAAGAACAAAAGCTACTGTTATGAAGAAATCTAAGTGTTTCTAGTAGGTCAATGTCCTCATCCTCCTTTAATGTTTCACTTTTATCAACCTCAGGCTTAGGTCAATGCAAGCACCTCACCTGTCAGTGCGATAGCATCTAATTCTGGGTCAGCGTCGCAAAGTTGACCATTAGGGTTCTAAGGTGTTCCATCCTATATCATCTACGATTGTGAAGAAATAGACCTAGGTCGAGTAAGTCATTTACCTTGAACACTTTTTGGGTGTATCTCTGTGGTCGGAAGCAACAGGGAGCCTAAGCTTGGCATGACGGTATTATCATCAAGATAAGTATTAACTAGTGAGATCATGATTCGAGGAGTCTAGAGGCCCAAATCAACCTGGATATGTGCTCAGGATACGTGGAAGGTTGTAGAAGAAGCCTATCCTTCTATCATTGTTGTGATGTCTTATGGGCAGTTGTCAAACATTGACCAAAAAAATCCAAACTATCCAAAATCCAAAAAAATCTACAATGTCAAAATCTAAAAATAATCCAAAAAAACCCAAAAAAATAAAACAAAAAGGGGCATCTCCCCGAAACATGCATCTCATGCACCATCACACCATCTCTTTACTTACATCACTACCCCACAATTGTGAACCCCAAAGGCCACTCCCCTTATCTCATCCCGTCATAAGGGATGTATTGTAGGATCAAATAGGCAGATATAGAGGGGGGTAAATAGATCTGCCCCCCTAAAAATTAATGTAGTAACTGTGATAGCAATCTTCAGACAAATCAAACGCGGCCCAAACAACTAAAGTGCAGGAGAGACAAGGATTCGTGTACGATTATAAACACTTAATCTACTGGCTTTGAGCGAGGGAAGAGGAAAAGGAACAACCACACAATCAGAAACACAGGAATTTTTTAGGTGGTTCGGTAGCACTTGTGTGCTCACCTACATCCACCCCTCACTCAATTGAGTGAGGACCATTAGTTGCAACTGCAGCGACTCAAGGATACGCCCTAACCACTCCGCTGATTCACAGCTTCGCACACACGCTGATTCACAGCTTCACACACACTCTTGCATAATGCGATTGGATAAAGTAAAAACATGAGAAAGAAGAAAATAAAAGGAAACACGAAGGAATGTAGCTTCAGACGAAGCAATCTAGATGTGTTGAGTGGTGATAGGCAGATCTAGAGGGGAGGGGTGAATAGATCAGCCCCTTTTTACCCTTCTTTACGGAAATAAAAATTAAATCTAACACAACTAATAATGAGACAAATATTAGTTGATATCTAAGAACCTAGATACACACATGAAATCTAGAACCGGTCCTATCAAGCTTCTACCGTTGGAACAAGAGAGAAAACAAATCACAAGACAAGATCTTTAAGGTGGTTCGGTCTCAGTCTAGAGACCTACGCCCACCCCTCACACAATACGGTGAGGCTTCACTGGTGCCAATGCACACCCGCTGATTCACAACTTCTTACTGAGAGAAACACTCTTACACTCCGCTGCCACACAGCTTGAGGTATCACAACCCAAAACACATATCGGTGTCAAAACCATTTGTCTTCCTACACGCAGATAGGGATCAAGTGCTATGGAGTTTGTTTTGAAGAAAAACAAACTGAAAATGGAACTGCCAGACAGAGTATCATAGTAAAACTCAATGAGAAGAAAGTCTCCTGTCTGAGAAAGAGCTTGAGGGGTCCTTGGCTTTCTTCTTCTTCTTCCTGGATCTTCATCACACCCTTGACGAAGAAGGATGATCAAGCTTCAAGCTTTTTAAGGGATCTGGATGAAGCTTCACGAAACCCTTCTGCTTGCAAGAAGATCTCTTGTCGTAAGGAAGAGGATCGTCTTCTTCTTCTTGCGCTCACACCAGCAACATCAGGAAGGGGGCTAGCTTCCACAGCAAGTCTTCCAGCTTTTCATTTTTCCTCTTGCTTGCTTGCCCATCTTCGAACTGGAGCTCATAGTGTAGACACCCGTTTTTGGCCGATGAGTTGAGCAATTTCTTTGTTCTCCTAGTTAATGCCCCAATTGATCCATAATTGGTTGATTTTCTGGGATATTTCTCCCTATTCTTGACCCTACAATTCAATTTCCGTACCTTGGATCTCGTCTCGAATTTGGCATTCTCGCGCTATTCACTCACATCACTTTCTTGTTCATAGCGCGTTATGGACCTAATTGAATGATCATTTGAACAGTCGTTATTTCTTGATATTTGATCTTTATAGCATCCACTCTGGGTGTTATTCTTACTTAATATTTGATTAAACGAATGTCCAAAGAGTATTTATTTTTTTTTAGTCATTTGGTGAACCAGTCGTTGTCGCGCTATATCGTTATAGCGCGTTCATGAAGAACGTGCTATATCATGCTAGCGCGTTCTCAGTGAGAAACCCAGTCCGACCCGGACTTCCCCCTTTTGATTTGGGTCCTTATTTTTGTAAGTTTCCAATCATATTTCATCCAAAGGAAGGTTCCTAATCCTAATAGGAGTCTTTCCCCCTCATTAATCGGCAAGATTGCCTTGATTTGAGCCACCAAGTCATTAGATTGGATCAAACTTCAACCTAGGGTTCGTTCTTAATCCTTCTCCTATAAATTGGACCATTGGCCGTCATTCTGAAGGGATGCAACTCGATATCTTGACGAGGAGGAGGCTGCTCTTCGTTCCAAATCAATAATTCCTCGCTCCTCACACATCCAAGGGAGTATTTTGGGGCTTATTGTGTTCTTCCTCGTTCTTAGTTTTTCTCCCCAATTCGTTTATTTCAATCCTCGCATAACATTGCATATTGATTTCAAAAACACTTCTTTTACAAAATACACGCATTCACACACACCAAACCTATTTTTGGCCTTTCCATAGGGGTTTAAAAACCATCAAACCCCCAGGTGATCTAGCCCTTCACTTATATGCTTTTGATTAAGAATAGGGACAGATTCTACATAAATCTCGATCTAATGGGCCTTTTATTTGTTGTTTATGATTGTTTGCAGGCACTAGAAGATTGATACGTGGAGCCCTTGCACCTTGGCCGGCCTTGGAGCAAGGAAGAAACGAATCCAGTTCATCCCACTTTCTGTCTGATATCGCGCCATACGTACATAGCGTGATCTTGAGAAGGCGCTAGGACGATATAGCGCGTTCATTCCCAGGCCAACTCTTGGCCCTCTTTGAATTTCTGAGGTATGTAACATGCCCTTATTTTGATCTTCATATTATTTGGCATGTTGTTGGCCTAGTGGCGATCACGGATTTTTATTATTACATATAACCCCCCTTTTTTATCATTGATTTTGGTTCTATATCTTGTCAAATCATCACTTATTCAAATCATCAATTGGGGGAGGTCTAATTTTAGATCTAAAAATTGGCAATCACGGTGGGACTCTTTGTGCCACCACGTTCGTTCTTTTGGTTGCCTGCTTGTCAATCCATCAAAGTGTGTGTGATTATTTATCTTTTGGGGTTTTCCCCCTCTGTCTTTAGTCGCGCTATATATCCATAGCGCGTTCTATCAGATCTCGCTATTGATATATAGCGCATTCTTTACCCAAGGGTATTTCACTCACACCTTCTGTCGGGGTTCTAATTGTCATCTTCTCTGGTTGCATCTTGTACATTTCCTGTTGTGTATTCATTTTTCTTATATTTTCTTGTTATTTGCTAGTTCTAGTTTAGATATTCTTGCATTACATAGCATCATAATCTTGTTGGTTTAGGAGACATCCTCTCTCCACCCCTTTTAGGATCCATACTCCCTTGGTGAAGGAAAGACCCTCCATTGAGCATTCCGTCTCTTTGGACTGGAAATTCCTAAACCAAGCCTCCGTAAGTCCCCGCACCTGTGGATTCCCTCACGGACGCCGGGCCGGTTGTACCTCGAAGTCCCCCGGGTTTAGTTGGCCTACGCGCAGTGAGAGTTGACCTAGTTGGCACCGGAGTTAAACCACATTGAAAACTAGGTTCTTACCTTGTGTGAATTATTTAAATTTGTCAAAACAAAATTCCGTCACATCAAGGTACATATAGAAATAAAAGGAGCAACATTCATCGTTTAATATCTTTGCTTATTGAGTGGAATTGTTTGTAAACTTGCATGGTGTTCTGCTTCGATAAAACAAGTCAACATGGCTAATAATTTTTATAACCAAGAGGATAATCAACCAAGCACATCTTATGTTCCTCAATCTCATTGCTCTTATCACAACACTTCCAAGGGACCGCGTCCTCACTCCTACAGTATTGCCGACCTGTGGGTAATTTCCAACCTCATAATCCCTCGCATTCTCTACGCGCCACTACTCCCTCGGGACCATCTCCTCCCAATGATGAGAAGGTCTCTCAAATCATTCGTGCATTAGATCATTTCACCCCTCAACAAATCCAAGCCCTTAAGGCTATTGTTGAGGGCACATCCTCTCCTCATCCTCCTTCCAATCCCACATGGGTGGCCCATCACCCGCCTCCTTCGTCCACACCTACTCCTATTCGGGTGGCCTATCACCCGCCTCCTTCATCCACACATACTCCTATTCGGGTGGCCCATCACCCGCCTCCTTCATCCACACATACTCCTATTTGGGTGGCCCATCACCCGCCTCCTTCGTCCATACCTACTCCTATTCGGGTGGCCCATCACCCGCCTCCTTCTATTTCTCATCGTTCACGGCCCCAAGGCCCATTTATTCCTTGCAACCCGGCCCATCCAGGTTCTTCTAGGGGTCAGCCCATTAATCCCCCTCCACGGCCTTTTTATGCGGCCCCTCCTTCAAGGCCATCTTGTCAACCCTATGTTGCTCAAGTTACACCTCTCCAACAAACTCTTATTGATAAAGTCGCTTCGTTGGAGGAACAATTAAAGAGGATTACGAGCCCACAGCCCGCTCCTCCTACTCCAGTCAATCCCCTCTATGCTGCTCTAAATGACATTACAAAGATGGAAAAAGAGTGGAAGGAGAGGAGGGACAATGGCATCAACGATATATGTGAGCGAGAAAATGTTACAAGTCCTGATAATCAAGTGGACGCCGTCCGCCCTCCACTCATCCACACTACGCATTTACATGGCTCTCCGCCTCCATATACATATTCGCCTCCTCAAAATCCCCCACAACACCGTACTTCACCACTTATCATTTCGCCTCTACCATGGCGTCCGTTGGATTTATTTAATGATGAAGGTTTGGAGACGGTACAAGAATTTGAAGCTCCTCGAGATGCACCCCTGCCGAGTTTCCTTCGACGTCCTCTTCCTCCACTGCCAGAAGACCCCTATGCTCGGGATGATGCCACAGTCCCCGATCCAACCTCCATTTATGAGACCTCTTGGTGTTACGATGATGGGTCGATATTTCAACCACCCATACCGCCACACCATGAGTCTCATCTTATCCCTAACACCTCTCGCCCCATCCGGCATTTTCAACGCACTAAACCTTCTCCGTTCGCACCTCCCGTAACCACACCAGTAGCCTCCATTCCATCGGCCTCCGCCGAGCCTCCATCACCCTCCACTACGCCGGTCTCCGCCGAGCCTTCTATTACTCCTCCTCTTTGTTCGCCACCTCAACCCTCCATTATCCCTATAACGCCAAAACCAGCTTTGCCAGTCCCTTTCCCGTATTCTACCACTTAACCGATCACCCTTGCCCGTGGCTAATCCTGAGCAGGGTCCATCCCTTTTTGCACTCGAGCCAACCTCGACTGATTCTGAGCAAAGGGGGAAGCTTGTTGTGTTTGAACCTCGCTTCCACTCACTCTTTTTCCAACACCTTCCATTACACCACCATCCATGGAGCCTTCCACCTCCGCTTCACCTCCTTTACCACTCGAAAGGGAGTCCTTCTACAAGTACATATGCCAAGATGATCAAAGCTGGCTAAGAAAGATTTGGCCACTGACCGTGCTATTCAAGATGCAAGAGTTTATTTGCTGGATGCCAATCCGGGTTGTTGTGCCAAGTATGGTCGAAGAGGCCAAGTCCCCGCCATTGCTCACTAAGAGAGAATGTCAAGCTTTGATGCTGTGTAAGTTCGTGCCCAAAGGCCGGGAAGGGCACCCCTTCTTCCAACTTTACAATCTTGAACCCATTCTTCCATACAAGGGGCGAATGCCTATTCTGTTCAACACTCTTTATATGTCACAATCCCTGGGCAGCACGATGCTTCATGTTCTAACTCTTCAACTCCCTCACATTATTGTTCTTTGCCCTCCAAGGAAGTTGTCGTTTATTATTGAAGCTTCGTCATGGGCTCTTGCTTTATCCATTGGGCCAATTGGCTATACACTTTCACTGCCATGGAGGGGCAGTTATCTTGGTGCAAAGGGGCCTTCTGCTATTCTATCCACCTTCCATTCAACGCCATCCATATTCCTGTCTATCACCGATTCTTCATGGGCCACTCCAGGGGTAAGGAGGAGGATCTCATCCTCTCGCCCTTCATGTTCTTTACATTCTTTGCATTTCATGCATCCATCGCATCTGTTGCATTGCATCCACATGCATTTGCACTTCTTCTTTCCCAGGTTTCCAAACCTGTATCTTCCCCACCTTCCAGAACCTCCGGATCCCCCACGTTTCCTATATCTTCTGCCTCTATCTTTGGGATCTCCATGTCTCCTTACACTTCCTAGGCATTGCACACCCTCCAATCTTCTCTTAGGGCATCGTGCCCCTTTCCAACTATTACATCCGTACTCCCTAGATTTCTCTCTTGTCCTCCTGGGGCATCACGCCCCATGGTGTCTCATTCCTCCAGAACCTCCGGATCCTTCATCCTCTTCTAATCCACTCCCCCCAGGGCATCGCGTCCCTCCAGACTTTTCCTTCCTCATTCTCCCGGGGCATCGCGCCCCCTTTCCTGCTATTTCCCTAGAACCTTCAGGTGTTTTATCCCTCCTTTTAGGGCATCACGCCCTTTCTGAGTCCACTCCTCCGGAACCTCCAGACTTTTTTCCAGGGCATCACTCCCTTTTCTATCTTCCTCGTCTGGAACCTCCGGATCCTTCATCCCTCTCTCTATCCTTTAGGCATGACACCCCTTCCCATTCTCTACCCCCAGAACCTCCGGACCCTGCTTCCTCTTCTAATCCACTCCCTCTAGGGCATCGCGTCCTTCCAAGTTTTTCCTCCCTAATTTACCCGGGGCATCGCGCCCCCTTTCCTGCTATTTCCCTGGAACCTTCAGGTGTTTTATCCCTCCTTTTAGGGCATCACGCCCTTTCTGATTCCACTCCTCCAGAACCTCCAGACTTTCTTCCAAGGCATCGCGCCCTTTTCTATCTTCCTCCTCCGGAACCTCCGGACCCTCCATCTTTCCTCCGTTTCATCTTCCTGCTCCTCCGGGACATCACGTCTTTTGTCCTCTTCTTCCTTTTTCATCATCTTTTTACATATTTCTTCCCAGGGTATCGCGTCCCTCGAGATTCTCCTCCTCCAGATCCTCCGGATTCCTTCTACCATGATTCTACTCCACTGCTCTCGGACCCTCCGGATCCTCCCCTTTCCATCTACCAATTTCTCCTCATAATTCGTTCTGATCCTGGGTCCAACCCAACTTCTTCCACGTCCACTGCCTTGGGCATCTGCCCTTTCTCCCACTACTTCCGAGGCTTTAGTCCTCACTCTTCCTCTTGATTTTTTACTTCTTTTGTAGACCTTTCATGTGATCAGGGTCTCCGCACCTTAGTGAGGGAGTTCTAGCCCTCGCCTCTCTTCCTTTTCATCCTTATTCGTCTGAGTTTGGTTTAAACACCACTCCTTCTTGTTAAGCCACTTTTAAAACTTTGCAATCCTTCCTTATCTGCCAAATGAGGACAACAAATCCCATGTTTTATCAACATCGCCACTGGCAGCTGCTTCAACAAAAGTCGCAAGATAATGTGTTGGTGTACGTGTGCATTTTGGTGCATTTTTATCACCTTATTCACCCACGGTTTTCAAAATGAAGTGCTTCTTAACAAGATTAAGAGTGGTATTGCTAGGCCTTTATCCTTAGTTTTATCTTTATTTTCGTTAAAAGTGTCTTTAGGCTTGCTTTTGCAGCACCTTTGGTTAATAAGAACCCCGCGCTGGGAGTTCAGCATTCCCTCCCCGCTTGTTAAGAGCAACCCTTAGCTGGGCACCGCACACACTTCACGGCGTCCTTAGCCGGCCTCCTTTGGTGAAACACCGTCCCCACTTTGGCCATGCCATGAGTATACCTGAAAGTCTTTTCTCTACTTTACTCGGCCGAATGCAGGTGCAAGAGGTTGACGGATGAGATAACCGACCTAGGTACTCCCCAATACAAGAGAATTCTCAAATAGGGGCAGTCTTGACCCAGAATAAAGTAAAATTTCATGAAATATCTATCCACAAAAGGGCTATTATGAAAATCAAGTCAAAATTTTGATAAATGCAAAATCATTAATTATGGCATGACAATAGTGGCAAAGTCCCCGCAGGGAAAACCCTGGTCGTATGCATGTCAAGGGTCTAAAAATCCAAGGCATAAAGCCCCGGCGCAACAGACCACCTCTTTGAGGGTAGTACCTTGAAAGGAATTCAAGTCCCGATACCTCCCATCCTGCACAAAGCTTATCTCCAATTATTCTTCTCTTCTCCCTCTAAGACCGAGTGTTTTTCAAGTATGGCCTTGGTAGGAGCACCGTTAACCAAAGGTAGCCGGTCATAGGGTGATACCTTTAAATGCACGCCCAACTTTGGGCAGTTTTTAGCGAAAAGGGAAGGAACAAGGACCCTTAGCCAGTGGTTTAAACATCCGTTGATGCTGCACTAGCAATGTCTAAACCAAAATTCTAAAAAATTGAATATTGTCAAAATTCTAAAAAAAATTGAATATAAACCAAAATTCTAAAAAAATTGAATATTGCCAAAAAAATTTGAATATTGCCAAAAATTACAAAAAAAATTGAATATTTCCCAAGAGTCAAAATTGAATCGAATATTTTTTTAAATTTCCATAAAAATGCAAATACTTTTCAAAAACTTATAAAAATTTGCATATTTTCAAAAATCCAAAAAAAATTACATTATATTTCTGATGGCATTATTGCAGGGATATCCTTTTGCAGGTGCACGCAAAATCAAAAGAACAATCACAAGAAGTGCAACAAGTACCAAAGACTATCTCATTCCACTATATATGTCAAAAGGGTACAAAATGAGAGTGGGTACAAACAACCTCTCTAGCTCTCCCCTCGACCCTCTTGATCTCCCCCTCTACGCGAGCTCTCAGCCTCCTCATGTCCTCCCCAGGAAGGCCTAGGAGGAGCCATCGATCTCCGAGAAGCTGAACCCCTATCACCGCGTGCTCTCCTCTTAGCATCCTCCCTCCTCTGATGCTCCGAGGAGGTAACTAAATAATCAGTGCTCGAATAGGCCCGGGAGTATCCCTCGCGCTGAGCCCGCTCACGCCCCCGTCGATAGCGATCCTCCGCATCTTTCGCCCGCTGCTCGGCAATTCCTAATCTAGTACTCAGCTGCACCCTCTCCAGCTCCCGCTCCACTCTCTCTCTCTCTCCCATCTCTCTCTCTCTCTCTCTCTCTCTCTCTCTCTCTCTCTCTCTCTGTCTCGATCCTCCCTCTCTCTCTGCCGCTCACTCCTCTCAACCCCGAGGAGGAGGCGTAGCTCCACCACATCCCGAGGAAGCTCCTATGTGTCTCGGTGCCTCAGCTCTGCTTCCGCCATCCGCAACTCTTGCTCCTGTTCCCAAAATCTTGGTCAAATACTGATATTAATAAAGTTTTCAAGACTAGATTAAAAGAACATATTGCTTACTCTTTCCTGTAGGGAGGCCTCAGCTGCCTCCGCCCGAGCAACTGCACTAGCAACCTGGCTCTCTAGATCGGTGTGGTCACAGGCGAGCTGAGTAGAGGATGAGGTGCCATGCGAGGATCGGACTGCCTCTAGCTCCTCGCGCTGAACAAAGAAACATTATTGTTAATTGAAATTTAAATCCAGATCATTCTAATTACAAGTTCTTACCAATTCATCTACAGTATGATGGAGGTCCTCACGCTGTCGGATCGTGGAGTCAAGGAGCCCCTGTACCATGGCTAGTCTCCCCTCTATGTCAAACTACATTAAACACATGGTGATCACATATCAAGCAATTAAGGCATCAAGGTTGGAAAAGGTCAATGAATTAAAAGCATACCTGTCCACGTGCGCTTTGGTGGACCCGGCTGCCATATGTCTGAGAGTAGGTCTGAAGATAGGCGTCATCTGAGTCTGCTCCCGCAGGGACTGGTCGGCCACGCCTTTTCCAATCTACAAATTGCTCGCGGGCACGTTCCCGCCAATCATCTGTCCCCTGGAGGCCTCGAAAACGTCACCCAGGTCGTGGGTCCGTCGCCTGGGTCGGGAACTCTACTACTGCCTGGTGGAGCCCCAGTGTCCTCATGATTAGCCTATAGTATAGGGGTTCAACCAGGTTGAGGGCGTGCAACCAGATCTCTCTCCCGAAGTATGGGATGGCCGCCTCCACCTAGGGCATCACCTCGATATCCCTCTGATACGGAGTCCAGACCACCTGCAAGTGAATTTGTCATTGCCCTTGATTTCATATAATTAAATTCAATTTCAAAAATTAAATCTTACCTATATATGGGGCATCATATCTAACATCTCCTGAATGTGGGTGACCTGGTCCTTCAGAGATCGGCTGTCTCATGTTGGGGTCCATCGTCTGGCCAGGGGCAATAGATCTCCTCGATCCTCCCAAGCACGCCTGAGGGTAGGAAGATACAAATAGCTCCAAACCTGAAATGTAGCTCATGTGATTAGTATAAGAGGCAAGTGCATAATTTAATCCATGGAGTTTAAGGCTTAGAGAGATACCTGAAGTAGAGGGTAGAATCCCCCGAGTGAAGACTGGAGTGAAGAAATGCCAAAACTATCGAACAAATGGGCTAAGACTGCCGCACCCCAAGCGTACCGTCCGACTCTGCTCAGATCCTCCAGTAGAGGCAGAAATCGGCAGCTCACTACATCACCTTGGGTCGCTAGAAGCAGCTTGCCAATCATCATAATAAGAAACCTCCTCAGCTCCATGTCGGCCTGTGCACCAGCCTCGGTCGTGAAGCTCTCTCTGGCCTCAGCCTCTAGTCTCCTCTCATGAGCCGTCAAGGTCTCTCCCACCTCCCTCTGTGTGTGGAACAAGCCGAGACTCTCCTGTAAAGTGATCCTCGACACTAGCGAAGTCCAGCCGGTCCCCTCCAACTCCAAGCCTAGTAGCCTGCATGCCATCTCTCGGTAATCAGAGTAAGTGCAGCCTGTCACTGCCGATCCGTGCACCCGCAGACCAGTAATGCGGGTGACATCCTCCAGAGTCAGGATCATATGACCCCAGGGGAAGAGGAAGGCCTTGAACCCCATATCCCATCTGGCTTTCAGGGCCCTTATCAATCCCACATCAACTCTCAGCACCTCTATTTCCAAGAACTCTCCAAAGCCCATTCGGCGGAGGCGGGTCCGTTGAAACTCTGGTAGTGCAAAGTAGACGGCCCGAACTAATGTCCATGAAATCCGAGCACGAACTGCACCCTCTACGCCCTGCATACAACATAAGAGCAAGAAGTATCAATTTGTGTTCATCAACAAAAGAAAAAAATAAGAAAATAAAAAAAATTGGCATTCTGTTCTTGAACGCGCTATATCGTTATAGCGCGTTCATATTCAGAAGGTAGGGGGTGACCCCTCATTCCCAAAATCCATTCTATGGGCATTTTTCCTTCTACATTGGTCTAAGGGGGCGTCTACCCTTCCGTTTTTATCTTTTATGAAAGGAAAACAAGAAAAAATCAAAGAGAAAACAAGTTAGAGGTGGTTTCTTACCAATCGCCGTTTTCAAACCGCCGCACCACCAAGGGGTTCCGCCGCTACTTCCTCGGCCTCTGCGGCACCTTCAGCCCCCTCCGCCTCGTCGGAAGGGACCTCCATCTCTTCTCCTTCAAGCCTAACCGAGGCGGTCGCCTCCGAATCGGGGTTTTCTTCCATTGGAGAGGGCGCCCGTTCCTCCTCCGTGCGAGATCGATGACGGCCGCGGGTGGCACGCCGTTTGGAACGTCGAGGAGGTTCTCCTTCCATCGGATTAGGGTATTGGAGGTTTGGGCTGGGTAGGGGATGAGAGAGGGAACGGAGAGAGGGAAAGAATGAGTTTGGATGAATGAGAGGGTGAGGGGCGGTTTTTGAATTGTGCGCGTAATGAACGCGCTATATTTTGCTAGCGTGACATTATCGCGCTAGGTATATATAGCGCGATAATGAAAGTAAAAAAAGAGAGATAAAAAATAAAAGGGGGGGAAGAAAAGAAAAGAAAATACAATGAGAATATATGTTGTAAGTGAATAAAAACTTGTGTTCTCTTGCTTATGCGTGCTTAAATTTGCTCTATTTTCGCTTAACATTGTATTCCCGGGAAAAGAAAAGAAGAAAAAAATGGCACGCCATCAGGTAAGTATTCCTTTATCCCTTCCTTTATTGCATTACTATATGATACTTACATTATTATATTATCTCAAGGATCGGCCGGTTCTCCGTATGTTTCAGGATCTGAGTTCCCCTCTACCAAAAATAGTGATGATCTAGAAACATGCAGTTAATCGTCGGATAGGCCGTTAGGTCGGACAAATTTGGGGACGATGGACTTCATCTCGCACGCCGTGGTTGCGGATAACTCTTGACCCGATTATGTTTGATTTAACAATATTATCCTTGAGTATCTTATATTTTATTCTTTCTTTGCATTTGTTTTAATGATTTCTTTTATTTTAGCCATGCACGCATCATGCCCTTTTCGCATTCATAAATGTCTAGTTTTTCTTCCCAATTAAGGATCAATAATGCTTAAGTTCTTGAATAAAGAAATTCAACTCCATTCTGAATTTGAAAGATTACTCCTAGTTGAGCGCTGGATCTCGTTGGTCGATGTGACCCTTGCCTGGAATTTGTCTATCTCCTTTCAATCCAATTCAACTTATCCCTTTTTGGTCCACTCATTAGCTGTGAACCGCACGATGGCATCAATGGATCCGTCGGGCTCGCGTCCATTCCACTAACAGAGTGAAATTCGTAGTTGCTACGCACTGCGGATGCCTCTTTTGTGCAAGAGGTTGATCAGTTTCCTTTTCTTTGTTCCGCGCCTATCGTTCAAGGTAGGAGTCACCGGTGCTAGCTTGACCTTGTGGTTAGCTCGGAGTTTTCTGGATTATTCCTATCACTTGTCGGTTGTGACGGGTGTCTCTTTTTCCTTTATATCCACTTATCTGTCCGCTCCACTACGTTTCCACTTCATCTCTCCTTCATTACCACTCCGTGTCATCTCCGTTTTGTCTCTGTTTCATCTCCGTCTCGCTCCCCTGCAAAGCGGATATCAAGGAGGGGCATCTGTAGACACCTATTTTTGGCCGATGAGTTGAGCAATTTCTTTGTTCTCCTAGTTAATGCCCCAATTGATCCATAATTGGTTGATTTTCTGGGATATTTCTCCCAATTCTTGGCCCTACAATTCAATTTCCATACCTTGGATCTCGTCTCGAATTTGGCATTCTCGCGCTATTCACTCACATCACTTTCTTGTTCATAGCGCGTTATGGACCTAATTGAATGATCATTTGAACAGTCATTATTTCTTGATATTTGATCTTTATAGCATCCACTCTGGGTGTTATTCTTACTTAATATTTGATTAAACGATTGTCCAAATGGTATTTATTTTTTTTTAGTCATTTGGCGAACCAGTCGTTGTCGAGCTATATCGTTATAGCGCGTTCATGA
The DNA here is from genome assembly GCA_022559845.1 of Amorphophallus konjac. Lineage (NCBI taxonomy): Eukaryota > Viridiplantae > Streptophyta > Magnoliopsida > Alismatales > Araceae > Amorphophallus > Amorphophallus konjac. The sequence continues at coordinate 287,329,468 of CM040123.1, read as the reverse complement.
AGAACGCGCTATATCATGCTAGCGCGTTCTCAGTCAGAAACCCAGTCCGACCCGGACTTCCCCCTTTTGATTTGGGTCCTTATTTTGGTAAGTTTCTAATCATATTTCGTCCAAAGGAAGTTTCCTAATCCTAATAGGAGTCTTTCCCCCTCATTAATCGGCAAGATTGCCTTGATTTGAGCCACCAAGTCATTAGATTGGATCGAACTCCGACCTAGGGTTCATTCTTGATCCTTCTCCTATAAATTGGACCCTTGGCCGTCGTTCTGAAGGGATGCAACTCAAGATCTTGACGAGGAGGAGGCTGCTCTTTGTTCCAAATCAATGATCCCTCGCTCCTCACACATCCAAGGGAGTATTTTGGGGCTTATTGTGTTCTTCCTCGTTCTTAGTTTTTCTCCCCAATTCGTTTATTTCAATCCTCGCATAACATTGCATATTGATTTCAAAAACACTTCTTTTACAAAATACACGCATTCACACACACCAAACCTATTTTTGGCCTTTCCATAGGGGTTTAAAAACCACCAAACCCCCAGGTGATCTAGCCCTTCACTTATATGCTTTTGATTAAGAATAGGGACAGATTCTACATAAATCTCGATCTAATGGGCCTTTTATATGTTGTTTATGATTGTTTGTAGGCACTAGAAGATTGATACGTGGAGCCCTTGCAGCTTGGCTGGCCTTGGAGCAAGGAAGAAACGAATCCAGTTCATCCTGCTTTCTGTCTGATATCGCGCCATACGTACATAGCGCGATCTTGAGAAGGCACTATGACGATATAGCGCGTTCATTCCCAGGCCAACTCTTGGCCCTCTTTGAATTTCTGAGGTATGTAACATGCCCTTATTTTGATCTTCATGTTATTTGGCATGTTGTTGGCCTCAGTGGCGATCACGGATTTTTATTATTACATATAACCCCCTTTTTTATCATTGATTTTGGTTCTTTATCTTGTCAAATCATCACTTATTCAAATCATCAATTGGGGGAGGTCTAATTTTAGATCTACACGTAGCAGCCAAGGTACGATCTTCTTCAGAGGATGTCTCTGCCAAATCACAGTCTTCTGACACAGAAGCACTTTGGCGACTTTTTCCAGAGCAAACGGATCCTCTGGATTAAGTTCTGGATCTTGAAGACAGCTTCCGTCAGATTCAGATCCGTTCTAGTTGAACCAAATGTGTCGACACTTTCCTATCAAAGTGTCGAGACATTCCTTTGAAAGCCTTGAAGAATCGTTCTGGTTGAACGTGGATGTCTCGACACTTTCCTATCAGTGTGTCGAGACATCCCTTTGAAAGCCTTGAAGATAGCTTCTGCCGGTTTCAAACACGTTCTAGTTGAACGTTGATGTGTCGATGCTTTACACTCAGTGTGTCGGGACATTTAGTGAGTGTCTTGAAGATCCATGGCTGATGTGTCAAGACAACACCAAAAGGTGTCGGGACATGTGAGCCATGTGCATAGTTCTCGCATGAGGGTGTCGAGACAGAAGCGCCAAGTGCAGAGATTTTCACACGAGTGTGTCGACACTTTTCACTCAGTGTGTCGAGACATTAGTGAGTCCAGAGTCTTAGACAGAACGGCTTCAGCTTGATTTCTTATGGATGTGTCGAGACATGGGTTAGATGTGTCGATACATTCTTTTATGCCGGAGCTCAAGCATTAGAAATCTAACACAATCTCTTCTAGATGTGTTAGGACATCATTAGGCCGTGTCGAGACATCACTTAGAGAGATTCTTCTGCACTTGATTAGTCAATACATCAAACCAAAATAAGTTAGATATTTCTCAAATATCTACTAATGATTTATGATCTGTTATCATCAAAATCAGGGGACACAACATTCTCCCCCTTTTTGATGATGACAACCATGAATCATTCTATTCAAGCATTTATATAGCAATACAATCAAATTGGTTTGAGGGACCGTCAACCAAGGGAGATTGACCCATTCCCACAACAACTGAATGTTAGCATTTTTCAACATATAGCATTTTCAACAACAACAGCAAAAAAAAAGCTTGATTCATTGATTAACCAGGGTTTTGTGCAAATCAAGCAAGGATGTGTGTTCAAGCAGTTACATTGAAAATCTAAATGCAAAAGCTAACTACATGCTAGATGTTTGATGATGATTGTCTTCACAGAATGTCTTCAGTACTTCTCCCCTTTTGTCATCAACAAGGAGGGGGTGAAGGAGGAGGCTGCTGTGGTGGAGGCATGGTGCTGGTGCTGGCAAGGTGAAGGATCTGTGCCTCTTGGAACTCATGTTGCAAGTGGGAGATGGCTGTCTCTAGAGAGTCAATCCTATGATTTAACTGCTCATCCCTTTGGCTAACAAAACGGTGTAAGTTCTGGACATTTTCTTTGATGTCCTTGAGCCAGGTATACATCATCTCACAAATGTATTCTGTTTCAGCCCTCTATTGGGAGCCTTGTGGTGAAAAATGAGAAGAGGTGGCTTCTGTTTAAGGAGGAGGACACCATTCATCACCTGCGTCCTGCAGGGCTAGTTGGAGTTGAGCTTTATGCAGACGAATGAGTTTCAAGATTTCAATACCAACCATATCCAGTTTCTTGTACACGACGTCCATCTTGGCCTCAGCTTTGGTGGTGCTATTGACTGCTCTAGCTGTGTCAGTATGAACTATGTCGAAAAGCCTGGAGGAGGCATCAAGTAGCTTATTGGTGTCACAATACAGTTTCCCTTTCAACATTTAAGAAGCATCCAGTAACCGAGAAGTAGTGGCATTGATGGTTCTCTCCAGATTAGAGGTGGAATCATAAGATCTATTGATCTCTGCGGTCACATGTGCTCGGATGGATGTAGTTGCGCCAGCCGCTTGTGCTCTGATGGATGTAGTGGCGCCAGCCACTTGTTCAGCTAGCTGATTGGATGACTCCATCAGTTTGGCACACTTAATGTTGAGATTACCTTGATCTTCTCGGATGTCATAGGCATGCATGACCATTTCAGCAGTTTTCTCCTGGGTTTCAGTGTGGATCTCTCGTAGTCTTTTCATGATTCTGCTTGCTCGTTCACACACATTTATCAAGGAGTTCATGAAGATTTTCATCCGTTCATATGACTTATGTTTGTCGTGCATAAATTTCTCCCATCTGCTGGTTTGGACTTGCTCAAAATAGAGTTGTCTGGCTTCTATTCTATCCACCTGCAGACTGAGTTGATGAAGGGAGGAATTCATACTCCCAAATTGAGCAGTGAGGAATTGAATAAGGGTAGGGTGAATATCCATAAGACTGCCGGTGGCACCAAAAGTAGGACCTTGTGAGGTGGAGGCCTCGGTATGAAATTCAGAAGGGGCATCCCTGGCACTAAACACTCTAGGCTCATTGTCTAGAGACAGAGGAGGTTGGATGCCAAAAGCTATCATCATCCCAAGCTGGTCCATGGGATCTGCAGACTGTTGCTGCTGAGGGGCCTACTCAAAGTGCATATCTGCATGGAACATTTCCTCATGCTGATTTAACTGTGCATCTGAAGCTGGCTGATCCTGTGCTGGCTGATCCTGTGCATGCTGTTCCTATGCAGGTTGTTCCTGTGCAGGCTGTGCCTGTGGAGCTGGCTGTACTGGAGGGTCAGGTAGATGGCCAGGTAGATTCCTTACTAGTTTATCACTTTCCTTTTTGAAGTGCATGTAATTTTCTATAAACCTCATGATGTAAACATTACTTCTGGGGATTGGTATGGACTTTTCATTTTCAAGAGGGATGCCAACCTTCTGAAAAATAGCAGTTAGGTGTGCAGCATAAGGCAGGCTACGCCGGTTGCAAGTGCAACTGTCCATAATCTGGAGCATGATCTCAGGTAAACAAACATGGTGGTTGTTGAATAAGCAGTAAAATAGGAACCTCTAGGTCTCTGTAAGTCTACTTCTGCCACCCCCTTGTGGGGTAATCATGGTAGTGAAAATGTGATGCAGAAGACGCTGTAAGGGGGGAAACCGGTTTGTGTCAAAGTATTTGACAAGAAGTTGAGTCGCATCCTGAGGGTCTCGAGGCTTTCCTGTAAGGAGGGTGTAAGCTGCAGATAGATCAATCTGAACCTCGGATTCTATTTCCCCATCCCGGGGTATGTGTAAAGCCCTATAAAGAAGCTTGGTGGTAAGCTTGATGGAGACCCCCTTGACCTCAGTCCGAAGGACTTTCTTGTTTTCATCAAAAAATAAGTTCTTGTAGAACTGCTGAACTAGAAATGGGTAGTATACCCTGTAATCAGACATAAACCATCTCCAACCTTGGAACTCAAACAACAGCAGTAGTTCAGGAAAAGACTCAAGGATCGTGTGGTCATCAAAATCCACATACCTAGGGAAGAGAATCCTGGTGGGATCACTATCTTCTTCCCTGACAGAGGCAGCAGTACTGGGCTTCGGAGGAACTGACGGAGCTTTGGCCTTCCCTTTTTCTTTGGCGGACAGCCGTGGCCACTTGGGCTTTGGTTGCGGCGGTGAAACCCTTTCACTGTTCGAGCCCTGGGCCTCGGCAGCTCGTCTCTTAGCTGGTTCTGCAGCTGGGCGGTCCTCAATGCTCTTGGATCTCCCCTTTGTGTGTGCTTTCGAGGTTGCGGACTTCTTGGATGAAGCCGCATCTTTCTTCCTGCCGCGGGTGACCGGAGGAGCCATGGAGAAGTTAGAAGAAAGGGAGGTAAGGAAACGGAGGGTAGCTGGAGCTAGTTGGGGAGAGGGTTTCACAGGCGAAAGAGAGGGAACGAGGGCGTCGACCTCCAGGGGAGGATGTGCCGGGTCGCCGGAGAGCGATGGTGACGGTGAAATAGGGTTAGAAAATGACAAATAGTAAAGATTGATTTTCACCGTCGAGTGAAATAGGGAAAGTTGAGAATTTTTTGAGTTTTAAAATAACACCCCTGGAGTAAGAAATGGTGTATATACCCCTATGTTAAGTTCAGATGGTTTAAAGCTTATAAGCTCATTTTTGAGTAATGAAAGTTTGAGAAAAACCATTTTTGCAAAAAATAATGTGACTTAAACATTTGAGAAAGTTAAGAGAATGGAACCAAGCCCATTTGACTTACTCATCACATACATTTGGCATGATTGGAAAATGAGGATAAGCAGGTATTGAAAGTAAACAAAAACCTTTTAGTTCTGAAGCAAGGTATAGAGTCAACCCCAAACCAATTTTTTTTAATTTTAATAAACAATCCGATAAAGCATTCACTTTTTGACTCAAGGAAACACGTTGATTAGACGTCAGAGTCCTTGGTTACTCAGTGTAGCTCATCTTTCTGAATCTTTTTGTGAACAGAGTTGACAGCCTTCATCATGACTAGATTAACCTTCATTTCATTGATGGAGGATATAATTTCTCTGAAGATGAAGTCATTGCTCTGAAATTATAGCAGCACGATTTTTAGAGGCGTATTCTCTAGTAGACTTCAAGTTAGGAACATGTTTAAAGACAATACATGCCAATCATTTCAAAAGCCAAGAAGCCTAGATGCAGTGAACTTTCAGACGCAGGGTCAATGGTCATTTTCAAGGACTTGAGAAATGTTCCAATCCTATTATAAATGCAACTTTGGTAGAACTCAATGCAATGATTCACGAAAATGAGGATTATAAATAATAAACCATTTCTTTAACATGAGTAATACTAATGAATTCACCCGGGGTTGTATAGATGAATGAAAACATTCTCAACTCCCCCTCACTTAATGCTCGGTGAAAAGTGAAGGTTCAGAGGTGAAAGATTTTAGATGGAAATGAAGGAAGCAGTGGGAAGAAGGAGTCAAGGAAACTCTCCATTTGATCTTCAAAACCAAGGCGGCTGTGAGACAGTCTCGACACATGACTTGAAGGTGTCGATCTGATCAACATGTTCTATGCTGCAAGTCTCGACACATACCAGTAGGGTGTCGACCTGTTCAAGGAGATTTATTCATCATGTCTCGACACATATTAGTAGGGTGTCGACCTGTTCAAGAAATTTTGTCCTGCTTGTCTCGACACCTGACTGTACATCAAACTATTCTCTGCTAGCTTATGTGAGTCTTCATTTCTGACAGACACCTACCATCTTTTACTGTCAGTGCCTCTGACTTTCTTCTTTCAGACAATCATTCAAGAGTGATTTTACCTTTTGCTGCCACTGAGAAGTGTTTCAATGGATGCTAAAGCTTTAAACATGCTTATGCACTAGAAATCAACTATGTAGTTAACAATATGCATTTCTGACCCATGGTACTTTGCAGAGGCCTGTCCTCATGCATGAGGAGAGTTTCCTAACATGCGTGACCTGTCTTTCCACTTCTCGACATTTGATATACCATTTTGTCATAAGATGATGTTCAATTTAAAACCAACCAGAAATATAAACAAGCTCCCCCTGAATGTGACCATCATTCAAAATAAGATTCATGCAGCCAATGAACCAGTTCTAAATCAAAGCAGATATGCTTGTTCCAAACATGGTAAAGATAAGTAAGCAGAGCATCGAAGGAGGAATTGATAGCTCAAACCTGAGTGGATTGAGGTCTGCATAGACCAAGCTCTCTCCTTAATGTTGTGAACCTATCATTGGTTAAGGGCTTTGTGAAGATATCTGCAAGCTGATTTTCTGAGTCTACAAAATGGAGTTCAAAGTGATTTTTGAGAACTTCATCCCTTATAAAGTGATGCCTAATTTCAATGTGTTTAGTCCTAGAGTGCATGACTGGATTTTTTGCAAGATTTATAGCACTTGTGTTATCACACAGAATGGGTACACAGCCAAGATCTATTAGATAGTCTTGGAGTTGGTGTTTGATCCACAGTACTTGGGTGCCACAACTCCCTGCAGCTACATATTCTGCTTCTGCAGTTGAGAGGGCAACCGAGTGCTGTTTCTTGGAAGCCCAAGAAACCAAACACCCACTGAGAAATTGGCAATAGCCACTAGTGCTCTTGCGGTCCAATTTGTATCTTGCATAATCTGCAGGAAACCATAATCCCAATTCTTGAGTGCCAGCAAGATATCTAAAAATACGCTTGACAGCAGTCAAGTGAGACTCTCTAGGACTAGACTGAAATCTAGCACAAAGGCAAACGCTGAACTGAATGTCTGGTCTAGATGCAGTTAGATAGAGTAATGACCCAATCATATCTCTGTATTTCTTTGCATCTACAAGAATACCTTGTTCATCTGCATCCAGTGAAGTGGCAGTCCCCATTGGAGTTCCTAATGATTTGCAATTGGTCAGATCAAACTTTTTCAGCAACTCCTTTACATATTTGGCTTGATTGATAAAATAGCCTTCATTGCTTTGATTAATCTGTAAGCCAAGGAAAAATTGTAGCTCGCCCATTAGACTCATTTCAAACTCATTGGTCATGAGTTTAGCAAATTCCTCACACATTTGAGATTTTGTGGATCCAAACACTATATCATCTACATAAATCTGAACTATCAAGATATCTTTACCTTGTTTCTTGGTGAATAGTGTCTGATCTACATTACCTCTTGAATACCCTTGTTCGATGAGGTATGAGCTTAGTCTGTCGTACCAAGCTCTATGTGCCTGCTTCAAGCCATATAAAGTCCTGTCCAACTTATAAACATGATCTTTCAAATATGTGCATTCAAAACCGGGGGTTGCTCTACATAGACTTCTTCTTTAATAAGACCATTTAGAAAAGCACTCTTTACATCCATTTGTTACAGTTTGATTTTATGAGAACATGCAAATGCTAGCAAAATTCTAATGGCCTTTGGTCTAGCAACAGGAGCAAAAGATTCTTCATAATCTATGCCAAATTCTTGATTATACCCTTGAGCCACAAATCTGGATTTGTTTCTTACTATCATTCCATCTTCACTTAGTTTATTTCTGAAAACCCATTTGGTTCCTATGACTGATTTCTCTTGAGGTCTAGGAACAAGATGCCAAACCTTATTTCTTTCAAACAGGTTTAGTTCATCATGCATGGAATTGATCCAGTTTTCATCTTTTAAGGCCTCTATAATATTTTTGGGTTCAGTTTGAGATACAAAAGTAAGTTGTTCAATTTCATCTATAATTTTGAACTGAGACCTAGTTTTGGTTCGGTCATGCAGATTTCCTAAGATATTTTCTAAGGGATGGTCTTTTAACACTCTTAAATCAGGCTGAGTGTTACCTTCATCTGCTTCGATGACCGGATCATTGCTTGGCTCTTCCTGGTCTTCATTTGTTTGTGTCACCTCATGTGGAAGTTCTTCTTTTCCTTTTATGTTCAGAAATTCCTCATCATCATCTTCCCTGCAAATGTTGTCATGATCAATCTCATCAAAAGTGATGTGAGGAGATTCTTCCACACAAAGGGTCTTAAGATTGTAGACTCTATAAGCCCTAGACTTGTCGGAGTATCCAAGGAATATCCCTTCTTCACTCTTGGGCTCAAACTTGTCCAGAACTCTTTTATCATTGTTATGAACAAAACACTTTGACCCAAACACTTTCATGTGAAAGAGAGATGGCTTTTTACCTTTCAGCAGCTCATATGGAGTCATTTTGGTGAGGGGCCTTACCATTGAACGGTTGATTATATAACATGCAGTGTTTACCGCTTCCGCCCAAAATCTCCTTGGGAGATGCCTTTCAGCAAGCATTGTGCGTGCCATCTCTATGAGAGTTCTGTTCTTCCTCTCAACAACCCCATTTTGTTCAGGAGTCCGTGGTGATGAAAACTTGTGAATGATTCCTTCAGTCCTACACAAATTTTCAAAGTCAGTATTGTCGAATTCACCACCATGATCTGAAATAATGTTGGAGATCTTAAACTTACCATCTTGCTTCACTTGAATATACAGTGCCTGAAACTCATCAAAGGCATTATTTCTATGTGCAAGATAAAATATCCAAGTGAATCTAGTAAAGTCATCTACTAAGACGTAACCATATCTTTTACCACTTATGTCACGCCCCGAGCGCGGAAGATACCCGGAGACGCGTGACGAGTTTATATCGATCATGTCAATCAGAGTATTAGTGTATTCGACACAAAATCAGAGAAGCGCAAAAGTAAAGATAACCCAATCCTTTAATTCCTTCATAAAAGTACTTCTATTACAATCCCTTGAAAATGCTAAAAGAAAAGTATAACATTGACTCAAGAAAATATAGAAAAGTCAAGACTAGTTGACGCTTGAGAAGTTCTAATCTCTTTCACTCTTGACCTTCCCCGTCTGTTTGGGTCTCGTCATCGGACTTACCTGAAAAGTAGGGAAAAACTGAGTGAGCGAACGCTCAGTAGGAAATTATATCTCAAGGACTAGCAATGGGTTTAAGTAATTACATTTTTCCATGAATGCAATAAGCTATGCATGCTCGCGTAAAACGACAAGATAGAGTATATCAACAAGATAACAAGGTAAACTATTCATGAACTTTCAAGTACTAGTATCAAGTAGATGTCCAGATGTTCAAGCAAGTGTATCCATAATGTCATGTCAAAAGTTTTGGCTATCACATTCCAAGCAAGCAAGTATATAAATACCCTTTTTCGGGTCACGCAAGTCATGTCAAGTACGAATCAAGTACAAGATTTGTGGAATGTCCAATCAAGCTAGTCATGCACTTCGGTACAATGCCATACCGTGATCATTCAACTCCCATGGGCACAAGTACTTTCGGGTGCTCCTCCCATGACCAGATCGGGCCCTATATGCGCAGGCATTGATCATGTGTTTTGACATCCACTTTTGTGTATAGCCAATATGGAATGAAAAAGTTTATGGATATTCAAGATAGATCTTGAGAGAATAGAGTTCAAAAATATGAACTTGATGTAGAAGAACGATAATAACGGTATAAACACGCGTATCATAAAACTGGGTGGAATTGGTTCCCCAATCGGGTACCATATCAAGTAAGTGCCCATACGTAGATGGTCACCCCTTTTTATATAGAATCGAGGTCCACAAGAACAGCATATTAATGGCATGATATCCTCATACCATTAAGAATATTCCCATGATATTCACATAGCATATCATGAGGGCCGGTATACCATGTTTCTATAGAGTGACACGGCAAAATAGTGTAATAGGTTTTTATGGTACAACCTGCTCAGTCGGCCTTGAGGGAATCCAAGGCTCGAGGAGTCTTACGGAGGTCTCCATGACTAACTTGCTAATCCAAAGGAACGGAATGTCCAATGGAGAGCTTGTACGTCACCGAGAATTGAGGGGAAATCGATAAAATATCGTGGAACGTGGGACTATACTCACGGAATGGAATATAGTGCCTATATATACATATATATTTATATAGAACCCTCGGTTAACAGTAAACAGCATAATATATGTACACAGGAAATTAACGTCTTAACACAAGTCACTACTTAGTAAATTAACGCCCTTCACTGGGTCGTTATTTTGACATTTGACGACTTCTGTAACCGTCGTCCATTTAAATTTCTATTTTTGCTGAGATTTTCTTTATTCTGTGATTTTGATTAAACGCGCCCTAGCCAGGGGCATCTCTTTCATAAAAGACGACCTACTGAGGGTCGTTAATTCATAATATTTTTCCAAGGATATGAATAGTAACGAATTTTCATGATAAATAATTTGCAGGGAACAATTATATGGATAGGACGAGAAAAATACCAGGATTCCAAATCTATGATCATGCATTAAATTAGATTTATGGTTTCATAGATATTTAATTTCTAACATAAGTAATTACTAATTATCTGAAATTGACGCCTCCTCTGTCGGTTCTTGAATTAGCGCCCTGGTCAGGGTCGCCTCTTACATATTTCATAGAAAACTTCATAAAACGCAGTGAAACGATGTGCATGAAATACATATATTATCATCATGTTATTAAGATGGTTTGGGGCTACAATTCTTGAGAAAACCTACCTGATTAATCATATCTTGGTGAGTGTACGTGAAGGTTGTGAAGAGAACTCTGTTCTAAACAGGGTTTTCTAGAAGAACGATGTATTCAGCTACTACCGAATCAGAAGAACTTCAACACCCCTCTGATGGTCCGGAAGCAGACTTCACTAATGCTCCGTCTGTAGAGAAATCCCAAGCTTTCTCTGTAATGCATGAAGATGATTTTGATGAAGAAGCCCCGTTCTTCACTTCGACAATAGAGTTACTATTTACTGCAGACTTCCTACAGAAGGAAAAGTTGAAGATCATTAATTTTCCTTCATCATACATAACCGAAGGTAAGGCAGGAACAAGGAAGAACAAACATGTGTTCTTCACGGATGACAGCAGCAGCAGATCGCCAAAATAGCGATCAAGGTTGATTAGAAGGGTATTTATAGAGTTTTAGGAACCCTAATGGAGTTAGCGTTTGATTGGAAGATCTATTTCCCCGTTAGAGTCCTTACTATAATTCTACTAACGCGTGCTAATCCAGAAACTTACCCTAGATAATGTCCTGGTTCGAACGGAACACAATTGGAATTAACGCTTTAAACTAGGTCGTTAATTTTAATTGACGCAGTATCCTGGGCCGTTATTTTTATAATTCGCGCCCAAGAAGATGGCGTTTCTTTCCCTTTCCTTTTTATTTCACCCCTTCCTTTTAGATTTGACGCCCTTTGGTGTAGGCGTCTCTTTTTAAATTAACGCCTCAGGTGAAGGCGTTTCTTATTTAAATCACGCCTTGATGAGAGGCGTTATTTTCATTTTGGCTTATTATTTATGCACTTTTGATTTTTTATTATTTATTTACTAAATATTTTAATCTATTTTGATTTACTTTGATTTATTCAGATCTATTTGGATCTATTTGGATCTATTTCTTTTATTTTACCAGGGTTGCTACACCCTCCCCCACTTAAAAAGAATTTGGTCCCCAAATTCAATCGCATATATATATATATGTGTGGAGAGTGTAGAGTACATACCTCTTAAAATAATTCTTGGAATCGTTTCCTCATGGATTCCTCGGTCTCCCATGTGGCTTCGTGTTCAGAACATTTACTCCATTGTACCTTTAGCATGGGAATAACTTTATTCCTTAATGTTCGTACCTCGCGATCGAGGATCTTCATGGGCTTTTGTTCATAAGTAAGGTCCTTCTGAATCACCAGGTCTCCATGATCAATGATATGTGACGGATTATGCACATACTTCTTTAACATGGATATGTGGAATACATTATGTACTTCGGACAATTGAGGAGGTAAGGCGACGCGATAAGCAACCTCGCCAACCCTTTCTAGTATCTCAAAAGGTCCAATAAACCTTGGTGTAAGCTTGCCCTTAACACCAAATCTCCTTATTCCACGTCCAGGTGATATCTTGAGAAAAACGTGATCTCCGATTTGGAATTCGAGATCTCTCCTTCTTGTGTCAGCATAAGCCTTTTGTCTAGACTGAGCTACTTGCAGTCTTTCTCTAATCAACTGTACCTTCTCAGTGGTATCCCTTACCATGTCTGGACCTAATAGTTGTTTCTCTCCAACTTCATCCCAGCATAAGGGTGATCGACAACTCCTTCCGTATAAAGCTTCGAAAGGTGCCATTTGTATACTTGCCTGATAGCTATTATTGAATACAAATTCAACCAACGGCAAGTGATCATGCCAGCTTCCACCAAAATCAACGATGCAAGCTCGAAGCATGTCTTCAACTATCTGATTAGTTCTCTCGGTCTGACCATCCGTTTGAGGATGAAAAGATGTACTAAAGTTAAGTCTCGTCCCTAGGGAATGTTGTAGACCTTTCCAAAAATGAGAAGTAAAATGGGGATCTCTGTCAGACACGATCGAGACAGGAATACCATACAATCTGAATATCTCTTTCATGTATAATGCAGCCAGAACATCAACTGACCATAGATTCTTGATTGGCAAGAAATGCGCCGACTTGATCAATCGATCAATGATAACCCATATTCCATCATGTCCTCCTTTTGATTTAGTTAGACCCATGATGAAATCCATACCAATATCCTCCCACTTCCATTTGGGAATATCCAGAGGATGTAGCTTTCCGGCAGGCTTCTGGTGTTCAGCCTTAACTTGTTGGCAGGTGAGGCAGCGAGACACAAAATCTGCTATTTCTCTCTTCATATTAGGCCACCAGAAAGTTCTTTTTAAATCTTGGTACATCTTAGTAGATCATGGATGAATTGTGTACCTTGATCTGTGAGCTTCATCTAAGATCTTCTTCTTTAATTCTGGACAATCCGTTATACAAGTTCTATTTTGGAATAACAACCTTCCATCTGAAGCTAGTTGGAACCCAGATTGTCCTCCTAGTTTGCCTTTGATTTCCACTAATACCGGGTCATCATCCTGAAGTCCTTGTATTTCTGAAAATAAATCTGGCCGTATGCTTACGTGATATAGTATAACACTTTTGTTTCCCTTATCCATGCTTATCTCCAGCTTCGAGAATTGTTCTAGCAATTTCCACTCCTGAATCATACACTTGGCTAATAATGCTCTAGGCTTTCGACTAAGGGCATCAGCTACAGGATTACCCTTTCCAGGATAATATTGTATAGTAAAGTCGAAGTCCTTGAGATATTCTAGCCAACGCCTTTGCCTCATATTTAATTCCTTTTGAGAGAAGAGATATTTAAGACTTTTATGGTCGGAGTATACAATGAACTGCACTCCATATAGATAATGTCTCCATATCTTCAGTGCAAATACTACCGCGGCCAATTCTAAGTCATGAACTGGGTAGTTCTCCTCGTGCTTCTTTAATTGGCGAGAAGAGTAGGCTATAACTTTTTCTTGCTGTATTAGAACACATCTGAGGCCAATACCAGATGCATCGGTGTATACCTCGAACTTTTCTCCTTCAATTGGTAGAGCTAAGACTAGGGCTGTAGTCAGATGATCCTTGAGAGTTTGGAAGCTTCTTTCACATTCCTCACTCCATTCATAACGGATCTCTTTACGAGTTAGCCTAGTGAGGGGTACGGCGATCTTGGAGAAATCTTTGATGAATCGCCGATAATAGCCCGCAAGACCCAAGAAACTACGGATCTCGCTAGCATTGGTCGGTCTTTCCCAATTTCTTACTACTTCAACCTTTGATGGATCTACGGATAAACCGTCCTTCGATATAACATGCCCTAGAAAAGTTACTTCTTCAAGCCAGAACTCACATTTGCTGAGCTTTGCATATAGTTGGTTTGTCCTCAATATCTGTAATGCAATCCTTAAATGCTCCTCATGCTCTTCCTTAGTCTTGGAGTAAATTAATATATCATCAATGAAAACCACCACGAATTGATCTAGATAAGGCCTGAATATACTATTCATTAACTGCATAAAGGCAGCATGGGCATTTGTTAGTCCAAAAGGCATAACAACAAACTCATAATGGCCATACCTGCTTCTGAATGCGGTCTTATGAATGTCATCATCATTGATCCTTAGTTGGTGATATCCTGACCTGAGGTCAATCTTTGAAAAATACATGGATCCAGATATTTGATCAAATAACTCATCGATTCTCGACAGTGGATACTTGTTCTTGATAGTGAGATGATTCAACTGTCGATAGTCGATGCATAGCCTCATGGATCCATCTTTCTTCTTTACAAATAACACAGGTGCTCCCCACGGGGAAGTGCTTGGTCTGATGAATCCTTTCTTGAGAAGCTCCATCAATTGCTCCTTCAGTTCTTTAAGTTCAGCAGGGGACATCCTATATGGTGCCTTAGAAACTGGACCAGCACCAGGGACTAAATCGATGGTGAAGGCCACTTCTCTTTGCGGGGGTAATCCAGGCAAATCTTCCGGAAATATGTCCGAAAATTCTTGCACAACTGGGATATCTTCTAGCTGAGTCTCCTTAATAGCCTGAAGACGTGCAGTCCTTGTCACCGGGCGCTTTCCGTCACCGGCTTGATCATTGAGTAGGGTATAGTCGGGAATCTGATGATCACGGCTCCCACAGCGGAGACAAGCTCCAAGTTTCCTCCAACATTTTTCGGCTTTATGACCAGCCTTATCGCAATGCTTGCATATTATATTAGAAGGTGTAGTGGTAATGGAGAAAGGTTTGGTCTTCTTGGTCTTCTGTTCCTGAGAAGAAGTACCTCCATTACCCGGTCTCTTCTTAAAGTTGGGTTTGAAGGAACCAGAACTTGTGACTTGCTCCTTCTTATCCTTCCCACGGATCCTATCTGATAGTTCCGTGGCATCTTCCAGTAATTGAGCTCGGCGTACTATCTCCGAGTAGACTTGAATGTCCATCGGCGCTAGTTGTGTGATGTATTGGGGCCTGAGCCCGTTCAAGAACCTTTTAGCCTTCATCTTTTCGGTACTAACTAAGTGCTTAGCGTATCGGGACAATCGGGAGAACTGTGCTTCGTACTCCGCCACCGACAATGACCGTTGCTTGAGGGCGGCGAACTCGGTAGCTTTCTTTTCCTGGACTCCGTCTGAAAAATATTTATTGTTGAAATGTTCAACAAATTCTTCCCACGTGACTTGGTCCGGATCTATTGTAACTTCTATTGACTCCCACCAGCATCGGGCATCTCTTTCTAACTGAAAGGTAGCTAACAGGACCTTCTCTTGGTCCGTGCACTGCATCACTCTAAATACGTTCCGTCTCCCGGATCCAGTGCTCCGCGTCATCCGGATCAGTGGATCCCATAAATTTGGGAGGGTTCATATTCTTGAAACTTTGGTGGAGATTTCCCGCTCCACGATGTCCACCTCCTTGTGCTACCTGTTGGAGCACCTGAGTCATGCCTTGAAGAGTGCGTTGCATGTTGCGCCACTGAGCACGTTCGGCAGCCATTATCCTACAATTTCAATAACTATGTTAGTATGTGATTACGTTACGGGCTTTTACATTATATTTTAACCCTTGGTTCTACCCAATCTCACTGGTTAAAGTTTTAACCTATCCTTGGACTTGGGTTTCCTAGGAAGTGAATACCCTAGGCTCTGATATCACAAAAACTGTCACGCCCCGAGTGCGGAAGATACCCGGAGACGCGTGACGAGTTTATATCGATCATGTCAATCAGAGTATTAGTGTATTCGACACAAAATCAGAGATGCGCAAAAGTAAAGATAACCCAATCCTTTAACTCCTTCATAAAAGTACTTCTATTACAATCCCTTGAAAATGCTAAAAGAAAAGTACAACATTGACTCAAGAAAATATAGAAAAGTCAAGACTAGTTGACGCTTGAGAAGTTCTAATCTCTTTCACTCTTGACCTTCCCCGTCCGTTTGGGTCTCATCATCGGACTTACCTGAAAAGTAGGGAAAAATTGAGTGAGCGAACGCTCAGTAGGAAATTATATCTCAAGGACTATCAATGGGTTTAAGTAATTACATTTTTCCATGAATGCAATAAGCTATGCATGCTCGCGTAAAATGACAAGATAGAGTATATCAATAAGATAACAAGGTGAACTATTCACGAACTTTCAAGTACTAGTATCAAGTAGATGTCCAGATGTTCAAGCAAGTGTATCCATAATGTCATGTCGAAAGTTTTGGCTATCACATTCCAAGCAAGCAAGTATATAAATACCCTCTTTTGGGTCACGCAAGTCATGTCAAGTACGAATCAAGTACAAGATTTGTGGAATGTCCAATCAAGCTAGTCATGAACTTCGGTACAATGCCATACCGTGATCATTCAACTCCCATGGGCACAAGTACTTTCGGGTGCTCCTCCCAGGACCAGATCGGGCCCTATATGCGCAGGCATTGATCATGTGTTTTGACATCCACTTTTGTGTATAGCCAATATGGAATGAAAAAGTTTATAGATATTCAAGATAGATCTTGAGAGAATAGAGTTCAAAAATATGAACTTGATGTAGAAGAACGATAATAACGGTATAAACACGCGTATCATAAAACTGGGTGGAATTGGTTCCCCAATCGGGTACCATATCAAGTAAGTGCCCATACGTAGATGGTCACCCCTTTTTATATAGAATCGAGGTCCACAAGAACAGCATATTAATGGCATGATATCCTCATCTCATTAAGAATATTCCCATGATATCCACAGAGCATATCATGAGGGTCGGTATACCATGTTTCTATAGAGTGACACGGTAAAATAGTGTAATAGATTTTTATGGTACAACCTGCTCAGTCGGCCTTGAGGGAATCCAAGGCTCGAGGAGTCTTACGGAGGTCTCCATGACTAACTTGCTAGTCCAAAGGAACGGAATGTCTAATGGAGAGCTTGTATGTCACCGAGAATTGAGGGGAAATCGATAAAATATCGTGGAACGTGGGACTATGCTCACGGAATGGAATATAGTGCCTATATATACATATATATTTATATAAAACCCTCGGTTAACAGTAAACAACATAATATATGTACACAGGAAATTAACGTCTTAACACAAGTCACTACTTAGTAAATTAACGCCATTCACTGGGTCGTTATTTTGACATTTGACGACTTCTGTAACCGTCGTCCATTTAAATTTCTATTTTTGCTGAGATTTTCTTTATTCTGTAATTTTGATTAAACGCGCCCTAGCCAGGGGCGTCTCTTTCATAAAAGACAACCTACTGAGGGTCGTTAATTCACAATGTTTTTCCAAGGATATGAATAGTAACGAATTTTCATGATAAATAATTTGCAGGGAACAATTATATGGATAGGACGAGAAAAATACCAGGATTCCAAATCTATGATCATGCATTAAATTAGATTTATGGTTTCATAGATATTCAATTTCTAACATAAGTAATTACTAATTATCTGAAATTGACGCCTCCTCTGTCGGGCGTCAGTTCTTGAATTAGCGCCCTGGTCAGGGTCGCCTCTTACATATTTCACAGAAAACTTCATAAAACGCAGTGAAACGATGTGCATGAAATACATATATTATCATCATGTTATTAAGATGGTTTGGGGCTACAATTCTTGAGAAAACCTACCTGATCAATCAGATCTTGGTGAGTGTACGTGAAGGTTGTGAAGAGAACTCTGTTCTAAACAGGGTTTTCTGGAAGAACGATGTATTCAGCTACTACCGAATTAATCAGAAGAACTTCAACACCCCTCTGATGGTCCGGAAGCAGACTTCACTAATGCTCCGTCTGTAGAGAAATCCCCAGCTTTCTCTGTAACGGATGAAGATGATTTTAATGAAGAACCCCTGTTCTTCACTTCGACAATAGAGTTACTATTTGCTGCAGACTTCCTACAGAAGGAAAAGTTGAAGATCATTAATTTTCCTTCATCATACATAACCGAAGGTAAGGCAGGAACAAGGAAGAACAAACCTGTGTTCTTCACGGATGACAGCAGCAGCAGATCGCCAAAATAGCGATCAAGGTTGATTAGAAGGGTATTTATAGAGTTTTAGGAACCCTAATGGAGTTAGAGTTTGATTGGAAGATCTATTTCCCCGTTAGAGTCCTTACTATAATTCTACTAACGCGTGCTAATCCAGAAACTTACCCTAGATAATGTCCTGGTTCGAACGGAACACAATTGGAATTAACGCTTTAAACTAGGTCGTTAATTTTAATTGACGCCGTATCCTGGGCCGTTATTTTTGTAATTCGCGCCTAAGAAGAGGGCGTTTCTTTCCCTTTCCTTTTTATTTCACCCCTTCCTTTTAGATTTGACGCCCTTTGGTGTAGGCGTCTCTTTTTAAATTAACGCCTCAGGTGAAGGTGTTTCTTATTTAAATCACGCCTTGATGAGAGGCGTTATTTTCATTTTGACTTATTATTTATGCACTTTTGGTTTTTTATCATTTATTTACTAAATCTTTTAATGTATTTTGATTTACTTTGATTTATTCAGATCTATTTGGATCTATTTGGATCTATTTCTTTTATTTTACCAGGGTTGCTACAACTTAAGCTAGCTGTTTTGGTTGGACTAAACAAGTCCATATGAATTAGTTTAAGTGGTTTAGATGATGAGTTTTCAGTTTTGCTTTTAAATGACTTTCTAGTCTGTTTTCCTAGAGCACATGCATCACAAATCTTAGTGTTCAGTTTGAATTTAATTTTAGGTAGACCTTTGACAATGGAATGCTTTACCAATTTATGAAGAGTATTGTAACTAACATGACCTAGTCTGCGATGTCACAAACAAGCTAATTCAGATTTGGGTGCTGCAAGACAAAGATTTATGTGAGCAGGGTCATCTAAGTCAATCATGTACACGTTGTTGACTCTTTTACTAGAAAACTTAGTTTCTTTTGAATTTAGTTGCAAGATCCTACATTCATTAGAGTCAAAAATTATAGTATGACCTTTATCACATAGTTGACTAATGCTCAGCAAATTATACTCCAAACCATCAACAAGTAATACATTATCAATTGAGTTGGAGGGGTTCTTACCAGCTTTACCTGAACCAATGATTTATCCTTTGTTGTTTCCTCCAAAGGTGACATGTCCAGCTTCCTTTTCAACCAGGAGAGAAAATTTGGTTTTGTCTCCAGTCATGTGTCTTAAGCAGCCACTGTCAAGATACTAACGGTTGTGCACGGCTGCAAGACACTCCTGCACAAGGAATTAAGTGACAATGTTTGGAACCCAAGGACAGTTGGGTCCCAATAATTTCTTCATTTCTGTAAAGCAGGATAACACTGATTTTGAAATCCAAACTTTCTTAGCATCTTTACTTTGTTGGGAGTTCTGGTTTTTCTTCTCTTTAGTCTTTTGGACTTTGTGAGTTTTGGAAGTGGTGAAGAAGGATTGTTGATTAGACCATATGTTCCAGTTAGTTGGTCTAGATGAATAGGAGGTGTCATATTACCTAGGTCGTTGAGGTTGAGTGAACCTATGACCATAGGGAACATTATTGTTCCTTACCCATGGAGGTGTCGGTCTGCAGAAGGCAAAGTCTCGACCTGTCCACTGTTCAGTCCATCTATGACGATCTCTGGATAAGGGATGTGTTGACCTCCTGTATGGAAACTGTCGACCTGTTGATGCAAACTTGGGGTATTGTTGGGCGTTTGACCAGGTGAGTGTCGACCTATTCCATGGAGTGTCCCGACCTGTTCTAGCATTGTAACTATCTCTTCCTTTGTGATGTGCAGGCTGAGGCTTGGACGGGTGTCGACCTGTTTAGGATTGTTTGTGAATCTTTTTGGGTTGTTAGGAAGTTTTGTTAATTGGTTCTACTATCTTTTCTTTTCCTTTGTTTTCAACGTTTTCTTGGTGTGTTGATTTGGAGGTTGATGCTTCGGAAGATGAGACAAAGGTGGTGGTCTTTAGCCCAAACGCTTTCTTTTTGGTAGGCTCATATCCTAACCCTTCTTTGTTGAAGTTTATTTTAGTTCCTAGCAGGGCATTCAAGTTTTCACTCCCATCAACAAATTTTTCAAGAGAGATTTGTTTGTCTGCTAGGTCCTTTTGAAGTTTCTCATTTTCTTTCAACAGTTGAGAAATGACCTGTTTAAAGGCTTCAGACTTTTCATTGCACAGATTGTTGTCCTTTACATAGCTTTGCATTTTTAATTTCAATTCGTCAATTTTATCTCTTAGCCTTTCATTTTCATCTTCCAAGTCTCTCATTTCTTTTCTTCTTTCTTCAAGATTCTCATTCATTTTTCTTAGATCTTCAATTTCAGTTTCTAGAGAGATTATTTTTTCATTGAGAGGTTTATCATGCCCACAGGATTCAACCTTCTTCTTTAAGGTTTTGTTTTCTTTTCTGTATACTTCATATTTATTCATTAATTCAAAGTAGGCTTCTTCCCAATCATCGGTGGAGAAATGCTCAAAGGGAGAGCTCACCTCACTATCATTTTCTCCTTTGGCCATTAGACAGAGATCATCTTTTTCCTCTTCGGAGGAGTTATCTTCAGTTTCTTCTTCTTCTTCATCACTCCAAGTGCACACCATGGCCAGCTTCTTCTTGCTCTTCCACCTGGGCATGGCTTTCTTAGCTCCTTCTGGACACTCAGACTTGATGTGTCCTGGTTTCTGCAAGAGTAGCATACAAGCTTTTCAGACTTTTTAGTATTTTCAGGTCTTGGCCTGAAACCTCTTTTCACCTGGGGCTTCTTTTTAGTGAAGCATGTACCTTCCTTTCTTAAAAACCTTCTGAACTTTCTTGTTAATAGAGCAACTTCATCTTCTTCAGTGTTGCTACTTGAAGGCTCTTCATCATCAGATAGGTCCTTGGAGCTTGGTCCAGCTTTAAGAGCCAGAGGCTTCTTTTTACTTACCTCAGTCTCCTTGTTTTTCAGATTCATCTCATAGGTCATCAGGGACCCTATGAGTTCTTCTCCCTTGATGGTAGTTAAGTCTTTTGATTCTTCAACTACAGTGACCTTTGTATGCCAAATGGGAGTTAGTGATCTCAGAATCTTCCTTACTATCTCCTACTCAGAGTAGGTCTTACCTAGCTCAGTCAAGCCATTAGTGAGCGAGGTTAGCCTAGCATACATGTCTGAAATGGACTCATCAGATTTCATTCTAAACTTCTCATATTCAGATACCAACATGTTAGCTTTGGTTGCATGTACCTGCTGTGTCCCTTCATATATTACCTCAAGATGGTCCCACATTTCTTTTGCAGTTGCGCAAGTTGACACCCTTGAGTATTCTGTTGGATGAAGGGAGCATTGCATGATTTGCTTGGAAACCCAGTTCGGAGTTGATTGTTTGATCTGTTCTTTAGTCCATGTATCTTCGTCCGAAGATAGCTCAAATGGTCCCTTGCTGATCACTTGCCAGACTTCATGATCCTGGGCTCTAATGAAGACCTACATGCAGTTTTTCCAGTAAGGATAATTTGTCCCAGTGAAAAAGGGAGGCCTATTTACTGAATGTCCTTCGGCCATAGGACCTTTAGTTGCCATATCACCAGTTCTCTCAAGGTCATTAGACCACATACAGAGAGACTAGCTCTGATACCACGTGTTGAGTGGTGATAGGCAGATCTAGAGGAGAGGGGTGAATAGATCAGCCCCTTTTTGCCCTTCTTTACGGAAATAAAAATTAAATCTAACACAACTGATAATGATACAGATATTAGTTGATAGCTAAGAAGCTAGATACACACATGAAATCTAGAACCGGTCCTATCAAGCTTCTACCGTTAGAATAAGAGAGAAAATAAACCACAAGACAAGATCTTTAAGGTGGTTCGGTCTCAGTCTAGAGACATACGTCCACCCCTCACACAATACGGTGAGGCTTCACTGGTGCCAATGCACACCCACTGATTCACAGCTTCTTACTGAGAGAAACACTCTCACACTCCGCTGCCACACAGCTTGAGGTATCACAACCCAAAACACAGACCGGTGTCAACACTGTCTGTCTTCCTACACGCAGGTAGCGATCAAGTGCTATGGAGTTTGTTTTGAAGAAAAGCAAACTAAAAATGGAACTGCCAGACAGAGTATCGTAGTAAAACTCAATGAGAAGAAAGTCTCCTATCTGAGAAAGAGCTTGAGGGGTCCTTGGCTTTCTTCTTCTTCTTCCTGGATCTTCACCACACCCTTGAGGAAGAAGGATGATCAAGCTTCAAGCTTTTTAAGGGATCTGGATGAAGCTTCACGAAACCCTTCTGCTTGCAAGAAGATATCCTTTCGTAAGGAAGAGGATCGTCTTCTTCTTCTTGCGCTCACACCAGCAACATCAAGAAGGGGGCTAGCTTCCACAGCAAGTCTTCCAGCTTTTCATTTTTCCTCTTGCTTGCTTGCCCATCTTCGAACTGGAGCTCATGCTCCTCATATATTGGTGTTCTAGAGCGACACCAACGTTGTCCGCTTTTCAAGCAACACCCAGAATGTCACATCCACATTATTTGATATGCTTCCATTTGCATAGTTGACTTCCATTCTGTCAAGTCTGCAGGAATGTGGGTAGGTAGGAGACCATAGCAGCCAAGGTACGATCTTCTTCAGAGGATGTCTCTGCCAAATCACAGTCTTCTGACACAGAAGCACTTTGACGGCTTTTTCCAGAGCAAACGGATCCTCTGGATTAAGTTCCGGATCTTGAAGACAGCTTCCGTTGGATTCAGATCCGTTCTGGTCAAACCAAATGTGTCGAAACTTTCCTGTCAGAGTGTCGAGACATTCCTTTGAAAGCCTTGAAGAATCATTCTGGTTGAACGTGGATGTGTCGACACTTTCCTATCAGTGTGTCGAGACATCCCTTTGAAAGCCTTGAAGATAGCTTCTGCAGGTTTCAAACACGTTCTGGTTGAATGTTGATGTGTCGACGCTTTACACTCAGTGTGTCGGGACATTTAGTGAGTGTCTTGAAGATCCATGGCTGATGTGTCAAGACAACACCAAAAGGTGTCAGAACATGTGAGCCATGTGCAGAGTTCTCGCATGAGGGTGTCGAGACAGAAGTGCCAAGTGCAGAGATTTTCACACGAGTGTGTCGATACTTTTCACTCAGTGTGTCGAGACATTAGTGAGTCCAGAGTCTTAAACAGAACGGCTTCAGCTTGATTTCTTCTGGATGTGTCGGGGCATTGGGTAAATGTGTCGACACATTCTTTTATGTCGGAGCTCAAGCATTGGAAATCTAACACAATCTCTTCTAGATGTGTCGAGACATCATTAGGCCGTGTCGAGACATCACTTAGAGAGATTCTTCTACACTTGATTAGTCAATACATCAAACTAATATAAGTTAGATATTTCTCAAATATCTACTAATGATTTATGATCTGTTATCATCAAAACCAGGGGACACAACAAGATGATCTTCCGATGTGTTGCTTTTCTCAGTCGGAAGGGCTCTCTTTTCCTCTTCTAAACTCTTCAAAATCTCTTCCTCTCTGGCTCTCTCTTTCTCTATTTTTCTTTCACATGCTAGAGCAATCCTCTTCCTTCTTCTCTGTTCGTTCATTTTTCTCTTACTCAAATCCAAATCTACTTATAATGCTCGAGCCAGAGGATATTCTCTTGGGGACCCACACGATCAGGTTGTTGCCATGGGGGAATAAGTTTCCCTCCAAAAAGTACCTTCTGGAATGTAGATTCCTCGTACACCTACCTTCCAATCATTAGACCTCGGTTCATGAGCTAGAGGTGGGACCCGCAACTTAATAAGAGTTTCGTCGCATAGGGTGTGTTGACGCATTGCTCTTGATTGCGTCAACTCATCGTTCTTGTGGCTGCACAATATCTTGCTGAAATGCACGGTTGTGTCGACTCCATGGCGTTATTGCATCAACGCAATCTGCATGCTGCCTGAGAACTGCTTGGAAAGGCCTTGATGTGTCGACACAATAGTTCTATTGCGTGACCCAATTTTCTTATCGCTTAGCTACTGGCTATTGGATACCATTGTTGTGTCGACGCCACAGGCTTGTTGCGTCAACTAATCCTTCTTATAGCTTGTAGCGCAGCTCCTCTGATTTTTCTTTTCTTCTTCTGCTGCGTCAACTCTTTGGAATCATGCGTCAACTCAACCTTCATATTTGCTCTTCTTTTCTTATACTGCGTCGACACCATGAAACTTCTCCGTTGGCGCATCCTTCGTTCTGCTTGGATGACCGTCCCACTAAAGTCGGGGACTTCTCTTCAGCTGCATTGACTCAATGTGTACACTACGTCGACTCATCCTTTCCTGACTTCTTCAATATCAGTCGACTCATACGCACATCAGTCGACTGACATTTACTTCGGTCGACTGATTTAAAGTTCTGACTTGTTTACCTGTTGACCCCATAAAAAGATATAAATTTAGATATTTTGGGACACCATTCTGGCTTTAAAATTAACTTCATCAGGTACATATTTTCAACAGGATTTAAAGATCATATTCCAATGATTCACAGTTAGACATCATCAAAATCAAGGACACAACATTCTCCCCCTTTTTTATGATGGCAACTATGAGTTATTGTCATTTGTAAACATTCACAAAATAACTTTCATTCGACTCGAAAATGCGTCTGTACATATAAATGCTATGAGCGTCTGTACATATATAATGCTATAAGACTCATGAAGACTCACAATGCATGACATGAAAAACCACTGAAATGTAGACCAAGATGAATATGAAATGTATGAAATGAATGACTCTCACTCACTCTCCCCCTTTGACATCATCAAAATAGGACATGGAGAGATCTGAAAAATGAGATAGAGGTAGAGGCATTCTCTATCAGATACCAATGTTCTCATAGAGCTAGAATAAGTTTATTTTGGGAGACCTCTTTAAGGAAACAAGACATTGGACCACATTATTCTGAGTGGCTTAAGGCTAATAAACCTTAAAGGCATGATAATAAAAGACCTTAGAAAAATTTTGCATACAAAATTAATGAAAGAAGAAACAATTTTTCATTTTAATGTCCTTACAGTCCAACATTCAGCTTTACTCATAAATTTCTAGGGACTTCTCTGGGACAAACTTCAGCTAGTGTTGAGGACAAACACCTTAAACAAGCTAGACTTGTGTTTTCTTTTTGGGCACTATTGTGATGTTTTTCTATTTCTGCTGTAGAACTTTTTCTCATTGAGCAATCTGATTTAGTCCACACTTTTTGACATGAGAAAACACATTGTTTAGATGCAGGAATCCCCAGTTACTCAGTGTGTTAACCCTTTCTGCATAAGAACAGAGTTAACAATGGCAACACCTTTTTACATGAGGTAAAACACATCTCAAGTGAAATGACCCAGTTACTCAGCATGCCATGTCATTGCTCTGTCATGATTTTATATATATATATCATATATATAATTTTTAAACAGAGTTAGCTTGGTTTTTCACTTCCTGACACAATTCACTTCACTTCTTGATAAGGGATAATTGGTTACTCAGTGAACCAATGCCATTGCTCTACAACTTATGGCCATTTTAGAAGATTTTCAGATTGTTTGATGTTTGAAAACAACATTAAACATGAAGTTTCTCAACCAAAGTTGCCTCTTTGCTATTAATTTTCAAGCTTAAGAGGATTTCAGGACACAACATTCCAGTACTATTTTAAATTCATTAAGTTGGTATATAGACAGTTTCAAGGTGCTTTTTGGTCTCAGTCTCACTGGGTTATTAACTTTAAACCATCAGACTATTTGGTGTGATCAAAAATATTATGAGTTTCCATAAATGAAGGTCCTTATTTTAACATCCCAATGACTGTGAGAACCAAGGTTAGAAAGAGATGTCTCACCTTAAGTTTGTGCCAAGAATAAACAAGGAAATTGATTGAGAAGGTGGAATTTTAAGATAGAGAAAACAGACAGACAACCAACCACCGAATATATATGAAATTCTGTGAACAAACGGGATGGGTCTGTTTACCAACTCAAGGCTTATTTTCAAAGGTAGAAGTAAAGTTGTCTGACTCCCCCTATCTAAAGCAACTTATAAACCTAATACAAGTTAGACAAGACTGGATGCATCAACTCCCCCTGACTGCATGAGTTAACTATCTTTTGGTACGAGGCAAAGTTAGGTCTCTCGCATCATGAAAGCTTCCAGACAGACTTGATCTGTCCTTCCAACATTCATCGTTTGATATACCAAATGGATAGTTGTGCACAAGCAGTAGATAGTGGAAGAACTCTGACAAGGATAAGAATAATAGACAGACTCCCCTTACTAAATGCACTAGTGGACTGAACCAAACACAAGGAACATGCAAAGGAATTTTCTGGTTTAGATTCATGAAGGTTTGCAAAGCCCTAGTTCCCTTCTTAAAGATGAAAACCTTTCACTGTTCAATGACTTTGTAAATATATCAGCAATTTGATTTAATGTATCAACATGATGCAATTCAAAAAATTTCTTGGATACTTCATCTCTTAGAAAATGATGTCTTATTTCAATGTGCTTTGTTCTCAAATGTTGGATTGGGTTTTTAGTTAGATTGATTGCGCTAGTGTTATCACACAATATGGGTGTATAATCAAGATCTACATTGTAGTCTTGGAGTTGGTGCTTTATCTATAAAACTTGGGTTCCACAGCTCCCTACAGCAACATATGCAGCTTCTGTAGTGGAGAGTGCAACATAATGTTGTTTCTTGGAGGCCCAAGAAACGAGACACCCACCCAAAAATTGGCAATATCTACTAGTACTCTTTCTATCCAATTTACATCTAGCATAATCTGCATATGTATATGAAATTAAATTTAGTTGACATGATGCAGGATACCACAGTCCTAAGTTGGGTGTGCCAGCAAGGTATCTAAAAATTCTTTTTACGATAGATAAGTGAGATTCTTTAGGACTGGCTTGAAACCTAGCACATAAACATACACTAAATTGTATATTTGGCCTAGAAGCGGTTAGGTAAAGTAAAGATCCGATCATACCTCGATAGATTCTTGGATCCACTGATTTACCTCTCTCATCTGCTTCTAGGGATGCATTTGTACCCATTGGTGTGAAAATGTGCTTCACTTTTTCCATGCCAAATTTCTTCAAGATCTCCACTGTGTATTTTGTTTGGTTGATGAAGCATCTTGTTGGTGTGCTAGGCACGGATTCGTAGGGGGGGTGAATGAATCCCCTCTAAATATTTGCTTCGATTCAAATCTACAGGGGAATAAAACTATTGCCTATACTCAATGAAGTCTAATGAGACAACCGAGTTTACTTACTTCGAAAACTGAAAATGCTGGAAGAGATAACCCAAGGAATTTCTCAGACACCATTCACAAGTTCCCTCAAGGAACTTTTGCCACGAGAAACACTAAGAAGTAGGAGGTTCAACTAAACCATTCAGTCAAACACTTAATAGCAAAATCAAACTCAAACTGAAATCACATAGAAAGGCTTATGATATTAAACGCTCAAACAACCTGTGAAGAGGGCAGAAGATAGAGAAAAGCACACCACAAGCCAACCACTGCACGCAAGATTTTTTTAGGTGGTTCGGTCCTCCAGACCCACATCCACCCCTCACCCCAAATCGGAGTGAGGCTTCCTTTGCAAAAGATAGAACACGCAGACTCAGTCTGCAAAAATATGCTGCCTAACAGCTTGAGCCAGAGGAACACACTCCTCTCTTCCTCCACTCAGGAGGGCAATCACTAGCAACACCCAGTCACTAGCAACCAGAGACCAAAGTCTCTCTTCCTCCAAATCGGAGGAAACCCACAAGTGACAACCTGTCACTTGCAACCGAAGACACCAAGTCTCCCTTCCTCTGAAACCCAGAGGGAAAGCACAAGTGACACCAAGTCACTTGCAACCGGAGATACCAAGTCTCCCTTCTCCGGAGACCACAGGAGGAACCCCAACCTCAAACCAGAGGATCGAAAAAAACACACTGAGCAGACAAAAAGAACAAACGAAAAAAAAAAGACAAAAATAAAAACAATAGTAGCTCCGAAGAGCGATTCCAAAACAAGTCTTCAAGGGAAACTCTCTCTTCTCCTTCCTTAGCATTCTCTTCACTTTCTCACGATCTCACAATCTCTTCACTTCTCCGTCTATCACTCTTTCCTTTCTCTCTTCTTCTGCTCCTTAGACTCTGATTTTTCTCTCTTTCTTTTTCCCTTCAGCTCTGCTCTTCTTCTCTCCTCAAATCCTTCTCCTCTCTACCGTTCTTCTACTCTTTGATCGCAGAGAAGGCCTTCTTATATATGGCTTCAGATATGTGACCCATGAGCTCACTTAATGGGCGCGTGGAGGGAACACTCCCGCCAAGAGAATTCTAGAATGCCTTAGCCACGTGTCAGCATCCCGGCGTTGTGGTTAACCACGTGGCAGATTCTTCCATTTGGTTCCTTATCTCGGATCACGAACCCTTTTACCTGGTACTTTGACTTCCACGTGAAGTATGTTCATAGATTGTAGGTTTGCCCAGCACATGCTTGACCAAGTCACTGGCCTGGGAAATAGCTTGAAGTGTTAGCTGATCGTGCTGGCACAGACTTCATAAAGTAATATACGAATATGCACAGACCTTAGGTAGCATATAACAAAACATGCATAGTCATATAGCAATACATGCACAGACATCAGGTGACGTGCAGCAAAGTATGCATAGACCATGAGTGTGCAACAGTAAGAAGTGTGCACTGACCTTGTATCACACAAGTAAAGAATGTGCAAGACTCTTGATAACATAAAGGAAACATGCATGGACTCTAAATGACATGCACTGACTTTAGACAATGTAACACAGGGTGTGCACCGACCTGAGTAACATAAGTAAAGACTTGCACCGACCGAGAATTATACATAAGCTGTAATTGCACCGACCTTGTGTATGATCAGCCAAAGGTATGCACCAACTTGGTGCGTACAAAACATAACTTGCACTGACTTTATGTATGCAGCCAAGGTATGCACCGACTTGCATGCTTCGAGACTTGTGTGAATATGTAACATGCAGACATGAAACTTGCACCGAGTTGAGCTCGCAGCAAAAACTGCACCGACTCAAGCTAACACCAAATATGCACTGACGCTAACAAAGCAAATACCAACTCTGTACCAACCTTCTATGAACTAAGTATGCACAGACCAAACATTGCACCGACCGGAGCTATAGGAAATAGCACAGACTTTGTATGGAAGATGCACCGAGGTAAAAAGTTACACAGATTCTAAGCCACATAAGACGCAAAGTGAGATGCAGGATGTGCACCGAGTCTAAGCCATATGAGACGTAAAGTAAGACGGATACAGAATGTGCACCGACTTGAACAGTGAAGTGCACGGACCTTGAATGACCAAAAACAGGCATATGCACAGACCTGAAAAGTGTATGCACAGACCTTGACTCGTGCTAGCAGGAAACATGCATTGACCTTAGTGTGTGCATATGACTTAAGAACCTGAGAGAAATGTGTGTACACAACCTGTTTGATGATGTGTTTATGCATACAATTTAATATGCCATTGTTCTGAAATGTGCATGAACCTCATATGCAGTCAATCATGGATATGCATTGACCTCATTTGACATAAAGCGGGACCTGCATAGACTTAATGCTTCAACATAGATAAGCACACAAGAGCATTGATAGCACAAAAATAATGCTCAGCAAACGCACCTCATTAATGCACAGTGCAATGAGCGATGTATGATCAAATGCATATTATGCATATTGTATCAACATTCAATCTTTCATGCAAACACATGGTGACATAACATGCACTGACCTTAACAATGAACAAACTGAGACATGCACAGACCTCGTGTGTAAACATGCACTAACTTACAACAGCCCCTAAGACCAGACGCTCATTTAATCTATCATGCAAACACAGTGTGACTTATAGTGTTTGCTATCATCAAAACCACAGGGGCACAACACATCCTTCTTTGGACTGTTTGATCTGCAATCCAAGAAAATATTACAGTTCACCAACAAACTCATTTCAAACTCCTTAGACATTAATGTTGTAAATTCCTCACATAGTTCAGAATTGGTTAAACCAAAGACAATATCATCAACATAAACCTGAACTATGATGATTTGGTCATTGGAAGTTTTGGTGAAAATAGTTTGATCGACCTTACCTCTGTTGTAGCCCTTGCTGAGTAGGAAGGTAGTTAACCTATCATACCAAGCTCGTGGAGCTTGTTTCAGTCCATATAGTGCCTTATTCAGTTTAAAAACATGGTTAGGTAGCTCATAAGATTCAAAACCAGGGGGCTGCTCAACATAAACTTCTTCTTTTATGATTCCATTTAAAAATGCACTTTTCACATCCATTTGTTGAAGTTTAATACCAAAAGAGCAAGCAAAAGCTAACAGAATTCTGATAGCTTCCATCCTAGCAACTGGTGCATAGGATTCATCAAAATCTACCCCTAGTTCCTGATCGTAGCCCTTAGCTACTAACCTAGCTTTGTTTCTAGAAATTATTCCATCTTCATTCATTTTATTTCTAAAAACCCACCTTGTTCCTATGACAGAACAGTTATTAGGTCTAGGGACCAAGGTCTAGACTTGGTTTCTTTCAAATTGACCCAGTTCTTCATGCATTGCATTTATCCATGATTAATCCTTTAAAGCTTCATCTATAGTTTTGGGTTCAATTTGTGATACCAATGCAACTAAATCCTAATTATTTATTTCCTTGTAAAAGGATCTGGTCCTAGGTGGATCATGCAGATCACTAATGACATTTTAAATAGGATGGTCCTTTAAGAATCTAAGGTTATTTGATGACTCACCTTGTTTAGTCGACCTAGGTGCTGAGTCGGTCGACCTACCATGTTCTGGTTCCAACTCTTCTAGTTGCTCAGGCATTTCTGCATCCTCCTTGGCTTCTAGAAATTCCTTATTGTCATTCTCCGTCCTGTCAACATCAGATTTGTCAGTGTGATCATTGAACTCATCAAAAATTATATGAGAAGACTCCTCTACTGTTTGATCATTGATGTTAAAATCCTATAAGCTCTAGATTGTTCAGAATAACCCAGAAATATGCCTAGACTGCTTTTGGCCTCAAATTTATCTAAATCCTTTTTATCATTATTATGAATGAAATATTTTGAACCAAAAATTTTAAAATAGGCCGAGTTGGGCTTCTTACCCTTCAACATCTTATAGGGGATTTTCTTGTGAACAGGTCTTATCATGGCTCTATTTATAATGTAACAGGCAGTGTTGGCTGTCTCTGCCCAATATTTTCGTGGAAGTTGACTTTCAACCAACATTTTTCTGGCCATTTCCACAATGGTCTTGTTTCTTCTTTCCACGATCTCGTTCTGTTCTGGAGTCCTGGGTGAAGAAAATTTATGAGTCAGTCCTTCTTTTTCACAAAAATCAGTAAACAATGAATTTTCAAATTACCCCCCATGATCAAGTAAGATTGTGCAAATTTTATGCTTACTTTCCTATTTTATTCTTCTGAAGAAATTCTAGAATTCTATGAAGGCATCACTCTTATGTGCTAAAAAGAAAATCCAAGCAAATCTAGTGAAATCATCCACAATCACATATCCAAATTTTTTGCCACTAAGACTATGAGTTCTGGTAGGATCGAACAGATCCATATGGAGAAATTCCAAAGGCATAGTGGACAAAGGCTCGTGCCTTGTTTTAAAAGTTTTTCTGGTCTATTTTCCCAAGGCACATGCATCACAGACCTTAGGGTCTGATTTAAAAGAGATTTCAAGTAAACCTTTAACCAGATTATGCTTGACAAGTTTATTCAAAATATTGAAACTAACATGACCTAATCTACGATGCCAGATGAATGCATTGTCACCTTCGTAGATAAGCACACATTCCTTAAGAGATTATCATCTAGGTCTACTATGTAGACATTATTGATTCTATGACCTATGAATTTTATTGAATCAAAATCAACTTCAAAAATTTTGCATGCATTGTTAACATGACCTTGTGACCCTTGTCACAAAGCTGACTTATACTAAGCAAATTGTGTTCTAAGCTATCAATAAGAAGAACCTTTTCAATGACATTGGAGGGGTCCTTACCAACGGTGCTCGAACCAATGATTTTACCTCTAATCTTTCCTCCAAACCTGACAAAACCTCCTTCTTTCAGCTCCAGCTAGCTGAACTTGGTTATGTCACCCGTCATGTGCCTTGAGCAGCCGCTATCAAGGTACCAGCAGTTGTGCATGGCTGCTAGGCAATCCAGCAAAATAATTTACACAGCAAGTTTTGGAACCCAAATGAATTTGGGTTCAGTCTGCTCACTCAAACCATGCAGTAGAAACTTTGGTGTCCAAACTTGTTTGACAGTATTGGGTTTTTTATTAAACCAACACCTAGAGTTTTCATGTCCCATTTTTCCACAGATACCACATACATGTGAGCCTTTGAAAAATTGGTACTTTCCTGAAAACCTATCGACAGGATGCCTAATGTTCTGTCGACCAGCCCATGGAGTTTGGTTTGTGTTTTGAAATTTTCTGTTTCTATTTTGAATCTTGTTAACATAATAAAAATTTGTTCGACTACCCCACTTGTTCCAGTGTGTTTTGTGAGGTTTATTTAAGTTTCTGTTTACAGATTTTGTGTATTCCTGTTGACTAGCCCGAGAGTTGAAGTTTGGATTAACATGTTGAAAGGAACCCTGTCGACCTTGATAGAATGATCTGTTGAACTTCCTTTTATTCAGATTTCTATAAAAAGGCTGATAGTAGCCCTGTTGACTAGATTGGACGGTCTTTTTGATAGAACCAGATCTTTGATTATTTTTCTTCTTAACAATCTGGCTCTTTGTGAACTTCCAGTCAGTTTTTAGATTTTGTGTTGACGAACTTGATTGTTGCTGAAGTTGATTTATGACAGAAGTTTTTAATATTTCTTTTTCAGGAATGAATGAAATTGTCTTTGCCTGAAATTCCTTCTTCTTGGTAGGGTTGTAGCCAAGACCCTCCTTATTAAAATTCACCCTCACACCTAACATAGCATCTAAGTTTTCTTTTCCTTTGACAAATTTTTCAAGGGTGATTTCTTTATCTGCAAGTTCTTTTTTAGTCAGTTCAAGGTTCTGTTGAAGAGCAGCATTAGCAGACTGAATTGCTTCATATTTTTCTTGAATTAACTTATTTTTTGTTTCAATTTCCTAAACTTTCAACTTAAGCTCATCCAGCTGTTCTCTCAACTCTTCACTTTCCTCTTTTAAGCTTTTAGACTCCTTTCTAACAGACTCCATTTCTTCTGTTTCTTTCTTTTATTTCTCATTTTCTTTCTTCAGACTTTCAATTTTGTCAATTAGGGTGTTGTCATGAACAAAGGCATTCATCTTTTTCCTTAATTGTTTATTTTCTCTTTTAAATTCATCACACTTATCAAGTAACTCAGCATATGCATTTTCCCAATCAAGAATAGTAGAATTTTCGAACATAGAGGTTACCTCCTCATCCTTATCACTGCGAGCCATTAAACATATCTCGTTATCTTCCTCATCAGCACTTTCTTCATCTTCTTCTTCATCACTCCATGTACAGAGCATAGCTTTAGGTTTCTTAGCTTTTCCTTTGTTCATTCTCTTCAATAATTCTGGGCACTCTCCTCGCATGTGCCCTGCCTTCCTGTAATGATGACAAACCATGTTATCAGATTTTTTGTTGGAGTCAGATTTAAATTTGGAAGACTTTCTCACTTTACCCCTTGCCTTTCTCTGACTCTTACCTTCTTTTCTAAGAAATTTTCTAAACTTTCTGGTGAGTAGAGCGTACTCATTGAGATCCTCTTCACTGGCAGATGTTTCACTTTCATCACTTGAACCCTTGCCACTAAGTGATGCCTTGAAAACTATGGGCTTCGTCTTCTTCATATCTTCATCATTCCTTTTCAGATTTAATTCGTACGTTATCAAAGATCCTATCAACTCAGCTACTTTCATTGTAGAGAGATTCTTAGAATCCTCTATGACAATTGCCTTGGTGTGCCAGGCATGAGGAAGAGACCTCAGAATTTTTCTTACTATCTCATTGTTGGTGTATTCCTTACCTAGTGACTTGAGACTATTAACCAGTTGAGATAATCTAGCATACATGTCTGAAATAGTCTCGTTATCTTTCATTTTAAACAATTCATAATCAGAGATAAGCATATTAGCTTTAGTCTCTCTTACCTGGAGCGTACCTTCATATATTAGTTCGAGTTTGTCCCACATCTCCTTGGCAGAGTTGCACGTTGAAACTCGTGAGAACTCGGTGGGAGTAACCAAGCATTGCATGATGTTCATCGCGCTCCAATTCACAGTCGATCTTCGGATTTGCTCTCTCATCCAGGTTTCCTCATCCTCTGGTAGCTCGAAAGGTCCCTTACTGACCACCATCCAGATTTTGTGGCTTTGTGCCCTGATAAAAACCTGCATTCTATTTTTTCAGTAAGAATAGTTCTATCCATTGAAGAACGGAGTCCTATTGATAGAATGCCCTTCGGCTAGAAAACCTTGGGCAGTCGACCCGTCTGATCTCTCCGAGTCGTTGGACCACATTGTAGAGAAATCGACTCTGATACCAAATGTAGGATCAAATAGATAGATATAGAGGGGGGTGAATAAATCTGACCCCTTAAAAATTAATGCAGTAACTGCGATAACAATCTTCAGACAAACCGAACGCGGACCAAACAACTGAAGTGCACGAGAGACAAGGATTCATGTGCGATTATAAAAACTTAATCTATTGGCTATGAACAAGGGAAGAGGAAAAGGAACAACCACACAATCAGAAATACAGGAATTTTTTAGGTGGTTCGGTAGCACTTGTGTGCTCACCTACATCCACCCCTCACTCAATGGAGTGAGGACCACTAGCTGCAACTGCAGCGACTCAGGGATACCCCCTAAACACTCCGCTGATTCACAGCTTTGCACACACGTTGATTCACAGCTTCACACACGATGATTCACAGCTTCACACACACTATAACATAATGCGATTGGAAAAAGTACAAACACGAGAAGGAAGAAAACAAAAGGAAACACGAAGGAATGTAGCTTCAGAAGAAACAATCTAGATGATCTTCTGATGCGTTCCTTTTCTCAATCGAAAGGGCTCTCTTCCCCTCTTCTGAACTCTTCAAAATCTCTTCCTCTCTGGCTCTCTCTTTCTCTATTTTTCTTTCACAGGTTGGAGCAATCCTCTTCCTTCTTCTCTGTTCGTTCATTTTTCTCTTACTCGGATCCAGATCTACTTATAATGCTCGAGCCATGGGATATTCTCTTGGGGACCCACACGATCAGGTTGTTGCCGTGGGGGAATAATTTTCCCTCCAAAAAGTACCTTTGGAATATAGATTCCTCATACACCAACATTCCAATCATTGGGCCTCAGTTCATGAGCCAGAGGTGGGACCTAAAGCTTAATCAGAGTTTCGTCACATAGGGTGTGTCGACGCATTGCTCTTGACTGCGTCGACTCATCATTCTTGTGGCTGGACGAGATCTTGCTAAAATGCACGGTTGCGTCGACTCCATGGCGTTATTGCATCGACGCAATCTGTATGTTGCCTGAGAACTGGCTAGAAAGGTCTTGATGTGTCGACACAATAGTTCTATTATGTCGACCCAATTCTCATATCGCTTAGCTGCTGGTTGTTGGATACCATTGTTGTGTCGACGCCATAGGCTTGTTGCGTCGACTCATCCTTTTTATAGATTGGAGAGTAGCTCCTCTGAATTTTCTTTTCTTCTTCTGCTACGTCGACCCTTTGGAATCATGCGTCGACTCAACCTTCATATTTGCTCTTCATCTCTTCTGCTACGTCGACGCCATGAAACTTCTGCATCAACGCATCCTTCGTTCTGCTTGAATGACCGTCCCACTAA
Source organism: Amorphophallus konjac (assembly GCA_022559845.1). NCBI lineage: Eukaryota > Viridiplantae > Streptophyta > Magnoliopsida > Alismatales > Araceae > Amorphophallus > Amorphophallus konjac. The sequence continues at coordinate 287,293,333 of CM040123.1, read as the reverse complement.
AGTCGGGGAGTTCTCTTTAGCTGCATCAACTCAGTGTGTACACTGTGTCGACTCATCCTTTCCCGACTTCTTCGATATCAGTCGACTCATACGCACATCAGTCAACCGGCATTTACTTCGGCCGACTGATTTAAAGTTCTGACTTGTTTACCTATTGACCCCATAAAAAGATATAAAGTTAGATATTTTGGGACACCATTCTGCCTTTAAAATTAACTTCATCGGGTACTTATTTTTAACAGGATTTGAAGATCATATTCTAATGATTCATAGTTAGACATCATCAAAACCAGGGACACGACATGTATACCTACACTACTTCCAACACACAAAGTAGGGGCAAATAGCATGTCCATTTGCTCATCCAAGTTAGTCAAAACATTGGCTATCTATTGGGAGGAAGAGTATTCCTCGTTCCTTTATTTTTCACGAATCCTAACAGCAAATTGAACTCCGCCAGCTCAGCACTCTAACTCGAGTCCAAAGCAAACCAAACCTTTATTTCAATTGATTTTCAACAGATGTCTGGTTGCATTACAAACACTCTTTTCCCAATCGAACCGATTGCACAAATGTCCTACCTATATCAGCTGATCAAAAATGAACTTTGGATCATGGCACACGGTAGATCCTCCTTACTCCCTCTACTCCATAACCCCCTGATTGGACAAATGTCCTACCTATATCAACCGGTCCAAAAAAGACTTTGGATCATGGCACATGGTAGATCCTCCTTACTCCCTCTACTCTATATCCCCTTGATTGGACAAACATCCTACCTATATCAGTGGGTCCAAGATGGACTTTGGCTATGGAGCACAAGTTCTCTCTTTCCCTATCTTCTCCCCCAACCAGACACCTCAGTAGAGTCAATTGACGTGCTAGGTGTCACGCCCCGTACTCTATACCGTCGAGGTATTGTCCGCTTTGGCCTACTGTCCTCACGGTTTTGTCCCTTTCTAATAGTGATCGGCTCCAAAATGGGGGACTTCCCGGGGGGTCACCCATCGCAGTACTATTTCCCATTAAGCACGCTTAACTTCGAAGTTCTTTTCAAGAACTAAGCCAATACTTTAAAAGGCGCCTTGGTGATATAGAGTACAACTTAGCTATATTTGAGGGTGTTACAATCTACCCCTCTTATATAGGTGACGTCTTCGTCGCTGGGCACATATAGCATGCAATCAAACCCCCAGGTAGGTAGGACTCTAGAGGTGGCCCCTATAGGCTCAAGAGGTGACTCCCACTATGTAGCACTTTGTCCCATTGCGGGTTAAAGAGGTGGCTCCCATAGCGTATCACTTTACCCTGCATGGCACTTAGTTCCCACACTTCCGACTGGGGTATGGCTCTGATACCATTCTGTCACACCCCATACTCTATACCGTCGAGGTATTGTCCACTTTAGCCTACCGGCCTCACGGTTTTATCCCTTTCTAATAGTGATCGGCTCCAGAATGGGGGACTTCCCGGGGGTCACCCATCCCAGTACTACTCCCCATTAAGCACGCTTAACTTCAGAGTTCTTTTCAAGAACTGAGCCGATACTTCAAAAGACGTCTCGGTAGAGTACAACTTAGCTATATTTGAGGGTGTTACACTAGGTGAAGTTAGCACAGACTCCCCCATCATCAAGACGTCCTTACGGCCTTGTGTTCATCCCCACGGAATTCAATTATGTCCATTAGGTCCACTGCAAAGTCGAGGGACGATGTTTGCTTTTCCAACCACTTACCTCAGTGAATGCTCCCTCTTTAAAAATTTATTTGCTTGTGAACTTCACTAATGTGTGTTCATGCAGCTGTAGGTCACATAGCAGTGGGATTCACTCTACATTGCCTTCTCCTACTATATATGCATACATATTATATAGATCCCAGATGCTAATAACCTCGAGCACATAAACTCTAAGTTCCTCTCTAATAAAAATAATGAGGGATTTATGTTCCCTAAGTTATTTGACAGCTATCTGGTTTCTTGATTGACTACGGGATGACAAACTTCTCGAACTCTTAACTGAAGTCATTCCCAGAGTCAGACAACAATACCTCCAGATATGCATTAGGTAGATTTTCTCCTTTAAACCCAGCATGCATCATTTGTCCTTTCTTCTTTGCATCCAAAAAAAATGCATTTAGAAAAGCATGACATGCATTCATGCAGCAAAAAGAAAACAAGGGTGGAAGAAGGGCCAGCCACTGGCCTGCCCTAGATTTCCCCTATCAATTATCCAAGCTCTTCAAATTTGCTCAACTCTTATGTTGTCTATCCATTCCACTTTAATTCTAGTAGTTAAGAGTGTCTTTTTGCATGTGTTCGCCATGAACATATGAGTTAGAGGATAATTCCTATCTTGTTTATTACTTATCCTTATTTTAGGTGTCTTCTATCTCCTTGGGCCAGATTGTGATACATCCCCGAGTGTGCCCAAGTCCCACTGTGATTGCTTGGGGGTCCCACAGACTACTGATACAAGCCCTTACAAATCCTTTCCTTCTTACCCCCCCTTTTGACCTTTTACCTATTATGTTTATCCATTCCCATGTGAGGCTCACCCTCAACTCAAGAATTCCCTCTAGCGGGATGCACAAATTAGACTTGTATTCTTTACTAGAATACCAATTTATCAGTATACCGGGATCCCTGCAAAACGGGCATTCTGGAGGGGCGTTTGTAGATGTCTATTTTTGGACATCCTGTGGACCATTATTTTAGTCATCATAAGAGTGACACTTTTCCTTGATTATTGAACCATTACGTGCCCATTTCCAGTCTAATAACTCAATCGGGCCAAAAACCATCGAAATAATGGGCTGAGCTTTTCAGACAACCAAAATGACGATCGCTAAACTACCATAAGAAGGCCACATCCTTGGCCGCCCAAGTGTCCTGGGTGGCCAGGAACATGGCCGCCTATGTATTCTAGGAGGCTAGATACATGGCCGCCCAGGTCATCTTGAACGGCCATCGAGATGACTGCCTTCAGACAACCGTCCGTCAACCCACGTTTTCACGATTCCTCCCATTCTGGGAGTGTCCTCCGTAACCATCTCCACTCTGGGGGGTCAAGGCACGTGTAGCCACGCACATATTCACTCTAGGATTGACCCAAAACTCCTCCATGAGGATTCTAGCCCGATTTTGAATGATTTTCGAGGAAGGGAAACCCCTCCACGTTTGATAGAGGTCCCTAGGGTTCCAGCACCAAGGTTGGAAAGCGGGGAAGGTTGGGACCTAGGAGATTCGAAGCCAGAGAGCCCTGGAGTGGGGAGATACCTTGGAGAGCCTTTCCCACTTCTATCCCAAAGGTGAGTCAAAGTCGAAGAGCCCCGAATTCCATCCATGGGATGAAGCCTTTCTTCTACCATTAGAGGAGACAAGCTTACAGAGGACGGCCATCCATCTGGTTGCCTATCTTCCTTGAAGGGCCACGAATCTGGCCGCCCACAGTCGGTCGATGGGCAAACCCATCTTTCTTCCCTCTATTTCTTCATTGTTGCACTTTAGTTCACTTTCACACATTCTCTTTCGTTTATGTTGCATTACATGCACGATAGTCTTTCCTAGATCTCTTTTCAAAGAGATTTTTCCCCCAAAACATAGGGCAAGTGGGTGGCTGAAATTCTCGACCATCCCCCTTCCCAATCCCCTTCCCGGTAAGATTGACCTTCGATTGCATGCCTTTTCTTCTATTTTGAACATATACTACACTTCCACAGTCTAATGGGATTCTTTTCTATGTTCACTAGTTGATTTTCAGGGACTTCATAGTTGACTCGTAGATTCAAGCTCCCCGTTCTTGGTTGGCAGAATGCAAGGACAGGCAGGACCCACAATCCTCCATTTGGAAGGTGTTTGTGATCACCCTATTCATGTGGGACTCGGGTAAAGTCCATGGCGATCATTCTCATTTATTTATATTAACCCCATGCACTGTAGTGTTGGACCAAGCTTTGGAGCCGCGTCGACCGGAGTGTCCGCTCCGAAAACCCGGCATGAATCTGGCACCTACATTAGGGTGAGTGGGGTAATGTGGTTTGCCAACAGAATGGCCCAGTTGTTGGAAAAATGACTTTTCCATAAAATTTATTATCTTGGTTTATGACAAAATAAATAAATCTTTATCTCAGTAATTTAAGTTATAGGTTTAACCTAAATACAGGTCTCCTCTAAATATCTAGGATAACAACTAATATTGCCTAAGTATGGAGTATTCAACATAAAGGCGAAGAAACAATAGAAAGGAAAAACATAATTTTGCCTTACAAGATGTCTTAGAAATAAGGAAGATGATTTAAAAGACTTAAAATCTGGAAAGGCAAAGCATTCGCCTTTATTCCTAAGCATTTGGCTTGTCATAAAATGGAAAAAATTATTTCACAAGGCAAAGTATTCACCTAAGGTCCCTGAGAGGCGAAGCGTTCGCCTTAGTCAATACTACTATCTCATCATATAATGACAAAATAGTTGACAAGGATAAGCATTCACCTTAGGGCTCATGGAAGGTGAAGTATTCACCTCAGTGCATAAGAGAAGGCAAAGTATTTACCTTAACTAAAAGGTTTTGCCTTATCACAAAAAGACAAAAATCTTTGACTAGGTAAAGCTTCACTCTGAAAGACAAATCATTCGTCTTAGTAGGAAGAAAAGGCGAAGTATTCGCCTTAGCTAAAGTACTCCACCTCAATGCTAAACGACAAAACTTCTGAGGTGAAGTATGAAACTCAATAAACTAAGAAGATGAAGTATTCGTGAAGCTTTTGCCCCAGCACCTTGATAAGGTAAATCTATTTTGTCTCAAAGGAAAATGACAAACTCACTCGATAAGGTGAAATAAAGCTATAGCATTCACCTCAACGCAACGACAAAAATCTTGGCGGTGCAAAATAAACACCTTTGTTTCCTTGAAAAAGTGAAATGAACTATGATACTTCGCCTTAACAAAAAATGGTGAAATAAAGGTGCAATGTACTTTACTGCAAGAAAAAGTGATAGTTTGTCTCTTCTTTTTAATAGAATAATATTCTTAAAATAATAAGCATACGAAAGTGATCCACAAATATCATGTTTGACTCTTTGACCACACTAAACGACAAAATGCATAGACTAGCACCTATAGAGCACTTACATGCTACATCACTATGCACGTAAATGATTAAAATGAAATAGGCTGCTTACCTCTTATGCTCTATGCAAATATCATGAGATTAAGAAAATAATTGACTATCCTTAGAGATGATTTATATGATAATTCTCAACTCTAAAATGAGAACATACAATCCTAAGAAAAATAGTCCTATACAAAAGAAAACAAACTCATTTCTGACATATACCTCAAGGGTAGATATATGGAAAGCATGTCTGACCGTCTGACCTGCCCTTGCGTCTGCATTTATTATTGCGTATCAGTTGTGATACTTTGTCAGCAGGTGTATGTGTATAACATACTTGCATTAATTGTTCAATATCCATTAAAGATACTCACATATTATGAAAGCACGTTATATAATGCATTTTACTACGTATTCAAAAGCATATTGTCTCTTCTAACAAAAAGTATGAATTTTGTATTACTTTTTGTCTCTTCAAAATTCAAATTTCTCTATTTTATCCCACGTCACATTTAAAGATCTACATGGCAGAAATATTTCTAGTAATACTGCAAGCGAAACAACTAGAGGAAGATAGAGACATGCAAGCATGCAAGAGGGAATGAAAGTGTCAAACATAGCCCTAGAAAATGAGATTTACCCTACCTATTACCTAGACAAGATGTGAATAACCACGCTGGACAAAGACTCAATGATCTACGTTGAAGTTTAAGGTCCAAAGGGTCCATACAAATCTCCGTGAGCTATAAGTTGAGATCCGACTGTTGGAGGATGATGTATCTAACAGTCACCGAAATTCCATCTTATAAATACCTAAGGATTATAGGAGCACATGCATAACATAGTAGTACAAGCTTACACAATCAAGCCTTTAAGCACTTACCTGCAATCAAAGTGACCTCAGCGTCCCCCTTCCTGCACTCCAGCGACTAGAAGAACTTCACTGCATTCAAAGCTCATCCTTGAAGTTCTTCATCTTAGAAAGCATTAAAGAGGAAGATATTGTGTTGTAATGATATTCTACTTTTCTCCTCCTCTTACATTCATTACAATCATTTGTATTTACTCTTTGATTGTTTTGTCTGAAGGATAGGTGGTAAGAGCATTTGTTGCTTTGTGAAACTGGCACTGTGAGTGACTGGTTGATCTGTTGATACCATGAAAATCAGCTGGGTGACTAGCACTTGGAAAACTAGCTAGTGCAAAATCACCAGAAAAATTAAGTCACTAGGCGGGATTGTTGGTTGGCTGAGACCTGATCAAAAATAGTTAGGTTGGTGGTTCTTAGAAATTCACTAGGATCTATTGAGTCCTATAAGATCAACTGGGGAGCTGGCCCTAGTAAAACAACTAGTGTAACCTTGGTGAAGGTTAGTAAAATACCCCAGGTGAGTTGCAGGGGGATTAGACGTTGGGAAGCCTTAGTGCTGACTGAACTAGTATAAATCTCTTGTCTAGTGTGGTTTAGTTACATTATTATCTTTTATATTTCACTACGCGACCTAATAAATTTTAATTCACGATTATTTTTCAAAGGCACGCCTATTCACCCCCCTTTAGGGTGTGCCTAACTACTAACACTGGTTGAACCGGGGTATGAGGTATGGCCGGACTTTGGGGGCGTGAGGGCAAATGAAATAAGGGTGGTGGTCAGCCCACCTAGTTCTTGGGGGGAGAAATATGAAAGACATCTGTGGTCTGATACGGATCCTGGGGAGAGAGAGAATTGGATTTAATCATAGCCTAGATGGCTTGAAGCTCTTGAGGGCTGAGGTGGGTGGTTAGGACATTCAAGGTAGAGGAGAGATCGGTGGAGGGGTATGCTTCCCCAGAAGTATCTTGCACTTTGCATGATAGATCATAGATTTGATTGGCATCCATAGTGTGGACATGAGAATCACCATACAAAACAGGGGTAGGATGATACTCCTCATGGAGGTTGTGATGAGAGTCATGAAATTGAGGGTTATATAATGAATCAAATTGACCATCCTCATAGTCAGCATAACTATAATTAGCCATTTTAAGCATTTTACCCGAACGCAACATCATAATGAAATCAAACAATATGCTTTCAAATAATTTTGCAAACATTATCAAACAAGTGGATGTTTACATTTGGTTGGGAGTTTCCTTGTATGAGTTAGATGATTTTTAATAAGTTTCCAAGTTCACTCAACAAGGGTAGAATCCTAGTTCCAATTTGATTTGAATCCTGTGTCAACTAAGGTTTCACACTTTCACCACGTTTAGGCCAACTAACTCCAGAAAAGTTCAACGATACAACCAGCTTAATGATCGAAGAGAGAATCCTTCAATTTCAAGGACTTACAGAGATCTTAGTGGAGGAGAATCTGATATGACAAGAGAAATTCTAGAACAGAGAGTTTTTCCTTCACCAAGAGGAGGTGATTTCTCCTAAAAAGTGTGAGGAGGGAAGGCCTCCCAACCTGGGATGTCCTGTGGCCCGAACAGATGTCCAAAGCAATGCAAACTAATGCAAAACAAAAGAGAGCAACGATATATTAGAGATCTGAAGCGCGTCTGCTCAAAAAGACGCTAATCGTAAAATGTGTCCTCTATGAAGGATGCATTTCAGGATAGTAGTGATGTGACACGCCCTTGGACTCTAACAAACAAGCACAATTCGCAATGATAACGGACTAAAATCGGCGGCAGCTCACCCGACACTCACCCGAACCCGGGGTAACTTGGCAATGCCAAGTGAAGGATGTGAGGGCTGGGCCCTTGCTGGTAGAGGGCCAGCAAGGCCAAGGTTTGTTCCCAAGGGTATGGAGGCCCAATTCAATGGAGCCGACGTTGTGCCGAGGGCACCGGTTACACTCTTCCCCACGGTGGTCACTCGAAGCAACGGAGCTTAAGGGACCGAGCACTCACTCTCACGGCCAGCAGAGCTAAGAGCAAATATTGAAAGGACAAACACTAAGGAAAGAAAGGTTAGAACACTTACTCGACCGGTTTGAAGAAACCGGTCCCGCTCGGAGACGTGGGCGAGCGGGGAAGCGTGGCTCCCCACACGCTACGCCGGAGTAGCTTGACCCTGTTTTAAAATTTTACAACACTACTCCCCATGCAAGGGGGTGGAACAAGGGGAGGGGGAGTCATTCATACACTCAAACACTACCTCCCACAGGGAGGGGCTTTAAGCCGGCCAGGCGGGGACGGGAAAAACTGAATTGGAAGCCAAACGGATGGACAACGCCGGTTCTACCTGCTCTCTGGAACAGGGAACAGATGGTTGAAGATGCCGCTAGTGCGGCCACTCCTGAATTTTTTCGATGATGAGACTAGTTGGAAAATCATCATAGCTGGATCAGGATGACACCGGAATTTTGTTGATTTTTATGGTCACCGGTGCAGGTCAGGGTCAGACTGCAAACATGGCCCCTGAGTTCTGACTATGGCGGCAGAAGCACCTCAACAGCAGGAAGAAGAGGTCGCCACGAGCTCCCCCAAACTCTGAATCGAGTGTGGCTGGAGTCGATGGAACCGTTGTCGAGTCTTCTTTGAAACGTGACCCACAGGAATGCTAGATGATGTCGGAGCACCTTGGGAGAACCCGAACAGTGGATAGGGGTCGGCTCAGTCCTAGAGGGGACAGAACTGCACACCTGGAGGAGAAAATTGATAAATCTTGGCTCCGGATTCCGAACGGGATTCCGCTTCTTGTTCCTGGAAGTAGGCTTATCGTAAAAGATCTCAGCCAAGGCCTGCCTCTAGATCCTCAAGAGGGTGGCTGTGGCAGTCTCTGGTATTTGTTTCAGGTAGCTGACCGGACCTATCCTGCGCATTCAGAGAAGAACGGCTCTCCCTGGCAGTCACGAACTCAGACAGGGACGAAACCACCACCGTTACAAAGCTGCTTCGACGACGATTCCGACGGTATATGGTACGCCTCCTGAAGCCACGCGATGACGCTGTGGCCGCTAATGCAACCTGCTGGTGCTCTGCTGCCTGCAACCTGGGGCTTGGTCAAGAGTTGAATGGGATATGGATTGAGGGGTGATGAATGTTTAGCAAGGAGATGGGGATGGGGGAAGATTTGGGCAACCAAGGGAGTAGGGGAAGGGAGAGAATGGGTGGGAAATTCAAATTTTGGGCCTAGGGTGGAGTCTCTTCAGCCTTGGGAAGGTGGAGTGATTCTTGGGGAAGGGAAATGGGTAGTTGGGGGTTGGGGGTTGGAGGGTGGGGTGGGGAGTGGTGGATGCAACCTTGTGTCACGCCCCGATGCGGAATATCGAGGGCGCGACGAGTTGTAAACAATCGTGTCGATCAGAGCATGTACAATTTTATTTCTAAAGACATAGATGAATGGGAAAATGGTACTTTTCTTCTATCAAAATGAAGTTTACAACACTAATTGATAAGTCATAAAGGCAAATTATAACTTTCAATCCCAAACTACATTATTCTTGTAAAAACACTAATGATCTACATAAACCTAGGTAAAAAGGAAAATCACTCTCTCACTCTTGTCCATTCCCTTGTACATTTTCACTTCCTGCAACAATTAACCAAAACGTAAGGTGAGCAATAAGCTCAGTAGGATTTTATATCTCTAAGAACCAGGTAATCTTGAAGTATTTAGCATGTTGAACCATTTTCCAAGTTGAATAGGGAAATGTTAAATCATGAAATTTGAATAGAATTTTGTAAAAGGAAATTTCAAGTACCAACAAGATAACAAGATATCAAGAGAAGTTTTCAAGTAATAACCTTTGAACAAGTAAAGAATTTCATGAATTTGGCCATTTCACGCAAGTCAAGTAATTCATGTAATTTTTTAAGTAGTCATGTAAACAAGTAAACAAGTACGAGTAGTGGAATGCCGTATCAAGTAAATCTATCATGCACTTCGGTGCAATACCACACCGTTGGTCAATCAACTCCTATGGGGACAAGTACTTTCGGGCGCTCCCCCTAGGACCAGACCGGGCCCCATTAATGCCAGGCATTGAGTCATATGGATCCGAAGATCCCAAGTACGTTTAGACATCCACTTTAATGTATATGGCCAATGATTTTCAAGACTATGCTATTTGTAATAAGCACATATTTGACAAAATTTCAGAAGTTGCAAGAAAAGTAGATAACAATTTAAGGCATCATGTTTCACGACATTAAGTCGTGGAGTTCAAAAATGAACGGTAAGTAGGAAGAAAAAATTAAGATAGTAGTTTTATTTTTAAATATCTTAGCTTAATCTCATAATCATAAAACATCAAGTTTTAGTTATGGAAATATATGTTTATGAATTAAAATCACGAGTTTAGATATTAGTATTTAATCATACATTAATTAACCATATGATAAGAAAATAGATTTAACATGCTGAAAGTAGTTTTTTATACATCAATATGATAGAAAATACTTTTTTACATTCTGAAATAATTTTTGTACGTCACTATGATAAAAAATAGAATAGTTATAGGCTGAAAAGATGTTACTGTCTGTGAACGCGCTATAGCTCAGGGTCGCATTCATACAGCATATATAAATACAGTATATATATTCAAAATATTATATTTTGATCACCAAAATTTTTGGAAAAATTTTTATGAACGCGCTATACATACCTTGCGCGATCTTCAAGAACGCGCTGGCCAAGGGTGGCGCGTTCAAGAACATATGTATATATTTAAAAATTTTAAAAACTAAATAAAATAGATAGGTTCTGTATAAACCATAAGAGATATAGACACCTGATATATATATAAACACTTTATGTATATGTATTTATATTAGAAGTATTATACTTTTGATTTTTGGTCATCCGGTGTTAAGGGTATGAACGCACTAGCAGAGACTAGCGCGTTCATGAAGAACGCGCTAGTCAAGAGTGGCACGTTCAGGAACATATATATATATTTAAAATTTTTAAAAACTAAAGGAAAGAGATAGGTTCTGTATAAATCATAATAGATATAGACACCTGATATATATATAAACACTTTAGGTATTATATATATATATATTAGAAATATTATACTTTTGACCCCTGGTCATTCGGGTTTAAAAGGATGAACGCGCTATCCTTGACTAACGCGTTCATGAAGAACGCGCTAGGTTAGTATAGTGCGATCTTAAACTTACTATTATATTATTATATATTTAATTTGAAAATTTATGAAAAGAAACGGGGTCTATCAGAACGTGATGGGTCGGGCTAGTGCGTTCAGAACGCGCTACTGAGGTATAGCACGTTCTGGACCTGATGAAAAAATGGGAATACCCCTCCAATCAAATGACCATAACTTGCTCATTTCATAACATAATTTAATAAATGAGCTATCAATGGAAAGAGGATAGAAAAATACACAAGATAGCATGCTTTCATTAGAGTTTAGCCTGAGAGACACCTACATTTAGACGGATCTAAAGAAATATCCCCAAAAATAAAGAAATCCTTTGATCTCCAAATCTTCCTTCAAATCTCCACAAATCTTTGCAACAGCATATACTTAACCTCCAGGGATGATTTAAGAGTCGAATGGGGTTCTATTTATAGCCAAAACTTGGCCAAATTTGTCAAGATTCCTCACCTAATTCCACCAAACCCATTAAGTCCGAATTAGAAGAAAAATGTCATTTCTCCTCTTAATCTAGCCCATCTTAGGTGTGAAAATAATATAAAAATGGCTGGTCTAAGGTGGGCTGTTAGGTAAGGGTTGATTCTTGAGTCAATCTTCTAGAAAAGGGGTTATTTTAATCCCTTAAATTACATACTAAACACATGTTACGAATTTAGGTCAATTTAACCTTTAATAAATCTTTAATCTATTAATCTAGCCCATTTTGGATTATCCAATGGGCCAATTGTTATCCTAGTCCATTACATGGACTTTTATTGGGCTTACTATGATTTATCTAAAGTTTAAAGTATTTAATATCTATTTACTTCTAGTTAATTCAAGTAAATTCAATAAACTAGCTTTAAAAAATATAATTTAATTATTTCATAAAAATTTTAATTACATAATGAAATTAAAAATTTTATTTCTCATTTTTAATTATCTGGTTTCTACATCCTCCCCCACTTAAAAGAATTTGGTCCTCCATATTCACATTATATAACTAAAAGTCAAAGATTCGAGTAGAAAGGTCGAATTTCTAACCTGAGATTAAATCCGGGTATTTCTTCTTGATGGATTCTTCCAATTCTCAGGTTGCTTCCTCGAACCCACGCTTGCTCCATTGGACTTTCACCATCGGTATGGCCTGATTTCTCAGTTGGTGTAATTTCTGATCCAGTATCTTGATCGGTCTTTCTTCATAAGATAAGTCCTTTTGGAGTTTCAATTCTTCAAATTGAATCACATGTGAAGGATCATAGACGTATTTCCTTAGCATGGATACATGGAATACGTCGTGTACACCGGCCAGTTGAGGAGGTAAGGCCAGCTTGTATGCTACCTCGCCGATTCTCTCCAGAATCTCGAAAGGGCCGATAAATCTCGGACTTAGCATTCTTTGATGCCGAATCTTCTAATTCCACGGGTGGGTGAGATCTTTAAGAAGACATGCTCCCCCACTTGGAATTCAAGGTCTCTCCTCCGATTGTCGGCATAGCTCTTTTATCTTGATTGGGCGACCTTTAGCCTTTCTTGTATTAACTGGATTTTGTCGGTTGTGTCTTGTACAATGTCGGGACCAAGCAATCCCTTGTCACCAACCTCGCTCCAGCATAGAGGCGATCTACAACTTCGGCCATATAATGCTTCGAATGGTGCCATTTGAATACTCGACTGATAGCTATTGTTATAAGCAAACTCAGTCAGCGGTAAGTGTTCATGCCAACTACCACCGAAGTCAATCATGCAGGCTCTCAACATATCTTCAATAATTTGATTCATCCTCTCGATTTGTCCATCCGTCTGAGGGTGAAAAGCCATACTAAACCTTAGTCTAGTACCCATATACGATTGTAAACTCTTCCAGAAATGAGAGGTGAATCCCGGATCTTGGTCCGAAATAATAGAGCTTGGAATACCGTGCAGCCTTACGATCTCCTTGATATATAAGGCGGCTAGAACATCCACGGTCCATCTAGTCTTGATAGGTAAAAAGTGAGCGGACTTTGTTAGCTGATCCATAATTACCCATATAGCATCAAAACCATTTCGGGTCTTCGGTAATCCAATAATGAAGTCCATACCGATACTATCCCATTTCCATTCCTGTATTTCGAGAGGCTTGAGCTTGCCAGCCGGTTTGAGGTGTTCGGCCTTGACTTGTTGACAAACCAAACACCGGCTTACGAACTCGGCTACCTCTCTCTTCATATTAGGCCACCATAATGTTCTCTTGAGGTCTTGATACATTTTTGTAGCACCGGGGTGAATAGTGTACCTGGACCGATGTGCTTCCTCTAGGATTTTACCCTTGATAGTAGAACAATCGGGTATACAAGTTCTTCCTTTGAATAATAGCCTTCCATCATCAGCTAGAAGGAAATCCGATCGTTGATCTAGTTTCTCTTTGATTTCCACGATCAACGGATCATCAACTTGCCGTTCCTTGATTTCCGAGAGTAACTCGGGTTGGAGTCGAATATTTGCAATAAAGACTCCGCCTTCCTTCTCCTCCATATTGAGGTTTAAGTTGGCCATTTCTTCAAGTAGATGCCATTCTTTAACCATCATGCTCGATAATAAAGCCATTGGTTTTTGGCTAAGTGCATCAACTACGGCATTACCTTTTCCTAGGTGATATTGTATAGAGAAGTCGAAATCTTTTAAATATTCCAACCACCGTCTTTGTCTCATATTGAGCTCCTTTTGAGAGAATAAATATTTGAGACTCTTGTGATCAGAATACACCGTAAAGGCTTTGCCATAGAGATAATGTCGCCAGATCTTCAAAGCAAAGACCACAGCTGCCAGCTCTAGGTCATGTACGGGATACTTTTCCTCGTGTTTCTTCAATTGACGTGAAGAATAAGCTATGACCTTGCCGTGTTGTATTAATACGCAACCTAGGCCAATTCCAGATGCATCAGCATACACTTCGAATCCTCCTCCTTCCATAGGTAATGTGAGAATAGGAGCAGTCGTCAGACAATCCTTTAAAGTTTGAAAGCTTTTCTCACATTCTTCGGAACATATAAAAGGATTCTCCTTCCTTGTCAATCTTGTTAAAGATACTGTGATCTTTGAGAAATCCTTGATAAATCTTTGATAATATCCAGCCAATCCTAAGAAGCTTCGGATTTCCGTCACACTAGTAGGCCTTTCCCAGTTTTTTACGGCCTCGACCTTTGAAGGATCGACGGTGATACCGTTCCGGGAAATTATGTGACCAAGAAAAGAAACTTCCTCCAACCAGAAATCACACTTGCTTAATTTGGCATAAAGCTTGTGATCTCTTAATAATTGAAGGGCCTTCTTAAGATGTTCCTCATGTTCTTCCTTTGACTTAGAGTAGATCAAAATGTCATCAATGAAGACAACCACAAATTGATCGAGGTATGGCCTGAATACGATGTTCATTAATTGCATGAATGCAGCAGGCACATTTGTTAAGCCAAAAGGCATAACGGTGAACTCGTAATGTCCGTACCTACTCCGGAATGTAGTCTTGTGAATATCACTTTCTTTGATCTTTAATTTATGATAACCAGATCGAAGATCGATCTTTGAGAAATATCGCGCTCCAGGAAGGTTTGAAACTTCTGGAACCAGTAACTTGCTCTCTCTTGGCTTCCCTTCCTCGGATGTGATCCGATAACTCCGTTGCATCTTCTAGGAGTTGTGCTCTCCGTACCTCATCAGAATAAATTTGAATATCCATCGGGGCCAGTTGAGTAATATATTGAGGCTTAAGGCCATTAAGAAATCTATGTGCCTTCATTTTGTCATTACCCACGAGATGTGGAGCGTACCGAGATAACCTTGAAAATTGAGCTTCATATTCCACAACTGATAAACCCCTTTGCTTCAAAGCGGCAAACTCGGCGGCCTTCCTTTCTTGTACTCGATCGAAGAAGTATTTACTATTGAAGTGTTTCACGAACTCTTCCCATAATACTTGGTCGTGCGGTAAAGTAGCTTCGACTGATTCCCACCAGGCACGTGCATCCCTTTCCAGTTGGAAAGTAGCAAGTAGGACCTTTTCCTCGTCAGCGCATTGCATGACTCGGAATATCCTCTCGATCTCCTTAATCCAATGTTCGGCCTCATCCGGATCCGTAGATCCTACGAACTTGGGAGGGTTCATGCTCCGGAAATTTCATTGCAAGCCTCCGGCTCCTCGGTTTGCTCCTCCTTGAGCAACCTTGGAGGGCTTGGGTTAAGCCTTGAACAGTGCGCTGCATCTCGCGTCATTGAGCTCTCTTGGCGGCCATTTGTGAGAATTAGCCTGAAACCATAATTCCAAAGTTTATTATTTTTGTTTTGGTATTTATTTCCTGATAATTCCCTTTTTCTTAAAACTTAACCCGTGTTTCTACCCAAATCTTACCAGGAAAGTTCAAGATCTATCAAATTTCTAGATATTGATCTAGAACCTATGTTTGAGGGAAAACTATGTTTTAAGAATGTACCTATAATTGTGAAACCTATGATTTTATGTAACCTAGGCTCTGATACCACAAAGACTGTCACGTCCCGACGCGGAATATCGAGGGCGCGACGAGTCGTAAACAATCGTGTCGATCAGAGCATGTATAATTTTATTTCTAAAGACAGAGATGAAAGGGAAAATGGTACTTTTATTCCATCAAAATAAAGTTTACAACACTAATTGATAAACCATAAAGGCAAATTTCAACTTTCAATCCCAAAGTACATTGTTCTTGTAAAAACACTAATGATCTACATAAACCTAGGTAAAAAGGAAAATCACTCTCTCACTCTTGTCCATTCCCTTGTACATTTTCATTTCCTGCAACAATTAACCAAAACGTAGAGTGAGCAATAAGCTCAGTAGGATTTTATATCTCTAAGAACCAGGCAATCTTGAAGTATTTAGCATGTTGAACCATTTTCCAAGTTGAATAGGCAAATGTTAAATCATGAAATTTGAATAGAATTTTGTAAAATGAAATTTCAAGTACCAACAAGATATCAAGAGAAGTTTTCAAGTAATAACCTTTGAACAAGTAAAGAATTTCACAAATTTGGCCATTTCACGCAAGTCAAGTAATTCATGTAATTTTTCAAGTAGTCATGTAAACAAGTAAACAAGTACGAGTAGTGGAATGTCGTATCAAGTAAATCTATCATGCACTTCGGTGCAATGCCACACCGTTGGTCAATCAACTCCCATGGGCACAAGTACTTTCGGGCGCTCCCCCTAGGACCAGACCGGGCCCCATTAATGACAGGCATTGAGTCATATGGATCCGAAGATCCCAAGTGTTGGGTTCGGTGCAAGTATTCAGAGGGGGGGTGAATGAATATGTCTTTTAAAAATTTTCCCAATTAAAATCTTATGCTCACTAAAAATGCTAGTTCGCAAACTAAACAATCTTGAAAGCTAATGGGCAGTTGCCGAACTAAACAAACACACAGTGAGATCACTAGAGTGCTAACAAAATATAGCTCAACTAGAATTTCGCTCTCTTGACAAATTAAAACACTCTAAGAAAACTAATTAACTCTTCTGCTCAACCAGAAGCCAAACACATGGAGCGCCCCTATGCATTCATCTAGCGGAAGCACAATAGAACAAAATCAAACCACAATGCACAAGGGATTTTTAGGTGGTTCGGTCCAGCAGACCTACATCCACCCCACACTCAAACCCAAGTGTGGATTCCGCTGACTCACAGCTTGAACAGCTGGGCATCACAGCTTGCCATACAACCGCTGGGCAACACAGCTTGCCGTCCGAGGAATCCTCCTCGCCCCGCTGAGCAACACAGCTTGCTGTCCAGTGGAATCCACCACTGCAACCGCTGACTAACAGCTTGAAGAAAGGATAAAATGGAAAATGAAAATAAGAACCAAACAGCACCGGAAAGCTGTAAACAGTGAAGCACAAAATGTGGCTCTTAAAGAGCTGACTGGAGTGGATCTGATCCAACTTCCAGTGGGAACGATCTTCTCTACTTTTCTCTTCTCTCTCTCTTTCTTCTTCTTCACTTCACACTCTGCTCTCTCCTGATCTCTCACTCAATCTCTCTTTCTTTCTCTTTCTCTTCTTCACTCTCTTTCTTTCTCTTTCTCTTCTTCACTCTCTTTCTTCTTCTCTTCTGCTGGATCGAAGTCTCTGCACTCTGCTCTTCTGCTATTGCTGCTTCTGCTTTATCAACCTTCAACTGAGGATGAAGGCTTCAATATATACTGCAGCAATTAGGGCGAGCGTGTGCCTTCCACATCTCCCGCCAAAGGACCTCAGTCCACGTGTCAGCATTTCAGCACAGTGCATCCACGTGTCACGATCAGGGAACCTCATCCTCCTTGGATCACGTGCCTTCCATTTGCCTCTTTGAAGGGTGCCTGTCAGACAGATAAGAACTTTATCAGGTTAAGTGTAAACATAGCAGTGTATAGACTTCGTTGTACACACTTGTGAAGTTGAATGCAAGACAAGGCTGTACAGACTTGATAAATAATGCAAGTTAGACGAATGTATAGACTTGCATTCATTAAGTAAATGGATGTACAGACTTTGTTCATGACGCATGCAAGCAACCCAATGTACAGACTTGATCAAGGCACAGGCGTTTGAGTGTATAGACTTCAAAGTGGAACGACGGTAAAGCCAACAGTGTACAGACTTCAAGAGAAACGACAGTAAAACCACCGATGTATAGACTTGAAGGGAAACGTAGGTGAAGCTTCCAATGTACAGACTTGGAAGAACACTTTTGGATGTACAGACTTGATCAAGAGTCCAAGACAGACTTGCCACCGACCAATGTATAGACTTGGTGGTCGTGAGACGGTGGCCAAGACACTGTACGATGGATGTATAGACTTCGCCTAAACACTGTCCGATGTACAGGCTTTAGTCTGAAGCGTTGTATAGACTAGATGCAGAAGCCTTCAAGTGATGTGTTGACTTTGACCAGATGAGACGCTGCAAGAGACGGTCCACTGTACAGACTTGATGCCATCGTCAAATGCATGCTACAGTCCAATGTATGGACTTAGAAGACTAATGCATGAACCAGTAATGTATAGACTTGCATAAGACGCTCATTGAGACGCATGGCTGTACAGACTTCGACTATAATGTATGGACATGGCAAAGACGCTAAGGAAGATGGTCCACTGTACAGACTTAGATGCCATCGTCAAATGCATGCAATGCATTGAAGGATGTACAGACTTCCTAAATGATTCAAGACCATGCACATCGAATGTATAGACTTCAAAAATTGAACGGCTGTACAGACTTAATGAATGATGCAAGGCAAACGACTGTATAGACATTCAATGTATGGACTTGCCAAAAGAAGCTCTGTACAGACTTCATCAGATCAAGACAACTGAATGTATGGACTTTGGCAAGAGAACGGATGTAACGTTCCCAATGAACAGACTTTCAAATTTAATCGTAGGTAAAGAGTCCAATGTGCAGACTTGGAGTTGCAACGTAGGAACAGATGCCAATGTACAGACTTAGTAGCTAGCACAGTGTTCAGACTTTCCAATGTCTAGACTTCACTGTATGGACATGTGAGCTCGAATGTAATGTACAGACTTCATATAAGAAGTCACTCGCTGTACATACTTGCTGAAGAGAATGCAATGTGCAGACTCTGACGAATAGCAGCCAATGTATGGACTTGATGAGACACTCACTAGTGTATAGACCTAGAGTGAGGCATGCAGTGTATAGACTTTACGAAATGCATGCTATAGTCCAGTGTGTGGACTTTGAGTGTTAAGGCATGAACAGTGCAATGTATAGACTTAATGTGATGCACAAGGACACAGTCCAGTGTACAGACTTCATGAACAATAGAATGTGCAGTCTTTGTGAACAATGCATGAACGAGACGCTGGACTCTGTACAGACTTGAGTGATGTATGGACTTAGCTTCGTGCAAGCTACAGTCTAATGTATGGACTTTGAAGTTCAACAGATGAGTGTACAGACTTCACCAATGAAACGCTCACTGTACAGACTTGCTGGATGCAACGTGAGACGCTGTATAGACTTCGTCTTCCAGCGTATAGACTTGATGAATGCATATGCCAAGACCATTGTACAGACTTGACATATTTAAAATTCATGCGATGCAGACTGTACAGACTTTGACATGTGAGACACAAAGAGAATGTACTGAAGTCTGTATAGACTTTAACAATGAATGCATGAGTCACAAGACCGACAGACTTAGCCTGTATAGACTTAGCATGAAGCACACATGCGATGTACAGACTTCAAGTCATGCAATACAATGTACACACTTCAGCTAAGCAAGCTTCAGTGAATGTATGGACTTCATGAATGCATGCTACAGTGCCAATGTACAGACTTGGTGGAAGGCATGCAATGTATAGACTTCAGAACAAATCCAGTGTATAGACTTCCACCATGATGCATGCAGTGCAATGCAGATACTGACTGTATAGACTTTGAAGAAATGAGGCGATGTGTGGACTTTGAGGTTCAACAGTGGATGTATAGACTTGCCCTTCAGAAACGAATGTATAGGCTTCAGCTTTAGGCCAATGTATAGACTTCAATGCCTTCGTCAAATGCGATGTACAGACTTGCATGAGATGCTGAGGAAGATGGTGGATGTACAGACTTCTAAGTGTACAGACTTTCCACCGACCAATGTATAGACTTGCTCAGCCTGCTCGTTGTACATACTTGGGCAATATGAAGACTTGACAGACAACTGACGATGTATAGACTTCAGGTGTAAAGACCAATGTATAGACTCAATGCAAGCAGATGGATGTACAGGCATGGCGAATGCAATGTATGGACTTGCAGACAGAACACATGCAGTCTCCAAATAATATACCAGTCACAGTCATATGCATTTTCCATAGAGTATATCAGTTATAAACATTCATATCAGTTATAAACATTCATGTTGCTATCATCAAAACACAATATCAAATGCACTCAGAACATCATTTCATCATCATTCATGTTGCTATCAAATGCAGAATGCTCAGGGATCTCAAGGATAAAGGATGCACATAAATGCACTCACTTTATTGCTATCATCAAAACAAAATAGCATTGCTATCATCAAATCAACATAGCACATGCTTGTGCCTAAGGGGCACAACATTCTCCCCCTTTTTGATGATGGCAACACAAAGTGACAGTGAGTCACACAGAATTTTCTCCCCTTTGACATGATCAAAAAGAGAAAAACAGTATGAACATGTGTGCAACATGGCAGTATGCATGCAAATACCCTTAGAGCACCTCATTCTCCCCCTGAATGTATGACTCCCCCTGAATTGGTTCTCCCCTTAAATAATTGCTCCCCCTTTGAGAAGGAATATGAACATATAAACAAAGGTAGAGAAGGTAGGAGGGTCACTTGACAACAGCTGAATCATTGGTTCAGAAAGTAAGCCTGATTATAAACAACAGTTAAAGTATAAGAATCAGCAACATACAGTTTTGACAAAAATTCAGGTTTAACAGTGATAAATCTAGAGTAAAACACCTGACCCCTGAAAAAGAGTTTATAGACTCCGTTTATAGCAATGAATCTAGGGCACATGGTATTAATAGATAAGTCAGAAATAATACCCTTTTGTGTTTAAACATGAAAGTTCAAGAAAGGCAACCTGAATATGTACTGAGAAAAATAATTTTCACTCATTGACTTTTGATTTTCGAAGGGTTACAGCAGTTTGATTTTCACTTTTTAATTTTCAGAACCTGAACTAAGTGAATAGACCTGTGGCATCTATGCTGTTGACATTAGGTGTACACCTTGATAAGAGGCAGGTATCCCCAGTTACTAGGCATAAACTACAAGATCTACTTCAGGTCAAGGCCTACAAGGAACAATCTTCACCTTTGACATTAAGGGTACACCTTGATCAGAGGCCAGTACCCCCAGTTACTTGGTGAGGACTCCCCCTATAGATTTGACCCTATGAACAGAGATATTCTGAAGCACCTCATGACATGTGAGTTCTCCTGCTTCTTTGGAGGAGTTCACAGTTTCTCAGTGCAATCAGCCATTGCTCTGTCACTATGTTCAGCTCTTTTACATTTATGATCTTATTTACTACTGCCCTTAATTCTTTTAGAGTGATTGTTTTAAAAAATCATTACATACTCTTATTCACCTGTTCTAGACATTTCCAGTCCAACACATTTAGGCTTTACAAAAAAACTTTTTCTATTTTAGCCATGAGACAAAGATTAAGAGCTATAAACGTTTTCTTTTATATCAAATTCTGAAGTTCAGACACTTAACTCTTCAATTTATAAAAGTTAAACCTTTA
This sequence comes from Amorphophallus konjac, assembly GCA_022559845.1. Taxonomy (NCBI): domain Eukaryota; kingdom Viridiplantae; phylum Streptophyta; class Magnoliopsida; order Alismatales; family Araceae; genus Amorphophallus; species Amorphophallus konjac. The sequence goes on along the minus strand of CM040123.1, from coordinate 287,271,816 downwards.
GTTCCTTTCAATTTGCAAGAGTGATTCTTATAAGTGAACACTTGCAATAATCACAACTCAATATACTAAACCAGAAACAATTGATGTTGCTCAGTGAAAATGATGGGGAAAAGATAGCAGTTGGCATTAAGGTTCAAGAGCAACTGATGTCAAAGAATATGAAAGAGTTGAATGGGGACCATGAGAAGTGAAAGGAATTCAATGTAATAATCAAAACTCTTAGCTCCCCCTGACATCATGATGCAAAAACATGCTATGCAATGATCATTTCTTTTCAGATTTTTAACTTTAATGATATGCATCACAGTGTTCTACATGAAGACTATGCAACAATGATGCACAAGGATCAATTCAAGTTTATGCGCCCAAGTCGTGAACATTTTTATCCTTTTTCAGATTTTTCAAAAAAAAATGATGCAGTACATTGATCTACATGAAGACAGGACCCATGGTACTAGGCGGAGGACCTGGTCTCAAAGACCATCTCACACATAGTAAGAACCTCTAGGCAGATTTTCCTGCCTTTTAGTAGCTTACCATTTGATGTACCAGGGTTATGCAAGACAATGCAACATAAAGCAGTCCTACATGCATTGAACAACTTCATTGACAGTCATGCAAATGATGTATGCAGACATAAGACACATGCATTGATTGTGTGTACTAAATGACCTATTTAAAATCAGTGCAAGTTATGCATTTAACAACAAATATGCAATGCATTGACACAGAGTCTATATAGTGCATTAACTATATATGCTAAAACCATTCAAATTCAGTTCAGCAATTGGCAAGAGAAGAGCATCAGATATATGCAGAGTAAAACTCAATAGTTGAGTCTGGAATGCAGACTGATCAGCTAGACAAGAGAAGATCATACATCAAACAAGCAAATCAACATGAAATTCTCATTTTTCATACTCACAAATTCAGATGATGATATTTAAACATAGAGTTTTGGAACTGACCTGAATTGTGCTATCATGGGGTTTTCATTCTTGAGTGCCTTGGTTAACCCCTTTTATTTCTCCCACCAAGGCACACCTGTAAGATAAAATCAAGTTGATCCTGCAGGAACCCAAGAAGTCTTGGGTCCTGAATTAACCCTCACAGGTGTTCTAAATGGTCTCTTAACAGAATTATCATCATAGCCCATCAACTTATGGCTGGACAAGGAATAACCAAATTGACAAGACTTACCACGATAACTAACAGAATTTAAGTTCCTTTTATGCACCTTATTGTAAGCATTAAATTCATGTGCATGAACATTAAAATTTCTGTTATATGCATGGGCATGAGATTGGTGTAAGTGAACATGATTGGTTCTGTTATTCGCATGGAAATTTTTCTTTTCATAACCAGCCAGCCAACAGTTACCAGCTCTGTGGCCTGGCTTTCCACAGTTGAAGCATGCAGAGTTTTTCTTTTTATCATCAAAGTTATTTCTAACAGAATCATAGAAAGTAGGGAATTTTACAAATTTAGAATTCAATCTATTTCCCTGAGCATGCCAGCAAATTTCAACCATGTGGCCCAATTTGCCACAATGAAAACATTGAATGTTCTTTTTATGAGATGCATGATTCTTAACATGGAACAGTTTATCATGCATTTTTCTAGCAGAAAGGTCATCATATTTCATTAATCTGCATTCATGCATGATATGACCTTCTTTGTGACAGTAAAAATATTTTATTCTTCTCTTTTGATCATGAGAATGTTTCTTCATTTTAGAATTCCTAGCATGAATTCTATTAGATTTCAAATCATCATTTCTCATGACAAAACAATCAGCAATTTCATGACCAAACTTACCACAGTAAAAGTATTTTACATCCTTGACAGTAGCTTTGTTGGCCTGAAATTTTTCAGCATTCAAGTTCTTAATCTGACTTGTTTTCTTTTTCTGAATTTTCTTTTATTTTTCCATTTTTTGCTTTTCTCTCTGATTAGAAGGCAAACATGAAGGAGAAGCTGAAGTGCTAGCTAACTCAGAGCTACGCACAAAGGTTGTATACATTCTTTTTCTCTCTTCCTGTTTACTGCCTCCATCAGAGATTTTCTTCTTAGAAATAGCCTTTGGATTTTCTGTATTTTTAAATAACTCTGACAGAGAATTGTTCAATTCAGTGATTTCATTTTTGAGAGAGGAAATGAGAATTTCAGAATCTGTGATCTTTTTATTAAGTAAGACATTAATGGCTTTGTGGCTCTCAATCTCTTCTATTAATGTACTCACTCTCTCACATTCATTTTCAATTGAACTCTTCCCTCTTTCAAGCATTAAGAGTCTCTCAGACATGGCAGAATTTAGAAGCTTCAGCTCTTCATTCTCCTTTCTTATTTGTTCATTCTGAACAAGTTTATCAGTTAGGTTTTGATCATTTCCTAATGAATTCAGCTTATCTTCCAGTTCAGAATTCTTATCTATGAGTTCCTGATTTTTATTTTCCAAAACAGAGATTTGTTCCTTACTCTTATCAACATTTGCTAAGCAGATTTCATGAGATTTTCTCAGTTCCTGACATTTTTCACAATGAACATACGAATTAATCTGATCATATTTCTTTTTCAGCTTTCTATTTTCAGATTTCAAATGTTTACATCTATCAGACAATTCCTCATTTATTTCCCACAATTCATCAATTGAAATCTCTTCGGATTCAGATTCAGAATTTACCTGGGATGAGGAATCTTCATTATCCCGGTTGGCCATCAAACAGCTATCATTCTGTTGGTTATGCGCAGAGATAACTTTGTCATATATCTCTTTTCCAGAATTACACCTGAGAACAAAAGGATATATATCAGTATTGACAACAGCTCTCAGGATATTGAGAATCATGGTATTTTCACGGTCCTTCACTCTGTCCTCTTTAGACCATTTGGTCTCATCATGAGGTAATTTGTGTGGGCCTTTAGATAGTAGACTCCACAGTTTGGGATCAATGGAGTCTACGTACACAGCTAGGCCTCCTAGCCAACTTTTAAAGTTAGAACCATCATAAACTGGAGGACGACCCATATGAACAAGTGGCAAACAGATTCAGCGCAGTAAAACAAATGACACGAAATGCACTGAAACCAGATAATCAAAATAAAGCACAAGTCAATGAAGCAAAACACGATTTCAAGAGACCCACTCTGAAATGCACCAACAATTAGCAGGATCCTCTGCAGATTGTTAGATCTGTTCAGTCAGAGACCCGCTCTGATACCAAGTGTTGGGTTCGGTGCAAGTATTCAGAGGGGGGGTGAATGAATATGTCCTTTAACATTTCACCCAATTAAAATCTTATGCTCACTAAAAATGCTAGCTCGCAAACTAAACAATCTTGAAAGCTAATGGGCAGTTGCCGAACTAAACAAACACACAGTGAGATCACTAGAGTGCTAACAAAATATAGCTCAACTAGAATTTCACTCTCTTGACAAATTAAAACACTCTAAGAAAACTAATTAACTCTTCTGCTCAACCAGAAGCCAAACACATGGAGCGCCCCTATGCATTCATCTAGCGGAAGCACAATAGAACAAAATCAAACCACAATGCACAAAGGATTTTTAGGTGGTTCGGTCCAGCAGACCTACATCCACCCCACACTCAAACCCGAGTGTGGATTCCGCTGACTCACAGCTTGAACAACTGGGCATCACAGCTTGCCATACAACTGCAGGGCAACACAGCTTGCCGTCCGAGGAATCCTCCTCGCCCCACTGAGCAACACAGCTTACTGTCCAGTGGAATCCACCACTGCAACCGCTGACTAACAGCTTGAAAAAAGGATAAAATGGAAAATGAAAACAAGAACCAAACAGCACCGGAAAGTTGTAAACAGTGAAGCACAAAATGTGGCTCTTAAAGAGCTGACTGGAGTGGATCTGATCCAACTTCCAGTGGGAACGATCTTCTCTGCTTTTCTCTTCTCTCTCTCTTTCTTCTTCTTCACTTCACACTCTGCTCTCTCCTGATCTCTCACTCAATCTCTCTTTCTTTCTCTTTCTCTTTCTTTTCTTCACTCTCTTTCTTTCTCTTTCTCTTCTTCACTCTCTTTCTTCTTCTCTTCTGCTGGATCGAAGTCTCTGCACTCTGCTCTTCTGCTATTGCTGCTTCTGCTTTGATCAACCTTCAACTGAGGACGAAGGCTTCAATATATACTGCAGCAATTAGGGCGAGCGTGTGCCTTCCACATCTCCCGCCAAAGGACCTCAGTCCACGTGTCAGCATTTCAGCACAGTGCATCCACGTGTCATGATCAGGGAACCTCGTCCTCCTTGGATCACGTGCCTTCCATTTGCCTCTTCGAAGGGTGCCTATCAGACAGATAAGAACTTTATTAGGTTAAGTGTAAACATAGCAGTGTATAGACTTTGTTGTACACACTTGTGAAGTTGAATGCAAGACAAGGCTGTACAGACTTGATAAATAATGCAAGTTAGACGAATGTATAGACTTGCATTCATTAAGTAAATGGATGTACAGACTTTGTTCATGACGCATGCAAGCAACCCAATGTACAGACTTGATCAAGGCACAGGCGTTTGAGTGTATAGACTTCAAAGTGGAACGACGGTAAAGCCAACAGTGTACAGACTTCAAGAGAAACGACGGTAAAACCACCGATGTATAGACTTGAAGGGAAACGTAGGTGAAGCTTCCAATGTACAGACTTGGAAGAACACTTTTGGATGTACAGACTTGATCAAGAGTCCAAGACAGACTTGCCACCGACCAATGTATAGACTTTGTGGTCGTGAGACGGTGGCCAAGACATTGTACGGACAGATGTATAGACTTCGCCTAAACACTATCCGATGTACAGGCTTTAGTTTGAAGCGTTGTATAGACTTGATGCAGAAGCCTTCAAGTGATGTGTTGACTTTGACCATATGAGACGCTGCAAGAGACGGTCCACTGTACAGACTTGATGCCATCGTCAAATGCATGCTACAGTCTAATGTATGGACTTAGAAGACTGATGCATGAACCAGTAATGTATAGACTTGCATAAGACGCTCATTGAGACGCATGGCTGTACAGACTTCGACTACAATGTATGGACATGGCAAAGACGCTAAGGAAGACGGTCCACTGTACAGACTTAGATGCCATCGTCAAATGCATGCAATGCATTGAAGGATGTACAGACTTCGTAAATGATTCAAGACCATGCACATCGAATGTATAGACTTCACAAAGTGAACAGCTGTACAGACTTAATGAATGATGCAAGGCAAACGACTGTATAGACATTCAATGTATGGACTTGCCAAAATAAGCTCTGTACAGACTTCATCAGATCAAGACAACTGAATGTATGGACTTTGGCAAGAGAACGGATGTAACGTTCCCAATGAACAGACTTTCAAATTTAATCATAGGTAAAGAGTCCAATGTGCAGACTTGGAGTTGCAACGTAGGAACAGATGCCAATGTACAGACTTAGTAGCTAGCACAGTGTTCAGACTTTCCAATGTCTAGACTTCACTGTATGGACATGTGAGCTCGAATGCAATGTACAGACTTCATATAAGAAGTCACTCGCTGTACATACTTGCTGAAGAGAATGCAATGTGCAGACTCTGACAAATAGCAGCCAATGTATGGACTTGATGAGACACTCACTAGTGTATAGACTTAGAGTGAGGCATGCAATGTATAGACTTTACGAAATGCATGCTACAGTCCAGTGTGTGGACTTTGAGTGTTGAGGCATGAACAGTGCAATGTATAGACTTAATGTGATGCACAAGGACACAGTCCAGTGTACAGACTTCATGAACAATAGAATGTGCAGTCTTTGTGAACAATGCATGAACGAGATGCTGGACTCTGTACAGACTTGAGCGATGTATGGACTTAGCTTCGTGCAAGCTACAGTCCAATGTATGGACTTTGAAGTTCAACAGATGAGTGTACAGACTTCACCAATGAAACGCTCACTGTACAGACTTGTTGGATGCAACGTGAGACGTTGTATAGACTTCGTCTTCCAGCGTATAGACTTGATGAATGCATATGCCAAGACCATTGTACAGACTTGACATATTTAAAATTCATGCGATGCAGACTGTACAGACTTTGACATGTGAGACACAAAGAGAATGTACTGAAGTCTGTATAGACTTTAACAATGAATGCATGAGTCACAAGACCGACAGACTTAGCCTGTATAGACTTAGCATGAAGCACACATGCGATGTACAGACTTCAAGTCATGCAATACAATGTACACACTTCAGCTAAGCAAGCTTCAGTGAATGTATGGACTTCATGAATGCATGCTACAGTGCCATACAGACTTGGTGGAAGGCATGCAATGTATAGACTTCAGAACAAATCCAGTGTATAGACTTCCACCATGATGCATGCAGTGCAATGCAGATACTGACTGTATAGACTTTGAAGAAATGAGGCGATGTGTGGACTTTGAGGTTCAACAGTGGATGTATAGACTTGCCCTTCAGAAACGAATGTATAGGCTTCAGTTTTAGGCCAATGTATAGACTTCAATGCCTTCGTCAAATGCGATGTACAGACTTGCATGAGATGCTGAGGAAGACGGTGGATGTACAGACTTCTAAGTGTACAGACTTTCCACCGACCAATGTATGGACTTGCTCAGCCTGCTCGCTGTACATACTTGGGCAATATGAAGACTTGACAGATAACTGACGATGTATAGACTTCAGGTGTGAAGACCAATGTATAGACTCAATGCAAGCAGATGGATGTACAGGCATGGCGAATGCAATGTATGGACTTATAGACAGAACACATGCAGTCTCCAGATAATATACCAGTCACAGTCATATGCATTTTCCACAGAGTATATCAGTTATAAACATTCATATCAGTTATAAACATTCATGCTGCTATCATCAAAACACAATATCAAATGCACTCAGAACATCATTTCATCATCATTCATGTTGCTATCAAATGCAGAATGCTCAGGGATCTCAAGGATAAAGGATGCACAGAAATGCACTCACTTTGTTGCTATCATCAAAACAAAATAGCATTGCTATCATCAAATCAACATAGCACATGCTTGTGCCTAAGGGGCACAACACCAAGTACGTTTAGGCATCCACTTTAATGTATATGGCCAATGATTTTCAAGAATATGCTGTTTGTAATAAGCACAGATTTGACAAAATTTCAGAAGTTGCAAGAAAAGTAGATAACAATTTAAGGCATCATGTTTAACGACATTAAGTCGTGGAGTTCAAAAATGAACGGTAAGTAGGACGAAAAAATTAATATAGTAGTTTTATTTTTAAATATCTTAGCTTAATTTCATAATCATAAAACATCAAGTTTTAGTTATAGAAATATATGCTTATGAATTAAAATCATAAGTTTAGATATTAGTATTTAATCATACATTAATTAACCATATGATAAGAAAATAGATTTAACATGCTGAAAGTAATTTTTTATACATCAATATGATAGAAAATACTTTTTTACATTCTGAAATAATTTTCGTACGTCACTAAGATAAAAAATAGAATAGTTATAGGCTAAAAAGATGTTACTGTCTGTGAACGCGCTATAGCTTAGGGTCGCGTTCATACAACATATATAAATATAATATATATTCAAAATATTATATTTTGATCACCAAAATTTTCGGAAAAAATTTTATGAACGCGCTATACATACCTGGCGCGATCTTCAAGAATGCGCTAGCCAAGGGTGGCGCGTTCAAGAACATATGTATATCTTTAAAAAAATTAAAAACTAAATGAAATAGATATGTTCTGTATAAACCATAAGAGATATAGACACCTGATATATATATATAAACACTTTATGTATATGTATTTATATTAGAAGTATTATACTTTTGATTTTTGGTCATCTGGGGTTAAGGGTATGAACGCGCTAGCAGAGACTAGCGCGTTCATGAAGAACGCGCTAGTCAAGAGTGGCGCGTTCAGGAACATATATATATATATTTAAAATTTTTGAAAACTAAAGGAAAGAGATAGCAGCAGTATAAACCATAATAGATATAGACACATGATATATTTATAAACACTTTAGGTATTATATATATATATTAGAAATATTATACTTTTGACCCCTGGTCATTCGGGTTTAAAAGGATGAACGCGCTATCCTTGACTAGCGCATTAATGAAGAACGCGCTAGGTTAGTATAGCGCGATCTTAAACTTACCATTATATTATTATATATTTAATTTGAAAATTTATGGAAAGAAACGGGGTCTATCAGAACGCGCTGGGTCGGGCTAGCGCGTTCAGAACGCGCTAATGAGGTATAGCACGTTCTGGACCTGATGAAAAAATGGGAATACCCCTCCAATCAAATGACCATAACTTGCTCATTTCATAACAGAATTTAATAGATTAACTATCAATGGAAAGAGGACAGACAAATACACAAGATAGCATGCTTTAATTAGAGTTTAGCCTGAGAGACACCTACCTTTAGATGGATCTAAAGAAAGATCACCAAATATAAAGAAATCATTTGATCTCCAAATCTTCCTTCAAATCTCCACAAATCTTTGTAACAGCATATACTTAACCTCCAGGGATGGTTTAAGAGTCGAATGGGGTTCTATTTATAGCCAAAACTTGGCCAAATTTGTCAAGATTCCTCACTTAATTCCACCAAACCCATTAAGTCCGAATTAGAAGAAAAATGTCATTTCTCCTCTTAATCTAGCCCATCTTAGGTGTGAAAACAATGTAAAAATGGCTGGTCTAAGGTGAGCTGTTAGGCAAGGGTTGATTCTTGAGTCAATCTTCTAGAAAATGGGTTATTTTAATCCCTTAAATTACATATTAAACACATGTTACGGATTTAGGTCAATTTAACCTTTAATAAATCCTTTAATCTATTAATCTAGCCCATTTTGGATTATCCAATGGGCCAATTGTTATCCTAGTCCATTACATGGACTTTTATTGGGCTTACTATGATTTATCTAAGGTTTAAAGTATTTAATATTTATTTACTTCTAGTTAATTCAAGTAAATTCAATAAACTAGCTTTAAAAAATATAATTTAATTATTTCATGAAAATTTTAATTACATAATGAAATTAAAATTTTTATTTCTCATTTTTAATTATCAGATTTCTACACCTTGGGACTAGGGGTGGAGTAATGGGGAATGTGGGAAGTTGTGGGACTCTTGAATGAGGGGAGGAGAGAGAAGAATTAGGTGGGAGGGTGAGGAGAGAGAGAAGGGGGCGCCCTTCTCTTGGAGGGAGAGAGAGAGAGATGGGTGGAGATTCTCTCCCCTAGGGCTTCTCACCCAACTAAATGAATCACTCCACAAGAAAACTGAAATTTGAACTCTCAAATGACAACTTTTCATAAACTTGAAATGGGGGAAATGGGGTCCTATATATAGGCAACCCATATTTTACAAAAAGTCCCTGACTCTTGACATAATGACAGATAACTAAGGGGGGTAGGGGCGCCCCTGGGCCTAGCCCACAGAATTGGGCCCAATATGCAACTTAATCATCCTAATGACACTTAACCTAGGTAAATGACTCATTAACCTAGGTACAAGACTTAAATAAAAGAAAATTTATATAATTATGACTCAAAGAAAATATGAAAATTACATGAATTGACTCAGAAAAATGTGACGAACACAATGGAATCATGCTGACGAGCAACCGGGGTTTTGAAAATATGAAGGGCGAGAGATGCCCCATCAAGTAGCCCTGAACATAAGATGCTTCAGGCAACAAACAGATCAAATGTAAACTGCATCTATACCATGTGACGCTATTCTGAAACGCATTTGAATCAAAAGACGCACTTCAGAATCCGAAGTCCAATAAACAATAACTTCATAGAACAAGTGATGAAAGAGAATGATCAAAACTCAACAATTCAACCAAAATCCAAGTTTAGGCGATCAACTAAGCATGAAGCACATCTTCAAAAATCTAATTTTAAAACAAACATCAACTTTGGCCAAAATCACGAGGGATTAAAAGGATGTGTAGACGGTGCACGAGGGATAAAAATAAAAATAAATAAATGTGCTACGTAGAGCACGAAGGAGTGCACACGCGAGCGTAATAAGGAGAGACACATGTGAATGCCAAAGGGAAGGGTGCCAAAGAGAGTGGATAATTAAAAATAAAGTAAAGAAAGTATCATCGTGATCGTCAAAAGAGAGATGTGTGTTTAAAAATTAGATTGACAAAGGATAAATATAAATAATGCAATAAAATATAAGAAAGAGGGTGTAATCGTCAGAGATCGGAGATCTTGAAGATTGAATAAAAAGATGATCGCGTTAAGAAAAATAGTTTGAATTTTAGGAGATATGTATGGTTTCAACCTTCTCTTCTCTCTCGGTTGACTGATAAAGAGAGTTTTACTTTAATTACCCTTATAAAAGAAATAAATAATTACCAGAAAAATTAGATTAAAATAATAAATAGTGTAATATCAAAAGTAAATTATTATTGGACCGAGTGAACTTCCCCCTCCTCACTATGTATATGCACTCCTTCATTATCCGTATAAATACAACGAATATTGCAATTCATAATGTAGTATGTTGTTCCTGGCACGACCGCTCTCTTGCTGTCTCAAACCTCACTCACTCCCATGGCGCTCTCGCTCACTTGCCATCAGATGTGCATCTAATGGCTCCAAATGGGACACGGCTGTCACATATTAACGTGATCCGATACGAAGCTGTTTACTCTCCTCCTGCCCAATCATTGAAGACTGGCAGAGCACACCTTTTCACCCGCACCGTCAATTCTACGTTTACTTTACAATGAGGTAAGATTAAAATCTTCATCCAATGGCAATGGGGGAGAATTAGATCGAGTGGAATGCGATTGACTCTCTCTCTCTCTCATAGGCAAAGGCATAGGCAAAGGTAATTGGACGCATGGGCGGCCACATGAGCAGTCATGTGGGTGATGCAAGCACAGGGGGTGCAAATGAACTGGTACACTCCACAAGTAACTCGAACTCGACTCAGATGGTACTCAAATTTGACTTGTTTATTAACTAAACAAGTCAAGTTTGAACATTTTTTTCAAACTCCGTTCAAAATAAACGGGTGGAATTTGAGCTATATTTTAGTTATTTAAAAATATAAACATAATTTTAAGCTTTAAAACTTTAATGGTTTAAAAAATTTTACTTTCACTGATTTTTAACTGCAAAAAGAATGGCATGTACTGCAGTCCGCTGCAGTTTGGGGTCGGTTGCTTTCGCAGAATAATCCCATGTCGGATTTTCTTAGACCCCTTTAAATGAAGTGCGGTAAACCATGATAATTTGGGGAAGTAATAATTAAACTTTTTCTAACGAGTTGAGTAAGGTTTGTTTGGCAAGTGAGCTTGGCTCATCGAGTTGACTTATTTTGACAAGCGAACTTGGCGTTGTCGAGCCTGCTCGTAACTCGATGAGCCGAGTTTAAAAGGCCGTGTTAACCAGTTCGAGCCGAGTTCAAGCTCCAAGGTAGTTGCATGAGCCGACAAGTCTTTGCAACCCTAAGATGTATACTCGTTAAGTGTAGAAGAGGAAGCCTAGCGAAGTGCCGCTACTGCGACCTTACAAGCTCTCTAAAGACCTCCGAGGTTGCCCTTCACTCAGGCAAACACCACACGGGCGGCAACGACACCTGATCTATGAAACAATATTATATTATTATTACATCTATCTATACAAATATGATTGAAGTGAAACTAAGAGTTTTTTTTTTGAGAGAGTCCAGATCCTTTCAGTGTTGCAAGAGAGGATTGAACTCGGAGCAGACTCCGGTACGAGACTCTCACCTGTGCTCTCCCACCCTCAGCCAATTCCCCCAATCCCTCAGCCGGGGTAGCCCCTCCCTCCACCCCCACACTGACCCAGCCGCTGCGAGCGTGCCACCAACCGGACGATGCAGCAGATGATGCTGGGCATCTCACCGTGGAAGCTAGCTATCGACGCTGTCAGCAGCCGCCGTTGGTTGGACGTCATCTCCTCCCCCCCCCCACCCACACACACACACACACACACACACACACACACACACATTTAGCAACAAGGTCGGGTGCCAGACCAAGAAACAGGGTGAGGGAGCCAGAGGAGGGCATCCGAGGGGGAGAAAGGCAAGCGAGGGGCACCGGAGGCGAGGAGGGTGACGATTCGCCATAATTGTCAAAATCTTCATATGTATAGAGAAATGTCAGCAAATAACAAGCGATGTTAATGGGGGAAAAAAGAAAGAAAAGTCTACGCAGCGGGGTATCGTTAGGCCGACCGACAAAGAGAACGTTGATACGGTTACTCTCGAAACTTTATTTAATTCGATCCGATCAATGTTCAGGTTTTACCCCTCCCGCCCCCAAAAAATACGCATGTGCCTGTGCATCAAAACATCAGCGACATTACTCGACGCCAACAGCAAATAAAGAATTTTGTTGTTTACATAGTGCAGGTACATGCATGTGGTGGTACAGATATCCCAGGAATTACATTGGAGTTTTTTTTTTCTCAAGAACAAACGCGGGAGGGGACCCGACCTCGTAGAATCCATCCATGAGACTCGTATAATAACACCAAAAGGCCCATTTCATTGTTCAGCACAAAAAACAGGTCACCGACAGACCCTGCAACGTCTTTTTCCTTAACGAAGCAAGCATATCATTGAAGCACCCTCCACAGATTTCTTTATGATAAACCTCGTATAAGCAAAAAAAGACGGCACACGTGACTTGCATTATCTACTCACACTTGATAGACCGGTATATGTGACGGACAAACACCAAGCCGGCACGGAAACCCACCGTGCCAAGCATGAGGAAGAAACCATAGCAAATGCAAGCCATGTAGCCAAAAAAGAAGGACGTCTGCATGAACCCTGACATATCTGACCGAGCATAATAGTAGTACAAGCAGTATCCGTAAATAAACAGACCAGTTGACCCGCCACACAGGAACGACCTGTAAAATAAAATAACTTTCAAATGAGTTTGCTGCCCTCCAATAATATAAGGAAATTAACATCGACAGTCGGACACATTTCTCACTTTCACTGATTTTTGGGAAATGAAACTGTTAGCCATCCAACTACTCCAATTTCCATATCATCCAAAAATAAGTGCGTGGGAGGGGTTTTATATTTCTCTTCTTTTGCCCAATCATATAATGAGACCTGGTCATTTTCAAACCTTTCTATTTGGGGGAAATCTCAAATCATGGGGCCTCTTTTGTTGGGGAACACCGTAAAGGTATCCAAATCCCTTGGAAGCCTACCTCAGAATGAGGCCCCTCCTAACACATACCCAAACATCAAACTGTGTTGAACTCCTGGCACTTAAATCTTGTTTGCCGGGGGGAGGAGAGAGACAAGAAATCCCTACCAAGACGGTTGAGAGCAAAGAAAATAGGGCCAAAGAAACAGAAGGTCCCTTAAACCCCAAAAACAGTGTTTTGTAAATAAAGGATGCTCCAAAAAATCATTCTTCTTCGGAGCTCACAAGGGAGGTAAAGGATAATCGTTTTCCCTTTTCTGGAAACTTTCAGATTCTGAGAGACAATGAGGATGGCATCCATGTCACAAGGTAAAGAGGACATACCTATTTCCCAATCCAGTTACCAGGAACTCCAGAATCCAAGACTGCGAATACACTTTAAACATTAGAGGGCTAACAATAAGGATCCCGCCTCAATGTTTAATGTTTTTGGCACACAAATCATTTAATCATCTAATTGGAAACACACTTTTTGAGTAGATACTTCTTTCTACCTTTACACCCTAAAATGTGCCAGGAAAAAGTACATATTTATAATTCTGCTAATGGTTTTATGCTTTTAGAACAAGGCTTTTTTAGTTTTTTAGTCCCTATAAAAAATATGTACTTGAAAATTGTTTGAAGTTATTAGACCATCCAATTTAAAAACTTAAAAGGCAGAGAATGGAGAGGGCGCCCATCTTTTAAACATACTTCTATGTCCATTCAATATAGGACTATTCTAATATGTCCCTTCGCATACAGGATGATGACTTGGGTCTTGTCATGTATACAGTGAAAGACGTGGGGTGCATGGCCTGACACTATAGTGTGGACTTTCATACCATGTTGAATTTGCCAGACGATCAAACACAAAGCCTAAGGCACGGAGTGGAGAGGGCACCATTCTTTTACACGTTACTTTTATCTTTACTCATCGGCCTATTCTAATAGAAATAAAACCCTGCATCTTGCAGATTCATAAATGCATCCGAAAACTTCTATTTCTACCATAAATGCCGTTTATTTCTGGATAGCTCCTGACTAACTGGCATTATAAGGACTCTATTGCTCTCACTTTCCTACCAAACCTTCCCTGTACCTCTCTCCCCACCCACCCCTCCCTGTGAATTTTGTACCCTAAAACCACATGGAGCAGAATATGATGATGGCTAACTAGGTTGCTTGCTGACAGGGTTGTGCTTGCCAACAGCACAGGGATCAACGTCACTTGACAATAGTGCCGTGCTTGCCGTTGCAAGGTGTCGGAAGCAAATTTTGCCTACAAAAACACTCCCCCGCCAACACCCATCCGGGATGAAACTTGCTGTCCGGGGTGAAAAGAACCCGTCCGGGGTGAAGACCCATCCGGGTGAAACCATAGGGGGATTGGGGGGGGGCCATCAGGCCCTCCGGGGTCAAATGAACCCGGCAGGAACCTGCCCAGGGTCAAGTGACCCCGGACAGACCTGCCCGGGTCAAGCGACCCCGGACAGACCTGACCCACCCAGGGTCACTTGACCCCGGACAGGTCTGTGGACCCCATACAGTCTGCCCGGGGTCAAATGACCCCGGACGGGTCTGACCCACCCGCGGTCACTTGACCCCGGTGCGGTTGGACCCCGCCCCTCTTTCTCTCTCGCAGAAAAAAGAAAGAAAAAAGACCCTCTCAGGGTCATTTTCATCCCATTCACCTTGTACGGGTTCAAACACCCCTGGGTAGCCCTCCACTTTCTATAAATAGACTCCCAAGGGTCCAGAAAGAAGCATGAAGCATCGGGCAAGAAGACAGCTACAAAGCATCTAGCATCTAGAAGAAAATTGTTCGTCGTTTGTACCCTTAGGCCCTCTTTGATTGGAGAATACGTTAAGGGGGATATCATAACCCGGGTTAGGGTGTACCAAAAAATAAACAATATTACTTTGATTGTATTCGGGTTAACTTATTCTACCCTTTTGCTAGAATATGTTTAACCCACCTTTTTGGCGGAATACCTTATTTCTGCAACCAAATCAATTAGCGTGAATAAGGATGGGATACCCCCACCTTATTCTTCAATCAAAGAGGACCTTAAGGGGTAGGTGATCCCCGGGTCTTGTATTTATGTCCCTAAGAGATATGTTTGTAATTATGCCTCTCTGCGGACTATGTTTGTAAGTTTTTACGCCCCGGGGACGACTAAACTATGTAGTTCTGCCCCTATAATGGGAGCATTACAAAAATATCCTCCCGGGGACTGTGAGAAACATAAATCATGTTATCTGCAATTTTACCCTGCAATTTTTTGTAATTGAGGCTACGCCCCTACCTCCTGTGTTAGTGTAGATCTCTGTGATGTACAGTCGACAACTCGCCGACAATCCTTGTACTCACTTGGGCCCTAAATATATTCAATGTACTCTGTAGGTTTTCTTTGCACACCAGTCAGAGAAAATTATAAGAAAAACTCCCAACTTCCGAGAAATTATATACATACCCCTCTCTCTGCAAATCGACACACGTGCGCCTTCTATTAGGTCCCTCATTGCTCCTTCAGTTTAGGGACACTGTCAACTCAGTCCGAAACTTGGGAGCAGCCTCAAACCTAAGTCCATGTAGGGTTTGGTAAAATTACCGAAATACCCCTATCGCCTAGAAATGACTTAGTAATCCCTAAAGCCCTCCATAAATGACCCCAACGCCTTGGGAAGTCAGGGATCCTATCTTATCTTCTTTCCAACCCAGAAATTTCAGAAATATCCCTGATCTGATAAAATTACCAAAATACTCCTAGAAATATAAAATTATCAAAATATCTCCGAGATCTAGGAAACCTCCCGACACTTCAAAATGGCCACAGCTCCTGCAGAATTGCATCCATACCGCAAAATTTTAGGACATTTGCCTAAGCCTAAGAGGCCTTTGATAAAGCCTTAGTCCTATCAATCTGCCGGTGGTGAATGAGTGGTAACCGCGAGTCGCCCAAGTGAACAGGTCCCCAACATCAGAACCTATAGAAGGGATTTTAAGGTTTTCTTTGACGGATAAACAAAAGTGTTCAGACGTTAGGCCGATGTAAATCAACACTGACTGCGGTCAGTGGGGAAAGATCCAGCACCCGAACCCAAATCGTCTGATGCGATGCGCACTCACGGAATAAACCCTTATATAAAAATGTTTCTCTTCAAAGAGAACCCTCCCCAAAATAAATTTCAATATATTCCAGGGACAACAGACTGGCACGCCCGGTGGGATCTTTCCTGCCTTTCTTCTTTCTGTCAAAGAGATCCCCAAACCTTCTTCAAGGTTCTGATTGCCCCTCTTCCTCTTACAGGACGAGAAGAGGAGGGTACTTTTCTTTGCTCACTTGAGAGCTTTCTGTGCATCTACGCGCTACTTCACTCGTGCTATGCACCATCCTCAACGACAGCAAGAAGACGATGGCAGCCGTCACATACGGCCCCCAAGTCATCACCAACAACGCCAAGTTCGGATACCTAGCGACTCTGCTCGTCTTTAGTGACTTCCCAGCGGTCGTCGGCTCGCCCTTTTTCTTGGGTGTCGTACATGTGGCTGAAGTCAATTCAGCCACGCCTGTAACAACTACTGAGGGTGTCAGACCCTCTACTTCAACAAATGACCGAATCCGTCCGATCAACAAGACAACTGTCGGGGGTGTCAAGCCCTCGGCTCTAGCAATTGGCCGAGCCAGCTCAGTCGATAGGTCAATTGCCGGGGGTGTCAGGCCCTCTGCTCCAGTAGGTTCGCCCGGCCAACTCTTCATTGACCAAGGGTGCCAGGCCCTTCGTCTCAACAACCGGCCGAATCCACTCGGCTGCCATGACAACGGCCGAAGGTGTCAGACCTTCTACCCCAGCAAATGGCCGAGTTTTCTCAGTCAATCAAGTTACTATCGGCGCCGCTCCTGCTCAACGGGGGCAACGTCGCCGCCGCAACGGCACCAACTCCACTGCGGCCACCCTCAGAAGAGCTGCTCCTAAGCAATGGGGGCAGTGTCGCCGCCATGATGACGCCACGCCTACAGCAGACGTCGCCAGCGCCGCTCCTGCTCAACGGGGGCAGCGTCCCGCAAGGGCACAAAGCCTGCTGCGACAGCACCCCGCTCCTGCAAGACTATAATTGTCGGGGATCTTCGCATCCGACTCAATGGAGGCGAACCGATTATGTCTCAGGACCGACACATACCGACCATCTCCACCTCCAATCGCTTCGAGCTTCTTCGGCAAGCCCGGGAGGACGGAGCGAAATTGAAGAAACCCGTCGTACTGGCAACAAACCAGTGTCCAATGCAACGACCCAAACCACTAGCTCCCCGATCAAAGTCAGGGGACAACCCAATTGAGGAGCGCCAGCTCCGCCTAAAGAAAATATGGGTCACCAAGGAGGAGGCCCGAATCATCAAGCGAGCAAGGGCAGAAGAGCCCTTCCGCATGTCGGACCTGCAACAAATGCGGAGTCCAGCAAACATTGAGACCTTGACATCCCAGAGGTCCGCAACCCAACCCCCACGTGAACAGAAGCGTCGAGGAACCGACAGAAAGGTGCGGCCGACCTCTCCGTGGGCCAGTTCAACGCACACGGACGAGGATTGCTCGGCCCAGGCCTCCACGTCCCAGGTGTCTGTTTTTAACAGACTAGGGATGGCACCCAAGCCTGGAAGAAAACGGCCCAGGAACAAGTGGGTGGTTCAGGTGGACTAATGACGCTGTCAAAGTGTTCACCTGTTACACAACCTCTGCCGATAAGCAGCCGGAGGACACCTCGGGAGAAATGAATCAGCCTCTCCAAATTTTGAGGAGGTCAAAGCCCGTCTCCCAAGTTCTTGCACAGATGCAGCAGACGCCGGCTGTCGGAACATCTCAGCCTGAGCCGACGTAGCAAGAAGAGCCCCAAGAAGACATCCATAGTGTCGACGGGGACAGCAACCCCGGGCACGAGGAAGACCTTGCAAGAGAGGTTTAGACCCTGGCGTTGGAAGAGCTCCGACGTGTAAACCAGGAACTTAAGAACCTCTTGCAATTATTATTGCATGAAAAGGAGGTTCACGTTCAGCCTCAAGTGGCGCCCACCGAGATGGAACAACAGCCTCCTCTCGTCCCGGTCACAGGCAACGCCTCTGTTACTGCTGCAAAGTTACCGATGGCAGTGGAATTTAAAGTGCCGCAACATGAAGCCAATGCGCGGTCCTCTGCCACTCCTGCCGCAAAAAGCCTCATGGCGCAAAGGCAGATAATTGAACGAATTGTGGAGGCGAAATTTGCTCAACATGATGAGGGTGTGGCTACCGTCGATTTGTACAGCGTGCCCTATCCCCTCCACTATCGGTTCAAGAAACTTTCGCCCGATTGTCCAAAAACCCCGAAACTTCAGAAGTTCAATGGGCAGGGCTCGCCACATGATCATCTGGCCTACTACATGACGGCCATGGGTGAACTGGCGCAGGAAGAATCATATTTGTTACGGTGCTTCGCCACGTCCCTGACAGGCACCGCCTTCCAGTGATATTCAAGGCTAAAGCCCAATTCAATGGTTGATTGGGATGATATGCAGAAGAAGTTCATCGACCGTTTCCAGACGGCCGAACGCAAAGTCTCTCTGGCGGAACTCTGTGCCCTCAGACAGAGAAGAGGTGAGACCGTGTTGGACTTCATCAAGCAGTGGAGGGACGTCAGCATGTGTTGCGATAATCCTCCAACGCCCGAAGATGCGATCACTATATGCCGCAGGGGTCTATCAGCGAAGGTTAGTGAAAAACTTTTGGGCTCAAACATCAGAAGCTTTGACCAACTGAACACGGTGGTGGCGGAGATTGAGATGTTCTCCGTTGATCATCCTATACATGCTTCTGCCAAAGGCAAATCCTCCAAAGACCGCCTGGCCAGTGACAAGGAGGTAAATGTTGTGGAGTTCTCCTCGACGAATGGAGACAAAGGGGAAGGAAAATCAAAGGGCAATGGCAAGAAGCCCGATGCCAAGGCGAATGCGTCTTTGTTAGTAGAACGAATGAAGGCGCCCTATTCCTTCAGAAAGGAGTATACCAAGATGCTCTTTGATCTGTGCATGAAAGAAAAACTCATCACCCTACCAGATCCACGGAAGCCCTCAGAGGTGGATAAAACAGATGACCCTACTTATTGTGTGTATCACCGAAGGTTGGGTCACACTGTCGGGGACTGTTATGTCTTCAAGAACATGCAGAAGAGCTTATCCAAAAAGGCTTGATAAATATGTTGGGGCATGCGGTCGATCCACCACAGCCCCATGTTTGGAGTCGACCAAACCAGTCGGCCAATGTAGTTTATATGGTGGCGACTGCTACGAGCTCCAATGCCTCCGAAGGCGGGCCATCGAATCAACAACCCAATGCCGGTCGCGGAGCCGCTCCTTCCTCACACCCTGAATGCTTGGCGTTGCAGAGGACTATTCGAAAGATTCGAGGGGAGATCCGACAGCTGCAGTTGGAACAAAGGCGTCTGCTGCAATTCTTGAGAAGCATTGATGAGCAATTGGCCACCTTCCCCTTTGGGCCATTTGCCGGGGGACTAGCTCCAACACATATACGAGAGGCAGGTGTATCATCCACTGCCCGGACTCCGCTCAGGGGTTGGCTCTCTGAGGAATTCTCTGATTCATCTGAAGGCAAGAAGCCAAATAAGTTATATTGTTTCCCTCGCGAGAAGACCCTGCAAATCCTCTTCGCGTGTCGGCGAGAAGGCTTATTAAACCTCCCGGCGTCACCCAGCCAGCAAGCACCAAGCGCCGCATTACACCAGGACTATTGCCCATACCACGAGGTCATAGGCCATATTATCCATGATTGCCAGGCCTTCAAGGACCTCGCTAAAGACTTGATTAGGCGAGGAGTGGTCAATATGGACAACTTCTTGGTCAACCCGTCGTAGCCACATGGACGTGAAAGCCTGAATTTCTCCATCAATGTCAAACATGCTTCGGCTACTACTTTCCAACTCCCAGAGGCGAGAGAAGGAGTCAGTTCCCAACCGCCCCAGGCCACATTGTGGTATCCAAGGTGGCGACCCTCTCATCAGTGTTCTTTCCCCAAGGAGGACACTGAGAAAATTTTCGACAAGCTCTTAGAAGAAGGTCGAGTAATGGCACGTGATCTGTCGTCCTACTACAATGAAACGGCCAAGAGCCAACCCCGCTACTGCAAATATCATGCCAGGGTGTCCCATCCCACTGGGAATGCCTGGAGGTTCGGGATTGCATTGAAGTCCTCATCCAAAAAGGGGAGATCGATGCGTAGGGGAATTCGACGATGAGGCAGCGTCTTAGAGGTCGTTGAGAAATATCTCTGCCAATCTCAACGGGAGCAGGCCAAGCCACGAGAAACCAAGCCCACCTCCCAGTAGGTTCAGCCGGGCAAGTCTACAGGCAACAACTCTTAGCCAAACCCTAAAGGCAAGGCCAGGTACGAGGGGCTTAAGGCCCAAAGCCCAAAAAACCAAGCCGTGGGAGGAGGTTCCAAACCCCTTGCCAAGCTGAGTCAACCTGGCATCATCATAGGGGGAGACCCACAGCTAGACAATAAAGGCAAAGCCAGGGCGAGGGAGCCTCAAGTCAAATCTCATGTCAAGCCAACAAGGTCGTCAATTGTAGAAAGACCTCAACAGCTCAAACAGGCAAAATCGTCGACTAAAGCAAGACCGGTGGAATTGCAAAGCCCCCAAGGGCCCCACTTCGGCCTGGCAAAGTTCCAGGAGCTGCCGCCTGAGATAATCGCTCAGGCAATCAATGCCACTTTCCAGGTGCAGCCGGAGGAGGCCAACTGGACTAAGGTTACTCCCAGAAAGAGCGACGGAACCAGGGCTCTCAAGGAGCCGGCCCAAAGCAAAAAGTAAAATTCCGAGGGCAAACCAGTCCCACCTCTAAAACCAAGTCCACTTTCTTCTCAAGAGGCGGCACGCCAAAAGAAACAAGAGAAGAATCGCAGGAAGAATTTGAAGAGGAGGTTAAACAAGCAAGCTGAGCAAGCGGCAACTGCGGAAGTCCCCAAGGAACTAACTCCTTTGCAAAGGCTACAAAAGCTTATAGATGAGCTGGAGGAGTATACCCCCCCTCACCCCACCAGAGTCGTCACTATGGACAAATACATTCCCTGGGACAAGTTTGGGCATAAAGCCAGCCTTCTTCAGTGGCTCCAGGAGATGGCTCACCGTCTCGAAGAAGGTGAGGAGTTTTCGATCCCGGAAGAGCTCTCCTTATTTTACAAGGATGAGGAGCTCACTGTGGAGATGCTCGAGGGAATGTTGCAAGAGATCTCCTGCACCATGGTAGCGATCCCACCGCCCGACAACATCAACTCTCCTTCGGGACAAAGCACTCTGGCTGATAGCACCGGAGGCAAGGCTCTTATGGCGACATATCAGCGTCGCCTAGAGGAAAATAGCCGAGGTCGTGGCCGAGGACGCGGACGCGACGATCCCCTAACTCTCGACCGAGTCATATTATTTAGAGGGGAAGAGCCAAGCCCTCTCCCATAAACTCAAGTATGGGGTATCCCCTTTATCCTTGAATCCTCAGAGAGTTCGGGCCCTGTCTCGAAACCCAGAAGGCCGGGTAGCGTCCCTTTCGTACTCGCTTCCTCTGACGAAGAAGAAGAGCCAGCCAAGCCGCCAGTGCGCGATGAGGCGTCAAAGAAAGCTAGTCCCTCCGGCAGGGTTGAGCCCACGAGCCAAGCAGGTCCTTCTAACGAGGACAAACAGGATGGACCGTTGCCACCTCCGGAGGCATCTTTGGCACCACTATTTCAAGAAAATGTGGAGGACAGGAGCGAGGAACGTCCTTCTAAGCGGGAGAAGCCTCGCGGGACTCCGAAGATTCTGGCAGAGATCACCTCGCCATTTGACAAGACCTGTGCTCGGGCAGACCGTAAAATTATTCATCATATGAAGCGGTTTCCAACAAATGTACTATTTGGGAAGCCATCGCTTGGAGCAAAGATCTCAGGGAGGCTCTTATCAAGATACTCCAAGACCCAGAGGCCTATGATGCCCATGTTGCAGAGTTGCAGGCCCAAGCATGACGCATTTGCAGTCAACATCTCCTTTACGGACAAAGACATGTTGTTGTCCTCTCCGTGTCACAATCGCCCTTTATATATGCGAGGGACGATCAATAGGCATGATGTGAATCAAATTTTGGTCGACACTGGAACGGCCATTAACATCATGCCTTTGAAGACTTTCAAGTCTTTATACTTGACGCCTTACTTGTAAGAGGTGAGCGCGGTCAAGATTTCGGGATTCAACCAGGATTCTGAGGAAGCACTTGGTCGAGTTGAGGTCATGCTAGCCTTGGGCGATTATGTCACCCAAGTGATGTTTTATATTATCAATGTCGACACATCTTATAAGGTGCTGTTTGGGAGGCCTTGGCTCCACGAAAATTAGGTTATTCCGTCAACTCTGCACCAGTGCCTCAAGTATGCTAAGGGAGGGAAGCAACATACTGTCTTTGTAGATCAGACTCCATTCCGCCCCAACGAGTGTCACCTAGTAGATGCTTCCTTGTATTTTGGGGAGCCCACTCTAGCAATCCCCAAACCTATAAAAGACAAAGGAAAGCAAAAAGTGAACTCTGAAGCTGAGGGGGGGTAGTTATTCACTGTCAACCAAGACTTAGCAAGATTGCACAAGCTAAGCCTCAAGGCCGCCTCCAAGCCAACTCAGCCTGAGAGGCAAAGCGTTGACTTCGAAGCCAACCTCATCAGCCGGGTCATTGACCGGAGCATCTCCTTACAGCCCAAATGTGTTCAACTCTCGTTTCAACGACAAGAACACGAGGTGGAGTAGCTGAAAACCTTCACAGTCTCCTATCAGCGAAAAAGGAGTAAAAGGGCAAGGAAGACAAGCCGATTATCTTTTACAAAGGAGATTTAGTCCCACCAGGCCCTCCTGAGAATGACTTTGGCTGGGATATCCCCGCCGACACTGCACCAGAGTTAGTCCAAGAAATGGACGATCTGCCAGAGCATATCATGGAAATGTGTAAAAAGCAACATATCTCTCAAGCTCAAGACCCCCACAAGCGGCATATTTCCACCAGCTGTGGAACCCTCCGCAGGTTCGCGGACAGCCTCCCTTCTCCCACAAAGATACGAGAGGACTCGGCTATGACCAGGAGAGGGACTTTGAGGCCCATTACACAGTCAATGCCATAGGATTGCTATCTCCTCCTCACG
This sequence comes from Amorphophallus konjac, assembly GCA_022559845.1. Taxonomy (NCBI): domain Eukaryota; kingdom Viridiplantae; phylum Streptophyta; class Magnoliopsida; order Alismatales; family Araceae; genus Amorphophallus; species Amorphophallus konjac. Next base: position 287,248,358 of record CM040123.1, on the reverse strand, counting down.
GACAAATTGAAACGGAGCCCAAGATTGACGACTCTACAAGGGAGTCCAGTCAGACGTCAATGACACTATCACCAGAAGTCAACACCGGTCACCTCCCCGAGGGAGGGATAGTTCAGTCCGCTGGGTGTCAGTAAGACGGAGCAGGTCCTTCGACTTCAAGCCATGAGCAAAAGAGCTCCAAAGAATTTGAAGTCTACGAAGCAAATACTGATGATGAGGGAGATTTCGTCGACCTCCAACCAACTCCACTGGAGCTCGAAGACGGCGGTCAAGCGGCGGTGGACGAGTTGATTGAGATCGATCTCGGAAACAAAGAAAACTACCGTCCAACCTTCGTAAGTGCCCTCCTCAGTGAGAAAGAAAGGCAGGCATACCGGCGGCTCCTAGAAGAGTTCAAGGATTGTTTCGCTTGGACTTATAAGAAAATGCCTGGGCTTGACCCTTCTGTGGCTGAACACGAGCTGGCAACACTTCCAACAGTCAAACAAGCTCAAAGGCATATGCGCCACGAGCTAGAGCTAAAAGTTAATGCTGAGGTCGACAAAATGCTTCATGTGGACTTCATAGAGCCTTGCATGTACCCTGTGTAGCTCGCCAATACAGTCCCTATCAAGAAGAAGAGTGACCAAGTCCGAGTCTGCATTGACTTCAGGGATTTGAATAAGGCATGCCCTAAAGACGACTTCCCTGTCCCAATCACTGAGACAATGGTTGACATGTCCACTGGTCACAAAGTCTTGTCCTTCTTGGACGAGTCGTCGGGCTATAACCAAATCCATATGGCCATCAAAGACAAAGACAAAGACAAAGACCATACGACTTTCCGATCTCCCAAGGGAGTCTTCAACTATAAAAAGATGTCGTTTGGCCTGAAGAATGCTGGTGCAACCTATCAAAGGGCGATGACCAAGATTTTTGACGAGATGCTACATGACCTCGTTGAATGCTACGTCGATGACCTGGTCGTTGTTGAACCCCAAAAAGTTCATATTTTTTGGTAATTACATAAAAATTTAGAAACGAAGAAACTCGATCGTCACCGTCATACGGCTCATCGACGTTTCATCAAACACCTTCTGAGCGATGCAAAGTTATAACTCGCTCAACAAAATCAAGCTTTCTTTTTATGATCAAACCAGTCAGGGTGATCACTTGCTTAAGCTCACCATTGACTTGGAAGGTGACCAGAACTCCCCATGGACACTAGAAGGTAGTGACCACATCCCTTCTTCTATTTTTGATCACACTGCACTGGGGGAGGCCCCCCCCCCCCCCCCGTAGAACTGCTGCCACCGGGGGAGCCCCCCGAGGTCTGCTCCACCGGGGGAAGGTCCCCCAGACCTGTTGCCAATTTGCCACCGGGGGAGGTTCCCCCGGGGGGAGGAGGTCCCCCCCGCCTGCTGACCACCGGGGGGAGAAGCACCCCCAGCCCCCCCCCCCCCCCCGGTCTGCTGCACCCACCGGGGGAGAAGCCCCCCTGGCCTACTGCACACCCACCGGGGGGAGCCCCCCCGCATGCTGCTGCGCTTCAGGGAGACCTCCCCCGGGCCCTCTCCACCTGCGTGCCTCCGGGGGAAGTTCTTCCCCCCACCAGGGGAGGAAGAATAGGGAGATGAAGAGACAGGGGAGAGGAAAAGGCAGAGGGTTACTTCCTCCAAACTCCGGGGGATCTCCCCCCCGGCCTCCTCCACCTCCTATAAAACCCAAGCCCTCTCCTTTGCTGAAGGGAGGCTGGAGAGAAGGCAAGAAGAACTCCAAAAAGAGAAAGGAAGAAAGATGGCACACCTTGGAGGAAGATAACGCAGGGAGCATTTGGAGGATGCGCAAGGAGGTTCAAGGGGGCGGAAGACTTATGTTTTTTCTTTCGAGAAGGCATGAGCCATGAAGTGTGAAGCATGAAGTCTAAAGAGTGAGAATTGCTCAAATATTTTCTTACTTCCATATATAAAACAAATTGAAAAGAAAGGTTTTATATTGCATGCTCCTATCATCATAGGACATAAACGATGCATATGCCCTCATGTTGGGTGTATCTTCGAGATCAAAAGATTATGTGAAGACTTGTCTTAGAAAAGACATGAAACTCAAGAAACGAAGAGGAAGGGCTTGCATCTCTTGCCCCTTGGAAAAGCTTGGAACCTTGAAGACTTGGAGTTTCTTGAAGCTTGAAGCCATGAGACTTTTGTCCATTTGCTAAAACCCAATAAGGGATATTGCATACATGCCCCTATCATTAGGGATACACCCTTGCGGTTAAGCGAAGTTGCTGAAATGATGGAGAAACCGTCTAAAATTCAGAAATAACCACAGTCCATGAAGAAAATCTTGGAAATCATGAGAAGAACTCAGTTATGTGCAAAAATTGCATAAATGTCTCCAATGGCGGGAAAATTGCACAAATACCCCCGATAGTGGGAAAATCACATAAATACCCCCAATAGTGGGAAAATCACATAAATACCCCCGGTAACGGGAAAAATTACTGAAATACCCCCGATACTGAAAAATTTACAAAAATGCCCGATAGTGGGAAAATTGCAGAAATGCCCCCGATGGTGAAAAAATTATAAAAAATGCCCCGATAGTGGAAAAATTACAGAAATGCCCCCGATGGCGAGAAAATTGCAGCAATGCCCCCGATGGCGAAAAAATTACAGAAATACCCCCGATGACGGGAAAATTACAGAAATACCTCCATTTGTAGGGTCTCAAAATTACCAAAATACCCTCGTTTTGTTTTACACCGTTTGCACGACTCGGTGGAGCGAGACCACGTCCCGTCCTTGAAGCGGTGTACGCTCTCCTGAGTTCGGCTTATGGCTAACCATCTAAATCCATATATCTTTTCATGGAGTCCCAAGAAGTTCAGAAATTAATACAAGGTATACCTAAGAAGTCAAATGACGGGGTTATTCCGGATAAGTCCAGAAATTAAGACAAGGAATACCTAAGAAGTCAAATGACGGGGTTATTCCCGATAAGTCCAGAAATTAAGACAAAGAATACCCAAGAAGTCAAATGATCAGGTTATTCCCGAGAAGTCAAGAAATTAAGACAAGGAATATCCAGGAAGTCAAATGACATGGCTAATTTCGAGAAGTCAAGAAATGAAGTCAAGAACGCCCAGGAAGTCAAACGACGGGGCGATCTCCAAGATGTCAAGAAATATCAAATACGTTCCGAAAAGTCAAAAGCAATGGGAATGCCCAAGAAGTCAGGAAGTGACAGGGCTATTTTCGAAAGAGGGTGGAAATACCCAGAAAGAGTCAGAAATCCCAATAACATCCTAATGTTTGGGAAAGCTATAGAAATACCCTGATGGAGGAAAATTACAAATATACCCCACCTCAGGCAGAAATGTTCTTTATGGACACCAAGCCGACTTAAGGGGCAGATCACAATCAGAAGAGTGATCATGACCATGAAGTAACTCCAAGGGACCGACAATGATCATCTTGGCGATCCAACAGTTCGATCGTGATGGAATTCAAATTCAACCGTCCGATCAGGGGACAAAAGTAAATTCAATGATCAGATCAGGACGAAAGTAAATTCAAAGATCCAAATACAACTTGAAGCAAATTCAAAGGCTCTGATTACAAACAGATCCAATCCCGAAGACCCGATTATACAATCGAGACTATATGTAAAGGTCTTGAAAGACTGATTGTAATTCAAATCGCATGTGTTCAAGAAACAAAGTCTCCAAATTTCTTCGCAAGAATATGTACCTATCATGGGCGATCATTAATGTCACAATGCATAGAGGCAAAAGGTGTTCTTTGACAATTAATCAAAGGTGTTCGGACTTGTCCGATGTAAATTAACACCGACTTCGGTCGGTGGGGAAAGGTCCTGTACACGAACCCTAAATCGTCTGATAAACTCAAAAGTGCGGAATTAACAAATATGTCCAAAATATATGCATATTCATCCAACGAAAACGGATGCTTCGAAAATTCTGCGTGTAAACAGTCGTCAAGACAAAAAGATGAGAGGATCATTTGGCTGACTTGCGTCGAGTCTTCGAAAGGCTTCAGCAGTATCAGCTCAAGATGAATCCAATGAAATGTGCCTTTGGCATCTCCAACAGCAAGTTCCTCGGCTTTATCGTCAGGTATTGAGGTATAGAAATCGACTCCGACAAAATCAAGGCCATAAGAGGACTACCTCCGCCGAGAAATTTAACAGAGCTCAGATCTCTGCAAGGAAGACTGACCTATATTAGGCAGTTCATTTCTAACCTCTCGGGAAGATGTCTGCCCTTTGGTAAATTGATGAAGAAAGGAGCACCCTTCATATGGGATGAAGACTGCAAGAGGGCCTTTGAGCAAATTAAGGAGTATCTACTGACTCCTCCAGTCCTAGGGGCACCTGTCAGCGGAAAGCCCCTTATCCTTTATATTGCTGCCATGGATGCCTCTTTGAGGGCACTTTTAGCCCAGATCAATGAAGAGGGCAAGGAGCAGCCACTGTACTACCTCAGTCGGAAGCTGATCGGGCCCGAGCATCGATACGCACCTATGGAAAAGGTGTGCTTAGCTTCTAGCTCACGGAGTGGAGCTCATCTTAAAATACGATCCACTCAAGTTCCTGCTCAGCCAGCCCATCCTCTCCGGGAGGCTTGATAAATGGGCACTCATCCTTATAGAGTTCGACATCACCTTCGTCCCACGCAAGACGATCAAGGGACAAGGAATGGCGGAGTTCTTAGCCACGCAACTTGTGCCAGAAGATTCGCCACTCAACTTCGAGTTGCCCGATGAAGAGGTGTTGGTGCCTTCACAAGAGGTTGAGGAGCATCCTGTAAACGTCCCGCCACAAACGGAGTCAGACGTCCTCACTCTCAACCTCCCACATTGGGAGTTATATATTGATGGCGCTTCTCGAACAATCAAGAGGGTTGGTGGCCTCACAGACTTTGTCTCGGGTGCGAGGATAGTTTTTGTATCTCCGCAAAGCAGCATTCTTCATAACTCATGTGCTCTCATGAAGTCGCTGATTAATAATGAAGCGGAATATGAAGCACTAATTATTGGGCTTCAACTGGCACTGGAGATGGACATCAAGTGTATTAAAGTATATGGGGATTCTCAGCTCATCATTCGACAGGTCTTGGGTGACTATGATGTCCGGAAGGAGCTCATTCCCTACCATGCAGCCGTCATAAGGCTGAAGGAAAAATTTTACCTATTTGAAATAGACCACGTCCCAAGAGGCAGTAACTCCCAAGCAGACGCTTTGGCAAAGCTGGCAGCAACCTTAAAACTCCCACTTGAAGGAGAGTTGAATATTACTATCAGACACCGAAAGCTCATGCCAAGTGTACTCGATGAAGAATCGGGCCTCAATGTCTACGAGGTCAACAACATTCAAGAGAATGTTCCTGAAGAAGAAGACTGGCGCGAGCCGATTATAAAGATAAAGAACGGCTAGCTTCCCCCCGATCGAGCTCAGAGGATGCAACTGCTACGCAAGGCAACATCTTACCAACTAATTGACGGTTTGCTTTCCAGGCTCGTCCATGAAAAAGACCGATCGGTCCTCCTACGGTGCCTTTCATCTAAGCAAAGACCGTGACGCACGAGGTCCATTCCGAATTGTGCGGGACTCATCAAAGGAGCCAAAATGAAAAACAGCATTAAGCTCAAAGGGTTTTATTGGCCCACCATGTACGAAGATTGTAACCAGTATGCTCGTACATGTCACCAACGTCGAGCATTCGGGCTAGTGCCTCAGAGGCCGCCTAATCCGCTCCATCCAACTGCACCTACTTGGCCATTTGCAGAGTGGGACATGGACATTGTGGAGCCATTCTCGCCATCATCTCAAGGCCACAAGTTCATATTGGCCGCCACATATTATTTCTCCAGATGGGTAGAAGCTATTCCGCTACGAGAAGTTACAGGGGAAATAGTCGCCCGGTTCATGAGGCACTATATCGTATATAGATTCGGCACCCCCAATCGGATCATCTCGAATAATGGCACGCCCTTCAGGAACAAGATTGTGTATGCTTTGGCGTCCTAGTTCCATATTGACTGGAGGACATCGTCGATCTATAATCCCCAAGCCAATGGGTTGGCCAAGGCCTTCAATAAAACCCTTTGCAAGCTATTAGCCAAGATGGTGAGCGGTCGTAAACGAGATTGGGGCGAAGAGGTCCACGAAGCCCTATGGGCCTATCGGACTATCTATAAAACCCCTACGGGTTGCTCCCCGTTCTCCTTGGTCTACAGAGCCGAGGCAGTAGTCCCTGTGGAAATCAAATTGGCATCCTATCGCGTTGTTGTTCACGCCGGATTACCAGGTCAAGACCAGTGTGAAATAGAAAGAAGGCTCGAGGAACTATCCAACCTTGAAGGTGAAAGGCTCAAAGCCTATAAACACTGACAAGTATGTCAGGCTCGTATGACACGTGCTTATGATAAGTTGGTCAAGCAAAGGACATTCAAGAAAAGTGACCTTGTCATGGTCAAAGAAAAGGAGGTCTTGGCAGGAAGACTCAGCGGCAAACTGCAGCCTAATTGGCGTGGACTTTACGTCATCTAGAAAGTCTATGAAGGAGGGGCCTATATGGTCGTCGACCACAAGGGAAACAATCCTTTCCCTCCTCTCAATGGCAAGCACATGAAGCTCTAACATGCACCATCGCAAGAGCTTCTGCAGCGGTCCTCTCAAGACATACCTCTCCCCAGCGAAGGTTCAAGTTTAAAAAAAAAATGGAGTTAAAAATATTGATGTCCCGACGGACTTACTTAACCTTCAAGGGTTGCCTAAGGGCAAAAAGCCCACAGATCCGGTTGAGGTGAAAACCCGCAAGGGCGCCTCGGGCAAAAATGGACAACCTCTCGGTGTGAAAACCCGTAAGGGCGCACCGGAAAAAGCTGAAGGGGATCAGTCTTGACGAAAACCCGAAAGGGCGGTGAGGTTGGTAATGTAAAAAAAAAAACCCTCTTGCAACATGTTTTTACGAGTGGTTCCAAGTCAGTGACTTCACCCTACGATGGCAAATGCATTATACTGATGCCTTAGCTATATTTCCAATGTCGTACGACATCCAGTCCCACCAGGGCGTTATGGCTATCATCCCAACATTGTCGTACTTTGTCCCACCGGGATCGCCAACATTTTGAACCTTCGGATTTGATTCATATGCCCCATTCGGTCAACCCCGCTTACATTTTCAATTCCGAATTTGACTCATATGTCCCTTCGGATTGTCAAGTCTATCCATTCCTTTTCAAGAGTCGACTCATACGTCCCTTAGCATGTCAACTCCACCTATATTCTGGATTTCCCGAGTTTGGCTCCCGTGTCTCTCCGGGTCTCCCAATCTGTCCTTACAGTCCCATCGGGCTTGGCCTATGCATGCCCCTTTTGGGCTGCCGACCCATCTCGCCTATTGGCTGCCAAATTTAACTCACATGTCTTTTTCAGACTGTTAAATCCACTTACTCATTGTCCCATTGGGTTCGGCCTATGCATGCTCCTTTCGGGCTACCAACCCATCTCGTCTTTCGGCTTTCGACTTTGACTCTCACGTCCCACTAGGGTTGTCAAATCCATCTTTCATCTTCTGGGTATTGGCCTATGCATGTCCCTTTCGGGCTGCCAACCCGTCTTGTCTATCGACATTCGGATTTGACTTTCACGTCCCACTAGGGCTGTCAAATTCATCCTTTCCTTCTTTCGGGTTTGCCCTATGCATGCTCATTTCGGGCTGTCAACCCATCTCGTCTCTCGGCTTTCAGGTTTGACTCACATATCCCTCTGGGATTGTCAAGTCCATTCTTTTGTCTCAACGGACTTGGCCTATGCATGCCCTTATCAAGCTGCCAACCCTATTTGCTTATCGGCCTTCGGATTTGATTCATATGTCCCACCCGGGATGTCAAATCCATTCTTTCATCTTACTAGGCTTGGCCTATGTATGCCCCTTTTGGGCTACCAACCCATCTTGCCTACCGACTTTCAGGTTTAACCAGCATGTCCCTTTCGGACTGTTAAACCTACTTATTTGCTGTCCCAACCGGGCTTGGCATTATGCACGCCCTCCCTGGGCTGCCAGCCCATTCGGCCTATCGATTTTCGGATTTGACTAACTGCGTCCCACTAGGGCTGTCAAGTCCATCTGTTTGTCCCACCAGTGCGGCACACGTCCCTCTGGGGATGACAAACCCTATCTGCCTCTTGGCATCATAGGTATTCAAAAAAAAAGGAACGGGGCTAAAAATATTGATGCCCCAACGGACTTGATTGTTCTCACTAGGGGCGCGATCAAGGGCAAAAAAAACTTTAACCCGACTAAGGTGAAAACCCGCAAGGGCGCCTTAGGCAAAAAATGGGTACCCCTCAGTGTGAAAACCCGCAAGGGCGCACTGGAAAAAGCTAAAGGGGGCCAGTCCTGGCGAAAACCCGAAAGGGCGGTAGGCCTAGTAAAGTGACAAAAAAAGAAGAAAAAGAAAAAAAGAAGACATACATGCAAGAGGATAGAAGCAAAAGTTACTGAGCTCTGTCATTTATTCATCAATGTCATCAAAGAAAGGAGCCCGAGAGAAGTCCTCGGGGTAACTGAGACAAGAATGGGCAAAGTACAAAAGCCAAGTGTACAGGAAGGTGCCAAAGCTCATCAAACACCCGACTCGCTCCTCCTCAGGTCAGCAAAGAGAGTCTCACTCTGAAGAGTCTCCTCCCGAAGCTCCTCAAGTCTACGGCGGAGAGCCTCTACCTCGGCCTACGTATTATTGCACTCCACCTCGGCCTCCTGTAAGTCCCTTTGCAACTCCTCTACTCGAAGGGAGGCTCTCTGGTTGCGCTCTTGAGTGGCCTCGATCTGGATGCCAACCTCAGCCTGGGCTGCCCGAAGTCCACAGAGCTACTCCTCCCTCTACCGAATCTGCATCTGGGTCCTCCGTCCCGCTCCTGAATAGCGTGAAGGCGGGCAAACTCCTCCAGATGTCCCGGGAAAGACCGAATGCATGGTAACCTCTGGTGCAGCACTCCAAGTGGCCCCTCATAGCCTCAACTGTTGGGAGGGGATCAACCTCTAGCAGCAATTGGAGGTTCTGAATAAGCCAAGCGCCCATGTCAGCATCCGCCAACGCTACACCAAGCTGAGGACTATTCGGTCACTCCATCTCAAGCCGGTAAACTCTGAGGTAGCTATGAAGCCTCACCAACTGAAGCTAAAACAAAGAAAGGAGACATAATCTAATGAGTGCCCTTTCCAAACAAAATGAAATGTACAGAATATTGATGTACAAGTTACGACGCCCTTACCTAGGGTGGTACTGCACTCGAATCTATGCTGGATGGTATCTGCCTCAGCCCGTGCACGACCGACATCAACTCAGACCAAAACACCCCCAGGGCTGGTCTACATTGAAGAGGGGTGATCTCGCGCTGCTCCTGAGCGGGGAAGAGGATGACCTCGTACACTTGAAATGTGAACTGCAAGAAGGGAAACGAGTCAGAGGTGCCCAGGGATAGATCCCCGGGGAAGACCCTCCGATGCTTAAGTCAGCAAAACAGTAGAGCTCTGTTGCGAAGGGAATAGTGAGGAGGAAGATGGGAGCGCGAGATCCCTCTCCACCAAAAGGTGAAGTGGTTCCTGCTCAGGGTTTTTGGCTCTTGCCTTACTTACCTCTTGTAGTAGGGCTTTTCTAGTTTAAATAGTGGCTCGTTGTGCGACTGATCCCTGTAAGCGGAGGAGTCTCAGGGGGGGTTACGTCTTTCATGTGGGCTCCTTATAGCACGCGGGCTCTTGGTCTCCCTATCCCCTTAAGCTTCCTGTCATTAAGGGACTCGCAACGGCCGTACTAATAAGCTTTCATCAGTGAGCCCGAGCGATAGGCACTTGCCCAGGAGTGGTCTCCCGAGCGATGAGTGCATGGTCGGGACAGGGAATAGGGGGCTCCGGAGGAGCTATCCCGATCGAACTGATGCTCGGACTTCCCAACCCGAAGGCCGCTTAGGAAGCGCTTGTACCGAGTGAGTTTTTGGGCTTTATACTAAGTGGGCCCGGGGGCTACCACTTCGAGGAGTTGGGCCTCGTTTGGTCAGGTTTAGACCTCGTTTAGCCTCTCCGCACGGGCGATGAGATTTCCCCTCTCCACTTGTCCCCCTCCTACTCCCGAGCCAAAATTAGGCTCGGACGAGTAACATTTGGGCTGGACTTTTTGTGGCTCTGGTTGGGTTTAGATTTTTCTCTGGTAGGGGCCACATGATACGGCTTGCCTTGAAAATATGCCCGTTATGATGAATAAGAGAAGGCCCCTCCTCGGGAGATCGGATCGCCGCACCGCCTCCGATTAAGCATTGCGCGTTTTTGCGTCCCTTTATCTCCGGGGTTTAGGGTTTTGCCTCTCTTCGCATTTATATTTGAGGGGGGCTCCTGTGCTGTGAGAGCAGTTCGGAAGAGCGGAGAATCGTTGCGGCCATCGGAGCTAGGGGAGCATCCTGAGGCGGTGATTCGTCAGCTTCGGAGTCCTCTAATTCAGAGCTTTCCCCTTCCTTCTTCCAATTCTTCTCTGCTCCATGGCGGACCATCATCATGAGGCCGAGGGGCGGCAGAGAGATCAGGCCCTAAGGGCTTTCTTGATACCATCAGAGCCTCTCCGCAGCGAGCTGGAGGAGGTTGATGTGAAGCGGCTGGAGAACCAATATGGGCTGCCTTGGCGGTTCCAGTTCCTAGCGCCTGAGCCTCATGAGTCTAGCCTGGCCACTCGTTCCGGCTTCTTTTGTTCCTTCCTCTTGACCTGGAAATGCGGTTTTCATCTGCCCCTCCATCCCTTTGTTGCCGAGTTGCTTCGGTTCTACCGGCTGGCTCCTGTCCAGCTGGTCTCCAATTCTTATACCTTCATCTTTTCCTTCATTTTCCTTTGTGGCCAGTGTGGGGTGCTCGCCTCGCTGGACCTCTTTCATTATTTCTTTGAGTTAAAGGAGAATCCTTTTGCGGGGAAGGGCTTCTTCTTCATTAAGGCGAGGCGGGGGAGAAGTTGTGTGTCCCTTTCTGTGAAAGATTCTTCTCATAAGGGGTGGAAGACCCAATATTTCTGGGTGGGCGCGTCGGCGGTCGGTGTGGTCTAGAATTTCCCGACGGCTCCCAATTTTCACCCGAATATCCCTCCGAAGCAGACCGTGGTCTCCCCGGAGGTGGAGAAGGAGGCTGCCATCCTTCAACAGGGTCACCGAGAGACTGTTGATTTGGTGACCTCGTCCAACATCGAGGGGTACCTTTCTCGAGTGTTGTTGCCAACAGGTAAGGAGTTCAGGGACTTTTGCCAAATAAGGGCCTTCCTTCTCTCAATTTGCTCTCCTTGGTTCAGATGCGAGGCGAACGGTAGAGGAGGAGGCACCGCCAGCCGAGGTGGAGGTCATCGACTTGGACGAGACGTCGGCTGCAAGTGAGCTTCAAGCTTCGGAGGGCTCGTCCCACGCCCGGGATAAGGGCAAGCGGGTGGCCCGAAATGATGCTTCCGAACGCCGGGGAGTCAAGCGTAAGGATCCCGTGGCCAAGTTGTTGTGGTCTTCGATGCAGGCTCAGTCTGCCGAGAAGAAGCGGGCGAGGAAGGCAGAGGTCGCCCGCCCGTCCGAAGAGGATTCCCTGCCGGCTCTCCCGTCTTCCGAGCAAGAGGGGGCCGACGATGAAGGGGTCACGGCCGATGTTGAGGCGCCGAGTGAAGCAGAGGGGCCACCAGACGAGGAGGCCCGGTCCGGGCCGGTCGAGGCTAGAAGGTCGCAGGAGGAGGCGACTCAATCTCAGCCGACCGAGGCCGGGGAGGTACGCGGCGGGGCCGCTCATTCCGAGCCAATCGGTGGGGTCGCTCATTCTGAGCCAACCGGTGGGGCCCCCGGGATGGGGTTGCCCGGGGGAGGTGCCCCAATCCCGGCCGCTCCGGTGAGAGTTTCCCCTCCTTCGACCAGCGCCTTCAGCGTCCGGGCTTCTCTATACCGGGCGTGCCATTCCCTAGCTTCACGAGACTTGCGGGAGAAAGTCCGGAAGGGTCCCCCCTCCTCGCTTTTTGAGCAAATTATGGAGGGCGGGCTGGTCTTGGCCTAGCTGGAGGCGGAAGCAGTGGATGCGTACGATCGGGTGGAGTCGGAGCGGGAGACCCTTTCGTGGGCCCGCGGTGCGCTCGATCGGAAGGTTGAGCGTCTGACCCTCGATCTTGGGGACCTTCGACGGAAGATGGCCTCGCTCCAGGCGTTGGCGCAGTCGAGCCAAGCGGAGGCTCGTTCGTTGGAGGAGCAGCTGGCCCAGGCTCGTCGTATGGTCGATCGGAAGAATGAGCTCCTGGAGGCGGAGCGCAGAATCCAGGTCGAGCGCGACGATCAATGGAAGGTCGAGCGGAAGGAGCTCGAGGACCGAGTCCGGGCGGCCGAGGATTCGAGGACCGAGGCCGAGAGAAGGCTGTCCGAATCTGAGCAACATATAGCTGAGCTCGAGAGGAAGGCGGAGCTGGCTGGGATAGAAGCGCTCGAGCAACATAGGTGCTCACAGGCTTATCAGGCAGCTCTTCAGCAGGCGGCCTTTCCTTACTACAAGTCAGGCTACCGTCGGGGGCTCCGGAAGGGCTTCGATCGGACCGTCATAGAGGCAGAGGCCCAAGCGTCTAGGCTCGTTTTTCCTTCCGGGCAACGCTATGACTCGGACTGGGGTTCGACCGACTCTTCCCATTATACATCGAGCGAAGAGGAGGGTCGGGAGTCCTCGTCCTCATCCGAGCGATCGCCAACTCCAGCAGCTTCGGGAGGGCGCATGACCGAGACAGTTCCCACACAGGTGGGGTCAGTGCCTGGGTCGGCCGTCGCCGAGAATACTGGGGGCAGATCGTCTGGTGCTGAGGAAGCCTTACCTGCCGAGCCTGAAGATGGGCCTGAGGCCTGATGTAATAGCTCTCTCTTTCTTTTTTCTTTCCCTTATGTGGCCGAGTAAGGCTTTTTTGGAAAATATAATAGCGGCAGTATTAAATGCTGAATTGACTGTTTCTTACCGCTTTTGGTGAGATTTGAATACCGGATCCGTAGTCGTTGGAGAAGACGCCGATTTTCTCTGCAGATATCGCGCGTGCCGATCTGTCAAATAACTGACATGGCGCTGGCACCTTTTCACTTTTCCATACCGCCCTTAATGACTTGCCGCTTCGAGCGTCCCGCTGGCGGGATGTTTGGGAAATGAGGTAACCATCTCAGGAAAAGCCCTTTTAGCGTGTTTTGTGAGGGGAGAATCATTTAAGGCGATCAGCTCCCCCTTCGGCCTATAAAAGGTCCGAGGGGCGTCTCCTTTTCCTTTCATCGCTTAAGGCCATCCCTGGCGGTTTCTCCTTCTTTCCCTTCCACGAGGCGTTGTGCTGTCGGTCTTGGCGGGGCATGGAAGGCGCTTCAGAAGACGATGATGCAGATGTCGGTAGGAGAGAAGCTCCTGCTGTTTCAGTCTGGAAGAGGGTTCGTCAGTCGGGGGTCACTCTGGGAGAGGATTCATGCCAGAGCATGTCGCCTTCCTGTCCCTGACCTGCCGACGTTATCCTGAGGGGAGGGGGAATGAAGCTCGTCAAGCTTCATTCTTTCACTGTCCGCCCGGCCCCTCTTTCCACCGTCGACCCCATTGCTAAGAAGGGGAGCTCTCTCAAGCTTCCACTCCAATTCGCTCGGGTCGACCTCTTCTCTTTTTTCTTTTTTGTTGTTTCCCCTCTTTTCCTCTTTCCTCCGAGCTTTTCTCAAACCAACGAGGCCGACGATCCTTTGTCCGAGCCAGTTTCCGCACGAGACAGTCGGTGGCTGGACGTAGGAGCGCTTACCGGGTTGGCCGAGCGTTTTGCTCACGTTATAGTGCCAGAAGGTGTAATGTTTTGTACATGTATACTGTATTGGCTGCGGCCTACTTGTTGTATATCAAAGTTTAATAAGAAGAGAAGAATGGTGTTTATTCTACTTTGCTTACATGTGCATGCTTGCCAAATGATCAAAAGTAGAATTTGCAAAGATTTGTCGCGTTCCATGTCCGAGGGATGAGTGTTCCTTCCATGGTGGACAGTCGATATGCTCCTTTCCCGAGCGTCTCGACCACTCGGTAGGGGCCTTCCCAGGTAGGGGCCAGCTTCCCCGCCGCCTCTAGTGGTCGAGATGCTTCGGCCTTTCTTAGGACGAAGTCTCCCGACTGGAAGTGTCTGTCTCGGACTCTGGAGTTGTAGTATCGAGTGATGCGCCGTTGGTATTCCGTTGCTCGGATACTTGCAATCTCTCGGATCTCGTCCGCTAAGTCGAGGTTCTCTCGTAGCTTCTGCTCGTTTACCTCGGGTTTGAAGTGGATGACTCGGAGAGAGGGATTGCCGACCTCCAACGGAATTACGACTTCCGTGCCATATACTAGCTGAAAAGGTGTTTCACCGGTGGCCGTTCTCGGAGTAGTTCGGTGCGACCATAATACGCTCGGTAATTCCTCAAGCCAGCTTCCCTTGGCCTTACCGAGCCTGATTTTGATGCCTTTTAAGATAGTCTTATTGGCATTCTCGACCAGTCCGTTAGCCTGAGGGTGGGCTATCGAAGTGAAGTGATTGCGAATGTTAAGGTCAGCACATCTGTCTCTGAAGTAATGAGAATCAAATTGCCGACCGTTATCGCTCACGATCACTCGGGGGACATCATAGCGACAGATGATCGATTTCCAAACAAAACTCCATACGACTGATTAGGTGATCCTGGTGGTGGCCTCGACCTCGATCCACTTGGTGAAGTAGTCGATGGCGACGATGACGAACTTCTTCTGAGCTTGAGCTGTAGGAAATGGCCCCAAAATATCGATCCCCCACCGAGCGAAGGGGTAAGGCTCGGCAAGGGCGATGAGTTCCGTGGCAGGCTGATGGATCAGGTGGTCGAAGCGCTGACATCGGTCGCACTTCTGTACATAGGTCGTGCAATCACGCTGGAGAGTGGGCCACCAGTAACCCTGCCGAAGCAAGATCCTGGCGAGCGATCTTCCTACTTGGTGCGCTCCGCAGGTGCCTTCGTGTACTTCCTGAACCGCTCGACTGGCTTCGTCGGCGCTGATGCACTTGAGGAGGGACCGGAGAAAGATCTGCGGTACAAGGTATCGTCCAGCATGACGAAACACCGAGCTTGGTACTTGAGCTTCCGGGCCTCCCGAGGGTCGAGGGGTTCCTGAGAATCCCGGAGCCAGGATATGTAGGGGGTCCGCCAGTCGCTCGGGGGTGCCAGGTCAACGGTCATAAGCTCGGACTCGATGCTCGGTCGCTCGAGCTCTTCGAGAAAGACCGATCGTGTACCTGCGGGGTCGAGCGAGGAGGCCAGTCGAGAGAGGGCGTCCGCTCGGGAGTTTTCCTCCCGAGCTATCCGGACCACCTCAAAACTCTCGAAGAGTTGGGCTATCCTCTTGACCGCCCGGAGGTACTTGACCATCTGTCCTTCCCGAGCTTCGTAATCACCGTTGACCTGGCTAGCGACCAATTGGGAGTCAGTGTGGATCCTGACTCGCTCGGCCCCTAGTCGTCGAGCCATCCTGGCCCCTGAGATAAGGGCTTCGTACTCGGAGGCGTTGTTGGACGCCTGGAAGTTGAACTTCAGGACGTACCGCAGCTCCGCTCCTTCGGGGGATTTGAGAAAGACACCGGCGCCGCATCCGGCCGAGTTGGAGGACCCGTCGACGAACAGATCCCAGGTGGGCCCGGGCATTGGTGGAGGTACTTCTTCAATCGGGACTGTGCTTTCAGCGATGAAGTCTGCGAGAGCCTGTCCTTTAATGGCTGAGCGGGGGCGATACGAGATGTTGTAGGCTCCGAGCATGATGGCCCATTTGACGAGGCATCCCGAGGCTTCAGGGTGAAAGAGAATCTTCTTCAGGGGTTCGCCGGTCAATACGACGATGGAGTGCCCTTGAAAGTAGGGTCGGAGGAGCTTGGCCGAGGTAACCAACGCTAGCACGAGTTTCTCGGTTGCGGGGTACCTTTTCTCAGCCTCATTAAGCACCTTGCTGGCATAATAAACTGGTCTCTCGACCCCTGCGTCGTTCCTGACCAAGACCGAGCTTACTGTGGAAGGGGTCGCCGAGAGATAGAGGTATAGGGCTTCGCCTTGGACCGGCTTGGACAGTACCGGGGGTGAGACCAAGAATTCCTTGAGTTCGGCGAACGCCTTCTGACATTCCACATCCCAGGCGAACGTAGCAGATGCCATTTTGGGTCCCCTCAACAATTTGAAGAAGGGTAAGCATCGTTCGGCCGCCCGGGACAGGAAATGGTTGAGCGCAGCAATGCACCCCGTAAGGCGTTGGACGTTCTTGATGCAGGTGGGCGGCCGCATGTCCAGGATGGCCTGGACCTTGTCAGAGTTGGCCTCAATCCCACGCTGAATTACCAGGAAGCCTAGGAACTTCCCGGATCTGACTCCGAAGGCACATTTGGCAGGGTTGAGCTTCATGTTGCACTTCAGGAGGGTGTCGAAGGTCTCGGCTAAGTCGGTGAGGTGGTCTTCGGCCTTCGGCGTCTTGACGAGCATGTCATCAATGTAGGCCTCGACGCTCCGACCGAGTTGTTCTTCGAAAATGTGGTTGATCAGCCTCTGATGTCGCTCCGGCGTTCTTTAGCCCGAATGGCATTCGGGTGTAGCAGTGTACGCCGAAGTCGGTGATGAAGGCGGTCTTCTCAATGTCCTCTGGGTCCATCCTGATCTGATGGTAGCCGAAGTAGGCGTCCAGGAAGCTGAGCAGCTCGTTGCCAGAGGTTGAGTCAACTAGTTGGTCGATGCTCGGCAGCGGGTAGCAATCCTTCGGGGTAGCCTGGTTGAGGTCGGTGAAGTCCACGCACATTCGCCATTTCCCCGAAGCCTTCGGTACCAGGACGACGTTGGCGAGCCACGTAGGGTACAGGACCGGACGAAAAAGGCCAGTCTTCTGCCCCCTGATGACTTGCTCTTTGATGACCGCTTGCTTCTCTGGGGCATGTTTTCTCCTGCGTTGCTGGACTGGCTTCACCGTTGGGTCGAGGTTGAGCTTGTGCATCACCACGTCTCCTGGGATCCCGGGAAGGTGCTCATCAGACCATGCAAAGACTCGGATATACCGGGCAAGGAAATCCTTATATTTTTCCTGTTCCTCAAGTGGTAGATCGGCTCCGATCTTTATTCCTAGAGTCGGGTCACCGTTAAGGAAGACCGTTAGCAACTCGCCACCAGGCTCAGATGTTGCAGGTCCCTCTTCGGCTCCCTTTACTGCATTATTTTTCCCTTCCGGCATAGTGGCTTCGACCGAGATTATATAGCACCGTCTAGCCAATGCCTGGTTACCTCGGACTTCCCCCGCGCCATGTTTGGTTGGGAACTTCATTTTTTAGTGAAAGGTAGAGGGCACCGCTTTCATTCGGCTGAGAATGCCTCGACCGAAGATGGCGTTATATGCCGTCATCCCCTTAATCACGATGAAGTCTACCATAACCGTAACGATTTTGGGCGGGGTGCCGATAGTAACTGGCAGGCTCAGGGCTCCCTCGGGATAAATTGCCTGGGCGTTAAACCCACAGATGGGGGTTCGGATCGAACGGAGTTTAGATGGATTCTCTCCCATCTTGAGGAAACATTCATAGGATAATACATCAGGGGCACTACCATTGTCGACTAAGATCTTGTCTACGTTACAATGGTTTATTGTAACCGATACAACGAGAGCGTCGTCATGCGGGGTGGTTAACCCTTCCAAGTCCTGGTCGAAGAATACCAGGGCCTGCGATTCGCTCGCTTGCGGGGCCGTAGAGTGCTCAATGGAGGCTCAGCTCGCCCGCTCGACGTGACGCTTTCTTCCTCGGCTACTATCTCCGCCTGATGCCGCACCACCCGCGATGACGTTGATGTGGACTCTGCGGGGGGCATTGTCGATCTCTTCAGGGGTGCCTCGATCTTCCTTTTGCCCGAACACGTATTGGGATAGGTGTCCCTAGCGAACGAGGCGCTCGATCTCATTTTGAAGTTGATGACAATCGCTGGTGTGATGCCCGTGGTCGCTATGAAACATGTAATGCTTGCGGCGATTGCGGTGCTTGGCCTTCATAGGCTCGGGTTGGTTGAGGAGGCCCGAGCCTTTGATGTCTTCATAGATTTCGTAGACGGGGCCGATAAGGGGGGTATACCGCTCGTACTTCCGGGACGGCTCTTTTTGGTCTCCGTCCTGGTTCCGCCTTTTTCCTTGACCCGTCCCTTGCTCGAACGGTCGCTTCTTTTCCCCCTCCCGACCCGAGCCTGTCGTGCCTCGACAGGCGCTGAGGACTTCTTCGCACTCTGCGTGGCGCAGTGCCACGGTCACTAGCTCGGCAAGGGAGGTGGGGAGGATGAAGGACTAGCTCGCGTCGCAGGTTCTCGTCACGGGTACCCCCGGTCAATGCGGTGATGACAGAGGCCACATCCAGGCGGGGGATGCGCAGGGCTTCCGATTTGAATCGGTTGATATAAGCCCGCAACTTCTCCCCCTGTTCCTGCTTGAGGACCAATAATCCCGCCACTGACCGAGGTGGACCGCTGCCGGCGAAGCTTTCCTTGAACACTCGCCCGAATTGCTTGAAGTTGTGGATGCTGCCGGGGGCGAGGGCCCTGAACCAAGCCTGAGCGCCCTGAACCAGAGTGGTCACGAACGCTCGGCACTTGATTACGTCGGACGCCCAGGGCGTCGAAGCTGTCGTAGTGGTCGGCTGGGTCTCCCTGGCCGTCGTACGACTTGAAGGTCGGGAGTGAGATCATGGGGGATATCTCTGCCTTCAAAATATAGTCAGAGAACGGGGATCGCTCCTTGTCCTCCACAGGAGAGGTCTTCTGCAAGGCGCGGAGGGCGCGCTCTTGCTCTGCGAAACGCCTCTCAAAGTCTCGCAGCCGGAGAGACAGCTCCAGTTGTCGTTAGCCCAAGGGGCTGGGGGGGGCACACTTGCATGCTGTCCCGACGCTCCTCAGGGGCTTCGACTTCCGGAAACGGTCGGCGTGCTCCGGTCTTCTCCCTCCTCGGGGTTGAGGCGGCTTCCTGCTCCGGGGGAGGGGCATGCGATGGTCCTCCTGATAGGTTGCGGATGAGCCGCCACCCCCGAAGGGTGAAACGGCCTCCAACAATTTGCTGGGAGGCATCTCCACGTGGGGGGCTCTTCAGGGGGAGCTACGACTTCTCCTCCCTGGCCGCCTGGGCCCTCATGACATCCACGAGGACATCCAATTTTGCGTTGAGGGTTTGGAAGGCGTCGGCGCTCCCACCGGGAAGCTGTTCCCCCGCCACTGATGGAGGTATCTCGTTGGCGTGATTTTCCGACGGGGAATGCTCTGTGGGGAGGGAAGGTGCGCCCTCTTCCGTCACCAGGGCTTTCCCAAGGTCGCCAGCAGTCCTCCTGCCAGAACTTCTTCGCACCATGATGGCTCTTTGTTCGTTTCCCACAGACGGCGCCAGATGAAGAGGGGTGATCTCGCGCTGCTCCTGAGCAGGGAAGAGGATGACCTCGTACACTTGAAATGTGAACTGTAAGAAGGGAAACGAGTCAGAGGTGCCTAGGGATAGATCCCCGGGGAAGACCCTCCGATGCTTAAGTCAGCAAAACAGTAGAGCTCTGGTGCGAAGGGAATAGTGAGGAGGAAGATGGGAGCGCAAGATCCCTCTTCACCAAAAGGTGAAGTGGTTCCTGCTCAGGGTTTTTGGCTCTTGCCTTGCTTACCTCTTGTAGTAGGGCTTTTCTAGTTTAAATAGTGGCCCGTTGTGTGACTGATCCCTGTAAGCGGAGGAGTCTCAGGGGGGGTTACGTCTTTCATGCGGGCTCCTTATAGCACGCGGGCTCTTGGTCTCCCTATCCCCTTGAGCTTCCTGCCATTAAGGGACTCGCAACGACCGTACTAATAAATAAGCTTTCATCAGTGAGCCCGAGCGATAGGCACTTGCCCAGGAGTGGTCTCCCGAGCAATGAGTGCATGGTCGGGACAGGGAATAGGGGGCTCCGAAGTAGCTTTCCCGATCGAACTGATGCTCGGACTTCCCAACCCGAAGGCCGCCTAGGAAGCGCTTGTACCGAGTGAGTTTTGGGGCTTTATACTAAGTGGGTCCGGGCTACCACTTCGAGGAGTTGGGCCTCGTTTGGTCAGGTTTAGACCTCGTTTGGCCTCTCCGTACAGGCGATGAGATTTCCCCTCTCCAGGTGCCACCTGAGGTGGGACAGGAACCTCCTTTTCACGCAATAGCGCATGTAAGAGATTCTTGAGTTCTTGGTTCTCGCGTCGGAGCTCTTCCAACGCGGGAGTGTGTGTCGCTTCCCCCAGATCTTCCCCGTGCCGGGGATGGCTGTCCCCGTCAGCACTATGGACGTCTTCCTGGCACTCTTCTTGCCGTACCAACTCGGGCTGAGACGTACCAGCAGCCGACACCTGTTGTGTTTGTGCCAGGCCCCGGGACCCAGACCTTGACCTCCTCAAGTATTGAAGAGGCTGGTTCGGGTCGCCCGAAATGTCCTCTGGCTGCTTGTCGTTGGAGGTGGCGTAACAGGTGAACACTTTGACAGTATCATTGGTCACCTGAACCACCCGCTTCTTTCTGGATGGTTGTCGATCCGACTTGGACGACATCCCTAGTCTACCAAAGACAGAAACTCGGTATGTAGAGGCTTGAGGGGAGCGATCCTCCTCTGTGTGCGTGGAACTGGTCCACGGGGAGGTCGACCGCACCTTCTTGCCGATTCCTCGACGCTTTTGCCCCCGTAGAGGCTGATTTGTAGACCTCAGAGATGTTGAGGCCTCAATGCTCGTCGAACTCCGCATATGTTGCGGATCCGATGTGCGGAAAGGCTCCTCCGCCCTTGCGCGCCATATTTTCTTCAATTGGGTCGCCCCCTAACTGCGGTCGGGGAGCCAATGGCTTGGGCCGTTGCACTCAGCCCTGGTTTACCGCCGATGCGGTGGATTTCTTCTTTTTCGCTCCGTCTTCCCGGACTTGCCGAAGAAGCTCGAAGCGATTGGAGGTGGAGACGGTTGGGACGTGTCGGTCCCTAGGTAGAATCGGCTCGCCCCTATCGAGTTGAATGCAAAAATCTACGACAAGCACGGTCTTACCGGAGCAGGATGCGGCCGCTGTAGGCTTTGCGCCTTTGCGGCTATGACGTTGCCCCTGTTGAGCAGGAGCAGCCTTGGTGACGTCTACCGTAGGCGCGACGTCGTTGTGGCGACGACGCTGCCCCCGTTGAGCAGGGAAAGTACCTCTGAGGGTGGCCGCAGTAGAGTTGGTGCCATTACGGCGACGACGTTGCCCCCGTTGAGCAGGAGCGACACCAATAGTGACTTGATTGACAAAGAAAACTCGGCTAATAGTTGGGGCAGAAGGTCTGACACCTGAGTAAGCACGGCTAGTGGTTGAACCTGAGGGCCTAACGCCCCCAAGAGTTGGCTTGTCGATCGGGCGGGCCCGGCTGATTGTTGAAGCCGAGGGCCTTGCGCCCCCGATAGTCGACTTCTTGACCGGGTGACCCCGGCCAGCTGCTGGGGCCGAGGGCCTGACACCCCCGATGGTTGTCTTCTTGACCGGGCGGACCCGACCAGTTGCTGCAGTGGAGAGCCTAACACCCTCAGTAATTGCCGTGGCAGGCGTGGTTAAGCTGGCCTCAACCACAGGTACGACGCCCAGGAAGAAGGGCGAACTGACGACCGGTGCGAAGTCGCCGAAGACAATAGGAGTCGCCAAGTATCCAAACTTGGCGTGATTGGCGATGATCTGGGGGCCGTAGGTGACGGCGGCCATCGCTGCTGTTGCTGGTGGTAGTGGTGTGTGGCATGATTGGAGAAGTGCGAATGCGCGGAAAACTCTCAGATGAGTAAAGAGATGTGCCCTCCTCTTCCCGTCCTGTAAGAGGAAGAGGGGCAATCAGAACCTTGAAGAAGGTTTTTGGGGACTGGCTTTGACAGAAAGAAGAAAGGCGAGAAAGGTCCCACCGGACGTGCCAGTCTGTGGACCACGGAATCTTTCACGTAGGAAAAATCAGCGGCATTTTATGGAAAAAAAATGTGATGCATGCTCTTTTCGAAAAGAAGCATTCCTCTGATACAGAGGGTAATTCCGTGGGTGCGCATAATATCAGACGATTTTGGGTTCGAGTGCTGGACCTCTCCCCACTAACCGTAGTCAGTGTTGATTTACATCGGCCTAGTCCGAACACCTTTGTTTGACTGTCAAAGAAATCCCAAAAGTCTTCTATGGGAGTTCTGATGCTGAGGGCAAACTCTCTTGGAGGGCTCACAATGTCCACTCACTCACCACCGACCAACATGTTAATAGGGTTAGGGCTAAGTCTGAGTAAATCCCTAGGATTTAGGAGTAAAGACGCAGATATGCGGAAGCCGTAGGCATTTTTGAAGTAGAGGGAGGTTTTCTGGATCCCGAGGGTATCTTGGTAATTTTACCAACCCAGGGGTATTTTGATAATTTTCCCAGGCCAGGGGTATTACTAAAATTTCTGGGCTGGAACGGAAGTAGGACCGGGTTCCTGACTTCTCAAGGCGCTGAGGCTCTTTCTGGAGAGTTTCGAGGGCTGCTAAGCCGTTTTTAGATCACAGAGGTATTTTAATAATTTTACCATACCCTACATAGACCTAAGGTTGGGGTGACGTCTGAGTGTCGGACTGGGCTGACACGTCCCCGAGCTGAAGGAGCGACAAGGGATTCCTAGAAGGCTCACATGTGTCAATCTTGCCCAGGGAGGGGTATATATGCAATTTTGACAAGTCGGAGGTTTTCTTGTAATCTTCCTCGATGGGTGTACATAAAATATTTATGGAGTACACGGAGAATATCTATGGCCCAAACGTGTACAAGAATTGTCGGCGAGTTGTCGACTATACAAAAGTCCTCACCAACGCGGGAGATAGGGGCGTAGCCCCAATTATAAAAGTTGTAAGGTAAAACTACAAATAACATGACATTTTTGTTTCTCGGGCCCCGGAGAGGACATTTTTGTAATTCCCCGTTATGTGGGTGGAATTACTTAATTTAGTCGGCCCGGGACGTAGAAACTTACAAACATGGCCCATTGAGGGGCAAAATTACAAAAATACCCTTTAGGGGCATATACACAAGACCCGGAGACTTACCCCTCGCGGGTCAAAACAACGAACAAAAACTGCAAGTGTGCTGGATGCTCCAAGTGTGTAGTCTGTAGTAGATGCCTCCCTTCTGGACCCCTGGGGGTCTATTTATAGAAGTGGGAACCTCCCCGGGGTCGTCCGGACCCGTACGGGTTAAACGGGAGAGAAATGACCCCGGGGAGGTCAATTTCCCTCCTTTTTCAAAAAAAAAATTTGTTCTCCGCGCGCGGAAGAGGGGAACGCCCCGGGGTGGGAGGTCCCCGGGCCCACCCGGGGTCGCGCAGCCCCCGGGGAACCTGCCCAGGGTCGCGCGGCCCCAGGGGGAACCTGCCCGGGCGGGTCCCGCCGGGGTCGCGCGGCCCCGAGCGGGCCCTGCCCGCCTACGTGAGGCCCCGCGCGGGCCCGTCTGGGGGTGGGCGACCGCGTACAGGTCCCTCCGACCCCGGACGGGTCCTACAGACCTCGGACGGGTCTCTCCCTCGTTCGATTTCAATAAATAGGGCCCTTGGGGGGCTTTGAAGCCTTGTTTGATCGTCAGAGAAGGGAAGACGCCCTCCTCCTTATTCGTTTGTTGTCTTCCTCGTGCCGTAAGCCGCAAAGGGAAGATTTGTTGTTGCCCGTGCCGCATGGTACACGTGCGAGGGACTTTGTTCTTGGTGCGTAGACCTCCTTTTGTGTCTCCTTTGCTCTTGTAGAAGCTTCCCTTGCCCGTAGTCACACGTTCAAAGGAGAGAGACTTCATCCCTTAGGGATTTTCTCGGAATCACGCGATCCTAACAATCGTGTGGATTTAATTCGGCTCTCGATTACCCCGTTTGCTGCGAGGGGGTCTCTGCTTATAGTAATATGTGGGCTATGAAGCCCTGAGTGGGGGAATATTTCACGGGACGGCGATACACCAAACATAAGACCCCGCGTAGGAATTTTCCCTGAAATGGCGGTACGCCAAACATGAGCCTCTTCCAATGCGAGGATAATATCCCAGAATTTTTTGTAAGATAAATTACGGGTGCAACAGCCTCATTCCTCTCCTAATGGGAGTCACATTGGCGGATATACTACCCAGAATTTCTGGAATGTGAGACATGTCGATACATAATTGGGTAGATGAAACTTGGACTGATGTTCCCACTCTCATAATTTCACTCAGCCTGGAGTGCCCCTTCTATCAACTTCATGTGTCATCTTGTTACTGAAGCTTCTGAATTCTTGTGAAATCTGCTCCAGACCAACCAACACTCTTTCCAAGTCAATATTTACTAGAGAGGGTATCTGAGGAGCTGGTACCTCTGTCTTAGGCAGTGTTTCTTCCGTTTGCATTCCTGCTTCCACTGCCCTATGAGTTACTACTTGTGTTCCAACTTCAGCACGAGCAACTGGAGAGGATTCTGCTGCTCTACCCTTACATCTCCCTCTCCCTGAGTAGAGGACACTTCTAGCAGAGACACATCTTCAATGAGAGTGTCAATTATGGCCATCATCTCCTCTAGAGCTGTTTCCTCCAAAATTGCCTCTTCTACCATGATTTCCAGAGGATGTACCGCAATTGCTTCTTTTCTTTCTGTCTATATGGACCCTGCCTTCACTTCTTCAGACCTCACAACATGTGCAACTTCCTTGCCCTTACCTACCTTCCGCACCCATTTACCATCTTGGAAGGCATAGCCGCCCTTAAGCAAGCTTGTTTCCCTGATAAGATTGACATCCACTACTTCCCCTACCAAGTCAATGCTATAGTGGGCGAAGACGAGGGTGAGAGGAGCCCCTCATGGTAGGAGTGCTCTCCTGTTGCTGACACCATTTTCTCTGTTTATTCGCTCCAATGTGGCCTTTATCCCTTCATACATGACAGCTCCCAAGTTGATTCTTTCTTTCTTCTTCAGGGCTTGCACAATCTACCGATCTATATCACTCGTATAAGTGAAGTTGCCTCCCCTGGGACTTATGCAGTGGGCAAACACCAGATGGAGAATTCTCAATTCCGAGTCCATGTTCCCTATTGTGATCTCCTCTGCGTCAAACCACAACAACCAACGGATGATCTCCCTTCTTTCTCCTTTCTCAATTGATTTTCTCGGCCTAAGCCCTTGACTGTCACTTCCTAGAATTTCATTCAGAAGGGTTTCCATGATAACCACTTATGTTCCCTTTACCAAAGTTCTCAAGCAATCTTTCTCCACTCCCATGTTACCAAAGACGAGACGGACAAACTTGGGATAGAACGTATCTATAAAACATACCACCAAGCATCCAGTTGCATCAAGCATTTCTTCGACATTTACCCCCTTTGCTGCAAGCCCACGAACATCCACCTTCTTTCCTGATAGTACATCCCTCTTTTCAAAGCGAGCCCTAGCTTGCTCGGTAATGAATCCAGAGGTTGGTTGTCATATTGCCTCTGCTATCTCTCTCAATACGGTTTCTGATAATGTAGAAAAGATTGTGTGGGAGAGAGAATCACTCCTGGAGTGAGAAAGCTTTGAGCTTTCCGGAGGTAAAAGCTTGGATAGAGGAGAAGAGAACAAAAGAGAAGTCGTCGGAGCTCACAAGCGGAAAGTAGAGAAGAAGACGAAGGATTTTCGCAGGGAAGATGCAATAACCTTTTTGATGTAACTGGCTACATTATAAAAGTATTTTCAATTTTCACCGCTATTTTACTTTAATTTGGGTTTCATTTGAATTTCGTCTAATTCGGTTGCATTTGAATTAGACAAAATAGGTTATTGTCCTGTAACGCCCTTAGACAATATTTCGTTTAACTTGAGTCCGTTTTAGACGATAACATCCATTTATGACTAATCTCCATGCTTGACCCCATTTGACTGCTAAACGAATTTACTTCGTCAAGTTGCAAAATGTTTGGAGCGATCTCCTTTTTTATATATATTATTATAACACAACAAATGTGATTTCAATTATAACACAATCATAGTTGTCAAGACGACAAGGCGAATCAAGGCATTCATGGGATCCCTAAACGCTTAGACGACAAGGCACCCGCTTAGACGTCGCCTAGGCGACAAATTAAAAAATTAAAATATATATATATATATCCCCTAATATATAAAGCAAGAATAAAATATATAAAAATACAAACAAATTAAATTACATGAAGAAATTATAGTAATTAAATTGCATGATGATTACAGAAAATTAAATTGCATGACGATTACAGAGAGAAGCAAGTGGGGAGACAGGAAGGTCGAATGGGGACTGCGAAGAGACATAGAGAGATCGAGAGAGAGGAGGGGCCCTCTGTTGGGGCTCGAACACAGAGAGAGAGAGTGTGTGTCGGGACAGTGGGGTGAATGGGGACTGGTCTATGCGTCTGTGGGGAGGAGAGAGAGAAAGAGAAAGAAGGACAAACCGGAGATGGCAGACACCAACGGCGGAGTTGGCTATTCCGGCACGTAGATGACGATCCGATGGTGGACGTGGCAACAGCGACGGAAGATGATGCTCCGGTAGTGGAAGACGCGATGACGGTCGCTCCTGCGGCAAAAGACAACAGCGATGGAGTCAGAGGACGATGACCGACTGGCAGAGGAGGGCCACGCACGACGGAGAAGGGGGGCCACTCCAAACCCTAGGTCGAAAGTGGGAGGGAAGGGGGATCGGGGGTGAAGGGTCAGAATGGGGATCAAGCCACTGGGGGTTTGCATAGGGTTTAAAATGGGGATCCGCAAAATTCAAAACAGGTCGGACTCGAGCGTGGCAGTTCACGAACGTCAGACTCGAGAGTGGCGGGTCATGGAAGTCAGACTCGAAGCGAAGCGGGTTACGGGTCAAAGCGGGCCGCGCGACTAGGCGGCTGCCTTGGTGCCCAACCCGCCTAAGCGACCACCTGGTTTGCCATTTCCCTGAAAAACATAGCGGGTCAACGCCTTGATCCTTCAAAGGCACCTGGACGCCTAAGCAAGACCTAGGCGACATAGCAGGTCAACGCCTTGATCCTTCAACGACGCCTGGATGCCTAGGCAACGCCTAGGCGACGCCTAAGCACCTGTCTTGATTACTATGAACACAATTATCGTGTAGCACAATTAAATCAAACAATAAGTAATTTTTAGTGTAGGTATTCATGATATCCATTTATGAATAATTTCAATTCATACACATGCCAAGCTCACGTCAGATGATGGAGAACCTATCCTCAGCTAAAGGTTTGGTAAATATATCGACTAATTGATGGTTTATATCAACGAATCTAAAATCTCTGTCTTCATTAGCTACAAGATCTCTAATAAAATGATGTCTTACCTCTATATCCTTAGTTCTAAGTGTTGATCTGGGTTTTTGGTCAAATTTATAGCACTAATGTGATTACAATGTATTGGAATCCTATTGAGCTCAAACCCATAATCACATAGTTGATGCTTAATCTAGAGCACATGTGCACAACAACTGTCGACAGCTACATACTCTGCCTCTATATTTGACAATGCAGCGGAATTTCGTTTCCTTGAGGACTATAAGACTAGGCATCCCCCAAAGAACTGACAGGTTCCGCTGGTACTTTTTCTGTCAATCTTACGTCCTGCGTAATCTACATCTGAGTATACAATGACGTTGAATTGAATTTCCACTTGGATATCATAGACCCAGATTAATTGTTCCATTTAAGTATTTAAAATACGTTTTACTGTTGTTAAATGTGATTCCTTAGGATTTGCCTGATAACTAGCACACATGCATACGCTAAACAATATATCAGGCCTACTTGCAGTATGATAAAGGAGGGATCCGATCATATCTCTGTATAATTTTTCTTCTACCTCCTTACCCTTTTCAGTATAGTCCAACTTAGTAGAAGAAGCTATGGGAGTTGATGCAACTTTACATTCATCCATGCCACGCATTTTCAAAACTCTTTAGTGTACTTGATTTGACTGATGAAAATTCCTTCGTCCGTTTGCTTTACTTGCAACCCAAGAAAGAAGTTGAGCTCTCTCATCATACTCATCTCGAACCACCCTTCATTAAGCACTGAAAAGTTCTTGCACATGGAAAGATTAGTAGCACCGAATATAATGTCATCTACATATACTTGCGCAACTAGTATGTCGTTATTCCTAATCAAGATGAAGAAGATTTTATCAACATGACCTCTTATGAAGCCGTGGTCTAATAAAACCTGACTTAGTTGTTCATACCAAACTCGTGGAGCCTGTTTCAGACCATACAAGACCTTAGTGAGCATATAGACATGGTCAGGAGCCTTAAGGTCTTCAAACTCAAGTGGCTGCTCTACGTAGACCTCCTTAATGACTCCATTGGGGAGGGCATTCTTCACATTTATCTAATACAAATTAATGGAGTGAGAGGCGGCGAATGCCAACAAGATCCTAATGGCCTCCAATCTAGCAATAGGAGCAAAAGTCTCCTCATAGTCTATTCCCTCTTCTTGGGAATAGCCTTGAGCCACTAATCTAACCTTGTTCTTTACTACTGCTCCTATTTCGTCTAACTTATTCCTAAAAACCCATTTGGTTCTTATTACTAGGTGGTCTGATGGTTTAAGAACTAAGGACCATACTTCATAGCGTTGAAATTAGTTCAGTTCCTCCTGCATGGTCGTAACCCAAGATTCATCGTGAATAATATCTTCCACTTGTTTGGATTCCACTTGTGACAAGAATGCAACATAATTTAAATACTGAAGTTGACAGTGTGTACTTACCTGGGCAAAAAGATCACCTATGATGTTTTGAGGTAGATGGTTAATGGCATACCTCCATTCTCTTGGCAATTCAGCATCAAGTTGATCCTCTAGCCTAAGATCATCAATGGGTAGTTGATCAACTTCTTCCGCTCCATTTGTTGGATCTTCATTTTTATGTTCTTTTGCTTAATCCATTTTTTCTGTCGTATCACATGCATCATCATCAAGAGAGCTTCCTTGCTCTTGGTTAGAAGCACCTACCTCGTGAAAGGTAATGTGTACAAAAATTTCAATGACTAAATTCTTCATATTGAACACCATGTATGGCCGTTGATCAGAAGCATATCTTAAGAATATGCCCTCATCAACCTTGGCATCAAACTTATCAAGATCCTCCTTACCATTGTTGTGGATCATACATGGACATCCGAATGACTTCAAGTAGGCAAGTAGCTAACCTTGGGTTTCCTTCCATTGCATAGCTCGTAAGGTGTTTTCTTTAGTATGGGCCTGATCATGGCACAGTTGATGATATAGTATGCGGTGTTCACTGCTTCTGCCCAAAAATACTTAAGGAGATTTGACTCATTCAACATGATTCTTACCATCTCCACCGAGATTCAATTCTTCCTTTCTACTACACCGTTTTGCTGAGGAGTTTGTGCGGACAAGAAACTATACTTGATTCCATTCTCCTTACAAAACTCCCTGAAGTTTTGATTCTCGAACTCTATGCTATGATCGCTTCTCAAGTTCATTATCTTATATCTTCCATTTCTTTGAACATGCCTGCTAAACTTAACAAATTCATCAAACACTTCATGTTTGTGGACCAAAAAGAACGTCCAAGCGAATCTGATATAGTCATCTACAATGACATATCCGTATACCTTTCCACTCAAACTTGGTGTTCTTATTAGTTCAAATAAATCCATATACAATAGTTCCAGTGGGGAAGAGATACTTACAGTGTCTTTTACCTTAAATAAAGTCTTAGTTTGTTTACCTTGAGCGCAACCTTTACATTTTTCCAGATGAATGTAGTCCAGAGCTAGCAGACCTTCCACTAGATTAAGCTTAGTCAGCTTCTGTAGAACCGAGTAGCTTGCGTGACCCAGTCTTCTGTGTCATAACTCCACGTTTGGGTTCGGTTTGGTCACTAGACAGATGTTTGTTCCTCTGACTTCATCCAAACGCAATACGTATAGATTTCCTTGCCAGTGAGCACAAAACTCGGCGTACTTGGTCCTTGCATTTTTATTCTGCAGACTTGCTTTGCGAAGGCTACCTCATGTCCACTATCGTAGAGCTGACTTATGATAATGAGGTTGAACTTGAGGCCTTCCGCTAACATTATCTCCAATAAAGCCGATTCCAGTTATTTTCCCTTTTGCGCTATCTCCAAAAGTTACATATCCTCCCTTAACCTTTGTTATCCTGTTAAACAAGAACTTGTCTCCTATCATGTCTCGAGCACCCACTGTCCAAATATCACTTTGAGTTCCTGTTGTCAAACATTCCTGCAAAGAAATCAAAAGAGGGATTTTGGGACCCAAATGGCTTTAATCTGTTCGGGTTTCTTCATGAAGTCTGCATGCAAATGCTATGGAACAAATCTTCGTCTAGGTTTAAAGTGATGGTCTGATCTTAAGGCTTTGTCATTCATCCTTGTATACATACCTATCGTTGGACCAATCCTGTTGTACATTCTAGGCCGCACTGTCTCCTTCTGCACAAATCTAAATGATGTAGGGGATGGCCTACTATATTTGCATATATGTGATGCATGACCAGACTTACCACAATAGATGCATGCATTAGGTTCAGATGTTGATTTAACAATTTTTACTAGTTCATGTATGCTTCTAACTTTATGAACTACTGCAGAACAGTATCTTAATCCTCGCTCGTCAGCATACTTCCTTCAGATGGATAAAAGTAAATCCAACGTCTTCTGAGAAGCAATGAGCTTCCCAAAGTCCTTTGCAAACAAATCATTGTCAGGCATTAGATCTTGCTTTTGGACTTGTTATGATCCACCTATAAAGCCTTCGCAAAAGTTAACTTTTTATGATCCTCCAGCAAAGCCTTTAAGGTCTTGCTTTTGGACTTGTACTTAAGCAACTTGAGAAAATCTGTCAACAACTCGTCATTGCATAACTCTTGTTCCTCATTACTACTAAAATCATCAAAAACATAAAAGGAGTTTTCAAAAGTTACCTCAAGGTCTTTATGATCAACCATGAGACATGCATGATGTTCTTCCCTCTCAGCGCTTGAGTTGTCAGATTCTTCTGACCTGTCTTCATCGCTCCACGTTGATGTCATGGCTTTGACTTCAAGCTTTCTGCACGTGATGCCAAAGGTCTTGGCGGGCTTCTTGTCTATGCTTTTACCCTTATGGTGATCTGTTAATTCTACTCTGCATTCTCCTCTGACGTGCCCAGATTTGCCGCAATTGTAGCATCTTACCTTTTTAGAGTTGTCTCCTCTAGATGAGGATCTCTTCTTGTTCATCAGAATCCTCTGAAGTCGTCTGGATAACATAGTTGTCTCGTCACTGTCTTCATCGCACATAGACTCTGACTCTTCGTCGCTATTATCAGCCTTTGCTTCAGACCAAGAATATTCTTCTTGAAGTCTTCTCTTTCCTTTTGACTGTGTAGCTTTACCTCGTAAGTAGTCAGGTTCCCAAACAACTGAGCTAGAGAATATTTGCTCAGATCCTTAGCGTCTTCGATTGCAGTGACCTTAGGGGTCCATTCAGGTAACAAGGACCTCAAGATCTTTCTTACCAGCCCACTATCATCGAACCTTGTCCTAAGGGCCTTAAGACTGTTCACAAGGGTTGTGAACCTTGTCTTTATCTCCTTGATTGTCTCACCCTTCTCCATTCTAAACATCTCTTACTTGGTAACCAAGATATTGATCTTGATTTCTTTGACCTGAGATGTTCTTTCATGTGTCACTTCCAGCTTTTTCCCAGATCTCTTTGCCACTAGAGCATGTGCACACCCTATCAAACTCTTTTGCACTGAGTGGACAGAACATGAGGCTGAGTGCTCGAGTGTTTAGCGAAGCCATCTCTTTTTCAACTTTGTCCCACTGATCTCTAGGAGTGGTGATCTCTCTGTCACCTTCCTCAATGACCATCCCCAGATTGTAGTCTACCTCCTTTATGTAGTTCATCATTCTGATCTTCTAGTATGAGTAGTGACATCCGCTGAAGAGAGGTGGCTTGCTGGTGGAGTGACCTTGCAGAGCAAGGTTGCTTCTGTTCTCCATTCGGCTATTGTCAAGATCTTGCTCCTAGATGGTTAAACCTATAATAAAGGAGACATGCACACCCTGATACCACTTATTAGTAGTCGGGCACACCCTAAAGAGAGATGAATAGGTGTGTCGATGAAAAAATTAACGTATAAAAATAATTTTAATAACACAGTAGAAAATAAATGTGAGAACACAAACAAACCACAGGAAGCATCAGATTTTTATACTTGTTCAGTCAGCCTCCCTTGACTTCCCTACGTTCAATCTCCCTACAACTTGCCCAGGATATTCACTAACCTTTAAAGGTTACATTTACTGTTTTCTAGAGCCAACTCCCCAAATGATCCTCATAGGACTCAGCGGATCCTATCCTAGTGGTTTTCCAAGAACCACAGCTCACTTAATTTTGATCAGATCTCAGCCAACTAACTAGTCACACCCAGTGACTTAGTTTTTCAGGTGATTACGCACCTACTAACTTTTCAAGAGCTAGTCACTTAGCTAATTTACACGGTATCAACAGACCAACCTAGGACACGCAGTGTTGGTTATCCAGAGCAACAAATACTCTCTCACTATCGAATGGACAAATTAACCAAGTACAAAAGAATTGAATACACAGACAGACAGAGGAGAAAAACAGTAGAATGTCGTTACAGAATGATATCATCCTCTTTAATGCTTCCTAGGACGAAGGATTTCGAAGATGGAACTTTTAGCTCGATAAAGTCCTCCCTAGACGTGAGTATGCAGAAAGTAGAACTCTGGGATCGCTTTAAATGCAAGAAGGCGCTTGAAGATTTGCTCGTATTCTCGTTATGATCATTTTTTCTTCAAGTCCTGACTATTTATAACTCCAGGTTTTATTGTATCCGTTAGATACATTAGCCTTTTAACGGTCAGATCCCAGTCACAATGTTCGACAGATCAGAGTGATTGCTATGCTTCTATCTACGAGGTAGTAGATGAATCAGATCTTCTGCTGCTACCGGAGATACGTCAGTCTATACACTTTCTTCTCTTGTGCAATCTGCTACTGGTTGATGCCGTCTGTAAATCTGAAACAATGCTAAAAATATTCTCCCTATGTAGAGACGTAAGATAGGTAAATTCAAATTCCAGACGTCATTGTGAAAAATATGTAATAACTAATGCCAATTTTGCACATAAATATATATCTTATGATATTGTGAAAGATATTCAATATGTCTTGGAAACGTATGAGTATCTCTACAGATATTACGCATTTAATGCGATTGCAAGGTTACTTTGACCGTTCAATGCCATACATTAGCATCCATGATGAAAAAAGAAGACGTTAAATAATATATAGAGTTTACGTGCATGACGCTGTAGCCTTTTAAGTGTTGTGTAGACATCTTACTGAATATTTTGTCGTTTAACGTGGTCAACAAGTTAAGAGTGTTACACGTGTACCATTCTATAAAATTAAAACAATGAATTTTGTCTTGTTTAATGAAAGTAGACGAAGTATCGTCTACCCATTCGTCCAAACATTCTAATCACTTTTTATATTAGATGAATAATCGTCTATCCTTAATTTTTGTCGTTATTCACATAGACGACGTATCGTCTAGCACTTCGCCTATTTGTAATCTTATTAGAAGAAGTTCTGTTTATCGTAATTTTTGACGTTTTCCTCTTAAACGGAATATCATCTAACATATCTTCAATTAGGTGATGTATCGTCTAATGCTGAACTTTTATCTTTTCCCTCTTAGACAAAACATCGTCTAACTTATCGTCTATCATGAGTTGACAGCGTATCATATAATGCTTCTTCACGATGTACCATCTATCTTTAGTTTTGTCGTCTTCCTATTAGACGGAATATCGTCTATTCGTTATTGCACCGTCTAACTTTTCCAACTTAGACGATGTATCATCTAATGTTCCGTCTAACCACAAACTTTTAAATGAAATTTCGTCTAATACTTCTTAGCCCACTTAGACGGTGTATTGTCTAACCTTAACTTTTGTCTTTTTCTATTTAGACGAAATATCGTTTAATTTATCTTCAGTTAGATAATGTATCGTCTATTTACTTTTCTCATCGTCTATCATATATGACTTAGACACTACATCGTCTAATCATTCGTCTATCTAGGGTCTTAGACGATAGATCGTCTATACTAAGGACTTAGATGATGTATCATCTATCTCTTCGTCTATCCTAAAGTCTTAAACGATGGATCGTATATCCTTCCATCTATTCTTGTTATATTAGACGACATATCGTCTAAACTTTCGTCTATCTTGAAGATTTAGATGGAGAATCGTCTAACTTTGTTCCTTGTCATTTTGTTCATTAGACGGAATACCGTTTATGTTAAATTTGAATAGAGGATGTATCGTTTAATCCTATTTCTTTTGTTTACTTAGACGATATTCAATTTATCTAAATCTATCCCAGATATTTAATTAACTCTACTTTAAGTTCATGAAAACTCGAGTTAGGTTAAACCTATAATTTTGCTTAATAGGACTGGGATAATTAAATATTTATTTTGTCATAATCCAAAATAAAAAATTTGTGAAAAAAGTTATTTTTCACACGGTCATGTTAGGAACAGAGGATATGCAAGTTACTTTAAATAATTAAATGTAAATATTTTAACAGAAGAACACACACTATCGTCTCAAATGTTTACATAATTATTGTCTTAAACATTGGGAACTAGGATTTAGCACAAAGATCAACTCATGTGTAAGTGAATCTCAAAATGTAGAAATTCAAAAGAGCTTATGAGACAAAAGGATAAAGGCTCACTATTTTTTGCTGAATACCTGGAGGAATCCACCCCTTGCACCAACCTCAGCATGCGACCACTTTGGACCTACGGATC
Source organism: Amorphophallus konjac (assembly GCA_022559845.1). Taxonomy (NCBI): domain Eukaryota; kingdom Viridiplantae; phylum Streptophyta; class Magnoliopsida; order Alismatales; family Araceae; genus Amorphophallus; species Amorphophallus konjac. The sequence goes on along the minus strand of CM040123.1, from coordinate 287,213,462 downwards.
CTACCACTTGTGCATCACAGGGTCTGGCAGTTGGGGCAAGGGGCAGGCTTGGTAAAATTCCCATGTGGTGCTGCACAAACCTGAGCCAAGGAACCACCCATGGGTGCGGACAATGTCAAAGGCAAAACTGCACTTTGCCGCTGAGGGGAATGGAACCTATGCCCTCATTGTTACCAATGAAGCACAAAACCGTTTAACCCACTCCTCGGGACCAGGATAAACACTCGCTAATATCAACATAAACTAGCAAAATCACAACCATAGCTTTGCATGTCAGAATTTTGCTAATGCAAGATTCTATTCCAACTCGTGGCACCATATCCATACCTAAACACATGCAAACCCCAAACAAGATGATAGATCTAATAAACTTGATTTGATTTGTAAAGGACAGTAATAACTATCACAGACAAAGGATAGGCAAAATCCAATATCTAGGTCCAATTTTACATTTCACATCAACCTAACATTCAACAATTCATCCTACTTATTTTGACAAGGACCTGGCTCCCCAAAAACAACAAATTAGCACATGTTACCTGTAACAACCTCAAATATAGCTAAATTATACTCTATATCACCGAAGTGCCTTTTGAAGTATCGACTCAGTTTTTGTAAAGAACTCCGTAGTTAAACGTGTTTAATGGAGAGTAGTATTGGGATGGATGATTTCTCGGGAAGTCCCCCATTATGGAGCCAATCACTGTTAGAAAGGGACAAAACCATGAGACCAGTAAGTCAAAGTGGATAATACCTCGACGGTATAGAGTACAAGACATGACAGAATGGTATCAGAGTCATATCCCAGCCGGAAGTGTGAGAACTAAATGTCATACAGGATAAAGTGCTACGCTATGGGAGCCACCTCTTGAATCAATGGGACAAAGTGCTACATAGTGGGAGTCACCTCTTGAACCTGTAGAGGCAACTTCTAGAATCCTACTTACCTGGAGGTTTGATTGTGTACTATATGTGCCCAGCGACGAGGACGTCGCTGTTGCACCCCGTAATTTATCATGCTAAATTTTTGAGATTTTGATCTCGCATGTGACAAGGTTTCGGTACGGTGTATCACCATCCGATAGGACATTCCTACACGGGGTCCTCTACTCGGCGTATCGCCGTCCCGTCGGATATTCCTAAGTTTGAGGCTTTATAGTCCACATGTGGTTACAATCTAAACCCCTCGGGGGATGGCCACAAGCCAAGCTCAAGCCACAATGATTGTCAGGATCGTGTGGTTGTATTAAAATCCCTACGGGATTAAGTCTCCGTCCTTTGAACGTGTAACTACGAGCAAGGAGAACCTCTACAACAACGAAGGAGATGCTGGAAAAGATCTACGTACCAAGCACAACGTACCTCGCACGTGTATCACGAAGCACGGACAACAACTCGTCCTCCCGCAGTGGCCTACGGCACGAGGAAGACGACAAACGAACAAGAAGGCGCTCCTTCTCGCTATTCTCCACAAGACACGGCAAGAACTCGACTTCTTGAGCCCGAGAGACCCCCCCCCCCCTTTTATTATAATCCAACAGGAGAAGACCCGTCCGGGGCCGGGGGGACCTGTACGGGGTCGCCGTTACCCGGACGGGTCCGCCCCGGAGGCTAACAGTCCCGCGCGGGACTGCCTCGGGGCGGGCAGACCCGCCCGGGGCCACCCGACCCCGGGGGGGACCCACCTGGGGTCCGCGACCCCAGGGAGGCCCCCTCGGGGCGCGTGCGGCCCGGGTGGGGACCACCCGGGGGTCCGCGACCCCGGGGAGGTCCTCCCCGAGGTGCGCGACCCCGGGGGGGACCCACCTGGGGTCCGCGACCCCGGGCAGGTCCTGCCCGGGGGGTCGCGACCCCGGGTAGGTTCCCCCCGGGGGGCCGCGACCCCGGGCAGGTCCCCCCCCGAGGGTTCGCGACCCCGGGGAGGTCCCGGACCGTCCCGGGGACCTCCCACCCCGGGCAGGTCCCACTCCCGCGCACGGACTTAAAAAAATTTGAAAATGTGACCTCCCCGGGGTCATTTTCATCCCGTTGGACCCGTACGGGGTCGAACACTCCCGGGGAGGTTCCCCACTTCTATAAATAGACCCCCGGAGGTCCAGAAGGGAAGATCTAGGATCTACAAGCTACAACCTACGGAAGACACTCGGAGCGTTTTGTTCGTTTTTTCGTTTGTCTTGGCCCGCGAGGGGTAAGTCCCCGGGTCTTGTGTATGTGCCCCTATAGGGGTATATTTGTTATTTTGCCCCTCAGTGGGCCGTGTTGTTGTTTGTAAGTCCTAGAGAGAGGACGGATGATTTTTGCATGAAGCAACTACGTACAAGCACACTTGGAGCATTTTGTTCGTTTGTTCGTCTGTTCTGACCCGCGAGGGGTAAGTCCCCGGGTCTTGTGTATATGCCCTTATGAGGGTATTTTTATAATTTCGCCTCTCAGTGGGCCGTGTTGTAAGTTTCTAAATCCCGGGACAACTATGTCATATAATTCTGCCCCAATAATGGGAGAATTGATTAAAAGCCCTCCCCGGGATCTAAGAAACACAAATGTCCTGTAAATTGCAATTTTACCCTGTAACTTTTGTAATTAGGGCTACGCCCCTATCTCCCGCTTTAACGCGGATCTTTGTACAGTCGACAACCCGCCGACAACCCTTGTACTCATTATGATTATAAAAGTACTCAGCATGTTTTATGTATGTCCTCGGGGGAAAATTATAAGAAAACCCCCGACTTTTACAAAATTGTGTATATACCCCTTCTTTGGCAAACTTGACATACATGAGTCTTCTATGAAGCCATTGTCATTGCTCGGGCCCGGGGACGATGTCAGCTCAGTCCGACACTCAAAGGCCACCCCAACCCTAGGTCTGTGTAGGATATGGTAAAATTACCAGAATACCCCTGCAACCTAAAAATGGCCCAATAGACTCTGAAACCCTTCAGAAAGAGCCTCAGAGCCTCAAGGAGTCTGTAATTCGATCCTACTTCCGTTCCAGCCCAGAAAATTTCAGAAATGCCCCTGGCCTGGGAATATTACCAAAATACCCCTGGGGTGGTATAAATTACCGCAATACCCTCGAGATTCAGAAAATCTCTCTTTACTTCAAAAATACCTATGGCTTCCGCATATTTGCGTTTCCATTCTTAAATCCTAGGGTTTTGCTCAGACCTAGCCCTAATTCAATTATTTCTGTTGGTCGGTGGTGAGTGAGTGGACATCATGAGCTCTTCAAGAGAGTTTGCCCTCAACCTCAGAACCCTGTAAAAGAATTTGGAGATTTCTTTGACAGTCAAACAAAGGTGTTCGGACGTTAGGCCGATGTAAATCAACACTGACTCCGGTCAGTGGAGAGAGATCCAGCACTCGAACCCAAATCGTCTGATACTATGCGCACACGGAATCACCCTCTATACTTAGAGAGGGATGTTTCTTTTCAAAAAGAACAAAATCTATATCTTTATCTACGATAAAAAACCGATTAGATTTTTCCGTGTCTCACAGACTGGCACGCCCGGTGGGACCTTTCCCGCCTTTCTTCTTTCTGTCAAAGAAAGCCTCCAAACCTTCTTCAAGGTTCTAATTGCCCCTCTTCCTCTTACAGGACGGGAAGAGGAGGGCACATCTCACTGTTCATTTGAGAGTTCTTTGTGCATCTGCACGCCACTCCGTTCGTGCTACGCACCACCACCAACGTCAGCAACAGCGATGGTTGCCGTCACCTATGGCCCCGAGATCGTCGCCAACCATGCCAGGGTCGGCTACCTGGCAACGCCACTTGTTTTCGACGACTTCCCAGCGGTCGTCGGCTCGCCCTTCTTCCTGGGTGTTGTGCCCGTGGTTGAGGTCAGCTCAGCCGCGGCTGTGACGACCATCACTGAGGGTGTCAGCCCTCTATTTCATCAATTGGCCGGGTCCGCCCGGTCAAGAAGACAACTGTCGGAGGCGTCAGGCCTTCGACTCCAACAACTGGCCAGGTCAGTCCGGTTAACAAGACCATCACTGGGGGTGTTAAGCCCTCTACCGCAACAGCAGGCCGGGTTCGCTCGGTCAACAACGCGACTGTCGGGGGCGTCAAGCCCTCGGCTCCATCAACTGGTCGGGTCTACCCGGCCGAGAAGACAACAGCCGGGGGTGTCAGACCCTCTGTTCCATCAACTGGCCGGGTCCATCCGGTCAATTCTCCAACTGTTAAGGGTGTCAAGCCCTTCATCCCGACAACCAGCCGAGCCCGCTTGGCTGCTATGTCAATGGTCGAAGGTGTCAGGCCTTCTGCCCCAGTTATTGGCCGAGTTTTCTCAGTCAATCAAATCACTGCCGGCGCCGCCCCTGCTCAACGGGGGCAACGCCGTCGCCGTGACGGCCCCAACTCCAATGCGGCCACCCTCAGAGGTGCTGCCCCTGCTCAACGGGGGCAACACCGCCGTCGTCAGGATGACGCCATGCCTATGGCGGGCACCACCACCGTCGCCCCTACCCAATGGGGGCAACGCCGTAGCCGCAAGGGTGCAAGGCCCGAAGCGGCTGTCTCGCGCTCCGGCAAGACTGTAATCGTCGGAGATATTCGCATCCGGCTCGATGGAGGCGAGCCGATCATACCACGGGATCGTCATGTCCCGACTATCTCTACCTCCAACCGCTTCGAGCCCCTCCGGCAAGTCCGGGGGGACGGAGCGAAGAAGAAGTCTGCCGTACCGACGGCAACTCAGGGCCCTCTGCAACGGCCCAAGCTACGAGCTCCCCGTCCGAGGACAGGGGGCAACCAAGTGGAGGAGCGCCAGCTCCATCTAAAGAAGATATGGGTCACCAAGGAGGAGGCCCGGATTATAAGACGTGCCAGGGCGGAGGAGCCTTTCCGCATGTCGGATCTGCGACGAATGCGGAGTCCGACAAGCACTGAGGCCTCAGTCTCTCCGAGATCTACAAATCAGCCCCTACGGGGGCAGAAGCGTCGTGGACCCGACAAGAAGGTGCGGCCGACTTCCCCGTGGGCCAGTTCCACGCACACGGAAGAGGATCGCTCCCCTCAAGCATCCACATCCCGAGTGTCGGTCTTTGACAGACTTGGGAGGCCGCCCAAGCCGGAGCGGCAACCGCCCAAGAAAAAGCGGGTGGTCCAGGTGACCGATGGCACCGTCAAAGTGTTCACCTGTTACGCCACCTCCGGCGACAAACAGCCCGAGAATACCTCGGGAGAGCTTGACCAACCCATCCAATATTTAAGGAGGTCAAGGCTGGTCTCCCGGATTCTGGCACAAACGCAGCAAGCGCCGGCCGCCGGTACATCTCAGCCTGAGCTAGTACGACAAGAAGAGCGCCAAGAAGATGTCCACAGTGTTGATGGGGACAGTCACTCCCGGCACGAAGAAGAGTTGGGGGAAGAGCCCCGGGCCCCCACATTGGACGAGCTTCGACGGGAGAACCAAGAGCTCAAGAACCTGCTACAGTCGCTTTTGCGCGAAAGGGAGGTTCCTTCCCCGCCTCAGGCGGTGCCGGCTGGAGTGGATCAGCAGCCTCCTCCCGTTCCAGCACCAGCCAACGCTTCCGCCACTGCTGCAAGACTCCCACTGGCAGTGGACTTCGAAGTCCCGCCGCATGCAGCCAATGCGCGGTCGTCTGCTACTCCTGTCGCAGAAAGCCTCATGGCGCAGAAGCAGATGATCGAGCGCATCGTGGAAGCGAAGTTCGCTCAACATGGCGAAGGTGTGGCTACCGTTGATTTGTACAGCGTGCCATATCCCCTCCATCATCAATTCAAGAAGCTTCCGCCTGATTGTCCGAAAGCCCCGAAACTCCAGAAGTTCAACGGGCAGGGTTCTCCGCATGAACACCTGGCCTATTACATGACGGCTATGGGTGAATTAACCCTGGAAGAGGCATATTTGTGCGATATTTCGCCACGTCCTTGACTGGCACCGCCTTCCAGTGGTATTCAAGGTTGAAGCCCAATTCAGTATCTGATTGGGCTGATATGCAGAAGAAGTTTGTCGACCGCTTCCAGATGGTCGAACGCAAAGTCTCCTTAGCAGAGCTTTGTTCCTTTCGACAGAAGAATGGTGAAACAGCATTAGACTTCATCAAGCGATGGAGGGACGTCAGCATGCGCTGCGATAATCCTCCGACGCCTGAAGATGCGATCACCATCTGCCGCAGGGGTCTCTCGGCAGAAGTCAGTGAAAAGCTTTTGGGCTCCAATATCAGAAGCTTTGACCAGTTGAACACGGTGGTGGCGGAAATTGAGATGTTCTTTGCCGACCACCCTACACAAGCTTCTGCCAAAGGCAAATCCTCCAAAGACCGTCTGGTTAGCGGCAAGGAAGTAAATGCCGTTGACTTCTCCCCAACGAATGGAGATAAAAGGGAAGGAAAGTCTAAAGGCAATGGCAAGAAGCCTGATGCCAAGGCAAGCGCGTCTCGGTTTGCGGAGAACATGAAGACGCCGTATTCCTTCAGGAAAGAGCATACTAAAATGCTCTTTGATCTATGCATGAAAGAGCAGCTCATCACCTTGCCAGATCCACGGAAGCCCTCAGAGGTGGACAAGATAAAGGACCCTACCTATTGTGTGTATCACCGAAGGTTGGGTCATACCATCGGCGACTGCTATATTTTCAAGAACATAGCGGAAGAGCTCATTCAAAAGGGCTTGGTAAATATGTTGGGCCATGCAGTCAACCCACCTCAACCGCATGCTTGGAGTCGATCAAATCGGTTGGCTAATGTAGTCCACATGGTGGCAATGGTCTCGAGTTCTAACGCCCCGAGGCCGGACCTTCAAATCAGCAGTCCCACACTGGTCCCAGAGCCACTCCTCCCTCATTCCCTGAATGTTTAGCACTGCGGAGAACAATTCGGAAAATCCGAGGGGAAATTCGGCAATTGCAATTGGAACAGAGGCGCCTGCTGCAGTTCCTAGAGAGCATTGATCAGCAGTTGGCCACCTTCCCCTTTGGCCCATTTGCCAAGGGGTTAGCTCCAGCCTACATACGAGAGGCGGGTGTATCACCCACGGGTCGGGCCCCGCTCAGGGGTTGGCTCTCTGAAGAGTCCTCGGATTCATCTGAAGACGAGGAGGACTCACCGGAAGACGTGGACGCTCCACTTCAAGTCGAGCTCCCAGAGAAGTTATACTCCTTCCCTTTGGAGAAGACTCCCAATATCTTCTTCGCATGTCAGCGGGCGGGATTGATTAGCCCGTCACCCGTGGAGCAGACGCCAGGTGCTGCTTTTCATCAGGGCTATTGCCCATATCATGAAGTTGTTGGCCATATTATCCACAACTGTGAGCCGTTCAAGGATCTCGCCGAAGACTTAATCAGGCGAGGGAAGGTCAGTATTGTTGGGTTCGGTGCTATGTATTCAGAGGGGGGTGAATGAATATACCCTTTAAAAACTTTCGCCCAATTAAAATCAAATGCTCAGAACTACGGAATTAAAGCCTAAAGAAATGAATTAAGCTTCAGTTCTAATCCATGTATAAGGAATTCACTGCTCCTCTAGACCCGAAATCAAATGATCTGAATGCAAATTTGGTTCCACCAGACTAACTAAACAAATCGTGCCTAATCATTCATCTAGCGCCAAACAGATAGAAGAATTCAAACCACAGAACAAGAGGGTTTTTAGGTGGTTCGGTCCTGCAGACCTACGTCCATCCCACACTCAAACCAGAGTGTGGATTCCGCTGACTCACAGCTTGAACAGCTGGGCATCACAGCTTGCCATACAATCCGCTGAGCCTCACAGCTTGCTGTCCGAGGAATCCTCCTCGCCTGCTGAGCCTCACAACTTGCTCCGCTGGGCAATACAGCTTAGCCGTCCAGTGGAATCTTCCACTGCAAATGCTGAGCAACACAGCTTGCTCCGCTGGGCAATACAGCTTAGCCGTCCAGTGGAATCCTCCACTGCAAATGCTGAGCAACACAGCTTGCTCCGCTGACGAACAGCTTGAAGAAATGTATAAAAGGAAAACGAAAACAAGGAACTACAGCAACGAAAATCTGTAAACAATGAAGCACGAATATGGCTCACAAGGAGTTGACTGGATTGGATTTGATCCAACTTCCAGTGGAGACAGATTGTCTGATGGAGTCTTCTCTCTTCTCAACTCACGAGCTCTCTTCCTCTTTCCTTTTCTTCTTCTTCTCTGCTCTCACTCTCTTTTTCTTTCTCTTCACACTCTTTCTTCTTCTCTCTTTTTCTTCTCTGAGGATCTCGGTGGCTCTCTGCTGCTTCAGACTTTCAGTCTCACTGTATAGACTTTCCACTTGATCGAGCGAGCTTTCATCTGAAGAAAAGCTCATATATATAGCAGCAGCAGAGTGGATAGGGTCATGTGGCTTCCACATTTCCCGCCCAAGGAATTTCGCCAGAACCGAGGCATTTCGACCACCTGGCAGCATCCTGGCTGGGCTGCATTCCACGTGTCATCATCTGGTCACTCCCCTTATCCTCGGATCATGTGCCCAGTCATCAATCTCTGCAAGGAATCCCTATCAGACAGACAGAACAGAAACTTATCAATTTTGTGTCGACACCTTGTACAGACTTCATAGTATGCACAATGCAGTGTATAGACTTTCCAATGTCTAGACTTTGCAAGGCGACAGGAATGTATGGACTTTACAGTGTGTGATGTGCAGACGTTGTATGGACTTCTAAAGTGTAATGCAATGTGCAGACTTTGATCATATATGAAGAACATATGCTGTACAGACTATATGAAGGCAATGCTGAAGCAATGTATAGACTCTGTGAATGCGAAGCAATGCAATGTTCAGACTCTACATATGCAGGGCTATGACATTGTATAGACTTGGTGAATGCAGAACAATGCCATGTACAGACTTAACAAATGAAGCATGCACAAGACACCGATGTATAGACTTCAACGTTATGCAAGCCTGATGCGTGTGCAGACTTAGTGAATGCAACGCTAGAACACGTATAGACTTCATATATACAAGACTGAGAACATAGCAGCTGGTTGTACAGACATGCTAAATGAATATGCAGACTCATCGTGCAATGTTGTCTAGACTTAGAATGCAATGCTTGAAGCAGTGAATAGACTCAGAGTGAATGACAAACTCTGAGTGCAACCAATGTCCAGACTTACTGGTGTGTTGAACGATGCACAAATGCATGAAGCACACAGAGTGTACAGACTTGATGAACAATGCATCTAGGCAGACCCTGTACAGACTTGAGAGACGATGCATGCATGATGTATAGACTTGAAGGGTAATGCATGCAGACAGTTGTACAGAACTTGGTCTTATAATGTATAGACTTAGACAACCAACTGACCAATGTATGGACTTGCCAATTCAAGGGCTGTACAGACTTGATGCAATGCAAGGCAACGAATGTATAGACTTCACGATATGCAAGCAAGGCCAATGTATAGACTTACGAAGGGAAGGGGTTGTACAGACTTGAGCAAAGCAAAGCAACTGAATGTGTAGACTTTCACAATGTGTAGATTTGCCAAAGATAACTGGACGATGTACAGACTTGAACAATTCAAGGATGTATAGACTTTTCGTGAAAGCCCAATGTACAGACTTGCAGAACTGAACGTAGGTAAAGATCCCAATGTATAGACTTCGAAGTTCACTGACGGATGTACAGACTTCACCTCGAGCAAGCAACAGTGCAGTGTATGGACTTTGAAGAATGATGCATGACGCTGTACAGACTTCACTTGAAACAGTCCGATGTACAGACTTTGCCTGACACAGTCCAATGTACATACTTGCTGATGCATTGTATAGACTTACATGAGACGCTCAATGAGACGCTCAATGTACAGACTTAGTCTGATGCGTTGTATAAACTTGCATAAGACGCTCAATAAGACGCTCAATGTACATACTTCAAGTCCAGTGTATAGACATTGCCTTAGACGCTAAATGAGACGGACGTTGTGCAGACTTGTTGGTTAAACAGACACAGACTCTGTACAGACTTTAGCGTGCAGACATGCAGACAATGTGAATGTATAGACTTAACACAACGATGCAATGTTTGGACTTGTGTTGACGCTGCAGGACAACAGCCAATGTATAGACTTTGAGCACAAACGCCACAATGCAATGTATAGACATGCAAGTTATATGAGCTGCACTGTATAGACTCTGCTATGCATGAAGACGAGTGTATAGACTTGGAAATCTGGGGGCGTCGACGCATCTAAGAAGGGGGTCGACCCATGATGCATGGATGTATATACTTGTGTTCTAAACGATGCACAAACACAACACAAAGCAGTGTATAGACTCTACGTGCAATGTGTAGACTAGTGACAGTGTGCAGACTCTGTATATGCATGAACAGCGATTGTTAATGCACTGATGTAGTGTATGCACAGAAGAAGCAATGCACCGATGCACCTGAAGAATGTACATACTTCTTAACAGACACATGCAGCAACTGTTTGCACTGATGCAGTATGTGCACAGAAGAAGCAATGCACCGATGCAATGTATGCACAAGGCAGATATTGAACTGAAACAATGGATGTATAAACTATATGGCATGCAACGCAGCAAGGCAGCTGTCACGCCCCGAGCGCGGAAGATACCCGGAGATGCGCGACGTGTCTATATCAATCATGTCAATCAGAGTGGTCGTGTATTCGACACAAAGACAGAGATGCGCAAAATAGCAAGATAACCCAATCCTTTATTTCATAATGGATAGACTATTACAAATCCAATACTCTGTTAAAAAAAAAAAAAAAAAGGAAAAGAATACATAGTTGACTCAAGAAACTATAGAAAAGACTAGATGACACTTGGAGAATCTCTATCTCTTCACTCTTGACAATTCCCATCCGATTGACTTCCATCGTCGTCGGACTTACCTGAAAAGTACAAAGGGACAAACGGGATGAGCGAACGCTCAGTAGGAAATTATATCTCAAGTACTAGCAAGTGGTTTAAGTAATTACATTTTCATTGATGCAATAAAGCTATGCATGCTCGCATGAAACGACAAGATAGAGAGAATGTAATATCAAAGAAATAAGATGAACTTTCATGAACAAGATACAAGTTATTCAAGATATTCAAGCAAGCACGTTTAACAAGTCATGTCAAGAACTTTGGCTATCATGTTTCAAGCAAGTAAATTACCCTCTTTCGGGCCACGCATTTCATGTAAAGTCAAGTACGATTAAAGTACAAGATGTGTGTGGAATGTCCAATCAAGCAAGTCAAGTACTCGGTATAATGCCAGATACCTTATCATTTTAACTCCCATGGGCACAAGTACTTTCGGGTGCTCCTCCCAGGACCAGATCGGGCCCTATATGCGCAGGCATTTATCATGTGTTTTGACATCCACTCTTGTTTATATAGCCAATATAGAATTTCAATAATCAAGCTTGTAGATACGTATGACAACTTTGATAGAATAGAGTCCAAAATATGACAAAGGACATAGAATGGCGATAATAACGGTATAATCACGAGTTCGATAAAACTAGGTAGAATATGGTTCCCTTAACTTAGGTACCATGACAAATCAATATGGACATTCTTTATATAGAATTGAGGTCCACATGAACATTAGATCAAGCAAGATACCCTCATTCTTATCATAGAATTGGGGTTTACAAGAATGACACGATATGGCATGATATCATCATCCCATCAAGAATTTCTTATGATATACTCTTTGTATAATCATAAGGGCCGGTATACCATGTTTTCTTTAGATTGACATGGCAAAAACTGTGTAATGGGTTTTTAGGGTACAACCAGCTCAGTCGGCCTTGAGGGAATCCAAGGCTACGAGGAATCTTACGGAGGTCTCTATGACTAACTTGCTAGTCCAAAGGAACGGAATGTCCAATGGAGAGCTTGTATGTCAATGAGAGTTGAGTGTGATCGGTAAATCAACATGAAAACATGGGACTATACTCACGGAGTGGAGAATAGTGCCGATATATATATATATGTATAATATATAAACCATCGGTTAGCAAATCAGAGGAAAAATCAGTTTACAGTAAAATAACGACTTAGGTCAAGTCGTGTCTCAAGTAATTAACGCCTAACTTAAGGGCGTTTACATATATTGCCAATTTGCAGAATTTCCATTATTTCATTAATTTATCAAAACACGCCTTTCCTGGGGGCGTTTCTTAAAAGTTGACGACTGCAGGGGCAGGCGTCTCATCATTTACATATTTGACAGGATATAATTATTCTCAGAAATTTATCAAAAACGCGCCCTTGGAAGGGGCGTTACTTTCAAAAACGCGCCCTTGGGAGGGGCGTTTCTTTCCAATTCCACCTTACAGAATATGTGAATTTTAGTTTTTTAACAGATACACGCCCTAGAAAGGGGCGTTACTTTTAATGTTCACGCCTTGTACTGGGGCGTTAGAATATGGAAAACGACTTTGTCCAAGTCGTGAATTTCAAGGGATTTTTAATAAATAATATTTCGAGAGACAAGAGACATGTCATGGCAGTAAAATTTAACAGGAATTCACAGAGTCATGCAAGATATTAAAAATCAATATTTCATATGTATTGTAATTTTTAAACAGATCAATTATTAATCACATGCGATTCTTATGAAATTAACGCCTGCGTAGAGGGCGTCAAATATTAAATTGACGACCACTGGTATGGTCGTTTCTTTTAAATTAGCGCCCTAATCAAGGGCGTTTCTTTCAAAATATTTCAGAAAACGTACGAAAACTATAATAATCATATGCATGACATGCTTATATATATATATATCTTGCATTAATTTCATTTGGGCTACAGTAGCTTGAGAAAACCTACCTTAAAGGGTTGATTTGGAGATAACCGTGAAGGGTCTGTAAGAATTAAAGAGGCAGCAGATGTTGGATGAAGATGATGAAGAACCTTGTTCTTCACGTTACAGAACCTTGTTCTTTACTCAAGCACCAGATCCTTATCCTGCATTAAAGGAGAAGAATAATAATCAATATTCTTCATGCGGCTGTAAACAGAAGGGCAAAAGAAATAAGAAGAACGTATGTTCTTCACTTACCGTGTAGCAGTAGATCGATCAAATGGTTTAGGGTTGGATCGATCGGGTATATTTATAGGATTTTAGAGTCCTAACAAAGGTAGTGTTTGATTGAGGGTAATATATCCTTAATAGAATCCTTACTCTAATAGACACTTACTAGATTAGGTTAATCTTTCCTTGGATAAGTTCTGGGTTCGATCTGTTCACGAACTGAATTAACGCCTTAGGTCAGGGCGTGTATTCTTGAATTAACGCCTTGCATAAGGGCGTTTCTTAAAAAGCGCATTGAAAAAGGGCGTTTCGTGTTTTAAAACACGCCCAAGATAGAGGCGTTTCTTTTACTTGCCTATTTGGTCGTGAGAGTTGACGACCGCACGTGTGGGCGTCCTTTCTTTAGTAACGCCTTTGATAGAGGCGTTTCTTTTTGAATTAACGCCCTAATAAGAGGCGTTATTTTTAATTTGTTTTATTTCGTCCGATTAACCCTATTCCTTTTATATATATTACTTCTGTAATATATATGTTTTAATTCATTTCAATTATTCATTTATTAGGGTTGCTACACCCTCCCCCACTTAAAAAGAATTTGGTCCCCAAATTCAATATATATATAATTATACATGCGGAGAGTGTAGGACATATACCTCTTAGAATAACTCGGGAAATTGTTTCTTCATAGATTCCTCGGTCTCCCATGTCGCTTCGCGTTCAGGATTCTTATTCCATTGCACCTTGATCATGGGAATAACCTTATTCCTTAGAGCTCGTATTTCTCGATCTAATATCTTTAAAGGCCTTTGTTCATATGTGAGATCTTTCTGGATCACCAGATCTCCATGCTCAATAATATGTGACGGATCGTGCACATACTTCTTCAACATAGATATGTGAAATACATTGTGTACCTCGGACAACTGAGGAGGCAACGCGATGCGATAAGCAACCTCGCCAACTCTTTCGAGTACCTCAAATGGTCCGATGAATCTTGGCGTAAGCTTGCCCTTAACACCAAATCTTCGTATGCCGCGTCCAGGGGATATTTTAAGAAATACATGATCTCCAACCTGGAATTCAAGATCTCTTCTCCTGGTATCAGCATAAGCCCTTTGCCTTGTCTGAGCAACTTGTAATCTTTCTCTGATTACTTGTATCTTCTCGGTTGTATCCCTTACCATGTCTGGACCTAATAGTTGTTTTTCTCCAACTTCGTTCCAACATATGGGAGATCGACAACTCCTTCCGTATAAGGCTTCGAAAGGTGCCATTTGGATACTAGCTTGGTAGCTATTATTATATGCAAATTCAACTAAAAGTAAGTGGTCATGCCAGCTTCCTCCAAAGTCAATAATGCATGCTCTCAGCATATCTTCAACAACTTGATTAGTTCGCTCGGTCTGACCATCCGTTTGTGGGTGGAAAGCAGTACTAAAGTTGAGCCTTGTCCCCAACGAATGTTGTAATCCCTTCCAAAAATGAGAAGTAAAACGGGGATCCCTATCAGACACGATTGAGACAGGAATTCCATGTATCCTGACTATTTCTTTAATGTATAGTGCAGCTAGCACATCAATTGACCATCGGCTTTTGATTGGCAAGAAATGTGCCGATTTAGTCAATCGATCAATGATAACCCAGATTCCATCATGTCCTCCTTTAGATTTAGACAAACCCATGATGAAGTCCATACCAATATCCTCCCATTTCCACTTAGGAATATCTAGAGGATGTAGTTTTCCCGCAGGCTTTTGATGTTCCGCCTTGACCTGTTGGCATGTGAGACAGCGTGATACATAGTCCGCTATTTCTCTTTTCATATTAGGCCACCAAAAGTTCCTCTTTACATCTTGGTACATTTTAGTTGATCCAGGATGAATAGTGTATCTTGATCGGTGAGCTTCATCTAAGATCTTCTTCTTTAATTCCGGACAATCGGGTATACAAGTTCTATCTTTGAACGATAACCTTCCATCAGAAGTTAGTTGAAAATCAGATTGTCCTTCTAATCTGCCTTTGATTTCTACTAACATAGGATCATTATCCTGAAGTGTTTGTATCTCAGATAACAAATCCGACTGTATGCTTACATGAGATAATGTGACAAATTTGGATTCCGTGTCCAAGCTTATATTGAGCTCGGAGAATTGTTCAAGTAACCTCCATTCTTGTATCATACAATTGGCTATCCTTGCTCTCGGCTTTCGACTAAGGGCATCAGCCACATAATTACCCTTTCCGGGATGGTATTGTATACTGAAGTCGAAGTCCTTGAGATATTCTAGCCAACGTCTTTGTCTCATGTTCAGCTCCTTTTGTGAAAATAGATATTTGAGACTTTTGTGATCGGAGTATACAGTAAACTGTACCCCATAGAGATAGTGTCTCCATATCTTTAGGGCAAATACTACCGCGGCCAATTCCAAGTCATGGACGGGGTAATTCTACTCATGCTTCTTCAGTTGACGAGAAGAGTATGCTATGACCTTCCCATGTTGCATTAGAACACATCCGAGGCCAATGCCAGAAGCATCAGTGTAGACCTCGAATTTCTCTCCTTCAATTGGTAGGGCTAAGACTGGAGCTGTGGTGAGATGATCCTTGAGAGTTTGGAAACTGCTTTCACATTCCTCACTCCATTCATATCGGATCTCCTTACGAGTTAATCTTGTAAGTGGTACGGCGATCTTAGAGAAATCTTTGATAAATCGCCGATAATAGCCTGCAAGACCTAAGAAACTTCTGATCTCGCTTGCATTAGTGGGTCTCTCCCAGTTTCTCACAGCTTCAACTTTTGACGGATCCACAGATAAACCGTCCTTGGATATGACATGTCCGAGAAAAGCCACTTCTTCAAGCCAGAACTCGCATTTACTGAGTTTAGCATATAATTGATTTGTCCTCAAGACTTGCAATGCAATCCTCAAATGCTCTTCATGTTCTTCCTTAGTCTTAGAATATATCAATATATCATCGATGAAGACTACTATGAATTGATCCAAGTAAGGCCTGAATATGCTATTCATTAACTGCATAAAGGCAGCAGGGGCATTTGTTAGTCCAAAAGGCATAACAACAAATTCGTAATGGCCATACCTGCTTCTGAATGCGGTCTTGTGAATGTCATCATCCTTGATCCTTAATTGATGATATCCCGACCGGAGATCAATCTTGGAGAAATATTTGGATCCTGAAATCTGATCAAACAATTCATCGATTCTCGGCAGTGGATACTTGTTCTTGATAGTAAGATGATTCAACTGTCGATAGTCAATACACAATCTCATGGATCCATCCTTCTTCTTTACAAATAAGACTGGTGCTCCCCACGGGGAAGTACTTGGTCTAATAAACCCTTTTCGGATTAGTTCCATCAACTGCTCCTTCAACTCCTTGAGTTCAGCAGGGGACATTCTATATGGTGCCTTTGAAACCGGACCAGCACCAGGGACTAAGTCGATGGTAAAGGCCACATCTCTTTGCGGGGGTAATCCCGGCAATTCCTCCGGAAATACGTCTGGGAATTCTCGTACTACTTGAACGTCTTCTATCTTGGTTTCCTTAGCTTCTTTATTAGTGACAAAAGCAAGGAAGGATACACATCCTTTCCTGACGAGCTTGCTTGCTCGAAGAGCCGAAATAAGAGGGGATTTGCTTCGACTCTTAGGACTAGTATAAGTCAGTTCTGGAAATTCTTTGAAAACAATCTTGCTATTACGGCAATCAACCGTTGCCTGGTACTTAGATAACCAATCTGCTCCTAGTATAACATCATATTCTTTTAGATCTAAGCAGATAAGATCAATAGGAAAATTCTTTCCTCGAACCAACACCTCACAGTTTTGGTAATGATGCGTGATATCCGTCTCGTTTCCGAGAGGAGTAGACAATATTATCTTCATCCATTCTGGTTCTAGAGGTAATGGGTCAGCAAACTTCTTGGAAATAATGGAATGCGATGCACCTGTATCAAATAAGACATGTGCATATTTGGAACAAATTTTTAATGTACCTTCCACCAATCCGCCTTCTTCTTCTGGTTCGGTCTCTTGGATTGCATAAAGACGCGCGTTCCTTGTCACTGGGCGTTTACCCTCACCATCTTGGTCATTCATTAATGGACAATCGGGAATCCGATGTTCACGACTCCCACAACGGAGACATGCTCCTAATTTCCTCCAGCATTCTTCTGTTTTGTGACCAGCCTTGTCACAATGCTTGCATACTACGTTTGAAGGGGTAGTGGTGATAGAGAAAGGCTTGGATTTCTTGTACTTCTGATCTTGAGAGGAAGAACCTCCATTATTGGGCCTCTTCTTAAAGTTGGGTTTAAAAGAACCCGAACTTGTGACTTGCTCCTTTTTGTCTTTCCCACGGATCCTATCAGATAGTTCCGTGGCATCTTCAAGCAACTGAGCTCGGCGCACTATTTCAGTATAAACTTGAATATCCATAGGCGCCAGTTGAGTAATGTAGTGGGGCCTAAGCCCATTAAGAAATCTACGGGCTTTCATCTTTTCCGTGCCAATTAAATGCTTAGCATATCTAGACAGTCTAGAGAACTGTGCTTCATAATCAGCCACCGATAAAGATCTTTGCTTTAAAGCGGCAAATTCGGCGGCCTTCCTTTCCTGGACCCTATCAGAGAAATATTTGGCGTTGAAATATTCAACGAATTCACCCCATGTAACTTGAGTTGGGTCAATAGTAGCTTCAATCGACTCCCACCAGCATCTAGCATCCTTTTCTAACTGGAAAGTAGCTAATAAGACTTTGTCCTGATCCGTGCATTGCATGACACGGAATATACGTTCAATCTCCCGAACCCAATGCTCGGCATCGTCTGGATCGGTCGATCCCATGAACTTCGGGGGATTCATATTCTTGAATGCTTGGTGTAAGCTTCCAGCTCGTGGAGCACCACCTTGTGCTACCTGTTGTAGCACTTGGGTCATCCCTTGAAGGGTACGCTGCATGTTGCGCCATTGAGCACGTTCGGCAGCCATTATCCTACAATTACAATAGCTATGTTAGTATTATATCACTATGATCTTATAAAGGACTCATTGATCATTTAACCCTTGGTTCTACCCACTCTCACTTGGTTAAAGGTTTTGAAACCTATCCTTGGACTTGGGTTTTCTAGGAATTGAATACCTTAGGCTCTGATACCACAAAGACTGTCACGCCCCGAGCGCGGAAGATACCCGGAGTTGCGCGACGTGTCTATATCAATCATGTCAATCAGAGTGGTCGTGTATTCGACACAAAGACAGAGATGCGCAAAATAGCAAGATAACCCAATCCTTTATTTCATAATGGATAGACTATTACAAATCCAATACTCTGTTAAAAAAAAAAAAAAAAGGAAAAGAATACATAGTTGACTCAAGAAACTATAGAAAAGACTAGATGACACTTGGAGAATCTCTATCTCTTCACTCTTGACAATTCCCATCCGATTGACTTCCATCGTCGTCGGACTTACCTGAAAAGTACAAAGGGACAAACGGGATGAGCGAACGCTCAGTAGGAAATTATATCTCAAGTACTAGCAAGTGGTTTAAGTAATTACATTTTCATGGATGCAATAAAGCTATGCATGCTCGCATGAAACGACAAGATAGAGAGAATGTAATATCAAAGAAATAAGATGAACTTTCATGAACAAGATACAAGTTATTCAAGATATTCAAGCAAGCACGTTTAACAAGTCATGTCAAGAACTTTGGCTATCATGTTTCAAGCAAGTAAATTACCCTCTTTCGGGCCACGCATTTCATGTAAAGTCAAGTACGATTAAAGTACAAGATGTGTGTGGAATGTCCAATCAAGCAAGTCAAGTACTCGGTATAATGCCAGATACCTTATCATTTTAACTCCCATGGGCACAAGTACTTTCGGGTGCTCCTCCCAGGACCAGATCGGGCCCTATATGCGCAGGCATTTATCATGTGTTTTGACATCCACTCTTGTTTATATAGCCAATATAGAATTTCAATAATCAAGCTTGTAGATACGTATGACAACTTTGATAGAATAGAGTCCAAAATATGACAAAGGACATAGAATGGCGATAATAACGGTATAATCACGAGTTCGATAAAACTAGGTAGAATATGGTTCCCTTAACTTAGGTACCATGACAAATCAATATGGACATTCTTTATATAGAATTGAGGTCCACATGAACATTAGATCAAGCAAGATACCCTCATTCTTATCATAGAATTGGGGTTTACAAGAATGACACGATATGGCATGATATCATCATCCCATCAAGAATTTCTTATGATATACTCTTTGTATAATCATAAGGGCCGGTATACCATGTTTTCTTTAGATTGACATGGCAAAAACTGTGTAATGGGTTTTTAGGGTACAACCAGCTCAGTCGGCCTTGAGGGAATCCAAGGCTACGAGGAGTCTTACGGAGGTCTCTATGACTAACTTGCTAGTCCAAAGGAACGGAATGTCCAATGGAGAGCTTGTATGTCAATGAGAGTTGAGTGTGATCGGTAAATCAACATGAAAACATGGGACTATACTCACGGAGTGGAGAATAGTGCCGATATATATATATATGTATAATATATAAACCATCGGTTAGCAAATCAGAGGAAAAATCAGTTTACAGTAAAATAACGACTTAGGTCAAGTCGTGTCTCAAGTAATTAACGCCTAACTTAAGGGCGTTTACATATATTGCCAATTTGCAGAATTTCCATTATTTCATTAATTTATCAAAACACGCCTTTCCTGGGGGCGTTTCTTAAAAGTTGACGACTGCAGGGGCAGGCGTCTCATCATTTACATATTTGACAGGATATAATTATTCTCAGAAATTTATCAAAAACGCGCCCTTGGAAGGGGCGTTACTTTCAAAAACGCGCCCTTGGGAGGGGCGTTTCTTTCCAATTCCACCTTACAGAATATGTGAATTTTAGTTTTTTAACAGATACACGCCCTAGAAAGGGGCGTTACTTTTAATGTTCACGCCTTGTACTGGGGCGTTAGAATATGGAAAACGACTTTGTCCAAGTCGTGAATTTCAAGGGATTTTTAATAAATAATATTTCGAGAGACAAGAGACATGTCATGGCAGTAAAATTTAACAGGAATTCACAGAGTCATGCAAGATATTAAAAATCAATATTTCATATGTATTGTAATTTTTAAACAGATCAATTATTAATCACATGCGATTCTTATGAAATTAACGCCTGCGTAGAGGGCGTCAAATATTAAATTGACGACCACTGGTATGGTCGTTTCTTTTAAATTAGCGCCCTAATCAAGGGCGTTTCTTTCAAAATATTTCAGAAAACGTACGAAAACTATAATAATCATATGCATGACATGCTTATATATATATATATCTTGCATTAATTTCATTTGGGCTACAGTAGCTTGAGAAAACCTACCTTAAAGGGTTGATTTGGAGATAACCGTGAAGGGTCTGTAAGAATTAAAGAGGCAGCAGATGTTGGATGAAGATGATGAAGAACCTTGTTCTTCACGTTACAGAACCTTGTTCTTTACTCAAGCACCAGATCCTTATCCTGCATTAAAGGAGAAGAATAATAATCAATATTCTTCATGCGGCTGTAAACAGAAGGGCAAAAGAAATAAGAAGAACGTATGTTCTTCACTTACCGTGTAGCAGTAGATCGATCAAATGGTTTAGGGTTGGATCGATCGGGTATATTTATAGGATTTTAGAGTCCTAACAAAGGTAGTGTTTGATTGAGGGTAATATATCCTTAATAGAGTCCTTACTCTAATAGACACTTACTAGATTAGGTTAATCTTTCCTTGGATAAGTTCTGGGTTCGATCTGTTCACGAACTGAATTAACGCCTTAGGTCAGGGCGTGTATTCTTGAATTAACGCCTTGCATAAGGGCGTTTCTTAAAAAGCGCCTTGAAAAAGGGCGTTTCGTGTTTTAAAACACGCCCAAGATAGAGGCGTTTCTTTTACTTGCCTATTTGGTCGTGAGAGTTGACGACCGCACGTGTGGGCGTCCTTTCTTTAGTAACGCCTTTGATAGAGGCGTTTCTTTTTGAATTAACGCCCTAATAAGAGGCGTTATTTTTAATTTGTTTTATTTCGTCCGATTAACCCTATTCCTTTTATATATATTACTTCTGTAATATATATGTTTTAATTCATTTCAATTATTCATTTATTAGGGTTGCTACAGCAGCAATGCAATGTATAGACTTCAGAACAAACGTTGCACAAATGCCATGAATGTATAGACATGCGAATCTGGGGGGGTCGACCCATCTAAGAGGGGGGTCGACCCATCTAAGTGCACTGATGCAATGTATGCACATAGCAGATATTGAACTGAAGCTATCTGACAGAATGCAATGCATTTATACAGAGAACAAATGCAATGTATGCTAAACACAATGACTGACTCACTGTAATGAATGCACCTGTGATACTCTCACTGTGTTGCTATCATCAAAACAACATAGCATATGCTTGTGCCTAAGGGGCACAACAAGTATGGGTGAATTCCTAGTTGACCCACCGCAGCCGCATGCACGGGAGAGCCTTCACTTCTCCGTCAACGTCATACATGCCTCAGTAGCTTTCCAACTCCCCGAGCCGCAGGAGGAGGGAGTTAGTTCCCAGGGAGCCAGTTCCCAATCGCCCAAGTCCACACTATGGTATCTAGGGTGACGACCATCTCATCAGTGTTCTTTTCCTAAGGAAGACACTGAGAAGATTTTTGACAAACTTCTGGAGGATGGCTGGGTGCTGACACATGACCCGCCGTCTTGTTACAATGAGACGGCCAAGAGACACCCCCGCTATTGCAAGTATCATGCAAGGGTGTCTCACCCCACTCGGCAATGCCCAGAGGTTCAAGACTTCATTGAAGCCCTCATCCAGAGAGGGGTTGTCGATACTCAGGGGAACTCCATGACGAGGTTGCGTCTTGCAGAGGCCGCCAGGGAAACTCTTCAGCAGGTTCGGCGAGAAGCTGAGGCTTTCTCCCGGTTAACCCGACCAAGTAAGCCTGCGAAAAATGATGAATTCCCATTACTCACTAAAGGCAAGGCCACCTATAAAGGGGCTAAGGTCCAGAACCCAGGAAGTCAAGCCGTGGGAGAGAGTTCCAAGGCCCGTCCCAGGTCGAGTCAACCTGGCATCGTCATAAGAGAGAACTCTCGGCCAGATAACAAAGGCAAAGCCAAGGCGTCAGAGCCTTCAGCCAAAGCTCCTGCCAAGTCAGCAAGGCCATTAGTCGTGGAGAGGACTCGACTTCTTGAGCCCGCGAAGACCCCAATTAAGGCCTCTGTCAGCCCAGCGAGGCCGCCAATTGTAGAAAAGCCTCAGCAGCTCAAGCAAGCCAACCCACCAGCCCAAGCAAAGTCGGTGGAACCACAAAGCTCCCAGAGGCCCTACTGTGGACTGGCAGAGTTCCAGGAGTTGCCTCCTGAAATAATTGCTCAGGCAATCAATGCCACCTTCCAGCCTCAGCCGGAGGAGGCTAATTGGACCAAGGTTGTCCCCAGGAAAAGCCGCGGCAGTAAGGCCCCTAAGGAGCCAGCCCGGAGCAAAAAGCTAAATTCTGGGAGCAAGCGAGTCCCACCTCCAAAGCAAACTCCCCTTTCTTCTCAAGAGGCAGCACGCCAAAAGAAGCAAGAGAAGAACCGCAGGAAGAATTTGAAGAGGAGATTGAAGAAGCAAGCCGAGCAAGCAGCTACTATGGAGGCTCCTAAGGAGCCAACTCCTCTACAAAGACTTCAAAAGCTCATAGATGAGCTGGAGGAGTACACTCCCCCTCATCCCACCAGGGTCGTCACTCTAGACGAATATATTCCCTGGGACAAGCTTGGGCACAAAGCCCGTCTTCTGCAATGGCTCCGGGAAATGGCCCACCGTCTTGAAGAAGGTGAAGACTTCCCAATCCCAGAGGAGCTCTCATTATTCTATAACGATGAGGAGCTCACTGTCGAGATGCTCGAGGAAATGCTGCAAGAGCTCTCCTGCAACATGGTGGCGATCCCGCCACCTGACAACATTTACTGTCCCACGGCTGATAGCACTGGAGGCAAGGCTCCTATGGCAACATATCAGCGTCGCTCGGCAAGAAATGGCCGGGGACGTGGACGAGGTCGTGGCCGAGGACGTGGACGTGAAGGCCCCCTGGCCCTCGACCGGGTCATAATATTCAGAGGGGAGAAGCCGGGTCCTGTCCCGGAAACTCAAGTTCGGGGGATCCCTTTCATCCTCAGCCCCTCAGAGGGTTCAAGCCCCATCTCAACGGCTAAGCCGGGTGGCGTCCTTTTTACAATCACCTCCTCCGATGAAGAAGAGGAGCCAGCCAAATCGCCAAAGTGCGAGGAGACGTCAGAGCAGGCCGGCCCATCTAACAGGGCTAAGCCCGCCAGCCAGGCCGGTCCTTCTAATGAAGACCAGCATGATGGGCCTTTGCCACCTCCAGAGGAATCCTTGGCTCCGCTATTCCAAGAAGATACGGAAGGCCAGAATGCGGAGGAGCGCCCTTCTAAGCGAGAGAAGACTCGCCAAGCGCCGAAGACCCTGGCGGAGATCATCCCGCCATTTGATAAGACCCGTGCTCGGGCGGACCGCAAAATCATTCATCATATGAAGCGGTTCCCAACAAATGTCACTATTTGGGAAGCCATTGCCTGGAGCAAAGACCTCAGAGAGGCTCTTGTCAAGATACTTCAAGATCCAAAGGCATATGAAGCCCATGTGACAGAGTTGCAAGCCCAGGCATATGAAGCACTCACAGCCAACATCTCCTTCACGGACAAAGACATGTTGTTGTCCTCTCCGTGTCATAATCGCCCCTTATATATGAAGGGGACGATTAATGGGCATGATGTGAATCGCACCCTGGTTGACGCTGGAGCGGCTGTTAACATCATGCCTTTGAAGACTTTCAAGTCTTTATACTTGGCACCCTATCTACAAAAGATGACTGATGTCAAGATCTCGGGATTCAATCAGGGTTCCGAGGAGGCGCTTGGTCGGGTTGTAGTCAAGCTTGCCTTGGGTGATTTTGTCACCCAAGCGACATTTTATATCATCAACTCCGACACATCTTACAAGATGCTGCTTGGAAGACCCTGGCTTCATGAGAATTGGGTTGTTCCTTCAACTCTTCATCAGTGCATTAAATATGCCAAGAAAGGGGAGCAACATACGGTCTTCGCAGACCAGGCCCCGTTCCACCCCAATGAGTGCCATCTAGCCGATGCTTCACTATATTTTGGGAAGCCCACTTTATCAATCCCCGAGTCTTTAAAAGACAAAGGGAAGCAAAAGGTGGACCCTGAAGTTGAGGAAGGGCAGCTCTTCACTGTCAACCAAGACATGGTAAAGCTGCACAGGCTGAGCCTCAGTGCCGCCTCCAAGCCGACTCAACCAGAAAGGCGGGATGTTGACTTTGAAGCCAACCTCATCAGCCGGGTCATTAACGGGAGTATCTCCTTACTGCCGAAGTGCCTCCAGCTCTCGTCCCAACGGGAAGAATACGAGGTGGAGCCGTTCAAGACCTTTACAGTCTCCTATCAACGGAGAAGGAGACGCAACAAGAGCAAGAGGGACAAGCCGATCATCTTTTACAAAGGTGATTTAGTCCCACCATGTCCTCTTGAAGATGACTTCGGCTGGGATACTCCCACCGATGTGGCGCCAGAGCTAGTCCAGGAGATGGATGATATGCCCAACTACATCAAGGAAATGTGTAAAAAGCAGCACATCCCGCAAACTCTGGACCCCGCGCGAGAGTCGTACTTCCATCAGTTGTGGAATCCTCTGCAAGTCCGTGGGCAACCTCCCTTCTCCCGCAAAGATACAAGGGGCCTTGGCTATGACCAGGAGACGGACTTCGAGGTCCACTTTGCAGTCAACACCATAGGACTGCTACCTCTCCATCACGGGCAAGCAGAAGCTGAGCCCAAGGTTGATGACTCTATAAGGGAGTCCGGTGATGTGTCCTTAACACCCTCACCTTCATCAGGAGCTGACAATGGTCACCCTTCAGAGGAAAGAGCAGCCCAGCCTGCTAACCATCCGCAAAACAAAGCAAGCCCTTCGGCTTCAAGTCACGAGCAAGGGTGCTTCGAAGAATTTGAAGTCTACGAAGCCAACACTAATGATGAGGGAGACTTCGTCGACCTCCAACTAGCTCCACCGGAGCTTGAAGACGGTGGTCAAGCAACTGTGGACGAATTGATTGAAATCAATCTCGGAAGCAAAAGCGACCATCGTCCAACCTTCATAAGTGATCTACTCAGCGAGGAAGAAAGGCAGTCGTATCGACAGCTTTTAGAAGAGTTCAGGGATTGTTTCGCCTGGACTTATAAAGAAATGCCCGGGCTCAATCCTTCTGTGGCTGAACATGAGCTGGCAATACTTTCAACAGTCAAGTCAGTCAAGCAAGCTCAAAGGCGTATGCGCCACGAGCTGGAGCTGAAGGTCAACGCTGAGGTTGACAAAATGCTCAACGTGGACTTTATAGAGCCTTGCATGTATCCTGTGTGGCTCGCCAATATCGTCCCCGTCAAGAAGAAGAATGGCAAAGTCCGAGTCTGCATCGACTTCAGGGATTTGAATAAGGCATGCCCAAAGGACGACTTTCCTGTCCCAATCACCGAGACAATGGTTGATATGACCACCGGTCATGAAGCCTTGTCTTTTATGGACGGGTCGTCGAGTTATAATCAAATCCGCATGGCCGTCAAAGACAAAGACCATATGGCTTTCCAGTCTCCTAAGGGGATCTTCAACTACAAAAGGATGTCGTTCGGTCTGAAGAATGCCGGCGCAACCTATCAAAGGGTAATGACCAAGATCTTCGACGAGATGCTACATGACCTTGTCGAATGTTATGTCGATGATCTGGTCGTCAAGACAAAGAAGCGGGAGGACCACTTAGCTGACCTACGTCGAGTCTTTGAAAGGCTTCGACAATTTCAACTCAAGATGAACCCGATGAAGTGCGCCTTCGGCGTCTCAAGCGGCAAGTTCCTCGGCTTCATTGTCAGGTACCGGGGCATAGAAATCGACCCTGACAAAATAAAGGCTATAAGAGGACTACCTCCGCCCAAGAACTTGACAGAGCTCAGATCTCTTCAGGGGAGACTCGCCTATATTAGGCGGTTTATTTCTAACCTCTCAGGAAGATGCCTACCTTTCGACAGACTGATGAAGAAAGGGGCACCCTTCATATGGGACGAAGACTATCAGAAGGCCTTCGAGCAAATCAAGGAGTATTTGCT
Source organism: Amorphophallus konjac (assembly GCA_022559845.1). Taxonomy (NCBI): domain Eukaryota; kingdom Viridiplantae; phylum Streptophyta; class Magnoliopsida; order Alismatales; family Araceae; genus Amorphophallus; species Amorphophallus konjac. The sequence continues at coordinate 287,187,183 of CM040123.1, read as the reverse complement.
GACTCCTCCTGTCTTAGGGGCACCTGTCAGAGGGAAGCCCCTTATCTTATATATTGCTGCTATGGATGCCTCTTTGGGGGCTCTCCTAGCCCAGATTAATGAAGAGGGCAAGGAGCAGCTGTTGTACTACCTCAGCCGAAAGTTGATTGGGCCTGAGCATCGGTACGCTCCCATGGAAAAGGTGTGCCTAGCTCTGGTGTTTGCTGTCAAGAAGCTAAGGCACTATCTCCTAGCCCATCGGGTGGAGCTCATCTCAAAATGTGACCCACTCAAGCTTCTGCTCAGCCAGCCTGTCCTCTCTGGTAGGCTTGGTAAATGGGCACTTATCCTCATGGAGTTCGACATCACCTTCGTCCCACGTAAGGCGATCAAAGGACAAGGAATGGCGGAGTTCTTAGCAACGCACCCTGTGCCGGAAGATTCGCCACTCAACTTCGAGCTCCCCGATGAAGAGGTGTTAGTGCCTTCTCAAGCTACTGGGGAACATTATGAAAAAGTCCCACCACAGATGGAGCCAGGTGTCCTCACTCTTGACCTCCCATACTGGGAGTTATATTTTGATGGTGCCTCTCGGACAATCAAAAGGGCCGGTGGCCTTACAGACTATGTCTCAGGCGCGGGGGTAGTCTTTGTATCTCCACAAAGCGGCATCCTCCACAACTCTTGTACTCTCATGAAGTCGCTGACTAATAATGAGGCAGAGTATGAAGCGCTAATTATCGGGCTTCAGTTGGCATTAGAGATGGACATCAAGTGCATCAAAGTGTACGGGGATTCTCAGCTCGTCATCCGACAAGTACTGGGCGTCTATAATGTCCGGAAGAAGGAGCTCGTCCCTATCATGCAGCCGTCATGAGGCTCAAAGAAAAATTCTACCTATTTGAAATAGGCCATGTCCCCAGAGACAGCAACTCCCAGGCTGATGCTCTTGCAAAATTGGCAGCAGCCCTAAAACTCCCGCCTGAGGGAGAATTAAATATTACTGTCAGATATCGAAGGCTCATGCCAAGTGTGCTCGACGAAGAATCCGGCCTCACTGTTTATGAGGTCGACAACATTCAAGAGGAGAATGCTCCCGAAGAAGAAGATTGGCGCGAGCCAATTATAAAAATAAAGAACGGCTGGCTCCCTCATGATCGGGCTCAGAGGTGCAACTGCTACGCAGAGCGACATCCTACCAGCTGATTGGCGGTCTGCTCTTTAGGCTCGTCCATGAAAAAGACCGATCGGTCCTCCTGCGGTGCCTTTCGTCCAAGGAAGCGAAGACCGTCATGCACGAGGTCCACTCCGGATTGTGTGGAGCTCACCAGGCAGGAGCTAAGATGAAAAATAGCATCAAGCTTAAAGGGTTCTATTGGCCTACCATGTACGAAGATTGCAATCAATATGCTCGTACATGTCATCAATGCCAAGCATTCGGCCCAGTCCCTCGGCGGCCACCTAACCCGCTCCATCCAACAGCGCCTACTTGGCCATTTGCAGAGTGGGGTATGGATATTGTGGGACCATTCCCACCATCGTCCCAAGGCCACAAGTTCATACTTGCCGCCACTGATTACTTCTCCAGATGGGCGGAAGCCGTTCCACTACGGGAAGTTACAGGGGAGATAGTTGCTCGTTTTGTGCGGCACTATATCATATACAGATTCGGCACCCCCAGTCGGATTATATCCGATAATGGCACGCCATTCATGAACAATATTGTTTATGCTCTGGCGGCCAAGTTCCATATTGACTGGAGAGCGTCGTCGGTCTACAATCCCCAGGCCAATGGGTTAGCCGAGGCCTTCAACAAAACCCTCTGCAAACTGCTGTCCAAGATAGTAGGCGGCCGCAAACGGGATTGGGGCGAGAAGGTCCACGAAGCCCTATGGGCCTATCGTACCATCTACAAAACCCCCACGGGTTGCTCCCCATTCTCCCTGGTCTATGGAGCTGAAGCAGTGATCCCTGTGGAGATCGAGCTAGCATCTTACCGCGTTGCCGTGCACGCCGGATTGCCAGGCCAAGACCAATCTGAAACTGAAAGAAGGCTCGAGGAATTGTCCAACCTTGAAGGTCAAAGACTCAAAGCCTACAAGCACTTACAAGTGTATCAAGCCCGCATGACACGTGCCTATGATAAGCTGGTCAATCAAAGGGCATTCAAGAAAGGCGACCTCGTCATGATTAAAGAAAAGGAGGTTCTCGTGGGAAGATCCAGCGGTAAACTCCAGCCTAATTGGCGTGGGCCTTACGTCATCCAGAAAGTCTACGAAGGAGGGGCCTATACGGTCCTTAACCACAAGGGGGACAATCCCTTCCCTCCTCTCAACGGCAAGCATATGAAACTCTATCATGCGCCACCGCAGGAGTTTCCACAGCAGTCCTCACAGGACAGTACCTCTCCTTAGTGAAGGTTCAAAAAAAAAAAAAAGGAAGGGGTTAAAAATACCGATACCCCGGCGGACTCAGTCATCCTTCAACAGTTGGCTGAGGGCAAAAAGGCCATAGACCCGGTCGAGGTGAAAACCCGAAAGGGTGTCTCGGGCAAAAATGGGCAACCCCTCGGTATGAAAACCCGCAAGAGCGCACCGGAAAAAGCTAAAGGGGGCCAGCCTCGGCGAAAACCCGAAAGGGCGGTGAGGTTGGTAATGTGAAAAAAAAATCATCTCTGTCTATTCTAAGGGTGGCTCTAAGTCAATGACTCCACCCCATCTCGGCCAAAACATCATATTGATGCTATGGCTACACCTTACATGTCATCCCATGACACCTAGACCCATCGACGTTCTCACGTTGTCATACTCTGTCCTATCGGGCTCGGCCTACGCATGCCCCTTTCGGGCTGTCGACCCATTCTGCCTACCGACTTCGAGGTTCAGCTCAGGTGTCTCTAAGCGGTTAAACCCGCTTACTCTCTTGTCCCACTGGGACTGGCCTCAGTATGCTCTCTCGGGCTGCCAACCCTTCATGCCTTTCGGCTCCTTCTATCTCGAGATTGGCTTCAGTATGCTCTCTCGGGCTGCCAACTCATTATGCCTTTCGGCTCATCTTACCCCTCGGGTTCGGCCTCAGTACGCCCTCTCGGGTTGCCAACCCATCATGCCTTTCGGCTCATTTTACCTTCTGGGACTGGCCTCAGCACGCCCTCTCGGGCTGCCAACCCATTCTGCCTTTTGGCTCATTTCACCTTATAGTGATTGGCCTCAGTACGCCCTCTCGGGCTGCCAACCCCTCATGCCTTTCGACTCATTTTACCTTCTAGGACTGGTCTCAGCACGCCCTCTCGGGCTGCCAACCCATTCTGCCTTTTGGCTCATTTCACCTTCTAGTGATTGGCCCCAGTAGGCCCTCTCGGGCTGCCAACCCATCATGCCTTTCGGCTCATCTTACCTTTCTGAGATCTGGTCTCAGTATGCCCTCTCGGGTTGCCAATCCATCATGCCTTTTGGCAGATGTCCCACCGGGTCTGGCCTTAGCATGTCCTCTCGGGCCGCCAACCCACTTCTTCGCCTATTGGCTTTAGGATTTGACTCTCACGTCCCACTAGGGCTGTCAAATCCACCCTTTTTCTTCTTCTGGGTCTGGCCTCTGCATGCCCCTTTCGGGTTGTCAACCCATCCCGCCTCTTGGCTTCAGACTTGACTCATATATCCCACCGGGATCGCCAAGTCTATTCCTTTGTCCCCACGGGCTTGGCCTCTGCATACCCTCGTCGGGCTGCCAACCCTATTTGCCTATCGGCTCACGGATTTGACTCGTACGTCCCACCCGGGCTGTCAAATCCCCTCTTTTCATCGCTTCGGGTCTGTCCTATGTATGCTCTCTCGGGCTGCAGACCCATTCCGCCTATCGGCCTCCAGGTTTAACCCGCATGTCCCTTTCGGACTGTTAAACCTACTCCTTTGTTGTCCCAACCGGGTTTGGCACATACACACCCCTTTCGGGTTGCCAACCCGTTCAACCTTCAACTTTTGGATTTGGCTAATTACGTTCCGCTAGGGCAGCCAAAGCCATCCATTTGTCCCACCTCTGCGGCACACACATCCCTAGGGGAGTGCCACTTTCTCCTTGCCTTTTGGCATTATAGGACCAAAAAAAAAAAAACAGGGTTAAAAATATTGATGCCCCAGCGGACTTGGTTGTTTCTGTTAGAAGAACAATCAAGGGCAAAAAGGTTTTGACCCGGCTAAGGTGAAAACCCGAAAGGGCGCCTTAGGCAAAAATGGGTACCCCTCAGTGTGAAAACCCGAAATGGCGCACTGGAAAAAGCTAAAGGGGGCCAGTCCTGGCGAAAACCCGAAAGGGCGGTAGGGCTGGTAAAGTGATAAAAAAATATATATACAAAAAAAAGAGAGACATGTGCAAGAGGACGGAAGCAAAAAACAGCTATGCTAAGCTCTGTCCTTTATTCACTAATGTCATCAAGGGAGCCCGAGACAAGCCCTCGGGAGTAACTTAAACAAAGAATGGGGCGCAAGGGCCTTATGTACAAGAAAATGCCAGAGCTCGTCAACCACGGCGCTCGTCCCCTCGCAACTCTGCAAGGCGAGTCTCCCTCTGGAAGATCTCACCCCGAAGCTCATCAGATCGGCGACGGCAGGTCTCCACCTCAGCTTGGACACTACGACGCTCCTCAGCAGCCTCCTGAAGCTCTCTCTGTAGCTCCTCCACTCGGAGAGAAACCCTCCAGCTATGTCCCTCGAGGCTCTCGAGGTGGAGGTCAGTCTCCGCCTGGGCCACTCGAAGCTCACGCAACTGCTCCTCCTGCTCCTGGACCTATAGTTGGACTCTCCGTCTCTGCTCCTGTGCAAGATGGAGGCGAGCAAACTCGCTCCATAAGCCCTCCAGTTTCGCGGCCCATGCATCCCGGGGAAGACTCAGTCCGTGGTAGCTCCTGGTGAACACCTCCAGATCGGCCCTCAAAGCCTCCACGGAGGGCAGTGGGTCAGCCCGGATCAACTGATCAAGACCCTGCAGGAGCTGGTCAACGATGGCAACATGTAACGCCGTCCCGAGTGCAGGAGCGTCGGGCCACTCAACTCCAAGGGCAGGGAAATCCATGGGTGCCACGCCTGCCCCTTCTACGGACCCTATTTGTAAAAAAAAAAGAGGAGAGATTGTGAGTGTATCACCACAATAATGTCACCAGGGTAAGACTCCAAGAGTGCAAACTTCAAGGACTCTTACCTGAAGCAGTCTCACTCGCCGGGTTGGGCCCACGAGGAGATCCCTCCCTAGGGACTGGGGGTTATCAACAAGTGCTGGTCCCTGCTCTGTGGATGGTATAGGCGTCGCCGACCTCTCTGCAAAGAAGGCAAGGAACGGAAAGTCTAAGTACTCCGGCCATACCAAAAACCAGAATGAGCACTTCATATTTAATGAAGACATACCAGCCTGCATAGGTGCCTCCTCCTCAATTACAGCGGGGTCAACCTCTGTCGTTGGCTCCATGGAAGGAGAGACAGCTGAAAGAAGGCATTCGCATGTCAAATGATGATCAATATCATAAATGAAAGGGGTCTTGTTGGATGAACGACAAAATTCCTTAATTTGACGACAATGTACCTATCGCTGCAGAATCAGTGGAGGCCGCGGCCTCGTCAACGGTGCCTTGCTCTTTAGATGGCATATGAAATGAGCCTGGCGTCTGGTCTATCTCTGTAGACCGAGGGAGGTTGCCCTCTTGAGGATCGCCAACTGTTTCAAAACAGAAGCATCTCAGGATGTCAATATGCAGCAGTATGTGTGGTTGGAATGATGTACAGAGTATCTTTGTGCATACCTAAAGTCTGCACCCGGCTAGACTCTGCAACGTCGGTAGTACCTGCCAATGGTCCCATACCTAGGGACGATGCCTCCTTGCCAGGGATTGCAACCTCTGTAGTTGGAATCCCAACCCTTTCATCAAAAGCTGGCAAGTCAGCAGAAGAGCCGACCTCTATGAGTTTGGAAAGCTCATCCAAAGGGAAGGTCGTCTGAGCAGCTATACGACAATGAGCAAGACAAGTTAGATAAGCTCATTATTTCATGCACAGAAAGGAAAAGGGAATCTTAAGTCACCTGGGCTCATCCTGATTTCGCCTTCTTCAGAAAAACTTGATGATGAAGAAGAAGAACTCCCGCTGGAGGAGGTGTTGGAAGTCCCTGTCCTTGATGAGGTGCCAGAGCCTCTCTCTCCTGAAGAACCGGACGGCAGAGAAGTCTCCTCGACGCCAGAAGATCCCTTCCCCCCTCCAACGGCAGGGAGAGGGGTCTGAGCTCGAGAAGTCCCTGCAGCATGCAATGATATATTAGCTGAAGTACATACTTCATCTATTTCGAAGGGGAACAAGGGAAGGTCGAACATGCAAGACACTAACCTGCCTCCGGAGCAACAGAACTCCCGCCTGTACATAGTTGTCAAGGCGGGCGCCTAGGCGTCGCCTAGGCACCGCCTAGGTGCCAAGGCGCTCTTGAAAGGGCAAGGCGCTGCAGCGCCTTATTCACACTGGAAAAGGCGACCTGGGCGGTCGCCTAGGCGGGCGACTAGGCGCCAAGGCGGGGCCAACCTTGACCTGTCCGAACCGAATCTGACCTGGTTATGTACATTTAACTCTTTCTTTTTTATAATTTTCTTGATGTTATTATATTCTTTTGTAATTTTTCTAAACTGTTTACATTTAATTTTGAATCTTTTGCATTTTTTGTAATTTTTTTATACAACTTAGTTTTCTATAATTGGCACATAATTTAATTACAATAATTTCTTCATGTAATTTATTTTTTAATATTTTTCATATTTTTTATTCTTGATTTATATATTGGAGGTTATATATTTTTGATTTTTTAATTAGTGACCGAAGTGTCGCCTAGGCGACGCCTAAGCGGACGCCTTGTCGCCTAAGCGCTTAGGGACCCCGTGAACGCCTTGAGTTGCCTTGTCGCCTTGACAACTATGCGCCTGTATCAAGTGCGGGGGAGTCGCCGGTCACAGGCATGTAGTCATCTGCGAGGAAGTCCAACCCGTCAATATCCACGCTGATGTCGGGAATGGACTCGTCCACCTCCAACCCCGCCTCTGTGAACACATTTCCAGGGCAAGGAGAAAAGCTCGCGGTAGGCATAGCCTCAGGAGGAGCTGCAGCAACAATGGGAAATAACAGTCAGATTACAACATCTTCAAAACAGGTTGCAATACTGATTGGAAACAAACATTCCCCATTCTTACTTGGGATCTCAGCTGGAGTAGGAGACCCCTCCTCAGGACGCGGGCGAATGGTAGGCCGCGGATCACCCTCTGGAATATCAGTCTGTGGCCTCTTCCCGCGCCCACGAGCCTCTGAGCCAGGAACATGTTCGGCAAGTAAAAAAAAGATTGCATGAAATCAGCATCTTAAATTGCAGAGCAAAAGGAGACAGGGTTAAGTAAGTCAGCATATACCTGGATCCCCAATAAGCCTCTCAGGCTTCAAGACGATCTGCTCGGTCTTCAAGCCAAGGACCCTAGCAACCTTGCTCACAATGGTCCAGATGGCATTGGGGGTGGTAGCCACCTCCAAATCTGAGATGTACTCCAGGGGACCCGCGCAACCCACGGCGTTCATAATGTGGATCCTCCAAGTTGTGAAGGCACTGCCTCCTAATGCCCCCTCTGGAACAGCTTCTGATAGTTGGGACTGGGTCTTCGGACCACAAGAGGTCTTCAGATCCTCCCACCAGGAGTAGAGGGTCGGGGTCTACCCTCCGACGGTCAGACCTAGAAGAAGAAGCCGCAGTTGGTGCACTCTGTAAGGGCTTCAAAGCCCCGGTGTACTGACTCCTGTCAACAGGAATCAAGAGTCCGCCCGCCCTCCAACGGGTCTCAATCTCATGAATGACCTTGGCGGCCCCAGAAAAGTGAGATCTAATGAACACCGCATCCAGAAATAGAGGAGGCAAATCCTCCTTCTTCAAACGCCGTTCCTCTGCAGCTCGAATAACATCAGCTCGCTGCCTAAAAACATTGCTGAGTTTAAACCACCAGCGCGCATAGTGTATATCAAAAAAACCTCTGCATGTCTACTCAGGAATGGGGTATTCCTCCTTTACCTCCCGGGAGAGGAAGTCATGCCATGAAGCCGCCACCAGGTGGACGTCCCTCTGCCTGTACTGCCGAACTGCAAAGGAAAATCTGCATGCTGAGGTATCGCCTGGTCGTACCCAAAATTCCTCGCATAGCCATACTGGAACGGCTGTAAACCAGAACGCTCGGCCGAACACAAATAACCCAATCGACCAATGCATGGTCGGAGGGTAGAGCCCAGGAGGATAGCCTGTAAACAACGGTGTCACCATGCTGCTCTGTGTATGGACGGAACGAGCGAGAGCTGTGGTCAAACTCTAGACTCTCATCCCTCCTAGTATGGAAGAAGGACAAGGTACGGCGAGCGCTGGCGAGCTGCAAAACTGAGTCCTGGTCCGGATGACCAGCAAAAGCAAAAAGCAGGGGGGCAACTGGATTATCCACCGATGTCCTCTGTGACAACTCTGGCAACAACAGGCCGGCCCATGCACTCAGATAGTGGGTGGGCATCAAGATATGCTTATCTCTAGGAGATGAGTGCGAAGTCAAGGCCCCAAGGCTATGAAAGATGTTTGCCAGCGCGGCTGGAGCAATGGCGAGCCTGCGCCCGCAAGCCAGCAAACAAGCTGGGTAGATCACCTCTGCCCGCAAAATCCCCTCCTCTCCATGAGGGATCACAAAGCTGGCCAGCCAGTAGGCCAGGTAGGCTGCCAGATAAGTCAGCGGCGGCAGTCCCCTCGAATTCCACCCCCGTGTCGGGGCGGGTAAGTGACGAGGGTGTGAAGCAAAACGGAGCTCGACCTCGTGGCACTGCTCCCAAGACGTCCCCGAGGTAGCAAACTCCTCGTAGAAACAATAAGGACCGCTGTAGAAATGTGTGACCCATGCATTCAGAGTCACCCTCGGCGTCCGTGCAGCTTTCTCCTTACCCACGAGGGCCAAGTCCCTCCAAGTCTTCATCAGGTACCTGAAGCAATATGGCATGAAGTATCGACCTGCTCCATCAGAAGCACTCAGATGCAGATCATCCAGGCATATATCCTCATATAGCTGTCCGCAAACTGGGAGGCCAGAAATCCTGTGGAAAGCCCACAGGTCTAGTGAAGTCTCCCCCTCAGCAGTCATGAAAGTGTTCCAGCGCCTGTTAAATCTCTCAGCTAGAGCCTGGACCAGTCCGGTGTGGCAGGGATAAGAATACAAAGATGTTGTCACTGCATGACGTATGCCTGCCCTATCAAGTGATGTCCTGTAAATTAGCAGTACACCCCACAGCCACTCTGTGGCGCCGCGACGATAACAATGGGAAGGAACAACGGCCCATTTCCCGTACCAGCTCGGGATCCTCTGTGCCAAGATCCTCTCTAGCATACAATCAGCATCGTAGTCATCATGCGCACAGGCTGCGCCGGAGGGAGTCAGAAACATCCCATCAAGAACAACATCCGCAGCCCTGTGGTGCCCGGCCAGATGCCAAGTGGCTGGTGAAGATGGTGCCGCTCTCACAGTAAAACTGTCGAACTCCCTATAGGAGCGAAGACTCCTCTGGTCAGGGTACTGTCGCTGACGCGCAAAACCCTCTGGGAAGCTCGGATAAGAAAAACTGCAGGTGCTATGCATACTATCCCGTCCGAGCAATATGGCCCGCTCCAGGCGGCGCCTCTCCTCTGGAAGCCGGGGATCATCAGTCTCTGCCCCAGGTGGTATGAAACTCTGGATGAAAGGGAAAAGGTGACGGTCCAGTGGAAAGTGAGGCGGGTAGCCGCCCGACCGGTCATAAGTGTCCTCTGCGTGATCCTGGAGACGTCAACAACGCCCTCAGTGGTAGCAGTCTCTCCAATTGGGCCCTCAGCAACCCAAGTGAATCCGCGGTCCACCGCGTTTAAGTCCTCAGGAGTGATGCTGCGAGGAGGGAATGGTGGCATAGGCCTGTCCGTCCTCCGTACATAATGATCATCACCACCGCTGGTCCTGGACCTCTGGGAAGTCCCTCCCCTCCGTCTGGAACGAGCCATGTCTGCAAGAGCTGCAAAGCCAAGAGCAGAGAAAGCGCTGTCAGTTAAACCAGCATATGGGTAACAACAAGACTACAAAAAGTCACACAAAACTCCGGCATGTCTATGAGCCCGGAGAATGACAAAAAGCCATGGAACGCACGGGCCATCCGCCCCCGCCTTCGGCTTGGACGAATGTCCCGTGGGGGGCATTTGTTGCACCCCGTAATTTATCATGCTAAATTTTCGGGATTTTGATCTCGCATGTCACAAGGTTTCGGTACGGTGTATCACCATCCGATAGGACATTCCTACACGGGGTCCTCTACTCGACGTATCGCCGTCCCGTCGGATATTCCTAAGTTTAAGGCTTTATAGCCCAGATGTGGTTACAATCTAAACCCCTCGGGGGATGACCACAAGCCAAGCTCAAGCCACAATGATTGTCAGGATCGTGTGGTTGTATTAAAATCCCTACGGGATTAAGTCTCCGTCCTTTGAACGTGTAACTACGAGCAAGGAGAACCTCTACAACAACGAAGGAGATGCTAGAAAAGGTCTACGTACCAAGCACAACGTCCCTCGCACGTGTATCACGAAGCACGGACAACAACTCGTCCTCCCGCAGCGGCCTACGGCACGAGGAAGACGACAAACGAACAAGGAGGCGCTCCTTCTCGCTATTCTCCACGAGACACGGCGAGAACTCCACTTCTTGAGCCCGGGAGACCCCCCCTTTTATTATAATCCAGCAGGAGAAGACCCGTCCGGGGCAGGGGGGACCCGTACGGGGTCGCCGTTACCCGGACGGGCCCGCCCGGGGCCACCCGACCCGGGGGGGGACCCACCCGGGGTCCGCGACCCCGGGGAGGCCCCCTCGGGGCGCGTGCGGCCCGGGTGGGGACAACCCGGGGGTCCGCCACCCGGGGGGGGACCCACCAGGGGTCCGCGACCCCGGGCAGGTCCTGCCCGGGGGGTCGCGACCCCGGGGAGGTTCCCCCCGGGGGGGCGCGACCCCAGGCAGGTCCCCCCCCGGGGGTTCGCAACCCCGGAGAGGTCCCGGACCGTCCCGAGGACCTCCCACCCCGGGGAGGTCCCATTCCCGCGCACGGACTTAAAAAAATTTGAAAGTGTGACGTCCCCGGGGTCATTTTCATCCCGTTGGACCCGTACGGGGTCGAACACTCCCGGGGAGGTTCCCCACTTCTATAAATAGACCCCCGGAGGTCCAGAAGGGAAGATCTAGGATCTACAAGCTACAACCTACGGAAGACACTCGGAGCGTTTTGTTCGTTTTTTCGTTTGTCTTGGCCCGCGAGGGGTAAGTCCCCGGGTCTTGTGTATGTGCCCCTATGAGGGTATATTAATAATTTTGCCCCTCAGTGGGCCGTGTTGTTGTTTCTAAATCCTAGAGAGAGGACGGATGATTTTTGCATGAAGCAACTACGTACAAGCACACTTGGAGCATTTTGTTCGTTTGTTCGTTTGTTCTGACCAGCGAGGGGTAAGTCCCCGGGTCTTGTGTATATGCCCTTATGAGGGTATTTTTATAATTTCGCCTCTCAGTGGGCCGTGTTGTAAGTTTCTAAATCCCGGGGCGACTATCATGGTTTGCGGGATCGGGCCGGGTCGGCCCGACCCGCACGACCCGCCCCGTCCCAGGCGCCCAGCGGGTCGGGCGGGGCGTGGGTCGTGCCCGAGTCGGACTGGCCCGCACCGACCCGTCCGTCCCACCACGTACCAGACTGGTCCGTGGACGGGACGGGCTGGTACGTGCGGGACGGCCCGCTCGTTCCGATCTGTCCATTTAATGGACCGGTGGGGGGCGTCTTCAAGGCGTGCCTAACTCGGCGATAGAGGTCCCGGACGACGGTGAGCGGCGAACACCGGTGGACGGCGGCGAGCGGCGAAGGGCTAACGGCGAGCGGCGATGGACGGCTGTAGGAGGTAAGTCGTCTTTGAATTTTTTTTTTAAATAATAGAGCGGCCGGAGGGGGGCGGGCGGCGGTGGGGCTGCGCGTGGGAGGGCCGGCAGAGGAGGTGGTGGATGGGGGGGACCGTCCCCCACCGGCCCCGTCGTGCTCCCACCGGTCAGATCCAGTGGGAGGGACGGCGGTGGACGGCAGGGCAGGGGCGCCGGGGGGCGTTGCAGGTGGGGGTGGGGCGGTGGGGGACGGTGGGGTTGGGCTAGGGGCGGTGGTGGGGGATGGTGGGGGTGGAGCAGGGCCGGCCAGGGGGGACAGTGGGCGGTGGGGCTGGGGCGGCCAAGAGCGGCAGTGGGGGTGGGGGAGGGGGACGGTGGGGGCGGGGGTGGTGGCGCTGGGCGGTGGGGCTGGGGAGGCCAGGAGCAGCGGTGGGGGTGGGGGAGGGAGACGGTGGGGGTGGCGGTGGGGGTGGGGTGGGGTGGGGAGAGAGAATAAAAAATTTTAGTTTAATAATTAAATTAAATCAATTGATATTTTTTAGTTTAAGAATTATAATAATAATATTAGTTAGATTATTTAAATTTATTGTTGTTGTATTATTTATTTCATGTTGTATAAATAATATAATTTTTGTTTAATTCATGTTGTATCTCTAAATTTTTTTATGTTTTGTATAATTCATGTTGTAAAAATAATATAAAAATATTTTAATTCATGTTGTAGAAATAAATTTATTTTTTGATGTGTTATTTAATTCATGTTTAAATATTAGATTTAATTGAGATGTATTAAATTTTAAATTTAGTCTTGCATGTTGTAGAATTAATGATATTTATATCATTATTAGTTGTAGATGTAAAATATTTTTAAATGCATAATGTATATTAGTTAATTTAATTGCATAATGTAAATATGTAATGTATATGGACATATTTTTAATGTAAATATAAATTTAGTGTTGAATATTTTCTAAATAATTTTAAAGTTAATTTATATGAATAATGTAAATTATTTAGAGATGTTTATAATTTATATGTGTCATGTAATTTAATTAGAGATGTAATTTTAAATATCTAATTAGTGATAAATAATTTTAAAGTTAATGTATATGTATTAATTATAAATATTAACCTTATATGTATGTTATAGGAATAATGATATTATTTTGAACTAAATTATATTAAGATGTATTAAATATTGAATTTAGTCTTGCATGGTACGCAAATAATGAAATTATGTTCATTGTTAGTTGTAGATGGGAAATAATATATTTTCACAATTTGTATTTCTTAATTTTAGGAGATAGCACTCTATGCCTCCTAAGGAACGAACAAATGATATTGGGTGGTCACACGGAGTTTTGTTGGATGGCAACCGTAGGTGTTGGCGTTGTAACTATTGTAAAATAGAACACCGGGGAGGAGGGGTGTCTCGGTTGAAGAAGCATTTGGCAGGAGGAGCCGAGACAGGATACTCTGAGGTTGCTGGGTGTACCCATGTGCCTAGAGATGTGAAACTTGCAATGGCTAGGCACCTGCGGGAGAAGAGAGCTGAGATGCAAGAAAAGGAAAAAAAAAAAGAAAAGGGATCAAGCGGCAGTGAGCGGAATAGCAAGCGGCAGCAACGAGGAGGAATGTGCATGGACACCCAGTGACGAAGACGAACAAGCACGTACTGAGCAGACTAATGTGTATGTCACTGTGAACGATCCATACGAAGCCGAGTTTCGTGAGGCAGTACGTCAGAGCAGGGAAGAGTCAAGACATCCCGAGGAGACTGCAGTCCGTAGTCGCGAGGCGGCGAGGACCGGAGCATCAGGGAGTGGTGGTTCATCTACGACTCGACAACCACGAGGCATAAGGAGTTTATTGACTGGTGACTCGGGGACACAAAGAAAAAGGACACAATCGATCAACATTGAAGATGTGGAGCCCGGTGCACTATCCCGAGAGCATGGCAAGCAAACGAGGATGGACGATGCATATGGCCAGAAGGGACCTAAATGAAAACTTGGTCAGGCTGTTGCAAAATGGTGGCACCACGCGGGTCTGCCTTTCAATGCAGCCAATAGTCCTTATTACAAGCCAATGTTTCAGGAAGCACAGGTCCTTGGGCTACACGTGCAGCCACCTACAGCGAGAGAATTGGCTGGCGTATATCTTGATGAACAAGTTGCTGAGATCAAGAGTTACATTGACTCATTCAAGCAGAAATGGACAAAGTACGGAGTCACACTGATGTGTGATGGATGGTCAGGTACCACAAAATCTAGCCTGATCAACTTCCTTGTTTATTGTGACAGACAGGTATTCTTTCACAAATCAGTGGATGCGTCCGGTCAAATTCACAGTCACCAATATATTTTGTCATTGATGGAGGAAGTGGTGACTGAGATTGGGGAGTACATTGTGCAAGTGGTGACTGACAATGGGTCGAACTATAAGAAGGCTGGGGAGGAGCTAATGAAGAAAAAACGGCACATTTTCTGGACCCCCTGTGCAGCACATTGTGTAGATCTGATGCTAAAGGAGATTGGGCAGCTTCGGATGGTCAAATCTGTGGTCGATGTGGCACAAAAAATCACGAAATATATCTACAACCACACACTTGTATTGGTATGGATGAGGGAGCATTGTGGCGGCGAACTGTTGAGGCCTGGCATCACACGATTTGCCACCAACTACATCGCATTGCAGAGCCTACTGAAGCACAAGGATGGGTTGAAGCAAATGTTTAGAGGTGAGACCTGGCTGAGTTCCTCTTTTGCTGCTTCACGTGAAGAGGCGGAGGTCGAGGGGATTGTCAACACCTCGAATTTTTGGGATAGAGTGAAGGTATTAGTGTCATTGATAGAGCCACTGTATGAGGTACTGCAATGTGTGGATGGGGATAGAGTACCAACCATGGGGTTGGTGTACAGCAAGATAGAAGCTGCCAAACGGAAGATCCTTACAACGTCCAAAAAATATGGACCCACCATCCTAGAGATTGTAGAGGATAGATGGGACAGACAAATGAGCCGCGATCTTCACATGGCAGGTAAACACTTACATTCTCGTCTAATAAATGAGCCACTGCTGTGATCTTTAGGTGATATTAATATGTAATCATGTGTCTTGCGATTGCAGCGTACTATCTACATCCGGCCTTCCAATATGCTCGGGTCTTGCTTATGATGATACTTTGATAGAATCGGTCAACATTGTGGTAGACCGATTATCTTTCACCCCAACAGATGCAGCTGATGCGTTGAATGAGGTATACTTGGATATTTTACCACTAAGATTATGAAATGAAACAAGTACTTAATATTTTTCGATAATGCAGATGAAAACATTTAGAGAGGCAATTGGTTCATTTGCGACACCTAATGCCGTGGCCAGTCGTGACAGACTTGATCCAGGTAATGTGTCTTCACAATGTACATTCTATAGCTCAACATTTATTTTTTACATCTAACTATTATATTGTACGTGATCTGCCTAAATCACAGCTGAGTGATGGCTAAATTACGGCACAAGTGCACCCGTATTAAGGAAGATCGCAATGAGAGTTCTATCGCAAACATCCTCGTCGAGTGGGTGTGAGCGGAATTGGTCGACGTTCTCCTTCTTGCATACTAAGCTGAGGAATAGGCTGACACACCGCAGGCTAGACAAAATGGTGTATGTTCATTACAACATGAGGCTAAAGGTCCGACATGTGCAAATGGATACAAGGAGATGAGAGGGAGATTACGACCCAACGGATGCTGTGTACTTGCGAGACGATGATGACCCTATGGTAGCATGGGTTGCAAGAGCCACAACCGAGCGTGGTGAGGCAGAATTGGACGAGGAGGCTGAAGAACCTGGCGAGACACCACGGCCTAATACTTTTCTCGCATCAGCTGTACAAGAGGCAGTGGGGGAGGGAGATGACACCCATGTGCATTTGGGTGGTGACGAGTCAGCAACGGGACGTGATGATGAAGTTAATTTAGATGAAGACCTCGTCATTGGGGGTGGAGACACATCATATGCGTACGATGATACAGCATGGGAGCGATTGATGCAACCTCCATCAATCGAGCGTCAAGAGCCACCTCAGGTGAATTAATACATGAAAATCGAATCACAAATTTCATTAGATAGCGTAGTCATATATTGATGTATGATGATGTAAGAAATATATTGCAGGTCGGTCCGACAAATGACAACATTGCGGGAGAACAGTGGTCCCGAGTTGCTGCACCGCGGCATTCAATATCTGCGGAACCAAGAAGGTTATCCACTTCAAGAGAGGCTAGAGGGAGTTCCTCATTTAGAGAGGTGAAATTATATTGTCATTTCTACATTTGTTAATATGTAATTCATTGGTAACTGAATATATTCTTCTTTCAATTGTGTAGTCTTCGGTAGCATCGAAACAACCATCTCAGTCTGCTGCGCCACGACGCTCAACATCTAAGGGACCCAGTCAGTCGTCTCAGGTATACGTACAGACTTACACAGTAGAAAGTAAGTTGAAAAATTATCTAACCAGGCTTCTGTTTCTCAGGCATCTAGAGGGAGACCACCCGCAGCAGGTAAGCCGCCCCCTGCTCCACAGAAGAAAAAATCATCATGGACCACATTATTCAGCAGCAAGAAGGACAAGGGACCACCATTAAATCCGATAGATATTGCAGACATGGAGACATTAGATCCCAATGCAGATGACGACACTCCCGAGCCCTCTGTTGAACCCCGCATTAGTGGGAGTCATGACTCCGATGCTGATAGTACACCGACAGGGTCTTCATCCCATGGAGGTGGTGGTTCTCAAGGTGGCCAACGGAGTCCTCGTGAGAATACTAGTGCTGGTGGCAGATAGTACAGCAGTGGTCATTGTTCGTGGGGGCCGTCAACATGGCGCATGGACAGAAGAGCAGCACTTCACACATGCCACGCAAGATGAGGACCACGGTGCTCCACCGGCAGGGACGAGGCGGGCAGTTGATCATTGGGATCCCTACTATGGAAGTTCGGTTGCAGACAGTACCAGCTATCAAGACATGTTATCTGATTTTGAAAGGATGAGCACACATGACTCCCAGGGATCTGGAAGCTCGTATGGACGGTCATGGCCGCAGCAGCCGATGTATCATGGCGACTCAGATAACAGTAGTTCATTTTTCCCATCGTATCCATATCCTTATGCCGCAGCTACGCCAGTAGAGGTCGTGTACGCACAAGGTTCGCAGCAGTATGAATACTACGTACGCATGTACTGGGAGAACTATTCAGGTTCAATGCGCTATGAAGACTATCTGTCCTATCTGCGGACCACATTTAATGTCACTATGTTTGGAGATGGACACTGGCCCAGTTTGGGTCCATACTCTTAATTAGTATGTATCATTTGGTTATATTTATAACTAACTAATAATTAATTGTAGATTTCTTCATATATAGAGTTCTGTACTTATCATTGAAATCACTAATGTAAACTTTTACATCATTTGCAGGTCATCATGGACGGACGGCGTCACCCTGCGTGGGAGCATGGATACTCTGTTGAGGGTGATGGACATGTGCACTGTAGATACTGCGAACATCGCGTCACCGGCATACACAGGTTTGCGGAGCACCTTGCGGGAGTGGGACGCGATGTTCGTGCATGCGACCGAGTTCCGGGAGATGTCCGACATTCCTTTCGGACACAGTTACAGGATAGATACGGTTCTCGTAGCACACCCAGGACATCTTCTTCTACGTCCCGGGTACCTCCACCACGAGCACAGGGCGGAGTAAGATCTTCCTCCACGTCCAGAGTTCGAGCAGCACCAACACCAGCACCAGCACCAGCACCAATCGCACATGATAGAATGGAAGTTATAGATGTAGTGAAGACTTTTTTTACAGATTTTCATGTACCCTCCACCGCAGCACACGACCCATCATTTGTGCAGATGGTTACATATTTTCAGTCCCACCCACATGTACCTCCACCCACTAGGATAGAGTTAGATTATACGGGTGATCAGTCTCATGTATCTGATGATGAGTTTTGGGATTCAGGCTTCACTGATGACGAGGATTAGTGAGTTTTGGGATTCGGACTTCACTGATGATGAGGATTAGTGAGTTTTGGGATTCGGACTACACAGATGAGGAGGATGAGTGAGTTTTGGGATTCGGACTTCACAGATGACAAGGATTAGTGAGTTTTTGTATTTTATACTTCATGAATGAATGTCATTATTATGTCACTGTTTACTTTTACATATTTAGTAATTGAAATAAATTTTTATGTATTATATATAATAGGATATTTAATTAAGCGGTGTAATATGTAATTTTTATATAATTAATTATGTGTAATTTAGTATGGATCTATTATCATAAAAAAACTCTACATTCTAATATTTTTAAATATATATAACATTTAATCTTTCATAAAAAATTTATTAAAAATTTTAAAAAAAATCAAAAAAACACGCGTCGAGAGCCCAATGGGGCGGACCGGGTCGCTGTGCGACCCGCCCGACCCGACCCGTCCCGCGCCGAGACCGGGTCGGACGGGTCGGCAAACCCTGGCGACTATGTCATATAATTCTGCCCCAATAATGGGAGAATTGATTAAAAGCCCTCCCCGGGATCTAAGAAACACAAATGTCCTGTAAATTATAGTTTTATCCTGCAACTTTTGTAATTAGGGCTACGCCCCTATCTCCTGCTTTAACGCGGATCTTTGTACAGTCGACAACCCGCCGACAACCCTTGTACTCATTCTGATTATAAAAGTACTCAGCATGTTTTATGTATGTCCTCGGGGGAAAATTATAAGAAAACCCCCGACTTTTACAAAATTGTGTATATACCCCTTCTTTGGCAAACTTGACATACATGAGTCTTCTATGAAGCCATTGTCATTGCTCGGGCCCGGGGACGATGTCAGCTCAGTCCGACACTCAAAGGCCACCCCAACCCTAGGTCTGTGTAGCATATGGTAAAATTACCAGAATACCCCTACAACCTAAAAATGGCCCAATAGACTCTGAAACCCTTCAGAAAGAGCCTCAGAGCCTCAAGGAGTATGTAATTCGATCCTACTTCCGTTCCAGCCCAGAAAATTTTAGAAATGCCCCTGGCCTGGTAATATTACCAAAATACCCCTGGGGTGGTATAAATTACCGCAATACCCTCGGGGTTCAAAAAATCTCTCTTTACTTCAAAAATGCCTATGGCTTCCGCATATTTGCGTTTCCATTCTTAAATCCTAGGGTTTTGCTCAGACCTAGTCCTAATTCAATTGTTTCTGTTGGTCGGTGGTGAGTGAGTGGACATCATGAGCTCTTCAAGAGAGTTTGCCCTCAACCTCAGAACCCTGTAAAAGAACTTGGAGATTTCTTTGACAGTCAAACAAAGGTGTTCGGACGTTAGGCCGATGTAAATCAACACTGACTCCGGTCAGTGGGGAGAGGTCCAGCACTCGAATCCAAATCGCCTGATACTATTCGCACACACAGAATCACCCTCTATACTTAGAGGGAGATGTTTCTTTTCAAAAAGAACAAAATCTATATCTTTATCTACGATAAAAAACCGATTAGATTTTTCCGTGTCTCACAGTCGCCTATATAAGAAGGGTAGATTATAACACCCTAAAATATAGCTAAGTTGTACTCTATATCACCAAGGCGCCTTTTGAAATATCGACTCAGTTCTTGTAAAGAACTCCGTAGTTAAGCATGTTTAATGGGGAGTAATATTGGGATGGGTAACCTCCCGGGAAGTCTCCCATTCTGAAGCCAATCACGGTTAGAAAGGGAAAAAAACCGTGAGACCGATAGACCAATACAGACAATACCTCGACGGTATAGAGTACGGGCATAACATTACTGGCTATTGAGTATTGAGAGTTTCAACATCATGACAAATTGATTAAGGGCAGCATACCCACATTTTGCCACCATCTGCAGGTGAATAGTATCTCTTGTGGTAGTGAAGAGCATGTGTGCATGCACATGCTTTTTGCTTAGGATTGTTTTTTTAGTGTCATCATAGCATGTGCCGATTCACCTATGTAACCGCTAAAAGCGTACTCTCTTTTAAGGAAAGAAGAAGTAAATGACAACAATCAAAGGATATGGCTCATCCATCTTTCTTCATGAGCAGCAAACTTAAATTTTTCAGATTCAGCCTGATTTGTCAATGAACTATTGGTAAAAGTACAAGACATGACCAAATTCAGAAGCCACAAAAAAAAGAAACATGCTAATTAAAGGCTAAAATGCAGCATGCAGCATAAAGCACACTAATGGAGATCCAACCTGTTTAGAATCAGCATCTTCAAAATTGAAGGAAAAAATACAATATACAATTACAAAAACATGTGAAGAACACATCCCAAGAAGAGAATTTTACAGAGTACCCTATGTACAAGCCTACAAGGACAAAGACAAAACATACAGAAATACATATATAAATACACTAAACAGAATTAAAATAAAGAACAAAGAAAGAATGTAAATGGTTTGACCTTATGCAGGATTACACTTGCTACAATAATTCCTTTTGGGAACAATCAGGTACGTTTCATAGATGTAATAAAAGAAACAGATCACAAAAAGGAAGGGAGAGGACTATTATCTGCATTTTGACATGATTTAGAAGCATGCAAACGGAGCAATTAGGACTTGATATAAAATTTCAATTGCAGAACAATCAACTATGTTTCCTACATGAAAATAGATCGCATAAAGGAATGGAAAAGGTGTTTGCTCTAATTTTTTGAAAGTGAGGAGACTAGCCCTAATATAATAGAAGATTCGTGAGCATCTGAAAGAAGCAGATAATAAGAAAGGAAACAAGGCATTGCTTAAGCGAAGGAGTATTGGGTCAAAGGATTACCTCCACCACCATTCATGATCTTCAGCCGCAAGCTGGAAGTATGTCAATGCCACGGTGATGAAAGCAGTGACAATGAGAAGAATAATGAAGACAATAAAGAGGATGCTGTATATGGTGTAAATTCTGTGGCCCCAGACACTAGCAAATATGTAGTAGAGTTCAATATAAATCGCACTGAAAGGCAAAAACCCAGCCATTGCCATTTGTGGAATTGTACTCCGGTACCAAGGCAATGGTGGAATCTCCCTGGGAAACTTGCTCGTCCGAACAGGCGCTTGGAATTCAGCCTTACTGTTCTTACCCGCAATACCACCCAAAACAAGCAAAGGAAATGTTACTAGAGTCCATATTAGAACAATCACCACGATGGTCCCAAAAGGTAATGCTGCAGTGGCACTATATGCAATTGCAACTGTGTTGAGAAAGCAGAATGTCAAGAAAAGAGGACCACAGAAGAGGCATCCTGTTAATAACAAATTCCTCACCTGTCAAACATATGGTAGAAGGATCATTAGCAACAAAATATAATTTTCAGATTTATCTCTTTCAGATGTACATAGAAGTGAATTTGTCTTGACGTAACATTGAGAGTAATATGTTGGCATAAACATTTGCATAGAGGTGTATGTAACATGGTAATGAGATATAATGGCAACTAGACAAACATGTAATAGCAATAAGATGGTACATACCCAGTTGTTTCCTTCAAGCTGACAGTAGAAAGAAGTTGCGGTATAACCAGCAATTCCAGAAGTAAGTGCATAGATAACAACCAAAGCTGTGAAAAATGCTCCACGGTTGTAAGGATAGAACACCCCAACTAGTGCAAGAACAAAAATGAAAATGGCACTGCAATGCAACAACCATAATCAACTATATGAATTTTGGCTAATTTAAGCATGATGAAATCAATATGAAGAGAAAAAAGCATAGCCTTCAGAGAGAGTCACAGACAGTGTAAACAGCTGAGTGCCAGAGCCAAGACAGGCAGAAAAAAGTGACTTGTTTTTAGGAAATCTAAAGACATCCCCATGGATATATTTCCATCCAGTCTCTTCTTGATCATCAGCAGACTCCTCATCGTGGGCATACCTTTACACAAGAAAAGCACCACAAGGAAAAGAAAGGATAAGGGCATTGTAAAAGCCTCTGCATGCACTAATCCAACTGTTAGAAACCTCTGAAATCTGCTAATAAGAGATAAACTTTTGATAAACTTGTTTAGAAGGATACAAAGTGTATCAAACTAAAGCCCAATGTTTAACATTAATTGGCAAACTTAAATATACTTGCATAATAAGTGTATTTTCCTATGGTTATTGTAGGTTCATGTCACATTTCAAAAATCTAGATAATCCGTCTGTCTTCATTTTCATATTTCCCTTCTCTCAAGTAATTAAACTCCTTCCACAAATATGCTATTTGTACTGCACACATTCGATGGGTTCAAAGTTCCATTTCACAGCAATTAAGAATTAAAAAGGATGAAAGGCATTGAAGAAAAATGAATGGCTTCAAAGTTCCATTTCACAAATATTAAAAATTAAAAAGGACAAAAGACATTAACGGAGTTTCTCACTTAACAAAGTCATTCTTCAGCACGCGCATGAGTATTGTGGCCAAGAATCCTGTCAAGAGAAGCACTGTCACACATGAGTTGATGATTGAGAACCAATGGATCTCCAAGTGGTGTAGCAGAGATGAGGTATGGGAGTATTTCTCCATTCTCTTCTCAAATGGAGTAGTTGTCTCTTTCCACTTGACTGTGTACAAAAATACTACATCAACTCCCTGTCCTCAGTGAGATCCACCAGGGCATTAGGATCAGTCTTCACGTTGATCTCAATCACACGGTCCTTGTTGTAAAGGATTTCAAAGTGGATGTGCCTGTAAAGGAAGTATTTATAATCGCTGGGGTCCCTGCCATCTTTCTCTACCTTCCCAACAAAGCCCCAGATTGGCAGGTCATCATAGTACATCTGGAAGTAGTAGTCCTTGGAGACAGCATTCCGGAACTGGGCAACTTCTTCTTTCGTAAGTCGCTTATTGCAGACAACCTTAGAATCCTGGTCCATGAGGAAGTCAAGTTTGTATACAGCATCAACTAGACGGTCCCCATTCAGGACTTCACCAAGGGCCTCTCTTTTCTCGTTCATGTTTTCTAGTATACAATTCAAGAGAAAATAATAATAGTAAGACACCAAAAACTGAGTAACAGAGAAGAACAATCAAATTTTTGCAGATCCCAAACCTGGATAACAGAAGGGGAGGTCAAAGTACCGATATGTTTCACTGAAATGAGAAATACAAGTCAAATAAGAAAAAATAAGCACTAAACACGAACCAGAAAAAGTAGAGCAAAAGAGATGCAAAATTGAAGCATTAGCAAGTACTTCCTGACCCAAATTTATCTAAAATCAAGAGTTAATTAACCTCCATGAAGCACCAAATATAGGTGAGTGCGGGTGGGTACAGTTTATTCAAGCTCCATATAACGTCAATAAACAAATAAATGCATTTTAAGAATTCAAATACAACCAACTTATGATTCTCCTATGAGGCACAGGTCTTTTTGCCTCACCACCCCGGTTAAATCCTCCACAGCCCAAAAATGCCCGGACGTAAGAGCACCACAGATGGAACATAAATTAGAGACGACACAACCCGCTCCGAATTTCCCGATCGAGGCTCCTTCGAAGGAAGCAAATTTTACATAAATTTCTATGGATCTGAAACGACTAGTCTAAGAACCCCCCCCCCACCCCCCAGATGTCGCTGCAACATCAAATATCACCACAGGATTTCCGAAGCTTCTGGCACCGAGGAAAGGAAAACCAAAGGGTTTCCAAAGCTTCAAACGATCTATATGTACGATTGTCGCTGATAACAAACAGTCCCACCAAAAAAATGACAAAAGATGCACGAAATCCCGCGGATCGGACAAGAAAAGCAACAGATCTGAGGCCGTTGCGAGGAGCATTGGGACCGGCAGCTCACCTGGGGTTGTGAAACGGGCCGACCTTGTTCGCGTAGAGAGGGACGGGGTCCCCCTGCATGTAGCGGTGGTCGGAGGGGTCGCCGACGACGCCGGCGACCCCGAAGCAGACCAGGAGAGCCGAGACCGCTACCAGCACCGCCGCCCTCTTCGCCATCTCCCCTCTCCCTCTCCCTCTCCCTCTCCCTGTCTCCCTACCTTTGACGAGGGAACTATTTATATAAGGATGGTATGTGGGGAGAAGAAAACGACCCAGCAGCAGCTTGCTTAGGGAGAAGAGATGGTGAGGGTGGGGGAACTGGGGAGGCCGACGACGCCGACGGTTCCCGCAGATGTGAGTTCTATGCACCATATACTCTGCGCCAAGGAAACCAACCAATCATAGTTAGCCACGTGCGTCACTGTTCAAAGTTCCCAGCGTATCGCGGTTTTCTTCGTTTTAGCGCGAGGATGGGATCTCGTCTCAGAGAAGAACGATACGGTCAACGATTGTCGCGATGGAAAGCGGGCAGGGGGGAGGGGGGAGGGGTTGGGACTCTTGGGAAGACTCCGGGCACGAGATGAAAGAAAGTGATGACGATGCCGAACGCGTTAGTGGGGACTTATCCAGCGCACCGCGCAGGCCAATTCGCCATCAGATCCGAGGGGGACGCGAGGGACGGGGTCCGGTGGACCGTGGATGCTGGTTTCGCATGGAGTATTGCGTCTATACCCTTTCTATGTGAGAAATTTGAAAAGTATATACTTCTATCTGTATTATGAGAGGATGAAGTACAAACATGTTTATTTCCTTATTAGGAAGTTTTGGTTGCTGCCTTGGATATATCTATCAACCGAAAGTTTTGATATTGTTAATAATGTTCGGTATTTAGGTATACTTTATTGATTTTAATATTCAATGATGTATTTTCATGAAAGTTTTAAAGCATGTCTAAATTTGTATTAAAAATGTTGCAACGTGGAACTTAGTATTTATAAGACTTTGACTACTAACCCTTCTTTATCTCTAACTCTCTCCTTCTTCTTCTATCGTTATCCTCCCAAATCATCCAATATCAATTTTAAATGTTAATATTAAAATTTTTAAAATATCAAAGTAATATTATAAATTTAATCCTTTTTTAGAAATAAGCTAATGTCAAAATAAAAATTACAAATTTATTATGATTACATTTGAATTATCATTGTTGTGTATGTTTCACTCGTATTTATACATTGGGACCGAGTTACAAAATTTTTTGAGAGGAAGGATATAACATGACCCCTGGTGAGCCTCATTTATAGGAGTTGTGTATTGAGCAACGAACTGTGCATGGTGTTTCCCCTATATGAGACTTGACTCTATGAAGGAATAGGGGTTGAAGACGTCGATGGATATGGTCCTGGATCAAGTTTGCGACAGTTGGGGACTAGCTTTCATCCGAATGATGAGAAAATATCTTCATCTTATCTCCTTCAGAGGGCTCCTCCTTGGCCTATCTTCACAGGACCCGATCTCAAGGACGATGGCTTGGTGGTTCCCAATCACTGGGTCGCAAGGCTAGATAGTGGCTCACCAATCACCACGCCCCGACATAGTGCAGGGTAGTGCAACCTCCTCACTCGATCATCCTCGGGAAGGCTCGACCAGATTGTGATGAGGGTTGTCTATGACGAGGCGTGGCTTGACATCCGCCTCCTACTATCCTAGGTTAGCTGCGTAGTTATTCTTGGACAAGGTCGTAAGAGATCCTTGCCAGGCTCCTCCCCTCAGATGTCCACCTTGTAAGGAGTCTAGAGAGAGTCGTGCCAAGCTTTGACCTACATCATAGTTCCCATCGGGGTTAAATTTGCCCAATAGAACCATCCTATAGCACCTCTGAAAATTCTCTGGTAATTATTTGAATTTTTTAAAAATTAAAATAAATTAGTTAAGTAATTAATAGGCTTAAAAGACTTAAATAGGTCAATTAATGGGTTATTGCATTATTAATCTTTTTATTAAAGGCCCAACTACTAATAGACAATTAAGCCCACTTAAAATGGGCCTTAAATCCTCGAATTTAGCATTTTGGCCCAAGCCCAACCCTTGAAACGTAATAGGGTATATTTTCCTAATTAAAGTAGATAAATAGAAAAATTAGGGGATAATTAGAGAGGGAATTTGAATTAAATTCAAATTCCGGCGGCCCAGCCAGATCGCGGTCAGTCGCGCGACCGCGTTCTGGAGGTCGCGATCAAGAGAAGATCGCGTCCAAGTTCCGTAAACGGAAAGGCAGAAACACAGGGAAACTTGGATTTCTATCCCCCAATCCGCCGTGATCCGATGTGATCTGGCGTGGAAACTTACCCAGGGCTCTTAGGGGATCGAATTGACATCCCATAGGACTCCTAATTTGATCTAATCTCTCAGCCCTAGCCAATCCCTATAAATAGGACCCAGTGTCAACCTGTGCGAACCCTAGTTTTGGATCACGCGTAGCAGAGGTAAGATGATGTTGTTTCAAGTTCTTTCTTTAGGGTTTATTGTTTCCTTTAGTATCTTCTAACCCTCTGCCAAATTTTGTGTTAGGAAATCAAGAGGTCAAGGAGTTAGGACGGTCGGAAGTCGTTGTTCTACGCACGATGCACAGGAACCAGAGCCCTCTTCCGGCGACAAATTTGCAGTCTAGGAGCAAACCCTAGAGGTAGGTTATCTCATGATTGGCTAAAATATCAAGTTAGGATTAAAAGCCCTCTAGTCTTGATCATTTTCATACTTTCTACGTTGAGAATTTCATGTTTTCCCATGATTGCACAGTAGGTCTTTTTAGTTCATGTTGTTCATAACATATTAACTAGAAAGATAAGAACTTTGATTAAATCCATGTCTTCTTGTGCTTTAGAGTCATGCTATCATGCTTTAGCTTCAGTTTTCTATTAGCTTTGCATCGTTATTTGCCATAGAATAGGCTCTACACGCCGGATTTCTACTTCTGTCTGGAGACGGACAGATAGCGGTCTAGCAGAGACCGCTACCATCAAGTAGCGGTCCCCGACAAACCGCGATCTATATTCTGTTAACCCTAAATAGAAACCAGATCAACCCTTATAAACCCTTGTTAAGTATAAATAACTATGCCATTTTTCCCATTATTTCATGACATTCATGATTTCTTTTATGTCATGTTTCAATCGGGTTATGTTTTATGCCTCTCATGCTATAGGAAATTATTTTCATGATATGTTAGTTTCACAAATGGACCCCTATATTTTGTACTTAAGAGATTTCCCTTGAACCTTTATACCTTGATCGTTGTTTCAATATGGTTCACTCCCATCCCATGTTTTTATTTATCATTTGTACATAGCCTATACTCCGGTACGTTGCTATTAGTTCACATGCACGAGTTAGGAAACCTTCTTGGACTTGAGAGCCTCTCCATCGGATATTCCATCTGCCAGACTAGGTTATCTTGTTTCAAGGCCTCTGTAAGACTCCGCGAGCCTGAGATTCCCACTAGGACGCCTAGCTAGTTGTACCTTAAAAACCCAAAAGTCTAGAGAGCACTCCGTGTTTTCTGCGATTTCTGTGAACTGTCATGATCGCGGCCATCAGGCGACCGCTACCTGATAATAGCGATTTGCCAATGACCGCTACCATGTTTCAGTCAGTAGATTTCTATTGAGTCAACCTACGTCGACTCCACTCCTGATCGCGGCTTGGACTTGACCGCTACCTCCTGATAGCGGCTGTCTCTGAACCGCGTTTTGCCAGCATGTTCATTGTGTCGACTCAATTTCTTCTTGCGTTGACCCACCTTCTGTGCACTGCCAGATAGCGGACCCTGCTCGACCGCTACTTCATGATAGCAGTCCGGTCATAACCGCGTTCTGTCAACTTGCTGTCCAACCCGAGGTTTGACCCAAGGGTTGATCTTGCTCTGTTCACAGGTGGTCTTCTGATTATCTGGAACCCAAATCTTATTCATTAAATTACTAATGAACTATGGTAATTGATTAATGTACCGTTATACTGCCGGAATTCCTCCGTAGCATAATATTCTTATTAAATCTTTCTTGATCTCGTGTTCATTTTAGTACGTTCTTACCTTGGTTACTCTTGCTCTAAAAGCATTGTTTGAACTTGGTATTACTAGCCTACTTTATTGTTAATTCTTGTGGAAGTAGCTTGATTTATAGTTTGAAGATGCAAGGGCGGGCACGGACGGTGTCTAAGGACTCTACGCTAGCCCCCCTCGACAGATGGCCAGAAACATACTATAAACCATGGAGTATGATGAATACTAGCGTCGCATTGCGCTAGGAGTACTTTTTTATAAACGGATGAAATCCACGAGGCTATCTTATGAAATTTATATGCTTGCTAGTACATTCTTGTTACATGACTTTCTAGTGCATAATCTTTTCCAATGTTATGAAAAGTATATTCTCGTTACATGATAGTACATTCTCGTTATTGAAATGTCATACTATAATCTTGCTTGGTCATGCTCTCATATTTACTTGAACTCTCACATCTATACATATTATCTTGCTATTAGCGTTACTTTGGTTTTATCCGCATGATCTATCGCACTTTCATTATTACCCTTTTTATAGAGCTAAAATGTTAATTAATTTAACATTACCATCATGTTGATACAAAGATATCTACTAGGCGAGTGCACTCATTCCCTACTTTTTCAATCTTTTTCAGGAAGTTCTAGTGGCTCAGAGTTGGAGTACTCAAGTGGTGATTCCGAGAGTGATTAAAGCCCAAGAGAGAGAAGCTATAGAGAGTTAAAGTGTCATGAGTCTGTTAGTAAAAAGTCATATTGATGTATTTTTCACTTTATTCAGTCTAGTAAGTCATTGTGTCAACAAGAGTCAAGTGTCATTTGTAAACATTGGTTATTATTATTCAATAAAGTTGAGTTTTGATCATATATTGTGCATTCATTCTTCTATGTGGATGTTTTTAGCCCTCTGATTGTCTTGCTAGCTCGAGGCTTATTTTGCCGGCTATTCACGCTCTCGACTTAATTCCGCTGCATATCTCGAGGCGTGACAGTTAAGGTGGTATCAGAGCCTAGGCTTAAGTAAGTCTTAGGAAAATGTCAAGTCATAGGTTAAGTCCAAGGTTTAAGGGCCCACACCTATGAATTAGGAAGAAATTTTCCAACCCAAGCGAGATTGGGTAGAGCCCAGGATGAGATAATTTCTAGTAAGAATTAACCTTTAAGTTAACCCCATAAATTCCAAGGAAAATGACGGATTGTTTACTTTCTCAGGAACCCTACTTTCCAATGGCCGCTAACCGAGTGAATTGGAAAGCCATGCAACAAACGGTTGCGGGTCTTACCCAGACCCTTTAGATGGTAGCTCAAGCAGGCGCGCGAGCTGACGCCGGTGATCTACATCGGAACTTCAGGAGTATGAATCCACCACGATTCTCTGGATCGTCAAACCCTGATGAGGCAGAGAATTGGATAGACGATATGGATCATATCTTCAATGTTATGCAATGCACAGACTAGGAGAAGGTCATGCTAGCTACATTTCAACTAAACAAGGATGTCCGTACATGGTGGAAGGCCACCTCAGCCCATCTACATAATGCACAACTCACGTGGGATGAGTTCCTCGAGCTCTTCCATGAGAAATATTTCTCGGAACATGTCCGAGAAAGGAAGGCGACGGAGTTTGCCTCCAAGGCATGATGTCTGTGGCCGAGTATGAACTGCGATTCTCCAGGCTGGCCCCATATGCTCCGCAACTTGTTAGCATGGAGCTTCTCAAGGCCAATCGTTTTATGGATGGATTGAGGCCCGTCTTTGTTAAGCAACTTGGGCCCCAAAATATCCAAACCTATACGGAGATGGTCCATAGGGCGCATTTATGTGAAAGGACCCTCGAGAATGTCAAGAAATGTAAGGGTAAGGGTGAAGAATCCAATCGAAAACATGATAAGAGAGATAAAGAGGAAGAATAATTCAGTATCATGGGAGCTTATGAATCTCGTAACAAAAAGAAGAGGTCACGTAACGGCAACGACAACGGCCAACATAAAAGAGTCAAAGAAGATGAGAAGTAAGTCATTGAGGCTTGCATATTTTGTGAGAAGTTCGGTCACTCGGCCGAAGAATATTGGAAGCGTCTCGGCGCTTGTCTTCATTGTGGCAGCCAGGAGCATTGGATGCCCGATTGTCCACTCACGAAGGAGCAATCTACAAAGAATAATGGAGGACATAGGCGACAAGGTCGTCTCAATGCTGTCATGGGTGATGAAACTATAAGGGATGGTAACGTGGTTAAAGGTACTACCCTAACCTATTTCGCATCCGGTTTTTGGTCTCAATTAATACCCGGAACTATTTAATTATCAGAATATTGCACCCTTCACAAATCTCATGCAATGAATTTGGGGACCAAATTCTTTTTAAGTGGGGGAGGGTGTAGCACCCTTGAAAATTCTCTAGAAATTATCTGATTTTTTAGAAATTAAAATAATTTATTTAAGCAATTAATAGGCTTAAAAGACTTAAATAGGTCAATTAATGGGTTATTACATTATTAATCTTTTTATTAAAGGCCCAACTACTATTAGACAATTAAGCTCACTTAAACTGGGCCTTAAATCCTTGAATTTAGCCTTTTGGCCCAAGCCCAACCCTAGAAACGTAATAGGGTATATTTTCCTAATTAAAGTAGATAAATAGAAAAATTAGGGGATAATTAGACAGGTATTTTGAATTAAATTCAAATTCCGGCGACCTAGCAAGGTCGCGGTCAGTCGTGTGACTGCGTTCTGGAGGTCGTGATCCAGAGAAGACCTCGTTCAAGTTTAGTAAACGGAAAGGCAAAAACACGGGGAAACTTAGATTTCTATCCCCCAATCCGCCATGAACCGATGTGATCTGGCATGGAAACTTACCCAGGACTCTTAAGAGATCGAATTGACACCCCATAGGACTCCTAATTTGATCTAATCCTTCAACTCTAGGCTAATCCCTATAAGTAGGACCCAGTGTCAACTTACGCGAACCCTAGTTTTGGATCGCGCGCAGCAAAGGTAAGATGATGTTATTTCAAGTTCTTCCTTTAGGGTTTATTGTTCCCTTTAGTATCTTCTAACCCTCTGCCAAATTTCGTGTTAGAAGATCAAGAGGTCAAGGAGCTAGGACGGTCGAAAGGTGCTGTTTCTATGCAAGACGCGTAGGAACCAGAGCCCTCTTTCGGCGACAAATTCGCAGCCTAGGAGCAAACCCCAGAGGTAGGTTATCTCATGATTGACTAAAATATAAAGTTAGGATTAAAAGCTCTCTAGTCTTGATCATTTTCATGCTTTCTACGTTGAGAATTTCATGTTTTCCCATGACTGCGCAGTAGGTCTTTTTAGTTCATGTTGTTCATAACATATTAACTAGAAAGATAAGAACTTTGATTAAATCCATGCCTTCTTGTGCTTTAGAGTCATGCTATCATGCTTTAGCTTCAGTTTTCTATTAGCTTTGCATCGTTATTTGCCATAGAATAGGCTCTACACACCGGATTTCTACTTCTGTCTGGAGACGGACAGATAGCGGTCTAGCAGAGACCGCTACCTTCAAGTAGCGGTCCCCGACAAACCGCGATCTATATTCTGTTAACCCTAAATAGAAACCAGATCAACCCTTATAAACCCTTGTTAAGTATAAATAACTATGCCATATTTCCCATTATTTCATGACATTCATGATTTCTGTTATGTCATGTTTCAATCGGGTTATGTTTTATGCCTCTCATGCTATAGGAAATTATTTTCATGATATGTTAGTTTCACAAATGGACCCCTATATTTTGTACTTAAGAGATTTCCCTTGAACCTTTATACCTTGATCGTTGTTTCAATATGGTTCACTCCCATCCCATGTTTTTCTTTATCATTTGTACATAGCCTATACTCCGGTATGTTGCTATTAGTTCACATGCACGAGTTAGGAAACCTTCTTGGACTTGAGAGCCTCTCCATCGGATATTCCATCTGCCGGACTAGGTTATCTTGTTTCAAGGCCTCTGTAAGACTCCGCGAGCCTGAGATTCCCACTAGGACGCCGAGCTAGTTGTACCTTAAAAACCCAAAAGTCTAGAGAGCACTCCGTGTTTTCTGCGATTTCTGTGAACTGTCATGATCGCGGCCATCAGGCGACCGCTACCTGATAATAGCGATTTGCCAATGACCGCTACCATGTTTCAGTCAGTAGATTTCTATTGAGTCAACCTGCGTCGACTCCACTCCTGATCGCGGCTTGGACTTGACCGCTACCTCCTGATAGCGGCTGTCTCTGAACCGCGTTTTGCCAGCATGTTCATTGTGTCGACTTAATTTCTTCTTGCGTCGACCCACCTTCTGTGCACTGCCAGATGGCGGACCCCGCTCGACCGCTACTTCCTGATAGCGGTCCGGTCATAACCGCGTTCTGTCAACTTGTTGTCCAACCCGAGGTTTGACCCAAGGGTTGATCTTGCTCTATTCAAAGGTAGTCTTCTGATTATCTAGAACCCAAACCTTATTCATTAAATTACTAATGAACTATGGTAATTGATTAATGTACCGTTATACTGCCGGAATTCCTCCGTAGCATAATATTCTTATTAAATCTTTCTTGATCTCGTGTTCATTTTGGCACGTTCTTACCTTGGTTACTCTTGCTCTAAAAGCATTCTTTGAACTTGGTATTACTAGCCTACTTTATTGTTAATTCTTGTGGAAGTAGCTTGATTTATAGCTTGAAGATGCAAGGGCGGGCACGGACGGTGTCTAAGGACTCTACGCAAGCCCCCCTCGACAGATGGCCGGAAACATACTATAAACCATGGAGTATGATGAATACTGGCATCGCATTGCGCTGGAAGTACTTTTTTTATAAACGGGTGAAATCCAAGAGACTATCTTATGAAATTTACATGCTTGATAGTACATTCTTGTTACATTACTTTCTAGTGCATAGCATTTTCCAAGGTTATGAAAAGTACATTCTCGTTATTGAAAGGCCATACCATAATCTTGCTTGGTCATGCTCTCACATTTACTTGAACTCTCACATCTATATAGATTATCTTGCTATTAGTGCTACTTTGGTTTTATCCACATGATTTATTGCACTTTCATTATTGCCCTTTCTGTAGAGTTAAAATGGTAATTACTTTAACATTGTCATCATATTGATACGAAGATACCTACTAGGCGAGTGTACTCATTCTCTACTTTTCCAATCTTTTTTTGGAAGTTCTAGTGGCTCAGAGTCGGAGTACTCAAGTGGTGATTCCGAGAGTGATTAAAGCCCAAGAGAGAGAAGCCATAGAGAGTTAAAGTGTCATGAGTATGTTAGTAAAAAGTCATGTGGATGTATTTTTCACTTTATTGAGTCTAGTAAGTCATTGTGTCAACAAGAGTCAAGTGTCATTTGTAAATATTGGTTATTATTATTCAATAAACTTGAGTTTTGATCATATATTGTGCATTCATTCTTCTATGTGGATGTGTTTAGCGCTCTGATTGTCTTGCTAGCTCGAGGCTTATTTTGCCGGCTGTTCACGCTCTTGACTTAATTCCGCTGCATAACTCGGGACGTGACACGTCCAATGCTTAAGTCAATATATGTAGGGGAATAGGATAGAAAGGCTCTCAGGAGATGGAAGTGGCATAGGCTTATATGGGTGGCCGGGCGAGGGCAGAGGAGGATTGCCATGGCTCTAGCTACTTGACTTTCTACTCCTCTTAGAAGAGCTCGCTCGCTTGGTGCCTAGCCTTATTCACACTACCTTCCCATACCTAGAAGAAGCCGCGAAGACCCCTTTTTTATAGCCGATGAGGAGTGCTTGGAAGTGATAGGGATGCGAACCTGAAAAGACCACATGGGTGGTGTGGCAGCCAGGGTAGTTTGCATAGGGTGCCAGGAACACAACCGAGCTACAACATATCACGGTCTCGAACACGATGTTGATTTGTTGATGCCAACAGAAAATAATGGCACTTTTAATTTTCAAAACCCAGTGGCAATGTCAGATTTGGCGGGATGTAGGCTATGTGGCTAGTACCAAATAGGCGCACACATCGCTAGTTAGTACCAGATTTGGGGGGTATCAGGCCAAGGGCGACTGTTTGGACCGCATGCTCCAATTTCGCACGGTTTCTTGCTCCTTGCAATCCTCTGTTCTCTATGCAGAGAGCTCTCTTTTGAGTGAACAACTTTTTAAACAAGGCTACCCCTAGCTCTCAGTTTTTCCCATCCATGTTGCAACAATGGAAGTTAGTTTGAAGGATGTAATGAGCCAGGATTTTCAGATAAAAAATCCATGAGTTTTGAAGTGTCTTTGCGGGTCCCGGATCCTGTTTTATAATAAAATCAGAATATTAGATATCGGGCCTTCGGATCCCCAAATTTCGAGAAATAATATGTTTTCAGTCTCCAGAACGATGCAGGCGTGTTGTGTATTTTTCGAAGATCGTGCGTACAATTTTTTCCCATTTTTCTATTTTCTAGATTTTTTAAAACCTCAAAATATTTTTCTATTTAAACCCCCTTATCAGCCTCTCTCCCTCATTCTCACATTCTCCCTCTCTCACCCTCGTTTCTCCCCTTCTCTCCACCCCTTTCTCTGGGCGGCCGATGGAGTATGGCGTGGGTGAGGCGGCGGGCTATGCGAGACGGCGAGCAGCGAGGACGGTGCGAGGCATGGAGGTGGTGGCACGGCAGAGCTCGTTCACGGGTTCGCGAGCTCGGCATTGGTTCGAGGGGCAATTTCGCGTGGAATCGACGTCCTCGGTGTGGAAAATTGTCACGAGGGGTAGGGGATGGATCCCTGGCCCTTGCATGTTATTATCCCGTGATTTGTAGGCCGAGGTGAGGCCGAGAGTGGATTTCCTTCCATGACGGGATGAAATATCATGTTTTTGGGGTGAGTGACAGATTCATCGAATTGATGGTGTTTTTATGGTTTGAATGAGACATCCCAATAGTTTAGAGGTTGGGGAATGATTCTCCCATGTTTTTCCCCACATTCGGAGTGAGTGGGACATGGTTTAGGACTCCACAGAAGGGGTTTTGCATAAGCATCGCCGAATCGGTCGACCGATTGCCATTTGCCATGACGAAGGAGTCTGCCCTGGATTGGTCGACTGACCCACTGAATTAGTTGACCGATCCAGGGAATTGGTCGACCAATCCAATGGATTGGTCGACCGATTTGGGGTCTGTTGGACTTTTTGGCCATTGGTCGACCAATGGTTTGCATTGGTCAATCGTTGGGACTTTGGGGTCGATCAATGGCCTACGCGTTGCCCAGTATATGGCTATGACCCAGAGGGGGGGTGAATGGGTAATTAAAAAAATTATCGACTTAATTAAGTATATATCTTAAAGATGTAGCAAAAATGGCAGGTAATAATGTATGAGAAAATTAAATTAAAACACAATCACACAATTAAACACAGCTAGATTTATACTGGTTCGATCATGACTTCTTGTCACACCTACGTCCAGTTCCTCAGAAAAACACTTGAGGTTCAACTAGATTTACCAAGATAAATTACAGCAGGTTATTTCCTTAGGTGTTCAGCCACACCTCGGGTACTCCTTCAAATAGAGACCCAGTTGAATTTTCGGGTTTCAGCCAAACCTACACAGAATATAGTCCTTCTGTAGGACACCCTTGCTCGCAAACAAGTACCACTCTCTTTACAAAGAAGTAGAAGTAATATTTAAGCAGAATACACAATTGGTGTTTCTAAGTAGGCTTATGGTGTACAATAAAGCACAGTGAGTTCAAGATGAAGGTTCAGAATAGAGATATGCAATCTTGAACAATAAGATGCCTTCTAAAGAATTAATTCAGAGAAGTGCAGAACGCAAAAAGAAATCAATAGAAAGATATTTAGAAGCACTATAGTAGCTTATTTGCTTTGTGCTGAGATTTTGCGTAGGAGGAAGAGTTGCAGAAGAATTGCTTTTCTTTGCTCAATCTCTTATAGGATTCTTGCTGGAGTTTTTGCACGTCGAGCCTCTGTTCATCTTCATGTGACTTGCTTGTATTTATAGTCTGCTCTGAGCATGCTGTCGTTAGACTTATTCCTGAGGTCGTTAAACATAAAATGTTTAACGTTAGACTCTAAAATATGATCTCTAGTCACAGATAACAGACGGCGCCAGGTTTCTTAATATATCCGTTAGAATGAGCTATCTTGAAGCATCTGTTTCTCGGGAGGATCTCCTTCATCCTTATTGGATAGCCAGTTTGTAGAAAAGATTTGCATCTGTTGTAATATTTTGTAGTCAGAATGTCTTTTAGAGGTATATTTATTTTCTTATCTGAAACTGCTACAGAAGATCGTTTCTTAGTGGAATAAATAGAATATATTTCTTCCTTTATTTGTGGCTTCGAAACGTGGTTGTTCAGTCTTTGTTTTGTCATCCTTCTTTTCCTAAAATAGCGTAAGAAAAACTCGACCTTTCTTAGGTCGTCAGACGGACGTGATACGAGAAGAGAAACCTTGCATGACCCGTAATAAATGTAAAGAAGTTTTTGCATGTTCTTCAATAAATATATGTACGTATTCATTAATTGCTTGATGTATTTAAAAACTCAAATGTTGTTGAGATAGTCGCTGGTAATGTTTGAGATAGTTGATGTATGTGCGACTATGTGCTTTGTGACTAGTTCAACTGTGAGGCATCGACTATGTAACTCAGTTAAGTATAATGTTTAGATAGTCGAATGGTCGATCGACTAAGTTAACTGATGGTGTAAGATAAGTTTTGGGATAATCGAATATTTGTTTGAATGATTCATCGACTATGTGAGTTTAAGTTTCCATATAGTCGAATATATCGACTATGCAACTTTTTGTTAAGGATCGATTAAACTTTCAGATAGTCAAATGTATCGACTATGTAACTTTTTCTTTAAGGATCGATTAAACTTTCAGATAGTTGAATGTATCTGTTGGGTCCCCTCCTTGGTGCAACCACGATCAAGAGGGGGAGTGAATTGATTGCCCCTTCTAAAAACAATGATCCATTAAAACATAAAATTGAGATTGCAAAATCTCAGATGAAACACATAGTGGAATAAATCCAAACACCTAAGATCCATAGACGTAGATCCAGATTATCATGGAACTGTTCTTTGGTGTGTGTGGAGATATTTGTTCAAATAGCAGATAGACTTGTGAGCAGTGATGCGTGTGGAGAGAAGATTGAACACAAGCAGTGCACGATACAATCACTAATCAGATCTGCTGCACCACTGAGCAGAGATCTTATCGAACACCTAGAGAGTGTGTGTGAGCAGGCTTAATGCATGTAGCAGTGAGTGATTTAATGAATCGAACTAGACTTCACAATGTGTGCAAAGATTCAGCAAATGTGCGCAGCGAGCAACCAAGCAGTGTGAAGTGTATTAGAGTGTACCTATGAAGGGAGATAGAGGAAATGGAACAATCTCACAGGCATTCAACATAGGCACAGATATTTTTAGGTGGTTCAGCCACACATACCAGTGTGCCTACATCCACCCCTCACCAAATCCAGTGAGGATTACACTATCTTGTAAACAACCTACAAGACATCACACACGGAGCCAGGCTCCAACACGCACGCAGACAAACACCTGCGTACAGACCGGAAACAAACTCCCCATGAGGGGGACACTCCTCATGCTGTTTTCATAGCAACAACCAGGCCAAACGCTCTGGGTCTGAAACCCAACAGCGCACACACACACACACATATGCTCAGACGAGTAGAGCCCGTGCCAACATCGCACAGTTACACACACAACCAAAACAGAGTATCAGAAATTTAAGAAATCAAAGCAAACAAGATAGAACAATGAAAACTGTAGCTGCGTTTTATGCAGCAGAAAAGTTTCTTCAACGGTCACTTCTTCCTTCTCTCCTTCTTGAGCTACTTTCCACTTTCTATCTCTCAATGCAACTAAAAGGTAGATGCTCTATCTCTCTCTTCCTCAAAGCTCTCTTCCTTTCTCTTCTTACTCTCTCTCTTTTTCCCTTCTTCCTTCGATGGAGGATGCTCTCTGCTATCTCTGCAGCCCACACCAGCCTTCTCACTCTCTTTCTTTCTTTCTTCTTCCTTCCTTTCTCTCTGGGATGAGCTGGGCTATCTTCTCGAACTGCTGCTTACCCTGAATTATGCTCGCTCATCTTCCCAGTTGGTGATCACAACATATTTATAGAAGAGAGGTTTTTTCTGATCCCTTCATCCTGGGAGATTTAATGTAAGTCATTCAGATCTGAAGAAGACTCCAGATCCGAGGTCCAAGGTTCTAGATCGACTGGCCAATGATTGGCCCTTGGATAATGGTTAATTTTTCTTTCCAAGCTTTTTTTTGATTGGTCCACGTTAAAAAGGTAGAATATTGTATCCTAGGAGTTTTTCAGAAATAGTGCCACATGTCCTGGGGATGTGTGCCAATCATGTGAGGAAGAGTCCATGTGACTGCTTTCAGTCGACTGAATTCTTCAATGTCAGCTTGACTTGCTATGTGTCTGTTGGAACCTTGATTTTGATGACGTCACACTATGAATCATGATGTGACTGAATTGCATAGAGCCATTCATGTTGATCAAGTCATTTCATATTCTAAGTGTCAGAAAAATAAGGTCGATGCACATTCATGCTTTAATCATATAAGGTCGATGTACATTCATGTTTTAGTCATGTAAGGTCGATGCATATTCTTGTCTAAGTCATATTAGGTCGATGCACATTCATATACAACTTAGATAAGGTCGATGCATACTCACACTATAGCAAATAAGGTCGATGCATGTTAATGGTTGAAATGCACAAGGTCGATGCACTTTCCTATCTGAAGCCTGTCAGGTCGATGCATCCTTGTACCATGTTGAACATAAGGTCGATGCATGTTTGTGCCTTCAGTCGATGCATATACTCGCATGCAGTCACACAGGTCAGTGCATGTATACACATGTAGTCACACAGGTCGGTGCATGTTTACGCCACCAGTGTATCAGGTCGGTGCACTAGTGACTTTGCGCTTAGCAAGGTCGATGCACATTTCACTTTGTGCTCAGCAAGGTCGATGCACATTACACCTTGTGTAATGCAAGGTCGATGCACATCCTTACATTCATTCTAGAAGGCCCATGCTCATGCAAGTATTATGCACATCAGGTCGATGCATGTATTGCAGCATGTTCTACAAGGTCGATGCACATTCTACAACTTGCTTTATAAGGTTGATGCATAGTCTGAGGTCTGTGCACATGCATAGTATGAGGTCTGTGCACATGCATAGTATAGGTCGGTGCACATGTAGAGTCTGTGCATATGAAGAGTAAAGTATGTACACATGCAGAATTCATGGTCGGTGCACATGTAGAGTCTGTGCACATGTAGAGTCTAAGGTCGATGCACATATAAAATCCAGGTCATCAAGTTTATGCATTGGGGCATATACTTTAATGCATCTGCATT
Organism: Amorphophallus konjac; assembly: GCA_022559845.1. Lineage (NCBI taxonomy): Eukaryota > Viridiplantae > Streptophyta > Magnoliopsida > Alismatales > Araceae > Amorphophallus > Amorphophallus konjac. Next base: position 287,147,909 of record CM040123.1, on the reverse strand, counting down.
ATCATAGAATCCTTTGATCTGAGTATCTGATTTCTCTGAAATTGATTAAGTGTGTAGTTTCCTAAACCAATATGATGAAAAGGTATTTGATGAAATGTCTTATATCTTATTGACAGGAATTAAATCAATCACTTAAAAGGCAGAGTGCAGCAAAGATTCAAGTTATCACGTGATCCCAGAATTGAGTAATCAGGCACGTGATCCAAGGCTCTAAGGCTCCCAGCTTTTCATGAACGATCAGACACGTGGATTCTTCTTGTCTTCAAGATCTGACACGTGGATCTATTCAAGCCATTGTTTCTGAAAAGTTACTGGTGGGAATCCTCTCTCCACGCACCGGACTGAAATCACGTGGGGACCACTAATCCAGTTAGATCTTATATAAAAAGGAGAACTCTCGTCTGAAGCACGTACTGAAATAGAAAAAGAGAAATAGAGAAGAAAAAATAGAGAAGAGAGAATTTAGAGCAGTGCGAGCGTCAGAGATCATAGAAGAGTAGAGTGTTGGAGAGTGAGAGTGAATTGCAGAAAAGAGAAGAAAAGTCAGAACAGAGTATCATAGAAGAGGAGAAGAAGTGAGAGAAAAGTTCGTTGCTGAAGTCACGATTCCTAGATCAGATCTAGAATCGTCTGCTCACTTGAGCTATATTGATTTTCATGCTTTATCTGGTCATTATTTTCAGTCCTTTGTATTTTTCTTTTATCTCTATGTTTCAAGCTGTTTGGCAGCGAAGCAAGCTGTGAAACTCAGCGGCGAGGAGCAACTCCTCGGACAGCAAGCTGTAGTGGTCAGCGGTTCAAGCTATTAGTCAGCGGTCAGCAAGCTGTGAAGCTCAGCGGATCAAGCTGTTAGTTAGCGGATAGCAAGCTGTGTTGTTCAGTGGTTGTAGAGATTCATCCCCGAAGCTGTGGATCAACAGATTAAGCTGTGTGTCAGCGGAATCCACACTCAGGTTTGAGTGTGGGGTGGACGTAGGTCTCAAGGTTGAGACCGAACCACCTAAAAATCTTCTGTGTCCTCTGTGTGATTGCTTATTTGTTTACTGCTTAGATTAGATGTATGCTTAGGGCAGTTCTCAGTCCGCATTTGATTTCGATCTTATTCTCATTTGAATGAGTGGTAAATTCCTTCAACTATCAAGTACATCAAAAACTGTGGCAGGAAAGATTGGTTACGCCAATCAGGAATGTCATACCTTGCGTGAGGGATCCTAGATCACACCTCCGCCTTGTACTTGATTGTTGGCATTTCTTTTCATTCAAGTGACAATCGTTAGAATCATTTGCATACTGAGTCTTTGAGATCTAGTCTGAGTGTAGAGAATTTTTCTCAAGAAAGTGTTGCTTTCAATTTAATTCAGTGAAGGTAGTTTTAAAGTTTTTAATTCCGCAAAAGTTTTCACTGGGATCCATTCACCCCCCCTCTAGATCTCAGTCGTGCTCACTCCGATTCTGACATTTGGAATCAGAGAGGATTACCAATCCTATCAATTGGTATCAGAGCGGGTTTCTATGTTTACGGATCGAACGATCTACAAATCTGATCCTATCTCTTTGGTGAATCCAATGTTTTCTATTCTTTGATTTAAATCTGTTTTCATGGCCAATCCTCCAAAGTTCAACGGTTCCAATTTCTATATTTAGCTAGATAAATTCATAGATTATGTGAATTCCGTTGATTCAAATCTTTGGGTACTAATTGCATACGGTCCATATGACATTCCAGAGGATGAATCCAAATGGAATGTCATACACAAACTAAAGAATGCAGATAATGTGAAAGCCCTGAAGATGATAAAGAGGGCGATAGATATTGACGAGTTCTCTGGTGTCTCTATGTGCAGGAGCGCAAAAGAAATTCTTGACAAGCTGACAATAATTCATATGCAAGAAGGGAACAAATGTTTAATGGCCAAAGATCACAGTAGTGATCAACATGAAGAATCTTCTTCTCAGGTAAGTTCTGAATCCGATGAACTTACTTTCAATGACTTGATGGAATTGTATGATTGGTTGTTAGATAAATATAAGGAAGTCAAGTCTGAAAATAGAAAATTGAAAAAGAACATGTCATCTGAAATAAACTGTTTGAAATCTGAGAATGAACACCTTAAAGCTGAGATAAACAAGATTGATAATTCATGTGATAAGTGTTCATCTGTGAATAAGCTGAATGCTAGTCTTCAATCTGATTTAAAATGGCAAGAAGAGCTGATTGATTCTCTTAGGGAAGAGAATGAACAGTTATTAAACAGGAAAAAGGAATTTGAACAGATTGAAGAAGATTTGAATGAAAAGCTGAATTCAGTGGCTAAAGTTGATCTGACTGAAGAAAATAAAAACCTGAAAGAATAAAATAAAAAATTGATGGTACTAAATATTGTCATGTTAGAGAGATTGTTAACCTTTGAAAAAGGAAAGTATGTTGAAGTTGACAATGAACAGAAATTGAAACAGGAAATTAACACACTCAAAGGTTTGAATGATATTTTACATCAATAAGTAATTCTCTGTGAATCTGACATTGCTTGCTATGAGGTTAACATTGTTTCTCTAAATTCTGAAATCCAAGATCTAAGAAATTCTATGTCCAAATTTGTTAAGGGAAATGATAACTTGGATAAAATTCTTGGAGCTAAAGTGAGTTTCCAGAGAGAAGGACTGGGTTACAATCTAGTCAATGAGAAGCAGTCTAAAAACAAAATGTTTACTCCTTTGATGAGCTGTTCTAAGACATCCAAACCATCCTCTTCATCTATTTTTCAGTTCACTACTCAAAAATCTGAAAAACAAACTAAAAATATGAAAAAGTCTGAAAAATAGAAAAATGATTGTAATCTGACAAATCCAAAAATGTTTCTGCTAAGAATGTGAGTCATGCTACCCCAGTGCATGTTGTTCATAAGTTTCCCACTCATTCACATGCACATAAAAATAAAGTCTCATGTCATTATTATGGCGGGGCATGGCATGTAATGTATGACTGCCATGTTATGAAATCTGATGACATGAATGCAACTAAGAAAATGAATGATTCTAAGAACACCAATAAAAATTTACTGAAAAAGTTTAGAAATATTTCTTGTAGTAGTGCTTCTTTGCATGTTAAGCATAATGTTAGTCTGCACACACATGTAAACAGAAATAAAATTGGAACTTCATGTTTTTATTGTGGTAGAAAGGGTCATCACATTCATGACTGTAATTTAATGAAAGAAGATGATTAAATGTTTGGAAAATCTCATGATAGAAACAATCATGCAAGTAATTATCATGCTAGGAAACATGCAGTTCAGAATGTTGAGTGTTTCAATTGTAGAAAATTTAGACATATTGCATCACAATGCTGGTCTGCTAGGAAGAATTTTCATGTTAAACATGCTTAGTTGCCTGCATTTAGAAATACTCATGTCAGGAATGATTATGCTTCAATTCATAGATATCCAATTTACAAATACTATGAAAAACATGGACATATAATGTTTGAATGCTATTGGATAAAATCTGATTTGAATGCTTGGAATTCTTGGAGTACACCTATTAGAGGTGTAACTCATCTGACAGGATCCAAGAACTCTTGGACTCCTAGATATTCGAAATAAATTCTTTGTTGCAGGTGTGCCTTGGTGGAAAATAATAAAAAGGGTTTAAATAAATATCAAGGCACATGAAGGTCAGTTAAACCCCATTCTCATTTTTTTTGTTGCTTGAATAATGCTCTCTGTGGAATATTGCATGTTTGCTTAGATTAAATTCATTGATGTTATTTGATGTTATCTTATCATGTTTGATGTATGTTGATACTCTGCTACATGCAATTCCATATGAGATTTTACATGTTAAACAGTCATTCATGTTAGTCATTCATGTTCACAATAGATGCATATTCTTGCATGACCCTATTGGTATATCAAATGGTATGCTGGGAGAAGGGCAGATCATTGTCTGTCTGTAAACCCACATCATGTGTAGAGGTCATACCTCTGCCAAGTACCAAGGGTGAAATCTGCATGTAGTGATAAACGTGCATTCTACATTTAATAGTTGCATATCTGTGTACAATAAGAAAGGGATTGCTGTTTGATTGATATTCTGCACACATTGAGGGGGAGCTGAGTTAATGTGATCAGAAATTTTTGGTTTGCTTGAGGTGTCAGAATAAGGGTTCATGAAGCTGCTGCCTGTTGGATTGTTATAAAGCTGAATCTGTGTCTAGTGGAGCTATTGCTGCATTAATTTTTGGGTGAATAGTTTGTCTAGATAAGCTAGAAGGTCCATGCATATGGTGTTAGGGCTGGTGCGATGGATTCAGAGGGGGGTGAATGAATCCCTCAGTGAAAATCTCGACCAATTTAAAAAATTAGACAAAGACGAAATGGATCTGAACACCTTAACCTGATGCAAGACTTAACTCAACTAGGGGTATACATTGAAACCATGCCTATCATGCATCTATCGATGAACACAGAGAACACCAGAGTTTTTAGGTGGTTCGGTCCTTCAGACCTACATCCACCCCAGACTTAAATCGGAGTGTGGATTCCGCTGCCAAACAGCTTGAAAAATCGCTGGGCCTCACAATTTGCCTACAACCGCTGACTAATAGCTTGCGCTGGGCCTTACTGCTTAGCCGACCGCTGACTAACAGCTTGACCGCTGGGCGTTACAGCTTTGCCATCCGCTGGGCAATACAGCTTGACCGACCAGAGGAACCAATCCTCTGCTACCGCTGAGCAACACAGCTTGCTGTCCAGAGGAACCAATCCTGTGCAACGCTGACACACAGCTTGAATAAATGTGAAAGAAAGAAGAACAAGAAACCAAATACAGGAACATAAAGCTGTCAATAAATCCAAACTAAAAATGCTCACGCAGGAGCTAAGTGTCTCGAATCTGATCCAGAGAGCACTACAGAAAACCTGATCTTCAATGTGCCGCACTTGGTTCCCTTCAAGCTATCTCTCTCTTTTTATCTGTCTTCTCTTTTCAGGTGCTCAATCTACTCTCCTTCAGATTTTTCAATAATGACTTCTCTTCTTCTCCTCAAACTCTCTATCTCTCTTCTTTTTCTTCTTTCTCTTCTACTGCCTCTCTTTCCTCTCTCGAACTCACGAACACTCTTCTTTTTCTTCTGCTCTCTCTTAGGCTGGATCTACCTAGCTCTTTTTCTCTGTCTGCTTCAGTTCTTCTTCTGCTACCAAAAGCTTTTTCAATCTTCCAGCAACTTCCTCTGAACGAGGAATCTTCTATTTATCCTGGCAGTAGAGAGTGTGGCGCGTGGTCTCCACGTTTCCCGCCCAAATGCCTGATCCAGATCTGACATTCTTAGGCCACGTGGCAGCATCCCAATTCAACTGCTTTCCACGTGTCATGATCCTAGCACCTCCTCCATTCTTGGATCACGTGCCCTTAGTAACCTTCACGAAAAAGCACCTGCCAAGGCATCAGACATAAAGTCATCTTCAGACAGTTATACAAGATGTAAAGAGATTGCACGGAGTAGATATAATGTCATAGCTGAAGTGCACAGATTCAATGTGGTGTTTGCACACACTCATGCATGGACTTGATTCCAATATACGGCCAATAGATGCACTGACTATGAATACGTAGAGTACAAGCGTTGCACAGACTTGAAATGCCTTGAGATCAACATGCACAAACTTAGTTGCGTGCATTAACAAAGGTTGCACCGACTACAAACCTGCACTGACCTAGATATGAACTAACATAAACATGCACCGAGGTCATGTGACAGAACTTGCACCGACTGTGTGCAAGCGTGCAGCAGCAAAGAAATGCACTGACCTTTTATTGCCTAAGACAAGGCTTGCACCGAGATCAGATATGCAGTCTAAGCAAACTTGCATTGAGTTGCCTGAGGAGAGTGCATGGACTGAATGATGCACTGACCTACCACGTTGTGCAGCAGTGATGTGCACCTATTTTAACTTATGCACAGAAAAACACTTCAATGACTTAATCGTGTGCAGTCACAGATATTGCACCGACTTAATGAGATGGAAAACAGATAATGCATCAAGTATGAGAGTGCAGGACGACTAATGCACCGACTTACTGTGAGAGTGAGCAGGACCTGCACCGAGGGGATCGTGCAAGAAGAAGTATTGCACATACTCACTGTTGTGCAGCGCCAATGTTTGCGCCGACTCAATCGAAAGTGAAACACTAAGTAGCACTGACTTATAACATGCACAGACTAGGAAAGTACTCCTTAGACTTAAGCTTGCACCGACTTCTATCTGCCAAGCAAGTGTCCACGGACTCGAAAGCACATACCTATATGCATGTGAACAGGGAAATGCATAGACCTTGTTTGTGAGCATGAACACAATATGCACCGAGGCAAGGTTTGCACCGAGGCAAAACTTTGCACCGATCTTCCATATGCATCGACCTAAGTATGCTATGTTCACGACCAACATTGCACCGAGTGTACATATGCACCGAAGTAAAACATGCACTGACTATGCTATATAAGATGCAAAGTAAGACACATATGTCTAATGCAAAGTTTGCACCGAGACAGACAATGCACTGACCTTCTTCAGTGTGATGCATGCACAAGCATACCCATGAACTGTTCATCAAACTCGTGATGCATACAACAATTATACTCGTGATGCATACAACGATTATTCAACAACACTGACTTAAGCAATGCAAAGCAAGCGATCCTCATTAATGTATAGTGCAAAGAGCAGATGCATAAACATTCAATCTTTCATACAATCTTTCATGCAAACACATGGTGACTTATAGTGTTTGCTATCATCAAAATCATAGAGACACAACGATCTCCCCCTTTTTGATGATGGCAACACTATGAGTCAATATTGACTCTCATTGTAAATTATTCTATAGTGTTTGCTATCATCAAAATCACAGAGGCACAACAATCTCTCCCTTTTTAATGATGGCAACACTATGAGTCAACATTGACTCTCATGGCAAATTATTCTCCCCCTTTGACTTCAACAAAAAGAAAATAGTTTGAGAGAGAAATATAAGCATGCATGAAATGATTGATTTAGAATCTTCCCATTTGACACATTATTAAGGCATAGAAGAACTATACTCCCCCTGGATAAATGAAGGTAATCAGAAATACAGGAACAATTAAACAGACAAGCACTAATCAAGTCCATGTTGCAGAAGGATCACAAGCAACTCTCCCCCTTTAAGAACATCTAAAATGGAATGACACCGTGGAAGACTGTGCAGATACCAAATGTTATGGAATGAGAGGTCATCAAAAACATAGGCTCAGCCATAGATAATATCAGGTCGAACCCAAGAAGCATCAGAATCAGTGAGAGCTTTCAACTTGAATTTCAACATCTTGGAACTGATCACAAGAAATTGACTGAATTGTCAGTGAACAGATAAGACAGGAAGATTTTCAATAGGGTATCAAATTCATAAATCCTGATAAGCGAATTTCAGACTCTTCTATTATAAGAGATTATGAATGATTCTAAACAGACCAGTATGATTTAAGCATGATGTATACATAGTTTTTCAATGAAATTCAATACTCATATCTGAAATCATGTTTTAATAAAAATGAACCAGTTGCTCACATAACATTCTTGTTTAACCTCCTTCTATCTTATTCATTCAAACTCAAAGACTTCTTTGGGAGTTACACAAGATAGTATTGAGATTAAACAGATATGAATGTATATGAACTTGTCTTTAGTTTTTTAGATTTTTTCTTTTGTTCAGCAGCATTATTTTTTCTGAGCAAGTCTGGTTAACTCAACACCTTTTTACGTGAGGCACAACATGTCTCAGGTGAAGTGACCCAGTTACTCAGTGTGACAACCATATTACCTCTCACTAAGAGAACAGAGTTAGCAATTTGGAGTGTCTTTTTACATGAGGAGACACCTTGATCAGAGGCCGGAATCCCCAGTTACTCGACACTACCATGCCATTGCTCTGCCAGATTTTTAATCATTTTTATAAGAGAGGTAACTGTGGCACTTCATGACATAGGCTTACTCTATTTCCTTGATAGAGAACCCAGTTTCTCAGTGACCAAAGTCATTGCTCTAACTTTATATTCTTTCAAACTTTTTCGGATTTTTTTAGACAAAGCTCAGTACACAGAAATGTTTAAGAACAATACTTTCTACATGTATCTTAACCAAAGAAAGCCATGTCTTTGAAAATTTCAGAATTCAAAAGGTTTTGCATGAAATTACATGAGACAATTGGTTAAGATTTATAAAATAAATGATTCAGATATTTTCAAGTCTTTTAAAGCAAAACTTAATGAATACATTAGACTTAAATAAATTTGATTTATCAGTCATTCTTAAACCAGTATAATAGAAGATTCTTCTTTTCGAAAAATGTCAGATTTATGATTAGGGTACACAAATTGAGATCTTTCCAATTCAGATAGATCAACATTGACCGTGCAGCCAATCAATGGAAGCAACAAGGAATTTTTATTAAGAGAGCAGCAGAAGACAACAATGATGCAGCAAGAGGTGAGCATTAGAACAATGCAGTTCAGAAACTAGTATTAAAGTCTGGAATTCAGTTAGATTAGCTTGACAAGTGACAAGGAAGTATTCAAGCAAGCCTCTCCTTCAACAGTTTAAGGAGTGGCAGACATAGAATTCAGCTTCAAGGCAATTAAGAGTTCAGCTGATCATAATGTGACTCGCACACGAATGACTAGACATGATTAAATAATCTAGAAGGCTCCCCCTGACTGTATGCAGTGAGTCACTTCTTTTTGGATTTTTCAATTTAGATTATATGCCATGCATCACACTGTATATATGCACTATGCAACGAAACTAATCATAAGCAACATGAGCATCATGCGAAAGCAGTCAAACTCCCCCTGATTAAGTGCCTTTTATACAATTAATGTTGAGAACATATTTTTGTGCATTTTGCTTAAGAAGCAGATATGTGTGCACCCTAAGAATCACTATCATAGTCATCATGTGCAATATAATTTTCAGAAGATTTCAATCATGATATGCACTATTTAAACACACAATTTTAGATGACAGAATTTAAAGAGAGTTTGCATAACTGACCTGAAGTGTAGGATCTTGGGGGTTACATTCTTGAGTGCCTTGGATTATTGACCCCTTTATTCATCTCCAAGGCACACCTGCAACAAACACATCATTTTGATGCAACAGGTACCCAAGAAACCTTGGGTCCAGGTTTACCATTAACACCACCAAATGGTGTTCTTGACTTTTTGTGAACCACAGAATCATCAAAATCCATCAACTTATAGTTGGACGAGGAATGTCCAAACTGACCATAGTGATGACAGGTAGCAAATTTCAAGTTCTTTTTATGCACATTATTGTGAGCATTGGATCTATGTGCATGAACATTAAAATTTCAGTTATGAACAAGAAAATTCTATTTTCTGAAACCTGCCAACCAACACTGATATGCTCCGTGGCCAGATTTTCCACAGTTTAAATAATAAGAAGTCTTTTTCATGAATTCAGTTCTCTTCTTATCAAAGTTATTTTGATGAACAGTGAGTTTAACAGATTTATAAATGGGTTTACTCCCCTGTACATGCCAACACTGTCCGACAGTGTGTCCTATTTTTCACAGCAAAGACAATTTATTTTCTTTCTTTGAAAAGTATGATTTCTAATAGGAATTTTCTATGCAGTAGTAGCAGATAGGTCATCTAATTCAAACAACTTACACTCATGTATCATATGACCTATCTTATTGCAATAAAAGCACTACACATTCTTCTTCTTTTCAAACTGAATTTTCTGAGAAGATTTTTCACAGTAATTTTTCTTTTTCTTTTGTTCAGCCCCATGCTTATGAATGTTATGAGATTTCTTAGGTGAAACAGATTTTGAGGTGCTAGCACATTCTGAACTTTTCACAAAAATAATTTATTCTTTTCCTTTCATACTTCTCTCATTATCTGAATTAACACCTAATCCTTCTTTCTGAATGTTCATTTTATTTCCCAGAAGTTTATTCAAATTATCCTTTCCTTTCACAAATTTAGACAATAATTTATTCAAATCAGTAATTTCACATTTAAGTGAAGTGATATGTGTTTCAGAGTTTGTTAGATCTTCTTCACAGGTGAGAGTTTGTTTCTGCATGGCATCATTCAGATTTTTCAAAATTTGAATCTCATGCAGAAGTTTTTGTTCTTTTTCATCATTAAGTTTAATTTTAGCACATTTTTCCCATTCAGCAGTCATGCATCTTTCAGTAGCAACAATGTTCAATACCATCAACTTCTTATTTTGATCTTTCAAGTAACCATTTTCTTCAAACAGTTTTTCTTCACTTTTTTCAACCTCACTTTTCTTTTCTAACAATAATTTATTTTCTTCTTTCAGGGATTTGATTAATTCCTTTTGCAAATTGTCATCATAATCTATATCATTAATCAAATATCTGAGAACAACACATTCATTGCAAGAATCATTTTCTTGGATAAGCCTATTCCTTAAATTCTCATTCTCAGACTTTAAATGTTTCATTTCATTTTCTTTTCTATTCATATCTGACTTTAGGTTTTCATTTTCCACCTTCATACTTCTCATTTCATGCAGCATTTCTTTTCTTAGTTTCTTCTTCTCAGATTTAATTTTATCGTACTTCTCAATTAAATGCTCATTCAACACAATCAAATCTTCGAAAGAGAAATTACCAGTGTCAGAGTTTGCCTGTGATGAAGTTTCCTCCATATAATCCTGGTCTTCGTCTGCTGCCATGAGACACTTCACATCATCCTGACATTTGATGGCTGCAACCATATTAACAACTTCTGATGCACTGCAACAATCAAGCACACATCAAAACTTGTCAATATTTATAGCCCTTCGAGTTAGCTCCAGGGCCTTCTGATTCTTTGCGAATTTCAAGTGGTCCGAAGTTTTTCATAAGGAACAATCCTTTGGAACTTCATAAGAACTATGTGCAATTATTATCCATAGATCTGGATCAACCTGCATCACGTACTCTCTAAATTGATTAAACCACTTGTAAAAATTTAGATCCTCAAACCTCGGAAGATCAATCATGAATTCCATGCTCAGAAAGGATCAAAATTCTAAATAGAGAAGAGATCAAAAAATTGCAAGCGAACAGATCAACTCAGATCGCACCAAAGCTAATTACGGATCGGATCTGCAGGACGCTGGACACTCTGTGCAGACACCCGCTCAGATACCAACTGTTAGGGCTGGTGCGATGGATTCAAAGGGGGGTGAATGAATCCCTCAGTGAAAATCTCGACCAATTTAAAAAATTAGACAAAGACGAAATGGATCTCAACACCCTGACCTGATGCAAGACTTAATTCAACTAGGGGTATACATTGAAATCGTGCCTATCATGCATCTATCGATGAACACAGAGAACACCAGAGTTTTTAGGTGGTTCGGTGTAGCGACCCAGATTCCGGATACCTGGCATACCTGGTAGGACTACCGGATACACGTGATACCGCATAGAATCCGCGAGGCCTCCCAAGAGCGGGAAAGCTCCGAAGGGATAAGGGCACGTGTAGAGTACATTGAAGCCACAGAGATAGTACAGTAAGCAATTAAATTTCATTAGATGGGTTTGCTAAAGTAGCAGAAATAAAATTACTTTTTATTTAACAGTTTCAAATTAACAATTATATCCCAGAGTCAGTCCAAAGCTAATGACAACAAGTCTAGCACAGTACAGTCGACAGAAGGGAAAGATGTACCAAGAAGTCGGGGGCAACCTGACGTAGGTACCAGCTGGCAGCAATGGCACGCAACGAGCACGCACACTCCAGGAACCACGCGGAAGCAGAAACGAACAACGCCACCCCACCTGAAAAGCAGGGGTGAGCCACGTGTCACTGGCTCAGTAGGGGTCACGCGGATCCCCACTGAAAAACACGCAGTAACACGGAACAACAACAACAAAAACAGCAGGTGTAGTAAAGTAGGAAACTACACTACAAAGCTGTAAAACTATGCTACAAGCAGTAGTAAACAGACGGGAAGTAGGAGTAGGGAACAAGTAAGAAAGGGGAAGAACCCGTGCCAGACAAGTGGCGGCCGAACTAACCTCGGCACCCCAAACTACTCCAAGCAACAACAGAAGGGCGACTCTGATCCAGCAAAGTCAGAAGTTACCGATCTATCGACCCGACACCAGGTCCAAAACGAAGACCTGCAAGGATGAACAAAAAGGGGTCTAGAAAAGACCACAAAGATGACCGACAGACTCGATCACACACACACACACGACTAGAACGTCGCGCACACTGCCCCACGCACGACCAGAACATCATGCATGTGGCAGAACACTGACCTCGGGCACAGCCACGGAAAGGCCAACCCCGAAAGGTCACGACGCACAAGAAACGCCGAGAGTCACCGGTCAAGTGATAGGAGTACCCTCACACTAGAAGAACAGCCAGATGCGTCCACTGACGTCTTACACTGCGCCTCAAGTGTCAAGTCTACCAGACCGTGTGCAGCACGGAGGAGACTAGACACACCAAGAACCAGGTCCAAGGAACAACGACGTTCCAAGGAAAAATGGCACCTCACGGACACAAGACCGCAGTACCACGCTGCGAGTGACTAGTCAGGGTCACGCCCGTCGACGCAAGTCCTCAGTCCCTGACCATGTGTGCACACACTGACCACTACCTAAGTCAGGCCTCTAGCTAGTATTCCCATCGGTAGGACGCTACCGTTGGCCGGGGCCCATGGAACTAGCTTAAAAACTGTGTAACGGGAAACTGCCCATCCACCACTCCCGGTGGGTTACGTACTAAAAAAAGCCTACGTCACAGGCTACGACTAGTGGAGGTTCACAAGGCACGAACTCCAAAACACAAGTGCTAGAGTAGAGACAGTCTACAGAAGCCCTGTCACACGTACTACGAAGCACCACTGGCAGTACAACCACTGCCAACCGACTCAAGACAAGGCAACTAGACCTACCATGTAGCAACCCTAATAAATGAATAATTGAAATGAATTAAAACATATATATTACAGAAGTAATATATATAAAAGGAATAGGGTTAATTGGACGAAACAAAACAAATTAAAAAATAACGCCTCTTATTAAGGCGTTAATTTATAAAGAAACGCCTCTATCCATGGCGTGACTAAAGAAAGGACGCCCACATATGCGGTCGTCAGTTCTCATGCGACCAAATGGGTAAGTAAAAGAAACGCCCCTATCTTGGGCGTGTTTTAAAACACGAAACGCCCTTCTTCAAGGCGCTTTTTAAGAAACGCCCTAAAGTAAGGCGTCAATTAAAGAATACACGTCCTGACCTAAGGCGTTAATTCAGTTCGTGAACCGTTCGAACCCAGAGCTTATCCAGGGAAGATCAACCTAATCTAGTAAGTGTCTATTAGAGTAAGGACTCTATTAGGGATATACTACCCTCAATCAAACCCTACTCTTGTTAGGACTTCAATATCCTATAAATAAGCCTGTTCGATCCAACCCTAAAACCTATTTGATCATTCGCCTGCTACGGTAAGTTGACGAACAGTGAGTTTTTTTTTTCTGATAATCTTCTTCCATGATGCATGAAGAATATTGATTATTATTATTCTTCTTCTTTTCTACAGTTTAAGAGGCTTGGACGTTGTGAAGAACAACAGTAAGTATTCTTCCTTCGCCTCCAACGACTAAGTACAAAGATGTTGATACCTTTGACGTGCCCGCTATAGGTTTTGCAATCGGGACTCATCTATAACCTTCAGAGTTCTTCTTCTACAATCGAAGCCAACATCTTCTTCCATCATCCAGTAGCCGTTGTCTTCAGGAGCGTAGCAAAGCATCATCTTCTTCTAGTCAAAACCCCTCACGATTGTCTTCGAATCAAAAGGTAGGATTTTCTCAAGTTATTGTAGCCCAAATAAGAAATAATGCAAGATATCTATACATACGTATATGAGCATGGCATGCATACTGTTTATAAGGTTTTATTACGTTTTCTGCAAAATTTTAAAAGAAACGCCCTTGATTAGGGCGCTAATTTAAAAGAAACGACCATGGCAGTGTTCGTCAATTTAATATTTGACGCCCTCTACGCAGGCGTTAATTTCATAAGAATCGCATGTGATTAATAATTGATCCTGTTTAAAAATTACAATACATATGAAATAATGATTTTTAATATCTTGCATGACCCTGTGAATTCCTGTTAAATTTTACTGCCATGACATGTCTCCTGTCTCTCGAAATATTATTTATTAAAATATCGTAAATTCCTTGAAATTCATGACTTGGACAAAGTCGTTTTCCATATTCTAACGTCCCAGAACAAGGCGTGAATCTGAAAAGTAACGCCCCTTCCTAGGGCGTGTATCTGTTAAAATCCTGAAATTCACATATTCTGTAAAATGGAATTAGAAAGTAACGCCCCTTCCAAGGGCGCGTTTTTGATAAATTTCTGAGAATAATTATATCCTGTCGAATATGTAAATGATGAGACGCCTGCCTCTGCAGTCGTCAACTTTGAAGAAACGCCCCCAGGAAAGGCATGTTTTTGATAAATTAATGAAATAATGGAAATTCTGTAAATTGGCAATATATGTAAACGCCCTTCTGTTAGGCGTTAATTATTCAATACACGACTTTACTTAAGTCGTTATTTTACTGTAAACTGATTTTATCCTGATTCTATTACCGATGGTTTCATATTATACATATATATATATATATATCGGCACTATTCTCCACTCCGTGAGTATAGTCCCACGTTTCATGTTGATTTATCGATCACACTCAACTCTCATTGACATACAAGCTCTCCATTGGACATTCCGTTCCTTTGGACTAGCGAGTTAGTCATAGAGACCTCCGTAAGACTCCTCGTAGCCTTGGATTCCCTCAAGGCCGACTGAGCTGGTTGTACCCTAAAAACCCATTACACGATCCTTGCCATGTCAATCTAAAGAAACATGGTATACCGGCCCTTATGATTATACAAAGAGTATATCATAAGAAATTCTTGATGGGATGATGATATCATGCCATATCATGTCGTTCTTGTAAACCCCAATTCTATGATAAGAATGAGGGTATCTTGCTTGATCTTATGTTTATGTGGACCTCAATTCTATATAAAGAATGTCCATATTGATTTGTCATGGTACCTAAGTTAAAGGAACCATATTCTACCTAGTTTTATCGATATCGTGATTATACCGTTATGATCGCCATTCTATGTCCTTGTCATATTTTTGGACTCTATTCTGTCAAAGTTGTCATACGTGTCTACAAGCTTGATGATTGAAATTCTATATTGGCTATATAAACAAGAGTGGATGTCAAAACACATGATAAATGCCTGCGCATATAGGGCCCGATCTGGTCCTGGGAGGAGCACCCGAAAGTACTTGTGCCCATGGGAGTTAAAATGATAAGGTATCTGGCATTATACCGAGTACTTGACTTGCTTGATTGGACATTCCACACACATCTTGTACTTGACTCGTACTTGACATGAAATGAAATGCGTGGCCCGAAAAAGGGTAATTTACTTGCTTGATACATGATAGCCAAAGTTCTTGACATGACTTGTAAATGTACTTGCTTGAATATCTCGAATAAACTTGTTATCTTGTTGAAAGTTCATGATAAGTTCATCTTATTTCCTTGATACTACATTCTATCTATTCTGTCGTTTTATGCGAGCATGCATAGCTTTATTGCATTCATGAAAATGTAATTACTTAAACCCCTTGCTAGTACTTGAGATATAATTTCCTACTGAGCGTTCGCTCATTCCGTTTGTCCCTTTGTACTTTTCAGGTAAGTCCGACGACGATGGAAGTCAATCGGATGGGAATAGTCAAGAGTGAAAGTGATAGAGCTTCTACAAGTGTCGTCTAGTTGTTTCTATAGTTTTCTCGAGTCAACTATGTACTTTTCTTTTTATTAAACAGAGTATTGGATTTGTAATAGTCTATCCATTATGAAATAAAGGATTGGGTTATCTTGCTATTTTGCGCATCTCTGTCTTTGTGTCGAATACACGACCACTCTGATTGACATGATTGATATAGACACGTCGCGCATCTCCGGGTATCTTCCGCGCTCGGGGCGTGACAGTCTTTGTGGTATCAGAGCCTAAGGTTATTCAATTCCTAGGAAACCCAAGTCCAAGGATAGGTTTCAAAACCTTTAACCAAGTGAGAGTGGGTAGAACCAAGGGTTAAATGATCAATGAGTCCTTTATAAGATCATAGTGATATAATACTAACATAGCTATTGTAATTGTAGGATAATGGCTGCCGAACGTGCTCAATGGCGCAACATGCAGCGTACCCTTCAAGGGATGACCCAAGTGCTACAACAGGTAGCACAAGGTGGTGCTCCACGAGCTGGAAGCTTACACCAAGCATTCAAGAATATGAATCCCCCGAAGTTCATGGGATCGACCGATCCAGACGATGCCGAGCATTGGGTTCAGAAGATTGAACGTATATTCCGTGTTATGCAATGCACGGATCAGGACAAAGTCTTATTAGCTACTTTCCAGTTAGAAAAGGATGCTAGATGCTGGTGGGAGTCGATTGAAGCTACTATTGACCCAACTCAAGTTACATGGGGTGAATTCGTTGAATATTTCAACGCTAAATATTTCTCTGATAGGGTCCAGGAAAAGAAGGCCGCCGAATTCGCCGCATTAAAGCAAAGATCTTTATCGGTGGCTGATTATGAAGCACAGTTTTCTAGACTGTCTAGATATGCTAAGCATTTAATTAGCACGGAAAAGATGAAAGCCCGTAGATTTCTTAATGGGCTTAGGCCCCACTACATTACTCAACTGGCGCCTATGGATATTCAAGTTTATACTGAAATAGTGCGCCGAGCTCAGTTGCTTGAAGATGCCACGGAACTATCTGATAGGATCCGTGGGAAAGACAAAAAGGAGCAAGTCACAAGTTCGGGTTCTTTTAAACCCAACTTTAAGAAGAGGCCCAATAATGGAGGTTCTTCCTCTCAAGATCAGAAGTTCAAGAAATCCAAGCCTTTCTCTATCACCACTACACCTTCAAACGTAGTATGCAAGCATTGTGACAAGGCTGGTCACAAAACAGAAGAATGCTGGAGGAAATTAGGAGCATGTCTCCGTTGTAGGAGTCGTGAACATCGGATTCCCGATTGTCCATTAATGAATGACCAAGCCGGTGAGGGTAAACGTCCAGTGACAAAGAATGCTTGTCTTCATGCGATCCAAGAGACCGAACCAGAAGAAGAAGGCGGATTGGTGGAAGGTACATTAAAAATTTGTTCCAAATATGCACATGTTTTATTTGATACGGGTGCATCGCATTCCATTATTTCCAAGAAGTTTGTTGACCCATTACCTCTAGAACCAGAATGGATGAAGTTAATATTGTCTACTCCTCTCGGAAACGAGACGGATATCACACATCATTACCAAAACTGTGAGGTATTGGTTCAAGGAAAGAATTTTCCTATTGATCTTATCTGCTTAGATCTAAAAGCGTATGATGTTATACTAGGAGCAGATTGGTTATCCAAATACCAGGCAACGGTTGATTGCCGTGATAGCAAGATTGTTTTCAAGGAATTTCCGGAACTGACTTATACTAGTCCTAAGAGTCGAAGCAAATCCCCTCTTATTTCGGCTCTTCGAGCAAGCAAGCTCGTCAAGAAAGGATGTGTATCCTTCCTTGCTTTTGTCACTATTAAAGAAGCTAAAGAAACCAAGATAGAGGACATTCAGGTAGTGCGAGAATTTCCAGACGTATTTCCGGAAGAATTGCCGGGATTACCCCCTCAAAGAGAAGTGGCCTTCACCATTGACTTAGTCCCTGGTGCTGGTCCTGTTTCAAAGGCACCATATAGAATGTCCCCTGCTGAACTCAAGGAGTTGAAGGAGCAGTTGATGGAACTAATCCGAAAAGGGTTTATTAGACCAAGTACTTCCCCGTGGGGAGCCCCAGTCCTATTTGTAAAGAAGAAGGATGGATCCATGAGATTGTGTATCGACTATCGACAGTTGAATCATCTTACTATCAAGAACAAGTATCCACTGCCGAGAATCGATGAGTTATTTGATCAGATTTCAGGATCCAAATATTTCTCCAAGATTGATCTCAGGTCGGGATATCATCAATTAAGAATCAAGGATGATGACATTCACAAGACCGCATTCAGAAGCAGGTATGGCCATTACGAATTTGTTGTTATGCCTTTTGGACTGACAAATGCCCCTGCTGCCTTTATGCAGTTAATGAATAACATATTCAGGCCTTACTTGGATCAATTCATAGTAGTCTTCATTGACGATATATTGATATATTCTAAGACTAAGGAAGAACATGAGGAGCATTTGAGGATTGCATTGCAAGTCTTGAGGACAAATCAATTATATGCTAAACTCAGCAAATGCGAGTTCTGGCTTGAAGAAGTGGCTTTTCTCGGACATGTCATATCCAAGGACGGTTTATCTGTAGATCCATGAAAGGTTGAAGCTGTAAGAAACTGGGAAAGACCCACTAATGCAAGCGAGATCAGAAGTTTCTTAGGTCTTGCAGGCTATTATCGGCGATTCATCAAAGATTTCTCTAAGATCGCCGTGCCCCTTACAAGGTTAACTCGCAAGGAGATCCGATACGAATGGAGTGAGGAATGTGAAAGAAGTTTTCAAACTCTCAAAAATCATCTCACCACAGCTCCGGTCTTAGCTCTACCGATAGAAGGAGAGAAATTCGAGGTCTACACTGATGCTTCTGGTATTGGCCTCGGATGTGTCCTAATGCAACAAGGAAAGGTCATAGCATACTCTTCACGGCAGCTGAAGAAGCATGAGGAGAATTACCCCGTCCATGACTTAGAACTGGCCGCGGTAGTATTTGCCCTAAAGATATGGAAACACTACTTATATGGAGTACAGTTTACTGTATACTCCGATCACAAAAGTCTCAAATATCTATTTTCACAAAAGGAGCTAAACATGAGACAAAGACGCTGGCTAGAATATCTCAAGGACTTCGACTTCAATATACAATACCATCCCGGAAAGGGTAATTATGTTGCTGACGCCCTTAGTCGAAAGCCGAGAGCAATGATAGCAAATTGTATGATGCAAGAATGGAGGTTACTTGAACAATTCTCCGAGCTCAATATAAGCTTGGACACGGAATCCAAATTGTCACACTATCTCATGTAAGCATACAGTCAGACTTATTATCTGAGATACAAGCACTTCAGGATGATGATCCTATGTTAGTGGAAATCAAAGGCAGATTAGAAGGACAATCTGATTTTCAACTAACTTCCGAGGGAAGATTATTATTCAAAGATAGAACTTGTATACCTGATTGTCCGGAATTAAAGAAGAAGATCTTAGATGAAGCTCACAGATCAAGATACACTATTCATCCTGGATCAACCAAAATGTACCAAGATGTAAAGAGGAACTTTTGGTGGCCTAATATGAAAAGAGAAATAGCGGACTATGTATCGCGCTGTCTCACATGCCAACAGGTCAAGGCGGAACACCAAAAGCATGCGGGAAAACTACATCCTCTAGATA
Organism: Amorphophallus konjac; assembly: GCA_022559845.1. Classification (NCBI taxonomy): domain Eukaryota; kingdom Viridiplantae; phylum Streptophyta; class Magnoliopsida; order Alismatales; family Araceae; genus Amorphophallus; species Amorphophallus konjac. Next base: position 287,128,324 of record CM040123.1, on the reverse strand, counting down.
TTCCTAAGTGGAAATGGGAGGATATTGGTATGGACTTCATCATGGGTTTGTCTAAATCTAAAGGAGGACATGATGGAATCTGGGTTATCATTGACCGATTAACTAAATCGGCACATTTCTTGCCAATAAAAAGCCGATGGTCAATTGATGTGCTAGCTGCACTGTACATCAAGGAAATAGTCAGGATACATGGAATTCCTGTCTCAATCGTGTCTGACAGAGATCCCCGTTTTACTTCTCATTTTTGGAAGGGATTACAACATTCGTTGGGAACAAGGCTCAACTTTAGTACTGCTTTTCACCCACAAACGGATGGTCAGACCGAGCGAACTAATCAAGTTGTTGAAGATATGCTGAGAGCATGCATTATTGACTTTGGAGGAAGCTGGCATGACCACTTACCTTTAGTTGAATTTGCATATAATAACAGCTACCAAGCTAGTATCCATATGGCACCTTTCGAAGCCTTATACGGAAGGAGTTGTCGATCGCCTTTATGCTGGAACGAAGTTGGAGAGAAACAACTATTAGGTCCAGACATGGTAAGGGATACAACTGAGAAGATACAGGTAATCAGAGAAAGATTACAAGTTGCTCAGACAAGGCAAAAGGCTTATGCTGATACCAGAAGAAGAGATCTTGAATTCCAGGTGGGAGATCATGTATTTCTTAAAATATCCCCTGGACGTGGCATACGAAGATTTGGTGTTAAGGGCAAGCTTACGTCAAGATTCATCGGACCATTTGAGGTACTCGAAAGAGTAGGCGAGGTTGCTTATCGCATCGCGTTGCCTCCTCAGTTGTCCGAGGTACACAATGTATTTCACATATCTATGTTGAAGAAGTATGTGCACGATCCGTCACATATTATCGAGCATGGAGATCTGGTGATCCAGAAAGATCTCACATATGAACAGAGGCCTTTAAAGATATTAGATCGAGAAATACGAGCTCTAAGGAATAAGGTTATTCCCATGCTTAAGGTGCAATGGAATAAGAATCCTGAACACGAAGCGACATGGGAGACCGAGGAATCTATGAAGAAACGATTTCCCGAGTTATTCTAAGAGGTATATGTTCTACACTCTCCACGTGTATAATTATATATATATTGAATTTGGGGACCAAATTCTTTTTAAGTGGGGGAGGGTGTAGCAACCCTAATAAATGAATAATTGAAATGAATTAAAACATATATATTACAGAAGTAATATATATAAAAGGAATAGGGTTAATTGAATGAAATAAAACAAATTAAAAAATAACGCCTCTTATTAAGGCGTTAATTTATAAAGAAACGCCTCTATCCATGGCGTGACTAAAGAAAGGACGCCCACATATGCGGTCGTCAGTTCTCATGCGACCAAATGGGTAAGTAAAAGAAACGCCCCTATCTTGGGCGTGTTTTAAAACACGAAACGCCTTTCTTCAAGGCGCTTTTTAAGAAACGCCCTAAAGCAACGCGTCAATTAAAGAATACACGCCCTGACCTAAGGCGCTAATTCAGTTCGTGAACCGTTCGAACCCAGAGCTTATCCAGGGAAGATCAACCTAATCTAGTAAGTGTCTATTAGAGTAAGGACTCTATTAGGGATATACTACCCTCAATCAAACCCTACTCTTGTTAGGACTTCAATATCCTATAAATAAGCCTGTTCGATCCAACCCTAAAACCTATTTGATCATTCGCCTGCTACGGTAAGTTGACGAACAGTGAGTTTTTTTTTTCTGATAATCTTCTTCCATGATGCATGAAGAATATTGATTATTCTTCTTCTTCTTTTCTACAGTTTAAGAGGCTTGGACGTCGTGAAGAACAACAGTAAGTATTCTTCCTTCGCCTCCAACGACTAAGTACAAAGATGTTGATACCTTTGACGTGCCCGCTATAGGTTTTGCAATCGGGACTCATCTATAACCTTCAGAGTTCTTCTTCTACAATCGAAGCCAACATCTTCTTCCATCATCCAGTAGCCGTTGTCTTCAGGAGCGTAGCAAAGCATCATCTTCTTCTAGTCAAAACCCCTCACGATTGTCTTCGAATCAAAAGGTAGGATTTTCTCAAGTTATTGTAGCCCAAATAAGAAATAATGCAAGATATCTATACATACGTATATGAGCATGGCATGCATACTGTTTATAAGGTTTTATTACGTTTTCTGCAAAATTTTAAAAGAAACGCCCTTGATTAGGGCGCTAATTTAAAAGAAACGACCATGTCAGTGTTCGTCAATTTAATATTTGACGCTCTCTACGCAGGCGTTAATTTCATAAGAATCGCATGTGATTAATAATTGATCCTGTTTAAAAATTACAATACATATGAAATAATGATTTTTAATATCTTGCATGACCCTGTGAATTCCTGTTAAATTTTACTGCCATGACATGTCTCCTGACTCTCGAAATATTATTTATTAAAATATCGTAAATTCCTTGAAATTCACGACTTGGACAAAGTCGTTTTCCATATTCTAACGCCCCAGAACAAGGCGTGAATCTGAAAAGTAACGCCCCTTCCTAGGATGTGTATCTGTTAAAATCCTGAAATTCACATATTCTGTAAAATGGAATTAGAAAGTAACGCCCCTTCCAAGGGCGCGTTTTTGATAAATTTCTGAGAATAATTATATCCTGTCGAATATGTAAATGATGAGACGCCTGCCTCTGCAGTCGTCAACTTTGAAGAAACGCCCCCAGGAAAGGCGTGTTTTTGATAAATTAATGAAATAATGGAAATTCTGCAAATTGGCAATATATGTAAACGCCCTTCTGTTAGGCGTTAATTATTCAATACACGACTTTACTTAAGTCGTTATTTTACTGTAAACTGATTTTATCCTGATTCTATTACCGATGGTTTCATATTATACATATATATATATATATATCGGCACTATTCTCCACTCCGTGAGTATAGTCCCACGTTTCATGTTGATTTATCGATCACACTCAACTCTCATTGACATACAAGCTCTCCATTGGACATTCCGTTCCTTTGGACTAGCGAGTTAGTCATAGAGACCTCCGTAAGACTCCTCGTAGCCTTGGATTCCCTCAAGGCCGACTGAGCTGGTTGTACCCTAAAAACCCATTACACGATCCTTGCCATGTCAATCTAAAGAAACATGGTATACCGGCCCTTATGATTATACAAAGAGTATATCATAAGAAATTCTTGATGGGATGATGATATCATGCCATATCATATCGTTCTTGTAAACCCCAATTCTATGATAAGAATGAGGGTATCTTGCTTGATCTTATGTTTATGTGGACCTCAATTCTATATAAAGAATGTCCATATTGATTTGTCATGGTACCTAAGTTAAAGGAACCATATTCTACCTAGTTTTATCGATATCATGATTATACCGTTATGATCGCCATTCTATGTCCTTGTCATATTTTTGGACTCTATTCTGTCAAAGTTGTCATACGTGTCTACAAGCTTGATGATTGAAATTCTATATTGGCTATATAAACAAGAGTGGATGTCAAAACACATGATAAATGCCTGCGCATATAGGGCCCGATCTGGTCCTGGGAGGAGCACCCGAAAGTACTTGTGCCCATGAGAGTTAAAATGATAAGGTATCTAGCATTATACCGAGTACTTGACTTGCTTGATTGGACATTCCACACACATCTTGTACTTGACTCGTACTTGACATGAAATGAAATGCGTGGCCCGAAAAAGGGTAATTTACTTGCTTGATACATGATAGCCAAAGTTCTTGACATGACTTGTAAATGTACTTGCTTGAATATCTCGAATAAACTTGTTATCTTGTTGAAAGTTCATGATAAGTTCATCTTATTTCCTTGATACTACATTCTATCTATTCTGTCGTTTTATGCGAGCATGCATAGCTTTATTGCATTCATGAAAATGTAATTACTTAAACCCCTTGCTAGTACTTGAGATATAATTTCCTACTGAGCGTTCGCTCATTCCGTTTGTCCCTTTGTACTTTTCAGGTAAGTCCGACGACGATGGAAGTCAATCGGATGGGAATAGTCAAGAGTGAAAGTGATAGAGCTTCTACAAGTGTCGTCTAGTTGTTTCTATAGTTTTCTCGAGTCAACTATGTACTTTTCTTTTTATTAAACAGAGTATTGGATTTGTAATAGTCTATCCATTATGAAATAAAGGATTGGGTTATCTTGCTATTTTGCGCATCTCTGTCTTTGTGTCGAATACACGACCACTCTGATTGACATGATTGATATAGACACGTCGCGCATCTCCGGGTATCTTCCGCGCTCGGGGCGTGACATACCACGTAACGATCCCGAGTCGAACGACTCAAAGGCAAGATCGTCACAGACAGCGGAACAAGCCGCCAATCGGTCTAATCCTATGCCACAAGAAACGACACTCCGCAAAAAATAACTCACGGAGACCTGAGGGAACACCGAAGACCCTCAGCACACGTCTGGACATGCAACCCAAGGTAAGATGATACCTCGAGGCGTCCAGAACCAGTTTCTCGGATTGGACAGAACTGCCAAGACACCCACACACAAGGTCGCTCGTCGACCGCTGGGTCACCCCGGGTTGACCGGAACCCAACCAAAGAAACGCACAAGAGTAGGATAGAGAATCCTACGACAAGCAAGAGGACTCCTGGCTACCTTACAACGTAGTCCTAGCCCTCATAAAACGTCAGGAGACATCCACGGGACAGCGGGCAGACCACAAGGCCAAGCCAAGAGAAGCAGAAACCGAAATCACTGAAATCGGAGCACAAGGCATGTAACGCACCACCCTTAGACCGCTACATGAACGTGACGGTCTAACGCGAGGCCGTTACATCCAACGTGACGGTCGGGGAATAAGCCCACCACACACACCGCCCTAACCAACTTCTAGAAATGCAAAGGCATGTAACGGCCAGCACCGGGCGCGTTACACCAGCCTGACGCGCCCGACCGGGGCCGTCAGGGCCAACAGACCTCAACACAAAACAACACACTCGGACCATGTAACGCGCTAGACTAGGCGCGTTACAGCCACCTAACGCACTAGGACAAGCGCGTCAGGGCCAGCAAAACCCAAAACAACAACTGGCTGAGGCATGTAACGGTCCAGACCGGATGCGTTACAACCGCCTAACACACTGGGGCGCGGCCGTCATAGACAACGACGCAGCCACCCAACTCAGCCAAAACAACATGTAACGGCCTGGGGCAGGCGCGTTACACACACCTAACGCACGGGAGCACGGCCGTTAGGCGAACCGACTCACTCAGTCAAACACGGTCAAACAGAACGTAACGGCCTGGGACAGGCGCGTTACGCACACCTGACGCGCTAGGGCAGGCGCGTTAGAGAAACCGACTTAACCCAAGCATAAAACGACAAAAAGAATATAACGCGTCTCACGGGACGCGTCAGAGAGATGTGACGCGCCACCCCTAGGCCGTCACACTCTCAAAACCCCGAAGAACTCAAATCAACCCAGACGATGTAACGGTCAGTCGTGGGGCCGTCAGGGCATGTAACGGTCCCTGGAACGACCGCCACACCAGTTACGGCGGGAAAACGGAGGGTTGGCCAAATCGGCCCGTTCCACGCCCCATTTACGCCGAAGCGCAGGGGAAACAACCCTCGACGATGAAAAACAACATTAGGAGGCTAAAAAGCCCACATGCGCGCACTAAAACGCTAGATCGGGGCGATTCCAACGAATCCACCCTAAATGGGTCAACGAGGTTCCCGGACTCCTACCGGCCTCGAATGACCACCGATCAACGTAAAACTAGCATGGATGGGATCCTAACATCCCAACGGTCAGTTCAACACTAACGGAGCTACAAATGGTTGCCGTTCTCCGGCGAACCCTACAAAACCCGAAAATCATGGTTTAGGCTAAACAAGCCCAAACTCGGCCGTTTCCGCGCCAAACGAAGTGCAAGGGCAGGGAAAACGAGCAGGAGGAAGTGAGGATCAGTCACCCTACCTCCACCGAAGAAACCGTGCCCCGAAGGGAATAAATCGCTCCGAAAACCACGCCGCGAGCTCGAACACCGGCTTTGAATCCACCGTTCGGGATCGCGCCAAAACCATTCCGATCCTTGCTCCATCACGCACCTCAGCAGCTTCCCGACGTCGCCATCTCACCAATGGACCCCTCTGTCTGCAGTCGGAGGCGAGAAGGTGGGAGAACGAGAGAGAACGGGAGAGAGAGAGAGGCGAACGTGCGAATGTGGAGAGACAAAGAGGAAAGGAAAAGAAAAAGAAAAGAAATTAGGAAATTTTCCTAATTTCGAAAATTCTGAAAATGCGCCGAAAATGCACAAATTCAGAAAAATACGCAAAAATAGTCGAAACGACCGGCTCGAAGAGTACATCGTCGCTGTAGCATCCACGAGTTGATGAACTGAGAAACAAACTCACCGTAGGGTTCCGTAACTAGTACGAGAGAAAAACCCACACGGCTCGTGAAGCTCAACTCGGAAGCCACAAAAGCGAACCGAAACTCACCGAAACCAATCCAAAAGATCCAACGAAGATCCAGCAAGACCTATCAAGGATCCAGGGCATTACATCCTCCCCTTCTTTAAGAAATTTCGCCCTTGAAATTAAGAACTAACAAAGGAGAAGCAGGGAAGAACAACCCAACATCACAAAACAACACAAATCTCGAGAGAACACAATTCAGAGGAACATCGTCAGATCACAATTACAGGCACACGCTCAGGATCTCAAGGCGACAATCCACAAAAGAGCATGGCACCCAAGTGAGCACAATTCTGACACCTCCGAAACAAGGCAACATCGCTTACGTCTCACAGGACAGGAGACACGACTGCCCCAACAACAAACAACCGAAAAACACAACGACAACACGGCAAGCGGCAGCTTACACACGGAGACACAATCCTGTCAGCTGACAGCTCAACCACATCATCGGCTCCATTGCCAAAGGCAACAGGGAACACCTGGCACACAGGACACCAACGACAACACTGGACCACAGACACAATTAAGTCAGCACTCACTCAGATATCACATCTGATCGAGTCTCAAGCTAACTCTAGGAAAGGAGTACAGCCAAGCTAACCGACAAGACAATGGTCCAAGACAGGGACACAAAATCATAGAGAAACAGCGATCAAACGACAACAACAACACCTGCAGGATTCCGACTCCGTATAGCACACAGAACCCCGGAATACAACTGCAAGCAGGGTCACATCAAGGCACAGGAACAGCTTAGCACACGACCACAAGGAACGGGTCACGCATCAGACTGCTCACCAAGAGAAGACCCACAACAACGAGAAACGACAACAATCTCGGGGAACGCAACTCAAGGACTACAAACACGCCTCGAGAGCACAACACCCAAGAAAGAAATGCAGAGCAAAAGGGTACTTAATCAGCAGGAATGCCAAAAAATTCCCCAATACTCACAAATGCCCATGCCAACACCAGAAAACCACCCACAACGGCACGGCAACAGACGACATCGAGGCACAGGAAGCCAAGACGAAGTCACATTGAGAAAGAACAAATCCCTCGACCAGTGGGTAGCCAACCCACACACTTCAGCTGCACTCTCAACAACGTGCACATGCAATAGAAAAGACCTCGGTAGTCGCATCTCAGCATACACCAGGCGCCATCGCAATCAAAAAGATCGCAAGTCACACGCCACGAGTACCGATCTCGCGAACAACCGATCACAAGGAGCCTAAGTGCAACAGGAGAAGAGCACCAACTTCAGCACAAAGCACAAAAGAATGCTAACCTCAGCATACCCTCACGTCCTGAAAACGATAAATGAGCCTTCACGATACATCGACCGCTGGACACGGCACGACAACCAGGGTACACAACAGCTCTTAACACCATTACGGAGTCCAAAGCCAAGCAACCGTATAGCAGAGAGCAGATCAGGCTTAGAACAAAGCTGTCCACACTTAAGCAGACACAGGACAAAGGCATCACTAAGACAGCAATTCCAAGGCAAACCTCGAAAAGATTCCACCAAAAGGGACGAGAAGCAGGAAGCTCCACCACAAAGGCTCACCAGGAAGGGAAAATCCTAGCTTGCCTGAGCAACTTCTCCAACACGGAATCAAATCGAGCACTTCAACAGTAGCGAAATACATCAGGAGCTGAGCGGACTTAAGCTAGGATGACCAAGACAATGTAAGAACGTGTACGATCATTAAACCAAGGCCAAAGGTCAACAGCAACCTGAACAACACATGGAGAAAACAATGCGACAAATCATCGCAACAACCAAGCCAGCTGAAGACTGTATTGGACTTTCACGACTCTGGATACTGTATATCTTGGATTCCCATGTACTTCACACGACAATGCTCTGATAGCTCAGAAAAGAACTTCGAACATCTTAGAACACTGCTCTGATACCAAACTGTAGCGACCCGGATTCCGGATACCTGGCATACCCGGTAGGACTACCAGATACACGTGATACCGCATGGGACCCGCGAGGCCTCCCAAGAGCGGGAAAGCTCCGAAGGGATAAGGGCACGTGTAGAGTACATTGAAGCCACAGAGATAGTACAGTAAGCAATTAAATTTCATTAGATGGGTTTGCTAAAGTAGCAGAAATAAAATTACTTTTTATTTAACAGTTTCAAATTAACAATTATATCCCAGAGTCAGTCCAAAGCTAATGACAACAAGTCTAGCACAGTACAGTCGACAGAAGGGAAAGATGTACCAAGAAGTCGGGGGCAACCCAACGCATGTACCAGCTGGTAGCAACGGCACGCAACGAGCACGCACACTTCAGGAACCACGTGGAAGCAGAAACGAACAACGCCACCCCACCTGAAAAGTAGGGGTGAGCCACGTGTCACTGGCTCAGTAGGGGTCACGCAGATCCCCACTGAAAAACACGCAGTAACATGGAACAACAACAACAAAAACAGCAGGTGTAGTAAAGCAGGAAACTACACTACAAAGCTGTAAAACTACGCTACAAGCAGTAGTAAACAGACGGGAAGTAGGAGTAGGGAACAAGTAAGAAAGGGGAAGAACCCGCGCCAGACAAGCGGCGGCCGAACTAACCTCGGCACCCCAAACTACTCCAAGCAACAACAGAAGAGCGACTCTGATCCAGCAAAGTCAGAAGTTACCGATCTGTCGAACCGACACCAGGTCCAAAACGAAGACCTGCAAGGACGAACAAAAAGGGGTCTAGAAAAGACCACAAAGACGACCGACAGACTCGATCGCACACACACACGAATAGAACGTCGTGCACACTGCCCCATGCACGACCAAAACATCATGCATGTGACAGAACACTAACATCAGGCACAGCCACAGAAAGGCCAACCCCGAAAGGTCACGACGCACAAGAAACGCCGAGAGTCACCGGTTAAGTGATAGGAGTACCCTCACACTAGAAGAACAGCAAGATGCGTCCACTGACGTCTTACACTGCGCCTCAAGTGTTACGTCTACCAGACCGTGTGTAGCACGGAGGAGACTAGACACACCAAGAACCAGGTCCAAGGAACAACGACGTTCCAAGGAAAAATGGCACCTCACGGACACAAGACCGCAGTACCACGCTGCGAGTGACTAGTCAGGGTCACGCCCGTCGACGCAAGTCCTCAGTCCTTGACCACGTGTGCACACACTGACCACTACCTAAGTCAGGCCTCTAGTTAGTATTCCCCTCGGTAGGACGCTACCATTGGCCGGGGCCCATGGAACTAGCTTAAAAATCGTGTAACGGGAAACTGCCCGTCCACCACTCCCGGTAGGTGACGTACTAAAAAAAGCCTACGTCACAGGCTACGACTAGTGGAGGTTCACAAGGCACGGACTCCAAAACACAAGTGCTAGAGTACAGACAGTCTACAGAAGCCCTGTCACACGTACTACGAAGCACCACTGGCAGTACAACCACTGCCAACCGACTCAGGACCAGGCAACTAGACCTACCACGTAACGATCCCGAGTCGAACGACTCAAAGGCAAGATCGTCACAGACAGCGGAACAAGCCGCCAATCGGTCTAATCCTATGCCACAAGAAACGACACTCCGCAGAAAATAACTCACGGAGACCTGAGGGAACACCGAAGACCCTCAGCACACGTCTGGACATGCAACCCAAGGTAAGATGATACCTCGAGGCGTCCAGAACCAGTTTCTCGGATTGGACAGAACTGCCAAGACACCCACACACAAGGTCGCCCGTCAACCGCTGGGTCACCCCGGGTTGACCGGAACCCAACCAAAGAAACACACAAGAGTAGGATAGAGAATCCTACGACAAGTAAGAAGACTCCTGGCTACCATACAACGTAGTCCTAGCCCTCATAGGACGTCAGGAGACATCCACGGGACAGCGGGCAGACCACAAGGCCAAGCCAAGAGAAGCAGAAACCGAAATCACTGAAATCGGAGCACAAGGCATGTAACGCACCACCCTTAGACCGCTACATGAACGTGACGGTCTAACGCGAGGCCGTTACATCCAACGTGACGGTCGGGGAACAAGCCGCCACACACACCTCCCTAACCAACTTCTAGAAACGCAAAGGCATGTAACGGCCAGCACCGGGCGCGTTACACCAACCTGACGCGCCCGACCGGGGCCGTCAGGGCCAACATACCTCAACACAAAACAACACACTCGCACCATGTAACGCGTTAGACCAGGCGCGTTACAGCCACCTAACGCACTAGGACAAGCGCGTCAGGGCCAGCAAGGGCCAGCAAAACCCAAAACAACAACTGGCTGAGGCATGTAACGGTCCAGACCGGACGCGTTACAACCGCCTAACGCACTGGGGTGCGGCCGTCATAGACAACGACGCAGCCACCCAACTCAGCCAAAACAACATGTAACGGCCTGGGGCAGGCGCGTTACACACACCTAACGCACGGGAGCACGGCCGTTAGGCGAATCGACTCACTCGGTCAAACACGGTCAAACAGAACGTAACGGCCTGGGACAGGCGCGTTACGCACACCTGACGCGCTAGGGCAGGCGCGTCAGAGAAACCGACTTAACCCAAGCATAAAATGACAAAAAGAATATAACGCGTCTCACGGGACGCGTCAGAGAGTTGTGACGCGCCACCCCTGGGCCGTCACACTCTCAAAACCCCGAAGAACTCAAATCAACCTAGACGATGTAACTGTCAGTCATGGGGCCGTCAGGGCATGTAACGGTCCCTGGAACGACCGCCACACCAGTTACGGCGGGAAAACGGAGGGTTGGCCAAATCGGCACGTTCCACGCCCCATTCACGCCGAAGCGCAGGGGAAACAACCCTCGACGATGAAAAATAACATTAGGAGGCTAAAAAGCCCACATGCACGCACTAAAATGCTAGATCGGGGCGATTCCAATGAATCCACCCTAAATGGGTCAACGAGGTTCCCGGGCTCCTATCGGCCTCGAATGACCACCGATCAACGCAAAACTAGCATGGATGGGATCCTAACATCCCAACGGTCAGTTCAACACCAACCGAGCTACAAATGGTTGCCGTTCTCCGGCGAACCCTACAAAACCCGAAAATCACGGTTTAGGCTAAACAAGCCCAAACTCGGTTGTTTCCGCGCCAAACGAAGTGCAAGGGCAGGGAAAACGAGCAGGAGGAAGTGAGGATCAGTCACCCTACCTCCACCGAAGAAACCGTGCCCCGAAGGGATTAAACCGCGCCGAAAACCACGCCGCGAGCTCGAACACCGGCTTTGAATCCACCGTTCGGGATCGCGCCAAAACCATTCCGATCCTCGCTCCATCATGCACCTCAACAGCTTCCCGACGTCGCCACCTCATTAACGGACCCCTCCGTCTGCAGCCGGAGGCGAGAAGGTGGGAGAATGAGATAGAACGGGAGAGAGAGAGGCGAACGTGCGAATGAGGAGAGAGAAAGAGGAAAGGAAAAGAAAAAGAAAAGAAATTAGGAAATTTTCCTAATTTCTGAAAATTCCGAAAATGCGCCGAAAATGCACAAATTCAGAAAAATACGCAAAAATAGTCGAAACGACCGGCTCGAAGAGTACATCGTCGCTGTAGGATCCACGAGTTGATGAACGTAGAAACAAACTCACCGTAGGGTTCCGTAACTAGTACGAGAGAAAAATCCACACGGCTCGTGAAGCTCAACTCGGAAGCCACAAAAGCGAACCGAAACTCACCGAAACCAATCCAAAAGATCCAATGAAGATCCAGCAAGACCTATTAAGGATCCAGGGCATTACATTCGGTCCTTCAGATCTACGTCCACCCCACACTCAAACCAGAGTGTGGATTCCGCTGCCAAACAGCTTGAAAAATCGCTGGGCCTCACAGATTGCCTACAACCGTTGACTAATAGCTTGCGCTGGGCCTTACAGCTTAGCCGACCGCTGACTAACAGCTTGATCGCTGGGCGTTATAGCTTCACCGTCCGCTGGGCAATACAGCTTGGCCGACCAGAGGAACCAATCCTTTGCTACCGCTGAGTAACACAGCTTGCTGTCCAGAGGAACCAATCCTCTGCAACGCTGACAGACAACTTGAATAAATGTGAAAGAAAGAAGAACAAGAAACCAAATACATCAATAGAAAGTTGTCAATAAATCCAAACTAAAAATGCTCACGCAGGAGCTAAGTGTCTCGGATCTGATCGAGAGAGCACTACAGAAAACCAGATCTTCAATGTGCCGCACTTGCTTCCCTTCAAGCTATCTCTCTCTTTTTATCTGTCTTCTCTTTTCAGGTGCTCAATTTACTCTCCTTCAGATTTGTCAATAATGACTTCTCTTCTTCTCCTCGAACTCTCTGTCTCTCTTCTTTTTCTTCTTTCTCTTCTACTGCCTCTCTTTCCTCTCTCGAACTCATGAACTCCCTTCTTTTTCTTCTGCTCTCTCTTAGGCTGGATCTGTTGGACAAGTGTATAACATGTGTAACTCCAGTGTTTTGATGATGGTTGACTTTGTATGTTGGGCTTATGTATAATATTCTTTTGTTTCGATGATGTCTAACTATGATTCACTAATATAGGTTTACTGGCAGTCGATAGCGATAAACACTCGTGCATTTCAGGTCAAACCCACACCGGCAACAAAGTGTGTCTGCAAGGATAGAAAGAAATCAAGTTAGACACACAGATGAGGCATTAGGCTGCATAAGAAAGAAGGCCAAGGAAAATGAACTAAGGTCCGAGCACATAAGTAGATCAAGGTCCATACATCAAGGTCTGAGCATACTTCAATCAAGGGATGAGTTAGAAAGAAAATATCTCGACACCTTCGGATGACAACTCTGCATATAAAGCATGTGTCGACACATCTGACAAATGTCTCGACACCTCAAGAAGAAATCAGCTGAAGCAGAAGCCGTCCTCAAGACCGTTCAAGGGATGTCTCGACACACTAACAGAAAAGTGTCGACACACTCGTGTGATTATCCCTGCACATGGCTCACATGTCTCGACATTGCTTGATGCTGTCTCAACACTGTTTTGATGACATCTTGGAACCAAGCATACATGTCCCAATACTATCGTGTGAAGTCTCGACACATCGGTCATGGGCCTTCAAGATTTCAAAGAGGTCGACACCCTTGTTCATCCAAGAATCCTCAAGCAAATAAACTGTCAGATCAGTGGGCCATCCATAGAGAGAAAAAGGAACCGCAAATCATTAAAATTAAGGTTTTTGGGGTCTGGACCACGTCCCAAGGTCTGACCCTTGTTCTACCATCTTGTCACTCATTTGTCTACCTTTTGAAGATGATTTCTGTCTGAAATCTTGCTGGAAGAGCCTATTCAGTCTGCCGCGTTGTCAGTCTGCCTGTCCAGACTGTCTGCTGCTGGGAATAGGACACTCCACAGTCTGCCACTGTCTTGCTGTCGACCAATGGGCTATCCAACCAGCCATTGTACGCAGAAGAGTACACCTATGTAGAAAGAGAAGACTGCTTATATGAGGGAGATTAAATGCGAATATCTGATGCTGTCTAAAGGAAAATCTGATCTGTTCCTTAACACTATCTGCCATCGTACCTATCCTAGTACTGAAAGCTGGGCTCAGCCAATGGAAGACAGCAGACCTGTAGGAGCATTTAATGAGAAGATCTCCAAGCATCTAAATGAGAAGACTCAGTCACTTCTTCCAGGTGCTGCCACCGTCGAACATGGAACTTGCCTGGAAGACTCCAAGCTCTCATTTCACCCTGGCATATGCTTCAAGGGAAATTATGGAGGGAAAATACAGCCGGTGCAGTGGTCCATCAAAGACTTCTTGGCGCCATTTTTTCCCTGGCATTACAACTAGTTTTTACCTATTTATACCAAGCTTCCTGAACTGAAAAAGTGATGCTGCCGTCCACACAGTGCTACACTCTAGACCATCCACCAAAAACACTCCTAAGAAAGTGGAGAGCAGCCCCAGCACTTGGTTGACATAGTCCAGTGCTGTGAGAGTAGTAGAAGAAGAGAGAGCAGCATTGAGAGAGAAGACAAGCCCTGCAGTCTACCTGTGCTCGAAGAAAAGGATCCTTGGATCCAATCTTGTAACTGCAATCATCAGCTCCGTTGTTTTGATCCATTCTTTTAACTGGTGTCTACATTGTCTCCATTCTTCTCCACTGCACTTGCAGTATTCAGCTTCTATTTGTTACGGTTCGTCTATCACCAATACATCTAGCTTTTCCGATCCCCTATTTAAGGATCGGGTTCCCTCTGTGGTTTCAGAGGAAGAGAGAATCAGATCCTCTGGGTGATTCTAGCTATTAGTCAGCTGAAAGCAAGCTGTGTTGCTCAGCTGTGTAAGCAAGATGTGTTGCTCAGCTGTGTAAGCAAGCTGTGCTGCTCAGCGGATCAAGCTGTGTGTCAGCCAGAAAGCCACACCGAGTTTGGTGTGGGGTGGACGTAGGTTGTGGGCTGATAACCAAACCACCTTAAAATCCTTGTGTTGTGGGTTGTATTCATTGTGAGCTTGTTCTATTACTTCTATCCTCATTTCACAGGTTCATGCGATACTTCGCTATTTAATTTATCTACTCACTCAAGCGTTCTGCTTGCACAAATTGTCTCATCTTGATCCCCTCACTATTGTTGCTAACGTGTATCTCCTCAAGTGTGTGCGGCACTCTTGCTTATAGGCACTTTGGAGCATTTTCCAAGCAAAGGGATTATCATAATTTGTGTGTGCTGCTTTCTCTCCTGTGTCTTTAACCGCATCAGCTCCTTGGGTTTCCTGCTGCACCCTTGCACACAGGAACCAAGGTGAAAGCTTTGCCAAGGGAATTCACCTCGTTTGTTACTCGTGCACTTTAGTGATCACCACAGCTCTCACACACTAAGCAAGTCATTTAACACTTAGCTACTCTGATCTAAGATCTCTGTGGTTCATTGTATTACATCTCATTTGGATCTTAATTACTCTTGAAGAAGTGTCGACCTGTGTTTTGTGCCTTGTGAGAGGTGTCGACCTCACTGCCCTGAAGTGTAGACCCCAGCTCACTACATAGATGGATCCTACTGAAGAAGTGTCGACCTTACAGGCAGGAGTGTCGACCTGTGCTGTGACCCGCGGTAAAAGTGTTGACCTCACTGCCCTGTGTGTCGACCTGTCTGAACTGGGCATCGTGCTTTAACATCATTGCTTGCTCCACTCCTATCTGTTCCACTACTCTGTGTGCCTAAGTGTTTTATTGGTTTATAGGAGTAATTTATGTGGTTAAGGGTCAAGATTTAAATAGGCCATAGTTATAAATAGGATCTATTCAACCCCCCCTTCTAGATCCGATTGCACTCCGTGGGACCCAACAATTGATATCAGAGCCTAGCTCTGCTATTCCTAGATCCTACAATCTCCAGGGAAAGATCTCAGTGCTTTTTGAGTAAATGGCTTCATCTGCTAAAGATATCTCGAAGGCTTCTCCTCCTATGTTTGATGGTTCAGATTTTTCAATATGGCTGAGAGGAATGTACGACTATGTGAAATTCACAGATCTACAGTTGTGGAACCTTATACACATTGGTCCAACTAAGCTACCATCAGATTCAAATGAATGGTCAGCTGAACACAAGACCAAACACAACAACAACCTTGCTGCACTCAATTTAATCAAAGCGGCGGTTGTTGACAAATTACGTGATCTTGTTGATAAGTGCTATATTTTGCATCATAATTTACATCACATCCATCATCTTTGAGCATTATTTGAGTATATTTGTGCAACATGAGCATTAATTACATTCTCACACATTATTTGAGTCTTCATGCATTTTATCATCTTTTTGAGCTTAAAAGACCATGTGAGAAATATTTAAATATTTGCACAATTATTTTAGAATTAAATAGATTGATATTTTAATTTTCAGGAAAAAGCGACCTAGATCAAGGCGCTATTTAAATAACGACAGATTCAAGAGCGCGTCTTCAGCAAGAAGCGACAGCTCCAAGGGCGTCAATTCAGTTGATAAAAGAGAGTGGAAAAAGAATAAAAAAAGAAAAAAAAGAATTAGCGCCCGAGATGAGGTCGCTACTCATTGAAAGGACGCCCATGGTGGAGGTCGTCAAATTCCTATTTTACGAAAAATGTAGAAATAGCAAATGAGGAATTAAGGAAACTGACGCCCGAGATGCAGTCGCTACTTCAAGAAAGGACGCCCTAGATTAAGGCGTCATTTAAAGAAAAGACGCCCCAATATAAGTCGCTATTCAAAGTTGAACCAGAAAAGGCAACTGCAGTTCCCGATCGAGCTATTCTTCCTTGTTTTGATTTATCTACGAAGAAACCGTGGAAAGGAGGACTCTATTATGAGTAAGGACTCTATTGGGGTAATGATCCATTGCTGGAAATAAGGATATGCATCAAGATTGGAGTCCACGGTCGAAGGAAACTGCCGAATGCCATTAAAAGGATGCCATGGTCGTAGGGTTACGAGGAGGACAGTTTGGAGATCTGCCTTAGGGATTAATTTCGAAGCCTTTCCTTTCGTCTTTTGCAGTAAAGTTCTTCATCAAAGTTCTTCGGTTTTAAGTCCTCTCCAACTTCTTCTTCTTTCTCAGCTTCTAACTCTTTCACGTTTTTATGGTATAATTAGTTTTTCAAAGCTCTATCTATGATTTTTACTGTTCACCCGATTTTCATACCTTCTGTTCTTCATCATTTTTCTCCCCCTTCTGGTCCGTATCTCTCTCTGTGTTCTTCATGAAAGTTGTGCATTTTTGAAAGTTCTTCAACGTCTTCTTTTACCACTTCGTCCAATTCCTCACCGTTTTCAAACTACAGTCAATTTTCTAAAGTTCAGATTTTTAGAGTTCTGCACTGTTCATCAACGACCACCTCCTGTTCATCCTCCATTTTCTACATCTTCCTCTCGTTTTTAAACTCTGAAGTCTTCATCAATTTTCTTCATCTTCTCAATCTCTACAACTTTCATGTTTTTCACTTTTTCTAATTCCTTCTGATTTTGAAGTTATTCTTCCTCCAAATCACTCTCTGTTTTCAATCTAGTTTTTCACTATTTCTTCTCAAAACACACCAACGCACACACCCTTTTACACTATTTTCAAATTTCCTCCATCTATTTCTTTCTTTCTCTATTTTCCTCTCATATCCCAAGGCGGATTTTCATCTCTTGATCCTCTCATGACGTCGGCATCCTAGGCGGGGCGGCATCCAAGGCTTGGCAAGGAGGCGGCGTTGCTCTTCATCCATTGGCTCTCAAGCTCTTTTCTTTTTCATGTTCTAAGCTGTACTTTTTTTATTTACATTGTACTTGTCACCTCCTAAGGTAATAAAATTCATTTTTCACATATTGTGGTTGTCTTAATTTTCTCTCTCTATCTCCTCCAATTTCTCTTCTTAAACCCTCTCAACTTCTTTAATTAAGTTTTCCTTGTAGTTTATTTTCTTTAGTCTTAATCACACTCAAAACTCGGTTTTCAAAAGCACAAAGTGATTTTTCTAACTTGTTCAATAATGATTATTTCTCCTCGTGGGATCGATTCCGCTTACCACTATATTCTTAATTTTCTACCTTTTAAAGTGAGTGAGTGTGAATATTTTGAAATTGTGGCATGGCTTTCTTAACGACACTAGTCGGTGCGCATCAATTTTTGGTGCCGTTACCGGGGAGAAAATTAATTTTTATGTTGGGAAATTCCTTGTGCTTGATTTGTATATAGTTTTCTTATTTTTCTGTTTTTATTTTGCAGGAAAAATCCAAAAAAAATCAAAAAATCAGAAAATTATAGAAAATCGGATCTGTAAATTCTCAGGAAATAATCTGTCGCAGAAAGTTGGAAATCAGGAATTCTGGGATATTCAAACGTCACTAAAGGTTGGTATACGTAGGAAAAGGTCCATTTCTGGTAAAATTCTAGAAAAATTCTAAAAAAATCTGAAAATTCTGAAAAAAATCCAAAAAATCATAAATCCAGAAAACATCAAAAATATGATTGTTGGCTTTATTTTTTATTAGTTTGCATGTTAATTATCATTTTTAGTTAGTTTATTGATTTTATTTAACCTCTTTCATAAAACAATTCCATAAAATTTTAAAAAAAATCAGAAAATAAAAAAAAATAGAAAAAGAATTTTTTTTAATGTTAGCATATCTTCATCTTAGTTGCATTTTGTTCATGCATCATGTATTTTAGTTGATTTTATATTTGCTTGCATTCTTAAAAAAAAAATCTTTCTTTTCTCATCTATTTCTCCTCTTAAGGGCATTAGGATCCACACACCTTTCTTCGATTTGGAAGGACACTCCATTGAGCACTCCATCTCTTTGGACTTGAAATTCCATTTCTAAGACCTCCATAAGTCCCCGCACCCGTGGATTCCCTCACGGACGCCGGGCCGGTTGTACCACGAAGTACCTTGGAGTTAGAGCGCCCTTAGAAGGTTTTCCTAAAATAATAATAATAAAAAATTCATCATCATTCTCGTTGCATAAATCATTCATATAGGAATTAATTCCTTGCATTAAAAAATTTTTTTTTTCATAAAAAAGGCATTCATATAGGAGATAGTTGATTGCATCCTTTATTGCATTAGAAAAAAAAAGAGAAAAAGAAAAATAAAAAAAATTATCATTCATATTGGGCCCTTTGCATTGCATGCAAGGTAGGAGATCTCTCCACCCACAGTTGTTAGGACCCATTAGTGAGATTGAAAGGTTAGTGCATTTCAAAGCCCAATCCCAACCTAACCTTATGGAGAACCAAAATCAGATCCAAGCTCCTAAACAAATGAAGGATTATTTCATTCAAATCAATATCAGCCATCCTTCTATGTGCAAGCACCACAGAATCAAGCTGCTCAGTATGAAATTAAATTCAACACCATCCAGATGTTGCCATCCTTCTATGGCAATACTAATGAAGATCCATATAAACATCTAGATGAGTTTCTCCAAATATGTTCCACTGTCAAAATTCAAAACTTCTCAGATGATGCCCTTAAGCTCACTCTTTTCCCATTCTCCCTTAAGGATAAAGCTAAATACTGGCTAGGCTCCTTGGGTAGAACGATAAGTACTTGGGAAGAGATGCAAAAGGAGTTTTTGAAGAAATTTTATCCCATTGGCAGAACTAACACCATGAGAAGAGCCATCACTGGGTTTACGCAAAATCCTGGAGAACAAATTCATGAGGCCTGGGATAGATTGAAAGATCTATTAAGGAAATGTCCCCATCATGGCCTATCTAGATGGTAAATTGTTCAAGCTTTTTATGAGGGATTAACTGAAAATTACAGACAGATGGTGGATGCTTCTTGTGGGGGAGCCTTTATGAGCAAAAGTGAAGATGAAGCTTATGATTTATTTGAGATGTTAAGTGAAAATTCTATTAGTCATGCTTCACTTTCTTCATATGAGAGAATGATTGGACCGTCTAAGAAGGGTGGGCTATATGAAGTTAAAACACAAGGAGATTGTGAGAATAGGTTTGATGTTAATGCGCTTGCCCAGAAATTGAATAAAGTTGATTTATTGGCGCAGAAAATTGAGAAGGTGGATTTAGTGGCCCAAAAGTTAGATCAACTTTTGTCTATGAATAGATAGGAGCCCTCTCTTCCCTCTTCCCATCCTAGCTCAAATTTAAACATGCAAGAACTGTGTGCCTTGTGTTCAAGCCCAAATCATGTTGTCATAGATTATCCTACAACGGCCCAACTACCCCCTTTTATTCAAGAACAAGTTTTTGCTGCTCAGGGAGTCTCCAAGCCCAGTTATGATCCATATTCTAATTCCTACAATCCAAGCTGGAGAAATCACCCTAATTTCTCTTGAAAATCTCAGGCAGGTCCATCCAATCAAGTCAATCCCTCAGTTCCCTCAGTCCCTAAGCAATCTTTTCCAGTTCCAAATCAATCTCATCAAAATTTTTCATCTCCTTTTCAACAAAATCACCAACAACTTCCATTTCAACAGTCATCATTCCATCAAGCTCAGGCCCAATTTCAACAAACTCCACCATATCAAGGTCAGTTCAATCAGTTTCCATCACATCGCTACTCACAGGGAGCCCAATTTCAAGTTCCTTATCAGCCACCGCCTCAATTTCACCAGCCTAATTTTGAAGATAAGTTTGACCAACTTCAGCAACTTATTCTTTCTCAACAACAATCAATTGCCAAGTTAGAAGGTCAAATAGGTCAGCTGGCTGCGAGTAATGTGAGGAGAGATGTTGGGCAACTACCTAGTCAACCCGTTGCTAATCCCCGCAATCAACAACCTCCAGGTTTCCAACAAAGAGCTCCTATTCTTCCTCCTCCAAATCAACCCAATCAGCCCTAGCCTCCTCTTCTTAATGCTCCTCAATTCGAAAATGCCAAAGCTATTTCTACTCTTAGGAGCGAGAAGATTCTAAGTGATCCTTATCACACTAAGGATGAGGGTTGTAGCAAGGGCCGAGACATTCAAGAGGAGAGTGAGGAAGAGGAAGAAGAGCCAAAGCAGTCGGATGGGGGGGAAAAGACAATGGATAAAGGAAAGGGTAAGGTTGATGAAGGTGTTGAAAGATATGTTCCTAAGGTTCCTTTTCCAGATGCATTAAAGCCGAAAGCTCAAAAGAAGCCGGTCCAACAAGAAGAGATGTTGGAACTATTCAAGCAAGTTAATATCAATATTCCGCTCTTGGATGCCATTAAGCATGTACCGGCTTATGCCAAGTTTTTGAAAGAGCTTTATACCCCAAGAAGGGAGCCGAAGGCAACCACACAAAGGATCCGTCTTTCTGAAGATGTCAGTGCTGTTCTGATGAATTCTTTGCCAAAGAAGTTGAAAGATCCAGGTGCTCCACTAATTTCATGTGATATAGGTGGGGTAACATTTGATAAAGCTTTGTTAGATCTTGGAGCGAGTGTTAATTTGTTACCCACCTGCATATATGAGCAATTTGATCTAGGAGAATTGAAGTCCACTTCTATTATCCTTCAACTGGTGGATCGGTCTGTGAAAACACCTAAGGGCTTGTTAGAAGATGTGATTGTAAAAATTCATGAGTGTTATTTCCCAGTAGACTTTTTGATCTTGGATATGGCCCCATCCCAAGAGTTAAAGCATATACCAATTATTTTGGGACGCCCATTTTTGGCTACGGCAAAGGCAAACATTAATTGTGCAACTGGGATGATGGATATTACTTTTGGAGGAGAAAAGGTTTCTTTGAATGTTTTCAAAGCCTCAAAGTACCCGGACAATGAGGAAGAATGCAATATTGTTGATATTTTTGAGGAAATAATTGAGGAATGTCCGGACGAAAATGATAGTGTGTTAGAAGAGGGTAGTTTACTTCAGGATTCACCCCTTCTTTCATCTAGACTAGAACCTCTGCCTCCGTTAAGATCTGAACCAATTCTTCCATCTCTTGATCAGCCGCCTGTTTTGGAACTTAAACCTCTGCCGGATTCGTTGAAATATGCTTATCTAGGCCCAGATCATACCTTGCATGTTATCATTGCTTCTAATCTTACCTCTGCTCAGGAATCCAAACTTTTAGAAGTTCTTAAGGAGCATAGGGGGGCAATAGGGTGGTCTGTGGCAGATTTGAAGGGAATAAGTCCTGATGTTTGCATGCATTACATTTATTTAGAGGACAATACCAAACCCAGCAGAGAAATGCAGCGGAGGCTGAATCCGAATATGAAAGAGGTGGTGAAAAAGGAAGTTGTAAAGTGGCTAGATGCTGGGATAATTTATCCCATTTCTGACAGTAAATGGGTGAGCCCGACACAAGTGGTTCCTAAGAAGTCGGGACTCACTGTGGTGACGAATGAGAAAGGAGAGGAGGTACCTATGCGATTGCAGACGGGGTGGAGAGTTTGTATTGATTATAGAAAGCTCAATTCTGTGACAAAGAAGGATCATTTCCCACTTCCGTTTGTTGATCAGATTCTGGAGAGATTGGCTGGACAGAATTATTTTTGTTTCTTGGATGGTTATTTCGGATACAATCAGGTTGCTATTTATCCGGAGGATCAGGAAAAGACCACCTTTACGTGCCCCTTTGGCACGTTTACTTTTAGAAGAATGCCATTCGGTCTGTGCAATGCTCCTGCTACTTTTCAGCGGTGTATGATGTCAATATTTTCTGATATGGTAGGGGAGACTTTGGAAGTTTTTATGGATGATTTTTCAATTTTTGGATCTTCATTTGAAGGATGTTTGGATAATCTATCAAAAGTTTTGAAGCGGTGCATGGAAGCTAATCTAGTGTTAAGTTGGGAGAAGAGCCACTTCATGGTGCAAGAAGGCATAGTTCTAGGCCATGTGATTTCAGAAAGGGGGATAGAAGTCGATAGAGCCAAGGTTGACTTAATTTCCAATCTTCCTCCTCCTACTTCTGTTAAGCAGATCAGATCTTTCCTTGGCCATGCCGGGTTTTATCGCAGATTCATTCAGAACTTCTCCACCATTGCTCGTCCCCTCACGCAATTGCTTGTTAAAGATATTCTATTCCAGTTTGATGATGCTTGTCTTAAAGTATTCAATTATCTGAAAACAGCCCTTACTCAAGCTCCAATTCTTCAATCTCCAGATTGGTCGCTTCCTTTTGAGATTATGTGCGACGCTTCTGATTATGCTATTGGAGCTGTCCTAGGTCAAAGGATAGATAAGAAGCCCGTGGTAATCTACTACGCGAGTGGCACCCTTGCTGATGCTCAACTGAATTACACTACCACGGAGAAGGAGCTGTTAGCTGTTGTTTTCGCCCTGGAAAAATTTCGATCATATCTTCTAGGGTCCAAAGTTATTGTTTACTCTGATCATTCAGCTTTGAAATACTTACTCTCCAAGAAGGATGCTAAGCCCCGTCTCATTAGATGGATTTTGTTGTTGCAAGAATTTGATTTGGAGATTCGAGATAAGAAGGGGTTAGCTGATGTTGTTGCTGATCATTTGTCCAGGATAGTGATTCCTAAAAGTACTCCAATGACAGATTCTTTCCTTGATGAACAAATTCTTTCCATTTCTCATTCATCCACTCCTTGGTATGCTAATATTGTTAACTACCTGGCGGTAGGACAAATTTCGGGAGGTTGGACTAGACAGGAAAAGGATCACTTCTTTTCTAAGGTAAAACACTATTGCTGGGAGGACCCTGAGTTGTTTCATGTGGGTCCCGATCAGATTATAAGAAGATGTGTCCCAGAAGAAGAACAACAATCGGTATTAAATTTTTGTCATAATCTTGCTTGTGGGGGACACTTCTCTGGAAAGAAGACAGCGGCAAAAGTGCTACAAAGTGGATTTTACTGGCCTACTTTATTCAAGGATGCATATGAATTTTCTAAATCTTGTTTGAGATGTCAAGCTGTGGGTAATAATTCAAAAAAAGATATGATGCCGCTAAATCCCATTTTGGTGGTTGAAATTTTTGATGTTTGGGGAATAGATTTCATGGGACCGTTTCCATCTTCATTTGGTAATGAATATATATTGGTGGCAGTCGATTATGTTTCCAAATGGATTGAAGCAATTGCTACTAGGACAAATGACCATAAGGTGGTGATGAAATTTGTGAAGAAGAATATCTTTTCTAGATTTGGCTATCCTAAGGCTTTGATTAGTGATGGGGGTTCTCATTTCACTCATTTTCAATTCCGAGCTTTGCTTCGTAAGTATGGAATCACTCACAAGCTTGCTACCCCCTATCATCCCCAAACTAGTGGTCAGGTTGAAGTATCCAATAGGGAGATTAAAAACATTCTGCATAATACTGTTAGGCCGGATAGAAAAGACTGGTCTGAAAGACTAGATGATGCATTATGGGTCTATAGAACTGCATACAAAACTCCCATTGGTATGTCACCATATCGCTTGATCTTTGGTAAAGCTTGCCACTTGTCCGTAGAATTGGAACATAGAGCTTATTGGGCTATTATGCAAGTTAATTTTGATCTTAATCAAGCTGGTGCCCAAAGAGCTCTACAAATTAATGAACTGGAGGAATTAAGAAACGAAGCCTATGAAAATGCAAGGATTTACAAAGCTAAAACCAAAGCATTTCATGATAAACACATTCACAGAAAGAGTTTTCAAGAAAATCAAAAGGTTTGGCTATTTAATTCAAGGCTGCGTTTGTTCCCCGGTAAGCTAAAGTCCAGATGGGATGGACCGTTCATTATTGTTAAAGTTTTTGACCATGGTGCTGTTAAGATTTTGGATCCTAAAAATGGTCACATTTTCACTGTCAACGGTCAACGATTAAAACCTTACGTGGAAAGTGAGCAGCTGTTAAAAGAATCAATTGCTTTGTGTGATTTGGAGTAATTATTTGTGAGCCTTAATGCGTCTGGTTGAAGACGGAAAACTTAGCGCTTTTGGGAGGCAACCCAAGGTTTTTGTTATTTGATGCTTTTTGTTTCAGTGTGTTTTAGTTGTTAGATTCAAGCCAAGGAGAAGAAGTTGTTGCCGTCTATTGATGGAGTTCTGCCCGCACACCAGGTTGTCTCTTTCCTACTCAGCAAACTTCATTGTTACATTATTCTTTCATTTCAACTATACATGCCATTGAGGACAATGTCATTCAAGTTGGGGGGAGATGGTAGAAAATTTTCATTGCATATAGTACAATCTGGTAGAGATTTGGTATGAATTCTTGCATATCATTTTTTGCAAATTTGCATGAAAGTGAAAAGATGAAATTCCCGACTGAGTTTTATTGTTTCATGCTTGAATTGAAAGTAATTCTGGATTAGAAAAACTAGGGAGAAGGTTGAAGAAAATTAAGTGCGATCTAGTTATGGAAAACTGATATAAGAATCTCTTTAAAGTTCATGCGCACTATTAGAAAATTTTTTTTCACTATGCACCATGATGAAGCAAAATAAGACAAGCCCTCTGTTATTTTGGGTACTGTATCTGATACTTTGCATTTCTTGAGGAGGAGATCTATTTCAAGAAAAAGCTTTCTGTCAAGTTTTATAAAAAAAAAAAAGAAGAAGAAGAAGAAAGAAATAATGAAATAGAAAGATCATGCCATGAAAAATGCCCCTGATCTGAGTAACCGGGCCTACTTCACCTAAGACGTGTTGAGGTTCGCGCAAAAAAAAGAAAAGGGAACCTGGATCTGCGATAGCCGGGCCTGCTTCTCCTAAGGCAAGAGTTGAGGTTTGTGTGAAACAGAGAAAGGTAGTGCAGCATCATGTGTGTACAAATAGAAAATAAGATCCCAAAGGGACAGAAGAAAAAGGCAGACAAAAGCTAGTATGCTTAAATGCTCCGATCTAAGAGGTGCAGGGTTGAAAGGTACTTACTTAGAATAACAACTAGGGGATGCAATTGTCTTAACTTCAGATTTGGAATTACACATGCACAAGTGCTATTGAACTTTGATTTGTATTCTTAAGTCATGTACTTTAAATTTCCAATCTAAAGCTAGTATGAGCATTAATGATTCTGGATTCCTAATCTTTGGTTGATTCTATGAAAGGAGAGCTGGATATAAGAGTATGATCTTTGTGAACTCTTGTTGGTCCTTAATTTTGATTTAATTGTATTGCTAAGGGTCTAGCAATGAGTAAGTTGGGGGGTGTGATAAGTGCTATATTTTGCATCATAATTTACATCACATCCATCATCTTTGAGCATTATTTGAGTATATTTGTGCAACATGAGCATTAATTACATTCTCACACATTATTTGAGTATTCATGCATTTTATCATCTTTTTGAGCTTAAAAGACCATGTGAGAAATATTTAAATATTTACATAATTATTTTGGAATTAAATAGATTGATATTTTAATTTTCAGGAAAAAGCGACCTAGATCAAGGCGCTATTTAAATAACGACAGATGCAAGAGCGCGTCTTCAGCAAGAAGCGACAGCTCCAAGGGCGTCAATTCAGTTGATAAAAGAAAGTGGAAAAAGAATAAAAAAAGAAAAAAAAGAATTAGCGCCCGAGATGAGGTCGCTACTCATTGAAAGGACGCCCATGGTGGAGGTCGTCAAATTCCTATTTTACGAAAAATGTAGAAATAGCAAATGAGGAATTAAGGAAACTGACGCCCGAGATGCAGTCGCTACTTCAAGAAAGGACGCCCTAGATTAAGGCGTCATTTAAAGAAAAGACGCCCCAATATAAGTCGCTATTCAAAGTTGAACCAGAAAAGGCAACTGCAGTTCCCGATCGAGCTATTCTTCCTTGTTTTGATTTATCTACGAAGAAACCGTGGAAAGGAGGACTCTATTATGAGTAAGGACTCTATTGGGGTAATGATCCATTGCTGGAAATAAGGATATGCATCAAGATTGGAGTCCACGGTCGAAGGAAACTGCCGAATGCCATTAAAAGGATGCCATGGTCGTAGGGTTACGAGGAGGACAGTTTGGAGATCTGCCTTAGGGATTAATTTCGAAGCCTTTCCTTTCGTCTTTTGCAGTAAAGTTCTTCATCAAAGTTCTTCGGTTTTAAGTCCTCTCCAACTTCTTCTTCTTTCTCAGCTTCTAACTCTTTCACGTTTTTATGGTATAATTAGTTTTTCAAAGCTCTGTCTATGATTTTTACTGTTCACCCGATTTTCATACCTTCTGTTCTTCATCATTTTTCTCCCCCTTCTGGTCCGTATCTCTATCTGTGTTCTTCATGAAAGTTGTGCATTTTTGAAAGTTCTTCAACGTCTTCTTTTACCACTTCGTCCAATTCCTCACCGTTTTCAAGCTACAGTCAATTTTCTAAAGTTCAGATTTTTAGAGTTCTGCACTGTTCATCCGCGACCACCTCCTGTTCATCCTCCATTTTCTACATCTTCCTCTCGTTTTTAAACTCTGAAGTCTTCATCAATTTTCTTCATCTTCTCAATCTCTACAACTTTCATGTTTTCCACTTTTTCTAATTCCTTCTGATTTTAAAGTTATTCTTCCTCCAAATCACTCTCTGTTTTCAATATGGTTTTTCACTATTTCTTCTCAAAACACACCAACGCACACACCCTTTTGCACTGTTTTCAAATTTCCTCCATCTATTTCTTTCTTCCTCTATTTTCATCTCATATCCCAAGGTGGATTTTCATCTCTTGATCCTCTCATGACGTCGGCATCCTAGGCGGGGCGGCATCCAAGGCTTGGCAAGGAGGCGGCGTTGCTCTTCATCCATTGGCTCTCAAGCTCTTTTCTTTTTCATGTTCTAAGTTGTACTTTTTTTTATTTACATTGTACTTGCCACCTCCTATGGTAATAAAACTCATTTTTCGCATATTGTGGTTGTCTTAATTTTCTCTCTCTATCTCCTCCAATTTCTCTTCTTAAACCCTCTCAACTTCTTTAATTAAGTTTTCCTTGTAGTTTATTTTCTTTAGTCTTAATCACACTCAAAACTCGGTTTTCAAAAGCACAAAGTGATTTTTCCAACTTGTTCAATAAGGATTATATCTCCTCGTGGGATCGACTCCGCTTACCACTATATTCTTAATTTTCTACCTTTTAAAGTGAGTGAGTGTGAATATTTTGAAATTGTGGCACAGCTTTCTTAACGACACTAGTCGGTGCGCATCACTTGTGTCTAACTGCAGCACAGCTAAGCAAGCTTTGGAGATGTTGATGAACTTCTATGAAAAAGAAGATCAAGAGTATCAATGCCTTATGGTTGACCGATTAGAGTAGTCAAGCAATCCATCCTCATCGCAGGTAAGCTCTGATTCTGAAGATTTTACTTTTGAAGAGCTTTTGATCAGTTGATTGAACAATACAAAAAGATGAAATCTGAAAACAAAAGAATGAAAAAGGACTTGAAGAAGATTAGTCAAGGTAAGAGTCATGCATGTGAAAACTGTTCCAGATTTGAAGAACTAAACAATACTCTCACCATTGACTTGGATCTGCATAAACAAAACATTGCTTGTCTAAATGATGAAATCAAAATCCTTCAAGATGAAATCATAAGGTTGGAAGAGACTGTTCAAAAACTTAAAATCCAACCAATCTGTCAGAATGAAAGTTCCTTCTGTAATAATTGTTCAATTTTTAAAGAGCTAAATGACACTCTCAACTCTGACTTGGATGTGAATAAGTAAACCGTTGCATGCCTAACAGATGAAAATAGAATCCTTCAAGCTGAAATCACTAGGTTGGAAGTAATCATAAGACAACTTCAAAACCAACCTAAATCAATCTCAAATGAACAAACCATGTCGGACAAGCTAATCCCTGATAAAAGGTTGATTGGAGAAATAAAAGTGGTAAAAGAACAAAACGATATGTTGCTTCAAAGACTGTCCATTCATGAGAAGGGCAAGAGTACTGCCCATGACAGTTTTGAAAAACTGAATGAACTTCAAACGGAGATTGAAAATTACAAGGGGGTTAATGCCATGCTCAATGAGCAATTGGCTGTGTGTGAGGAGGACCTCGCTGAAATCGAGCTGCACGTCTCCTCATTGGAGAATGAAATCAAAGATATAAATGACTCTTTGTCTAAGTGTATGCAGAATAAGGAAAACATGAACAGACTCTTGGAAATAAGGGTAATTCATCTTGAGGGAGATTTGGGTTACAAACCCAAAAACCAATGATTCTTCAGAAGCAAGGCCTACATCTCTTCTGTCAAGGGTAAGAATGAAGCCATCACTTCTTACCACCTCCCAACACCGCATGCTGCTCAGAAAAATAAAAAACGCATTGGTAAGCAGAAAGAGAAGGCTCTCGTGCAAAAATAGAAACCCCAGTCTGCTAGTCTTGATATGCACAACAGGAAAAGCCATGATGACTATCATGCCTCTCATAAAATGAATGTTTATTACTTTCATTGTGGCATGCTTGATCACACTGTACATGACTGTCTCACCTTAAATAATGATGAACTAAGAGCAGGAAAGGATTCAGGAATTGCTGCTGAAATCAAGGGCAAAAGACAGGCCAACTCTGGCAGAGGACGTATGCAGCAGAACTCTGCACAGAACCGCATGGGGAATCAGAAGAGTCGACACATCCATTCTGACAGGTCGACACTCCCCATGACGTTCAACAAAAATCACCCTCCTTGCTATTACCACTGTGGAAAGATTGGCCACACAATCCAGGAATACTTGCAACTGAGAGGTAGGAGCTACTCTCACAATCAACATGACAGTATACATGTTCACTCGCAATGGAACTATACATATGTGCATAGAAGAAATGGTAAATACCCTGTGCGTTACTTCTATTGTGGCGAATATGGACATACATCCAATTATTGTCCCTGGATGAGAGTGGGTGACCAGAAGAGAACAAAGAAAAGAAGATCAATTGCTAGAACTGCTACTAACCAACAAGGACCCAAGCAAGCTTGGGTACCTAAAAATTTCGAATGAGAATTTTGAATGTAGGGTGCCTTGGAGCTGAACAATGGATGGTCAAAAGAATAAATGCTCAAGGCACAGGTATGTAAATATTTTTTTTACCTTTGCATGATAGGCTTGCATCGTAGTCATTGCATATGGATGTGTTGTTGTCCTTGAGCATCAACTTGAAACTTCATGCCACATCATGCATTTTATAATCAAGGGACCCAACTCTGCATGACCTTTTGGTATATAAAATGGTAAGCTGGGAGAAGGACAAATCACTTCTGTATGAAAACCCACATCATGTGTGAGGTGGTCTTATGACTTCAGTTCTCCGCCAGGTACCAAAGGTCAACCCATCATTCGAACAGTCTAGATGTTCATATGAATAATTCATCAAATTCCCTACATTGACTCCATTGCATGTGATGCACTCTGTACTCAGACACTCTATGCACATAGTCAGGGGGAGCTCTTGCATTTCATGGTTTACTAACTCGCATGTCTATTCAGAATGCATTTCAGAAAATCCATGATTGTATAATATTGTGGTTTCATACACTCCATTGCATACCATGATTGAGAAACACAAGAATGCATAATCATCTTGTAGCATTTTTTATCGTGCATTCATTCAAGTCATATGCTGCACATTTCATTGCAACCCATGCATGGAACCAGGGGGAGTCAACATCATAATTCTGCTTGCTTCATTCTACATTTTGCGGACGTCCTTGCATAGATTGCATCATTTCAGGGGGAGTTTGTCTTTCATGACAAATCAGTCAAAACTCTGCCCTACTGTCAGAAAGGTCGACCTCACAACATGTCAGGTCGAACCCTCAGTTCTACCTGGCTGAAAGTTACACTCTGTCCGAGCTCAAGTGTCGACATAGTCCTGTGCAAGTGTCGACACTTCCTTGCATATGTTGAACCAATCCACCGCATCATCATGTCTATCTCTATTGTGGTTCAACTTGGACTCAAATTATCTTGAACTTCTTGGAGGACTCTCTATCTGCTATCAAGGCTGTTTATCAGAGTAAATCTTTAAGAATAATCTTCTTTTATAGAGATTTGCGACTGCCTCGAACATGATGAATTTGGTTTAACATTAATGATTTCATGTGTCTTGAAGTCTAACTGTCTTGAAAATGTTTGTGATATGGCTTAATAGACTTAAACCATCTTCTCATGTTGTTATCCAGTTATGCCTTCTGAAATCTGAAAGTTTATTTAAGTACAAAGGCTATTATGATTGAGAAACTTCTGTCCAAGTATAGTTTTTAAACAATCTATTTTTGTGGGCTCTCTAATGGCAAAAATTGTCAGAGCAATGACATTGGCTCATTGAGAAATATGTCTCCTCATGAATGAATTGAGATGAGGCATGTCATGAAGTGCCCTTGTTAACTCTGCTATGTTCTAAGGTATTTCATGAGGCAGAGCAATGGCTTGTTGCTGAGAAACATGTCCCCTCATCAAGAATATGTGGATCAATATGTCATGAGGTGACAATGCTATCTCTGTTCCATTTGAAGCATGACAGTCAGTCTTACCAATTACCTAGGGACACTTGCATCTAAACAATGTGTGTCCTTAAGGATATGAGGCTTGCACTAGACTTAATTGCTCGAAAAATCTTCTCCTATTCTCAATGAATATTATGGTTGAGATTGCAAAAGCTAAATGCACATCCATCAATAGTCTAAGAATACCATTTAGTCTTCATGCTTGTTTAATTTCAATACTTTGTAAGAATTTCTCTCAAAGGAGCCAATGGATTTGAATGAGTAAGATAAGAGGAGGTTAATCTGACGTTGATATGTATTTTTGGTTCATCTCTATCAAACTTGAATACAAATGTTTTCATGTAATTCTATTGAGTAGGCCAGAATTCATTAACATTAAACCAATCTAAGTGTAAGGGCTAGTTCATTCGGGTTCTATAACTAAAAATTCTGAAAATTCTATTACTCTGATTTATGAACTTGGTCTCAGGTTAAAGAACCTTCATCTTCTATAAAGACAAGCTGTCTTTCTATATCCCCTGATCTTTGCCCTCTCTAGTCAAATGGCATCAATGCTCCTTGATGACTTCTAACATTAGAAATCATTGCATTCCTATCATTTATGATCAGAGCATGCCATTCCTTCTTGAGATATCACATCATGATGCTCCGTGGTTTTTACCTTGCATAAAACATATTTGCATCAATCATTGCTAGCATTGTTAGAAGACAGTCTGGACATAACAATTGGAATCATCATTGGACATAACAATTGGAATCATCATACATGCACATCTGCCTTAAGTCCTAGCATCATTGGCACTATGGCTTCAACTCAACTGGTTTCAGTTTTTCATGCAATTGGGTGGACTGTATTCTTCACTGTGTACACACTTATCTTGCATTGAAAACCCAAAAAGTCCTATGCATTGTATAGAAAATCCAAAAAGTCTAAAAAATAGAAAACCACTAAAAATCTTGAAAAATCTGAAATCAAAAATGTGTTCTTTGACTGCAATATTGCATCATGCTGCTGCAACCATGCCTTCAAATTTCAACTATCTTTGGCACGCCAACGGTCAATACCATTGATTCTTACATTTGGCCATATCACTCTTCGGTGATTGTCCTAAAACCACCTTTGCTAGTTTGGTTGTTCACATCGGTTTACTTGTCAACGTTAATAAGTGTACAATCATTGGCATGTATTTCCACACCATTTTTTTTGGGAATTCTGGAATATTGACTGCACTGCTTGTGATCATACCTGCTCATAATTTGCCTACGAAAAATATATCTTTCCATCAATTGGCATTCGATAGGAGGAGAGATTCAGGCATCCTCGGAAAGGTATCTCAGGTTGCTGCACTTTAAGTTGCTCCCTCCAGGTATCAAAATCTCTTTTACACTATTCATCCTATGCTCATAATTTCCAACATTTGATGTGCTGCAATTTCCTTCACTCCTACCTTCCTAATTATGCCATATATTCTCTCTAGTATGATATTTTGATAATGTCAAAGGGGGAGAGAATTGTATGTGTCATTAACTATGGAATGCACAGGGGAGAGAGTCTTGAATACTTGCTTAAGAAAATGTGGGGAGAAAATTATCTGGAGAGATAATCATTGAAGGTCTTTGTGCTTTTTATTCACGATTACATTCTTTTAATCTCTGACTTTCAATATACTCTTAATGACTCATAGCTCATAGTTGCCATCATCAAAAAGGGGGAGAATGTTGGACAAGTGTATAACATGTGTAACTCCAGTGTTTTGATGATGGCTGACTATGTATGTTGGGCTTATGTATAATATTCTTTTGTTTCGATGATATCTAACTATGATTCACTAATATAGGTTTACCTGCAGTCGATAGCGACAAACACTCATGCATTTCAGGTCAAACCCACACCGGCAACAAAGTGTGTCTGCAAGGATAGAAAGAAATCAAGTAAGACACACAGATGAGGCATTAGGCTGCATAAGAAAGAAGGCCAAGGAAAATGAACTAAGGTCCGAGCACATAAGTAGATCAAGGTCCATACATCAAGGTCTGAGCATACTTCAATCAAGGGATGAATTAGAAAGAAAATATCTCGACACCTTCGGATGACAACTCTGCACATAAAGCATGTGTCGACACATCTGACAAATGTCTCGACACCTCAAGAAGAAATCAGCTGAAGCAGAAGCCGTCCTCAAGACCGTTCAAGGGATGTCTCGACACACCAACAGAAAAGTGTCGATACACTCGTGTGATTATCCCTACACATGGCTCACATGTCTCGACATTACTTGATGCTGTCTCAACACTATTTTGATGACATCTTGGAACCAAGCATACATGTCCCAACACTGTCGTGTGAAGTCTCGACACATCGGTCATGGGCCTTTAAGATTTCAAAGAGGTCGACA
Source organism: Amorphophallus konjac (assembly GCA_022559845.1). Lineage (NCBI taxonomy): Eukaryota > Viridiplantae > Streptophyta > Magnoliopsida > Alismatales > Araceae > Amorphophallus > Amorphophallus konjac. The sequence goes on along the minus strand of CM040123.1, from coordinate 287,094,660 downwards.
CCCTTGTTCATCAAAGAATCCTCAAGCAAATAAACTGTCAGATCAGTGGGCCATCCATAGAGAGAAAAAGGAATCGCAAATCATTAAAATTAAGGTTTTTGGGGTCTGGACCACGTCCCAAGGTCTGACCCTTGTTCTACCATCTTATCACTCATTTGTCTATCTTTTGAAGATGATTTCTGTCTGAAATCCTGCTGGAAGAGCCTATTCAGTCTGCCGCGTTGTCAGTCTGCCTGTCCAGACTGTTTGCTACTGGGAATAGGACACTCCGCAGTCTGCCACTATCTTGCTGTCGACCAATGGGCTATCCAACCAGCCATTGTACGCAGAAGAGTACACCTGTGCAGAAAGAGAAGACTGCTTATATGAGGGAGATTAAATGCGAATATCTGATACTATCTAAAGAAAAATCTGATCTGTTCCTTAACACTATCTGCCATCGTACCTGTCCTTGTACTAAAAGCTGGGCTCAGCCAATGGATGACAGCAGGCCTGTAGGAGCATTTAATTAGAAGATCTCCAAGCATTTAAATGAGAAGACTCAGTCACTTCTTCCAGGTGCTGCCACCGTCGAACATGGAACTTGCCTGGAAGACACCAAGATCTCATTTCACCCTGGCATATGCTTCAAGGGAAATTATGGAGGGAAAATACAGCCGGTGCAGTGGTCCATCAGAGACTTCTTGAAGCCATTTTTTCCCTGGCATTACAACTAGTTTTTACCTATTTATACCAAGCTTCCTGAACTGAAAAAGTGATGCTGCCGTCCACATAGTGCCACACTCTAGACCATCCACCAAAAACACTCCTAAGAAAGTGGAGAGCAGCCCCAACACTTGGTTGACATAGTCCAGTGCTGTGAGAGTAGAAGAAGAAGAGAGAGCAGCCTTGAGAGAGAAGACAAGCCTTGCAGTCTACCTGTGCTCGAAGAAAAGGATCCTTGGATCCAACCTTGTAACTGCAATCATCAGCTCCGTTGTCTTGATCCATTCTTTTAACTGGTGTCTACATTGTCTCTATTCCTTCTCCACTGCACTTGCAGTATTCAGCTTCTATTTGTTACGGTTCATCTATCACCAATACATCTAGCTTTTCCGATCCCCTGTTTAAGGACCGGGTTCCCTCTGTGGTTTCAGAGGAAGAGAGGATCAGATCCTCTGGGTGATTCCAGCTATTAGTCAGCTGAAAGCAAGCTGTGTTGCTCAGCTGTGTAAGCAAGCTGTGCTACTCAGCGGATCAAGCTGTGTGTCAGCCGGAAAGCCGCACCGAGTTTGGTGTTGGGTGGACGTAGGTTGTGAGATGACAACCGAACCATCTTAAAATCCTTGTGTTGTGGGTTGTATTCATTGTGAGCTTGTTCTATTACTTCTATCCTCATTTCACAGGTTCATGCGATACTTCTCTATTTAATTTCTCTGCTCACTCAAGCGTTCTGCTTGCACAAATTGTCTCATCTTGATCCCCTCACTATTGTTGCTAACGTGTATTTCCTCAAGTGTCTGCAGCACTCTTCCTTATAGGCACTTTGGAGCATTTTCCAAGCAAAGGGATTATCATAATTTGTGTGAGCTGCTTTCTCTCCTGTGTCTTTAACCGCATCAGCTCCTTGGGTTGCCTGCTGCACCCTTGCACACAGGAACCAAGGTGAAAGCTTTGCCAAGGGAATTCACCTCATTTGTCACTCGTGCACTTTAGTGATCACCACAGCTCTCACACACTAAGCAAGTCATTTAACACTTAGCTACTCTGATCTAAGATCTTTGCGGTTCATTGTATTACATCTCATTTGGATCTTAATTGCTCTTGAAGAAGTGTCGACCTGTGTTTTGTGCCTTGTGAGAGGTGTCGACCTCACTGCCCTGAAGTGTAGACCCCAGCTCACTACATAGATGGATCCTACTGAAGAAGTGTCGACCTTACAGGCAGGAGTGTCGACCTGTGCTGTGACCCGCGGTAAAAGTGTTGACCTCACTGCCCTGTGTGTCGACCTGTCTGAACTGGGCATCGTGCTTTAACATCATTGCTTGCTCCACTCCTATCTGTTCCACTGCTCTGTGTGCCTAAGTGTTTTATTGGTTTATAGGAGTAATTTATTTGGTTAAGGGTCAAGATTTAAATAGGCCATAATTATCAATAGGATCTATTCAACCCCCCCTTCTAGATCCGACTGCACTCCATAGGACCCAACATGATCTACCTAGCTCTTTTTCTCTGTCTGCTTTAGTTCTTCTTCTGCTACCAAAAGCTTTTTCAATCTTCCAGCAACTTCCTCTGAACGAGGAATCTTCTATTTATCCTGGTAACAGAGAGTGTGGCGCGTGGTCTCCACATTTCCCGCCCAAATGCCTGATCCAGATCTGACATTGTTAGGCCACGTGGCAGCATCCCAATTCAACTGGTTTCCACGTGTCACGATCCTATCACCTCCTCCATTCTTGGATCACGTGCCCTTAGTAACCTTCACGAAAAAGCACATGCCAAGGCATCAGACATAAAGTCATCTTCAGACAGTTATACAAGATGTAAAGAGATTGCACGGAGTAGATATAATGTCAGAGCTGAAGTGCACAGATTCAATGTGGTGTTTGCACACACTCATGCATGGACTTGATTCCAGTATATGGCCAATAGATGCACTGACTATGAATACACAGACTACAAGCGTTGCACATACTTGAAATGCCTTGAGATCAACATGCACAGACTTAGTTGCGTGCATTAACAAAGGTTGCACCGACTACAAACCTGCACTGACCTAGATATGAACTAACATAAACATGCACCGAGGTCATGTGACAGAACTTGCACCGACTGTGTGCAAGCGTGCAGCAGCAAAAAAATGCACCGACCTTTTTTTGCCTAAGACAAGACTTGCACCGAGATCAGATATGCAGTCTAAGCAAACTTGCATCGAGTTGCCTGAGGAGAGTGCATGGACTGAATGATGCACTGACCTACCACGTTGTGCAACAATGATGTGCACCTATTTTAACTTATGCACAGAAAAATGCTTCAATGACTTAATCGTGTGTAGTCACAGATATTGCACCGACTTAATGAGATGGAAAATAGATAATGCATCAAGTATGAGAGTGCAGGACCAATGCACCGACTTACTATGAGAGTAAGCAGGACCTGCACCGAGGGGATCGTGCAAGAAGAAGTATTGCACAGACTCACTATCGTGCAGCGCCAATGTTTGCACCGACTCAATCGAAAGCGAAACACTAAGTAGCACCGACTTATAACATGCACATGCTAGGAATGTACTGACGTTGAAAACTCCTTAGACTTAAGCTTGCACCGACTTCTATCTGCCAAGCAAGTGTGCACGGACTCGAAAGCACATACCTATATGCATGTGAATAGGGAAATGCATAGACCTTGTTTGTGAGCATGAACACAATATGCACCGAGGTAAGGTTTGCACCGAGGCAAAACTTTGCACTGATATTCTATATGCACCGACCTAAGTATGTTGTGTTCACGACCAACATTGCACCGAGTTTACATATGCACCGAAGTAAAACATGCACTGACTATGCTATATAAGACGCAAAGTAAGACGCATATGTCTAATGCAAAGTTTGCACCGAGACAGTCAATGCACTGACCTTCTTCAGTGTGATGCATGCACAAGCATACCCATGAACTGTTCATCAAACTCGTGATGCATACAACAATTATACTTGTGATGCATACAACGATTATTCAACATCACTGACTTAAGCAATGCACAACAAGCGATCCTCATTAATGTATAGTGCAAAGAGCAGATGCATGAACATTCAATCTTTCATACAATCTTTCATGCAAACACATGGTGACTTATAGTGTTTGCTATCATCAAAATCACAGAGGCACAACATATGGGAGATGTATCGACCTTGTTATGCTAACAGGTCGATGCACATGGAGAAAACATTGACCTTACTATACTTGAAAGTTGTTTGTTGTCCGGTGATGTGATCTGTGATGAATGTTGTTTTCTGTTGAGAGATTATAAAGACTGTGCCATTGGTTGTCTGCAAGTCTGACCTTAGCTTCTTCTTATGCTTCTATGTGTCTTTCTACTTTATTCATCTTACCTATCTTTACTCTCCTTGAATTCTTCATCCCTGTTTTCTTATCTGTGCTATCTATGTCAAGTCTTTCCCACTTCTTAAATGACTGCATTCTTTCAAAGTCAGTTTGTTATTAGAGTCTGTCATTCAGGGGGAGTCTGTTATCCTTACTAATCCAAAGATATAATTACTAGACCTCCCAGATCTAAAAGTAATTGCCTGATCTTGAAGAAATGTGATCTGTTGTTTATGGAGATTAAATCTATTCTTAATTATTCTAGATTATCTTGAATGTACCTACAATGGTTTTAAAACACTCTAAAATGGAACAGTCCAGTTGAACTCCAAAAATCTGAATACTATAAGTAATGAGACATTCTGATAGAAAATCACGTACTTATATTGTCCTTAAGCTGTTTTAATGTGAAATCTGAAGTAAGTTCAGGGAATACGCCATTATATATATTAAAAAAAATGAAGGCAGAGCAATGGCAAATCTTTTGGAGAAACTGACCATTTGTATCAATGAAATTCAGAGGTCATGTCATGATAAAAGATGTTAACTCTGTTCATTAAATGAGGCATAATTATTGATTACACTGAGTAACCAGGGATTCAGGCGTCTGATAAACGTGTTTCCTTGAGTAAAAATGTGTGATCATACTTGAAGTTTTCAATCAAAAAGAAAAAAGAAAAATATGGTTGACTCTGTGCTTCTTCTTGAAAACTTAAAACTGTCTAGTGTCAATATAAGGTAGATTTAAATCAGTTTTTGTCAAATGAAAATGATAAGTAAGATTGTGGTTTTTCTGACTGGGAATAGTACATCGATTAAATTGTTTTATCTCCATTGTTTATGCATCAAAGGATTGATTTTAGAAAATAATTATATCAAGATTTAATCTTTAATAAGCCGCATACCACATATATGAAAGGAAGGGTAATTTACCTCAAAGAAAAGGGTAGTCTGGTCATTCTCTCTGAAATTGGTAAAGTTAATAGTTTTCATCTTATTTTACCCTATTAATAAGAGTCCTCCTTATCGTCGAAGCATAACCTATCCAGGTCGAGGGTTCTTCTCTTTCTAAACCTTCTCGCATCGACGCAATGGAGTCGCTCGTGCTTCCTCCCACCTGCTCGATCTTGTGTCTTTCATTCCCTGCTCTTCACCTTCTTCTCACTTCCTATATCTGTGCCGTTAGCCCTCGTCTCCAGTATAAATCATGTCGTCTCCAGTCACAAAGAGCAAAGGAAAGCGAAAGATCACCGAGGAGCAGCACCCAGTGGAAGTGGCATCAAGGAGTGAAACTGAAATGCCCCGCAAGGAGGGTAGGTCCAAACATTTGCATGACAAAGGATCATCATAGTCACCCATATCAAAACCCTCCAAGAGTAAGAAGATGACATAAGAGCTTCCTATAAAGCGGCATATGATTTCTGAAAAGAAGGAAAAGCTTCAGGTATCTGGGGATGAATCTGAATTTGAGTCTGTGTCTGATCAAGTAGAAGAAAAGATTGAAGCTGTAAAAATCATTTTCCTCGATACGTAGATTTTCATGATCATCAAATGCTCAATTCATTTCCTGAATTATTAGAGCTTATTAAATTTCAAGGTTGGAAAAAATTCATGGGTAAGCACGGATGGTACTACCCTAAGCTTGTAACTGAGTTTTATGGAAATTTGAAGTATGACCCAGACTCGTCCAAAATTTGGTCATATGTTAAGAGAATTAGAATTGAGCTAACGAGACATTCCCTTCACAAAATCTTCAGGATACCTGAGAAGGGTGTGTGTGAAATTGATTTTGAGTATGATGAGTTTGAGGCGTACACTATTCTAACAAACCAGCCAAGTAACCCTGATGATCGTAAGCAAACACGATTGACTAGATTTAATGCTAATAAATTTTCACCGTTGAAGAGATTGTTACATCATATGCTTACCACAATAATTACCCCTCAAGGTGGAGGTAGAGGGAGGCTGACCGAATCTCAGAGATTCATTTTCTTCTGCATGTTCAAGAAAATCAAAGTATGTCTGCCTGAACTGATGATTCAAATTATTGGAACATGTAAAGAATCCAGAAGATATCTACCTTACGCATCCCATTTGACTGCAATCTTCAAAAAGATAAAAATCTCCTTAGAGGATGAAAAGTTTAAGGAGATTCCCAAAGTAAATGTATACAACATGGACTTTATCACAAAATTCATGAAATTAAAGCCCACTGTTGTAAAAAAGTTGCCACAGTTGGCAGTGCTACAAGAGGCAGAACATCAAGAAGTAGAGCAGCAACAACATTCAGTGCTACAAGCTCAAGCAGAATCTAAACAGCAGCAGCAGCAGCAGCAGCAGCCACAGAATGAACAACAAGAAGAACAACAAGAGCTACAATCTAAGATGGAAATAGTGTAGCAATTGGAACAACAAATTGATCAACTAGTTGAACAGATAGAGCAGCAACAATAGCAATTTAAGTTACAAGAGGAACAGCAAACTAAACATTCAGATCTACAGCATGCAGAGATGCAAGTAGATGAGTAGCCAGAGGTGCAAACAGATAATGTAACTCAAGAAGAAGAGATGGTGCAAGATCAACCGCAAGAACAGCAAAATGAGCAGTTAGATATGCATGAGCAGGAAGAATTACAAGAACTGGCAGAACTACAGACAGAAGAGCAGCAGATACAAGAAGTGCAGTAGCATATAGAACAACAAGAACAAGGTCCTTCTATATTCTTTGGACCTCATCATGGACCTCTAATGGTATATGGCATTCAGCCACCAAGGTCTCTTGAGGAACCTCAGATTCCACTTGAGTTCCATGCATCCACATCTGCAGGACCAAGTTCATCTTCAAATGTTTCTAATGTTCATCTCTCATCGGTAAATCTACTGCTAAGTCAATTTAGAATTATGAATGCATCATTTGTGCAACTGAATTTGGCTGTAGAAAGATTAGATGCTAGAATGATGCATGTTGAGCAGACTGTTAACAGCCAATGGGAAAAATTTGTGAGAGATAAATATAAATCTGACGAAAGATTGCATGGGTTTTTAGATTCTTTGCTACATGTTTGTGAAATAGCTGGTTCTATAATGAGTCTTCTAAGAGAAAATCAAGCAGAAACTCATGAGAAAATAACACAAAATCTAATCCATGCTTTTGACATCAGGAAAGAATAGCAAAGAATCAGAGAAGAATTGAATATTATTCGCCAAGAATAGCAAACACTATCATATAGGATAAATAATATATCAGATGAAGTCCAGGGCAGTATTATTCAGATGGAAAATTTATATACTAAGCTTGATACAGTTCAGGAAAAAGTACATCTGTCCAACAATTTTAAAGAAATTGTCACTGTACAAGCTACAAGCACTTCAACTTCCATGGCAGAGATTCACCAACAGCAAACCTGTCAAGTTGAGAATATGTGCACCATGCTCCAAAATTAGTTTGTTGATTTGACTGGCACTGTCAAAGAGCTTCAAGCACAAGTTCAAACAATAGATCAGAGGCTCAATGCAAAGCTTGCTGCCTTAGGTACTAAAGTTGACAAAATTCCACGAAACATTCCAGAAGCTGTACCCTTGAGTGAACGTGGAAGTTCTAGGACACCTACTGGACATCTACGACATAGAGGTGGAAGCTCTCCTGTAGATATTTGATGCTGTGCTAGATTCAGGGGGAGAACACTGTATATCTCTCTTCTACTTGTTTTTGATAATGACAAAGGGGGGGAGATAGATGAGATGAGTCATGAGTTGAGCTGAAGAGCAGAGTCAGAAGTCAGTCATGAGCTGAGGAGTTGAGCAGATGATGAAATTTTGTCAGAAACAACAGCATCCTTCTTTTCCTATTGTACATAGTGTTTGCATGGTAGTTTTACATTTGCATATTTTTGTAAGGTTGTAAACTTTAAAATTTTTCATGAGAAATGAATTGAAAATTCAGGATGAAATGAATGTGTTTGTCTGAACTGAATGGAGATGACCTTGACTGAATGAATGTTTCAATGAGTGAATAACTGATTGTGTGAATGATTGAATATTTTTCCATCTTGATCAAACATGTACATGACTCATAGTTGTCATCATCAAAAAGGGGGAGATTGTTGGAACTTTGATTTTGATGACGTCACACTATGAATCATGGTGTGACTGAATTGCATAGAGCCATTCGTGTTGATCAACTCATTTCATATTCTAAGTGTCAGAAAAATAAGGTCGATGCACATTCATACTTTAATCATATAAGGTCGATGTACATTCATGTTTTAGTCATGTAAGGTCGATGCATATTCTTGTCTAAGTCATATTAGGTCGATGCACATTCATATACAAGTTAGATAAGGTCGATGCACACTCACGCTGTAGCAAATAAGGTCGATGCATGTTAATGGTTGAAATGCACAAGGTCGATGCACTTTCCTATCTGAAGCCTGTTAGGTCGATGCATCCTTGTACCATGTTGAACATAAGGTCGATGCATGTTTGTGCCTTCAGTCGATGCATATACTCGCATGCAGTCACACAGGTCGGTGCATGTATACACATGTAGTCACACCGGTCGGTGCATGTTTACGCCACCAATGTATCAGGTCGGTGCACTAGTGACTTTGCGCTCAGCAAGGTCGATGCACATTTCACTTTGTGCTCAGCAAGGTTGATGCACATTACACCTTGTGTAATGCAAGGTCGATGCACATCCTTACATTCATTCTAGAAGGCCGACGCTCATGCAAGTATTATGCACATCTGGTCGATGCATGTATTGCAGCATGTTATACAAGGTCAATGCACATTCTACAACTTACTTTATAAGGTTGATGCACAGTCTGAGGTCTGTGCACATGCATAGTCTGAGGTCTGTGCACATGCATAGTATAGGTCGGTGCACATGTAGAGTCTGTGCATATGAAGAGTAAAGTATGTACACATGCAGAATTCATGGTCGGTGCACATGTAGAGTCTGTGCACATGTAGAGTCTAAGGTCGATGCACATATAGAATCCAGGTCATCAAGTCTTTGCATTAGGGCATATACTTTAATGCATCTGCATTATCATAGAATCCTTTGATCTGAGTATCTGATTTCTCTGAAATTGATTAAGTGTGTAGTTTCCTAAACCAATATGATGAAAAGGTATTTGATGAAATGTCTTATATCTTATTGACAAGAATTAAATCAATCACTTAAAAGACAAAGTGCAGCAAAGATTCAAGTTATCACGTGATCCTAGAATTGAGTAATCAGGCACGTGATCCAAGGCTCCAAGGCTCCCAGCTTTTCATGAACGATCAGACACGTGGATTCTTCTTGTCTTCAAGATCTGACACATGGATCTATTCAAGCCATTTTTTCTGAAAAGTTACTGGCGGGAATCCTCTCTCCACCCGCCGGACTGAAATCACGTGGGGACCACTAATCTAGTTAGATCAGATATAAAAAGGAGAACTCTCGTCTGAATCACGTACTGAAATAGAAAAAGAGAAATAGAGAAGAAAAAAATAGAGAAGAGAGAATTTAGAGCAGTGAGAGCGTTAGAGATCATAGAAGAGTAGAGTGCTGGAGAGTGAGAGTGAATTGCAGAAAAGAGAAGAAAAGCCATAACAGAGTATCGTAGAAGAAGAGAAGAAGTGAGAGAAAAGTTCGTTGCTAAAGTCACAATTCCTAGATCAGATCTAGAATCATCTGCTCACTTGTGCTATATTAATTTTCATGCTTTATCTGGTCATTATTTTCAGTCCTTTATATTTTTCTTTTATCTCTATGTTTCAAGCTGTTTGGCAGTGAAGCAAGTTGTGAAGCTCAGCGGTGAGGAGCAACTCCTCGGACAGCAAGCTGTAGTGGTCAGCGGTTCAAGCTGTTAGTCAGCGGTTAGCAAGCTGTGAAGCTCAGCGGATCAAGCTGTTAGTCAGCAGATAGCAAGCTATGTTGCTCAGCAGTTGTAGAGATTCGTCCCCGAAGCTGTGGATCAGCAGATTAAGCTATGTGTAAGCGGAATCCACACTCAGGTTTGAGTGTGGGGTGGACGTAGGTCTCAAGGTTGAGACCGAACCACCTAAAAATCTTCTGTGTCCTCTGTGTGATTGCTTATTTATTTACTGCTTCAATTAGATGTATGCTTAGGGCAGTTCTCAGTCTGCATTTGATTTCGATCTTATTCTCATTTGAATGAGTGGTAAATTCCTTCAACTATCAAGTACATCAAAAGCTGTGACAGGAAAGATTGGTTACGCCATTCAGGAATGTCATACCTTACATGAGGGATCCTAGATCACACCTCCGCGTCGTACTTGATTGTTGGCATTTCTTTTCATTCAAGTGACAATCGTTGGAATCATCTGCATACTGAGTCTTTGAGATCTAGTCTGAGTGTAGATAATTTTTCTCAAGAAAGTGTTGCTTTCAATTTAATTTAGTGAAGGTAGTTTTAAAGTTTTTAATTCCGTAAAAGTTTTCACTGGGATCCATTCACCCCCCCTCTAGATCTTAGTCATGCTCACTCTGATTCTGACATTTGGAATCAGAGAGGTTCACCAATCCTATCAGTGTCGACCCAGTTGGCTGGTGGGTCGATTCAGTCTTCTTCAGCTACAACATATAAGCACCAGTTCAGTCCATTGCGTCGACCCCACAGCTCCATTGCGTCGACCCCACAGCTCCATTGCGTCGACTCATGCTGCCTGGTCTGTTGACTTGTGCAGTGAGCTCCAAACGATGTGAGTCGGCTTATCTTCATGAGGGTGTCGACCCATCTGCATGTGAAGTTCTGTCGACTTGAGATGACTTCAGTCGACCTGTTTGCACTTGGACGCAGCCTGACTTCAGAGATCTTTAATTGAGATGCTTTCCTTTGTTTGCTTGATCTGAAGACACTTCTCAGCCCATGCTTCATGAGTTTTGCCCATGGAGAAGTACTCCTTCATATGTTGGCTTCTTCTGCTGACTTGCCAGAATATTATCTGTAGGAAAGTCTGTCGACTTGAGCTTTGTCTGTAGCACCCTAAAAATTTAAATAGAAAATAAATAATAATGACTATATAAATATTAGTCATATAACAGTTGTGGAGAATAAAGTTTTGATATAAGAAAAATAGAAATAGCTAAAAGAATTAAATGGACATTAATAATTTAAGTAATGGGCTTTACTGGACTTTAAACAAATAATTCCAAATATACATATATATATATATGACCACTTTGGCAGAAAATGGGCTTGAATAAAGATTAACATGTTACACCTGTCAAAGTAGAATAAAACCCAAAACAGTAGGTAAATGGGCTTTTGGGCTTCAACGTGAAAGGCTTGAATAAGGACATTCCCTATTAAAAGGACTAATGGGCTTTAATGAAACCTAAAAGCTTTGTGAGCCTTATAATAAATGGGTTTCTAAAAAGTAGATACGTAAATACTATTACCTAAGGGTCTTGGGTGAGGTATGAAACCTTCTCACGTTCGAACTACATGGGAGGCTTAGGGTTTTGTGCTCAAACAGGAAAGCGACTGGTGATTAAGGAAAGGATGAGATCGATCGTGGGAAGTTTAAACCTAGTAGGATTCTATGCGCATAATAGATTTGGAAAGCCCCAAAACCTTATAAATACAAGCCCCTCGTTCGATGCGAGAGCATGGTGTTGCTGCTGTGTCGATGTCCCGTGCGTAAGGAAGCACGCCTGCGTCGTCTTCCTCTTCTTCCTGTTAAATCTTTGCTGTTGATGTCGTTGCTGCAGAGATCCCGTGAAGAAGCGAGGTCTTCTTCCTCTGCTGTGGCTGTGTCTGCTGCCGTTGCTGTATGAAGAAGCAAACAAGCTTCTTCCCCTCATCTTCTTTTTCCTGCTACTTCCTGTCTCCGTCCGTTAAAACATCAATAAGGTAGGCAATCTCCCAAGATCAAACCCTGTAACATGTAAAAATAGTGTTCCATGCATGAATAGATCATATCCTGATAGTTTCCTGGATGTCGTTCTTTCGTTTCTACATGTAAAAGAATTTGCATCCACTACTTGGGCGCAGATTCTTGAAATTGCGACTCACCACAGAGACGCTCATTAATTAGAGACCAATACACCAGATGCCAATTTATTTCACAAATTAATAAATACAACATGTTTAAAATTTAATAATTAAGTGACCGTACATCTAAATTTCATGTTCTGCATATATCTAGATTCCCCTTATTTTTCTCTACATGTCTATATGATTAGTTTCCTTAAAACCTTCAGAAATGTCAAAAGGGCACTGTTCATCCTCTGAATGAATAGTAACTCGAGTAAATGAACAGTATTTTGTGTCTGTGAATGCACATGCTCGGTGTTCATTAGCATGTAACTCGAAAAGAATGAGCGTCTGTCCGTATAGACACCAATCCTTGTTTTATTTAATAAAAAGGTGGAAATAAAGAATGAGCAACTGAATAGATTGACGCCCATTAATGAATTGGCGCCTTCCTGTTAGGATGCCAATCTCTGATAAATTATCTAAAACCCAGTAAAATCATTAATTGACGTCTCTTTACTGAGCCGCCTATTTTGAATGGGCGCCCACCAGTACAGACGCCAATTTCTTATTTCACATGTTTTATTGACTTTTGACCCATACCGCAGGTCTTTTGGCACTCTCATCTCACGTCCGTAGATGGAGTCCATGTTCAATTTTCTATCGCTTACACACTCAACTCTTGGTGATGATTGGACTCTCCGTGGGATATTCCTTCCTATGGACTGGTACTTTTTTCATTGAGACCTCCGTAAGTCTACGCTAGCCTTAGATTCCCTCAAGGCAGCCGAGTTGGTTGTGTTGAGTCTCTCTAGGTGATTTTAATGATAACAAAATCCCAGTATGACGAATGTTTTGAGTATATCCAGTTTTACTGAAGTAAGCACTCATGAAGGCTCACAAGTCTTAGTCTATCACAAGAATTAGCTCAAAAAGGTTTATGTTCCACAAAGCCCAGAATAAGTCTAAACCAACTCAACTTGCTTGAAACAAAATGTGGTTTCAAAGTATATTATATAAGGATATGATTTATGGGCTAACAATGCTATTTTTGCAGATTTTTCAGAGTTCGGTCGACCTGGCTAGGTGGAGCGGTCGACCTAATCTCCCAGAGCTAACTCTGTAACTTTACACAGTTCGGTCGACCGCCCCTCCTAGACCAGTCGAACAGATTTTCCAACGTCCAAAAGCCTTCAACATGTAAAAGTTAGGTCGACCGCCCAGTTCTACCCGATCTATCGAACCCCCTGAGGCAGCAATTGTTGACTTTGTGTTTCTTCAACGTGGAAAGCCCTTCTCCTTGGATTTTTTAATCCCAAAGCCACCAGACATGCCATGATTTGTGGATCTGGTTCCTGGCTTGTCTCTTGACCATTTAAGATGTATAAAAATATCTCATTAGGGTCAAAAAAACCCTAATCACTTAAGGGAGATCAAAGGGGGCTGCCAAGGGAGAAAGAGTGCTGCAGGAAGAGTTCCATGAACAGTGTTTTGTCCAAGCATTCTTCATCAAATTTCAAGCATTTGAAGATCATCCTGAAGCCATTCAAGTGGAAATCGAGCTGAGAAGCAAACTTCATCAAAGATTCTCTTCATCCACTAAGGGGGAGCTTAAACATGAAGTTTTTCTTTTATGTCTCTTCTTCCAAAATTCTTGAGCTTCAAGTGTTTGTTTCTTGTAATCTCTAAACACTCAAGTGTTTGTGGATCTACTCAGATCCGTGTGTGTGTGTGTGTGTATTGGATCTTTCAGATCCTTGTGTGTTTTTGGTGTATTTACACCTTCGTGGGAGTTTCTCTCATCCTACGAGTGTGTGTGTGTTCAGATCTTGTAATCCTTTACAAGATAGTGTGTGAATCCTCACAGTCTGTGAGGGGTGGACGTAGGTTGCTGTCGTTGCATCCGAACCACCTAGAAATCGTTGTCTGTTGTATGGTTTGGTCATTTTCTCCTATCTCCTTTCTGTGCAAGCTCTCGTAGATTAAATCATTTGTTTTTCTCCACTTAGATCTAGCTTAATTGATCATTCTTACAGCAGATCCTTGGTATATGAAAAGCTGGGTTCATATTGACAAGGTTAGTATTGTCAGGATGATAACACCTTGCGTGAGAGAATCTCTGGATTCCAACTCCGCCTGGTACCAAAGAGCTATTGTGGTGGTTAATTTTGATAGATCTAACTTGCCTTGTATCAGATCTAAATTTGATAGTTGCTATTTTATCATACTTGGTTTAAATCGGCTAAGTTTTTCTAAAATTTGTATTCACCCAATTCACCCCCCCTCTTGGGTGTCATTGATCGCGGGACTTCAATTGGTATCGGAGCTAAGGCTCTACATTTTTCATATCTAACGATCTAGAGTAAGATCCCGATCAATGGCCAACAAGGGGATGATGCCAGAGGGTCACTCAATCCACCGTCCTCTATACTTTGACGGCTCGAATTACTCCTATTAGAAAAATAGGATGCATGTTTTCTTGAGAGCCCAAAAGTATGAGATCTGGAGGGTGGTGGACAAGGGTCCATATGAGCTTTCTAAAAATGAAGACAAGTGGAATCCTGAGGATATTAAAAAATCCACAGTGAACTTTAATGCCATGAACATCATGCGATGTGCCATTCATCCTAATGAATACTCTCGTGTTTCTATGTGCAGCTCAGCAAAGGAAATGTGGGATAAGCTGGGCTTATTTATGAAGGAACCTCCGAAGTCAAGAAAACCAAAGCCAATATGTTGGTCAGAGATTATGAGTTGTTTAAAATGAAGCCGGAAGAGATGATCTCAGAAATGTTTGCAAGGTTGACAGAAATTACCAATGATCTCAAAGGTCTTGGGAAGGAGTATACTAACTCCGAACTTGTGAGGAAGGTATTGAGATCCCTTCTACCTGTGTGGCACACAAAAGCCACGGTTCTTGAAGATTCAAAGAATCTGTCAACACTGTCCTTGGACGAGCTCATAGGGTCACTGATGACCTATGAGATAAACATGAAGAGAACAGCTGAGGAAGAAATGAAGAAGAAGAGAATGGTGGCCTTGAAAGCCCACCAACCTGAAAATGACTCCCAAGAAGAGGAGTCTACTGAAGGGAGTGATGAGGAAGAGAACTTGGCTATGTGGACTCGTCAAGTGAAGAAATTCTTGAGAAGAAAGAAGAATTTCCAAGGAAATTTTAGAAAGGGCCAAAGAAAGCCCGTTTAAACTAAAGGGGAGCCAAGCAAGCCAAATAGCATTATATGCTATGAGTGCAAGAAGCCCGGGCACATGAGAGGAGAGTGCCCAGAATTGAAGAGAAAGTTCAAGACGGATAAATTCAAGAAACCCAAGCCATGGTCACCACATGGAGCGACGAAGAGGATGAACAATTTGACGAAGAGCTGGAGGAGCTCGTGGAAAGCCTGTGCCTCATGGCACATGAGAATGATTCAACCGAGGTAAATTCTGATCCTAATTTTATTTCAAATGAACAATGTGAGTCAGAATATGAAAAGTTGTATACAAAATATAAAAAAATCAGATCTAAAAATAAAACTCTCAAAAATAAATTTAATGATTTAACACATGAGGATACTTCTGTTAAGTTTGAGAAACTGGAATAGGAATGGTTCGAGTTAACAAAAGAAAAAGAAACTTTGCTTCAAACAATTTCAGATATTGAAAAAGCCAAAGAGGAGTGATCATGTAAAATGTCTGAAATTGAAAAAAATTGTGAAAAGTTCAAAAATGAAAAAGAAATTCTGACATCTTTTATTTCAAAACTTGAGAATAAAAATGTGAGTTTGAATAAGGAGGTGACTGACTTGTAGTTCACTCTCTCTAGGTTTGTTAAAGGGAAACAAAACCTGGACACTGTGTTGGGAGTTAAAGTTAACTTCCGGAAAGAAGGATTGGGGTATATACCCCAGAACAAAAAATCCTTTGAGCACAAAATTACTACATCTTATGTGCATGAAAAAGAAAATGATTGTGCTTCATGCTCACACACCAAGCCCCAACATGTTCAATCTAAACCACACAAACATCAAAGAAGATTTTCAAACGTCAATTACTTTCATTGTGGTAGATTTGGTCATGTTATTGCTAACTGTTGGTTCAAATAGAACAATTAAAGGAATCATGCTATTTGGACCAGAATAAGATATATGTAGAATTGGACTAACTCCTATGGACCCAAATTAGTTTGGATACCAAAAATAATTGGATGAGAATGTTGTTTCTTGCAGATATGCCTTGAAGCCAGGGGGAGCAAATGGTACCTAGATAGCGACTGTTCAAGGCATATGACATGGGACAAGATGGTGTTCTCTACTCTGCAAGACAAGGATGGGGGCTTGGTTGCCTTTGGTGGAAAGGACAAGGGTAAGATAATTGGCATTGGCAACATAGGTAAGAATTCTGAAATTCTTATCAAAAATGTGCTCTTGGTGAAGGGTTTAAATCACAATCTTTTAAGCATAAGCCAACTGTGTGATAGGGGTTTTAAAATTATTTTTGACGAAACTCATTGCCTTGTCATGAATAAAATCTCTAATCAAATCAGATTTATCGACAAAAGGAATAATAATGTGTATACTGTTGATCTTGATGATGTTGCTGGTGATGATGTGTGCTTGGTAGCAAACAACCATGATAATGCATGGCTATGGCACCGAAGACTAGGTCGTGCTAGTTTTGAAGTAATCTCTAAATTGTCTACACATGACTTGGTAAATGGGTTGCCTAAATTAAAATTTGAAAGTGATAAGATCTGTGAGGCTTGCACAAAAGGTAAGCAAACACGTATCTCTTTCAAAAATAAAAATATTGTTTCTACCGCTAGGCCTTAAGAACTGCTCCACCTTGATCTTTTTGGTCCGACTAGGACATCCAGCCTAGGAGGAAAATCTTATGGATTTGTAATTGTTGATGATTACTCCAGATTTACATGGGTGTTATTTTTAGTCAATAAAAGTGATGCCTTGATGGAGTTTCAAGTGTTTTGCAGGAAAATCCAAAATGATAAAGGATACCTCATCACCACAATTTAGAGTGATCATGGTGGTGAGTTTGAAAATCATGATTTCAGCAGTTTTTGCTAGAAACAAGGATACACACACAACTTCTCATCACCCATGATGGCTCAACAAAATGGAGTAGTGGAGAGGAAAAATAGAACATTGATAGACTTGGCTCGGACCATGTTAAGTTAGAACTCCCTACCCAAATACTTTTGGACTGCGGCGGTAAGTACATCATGCTACATCATAAACAGGGCAATGGTAAGGCCGATCTTGAAGAAAACCCCATATGAGCTCTACAAGGGTAAGAAACCGAACATTTCCTATCTCAAACCTTTTGGATGCCCTTGCTATATTTTGAACAATGGTAAGTCAAATCTAGGAAAGTTTGATGAGAAAAGTGACAAAGGAATTTTCCTAGGTTATGCACTTAATTCTAGAGCTTACAGATTATTTAATAAAAGGACCTTGGTTGTTGAAGAAAGTCCTCATGTTATCTTTGATGAATCTGAACTAAAACTGACCAATCAACCAATTTCAATTTTGGATGTAGGTGAAGCCCCTAGAAATCCAACTGATGCTGGAACATCTAAGGCTAAGGACGAATCAACAGAAGGAAATTCCAGCAAGGACAAAAAGGATGAAGATCCGTCAATTGAGATGCTTCAAGAACAACAAGTGCAACACCCTGACTTGCCAAGTTCCTCCACGTTCTTGAAAGATCACCCAACTGAAAATATCATAGGTAATCCTGAAGATGGGGTAAGAACTAGATCTTCTCTAAGGCAAGTGGAAGAAGAGGATTTGATGGCCCTTATCTCTCAAGAAGAGTCTAAGGATATTCATGAAGCTCTTCAAAATGAATCCTAGATCCAGGCTATGCATGAAGAGTTTCACCAGTTCGAAAAAAATGAGGTA
Organism: Amorphophallus konjac; assembly: GCA_022559845.1. Lineage (NCBI taxonomy): Eukaryota > Viridiplantae > Streptophyta > Magnoliopsida > Alismatales > Araceae > Amorphophallus > Amorphophallus konjac. The sequence goes on along the minus strand of CM040123.1, from coordinate 287,076,671 downwards.
TGGACTCTTATGCTGCGTCCTAAGAATCAACCCGTAATAGGAACCCGTTGGGTTTTCAGAAACAAGTTGAATGACACGGGATTGGTTGTTAGGAACAAGGCCCGGCTCGTAGCCAAAGGGTATAGCCAGGAAATGGGTATTGATTTTGATGAGTCTTTTACCCCGGTTGCAAGACTAGAAGCAGTCCGGATCCTTTTGTTCTATGCTTGCTCATCGAACTTCAAACTATTTCAAATGGATGTTAAATCTGCCTTTCTAAATGGGTACATAAAAGATGATGTCTATGTAGATCAACCTCCAGGTTTTGAAGATTCAAAACACCCAAGACACGTGTACAAATTGTAGAAGGCTTTATACGGGTTGAAGCAAGCTCCAAGGGCCTGGTATGAAAGGCTTACTTCATTCCTCATTGAAAATGGTTTCAAAAGAGGTAAGGTTGACCAAACACTGTTCACAAGAAAATCAGGTAAAGACATATTAGTAGTTCAAGTGTATGTGGATGACATAATGTTTGGAGCTACTAATAATGCATTATGTGATGAATTTACAGAAATAATGCAAGGGGAATTTGAGATGAGTTTAATGGGTGAGCTTACATTCTTTCTTGGATTGCAGGTTAAGCAAACGTCAGAAGGCATTTTCATAAATCAAGCTAAGTACACACTGGAGCTATTAAAGAAATATGGGATGGCTGAAGCGAAACCCCTATCAACTCCGATGGCCACAACCACGAAGTTAGATAAAGATGAAAATGGTAAAACAGTAGATTCCACACTGTTTCAAGGTATAATTGGATCACTACTGTATCTCACAGCATGCCGCCCTGACATTCAATTCAACGTATGTCTATGTGCTCATTTTCAGTCATGTCCTAAAGAATCTCATCTAATGGCTGTTAAACACATTTTTCGATACTTAATCGGCACAATAGATTTTGGCTTGTGGTTTCCCATCGGTAGTTCATTTGATTTGATTACATACACCGATGCGGATTATGCCGGATGCATTGTAGATCGCAAAAGTACTAGTGGGTACTGTCAGTTTCTTGGTGGGTGCCTAGTCTCATGGGCCTCCAAGAAACAACATTCAGTAGCTCTCTCAACGACCGAGGCTGAATATGTAGCCGCCGGAAGTTGTGGAGCCCAAGTACTTTGGATCAAAAATCAGTTGTTTAATTTGGATGATGAAATGAAATGTGTTCCAATCTTCTGTGACAATACCAGTGCAATCAGGTTGTCAAAAAATCATGTTCAACATTCTAGGACAAAGCATATTGATATTCGACATCATTTTCTGAGAGATCATGTAGGAAAAGGGGTCTTTAAATTAAATTTCATTGACACACACAATCAGTTAGTTGATATTTTCACAAAACCCCTAAACCAAGAACAATTCAACAAAATAAGAAGAGAACTTGACACGTGCAAGGGTGAGAGCATACATACCTAGGTTTGCACTTAGGTTAACCGTTGTACATGTAGAATGAACTCATTTGCATAATGGTAGATTGTCATGCATATTGTATGCATTTATTTTTCAATACATGTGTGTATTTACATTCCTGCCTACTCGATTGTATCTATATAAACAGCCCTCCTTGAAATTTTTCTAAGGACGAATATTCCTTGATAAAATAAATGTGGCCCCAATGACTTTGGATCTAAGGCACCTTCTGAGGGGGAGCTAGAGAATTTTCTCTATATCCCATCTCTTCTCATTCCAAGTCACTCTCTCTCATTATTCCTCGGTGTTGGTTCAATAAAAAAATGGTTGAAGGAGTTATTAAAAAAAAGGAAGAATGAAAAATAAAAAAAATGGAATTTAGGGTTAGGTCGACCACTTCGGTCGACCGCCACCCTCGCTCCGGTCGACCGAACCCGGCAAACCAGCCTGGCCGAACCAACATCCGAACCCCTTTTCAAGGGGTCTTCACACTCCCTTTTTTCATTCCAACATCCCCACTCTCTCTCATACCCTATTTCCTAACCCTAGAACACCAAAACTCCACTTCTCTAGCCCAAAAACCTAATTCTTTCTTCACCCGTACAAGGTCCGGTCCATTCATCACGGTTTCAGGACGATATCTCCGTGGCCATTCGTGCGTTCGTGAAGACCTACTAAAGGTTCCAAATTGTGGAGAAGTTCATTCCAAGCCCTAGGAGTGTCCTTTGGTCCATCTTCATCCCTAGGGTTGAGATTAATCCTTCGAGGGTTTCCACAGTGAGTTTTCTAGTTTAGGATGCCACCTCGACGGAGTTCTCGACGTTCTGCCTAAGGGGAACCCAGTGGTCAGAGACGAGAGGCCCCGACTCATCCACCACAGCGGGCACCTGCACCTTGTCGTGCACCTTGAATGCCTCCACGGCCCATTATCGACCCTCGACTAATCGACTTCAATGAGGTGAATGAGATTCTGCCCGATCTATGTGCTCTTTTTGAGATTCAAGAGGGTTGGACTGATTTTGTCACTAGATATACTCGATATTATCCCAACCTCGTGCAACAATTTTATGGAAATTTGGTTGAGAGGAATGAAGAGTTATACACGGTTGTTCAAGCTGTTGAGATTCATATCACTCTCGATCTTTTTCGACGAGCCTTAGGGATTTCAGCCATGGGTGCTGATATGACTTTAGGTCATGGCGAAGTTGAGGACACATGTATTGCTATGATAAATTATGACTATGTGCGTGGTGTTAGTGACTTAATTACATTAAATGTAAATTATTTTCCACCATTGTAGCGCATTCTGCACCACATGTTTACCTCTCTTATATATCCAGAAAGTGGAAGTTGCAATGAAGTGACAGAGGTGCACAGATTTCTATTTTACCATGTTATGAATGGATATTTAGTCAACATGGGTCGGCTTATGACAGATTTGTTCGGAACATGCCGAACCCAACTGAGGAGATCTTTGCCTTATGCTTCACAGCTGACATGAGTATTTATATATGTTGGAATAAATTTGGGTGATGAACTGTTCATACGAGTCCGACAGGATGATATCTATAATAAGCATAAGATTTTCACATATTTTGGATATTACTATGGTCCTGATGGCGAGCTACGCCGGAATGTGCCCGTTTATGGAGAAGCTGAAGGTGAGGAAGAGCAGGAACAGGAGCAGCAACAGGCTCAAGGGGAAGTCCCCCCTCCAGTCCAGGCGGAGGATCAGCCTCCTCCACCTTCACCTCATCATATGGATCCAGAGATGCCTCCCCCACCACAATTCTTTCGTGGGGAGTCTTCTACTCAGGGGGCCGGACAGCACTCTTGGGCAGACTATGAGACTTTTGACAGGCATCTTACTGGGATAGAAACTCGAGTGGATACTTTTAGGGGTCACCTCTCTACCTTTGGGGATCGCATAGACACTATGAGTAATGTGATTGACACTATGTCAGGTCGCATAGATTCCTTCTCCACGGTCTTGGACACTCTCTCCACTCAGATGACCACTCTCTCCACCCATATGACCTCCCTCATTGCCAGTCATGAAGACTCTAGCCAGGCCTTCCACATCATGAACTTAACACTTCTTGCAATGCAGCGCCGTGATGTGGCCCGTGACAACTCCATTGCCTATATTCAGGATTGTTTTCAACTTCAAGACCATTCTCTTGAGGACATCGACGCCGCCTTGGATATCAGCCTCCTCCTCCAGAGGATCAGCCTCCTACAGATGACCCATGAGGATTTTTCTTTTGCTTCCTACCTCTAGACTATTGTACTTGGGTCATGTGTCTTTTGGGTCTCCTATTCGTCTATCCTATCCCCTCCTTTGATGATGCCAAAGGGGGAGAAGTAGTTATGCAGGTCTTATATAATTTATGCATGCATGTTCTTATGTTCTGTATGAATGATCATTTGTGAGAACATTTTGGGAGTCATTACATTTTGTGAGTTAAAAAAATTTACATTTCCCTTTGTTATGATGTCTAGAAGTCTTGCATTCTCTCAAGCATCAATGTACTTTGTAATGAAATGAATGCAATTGGTATTTAATATCAAATGGTTGGATCTTATCTCTCATTTCCCATCTATTTTGGCAAATAAAATATTGAATGGTTTGGGTTACTTTGCAAAATGAATGAATTCTTGGTTGATCACCTTTCCCATACTCAATTTGATTATCAAGGCATGCCATTGCTCTTATAATCCAATGTTTTGTCATCATCAAAAAGGGGGAGATTGTTGAGTCTCTCTAGGTGATTTTAATGATAACAAAACCCCAGTATGACGAATGTTTTGAGTATGTCCAGTTTTACTGAAGTAAGCACTCATGTAGGCTCACAAGTCTTTTTCTATCACAAGAATTAGCTCAAAAAGGTTTGTGTTCCACAAAGCCCAGAATAAGTCTAAACCAACTCAACTTGCTTGAAACAAAATGTGGTTTCAAAGTATATTATATAAGGATCTGATTTATGGGCTAACAATGCTATTTTTGCAGATTTTTTAGAGTTCGGTCGACCTGGCTAGGTAGAGCGGTCGACCGAACTGTCGATCGGATTTTCCAGCGTCCAAAAGCCTTCAACCTGTAAAAGTTAGGTCGAACGCCCAGTTCTACCCGGTCGACCGAACCCCCCGAGGCAGCAATTGTTGACGTTGTGTTTCTTCAACGTGGAAAGCCCTTCTCCTTAGATTTTTTAATCCCAAAGCCACCAGACATGCCATGATTTGTGGATCTGGTTGCTGGCTTGTCTCTTGACCATTTAAGATGTATAAAAACATCTCATTGGGGTCAAAAAAACCCTAATCACTTAAGGGAGATCAAAGGGGGCTGCCAAGAGAGAAAGAGTAATGTAGGAAGAGTTTCGTGAACAGTGTTTCATCCAAGCATTCTTCATCAAATTTCAAGCATTTGAAGATCATCTTGAAGCCATTCAAGTGGAAATCGAGCTGAGAAGTAAGTTTCATCAAAGATTCTCTTCATCCACTAAGGGGGAGCTTAAACCTGAAGTTTTTCTTTTATGTCTCTTCTTACAAAATTCTTGAGCTTCAAGTGTTTGTTTCTTGTAATCTCTAAACACTCAAGTGTGTGTAGATCTACTCAGATCCGTGTGTGTGTGTATTGGATCTTTCAAATCCTTGTGTGTTTTTGGTGTATTTGTACCTTCGTGGGAGTTTCTCTCATCCTACAAGTGTGTGTGTGTGTTCAAATATTGTAATCCTTTACAAGATAGTGTGTGAATCCTCACAGTATGTAAGGGGTGGACATAGGTTGCCGACGTTGCATCCGAACCACCTAAAAATCGTTGTCTGTTGTATGGTTTGGTCCTTTTCTCCTATCTCCTTTCTGTGCAAGCTCTCATAGATTAAATCGTTTGTTTTTCTCTGCTTAGATCTAGCTTAATTGATCATTCTTACAGTAGATCCTTAGTATATCAAAAGCTGGGTTCAGATTGACAAGGTTAGTATTGTCAGGGCGATAACACCTTGAGTGAGAGAATCTCCAGATTCCAACTTCGCCTGGTACCAAGGAGCTATTGTGGTGGTTAATTTTGATAGATCTAACTTGCCTTGTATAAGATCTAAATTTGATAGTTGCTATTTTATCATACTTGGTTTAAATTGGCCAAGTTTTCCTAAAATTTATATTCACCCAATTCACCCCCCCTCTTGGGTGTCATTGATCGCGGGACTTCGGGTTGTACCTTAAAAACCCTGGAACGCTTGCTTGTCACATAACTATGAAGAAATGTGATGTTTTAGCCCTCATAGTGTGCTGTTTATAGTGTTTTGTAAGAAGTCTATTTCTACTTAGAATTTGTGACCAGGCCAGCGGGTGCTAATTGAATGGACGGCCGTCTGGATGGACGCTATTTCTTCTAACTTGTTCTCTTCACAAAATGGGCGACCACTATAGTGGGCACATTATCTGTAATTGGTGGCGACCTGAGTGGACGCCAATTACCCAGATTTTTAGATTGTCATGGTTCTCGTATGGTTTATTAATATGTCGTCCTTACTACAAGTTATGTCCTTGAACTCTATGCTTCATGAAATCTACCCTAATGTTCCTACATGCTTCATGAAATCTATCCTAATGACCATCCTTGCATCTCTTGCATCACCTAAACCCAATAAAATCCAGCAAACGTTGACCCTAGGGTTCACTTTGAGATTTGGGTTCACTTAGGCCCATTATCAATTTTGAAAGCTGGTGTCTAGGCTAGAGGTCTAACGGAAAATGCCTTAAGTGGGCTTGTGGTTATTTAATTAGGTCCCTACGAAAGTAGGGGGAGCCTCCCATAACCTCACCTCTTACCTGATGGAATCAACTCCGAGCATGTACATTTTATTTTTGTATTTGTGTCATTTTATTTATTTTTATATCCTGGGGGAAGTAGATTCGCAATTGTAAAGCTTTATGAGCCTATTTGTTCGTCCTTAGGATTGTGTGGGTTTATGTGCAAAATGCCAGTAGGACCTGCTAGGGGGCCCCCACTCCTTCCCCATTGGTCCACCTCATCCAGGTGGGGCTGGTCAAAAGCCAAGGTGGCATCTAGAAGGTTTGACAAGTCAATTGGACACATGGGGGGACAAAGGGGTTAAAATGTCAAAGGAGGCTACCTACCTTGTCTCTTGGTCAAGGGGGCGCTCCCCTCCAAGGAAGCTTGCGCACCCCCCTCTCTCTCCTCTAGTTTTCCTTCTCCATCCTCTTCATTTTAGGGTTGTGAACCCTTCTATCTTAGTCCCTCCACATCTGAGTTCATTCTGTGCCCCCGCCGCCACCGTTCATGCCGCCACCGAGCCACCGCGAGCGATCTACCGAAGTGCTGTCCAGGTTCTATTTTTCTGGATAGAGGTCTACTCCGTGAATTTTGGCTCCCAACTCCGACAACATCTGGAGTTGAGATTTTCAGGGTTGGTTCCTCTCTTGATTCCCAACCTCCAATAAAAACATCACGTCATTCAGAGTTCGTTTTATATTTTTCTATTTTCGTGTCTTTCTATCTTCCAGATCTGTCCCTTTTCAGATCTGTGTAGCAGAAACTTAGTTCTTCCACCTTTTGACCCACTTTTTGATTTTTTTTGGAATCTCCAAATTTATTAGAGGTTTTGTCCACCTTCCCCTTCCTCCACAAATTTTCTTTGAATTTCAAAATCTCTCTACCTATTTTTAGAAATTGAGTCTTTCCCCAAATTCAGATCTGTCTCTACTGTCCAGATCCGACCCAGGATTAGTATAAAACCCTCAAAAAATCGAGACTTCCACCAAATCTTGCATAAGATATATCCTCATTTTCCTCTCTTTGGCCTCCATAACTTTTATGAAGAATTCATCTTCTGAATCGAAGGTCTACATCACGGTCAATGCGAACTCTCAGGAAAACTTGGTTCTGCCTTGAGTTTTCAGATCCAGTGAGCCATCAACTTGAAAATTCAATAAAGGCCATCAAAGGGAGATTCAATTTTATCTCTCTAGCCGTAGATCGAAGTACTTCGAAATAGCTTTCCAACGATACCTCTTGTGCATCGATCCGACGTCGGCAGTGACAGCAGCAGCAAATCTTGCCGGGTCGCGCGCTGTAAAATAGAACTACAAATCCGTGGCCAGCAACTCCGGCGAGTGGAGATCGGGGCCGCCCGGCCTCCGGCCGGCGAACCAGCACACCGCCGTCCCAGGGAGCGCCCCTCTAGGCGTCCCCACTATAGTGGTACCACCCCGGTCCCACACGGCCCCTCGGACCAGCGCGTGGGTCCCACGGTCGTGAGTACGTGTGCCGCCGAAGCTACGCAAGAAGCCCCCGTCAACCCGAACCCGCTACTCCCAGGTCCCGCTGTGTCACCCTTTACCTCCCTGCGTGGAGTGGGCATTCATATTTGCTGTAATATTTGTGTAATAATTGTTCCAGGAGTATCAGTTCGGCCGGGGTCGTCTTCCCCACGCCGAGAGCGTGGAGGTATCGTATTCGCTCCTTTACCCGGCATTTTTTTATTCGTATATGCTTTATATGCCGCTGCTAGAGAGCATGTGTTAGGGCCGTTAGCTCGATATCTTTTTACATCACCGCTACTGCGAGAGAGAGCGAGACCCGTCCCGTGACCCGATCTGGCACGAAATTGTAAGTTGACCACCCTAGCTCTTGCCGGTTTCTCAACTGCTCACGTTCGACGCTTCCCTCGATAAGGGACGATCGCGAGCTTGTTTAGAGTCCGAGGGTTGCATTCCCAATTGGAGTCGAGTCGCGTGTCCGTCCCGCATCAGTATGGTATCAGAGCGCCAGTTGAGTCTAGGGTAGTATTTGGTCAAAAATAAAAAAAAAGTGTCATTTACGTCTAGTCATCGTCTAAGTCGGTCTAAGGTTGCATCCGCATACCATTGTTCGGTATATAAAAAGGTGTCGCCCGACCGTTAGGTTACATCTATCGGAGCGGTGATTCACTTGCGCGAGTGATCTTCAGATCGATTAACTCCGCCACGTACCGAATCTTGGTCGTGTCTAGGTATGTAGTCGAGTCTCATTTCAACTATGCATTTGCATCGCATTCTAAGTCGTGTCTAGGTGCTTGCATTAGTTGGCATAACATTTTGATTATAAAACAAAAACAAAAAAAATGGCATTGCATGACCATTCCTAGGGATCTGTTCCCATCTTTTGGTAAATATGGTTAACTCATACCTCAGGCCCGACCAAGGCAACCTGTACGTGTCCGAGTACATTAGGGACTTCGAAGTGTACCGGTTAAGATGTGAAGTCGGACTGGATAACATCGAGGCCGGAACTCAGTTCTGGAAAAGTTCGCGGCTTCACTTCCAATTTGAATTATTTTGCCGCCACGTGAAAACTTTGGGGGATTCCTATAAGGTTGCTCTGGAGGTCAAGCCATTTGAGTCTCGGTTTGATGCTGCCATACGGCAAGCCGATGCCGCCCTTCGGCGAGCATCTACCTCCCAGCCAATTCTCGATCCGGTTGGACCCCCACTCGGATCCCCACCCCAATCGGGGAATCCTTCCCCTCACATGAGAGCTCCATTACCATCACCCTCACCTTCCGATCTTATTTCGGAGCCCTCTCATTTGGAGCCACCAAAGCCCGAGCCACCCGTGTTTCTAACGAGTACGCTTTTCATTGCCGTGCCACTACTTAGTTGGCTCAAGGATGGCTTGGTCCCACCTCCTTACCCATCCATGGACCCCACCCTACCATTGGTGTCCGTCAACTCCTACCACACGACATTCCGGTCTAGTCACCATGTTGATACATTGGGTGACCTTATTCTTGGTTTAAGTTGGCAATGGAAGTTGACACACTTATTGGCCCAAGGCTTCGACCAGCCCACTAGTTGTAGCTTCACCCATCCGGCCATAGGGTCCATTACCTCCGTGTGCACCGTGGGTTGTGTCACCAGGAAGATTCTTCTATTCCTCCCGATGCCGGCCGAGTCCGAATTCGTTCCCTTTTGCCCAAGGGAGGAATCCTATTTTCTAGACATGACTGTCATCCCACCGACCACAATGTATGACGGTGATTCTGAATTCTTAAATTGGGACCGAGTCATAGGGGAACCCACTTCATGGGGTCATACCTTCTTCGACCATTTTGACCACTTCACTAGTGAACCTCCCGAGCTTTCATACTCACTCCACTTCTTCCGTGGAGTTCATTATCCCACCTTTTCCACTCGGGCCAAGCAACCTCTACATAGCCATAAGTCCGAACCATCATTTGGGGATAATGAAGACTTTGGTTTCCCCGGCCCACCTAGGCCCATCCTCGATACACCCACACCCGACTCTTCCACACCCGGCTCTCCTAGCCCTCTCAAGTCTCCCAAATCCAAAGGGCCGTCCATGCATGACTGGGTCATACTTGGACGTTTAGGCGTTCCCCATGCCACCCATCTCCGGTTACATAACATGCATGCATGGCACACGTTCGGGTGTCCTTGTCCGCCGTCACCCATGTACGGGTCGGACTAACAATAGGTTTGTCTAGAGTCATGCATGAGTTAGTTTTTTGTTTGTGTGATTTATGGTTTGTTAGGAGTCTGCTTGTGTCTTGTGCGAGCTCGTTGATGTCAGTCCCTTAAGAGGCGAGTGGACTCGTTCGATGAGTATGGGATCAGCTCTACATCTATACCCGGATCTAGTCACCTATAGGGACCCAGCGGTGATTCCTAGTGAGTCTTCGAGCCGCCTCCTCCCCTTGAGAGTGACCCCACCCCGGAGTAACCACGTCTAGCCTCGTTTCCACAGCAGCTTGTGCATATCGAGTATGTACGGAATGAGCAGGTGACGGTCACATGGAGTGGAGCGTACCCGCGTTACTTGGCACGGTGACGGATCCGCCGGAGCGACTCGAGCAGCCGTACCCCTACTCGACGGGGTCGAGTTCTTCCCACCCGGGAGAATTGATGGGAATCAACTCCGAGCATGTATATTTTATTTTTGTATTTGTGTCCTTTTATTTATTTTTATATCCTGGGGGAAGTAGATTCGCAATTGTAAGGCTTTATGAGCCTATTTGTTCTTCCTTAGGATTGTGTGGGTTTATGTGAAAAATGCCAGTAGGACTTGCTAGGGGGCCCCCACTCCTTCCCCATTGGTCCACCTCATCCATGTGGGGCTGATCAAAAGCCAAGGTGGCATCTAGAAGGTTTGACAAGTCAATTGGACACATGGGGGGACAAAGGGGTTAAAATGTCAAAGGAGGCTACCTACCTTGTCTCTTGGTCAAGGGGGCGCCCCCCTCCATTTTTATTTTTTGAAAATATTCTATTAGAACTAATTAGTTCTATACCTTGTATATCCCTCCCAACCCTAGATCTGAAGGCATTAGTGGTCATTTTTCATTTATTATATAAGGCATGTATTTCCATTTTTCATGAATTAATGAGAAGAAAATTGTTGAATTGCCTTGAGCCAAGGAAGCTTGTGCACCCCCCCTCTCTCTCCTCTGGTTTTCCTTCTCCATCCTCTACATTTCAGGGTTGTGAACCCTTCTATCTTAGCCCCTCCACATCTGAGTTCATCCTGTACCGCCACCGCCGCCGTTCGTGCCGTCACCGAGCCACCGCGAGCGATCTATCGAAGTGTTGTCTAGGTTCTATTTTTCTGGATAGAGGTCCACTCCGTGAATTTTGGCTCCCAACTCCGATAACATCTGGAATTGAGATTTTCAGGGTTGGTTCCTCTCTTGATTCCCAACCTCTAGTAAAAAAATCACATCATTCACAGTTCGTTTTATATGTTTCTATTTTCGTGTCTTTCTATCTTCTAGATATGTCCCTTTTCAGATCTGTGTAGCAGAAACTTAGTTCTTCCACCTTTCGACCCCCTTTTTGATTTTTGTTGGAATCCCCAAATTTATTGGAGGTTCTGTCCACCTTCCCCTTACTCCACAAATTTTCTTTGAATTTCAAAATCTCTCTACCTATTTTTAGAAATTGAGTCTTTGCCCCAAACTCAGATCTGTCTCTGATGTCCAGATCCGACCCAGGGTCAGTATAAAACCCCCAAAAAATCGATACTTCCACCAAATATTACATAAGATATATCCCCATTTTCCTCTCTTTGGCCTCCACAACTTTCATGAAGAAGTCAAATGTCTACATTATGGTCAATGCCAACTCTCAAGAAAACTTGGTTCTACCCTGAGTTTTCAGATCTAGTGAGCCAGCAACTTGAAAATTCAATAAAGGCCATCAACGGGAGATTCAATTTTATCTCTCTGGCCCTAGATCGAAGTACTTCGAAAGAGCTTTCCAACGGTACCTCTTGTGCATCGATCTAACGTCGGGAGTGACTGCAGCAGCAGATCTCGCCGGGTCACGCGCTGTAAAATAGAACTACAAATCCGTGGCCAGCAACTTCGGCGAGTGGAGATTGGAGCCGCCCGGCCTCCGACCGGCGAACCAGCACACCGCCGTCCCAGGGAGCGCCCCTCCAGGTGTCCCCACCATAGTGGTACCCCCCGGTCCCACACGGTCCCTCGGACCTGCGCGTGGGTCCCACGGTCGTGAGTACGTGTGCCGCCGAAGCTACGCAAGAAGCCGCCCGTCAACCCGAACCCGCTACTCCCGGGTCCCGCTGTGTCACCCTTTACCTCCCTGGGTGGAGTGGGCATTCATATTTGCTGTAATATTTGTGTAATAATTGTTCCGGGAGTATCAGTTTGGCCGGGGTCGTCTTCTCCACGCCGAGAGCGTGGAGGTATCGTATTTGCTCCTTTACTCGACATTTGCTTTATTCGTATATGCTTTATATGCCGCTGCTAGAGAGCATGTATTAGGGCCGTTAGCTCGATATCTTTTTATATCACCGCTGCTGCGAGAGAGAGCGAGACCCGTCCCGTGACCCGATCCGGGCACGAAATTGTAAGTTGACCACCCTAGCTCTTGCCGGTTTCTCAACCGCGCACGTCCGATGCTTCCCTCGATAAGGGACGATCGCGAGCTTGTTTAGAGTCCGAGGGTTGCATTCCCAATTGGAGTCGAGTCGCGTGTCCGTCCCGCATCATTACCTGGCTAGTGGACAAACTTGTTAGTGGACTTGGACTGAGCTTAAGTCAATTTGTGAGAATTCTAATTGGTAGGTTCAAGTCATCCATTTAGCCATAGGATTAATTGTTTGATAACTTGTTTATAAAAAATAAATTAAAAATTAAAAATTATAAATAAAAATAAAAAGGATATCAATAAAAGGGAAAATAAAATTTAAAAAATAAAAAAATAAAAAAATTAAAAAGAGGGGTGAGAGAATAATCTTTGGGTTGGGCTCACAAATTTGGCAAGGCGGACCTATTGGCTCATGTTCTTCTTTTTTCTGGCCATGAATCCAAACTCCTTCATACTACCTTATCACCAAGAAAATAATCACATATGGGCCAGGTTGACCCATTATGTTGATAATTGTTCAACCAAATTTTCACGTCTCACTCAACTTGGCCCGACCCATTATGAAAGCCCATATTCTTGGTCGGCCTACAACGAGAATCTGTCATTTATGGCGACCCAGCCTCAATCCTATAACCAAAGCCATGCTCAAATCACTCATTTCTTCCATAGGCCCTATGATCTGTCTTGCACCCAAAGACAAGCCCAAGTTGCTCAAGGACTCTCCACACCTTACTGTGATTCAACTCCACATACCTTTAACTCTGGTTGGAGAGGCCAACGTGATTTTTCTTGTGATTCCTATCAAGACTCGGCCCAAGATCCTCCTAACCAAACCTTCCAAAAGTGGGCTCCATATTCAAAAAATTCTTCTAATCAAGCCTGACATGGAGGACGACCCATATTCTCTTCATCACCTCACTATCAAAATGATTACTCTTCAAGTTCTTATATGTCACAATCTGATCCCCAACCTACTTGTCCATGTCCTCCACAAACAAATCTCAATAAGGAGGACAGGGTTAATGAATTGCATCGGCTCATCATAGAATATTTCCAAGCCAACCATCAACTCCTTGCGGCTAACCAACATACTTTTTCCAGAATGGAGGTCCATCTAGCCCAGCTTAATGAAAACACCATGGGTATGGAAGTGAACCAACTGTCTATCTATCCCACTGCAAGCCCTGAATATCAACTTCCTGGATTTGACCATAGTGAAAGTTTATATGATCAAACCATGATTCTCCAATCCACATATCATATCACTCTTGACTTAGATCATGAGGGGATTATGAAGGAGTTATACTAGGAAAACAAATTAGAAGGAGGTGGTAGCAATCTTGGCATTAATATGGAGGAGCAGCCCGAGGAGCCCAAGCCCACTTCCATCTGTGAGGAGGGTAATGATGAGTTTGATGATCTTAAGTTGGGAGGAGAAGAAGGGGAAGTGGATTCATTAATTAATGATCAAATCCCATTAATTTCTCTTCCCGAATTTGATACGCCCTTATTCCAAGTAAAGGACGAAGAGAATATAAGGGTGGAGAGTGAACTGATTGAATGCATAAATCATTTTTCTTGGGCAAGGGAGGAGCTGGATATTCTGCTTGACATTCACTCTGACTGGGTATCTGTTGATTTAGGGGAGGATGTGGATCTTTTACCCATCTTTGACCTCGGTGAATCCAAAATCATCCAGGATATTCTACAACTAGTTGACTGGTCAGATCCATCCAAACTTGATGAGCTTCCTTGTGTCGAGGAGCAAGCTTATTTCGTTCCTGATCATCCTTGTCTCCTTCACACTAATCATTTGATGGAATCCCCTGAAATCCCTCACACTTTAATCCATTCTCACCTGAACAATATGCAACTCAATTCTAAATTTGAGATTGATAAAGAAATTTTGAGGAAAATTAAGGTCCACATTAATAAAGACCTTAGGTGTGAAGAGGAATACTTTATAATTGAAGATATGATAATTCCTTAATCATTCTCTGAGCGACGGGGTCTGTCCGGATTTCTTGACCACCTTGGCGTGCTTCTGGCCCACATGCGTCTAGGCATCATCTTTTCCTCCAATGGTACAAGAGCTGGAACTTAAAGGAGGATAAGATCACTTGGTGACTCATTCTGAAGGCCACATGTTGGTTATTGAGCTACATTATGTCTGGCTGAAGACGACGTTAAAATTAGCGCTTCTTGGAAGGTAACCCAAAGTTTTTAAGAGTTTTATGATAATAAATGACTTCTTGGGAGGAAACCCAAGTTTTTAAGAGTTTTATTGTGATTTTGTTGATGTAGGTTTGAATAAATGACAAGTTGGGGGGAGAGATGATTGCTTGAGCCCATGCCAAGACCCTAGATGTCAAATGCCACCATTTATTCAAGTAAAGATGCCGTCAAGTTATCCTTTTCCTTCATAAAATTTCTTGTTTACATTGTTCTATTATTATATATTGTTTCTGCCATTGAGGACAATGTCATTTAGGTTGGGGGGAAGGAATTCATGTTTAAAATTACATACAACCTATTAAAAAAAACAAATCTACTCAACCAAAATCCCAATTGAGTTTTTCATGATTCATGCTCTCATAAAAGAAAATATGGAACGGAAAAGACTATGGAGAATGATGATGGAATATTTCTAATATCTAGTCATGAAACTGACTTAGAATCTCCTAAAAATCCTTTAGCACTGTAAAAAAAAACATCACTTGCACACTAATGAAGCAAGCAGGACAAACCTTCTGTTATTTGACGTGATGTCTGAAACTCTGCATACCCGAGTTGAAGAAATATTTTTGGAAAAGCTACCTGCCAAATAGAGTGAAAAAATAAGAAAAGAAAAAAATGAATGAACAAAAAAATAATGAAAAATATCCCTGATCTTAGTAACAGGGTCTCCCTACCTAACAAGTGAGAAGCTTCACGTCAAACGGTGAAGGGATGTGCAACACCATGTGTTTGAAAAAAAATAAAGAAAAAGAGGAAAATAAGGCAGAGTAAAAAACTTCCTAGCTTAACGTTCTGATTTGGGATATGTGTAGAGTTGAATGACACCTATCTTGAATGGCAATATGAGGGATGTAATTGTTCAACTATGGATTTAGATTTCACGAGCACAAGTGTTATGGAACTTTAGGTGTGTTCTAAGTTATGTGCGTTAATTTCTAATTTTAAGGCTAGTCCTGATCCTAAGTTAATTCTGTGAAAGACGATCTTGAAATGAGACATGAAAAATTTTAAATTCTGGTTGGTCCTTAATTGTTAATTATTTGCATTGCTAAGGGACTATCAATGAGTAAGTTGGGAGGTGTCATAAGTGCCTATTTATATATATTTATTCATGTTACAGTAATTATTTATGGACTTTAATATAAATAATTATGCAAGTTTTTCCTATTAATCTCAGTCTCACACAAAGTTAAGATTTTTTTGTAATTAATTAAAATTTTAATCATAAGTTAATTAATGGGATTTGAGGTATGTGTAAGAAGAATAGAAATTGCATGATTAATATTAATGTACTTGAAGAGTTTAGTTATCATTTTTTTACATTGAACAAACTTTCACCAAAGTTTGTATTTTGTGAATAGTGTCTTCTTCCCTCTCTGCGACAACAAAGGCGAGTCCGGCGGTGGCGTGGGCAGCTGGCCTAGCTAGGGGAGGTGGCCGGCCATGCCCGAAGGCGACCGACATGCAGCTAGGCATCCGTGGTGTCCGCGACGTGGTGACCATGGCCGGAGAAGAGAGAGAGGGTACCTTCACGACAAAACAGGACGACCGACGCGAAGGAGCTGCAGATGATCGCGAGTGGCTGTGCATGGAGGTGGTCCAGCGAGGTGAGGCACGATAGCAGGGCGGCAATGGCGGTGGCCCAGGGATGCATCATGCGGCCGACCAGAGAAAAGAAAAGTCGGAGAATAAGACATGGCTGGGAGAAGAGGGAGAATAGGGGATCAGTGTGGCCGACCGATGACATCGTTCGCGAAGAGGAAGAAGATGAAGAAGACCGACGT